>CM028129.1:1130755000-1132197500 GCA_016271365.2 Neoceratodus forsteri
CAAGGTCAAAACAAGCCAGTTGTCATCAAAGCAAGCATTTGTGTCAGCCAGCGAGACAGTGCAGTGACACAACTCTGAATTCTTCTTATGCAACTCATAAGGGCCATGGTCAGTATCCTAGAGGACAACCAGCTTTAGCCACGGCTCAGCTCATACTTTGACTCATACAGTCAAGCAAAACTCGGCTCACCCCTGACTTGGCTCAGGGTCAAAAAGTTCTGGCTTACCCACCTCTACTATATCAATCTTCACTATACTGCGTGTTATGTGTTTTTTTCTTAGCTTTTTTCTATTTGAGTGGACTTTTGCCATTGTGCATCTGTGTGTTGCTTTTATGTCTCTGCACACATCTGTATTGATCACTACTTTACTGCACTGCATATTATGTGTTTGCTGCTTACCTTGTTTGTATTTGAGTTGACCTTGCCCATTTTGTACCTCTTTGCTGCTTTTATGCCTGCTTGCAGGCACATCTGTACTGATCACATAACATGCAGTCTGAGAGTATATTCCCAGTAAAATGGAGATCAGTACAGATGTGTGCACACATCTGTATTGATCACTACTTTATTGTACTGTATGCTTAGGCTACAGGTTACTGTATGAGTTTGCTACTCAGCTGATTGTATTTTAGTTTACTTTTGCTGGTCTACTATTTATTTTCTTCCCCTTGTCCTCCCCCCACCCCCGGATGCCTCTGGAAATGAGCCATTTCTCAGCTCCGTAAGCATTTCTGGTGAAATGTTTTTTAAAATATGAATGACTGGTTGGCCTGTCGATGCAGCAGCAGTGCTACAACTCTCAGTGCTGGGTCAGAGTCCTTGGAAGACCATGGGGGAAGGAGGGTTGTGGTCCTCATTACCACAGTGCCACCTCAGTGACCACAGGAGGTAGCACAGTGGGAGATAAGAGGAAGGGGTGGTTGCTGGCTGAGTGTCATGCAGTGGCACATGGTAGCATGTGTGCACTTGATGCTCCTCAAGCACCAACTTCTATGTAGGAAAGGAACAGAACCTATCATAGAACACATAGAAAAACCCAAAATCTCAGGTTGAAGGGGGCATACTGGGTCATGGACTCTGGTGACTGGTCACCTCCCTACTTTCGACATCCCCAGTATGGAGGGACCAACTGCTCCCCGAATCCTACTCCAGTTGGAGGGGAGACTGCCTCCATGGGTAAGCCAAGGGGTTCATAATGGAGCTGTTGCAACTGCCAGAGATGCCAGAGTACTGGGCTGGAAAGTAGCCACTGAGGGGACCACCTTGAGATGGGCACATAAATAAAAAGTAAAAAAATAAATAAATCTGGTAAATGATCTGAGTTGTATATTATTTGTTTTCCGGTCCTAAATCTGAATACACCCATTCATATATATTATTAGGAACTGTATTCAGATCCTAATACAGAAAACTCCATTATGTGGGGTATTTGGGAATTAGTTTTCTTTACTCTGGCCCTCCTAATCTCTATTATGTCCAAGTTACTATTTCTGAACTTGGAGGAAGGTTGCTTTCCAATGGGACCACTCTGAATTCATCGAATGTGCCTGATTCACATTTGCTCATCCCTAGGCTGAAATAAAATAAACAGAGCTGAGAAGGAAAACAATCTCACAGAAGAAAAAAAAAATCAGTTTACCAAGAAGCACTTGATGCTTTGAACAAACCATCTGCATGCCTTTTTCTCCATTCCCACTGAATTTTTCAGATCTCCAGTATTGATTTACACTGAATCACATGCCTTGACACACAAACCTTTGGTCAGCAAAACTACCATAGCTAACATGCAGACAGTAAGCAGCCACGCAATCTATCAGTGTATTAAAATCTCACTTTATCAATAATGCAGCTGAGGTATTGAATATTTGAAGGCTTTGCCACTTTGCAGTTCACTACTGTAAGTTCAGGCTGCAGATTTTCTCCCAGTCGGCCCTCCCGCTGGAGCCCACAGACCAGTGCTAGAGCCTTTTGTTCTTGAAAAAAGCACAGCAGAGTATGGCTCCCATTGTGTGGAGTAGGTACAGCAGGCCATGCTCATGCTGTCATATGGGAAACTGGGATTCACACGAAAATGAGTAGATAAGGGCCAAGGGTGTTAAGGAGGGCAATGCATAGCTCCTGGGTTTAATTTTCTCTTCCCAGTGTATGTGTGTGTGTGTGTGTGTGTGTGTGCATATGCCTGCATCTGTCTGTGTGTATGTGTGGGGTGGGATTATTCTATAAACTAAATTACAAGCCAATACATTAATGAGCCAGACCCTGGGATCGATTCTTGCCTTCCTGGTTTCAGATGCAGCAGTTCTAGCCATTTAGCTAAAGGGAAACTTCTTGTTAGCCAAGATGTTAGACCAAAATGTTCTTCTTTATATCTTGCCATCACAACTGCCTTCACCATATGGCACGCTTCAGCTGGTTATTGATTTAGTATACACTATTCTGGGGAGTGAGGATATGGGTTGCCTAGTATTCATGGTGCACCCCTACTGGAAGACTAAGGAGTAGAATAGGCATCAGCTGTCAAGAGAACCACATTCTTTTAGGTCTAGGCAAAATTGCTGGATTTTGCTATAATACAGTTCCACAGAATTCGATTCAATTCCACAGAAATTACCTATGAAATTTATAAGACTTCTAGGGACAGATATTCAAAAATGAGCTGCACTTGCTCATTACCCACAACCTTGAGGATGCTATATTCAGTTGAACAGGGAACCTGTGCTATCTGACTGAATATAGGGGCATGTCAGTGCAGCGCTAAGCTGTGTAAGGCTGCCCCAACATAGATCCAGGAAGTGCACAGAACTGCACCACCAGACCCAATGGCGACGGTAGCTTTTGGTGCGATATTCAGACAGCATAATGCAAATAATCCCATTGGGCATGCAAGGTGCTAATGGTCCATCTGAATGCCTATTATGGGCACATTTACATGGGAAGTGGTAGCACGTTTGCACCCCTGCAACTGGCTCTGCCCCCACCCCCATTACCCAGTCCCACAAAATAAAGTGCTCCCTGGTGTCTAGTGGCATCCCTCACTCTCCAGTCACCATCCTGTATTATCCTGAAATTTTCATCATCCCTGTTAAATGAAGTAATGGTTCCTGGTATCTAGTGGTCCCTCCGTCCTTCTGATCACTAGCCCCAGTATAATAATATATATTCCCTGGTGGCTAGTGGTCCTCCCTCACTCTGATCACCAGCCCTGGTATAATAATATACATTCCCTAGTGCCTAGTGGTCTCCCTGCCCTCCCATTGCTAGCCCCAGTAAAATAATATGCAGTTCCTGGTGCCCAGAGTTCCACTATGCTGCAGCGACAAGAAATTTGTCAACCATTGGCAAAGTGACAGCACACCGCCAATTGGTATTGTGCCGACACTGGGGGAACAAGTGTTTTCTGTGGGGGGATTCACCCTCCATGTAGGGGGCTCTGTCCCCACACCCCCTGCACTAAGGATTAATAAATCAAGTTGGAGTTAATTCGGGGATGGTGACAAACACCCTGGCGGCAACAGTGTCGGAATACATGGAGACTATCACAGCGAACTGCTGAAAATGTCACTGTGATGGTCTTTGTGGTAGTCCCGTCACTGTGCCATTGATATACCAATGCCCAGTGGTTCCCCAACCCACTGACTGCCAGCCCAGTATAATAAAATAACTCCATGATGTCCAGTGGTTCCCCCATCATCCGATCACCAGCCCCAATATAAAAAAAATAACTCCCTGGTGTCCAGTGGTCCTCCGCCCACCAATCCCTATCCCCAATGTACACTTTCCCTACCATCTAGCAGCCCCCATGCATCATGGCACATACCAACACACCTTGCCAACACCCCCTTACTTGAAGTGCTAGTACTGCAGGAGCCCATATGGCAACTAGCACAGCCCTCCTCTTACCACCTCGGCCAACCACCATATGCAATGACAGGGAGTGCCTTGTTCCCTGTACTGTAAAGAAACACAATCTGTTGTACCTTTCTTCAAGGCCCTGTGTGGCCTTGTTGCCCTTGCTGAAGAATATGGCATTGGCAAGTCCACTAACACTGACATAAAGACAGCAAAAGATAAACTTTGTCTTTTGCATTGACTATTGAGGGTGCATTTGGCACAGAAAATGGCGTACTGCTGGACTGGCATTCCCTTCTCTCTCTCTTTAATGAACCAAGGCAAAATTGCAGCATCATGGCTGTCCTTGGTACAAACTTTCACATTCTTCCCATTTTCTGTGCCAAATGTACCCTCCATAGTCAATGCAAAAGATCAAAGTTTATCTTTTGCTGTCTTTATGTCAGTGATAGTGGACTTGCCAATGCCATATTCATCAGCAAGGGCAACAAGGCCACACAGTGCCCTGAAGAAGGGTACAACAGATTGTGTTGGCAACATGTGGTGAGATATAATTCATTACTTTTGAAAAGTTTATCACTATGAGGCACTGACTTGGTGCTATACCCCATGCTTCAGAGAGGAGGCTACAGGCTGGGGAGAAGGGCAAGCATTAGGGTTGACAACCACAAGAAAGACCCCACTACTGATTTGCCAAGACTCTGGAGACCCAAAACCCTAATGTTTTTTTCATTTTTCTGCTTGAAGGGTGGGGAGTTAGGGTTAGAAACCCTTATGCCACATTTCCCTACATTTGTGGCATTATTTTTAACCCTAACTGGTGCCTTAACAACATTTTTTTGCAAAGAATATATATAAGATTCTGAATAGTCTGGAGGGCAGTAGAGGGGATGAAGGGTGGGGAAGTGATTGGAGTGTAAAGAGAGTGGTGAAGGGGTGTCACATACTCCTACTTGTAGTCTGCTAGATCTCCATACCTATGGCCCAAAGTGTTTTGACTGAAGTATCAAAGTAGACTGGGACTGTGTGTGTGTGTGTGTGTGTGTGTGTGTGTCTGTGTTTATATCAAAACCAAACTGAATTTGCCAATGGTCAGGTTATCTTATTCTTGGTGCAGGCAGTGCGCTCAATTTTCAAAGCTCCGAGAATGCCACAAGCCCCTGGTGCATCAATCGTTTGTTGCACAGGGCTTGCGGCATTCACCCGGCCGGCGATCAGGATTTTCAATCCCATGTGCCAAATGTCGCAAGTCAGACCAGCTTTTCTCTGGCCTAACTTGCAGCATTTGGGGGACCCTTTTTATGAGGTGTGCACCAAATAGTTGGTGCACGCTGCCATAAACTGAGGAAACTGTTGCAAGTGCACATGACAATAGAAAATCAGGTGCAATTGTGGCAAAGGTGTTTGGTGTAGCTGTGCCTAAAAATGGCTTTGATGCAAGACTTGATGCAAGCCCTGCATCAGCCTTTGAAAACTGAGTCCAGTTGCTCTGCCAACTACCTAAGTTTGGGGCCCAGATGGCAGCAAATATAAATCCCAGTTGACATTAGCAGAACAGAGTTACCCTACAGTCCCACAAAAACTGAATTTCAAGTTATTCCATTCTTTAGCATGGAGGGGATTGTCATGAAAACAAATGCTTTGTTTGAATTATAAAATGAGTAAGATAACCTGAGACCAGTGATTGGTCAGATGTGATCACATGACCATTGCCATGCATTAGTCCAGTAAAGTACAGGTCAGAAATACTTAACTTTCAGACAGAACCTAATTACGCAGTTTCTAAAATAAAAATCTGTGGAACAATGTTATAATCACAATATGGTAATCCACGGTGTGCGTAACGGTGGGATAATGGCACCTTTCAGGTGCGCAAGATACTTGGCATTGCATCGTGCCTCACTTTTCAGGAGGTACCATTATCCTACAGTAGCACACACTCTGTCATGCCTTACTGCTTATTGTTCAATGAGGTCCAAATATCCTGTAATCCGATTGGTCAACTAAGATCTTTACCCATCGGTAAATCACACAACAACCCATGGGTAAAGTGCCAACCAACCAGTCTACTAATGTAAAATTACTGCATGTATTTCCAGTTTTGAAAACTCTGATTTGTTCACTTAACTCTCACTCCTAGCTTACTCTAAAATGAGATGATCATGAAAAATGAAAAAAAAAGATCTCCCAGAGCAAGATAATAATGTGCAAACACCACAAAATAATAAACAAAAAGTGTATAGTGTTCTTTAACACCGCTTACACACTCACCTGCCACTACACATCCTCTGATCCACTTGTTCCTGGCTTTACTAGCTACTATTTGAACCGTAAAGAAACAGCTACTACAGCAACAGTCCCCCATGACTGGCTTAACTGTCCGCTGCATCAAATAAATGGCTAAAAACACTTTTCTTACTTCCAATATCAGCGTGTAAAAGAAAAACAAAATGTAACAGCTCCCTTGTCTTTTTTGTACAGCTGCTCACACATACTCTTTCTCTCTCTGTCAGTGTTTAAAAGTGAAATTTATATCTCTCTCAGTGCCAAAAAACTGCTCCTGGGAGCTGCTTTCTTTCCTGACCCAAACAGTGAAACATGTAAAATAAAACAAAAGATACATCAGCGGAGCCAGCCAGCCAGGATAGAATATAGAAATGCTGCAGTATATCACACAATACTGCAGTGTACTACAGGGCACAATGTAATTCAATAGCAATTCAGCCCTTTTGTCATGCAGTATTTTGTGACACGTCATTTACTGCAACGTATTGCTTTGCATTGTGACTGGCTCCACTGTATGGGGGGGGGGAGAGATTAAACAAGATCAAAGCAGCAATCATTACCCTTCTTAAGATAGCTGCTGGTGGGGTGGAGGGGGACTATGTTACCTAGGGTGTAGGGATATTTTACTGAAATCATTAAAAAAAGTTTTAAAAAACTATAAATTTAATATTTATAATAAAAGTTGTTTCATTTTTTTTTCTTACATAACACTGTATAATCACAATACTAGGGGTATGGGTTCCGGTGGGATTTACCCACTTCTGGTGGGGTTTAAGTCACTCAGCCTGTGGCCTCTTGACATAACACATCCGGCATTGGCAAATTCCACCATAATCCACACTCTTTCATGGATCATTGCTTAAATAACTGTCCACGTACGCTGAGGTTTATTCTAGAGCTGAAGTCAATATATTCTGCATGTAATATCACAGTCATTTCCACAGCAGGAGACTGGAATGCCACAATTAAAGTTCCTGAATACTCTTTGGCTGTAAGGGAACCATAAATGACACAGATTCAGGTTTCATGTCAAATGACCTCCGTACTGAAGAACAAAATGACTTGGAATTCAACATTTTTTTTTGGTGGGGGGCATGTTGTGACAATGATTTTCTCTTGAGGCCAACAGCCATTTCTTTTTTCTCCTCTTTATTTTTTTTTCTGAGCCAGTTACTGAATTCCCTTTTTAAACCATTACAACTCATTTCTGTTTTCCTCTCTGTTGAAATAAAAGAGAAGTGGCAGCAGGTAAAGACCTCTTAAACAACAGAGAGTGCTTCACATGCTGCAGATCACATGTGTAAATATTCCTAATTCTAAATTCTATGAATATCTTGAACCAGAGTTCATTCTGTTACCAGCTCTCTAATCTATGCACATCTAGACCGTGGCCTCTGCTGTAACGTGTTCTCTACAACCCCCTTCCCCCACTCCACTCTTGCACTATTCAGCAAATAAACCAGATTTTTTAAATGATTCATGGGAGAGTAAATCAATATTTGACTGTGTTGGCAATTTAAAAAAAAACTAATCAAACTGAAAAAGAATAAAACAGAAGTCTAAGTTTCATTTCAGGAGACAGCAGCTGTAAGAAAAAGACTGCTGGGGATATACTGTATTCTAATTAGTCTCACTCAGGGAATATTAGCGCAAAGTCTAAAGTAAAAAAAAACAATACAAAGGTAATAAAAACATACATTGAACTTTTCTCTAAGCCAGGTAGTATAAGACAATACTAGTATATTTTCTAAGCATTCATAGTGTTGAAGTGGAGATAAACAGTATCGGAGGAAAGTGGGCATGAACTTGTGGTACAACAGCAACAGTGGAAACACTAAACTGATAGATATTACTGTAATTATGTATACTGTAGCAGTAAGGAAGTACTGTATCTTTGAAAATGATGGAGGAACAGCACGTAGCTTAGGGAGCAAGGTTAGGCATGAAGTCAGCAGTTTTTTCCATTAGTGTAGTTTATATTGGGCTTAAAGGCATAATATTTTGACATGCATGATTTTGATATCCTGGCTACTTTACAACTGAAAATAAACTATTAATAACAGAGAAAAAAACATTACTGCAACTCTGATTCAATTATGATATGATTCTAACCCAAAGTATTTAAAGGTAGGATTTATGGTGGTGGGGGCGAGAGCCAGTACAGCAGTTTTGGGGATAGGTGGAGTGTCAGTACAGCAATTTCAATCATACTGTAAATGATTTGGATTTATCAAACACTGGTTGTAGGGATGTTCTAATAGAAGGGGCATAGGATTTTAGTCAAGGATCAAAAGAGTGATTCAAAAACAGAAGTGCACTTCTTTTGTTGCAATTATGACACAGTGCATGTTGTGAGTTTTCAGTATTATTTTCTATGACTGTGCATTGTGTTCATTAGCTGTTCAGTGTCTGTAGGAAAAAATAAATTATAAATAAAAAGCGAAGGGCAACCGAGATATGTCTCTTGGCTAAGCAGATCTTGAAACTCCCATGAGACATCTCTGTCACCATTTACTTACAGATAAAGGCAAAAACCTTTGGGTGAACCCAAAAGAAAAAAACAAACTATTTTTTGTATCTTCTATTTTATTTAAAGAAGTCAGCATTTCATAAAAAAATTCATGTTACAGAACATTTGAATGTTGTTAAAATTAGGAGTAGCCTTCAGTCTTCAGATAAATTAATAAAAAAGTTAGAAAGTAGCTCAAGGGATCAGCCATGCACAGAGCAGCAACCTCCATCAACTAACTAAAACACTGCACTGGCAACCTTAATGAGAAAAAAAAAAATCACACACGTACTGAAATTGATCTTATGGAATATCTTCACCATTGATTACCACTTATGGGTATGTGGACGGAGGCACTAGGACCATGCAGGAGCAAATGTTTTGCTAGGAGTGAGCTAATGTTGGGTACTGATGGCTGCAGCACACCTCACACGGTGTTGCGCATGCTAGACAATAACCATTGCTGGCTCCATCATGCACCTCATTTCTGTCTGCTAGGAGAGAAACAAAGTGGAGAATAGTAAAAGAGAGGGCTAGAGACTTTCTAGCCTATCGGACAGGGAAATGATATACTGTAGGAAACAAAATAAATAACAAAATGCAACTTGACTACCAACCTAGACTATGAACCGGGCAGACTAGGTGGCAGAAAGGTATAGCTGGGTCTATACAGAGCCACAGACTCATACCATTAGCCAGACAGAAGGTGAACTGTGGTCCAGAATAATAGGGCAGCAGCCCTGAGCATGTGGTTCAGGCAGATGCATGAGGCGTATGTCAAAGAATGGAACCCCCATTTCAAATGAGATGGCACAATGTGCTGAAATAGGAAAAAGACACATAGATCCATGACAAGGGGCAACACCATGCTGACAGATACTGAATTGATTGAACTTATGAGTTAACCAAGTACCTTTTTCTCATATCAGGGAAGAAGAAAAGGGGAACCTAGGTGCATCTGGAGTTGCAGGACTGGACAGCCCAAGGGAGTCTAAATGTGTTCTTCTCCTCTAGCACCCCTGAGGGTAGTGGACCAAGGCCCAGAAACACAAGGAGAAAAAGCAGTGGTTAAATTGGAAACTTTTAGGTGGGGGAACTCTGACATCTACTGTAGATTTCCAGGTGGTGAAACTGTCATTTCTAAGTGGTGACACTCTCCTATAGTAGTCAATGCGGAAAGATGACAAAGGTGAGAAAGGTGGTGAACCTTAAAGATGAGGTGGACTCAGTTTCTGTGAGCTCCTGCTTAGTTTAATCCTTGAGAAAAGGGGTATACCAACCACGGACTACACCAACATGACCCACTTCTCCTGCAACCCCATGTATTGATCCAAAAAGGTGCACAGAGCCCCATGTGCAGAGCAGTTACCCAATGGAGTTAGATTGGATAGTGTCCAGGAGCACATGTTGCATTTAGCAACTAACAGGGATAGACCCACAGACAGGAAGGAGGCAAGGAGAAGAAGGACAAGAAAGAAAAAGGAAGTAAGGAGCTACCCATCAAAAACAAAATCCCTTCTTTTTTTGGGGGGAGGCGGGCGAGAGGGCTGCAAAAGGCACTTGTTCCTGTATTTTGTTTTGTTTTTTGTGATAATGGGGTTCCAGAGAGTGCCCAACCCTTTTTTTTGTTTTCTTATAACAAGTAACGGAAAAGACCCCATAGGAGGGGTATGACTGGGGAGATGCCACCAGGAAAATCTGTGGTGCTCCCAGCACCAGTAGGATGAATGTACCCAGAAGACCTGACTCTGCTGAGTGGGGGATGGTAAGTGGGGCATGGTAGTCAATGATGAAGATATTCTGGAAGATCAACAATTCTGGTAAGTATGTAATTTAAATATCTTCCAGGAATCAATCTTCACTATTGAGTCCCACTTATAGAGCTGAAGACCAAGCTTCCCTTTTTTCCTGAGGGAGAAGGTGGCTCACTCAGAGGAAAAAAGATCCCTCAGCCCTGTTCATGAGGAAGAATACTGAGGGCAGGGGTCCTTACGGGTCTGGAATGACCCAAGACTAGTCAGTGTCAGGTGGAGGCTCTTGTGGCACAGGAGTGGGAGGGAGCCCCAACAAATCTCTCCTGACCCTACGGGAGAAGAAATGAGCCCACTGGAAATGTGAATTTAGCACTTTACACCAAAGCCAAGGGCTGACAAAGGTGCCAGTCTGAAGAGGAGAAGCCACGCCATCCACCTAAGGCAGATGCAGTTCCCACAAGCCTGGAGGCCACTTCATTGGCATCGTATGATGCCCTTGGTTGGTGCCTTGCTACCTCCAAGCCTCAAGCAGAAAGGCAAATGGCTCGCCTGACTTATTCGCTCTGAGGCATTTTAACTATGTGCTGACCTAGTTGCAACTACAGTCACTGGCTGAAGGCTGCCTGATGTACCCGGTGTGCTGCAATGCACATGATGCCTGCCAAGGTAAAAATCTTCCTGTCTAAGGCATCTGTCTGAGTACAGTCAGCCTCAGGAAATTGGTTTCACTGAAGCCATCTCAGCCCCGACAGGATCTGCAACACCTTTAGCTCAAAAGAGGCATGAGGTACTGCACCTGCAGATTCCCTGGGTGCATGACACCAGAGCATGAGGTCCCTTGGAGCTGAAGGATTAGAGAAGGGACATCAAAGTGCTACCCTTGACTCCTCCTCAAAGGCTCTAGACCAGGGATGGAT
The DNA here is from genome assembly GCA_016271365.2 of Neoceratodus forsteri. Classification (NCBI taxonomy): domain Eukaryota; kingdom Metazoa; phylum Chordata; order Ceratodontiformes; family Ceratodontidae; genus Neoceratodus; species Neoceratodus forsteri. The sequence continues at coordinate 1,130,766,318 of CM028129.1, forward strand.
AACTTGAAGAACCATCATTAGGAACTCCAAGGAGTTACAACTGCAGGATTACCAGCTGGTGGCCAGTAAAGGACCCAATGTTCAGTGGCTCCACCATGTCCACCAAGAATCTCTGGTACAGCGGGTACTTAGAAACTGAGGACAAGTGAACAGAGGATTCATTGTTCTCTGAGGAGGATGCTGACATAAAGGAGGCACTGATCCCAGAGGCTGATCGTACCAAGGACAAGGGCTGAAACTGGGTCCTGTCAGAGTCCCTATGGAATTGATCTAAGGCACCAACAAACTATCTGTGCTCTTCCCAAGTAATTGGTCCCTGAGGGCCTATGAACCCAGGCAAAGACTGCAAGAGTCAAAGAGACCTGAGAGGAAGCTGAGATGCAGGGTCTCTAGGGCCTCTACCTGGGCTGTGGAGTTGCACAGGGGGCCTCAACTGAGGGCAGGGCCTGGCAGGACCATCTGAATGGGGTTATTCTATAACACAAGAGTGACCAGATTGGTGCCTATGCGAGGATTCTTCCAGGTGAGGTTAGCAGAGCCGTACAATCTCTGTAGGGTGGCCCCAGTCCCATTGGTGTCAGCCAGCGGCTCCAGGGAGAACACCATCTCGCAGCCACCATCAGACTCTAAACTGGCACTGCCTCTTATGTCAGGGTCAGGGTCAGTAATTGGCATGAAGATGAGTTTGCCCCCATCATTGTGATTAGCACCGTCCTCAGTGTCGGGCCCAGTGCCGGGCCCAGCATTGTCCCTGGAGCCATCCCTTGCCTCTGGGCTAGGGATGATCCCAGGAATGATAGCATGGCCCGTGACATGTCTGTCACCTGAAGCAGCATTGTCTTCTACTTCAGCATTGTTACCAACACCAGAGGAAAGAACCACCTCCAGTTCAGTGACAGTATGCAGTATGGCCCCAGTGTCAGTCTCTCCACCAACACCATAAACTGTATCAGAAGGGGGCCCATTGTTATGACTGGCACCACCTCAATTACCAACACCCTGAATGGTGCCAGGAGCCAAGGTGGTATCAGGCTGTAGCACTGAGGTGTCCACCAAAGGGATCCAAAGGTATAGCTTTGGCCTCCCCACCAGGGATGTCAGCTTCCAAGGCAGACAGGATGGAGGGGGTTAGCAGCCAGTTGCCCAGAAGGAGCTGTTTGTCCACTAGATCCACCCACCAGTGCCTCTGACACCTTGGCAGGGTGAGGTTAAAGAGGACCCAGTGCTTCCATGGAACCAGAGGTTCCAGGAAAGGGCACATGTGAAAAACCCGATGGTCTTACCTTGGCCTCACAAAGGTAGGGTTTGGCTGACCCCACATTATCACACAGAATTCAAAGGTGTGGCAGACCATGGAGAAGCAGGTGTCACACTCATTCATATTGTGAGAAGGGCCAATGCTGGCTATGCAGATCTGGTGCCGGTCTGTCAACACCATCTGTCTCCAACAAATGATGGGGTAGACGAGCTTTTTTTAGATTTCATTGTTCTCTTCCTTCCTAACTTTGGCATCATGGAAAATAATAAAATGAAGGAAACAGAAATGATGGTGACACAGTAGAAATGGCAACAGAAGGCACTGTGATACGATTCCCCTTCATAAAAGTGGGAGCAAGACAGAGGCAGGAAACTACAGACCTGTCAGTTTGACTACTGTGGTAGGGAAAATGATGGAATCACTTCTGAAGGAAAGAGTTGTTGAGTACCTACAGGTCAGTGGGGCACAGGACCCAAGGCAGCATGGATTCACAGCGGGAAGGTCATGTCAGACGAAGCTAATCAATTTCTTTGACTGAGTGACCAAAGTAGTAGACCAGGGAGGGGCTATGGACAAGGCCTATCTAGACTTTAACAAGGCATTTGACACAGTCCCACACAAAAGATTAATAAACAAATTAGCCAGCCTGGGAGTGGGTCCCAGGGTGGTAGCATGGGTAAAACATTGGCTGGACAACAGGAGACAGAAGGTAATAGTAAATGGAGTCCACTCTGAAGAAAGGGGGGTTACTAGTGGGGTACCACAGGATTCAGTACTAAGTCCAGTCCTTTTTAATGTCTTTATAAGTGACACTGCAGAGAGACTGGAAGGAAAAGTATGCCTCTTTGCAGATGACACAAACATCTGCAACAGGGTTGATACACAAGGAGTCATGGAAAGGATGAGAAGGGACTTGGCAAGTTTGGAGGAATGGTCAGAAGTATGGCAGCTTGGATTCAATGCAAAGAAGTGTAAAATAATGCACCTGGGAAACAGAAACCCAGGGGAAGAGTACACAACAATGAGGGGGTAGCAACAACAACAAAAATGGAAAGGGACCTGGGGGTAATCATATCAGATGACCTTAAGGTTGGCAAGCAATGTGAGAAGGCAGTAGGGAGGGCTGGGGAGATACTGGGATGTATAGGGAGAGGCATCACCAGCAGAACACAGGAAGTTGTTATCCCTCTGTACAGACAGTTGGTGAGACCCCCATCTGGAGTACTGCATCCAGTTCTGGAGACCCCACCTCCACAAGGACATAAACAGGATGGAGGCAGTCCAGAGTAGGGCAACTAAAATGGTGCAGGATCTGCAAGAGAAGCCATATGAGGAGAGACTAAAGGAGCTCACTATGTATACCCTTGAGGAAAGGAAGGAGAGGGGGGACATGATTGAAACTTCTAAGTACCTCAGTGGAATCAATAAAGTCCAAGAGGGTAGCATCTTTCAGAAAAAGAGATGTGCAAGAACAAGGGGACAAAATTTGAAGATGGGGGGCGGCTCAGGGGCTATGTGAGGAAGTATATTTTTCACAGAGAGGGTGGTGGATGCATGGAACCACCTTCCTGAGGAGGTTGTGAGGCCTAAAACTGTAGAAGAATTCAAGAATGCATGGCACAGACATAAGGCAGTTCTTGTGGCGGGTAGGAAGAAATAGTCTGTTGGTTAACTAGGATCTTCAGCTTATCCAGTAGTAGGGAAATGGGCAGACTCGGTGGGCCAAGCAGTCCTTATCTGCCATCAAAGTCTACGTTTCCGTGCTCCCATAGAGGCCTCGATGGCATGAACAACAGAACTAAGGCACATGAGGGAGCTGGCAAGGTTATTGGCTGGTGTGCATGGCACTATATGAGGTGCACAGGTGCCCTGCTAGCAACAGATTTGCTCCCACAGGGTCCTAATGTCTCTGGCCCCAGATCCTTAAGTGGGAATGAATGGTGAAGATTGATTCCTGGAAGAACAGGCTTTCTACGGTGTCCAAAAAGCTCTCCAATACTGTAACTGATTTTACCTTTCATTTCTCACTTGTTTTTTAATTACTGCATAGACACATTTACTCTTTCTGTAAAGCTTATAGGTACATTCAGGTGGGTGGGTCCCCCTGAGGATGAGCATGTAAGCACTCCCTTCAGGGGATGCTTGCTAAGGTAACCCTCTCTGCCCCTTTTACATTTTTGGGAGGCTGGGGGCTGGCCCACCCATTGGTCAAGCAGAGCTAGTTCCCCTGGGTGGCATTTGGTCGGTTTGGGAAGTCCGATAGGAGAGAGAACAGAGATGTACAGTGGGGCTGGGGCATTAGCCCTGGCCCAGTTTAGGCTCAGTGGTTCATCATGGGAATGTCAGCTCAGAGGAGTGGGTGGCCATGGTTGAGTCTGTGGTGTGCTGGGAGCTGAGTCTGTTTCTGGGAGCCATGGCCTGGGTAGTAAAGTGCCCACCTGCGTGCACTGCAGCAGCAGGGTGGGGAAGGCCAAGATGCTGGTGATATGGTGCCTGAAAAGAGTTTCACATGGTGGGGACGGTGCAGTGGTGGAAGTCTGCATCATGGGAAGAGCAGTGGTGGCAGCCTTTGTCTCCTAACCCCTGTGGTACTCCACTTGTGGTGAAGATGACCTGCGGGGAGTGAAGAGTTCAGCCAGTGTGTGTCTCTCGGATCACCTGCGCTGGGGATGCACTGGGATGTCAGGGGCTCAGATGAGTAGGCCCTTTTTTGCAGGGTGATGGAAATCAAGGGAGGTGCTGTAGCTGTGTTTTGCCACCACGAATGTGCAAGGGGATAGAGAGAGAAAGAGAGACAGAGAGAGAGAGGTAGGCCCAGGAGTCAAGCTATGTGAGGCCTGGTGGTTTGTGCAAGACCTTAGTCTTGCTGCTGCCATCTATTCCAGTAAGGGAGCCACTTTGGCTCCTCAGAGACTCAGCATTGTGGCCTTAATAGCCATAAGTATGGTGCCGTGGTTCTGTGCTACAGAAGACTGTTCTTTCTGCCTAGCTGTGCCCCCTACTCCTGGGAGCAGTCTGTACTGTTTTATGCTGTTATAATTCAATTTTCTTATCGTTAAAAAATGGACTTTGGAGTGGGCCACCAGTTGCTTTATGAATTTAACTCCTGATGCCAGTTAACTTCTTGCCCCACAGCCTATGGTCTTGCTGCTCTTCTGAACCTAGGTGCAAGCCTCGCCCAGTGACCACCTTCTGGAAACTAAAATGGACCCAGGTTTATGTCAGCTTTCTTATTCTGGATGCTTTTTGCTGCTAAGTTGTGCACCCTCCCCTAAACTGTTCGATCAGGCCCCTAGACATCGGGAAGGGGGGGTGGCTACAATGTGGGGGCTCATCCGGGATCAAGATTTTGGGGGTGTAGACAGTACCTTGGCTTCTGGACAGCTACTTCAATATTCGGTAGAGAACTGAGGCCTGGTTTTTAGCTTACGCTGTTCTTGGGTCCCACCATCTTGATTTAGTGCTCTGTGCCTTTTCCTTCTCTGGTGCCAGAATAGGGATTGTTTTGCATAATCAGTTCCATGCTAATGACTCTGTGGGTGCAGTAGATTGGCTGGTGTAAGGCAAGGGGCATGCTGGTGAAAGAACTAAAGCACCATTTTGAGAGGTTGGGTGTGAACTAGCAGAACTGTGTACTGGGCGAGATGGCTGAAGCTCCTAAAGAGACTGATCCTATAGTGACTGTCCCTGTGTTGCTGCTCTCCTGACTGTGGAGTAATGTGGGGAAGCAGGGCCCCACTGGACAGGTGTGTGATCTGCAGTTACCAGGGGGTTGGAGTGTCCCAGCTGCCTTTGTCCTCCTCATGTGCTTGGGGTGTACCACTCATGGCCACTGTCTACAACGTGTCTCTGTATTTGCCTCCTTGGCCTTGGTCAGCATCGGCATTGTCAGGGACTACCTTTATCACTACTATGGGCAATTTGGAGAACTGAGACCATCTGAGATCTGCCACCACCCCCTCCTCAGAGTTGTCTGCACCAGAAGCTAGACCTGCGGATGAGGATACCCCGGCGGACAGTGGGTCTAGATGAATGACCAGCCCTTCTCTGCCAAAGGCACCAAAGCCTCCTGGTGGCAGAGGGAGAGGCCATGGGAGAACTGACAAATTGGTTGGCTCCTTAGGGCCCAATAAGTCAGGGTCTGCTCCCAAGACTTCCAGGTCCCTTAGCTCTTCAGACCATGGTATTTCTGCCACTGGAGAAGAGTCACTGGAGGGACAAATGGTAAAGGCCAGCTCTAGTGATTCTGACAATGTAGACTCCCGGTCTTACCCCCTTGCAAGCAGCCTTCAACTTTGGCCTTCAAAGACCAGGATGTGGAGCGTGCCATCCCGCAGCCCTATCGCCGCCCATGCTTGACGCTGCCCGATAACACCCCAAGGCTGCCCAGCTTTGTATACTCCTCAGAGAAAAGATGGATGGGCTGCTTCCAGATGACCCTTCAAGCCTTTTGCCCTAATCCAGGATGTGATGGGAAGGCACACTAAGTACTATGTTGTTTCCATTGACACTTCTGGAGCTGAGACTACTAAACCGGATCTTCAGTACTACTATCCCCACAGTGGAGGACCTGCTCTGTAGAAGGTTAAGATTCCTCCACTAAACTGATTCACTACCTTCACTAGTGCTGCAGAACTGTCCTTTGGGGATGCTTCCTGAACTGTTTGAGACCTTTTTCTTAAAATGGGTGAGATCCTCCTAAAACTTTACCTCTGTTTATCTGTTAGTGGTTGCTATTGCCATTCTTACAGTTGTTGTGTTTACAAAAGAAATATTGGGTGTAGAAGTTATCTATCTTTGAGCACTTCCTGCTAATCAAAAGATGGTCTCATACCCTGGGAATCTTAAGACTGTGTTCTGCAGACTAAACACCTTCAAAGGACTGATAGCCTATTGTTGTCCAATGTTGTAGTAGGTGGGGGTAATAGGGAGAGAGACGAAAGTTGGTGTGTGTGTGTGTGTGTGTGTGTGGGGGTTTGCTGTGTATATATTAATTGTATGGGCAGTGTCTGTGATTGTGGGTGTCTGTAGGAGTGTGCGGTGTGAGTGAGTTACTAGTATTGTGGGATAAATATTAATCTTCTTACTGTTATTGTTATTTGCTGTTTACATTAACTATGGGTTTATGCTTGTTTGGCTTAAGAAATTGCAAAAAGGTTTTGAGTCCCAAACATTTTGGTGGCGGCAGCATGGGGTTTTATTTGTGGGGTTTTGGGTCCCTGTGTCCCTGGGTGTAAGTTTAGGGGTCTGCCCCCTTTAACTAGTATTGTCTTCATCAGGCAGGGAATGGAGAGTGCGCATATTCTTCCCTGTATCTGTTTTGGGGGTAGCCAGATGTCTCATTCACTGGGACAGGAATGATTTAAAGCAGGTGGAAAGTGTAAGCACCTCTTTTGAAGGATGCTTACTAAGGTAACAATTTCCACCCCTTTTGCCTTTTTGGGAGGTTGGGGGCTGGCCCGCCTGCTGGTTGAGCACAGCTAGTGCCCCTGGTGGTATTTACTGGAAGGCTTTTGGCTGGTTTGGGGAGGCCGGCAAGAGAGAGATAATGGCGATGTATAGTGGGTCTGGGGTATCAGCCACGGCCTGGTTCAGGGCTCAGTGGTTTGTCATGGGAAACTCTGCTCAGAAAAGTGGGTAGCCATGGTTAAGTTTGCGGCATGCTGGGAGCTGGGCCTGTTTCTTGGAGCTGCGGCCTGGGGAGTAAGGGGCCCACCTGCGTGCACCACGGCACCGGGGTGAAGAAGTCCCAGATGCTGGTGATGTAATGCCTGAAAAAGAGTCTCAAGCATTGGGAACAGTGCAGTGGTGGCAGCCTGCATCATGGGGAGAGTGGTGGTGGAAGCTCGCATCCCCTAACCCATGTGGCACTACACCCGAGGTGAAGATGGCCTGCAGGGAGTGAAGAGTTTGGCCGGTGAGTCCCTCAGATCACCAATGCCGGGGATGCACTGGGATGCTGGGGGCCCAGTTGAGTAGGCCCTATTTTATAGGGTGATGGAAATCGAGGGAGGCACTGCAGCTGCATTTTGCCACAATGGATGTGCAAGGATAAAGAGATAGCAGTAGTCCCAGGAGTCGAGCTGTGTGAGGTCTGGTGGTTTGTGAAAGGCCTAAGTCATGCTGTTGCCATCAATTCCAGTACGGGAGCCACTTCAGCTCTGCGGGGAGTCAGCATCGCAGCCTTAATGGCCATAAGTATGGTGCCATGGGTCTGTGCCACAGAAGACTGTTATTTTTGTTTAGTCGTGCCCCCGCTCCTGGAAGCAGTCTGTACTGTTTTATACTATTTAAATTACATTTTCTTATCATTAAAAAATGGACTTTGGAGTGGGCCTCCAATTGCTTTATTAATTTAACTCCTGCTGCCTGTTGTCGAGGCACAGGTCAGAAAACACAGGAAAACCAGGAGCAGGTATAAATATTTGCAAGTGGCATTTTATTTTTTTCTCAACCACATATATGCAAGGGGGGGAAAAAAGATAGAAGCAGCAAGTGAATGCAGAGAGATAGCAAGAGGCGGCGAATCGCAAGACCTTCAGATTAAATCCTAGGTCTCACAAGAAAATTTGGTTGCACAACCAGACAGAAAAGAGGCAGAAAAGGAGAGAATAGAACAGATCCTTGCATTTAAACTGTTTCTGAATAACAAACGGTACAGGGTCTTATCCAACTGTGCCTGTCACGCTGCCAGTTAACCTCTTGCCCCATAGCCTATGGTCTTGCTGCTCTTCTGCACCCTGATACTGGCCGCACCCAGGGACCACCTTTTGGAGACTAAGAGGGACCCAAGTGTGTGCCAGCTTCCCAGATGAGCCCCCCACATTGTAACCACCCCCTCCATGATGTCTAGGGGTCTGATGGAACAGTTCAGGAGAGGCTGCACCACTTAGTAGCAAGACACATCCAGAATAAGAAAGCTGACACATACCTGGGTCCCTCTTAGTCTCCAAAGGTTTTTTTTTTATTTAACCCATTTTCAAACCCCAGCAGGAGGCGTGGCGTGCAATGACACAGTAATGACAAAGCATCAGTGTCTGGCACGCCTCCCCAGTAGTTCAGCACTAGCTTGCTGCAACCCCCAGCCTCTGCCAGAGGTCAATTGCACACCAGACATTCACCCCCCCCAAGAGGAAAGCAGTCCCTTCGATGCTCAATGCTCATCCTTCCTTTCTCTCAGCCAGCCCTCTGACACCCCAGGACCATTCCCGAGCCATAGGTGTTGCATCACATTGTGAGTAGATGCCTTGCTGCTGTGCCGGTGGGCCAGCTGCCAGCACTTTTTCAACCAGTTATAGTACTCTGACATTGTCAACAGCTAAAATAATCAGATCCGTTCCCCTGCTATCAAATCCCCTCCAAAAACATCTGAACATCCAGGTTGTTTTGTTATAGACCCTGATACATTCACTAGAGTAAGGGAATCACTCATTAGGACTCCTAGGTTCTTTTCCTCAGTAGTAGCATCCAGCTTAACCCCTCCCAGTAGTGCTGCTTTCATTCTTCATTATCTGCCTCCTTTGCAGAAATGTACCCCCTGCCATAGTTATCCTAATGGTCTAGAAAGCTCACAGAGGAATGAAAATCTTTAAAATCATGAGAAAGCAGTATATTATATGCATGCATGTTGATTCTCTTTTCCACTTTGTGTAGTGCCTGCAACTGCCTTTGTGTTTTTAATAACTGTACATTTGCTCAACTGGTTACTGGTGACACTAAAAACTATGGCCTGTACAAACACGAAAGTGCTACATCCACCCACCCCAAAATGATGTACTGCATAACAGATGACACTAGTCTGATGCAATTTAATTTTATTGGGGAATTGAAGAAAGATATTCCTGCTTACACACGTAATGGGCTTGAGAGACTACTATACAAGTTAAGAGTTACACAAGGCATATAACATGCAACACGAGTCTAGTGTTACTTATTGGTTTATTGATGTACGTATGTAGGTATTCTGTATGTATGCATGCATGTACTGGTATGTATGGGTTAATTCATTATTACTGTTAGAAAAATTTTCCTGCTTGCATGCAGGTAACTGCCAAGTAAGACTGCAAGTTATAGGCTACTCAGTTGTTTTAAGGATACGCCCTGTCCCCCCCAAAAAAGTTTCAAACATGATGCAAGCCCATTCCCAGACAAGCCCCCACATTGTAGCCACCCCCTCCCCGATGTCTATGGGCCTGATGCAACAGTTCAGGGGAGGGTGCACCACTTAGCAGCAAAACACATCCAGAATAAGAAAGCTGACACATACCTGGGTCCATCTTAGTTTCCCAAAGTTATTTTTTTTATTTAATCCATTTTCAACTCCAGCAGGAGGCGTGGTATGCAATGACACAATGACAATAAAGTGTCAGTGTCTGGCATGCCTCCCCAGTAGTTCAGCGCCAGCTTGCTGCAACCCCCAGCCTCTGACAGAGGTCAATTGCGCACCAGTCACTCACCCTCCACCCGGAGGAGAGTAGTCCCTAGGATGCTCAATGCTTGTCCTTCCCCTCAGCGGGCCCTCTGACACCCTGGGACCATTCCCAACCACTGGGTGTCACATTGCGAATTGATGCCTTACTGCTGTGCCAGTGGGCCAGCTGCCAGCACTTTTTATGTTGATTGCGCACATGCACAAGAAACATGTTGCGTCAGCTTTCTCCAGAAGCAGGTTGTGAAGGCGTGGCACTGTTGTGCCCAATGCCCCCACAGCCTGCAAAGGCTTGTCCCCCGTCCCCCAATGCCATGGCACACTGCTGCTGACACTAGTTCAGCCAGCGTGCCACAACTTTTTAAAATCAGCCGCTGCAATCAGGGGCCGCCGATCATTACAGGCGTTAGCCATCCGCTGGAATGAAGAGCGACTTCGTCATGGCAGGGGCGGGATGTAGGATGTCTGATATTGTTTGTGAACATGGCGGTGGCTTGCCACCTTGTTCACAAACAATATCAACTTATGTTTATTTGCCAAAGGGGCCCACTCCCCGTCGGCATGCTATCCACCCCGTTTTGTTGTCTGCGGCAAGTGCCCCACTCCCGGCAGCAGAAAGAATTCCCACCCTGTTGTTGTTTGCCGGTGGGGTGCCCAATCCCCCATCGGCTGACAGCTCCCAAAAACAAGACACGGTGGCATGCTGGGAGCCCACCCCAGCATGCCATATGCCCCGTTTCTTGTTTGCTGATGGGGGTGCCCAATCCCCCATTGGCTACAGCTGCCCCCCAAAGCAAGACTTCTCAGTGGCATGCTGGGAGCCCACCCCAGTGTGCCACATGCCCCTGTAAAGTTGAAAACGGTCCCGCGACTTTTTTTGTTTTTTTTTCACCTGGGAAAAAAGGAAACGGTCCCTCGTAGTCTCCCTGCCCCCCTCCCACAACCCTCACCCACCCACCGCGCACCCTGCCTCCCCACACCCCCCTTCACCCCATACTTACCTCCGGAGCTCAGCGCGATGATCTTCGGTGGACCGGGAACACGTCTGCACTCTTCAAAGCCGACCGTGAACTGAGGAAATGCCGGTAAGCTGTATAATGTAATGAATAGGGTTTTTTCAACCTTAGTGCATATCTCGGGCATTTTTGGGAATTTTTTCACCAAATTTTCAACATGGGGTTTTTGGGACCCCTACTGATGAATTCTTGAACTGTCATGGCGTAAATCGGACCCAAAAGGAGGTTTCGCGGTCACTGTGCAGAATCACCCATCCAGGCTGATTAACAAAACAACAGTGCCAGTGTTCATGAGATGGGCTCTGAAAAAGCCTATGTTGCAAATTTGGTGGGAAAAATCCAAAAAACGGCTGTTTTACGAGCGTGCATTGTGCAGTTGCTATGTACGTTCGTAACTTCACCAATTTACAATATTTTCACGCCATATTTTCAACATTGACATTTTGTCACACCTCCTTGTGAGCAGTACAGCTGTCATTGTTGGCATCCTGGCCGAAATGTGTTTTTGCACTTCAGGCGCAGAATAGCAAGGTCACTGTGGGAAATCAGTGTTCAGGACAGATTAAGAAAATGACAGTGACACTGTTCATGAGTAGAGATCCTAAAATGCCTATGTTGAAAATTTTGTAACGATACTCCATAAAATGACTGTGTTACGAGCATGCGTTGCGCGGTTAGCACGCACACTCGTAGCTTCACGAATTTATAATATTTTCACTCCAGATTTTCAACATTGCCATTTTCCCAGACCTACTTATGAACAGTACAGCTGTCATTTTCCCCATCCTGCCCGAAATGTGTTTTCGCACTTCTGGCACAGAATAGAGAGGTCGCTGTGGGAAATCACTGTTCGGGACAGATTAAGAAAATGACAATGATATTGTTCGTGAGCAGAGGTCCTAAAATGCCTGTGTTGAAAATCTGGTGATGGTAGCCCATCAATTGACTGCTACAAGTGTGCGTTGCACACTTTCCATGCACCATTGTAACTTCGCAGATTTGTAATATTGTAACACCAGATTTTCAACAGTGCCATTTTTCACACCTCCTTATAAGCAGTACAGCTGTCATTTTTCACATCCTGACCAAAATGTGTTTTCACAGTTCCAGCGCTGAATAACGTGGTCACTGTGGGAAGTCAGTGTTTGGGACAGATTAAGAAAATGACAGTGGCACTGTTCATGAGCAGAGGTCCTAAAATCCCTATGTTGAAAATTTAGTGACGGAACTCCATAACATGACTGTGTTACAAGCGTGCGTTGAACTGTTTCCACGCACCCTTGTAACTTCGCAAATTTGTAATACTGTCACACCACATTTTCAACAGTGGTATTTTTTCACAACTCCTTATGAACACTACAGCTGTCATTTTTCATATCCTGGCTAAAATGTTTTTGCACTCCTGCCGGACAATAGCATGGCCACTCTGGGAAATCAGTGTTTGGGACAGATTAAGATCGACCGAGTGAGGGGGGGGGAGCGACCGAGCTCAACTGAGTTCTGTCGGGACTGCTGCAGATTTGTTTGTGGACATACAAAAGGCCCCAACACAAGAGCCCAGTACAAAAGGGCAGCCTGCAGCACTGGGAGAAACAGAACGAGAGAGCGAGTGAGGGAGGGGGAGTGAGTGAACTCACCAAAGCGCTGTCAGGACTGCTGTGGATTTCTTCGTGAGCAGAAAAAAGCGTCAATACAGGCAGGGGCCCAGTACAAAAGGCCAGCCTGCAGTGGTGGGAGAAACAGTACGAGCGAGTGAGAGAAGGGGACTTATTGAGCTTAATGGAGCTCTATCAGGACTGCTGGGATTTCTTTGTGGGCAGAAAAAGGCACCAATGCAGGCAAGAGTCCCATACAAAAGGGCAGCTTGCAGCGCCAGGACAAACAGAATGAGCGATGAGAGAGGGAGACTGAGTGGCCTCAACGGAGCTCTGTCAGGACAGCTGCAGATTGCTTTGTGGACAGACAAAGGTGCCAATGCAGCCAGGAGCCCCATACAAAAGCGCAGTCTGTGGCGCCAAGAGAAACAGAATGCGCGAGTGACACAGCGGTAGTAAGCGAGCTCAACGGAGCTCTAGTGTGACTGCTGCAGATTTCAATCAATCAATCAATCAATCAAATCTTTATTTACACAGGCGAACATCATTGAGCAAGGCTCATTTACAAGATGGACCTAATAAGGTCAAGGTTCAATAGTTGATACACAGCAATTACATCATACGCTTTATTTTAAGACAGTTATACATACAGAGAAAAATAATGTTTATAACACAATGAAGTACAGTGAATTCACATGTTAAAACTCAGTTAAAGGAAGGTTAAGTTAATATCTATAGTATGTACAGTACATACATATCCCAATGGGGGCCATGACAGACACACAACATAATGAATACTAGGATGGTGAAGGTATTATTGGGTGCCATAAGCTGCAGAATGTGTCTGACTGGAAGGAATATGCCATATATGATTGGAAGCCAGATTTGTAGGATGACTAATCTAGCTCTAGCGGTAGCAACTGCATTTCTCTGTGAAGAAGGCTGTACAATGCTGTTTAAAGGATGCAAATGGAATGATAATGGACAGTTTTAGGGATTTTTGTAGGGTGTTCCATGTTATAGCTAGAGAATAGCTGATTGCTGCCCTCCCAAGTCTGGTGCTGACTTTGGGCAATTTGAGCAGGATGATATTGTTGCTTCTTAGGGCATAGGAGCTAGGAGTGGTCTGGTTGAAGCAGTCCAGGATATAGTTTGGGAGTTTTTTTGATAAAGCTCTGTAAATCCATAAAGCTGTATTTCTGCTCCTCCTGATATGAAGGGAAACCCATCCAACTGCGTCATAAAGAGAGCAATGGTGGGTATTATATGGCAGAGTTGTAATGAACCTTATTGCACTATGATATAAGGTATCCAACTTGTGAAGGTAGGAGATGGGGCAGTGACTATAAAGGAAGTCTGCATAGTCAATAACTGATAGAAAGATGGCCTGGACTAACCTCATCTTTGAGTCTCTGTTAAGGAAGGGTTTTAATCTATAGAGGAGGCCAAGCCTTTGGCGAAGCTTTTTTAACAGTTCTTCTAGATGATGGGTGAAGTCGAGACTGTTGTCAATCCACACACCTAGGTATTTGAAGTTTTCAACATACTCCAGATTTTCTCAAGTATAGTGCATAGCTGGGGAGAGTGATTGAAGAGGATATTGCTGGTGGAGTTTTGAGTTGTGAACATCATTGCTTTAGTTTTCTTTGCATTTAGCAGAAGCTTTTTCTCGAGTAGCTGATGTTGTAACAAGGAGAATTCTGTTTGTAGGATTTCATGAGCAACTGTAGGCGAAGGGTTGCTGACATACAGAACAGTGTCATCAGCAAAGAGGTGTACTGAGGACTTGGTAAGGGTTGAATCAATATAATTTATATAAATGGCAAAAAGGATAGGACCCAGAATAGAGCCTTGGGGGACTCCTCTTGACAGTGGTCTTAATGGGGATAGGTCACATTCAGCTTTTACCTGCTGTGACCTACCGGAGAGGTAGCATCTCAACCACTTAAGGGAGGGTGGATCTAGGCCAAGGGAGTGCAGGGATGAGAGTAGCAGCTCATGGTCCACAGTATCGAATGCTTTGCTCAGGTCCAGGAATACTGCACAGACATTATTCTTCTTGTCCAATTCAATTTGCCAGTCATTTGTGACCTTGGCTAATGCAGTGATAGTGCTATGTTTGGCCCTGAATCCAGATTGAGCTGGATTTAATAGGTTAGCATTGTCAAGATATTCCCTTAACAGATTACTCACTAATTTCTCCAGCATCTTGGATAGCACAGGTAGAATGAAAATGGGCCTGTAATTATTAAGATCCATAGGGTCCCATAGATTTCTTTGTGGGCAGAAAACGCGGCAATGCAGGCAGAGCCCAGTACAAAAAGCCAGCTTGCAGCGCCCGCAGAAACGGAATGCGAGAGTGACAGAGGGGGAGTGAGCGAGCTCTGTGGAGCTGTGTCAGGACTGCTTCAGATTTCTCTCTGGCCAGAAAAAGCCACCAATGCAGGCAGGAACCCAGTACATAAGGGCAGCCTGCAGCGCCAAGAGACACAGAATGAGTGAGTGGGGGGGGGGTCAGTGAGCTCAATGGGGCTCTGTTGGGACTGCTGCAGATTTGTTTGTGGCCAGAAAAAGGCAGCAATGCATGCAGGGGCCCAGTACAAAAGGGCAGCCTGCAGTGGCAGGAAAACCAGAATGAGCAAGTGAGTGAGCTCAACAGAGCTGCATTGTAACTGCTGCAAATTTCTTTGTGGGCATAAGAAGGCAGCAACGCGGGCAGGAGCCCAGTAGAAAAGGGCAGCCTGCAGCGCCGGCAGAACAGAATGAGCGAGTGAGAGAAGGGAGTGAGCAAGCTCAACGGAGCTCGTAACTTTGCAAATTTATAATATTTCCACTCCAGATTTTCAACATTGCCATTTTCCCAGACCTACTTATGAACAGTACAGCTGTCATTTTCCCCATCCTGGCCGAAATGTGTTTTCGCACTTCTGGCGCAGAATAGAGAGGTCGCTGTGGGAAATCACTGTTTGGGACAGATTAAGAAAATGACAATGATACTGTTCATGAGCAGAGGTCCTAAAATGCCTATGTTGAAAATTTGGTGATGGTAGCCCATCAATTGACTGTTACAAGTGTGCGTTGCACACTTTCCATGCACCATTGTAACTTTACAGATTTGTAATATTGTAACACCAGATTTTCAACAGTGCCATTTTTTCGCACCTCCTTATAAGCAGTACAGCTGTCATTTTTCACATCCTGACCGAAATGTGTTTTCACAGGTCTGGCACAGAATTTATTTATTTATTTGAGAGATTTACCAGGAAGGCATACTGAGCAGAGTACCGCTCGATTCCAGATGCGCCCTGGGGTAGGGGGTTACAAGAGTGTAGTACATAAATACATAAAAACACAATAGTACATACATTAATTTGCAGATAACCAGCAATGGCCCAGTAGGATGGGTGTAGTAGCTGAGATGCATGTTGGTTTATACAAAGTGAGGAGTATTTACAGGCAGTATTTACAGGCAGTGATACAGTAGAAATTGCAACAATTACATGGTGTGATTAGATTTATCTACTATATGGGTAGGTGTGTATATCAAACAGTAACAGAGGAAGGATTAAGAATGGCGTATGGTACTGATTTAGAAATGGAGCCCAGGATAGCTGATAAGAGTTGAGCACGGAGTTCAGCGATGGGGAAAGCATAAGCAGTTGGTGGCAAAATGCGTTTTGAGGAGGGCATTTCGATGTGGAGTACTTGTGGTGTGTCTGATGTCGGCTGCTAGAGAGTTCCATAATTTGGGGAGTCTGAAGCTGAAAGCAACCTGACCTGATCGGGTGGATCTGTGGGGGATGTGAAGAAGCATGGAGTCAGAGTTCCTGAGATCGTAGGTAGGTGGGGGGAAGGCGGTTAGGGATGTCGATAGGTAGGAGGGCAGCGTATGCGACCAGAATTTAGCAATAATTCTAGTGCAGTGCAGCAATCGCCGATTTTGGAGTGATGGGAGGTCAAGGGACTGGTAGAGGTCGCAGTGGTGGGTGTTTGGAGGACAATCCAAAGCGAACCGGCAGAAGGAGTTATAAATAGGGTGGAGCCTGGCTAAGGATGTTTGGGGGGCGGCACCGTAGATGACAGCGCCATAGTCAAAAATTGGGAGGATCATTTTTTGTATCATTTCTTGCCTGGTTTGTAGAGGGATGCAGAACTTGTTCCGATAGAGAGCTCCCAGCATGGGATGTAATTTTTTCTTGCAGAGCCTCTACATGTGCTCACTGTGGGAAATCAGTGCTCACTGTGGGAAATCAGTGTTCGGGACAGATTAAGAAAATGACAGTGGCACTGTTCATGAGCAGAGGTCCTAAAATCCCTATGTTGAAAATTTGGTGATGAAACTCCATAACATGACTGTGTTACAAGCGTGCGTTGAACTGTTTCCATGCACCCTTGTAACTTCGCAAATTAGTAATACTGTCACGCCACATTTTCAATGGTGGCATTTTTTCACAACTCCTTATGAACACTACAGCTGTCATTTTTCACATCCTGGTTAAAATATGTTTTTGCACTCCTGCTGGACAATAGCATGGTGACTCTGGGAAATCAGTGTTTGGGACACATTAAGATCGACCGAGTGAGAGGGGGGAGTGACTGAGCTCAACTGAGCTCTGTCAGGACTGCTGCAGATTTTTCTGTGGACAGACAAAGGCCCCAACACAAGAACCCAGTGCAAAAGGGCAGCCTGCAGCACTGGGAGAAACGGAACGAGAGAGCGAGTGAAGGAAGGGGAGAGAGCAAACTCAACAAAGCGCTGTCAGGACTGTTTCGGATTTCTTTGTGGCCAGAAAAAGGCGTCAATACAGGCAGGGGCCCAGTACAAAAGGCCAGCCTGCAGTGGTGGGAGAAACAGTACGAGCGAGTGAGACAAGGGGACCTAGTGAACTCAACGGAGTTCTATCAGGACTGCTGGAATTTCTTTGTGGGCAGAAAAAGGTGCCAAAGCAGGCAGGAGCCCCATACAAAAGGGCAGCTTGCAGCGCCAGGACAAACAGAATGAGTGATGAGAGAGGGAGACTGAGCGACCTCAACGGAGCTCTGTCGGGACAGCTGCAGATTGCTTTGTGGACAGACAAAGGTGCCAACGCAGCCAGGAGCCCCATACAAAAGCGCATTCTGTGGCGCCAAGAGAAACAGAACGAGCAAGTGACAGAGCAGTAGTGAGCGAGCTCAACGGAGCTCTAGTGTGACTGCTGCAGATTTCTTTGTGGGCAGAAAATGCATCAACACAGGCAGGAGCCCAGTACAAAAGGCCAGCTTGCAGCGCCGGCAGAAACGCAATGTGAGAGTGACAGAGGGGGAATGAGCAAGCTCAGTGGAGCTGTGTCAGGACTGCTTCAGATTTCTTTCTGGCCAGAAAAAGCCACCAATGCAGGCAGGAGCCCAGTACAAAAGGGCAGCCTGCAGCGCCAGGACACACAGAATGAGCGAGTGAGGGATGGGGAGTCAGTGAGCTCAGCGGGGCTTTGTTGGGACTGCTGCAGATTTGTTTGTGGGCAGAAAAAAGCAGCAATGCATGCAGGGCTCAGTACAAAAGGGCAGCTTGCAGTGGCAGGAAAACCAGAATAAGCGAGTGAGTGAGCTCAACAGAGCTGTATTGTAACTGCTGCAAATTTCTTTGTGGCCATCAGAAGGCAGCAATGTAGGCAGGAGCCCAGTGGAAAAGGGCAGCCTGCAGCGCTGGTAGAACAGAATGAGTGAGTGAGAGAAGGCGAGTGAGCGAGCTCAACGGAGCTTTATCGGGACTGCTGCAGATTTCTTTGTGGGCAGGAAAAGGCACCAACAGAGGCAGGAGCCCAGTACAAAAGGGCAGCCTGCAGCACCAGGAGAACCAGAATGAGTGAGTGACACAGGGGAGTGAGCGCCCTCAACGGAGCTCTGTCGGGACAGCTGTGGATTTCTTTGTGGGTAGAAAAAGCCACCAACACAGGCAGGAGCCCAGTACAAAAGGGCAGCCTGCAGCGCCAGGAGAAACAGAATGAGCGAGTGAGAGAGAGGGGGAGTGAGCCACCTCAATGGATCTCTGTTGGAACAGCTGCGGATCTCTTCCTCAGCAGAACAAGATGCCAACACAGGCAGGAGCCCAGTACAAAAGAGCAGCCAGCAGCACCGGGACAAACAGACTGAGCCATTGACAGAGGGCCACTGAGCGAGCACAACAGACCAACGCAATCAACATTTGGCATTGACAAATGCTTGTTTAACCAGTGATAGTACTCTGACATTGTCAACAGCTAAAACAATCAGATCCTTTACCCTGCTATCAAATCCCCTCCCAAAACATCTCAACATCCAGGTTGCTTTGTTGTAGACCTTGATACATTCACTAGAGTAAGGAAATCACTCATTAGGACTCCTAGGTTCTTTTCCTCAGTAGTAGCATCCAGCTTAACCCCTTCCAGTAGTGCTGCTTTCAGACTTCATTATCTGCCTCTTTTGCAGAAGTGTACCCCCTGCCATAGCTATCCTAATGGTCTGGAAAGCTCACAGAGGAATGAGAATCATTAGAATCATGAAAAAGCAGTATATTATATGCATGTGCGTTGATTCGCTTTTCCACTTTTTGTAGTGCCTACAACTGCCTTTGTGTTTTTAATAACAGTACATTTGCTGAACTGGTTACTGGTGACACTACAAACTATGGTCTACACAAACACAGGAGTGCTACATCCTCCCACCCCAAAATGATGTACTGTATAACAGATGACACTAGTCTGATGCAATTTAATTTTATTGAGGGATTAAAGAAAGATATTCCTGCTTATACACAGATAATGGGCTTGAGAGACTACTGTACAAGTTAAGAGTTACACAAAGCATATAACATGTGGCACTAGTCTAGTGTTAGTTATTGATTTATTGATGTATGTATGTAGGTATTATGTATGTATGCATGTATGTGTTTATTTATTGTTACAGTCAGAAAAATATTCCTGCTTGCGACTGCGAGTTATAGGCTACTCAGTTGTTGCAGGGATATACCCTGTCCCTGAAAAAAATGTTTCAGACATGATGCAAACCTGTACCAAGTCTGGTACAATTTAGAATTGGGCAACAAAAGAAAACTATGCCTGATTGTATGGATCTAAATTGCTAGCAAGACTACAAGCTACAGCTACTCAGCTGCCGGAGGGGTACACCCGCTCTCAGATAAAAGACTTCACACATGACATAAGTCTATACTATACTAAGTCTGATACAAGTTATTTTGATTGGGCAAAAAAATAAAAATATTCCTACTTACACATGTGTAACATGCTAGCAGCTGAGATTGCAAAACAGGTGCTACTCAACTGCCAGAGATCTGTCTTTTTTTCTTCAATAAAAGCTTCACACAATCCAACCATATGCCAAATATTTTGTTTTCTTTATTGGGATGTGGAACGAGAGTAATTCTGATTGTAACATGACAAGAAACATAGTAGGAAAAATACCATTATTCCGTTCACTGAAACCCAACAGGTGACACAAAGGCAAGTGGGTATTAATCCCCTGGTAATGTCTGCTTGCCATCAGGAGCACACCTACTATGAGAGTGACAAAGTGAGGAAAATAATCTCACATTTTATTCTGCTGGTTTCTCTCTCTCTGTCTGTGTATAAGTGGCGCTACTCCATACTGCAGCATACACACACAGGTAAAAATGTGCTACCCACCCACCTGGGGGGATCTTGTAGACTAGCTTGACTATTTGCAGCAGTAAGTAGATACCAATCAATGTACAAACTCAGATACCGTAGAAAAATGGAATAACGGTATTGTTCTACTACGTTTCTTGCCATGTTACAAATACTAATCCTGGTGATTGCAGGCACCGGCCCCATGGAGATTCATTATATGAGCGATCACTGTTGCCATATAGAGGAACAGACAGAGACAGAGAAATGGTCACTAATCACTCTGCCTGTCTATTTGTGATTCGTACTGTGATTTTCTCTCCTGCAGTGAAGGGATCGCTAGTGTTTGTACGTCATAATGCATTCTGGGGACAGCACGAATATTTGCATACATTGTGATGTACCAGCAAGAAGACAGATATGCAAATGTTCGTACTTTCCCCATAATACATTAGTGACTCATAACTGTAAACAAAAATGAGTGAACAGACCACTGTTTAACAAACAGAGGTAAATGCTTTTCTAATGTAGCGGTCATTTAATGGAAAACATCACAGTCAAAAGAATATGAAAGCAACAGTCCCGATATAAATAGATGTTGAGTGGTGAAAGTGAACAAGCACCGTTGGATATTTACTGTATTGAAAAGTGCAGACCTGAATAGCAGATAACATTGCATTAAGCAATATTGTCAGCTGCTGATCATTTATTTTGCACATGTAATTCAGTAGTAACATTATTCACCTTGCACTTGCCATGTTACAAGAGCATTAATCCACTCCAAAGTCGGGCTCTACTAGGGAATTAATGCATGGTTGGTGGTTGGAGGCACTCAGCCTGTGGCCTCATGAACCAACCCCCCCAACCAGGGATTAATTCCCTAGTAGAGCCCTCCTTTGCTGTGGATTAATGCTTACTTGTATGCAGCTGAAAAGATAGTGAGACAGCAAGACATGAGCTGCTCAACTACAAAGGTGGTGTCCCCACCCCCCAAAAGGCTTCAGATATGGCCCAAGCCCATATCAAATCTGGTCCAATTTATTTTGATTAGGCATCAAAAAAAAAGTAGCTATTCACACACATAGCACTCTGGTATGGAAATAATTTACAAAGCAACAAATATCAGTGAATGCACATTTATTACGACCAGGGCTCTCAAAACCCAAACCCCAGCACTTCAGCACAAGCCTTCATCAGGAGGTGTGGCTATAGAGGAAACTTACAACACTTAAATATACATCAGTAAGTACAATCACCCGAATCCAACTGACAATCGCCACAGTGTAAAAAACTGTTGCAAATATAAAAAGAAATCATCAGTAAATGTACCTTTGTAACTACAAAATGATTTATACAATAGTTTTACACTGTCATAGATATGAACTCTAATTTCTTACATATTTTAGTTTCTCAGATCCAAAATGACAGAGAGTTAGTACAAATGCAGAGAAATAAAGGATTCAATTTGCAATGCTTAGCAGTGATCACCCTATATATCATATAATTAATTTTTCAGTCAGTGACTGGGGATCCACCAATTCATGAAACCTGCAAATTACAGGGATGAAATGCGGAGAGTAAAGCAGGGAGTAACAAGTGTCAGGATTATGTGTAAGAGAGCAATATAAAAAACAGATCAGTGGAAGGTCACAACAATTGCCAAAGGTCAAAAAATCAAAATCAAGGGCACCCACTCTAGCAAATGCACATGGACAGATAGAAACTGAAGTATACAGTCATTACCATAATTGAGGAACTCTAAAACAAATCACAACACCCAAAATACATGGGAGGTCAAGGAAATAGCAAAAGGTCATGAGATAAAGTTTCTCTCAAAATACAATCACATCATGATCTCATTTTAGTAATTGAAAAGAAAGATTGTAATTGTAAATTAATATTAATTTTAGTTAAATTCAATGTTCAGTATAGGCTTCAAACTACATAACCCACACTTACAGGTTATGTAGCAGGTCACCAATAGTTGCAAAAAGGTCAACCAGGATTTAGTGCCTTATAATTGAGACTGAAAAATCTCCGCTAATTCATTTTTTCTTTTCTTTCTCTTTAGGAATGGTTTCAGGTCCCATTGGTCATTAAGACCATCTGGTTTCACATTTTTTGACCTTAAGATCCATTTGCTTTCTTTCATCAGCAGTTCGGTCACTCTGTCACCCCCATATCTCATTGCTGGTACTCATTCTATCCCCATAAATTTAAGACCAATAAATAGGTGGTGAGTCATGATGGCATGCAAAATGGAGACCTACTGGAATATCAGTTCTTGCATTCACAATGTTCCTTACATGCGCCTGTATGCATGTTTTGAGTAGTCTAGTTGTTCTACCAATGCAGACTATATTGCAGGTACACCATAAAATGTATACCACAAAAGTGGTATGACAGATAATGAATTGTTTCACCTCAAATTCCTTAGTTACATCTGCTGGATGTTTAAATTTGCTACTAGTATTACAATAAGAAAAAATGTTACAATTCAAGCATTTGAAGAACCCGGAAGGTCTATTCTGAAGCCAACCAGTTCCCTGTTTTTGTCTGTCTAAACAAAGTCTACTGTGTACCAGTTTGTCATTAACATTTGGTGCTCTGCTAAAGGCTACATGGGGTTTCACACCTACTGCTGCTTCAACATTCTTATTCCCCATCAATATGGACCAGTTCCTTTAGATAATACTACCGATCTGGCCTGCCCAGTTGTTATATTCTGTAATAAAAGTTACTGGTGGACAACTGTCCTGCTTTTTCTCTGTTTTATTCAGTAGTTCCTCCCTTGATTTTGTTTTGGCACGTGAAAGTGCTTCATCTAAGAACCCCTAGCCAAAAATCTATCCATGAGCTCCTCTGCTTGTTCCAAAAAGCCACTCTCCTCGGAGCAGTTCAGACTTCAAAGAACTAGATACCTGGATGAAAGAGAAATTGTCTACATGCAAATTAGAAATTATCAAAAAGAAACAGAAAACACTGATTAGAGACCAGGAAGATTTTAAAAATGGGTGCATTTCTGTTTGCAAAAAAGTAAGAAGGAGAAGCCGGAGTGGGCAAAGAGTGAGATTTGATTCTAGAAATTGGGGACATAGTCAGGAGAAATGTGGCAATAAACATTTTTTAGTGGAAGGGAATGCCCTGGGTACTTCAGGGCAAGAGAGGGAGAAACAAACTCCCCCCCCCCAAAAAAAAAGGAATCTGAGGAACAAAGGGAAATAGTACAACAGGAATTATTAATAATTAATTTGTCAAGAAGGCAGCTTACTGATTCAGAAACTGCTGTTCTAAAAAGAGGGCTCTCATTTGTGCCTACTCCACATGTCAATAAGTTTCAAGTGAATGTTGAACTATTTAAATTCATCCACAAGATAAAACTAAAGATACTTTTTTCAATAAAACCAAAACACCGTCTGATATTATGGGGGTAACTGAAAAGTCTGTGAGATCAATTGAAGACATGGATTATATTCTGAGGGAAATCAGTATGGCTGGTAATAAGGAACCTGAACAAACTTGCTACCAGAGAATGTTTCTGAGTCTAGTTGTGCTTTGGATTTGTTTGATGTTGGGGAGTTACAGGACCTGTTTCAGGATTCTGCTGAAGGTACATGGGAGATACCATGGTGTAATCAAAACACACTTGGAGATTAGTGAGTGAAAGAAATAGAACTTTTAAACCAGAATCTGCATTTATGCCATTTACTACCAACACGGCAATTCTAGCTTTTGAAAAAAAAACAGTTGAAAGACAGGTCAATGAATTGTGGGATAGGGTTGCTGTTCCCAAACAAAAGAACATAACTTACAATGAATTTATTTTCCATTAAAAAATCTTACTGGGTATAATGATCTGGTATTAAAACCGGCAGATAAAGGAGGCAATATTGTGGTCATGGACAAAGAACAGTATATTAATATTGTGATGGCCATACTACAGGATGTTAACAGTTAACAACTACAGGGGAACCCCACTGAAAAATATAAAGTTAAATTATGTAAGTTATTGCGGGAAGAAGTGGGGGGTGGGAGATATAACTGAGCAAGAATACAAATACCTATGGAATGAGCATCCAGTTATACCAAGTATGTATATTTTACCTAAGGTACATAAAAATATGACCAACCCCCCCTGGCTGCCCTATTATATCCAGCATTGGCCCATTGACTGAAAAGCTAGGCAGGTTTGTGGATTTCATCCTTCAGAGAAGTGTAATAAATCTTCACTCACATACTCAGGACACTACTGATGTTCTGAATAAAACTTGAGAAGTTTAAATGGGAAGATGGGATGTTTTGGCTGTGTACAGATGTCGAATCCTTATACACATGTATAAAACATAAAGATGGAGTCCAAGCATGTAGATATTTTTTGGAGAACAGCTTTGATAGGAAATACATATCTATAGAATTTATACTTGACTCTCTAGACTTCATACTAAAGCACAACTATTTTGAATTGAATGGAACTACTACCTTCAGACCTGTGGTACTGCAATGGGGGCTTCCATGGCACCTTCGTATGCCAATCTGTTACTGGGCAAATGGGAAGAAACATATATTTTTAACCCATTATTTAACCCATATCTGCCCATGATCAGATTTTGGCAACATTTTATAGATGATATATTGTGTGTCTGGCAGGGAACCTCTGGTGAAATAGATGAGTTTATGAATTGGATGCATCAAAATGAAATAAATCTATGATTTACATATAAATTTAATCAGGACACAGTTGATTTCTTGGATATTTCACTTATAAAATCAGCCCTGTCTAATGAGAAAATAAAAACCAAATGTCACAGGAAAGAGAATGCTTCAAATTTAGCCTTAAGGGTGGAGAGTGCACATCCATGCAGACTTGTGAATTCCATCCCCTATGGTCAGTTCCTTCGACTTACAAGAAACTGCTCTGAGGAGAGTGGCTTTTTGGAACAAGCAGGGGAGCTTATAGATAGATTTTTGGATAGGGGCTATGATAAAAAGGTCTTAGATGAAGCACTTTCACATGCCAAAACAAAATCAAGGGAGAAACTACTTGAATAAAACAGAAAAAACAGGACAGTTGTCCACCAGTAACTTTTATCACAGAATATAACAACTGGGCAGGCCCGATCAGTAGTATTATCTAAAGGAACTGGTCCATATTGATGGGGGATAAGAATGTTGATGCAGCAGTAGGTGTAAAACCCCATGTAGCCTTTAGCAGAGCACCAAATATTAAAGACAAACTGGTGCACAGTAGACTTTGCTTAGACAGACAAAAACGAGGAACTGGCTGGCTTCAGAATAGACATTGCGGGTGCTTCAAATGCTTGAATTGTAACATTTGTTCTTATTGTAATACTGGGAGCAAATTTAAACATCTAGCAGATGTAACTAAGGAATTTGAGGTGAAACAATTCATTATCTGCCATACCACCTTTGTGGTATACATTTTATGGTGTACCTGTGATAAAGTCTATATTGGTAGAACAACTAGACTACTCAAAACACGCATACAGGAGCATGTAAGGAACATTGTGAATGCAAGAACTGATACTTCAGTAGGTCTCCATTCTGTATCACATCATGACTTATCACCTATTGGTCTTAAATTTATGGGGATTGAATAAGTACCAGCAATGAGATTTGGGGGTGACAGAGTGAACAAACTGCTGATGAAAGAAAGCAAATGGATCATCAGGCTAAAAAGTGTGAAACCAGACAGTCTTAATGACCAATGAGACCTGAAACCATTCCTAAAGAGGAAGAAAAGGAAAGGAATTAACTGAGATTTTTTGGTCTCCATTATAAGGCACTAAATCCTAGTTGACGTTTTTGCAAATATTGGTGACCTCCTACATAACCTGTAAGTGTGGGTTATATAGTTTGAAGCCTATATTGAACATTGAATTTAACTAAAATTAATATTAATTTACAATTATAATCTTTCTTTTCAATTACTAAAATGAGATCATGATGTGATTGTATTTTGAGAGAAACTTTATCTCATGACCTTTTGTTATTTCCTTGACCTCCCATGTATTTTGGGTGTTGTGATTTGTTTTGGAGTTCCTCAGTTATGATAATGACTGTATACATCAGTTTCTATCTGTCCGGGTGTTGTCTAAACACTCTTGGTGTGTAGGGTAAACAATAAAAATAAAATAATAATAATACAGATTCTTGTGTCTTGGAGTCTGCCAAGAAACATTCGTAAACAAGCAAAGAGTACTAATAAAGTTTATTATGCTACTTACGCCAAGCATGTGACAGAGAAAATCACAAGGGAGATGGGTTTCTCACAATTCCTGAAGAATGTACATAATCTCCAGAATTGTAGAGCTTAGGTTCTCTAAGATATTGTTCTATCTCTCCCCGTACTCCAGCTCTCTGCCCTTCTAGAGGTGTTGTTTCTAACACCTAGAGAAGCTACAGTAGTGTCTCGAGAGCCAACAATAGGTTTGCAAACAACTATATACTACAGATAACAGCATAGCTACAGAGATTACAACATAGTTACAGATATGAGAAACAATATGTATTGGTCCTAAGTCATTCTCCATTGGATAATGACTTATCAGACAGAATTACTAATGAGTATCATATGAGACAGAATATGCTTCAATTAGCATTATAGCTTAGACAAAAGAAATGTTGATAGTTCAAAACTACATGCAGCATTTCTAGCTTACATACAATATAAAACATTAGACATAACAAAAGCCTTCTGTCTCTGTCAGCTTGCTTAGACAAGGAGAACTGCTGACAGACCTATTACATGGCATATCTGCCTGAATGTAGTTATGTGAGAATATAAGTATACAAGAATCACTGATGATCCCTCTGAGTCATCTTATCAGTGATTAGGTACAGTATATATATGGAATATCTATAAAAAAAAAACGTAATCTAGATAAATGTATTATAGTGAGGTATAATGAGTCATGCATGACAATATTAGCATATCTCAGCAGCAAAGCACATTCCTAGCACCCATGCTTATCTGATTGGTGTTCATAACTATAGGTTAGTGCAAAATGGCAGTATCACAGTGCAATAGACCAGGAATACAGTGTGAGGTGTATGTGAGGTGTATGTGGGACGATAGGGGATATATCCCATGCTTAACAATCCCCTCTTTGCTGCCCTAATTGCAAAAGTGGCAACACAACAAAAAGATGGAGGTTAGGCACCATTCGTCTGCAGACCCATGGCACGAGCCTGACAGAGGCATATTAACTGGTCACGGTAGTGTTTCAGGGTTTTCCTTAAACAACAAAATGTAATTATAAGGGAAAATGTTAATAAACTTTGTATTACTATAAACATTTGGAATAAAACTTCACAATGGGGTTTTCCAATATCAAAACAACCAGTAAATACTGATGTGTATCAAGTGTGTATCTGTCCTATTGGGAAGAAATTGAAGAGACAAACTTAAGCTGCCTGTATGAATATTAAAAATAATTAAAAATTGAGATAGGGCATCAAGATAGTTAGGACTAAACTTAATGATATCTGGTTTCGGGATGGAAACAGGTGTGATTACTATATAACCTATTACCTGTTTAGGGAATAAAAACAGAAGTTAGAAAGGTTCACTTTGCATAACTTTTAGTCCATATCAGAAGAATGTATAGTTGGTCACCACACAATGTTCCACATCAGCAGAATATACCACCTTGAAGGATGGCATTTTTCAGTTTGTAAGTTGAACAGGACACGAAATGTCAATGTCCACAAGACATACACTACGAACAGTTCCAGGGATAAATCCAGGGTTTCTTCAAGTGTTAGATAAAGATTCATAGTGTAAATTCGATGCATTTAGATTTTCCAAAGGTATATCCACATGTTCAGGAGGCAGCAGTATTTTCATAGGCCTCAGTATGGGATGCAGTAGATTGCACATTGAGTTTTACAATGGAATAGGAACAGTATTCAGTGGAAGATGATAACATGGTTGCACAAAGTGTACAAGTTTATAACAGTACTCAGTTCTCAGTCTGTATGAGGTGCCAGCCAGGCTTGGAAAACAAGCAGTGAAGAAAATGGATTTATTGATTGTAGACCAGATGAAGAAGAGTCTTCTTGCTGAGTTAGGGTATTGCCCCTACCGCAGACTAGCTTCATAGTATGCCTAACAATGAGCTTGATTGTAGAATCTTAATTGGCTGGACTGAATACGGTTTATTTGAAAGTTCACAAGTGGAAGCCTAATTTCAGTTATTAGGCCAGTATTCACAAGTTGGTAAGACAAGTTGGAAAATGTCACATCTGCATAAAAGGTGATGTTCCTTTCAGGTACGACATTCAATGTTCAGAGTTAGTCACAATTCCAAGACCTCATGATAAACATGGAAAGGAGGTAGTTTCAACCTTTCATGCTAAAAGTTCCCATCAAGATGATCAATAGAATGGACGGTTGCCAGACGATCAGAGATGGATGTTGCTGGATGAAAATGCGGCAATGACACTGTGAGAGTCACAAACATGGCTGCCTGGATTGTGCAGGAATAAGTTTTGAAACATGTAGCAATACTGGTGTATGTGGTGACATATCCAAGGATCCTTGCCATTGACACGGGAATAGTCCTAGATTCAAATAAACATTTAACACATGCAATAGAAATCAAAATGTGGCAATGCCACTGACCCATACATCTGTCATGTATGGGATCAAGGATATATCCTAATTCCAGATCCCGGAAGAGATAACCAAAGGGTTATAAGATCATAATAGGTATAGGCAGTGCAAAGGACTTTCCTAGCTATGTGATGCTCATCTGCTTCCTTAATGTGAGCAGAAATGTATTCATTAACATGGACATTTGTCAGGTTAAACCCCTTCACAATATCCTTAATATTGTAAATGTAAATCACTCTGAATGAGCAAAATCACGTATACCATGCAATAGGGGGGAGGGGAGTATGATATTATATACTATCATGAACCTTTAACATATGTGCTTGAATGACTGTATCAGCTCTATTTCAAATATATATATGTCAGAGCCAAATAGGCCTGAGTCTAAACCTGTGTTGTTTTTTAATAAAAAAACAAAACAAAATCAAAACCAAACCAAAATGCCTAGTGTGTTTGGGTATGTTTACAGTCATAAGATGTACCACTAGCAGTCAGGATGTGAAAATCCAAAGTATGTGTATGTGTGGTGCTATCTGTCCCTGTATAGGGAGTCTTTAATGAGTACCTGGTATGCTGCCAGAGTATCCAATTACATCATTATTAAAAAAAAATGGGAGATGTTTGTTGTGAAATACATAACAAATTATTCTAAGTTTTAAAGGGTGAGATTTAAAATCACTTGGATGTGCATGGACTGCACATTATTAACTAGGGTACCTGGTTGAGAAGTGGCTGTTAGACCACTGGTTGGGCCAGGGTTCTATTTTGGGCACTCAGTATTAAGTGTCGCAAATTATGGGGCATCATAGGGTTACTGTGTCATGACCATCATCACATAACCATGAGTGGCCATCTTGGGGATGGTATGGGGATGCAACCTGATGACATGTGTGTCCACCATTTTGAGACACTAACAATTCTCCATTTTGTGAATCACAGAAAAACAAGTGGCTAGCCTTTGCTCTAGTCCACCCCACAGCATACCGTGAGTGTTCAAAATCAAACTCTTCAACATCAGAAGAGGCATGGTCTTTGGGCATTAAGTTAGTATGCCCTGCCAATACCTCTGGCTGACGGAACAAGTCCGCCATATCTGACTTTTTACTCCTACATTCTAACTGTTCAAATACAGGAGTTAGCACACTATTAACTGCATTCTTTTCAGATTCCAAGACAATCACATCTTGAAAAAACTTGCTTTTTATCAACAGAAACTGCATCATGATTTAGATTCAAAACCTTCATTTCAAGTCTGCTATAATTAAAACGTACTAAATCACGCTGTATAGTTAAGGTCTGGTGTTGAAATACCAGCACGTTAGCTTTTTCAGTAATTACTTCAGACTTATCTCTAAGTTCCTTGTTTTTAAAACATGAGGAATCAGTGTTATTAGCTAGAACACCATTAGTTGCCTTTTTAGTATTATCTCTTAAGGCATGCAGGTCTGTGCTGCTTTTCTCATTAAAAAGAGACTCATTTTCTAGACGGGCAGATTGTAGCTCAGACAGTAGTCCAGCTATTGTTTCTGTATGAGAAGCCCTTTTCAGACTAATCTCCTGCCTGTAGGCAGAATTCTCCATTTTGCAAGCAATATACTCACTTTTCAAAACAGATATCTTATTTAGAACAGCATCAAAACAATTAAACAATGTTGCAATTAATAACCCTTCAGGATCATTGGTACCACTTTTCAATTCCCCATAATGGGCAATGACATCCATTAAAGGACTATCATTGGATTCTGCTACTTTAGCAAAATCACACCTACTACCAAAAGCAGTTTGGTGTGTTAAGGCATCCAGCCTCAACTCAGTACTGATATATTTAGACATGTCTTAAGATAAGAAACCCTTAGCTGTCTGTGGATCAAAAAACTTTGTTTGCAACCAAAGTTCATGAAAGCACACAAACAGCCTTTGGCGTATGTGGACACCTAGATGAATAAATACCCAATAGGATTTGAATCCACAAGAAAGCAGTCTATTTGTATTTTTCAGCTGTGTTCCCACAGAGAAAGCATAGGGGAAAAAAAACAAAAATAAAAAACTCTTACACAGAGATTGAATATCTGCTAAGAGATTGTTTTGTCTGCACTGTGGAACACACAACAGACCAAAAAATTTAACATAAGACACTTTCTTAATTGCCTGTTTCTGGGGATCTCTCACCCAGTGTTTTAATTTACAGAGGAAATTAAAATTAAACTTGCAAAAACATCCAGACTCCATTTCACGGCAGCCGTTATGTTGTCTAAACACTCTTGGTGTGTAGGGTAAACAATAAAAATAAAACAATAATAATATAGATTCTTGTGTCTCAGAGTCTGCCAAGAAACATTCGTAAACAAGCAAAGAGTACTAATAAAGTTTATTATGCTACTTACGCCAAGCATGTGACAGAGAAAATCACAAGGGAGATGGCTTTCTCACCATTCCTGAAGAATGTACATAAATCTCCAGAATTGTAGATCTTAGGTTCTCTAAGATTTTGTTCTATCTCTCCCTGCACTCCAGCTCTCTGCTCTTCTAGAGGTGTTGTTTCTAACACCTAGAGAAGCTACAGTAGTGTCTCGAGAGCCAATAGTAGGTTTGCAAATAACTCATACTACAGATAACAGCATAGCAACACAGATTACAACATAGTTACTTATATGAGAAACAATATGTATTGGTCCTAAGTCATTCTCCTTTGGAGAATAACTTAGGAGACAGAATTACTAATGAGTATCATATGAGACAGAATATGCTTCCATTAGCATTATAACTTAGACAAAAGAAATGTTGACAGTTCAAAACTACATGCGGCATTTCTAGCTTACATACAGTATAAAACATTAGACATAACAAAAGCCTTCTGTCTCTGTCAGCTTGCTTAGACAAGGAGAACTGCTGACAGGCCTATTACATGGCATATCTGCCTGAGTGTAATTATATGAGAATATAAGTATACAGTAATCACTGACGATCCCTCTGAGTCATCTTATCAGTGATTAGGTAGAGTATATATGGAATATCTATAAAAAACAAACATAACCTAGATAAATGTATTATAGTAAGATATAATGAATCATGCATGACAATATTAGCATATCTTAACAGCAAAGCACATTCCTAGCACCCATGCTTATATGATTGGTGCTCATAACTATAGGTTAGTGCAAAATGGCAGTAACATAGTACAATAGACCAGGAATACAGTGTGAGGTGTATGTGAGGTATATGTGGGATGATAGGGGGCATAATCCATGCATAACAGGGTGCGTTTACTAGAGTGGGTGCCCTTGGTTTTGATTTTTTGATCTTTGGCAATTGCTGTGACCTTCCATTAATCTGTTTTTTATACAGTATTGCTCTCTTACAGGTAATCCTGACACTTGTTACTCCCTGCTTTACTCTCTGATTTTTATCCCAGTCATTTGCAGGCTTCATGAATTGGTGGATCCCCAGTCACTGACTGAAAAATGAGTATATGATATATAGGGTGATCACTGCTAAGCATTGCAAATTGAATCCACATGTGAAACAAGCCTATACAAACTAGAGTGCATATTATATTTATTGGGCTACAAAAGAACAAAAAAAATCCTACCTGCACACAAGTAACTGGCTAGAGAGAGTACAAGTTATGGGCTACTCAGCTGCCACCACCTCCTCCTCCCAAAATCCTGTTTAGTAGCTGCTGGCAGCAAGGGAACAGCCAGCCCTGGCCCCAATATGCAGTTGTCAAATCTTCTCCCTTTTTACTTTCTTTCTTTTCTCCTGACTTTTTGGGTCTATTTTTTTTTCTTAATTCCCAGTTATCCCTTAGTCAAACGCTTAGGCTGGCCTCTGTGCTTTCCCCCAACACCAATACCAGATCTGCCCAACCCCAACACTCACTCTGGCCTCCTGGTCCTGAAAAAACTACTTTTTCTTTACTTCTTACGTTTTTTTTTTGTTTTCCCTGTAGCTACAGCTCCCTGCTAGAAATCTACTTCCATTTCACGTACCATCTGCAACCCAAGATCACTGGAAGTATTTACAATTGAGATGTGTCCTATAATAACTGCTCAGAAGTGTTCTCCCTAGATACCACATGCCTTTTACCACTCCCACATTGGTATGGCTTAAAATGCCAAGAGACAGAGCAGGTGCCGTATATCAGGCCCTCAGGGATCTCATTCCAGACCAAACCCTGCAAAGCAAGAGTCACTTGGTGTGTGACTGTTCTTCATCCATCTCCCACAGGGATTGGATTAAATGCTGGACCACTGCTCACGTTGCCTATAAGGACTCAAGAAGCCACCTGATTCAAGAAGCCACCTGATCCAAAACAAAGTCCTCTAGTATTGGTACTGAACCCCCCAGGTCCTGCATAAGCTAGGGGTCCTACCCATGCCCCAGTGCTGGAGAAGTCAAGCCACAGAGGACTCCCTACTGCACATACTGTGGTCATGCCCAGCCCTACAAGACTGTTGGAAGGGAGTACATGACACCTGCTAGAAAGTTCTCAAGACAACACTACCCCTAAACCCACAGCTGTCCCTGTTAGGGATACTACCAACCCTCTGCCCTTTGCAAATTCATGAACTCAAATGGTTGGCTATGGTTGTTATGGAGGCCAAATGCCTTATCCTACAGAGCTGGAGAACAGTGGAAACTTCCTTGACCTTCCTCTGGAAACAGGCAGTGGGAGTTTTAGCCCACAATGAATGGCTCAGCCACTTGGCCTTATCCAAGTACAAAGATTACCTCAGCATCTGGAACCCCTTTCTTACTTACCTGTTGGAGATTGTAACATGATACCCCTTAGTGACATGACGGGTCACTATGATAGACCCTTTACTCCATAGTACTGTTTCTTTTTTATTTTTGTAGATTTTATTTTTTTTTTGTGTGCTTGTTAAAGGTGCAGGACTGACAGCACTGGAACCTAGTGTCCTGTATTTATCCACATGACAGGTACAACATGGGAGATCACAGCGCAAGCTTCCCCACACTGCCCACCAATGTGCTTCAACCCTGCCATGGAGGGAACATCATGTAAGTGAGAGTGTAGCTCAAACTCCATGCCCATTTAATCCTTGACCTGTCACGTGAGACTGCCAACAAGGGTGCAAAACTAATGCCAATTGGATTGGTGTTTTTTTGTGATGTGAACACCTGGGCTCTGGGAACTGGACTGAGACCACTGCGACTCATTTCACATAGATCAATGAACAGTCACTTAGGTCATGATGGCTTTCAGCCACTTCCAACGTGCTGGATTTGAACCCACGACCTAGAAGTGAAAGGTCCCTTAACCTGCTACCAATCCACTAAACCATCCAGTTCTTCTACAGTTGTGTTTCTGATAGACTGTCCCTAGGTTCCTCACTAATTTAAGAGCAGACTACTCCTTTATACATGTAACCCCTTGTTACCCTGGGTTACTAGAATCCCAGCAAGACCTAGTGGCAGGCAGGGAAGGCAGCTTGTGAAACTCCAGTTAAATGGGTTTCCACACTGTCCCACTCTGTTCTTAGTCTCAGCTGAGACTGAGAGATGATATCACCATAGAACTGTTGCAGCTGCATAAGCCACATTGGAATCTGCAGCAGAAGGAGTGAGATAGAACGTTGGGAGTTTTCAAAGTCAGTCTCCTGCTTACTGTCCAGCAGGAAGGAAGTGTTTTTTGTTTACCTTCTGTGTGAGAAGGTCAATGTCCAGTTTCAAGTGGTGGAGACCGCTGTCCAGGTCTCAGTGCCCCCTCCCTCCGGGGGGGGGGGCAGGAGAAAGTAAAGTATCCCTCTGTGGATTCCAGGGGCAATCCCCTAATGTCTGCTAAAGGAAGAAAGCTGCCTTTTTTACAGTTTCTGTTTGGTCTTAAAAGTGAAAGAAGTTGTACTTCGCCTGTGGGGCACCTGCAACGAAAGAGTGTTTTGCTCTAATTTGAGAGGGCAAAACAATGTGTTTCTTCAGTTTGGAAAATGTGAAGAAGTATGGGATTTGGACTACTATTTGGGAGGCCTAATGTACTAGGACAAACAAATGGAGTAGTATCAAAATCTAAAGTCTGTATGAATTCAAGTAATGTTGTAGAGGGGGTGCTACAGTCCATCCACCATTTAATCTACATTTCAAAGTTTTAGTTTCTCCACAGAAATGGCCGGGTATGGGCTGTGGGAGCTGGAGGTGGGCAAACCCCCCATCTTTAGTAACCAGGTCCACCTCTATGGATTTCTTCTGTGATTGCTACTTGCCTCATGTACCTGGCCAGTGACGAGGTAGGTACCCAGACGTGGGTCGCAAATTGGAAAATCTCTCTAGGAGTCGCAGACTCTAAGTGGTGTGGGGAGCCACAACTTGGGAAAATCTCTCTAGGAGTCACAGACTCTAAGTGGTGTGGGGAGCCACAACAAGTAAAATTGGGTTCATTCTTTAAATGGACCATCAGTCAAGTGGCTGGCAGGGGAGCCGGGCCAGTCGGGCTGTGTATCCAAAGCACATGCAAGTCCGGGCTATGTGCCTGGTGGGTCCAGAGCCTGAAATTAGTAGAAATGGGTTCATTCTTTAAGTGGACCGCCTGGTAGTCTCAATCTGCATTATCAATGCGTAGCCTCCAGGGGGTCCATCTATCTTTGTTGTGTTCAGCTAGTTATGAATAAAAGCCACACTGAAAATCCCAATCCTGGTTCTGGACATTACAGTTATTGCTTCCTGTGTTCGGATTTACTTGGGTGCCCCTGTGCAAGTAATAGCCAAACCTAGGTCCCCTTGTGCAAGGTAACCTCATCCTCCCCGATTCCAGGTCCCCACCAGGTATTGCTGCCAACGCCAACAGCATGCCACCTGTCATTTTAGTAAAAAGGCAGGGGTGAGGGGTTACTAAAATGGAGGCACTGCTTTGGATTTGTTCAGGAAGGAAGGTGCTTAGGCAAGAGGGCTAGCGTTTTGGCTATCTGGCAAAGGGTTGCCCAAAAAGCTGAAGCAATTTCCCTAGTTTGTTGCTGTGTGCTGTGAATCTTGTGCTGCTGTTTAAAAAATGCCAACGGTTTACCAAGGAGCTGTAAAGCCAAAGAGCGTGCCCTTGTCCTGCATCTTAAATTGTTTACAGCGTTTTTGTCAGCTTTTAAAATGAATTCTGTGAAGAAAAGTGTGGAAAACTAGGGGTAGCAACAGAGAAATTATGCCCTGGACGTTTGAAATGCTTTTAAAGTGAATTCTGTGAAGGAAAGTGTGGAAAACAAGGGGTAGCAACAGAGAAATTATGCCCTGGATGTTGGAAATGCTTTCTGTGTAAATGGAGAGACTGCAGAGTTAATGGCAATGTTACATGGTTAAAATGGGCTCCCGCCGTGGAGTCAGTTTAAAAAATAAAAGTGTGCATTTTACAGTTTAAATTTGCCTGCTCGACGATCGCCGTGAGGAGAGGAGCCCTCGCGAGGAAGAAGAGGCTCATTTGCATGGCATCGTGTGGTTGGTCAGATTGCCATTAGTCCGGCCCCTCAGCCAACTCTTCTGAGACTGCCTCAGCATTCGAGAGGGAGACAGAGAGTAGTGCATGTACTGGCAGTGGAGGAGCGTCGCAGAGGATTCAAAGCGTTGTAAACATTCAAAAAGTGACTTTTAAGTTTAAAATCGGGCTCAACCCACAAAGCGATCGTGAAAATAGCGATTTTGGTGGTTAAAACAACGATCGCTGAGACTGCCTGCCCGTTTGTGTTTAGAGGCCTTCAAGGACTGGCTGCAGGCCGTTTTACCCCATCGCAGCAAGTTGCTACTAATAACAGTGAGTAAACAATTCTAAAACTGCTCAATCAGAGATTTTCAGTAATGCCATATAAAATGTGTGTGCAGCAGTGTAGTCGCTTTGCAAGTAATGACTGTGTGAAGTCCTGCTAGCAAGTGCAAGTCTATAAAGCCATTGAATGTGTACATGGAAGTGAAACTAGCCTCAGTTTAAAGTTTGCAGCCAGAGAGAGACTGTGGGTTGTAGCAAAATGCAACACTAGTAGAAGCAGGCAATCCTGTGTTGAAACCTGACGTTTTAAGGGACTGTGAATTAAATGAATGTTACCAGCATGTGAAAAGTCCAAGGAAAATCCTGTAAATGTGAGTGAAGCCAGATAAGAGCAAGTTGTGCAGTTTGAGTAAAAGTTATCAGTAGCTGGTGTAAATCGGGTGGGCAGTGGCTTGCCCAGATTCTAAATGTTGATGCACAGGAGTTGCCGCCGCCATTACAGGGTGGGGTAGTAAAGTAAACACAGCAGCAGAGGAGCCATTTAAAGCTACAAGTGTGTTCATTAAAGTGGGACTTTCAGTTACAGTGAACTTTTGTTTATTTTTCTGCAGTTATGGCCTCAGGACCAGCTCGTTACCCGGATCATGACCAGGTTGCAGTAACAGCAGCAGTAAATAGACTGAGAGATATTGAAAAGTGGTGCTATGGAGGGCAACTGCCTCCTGATGTGGCGATTCCTAATTATCCAGTGCGTGTACGCCAGATATGCTTGAGTGCTGGAAGGGACGTCTTCATGATTCCTCACTGTGCTGGATGCCTTCAAAAATATGGCTTGTACAAAGCGCCTCCAATTCGTTTGGCTCCCACATGGACAAAAATTCAGGAATCTGCAGTTGGCAGCACACCGCACCAGGCGGAGCCTGTGGAGGAAGGTCCCTCGGGGGGAGTGTGGCACAAAGCTAGAGGGTGCAGAGTTAGAGACTGAACCTGAAGTTGAAGTTTTGGATGCTGGATCTCAGAAAGAAAGTTGGGTGGGGGGGCCTAGCCCAAGCCTCTTAGATGAAGATGAGATGCGGGAGGCCTTTGAATGGGAGGTGTCGACCTCCGCTCCTAGTGATGAATGGATAGTCTCAGGGGTGAGAATGACTGCTCACTCCTGGGCTCAGATCCTCAGTGAAGAGGAAGAGGGGGAACCTATGTGGCCTTGTGAGAAAGGAACGGGTACACAGCCTCAAGATCTTGCCTCAGAGGAATGTATTGAAGAAGGTGGTGATGCCACTGCCCTGACTTTACAAGAGGAAGAAGTCAGGGATGCGTTTTTAATTTCTTTGAGGATGCGAAACTGGCAGAACCAGGACTGGCCACTCTCAAGCCAGGCCAGCGGTCTCAGATTGACCAAAGCAAATAAACAGAAGAGACTGGTTCGTAGAAAGGCAAATGAGATCTATGGTATGACCTTTCCTACCTTTCCTCGGAGAGTCTGGGAGGAGATTGAGGACTGCAGGAAATCCTGGATCTGGGATGAAGCAATGAAAAATGTGCATCCCGGGGCCAACCAGCATGTAAAGAATAGACTGTTCCATGAAAAGTATACGCAGTGGAAGAGAGGCAGGACACTGTTTATGGACAGAGTGAGAATAGTGGACGGAGAGGGATGTGAAATCTCCCACTGTGTGAGTTATGTGTGCCCAGACGGGGTAATAATTCAAGCGCCTGACCCCCGGTACTATTGGCCTCAGTGCAAGGACCTCCCAGCAATTAAGCCTGTGCCTACAAAATGGAGAGCCGAGCAGTGGTAGTCAATACTGCCACACCAGACTGTGAAGTGCCCGTATTGATCCACCAATATGAATAACCAAGGACTCAGGTGCTCCACATTCATCAGTCTACAGTGTACTGTCCTGTTCAGCAACCATCTACTGGCCCACCAGATGACTTCAGATCCAGAGAGACACCAGCCCAGCTGTTTCCTGTTCATCGCCTGGTAATCGGATGACGTCGGACCAGCTGTTTTCTTTTGTTCCTGTTCAGGTTCCGTCTCCATTGATGACATCAGCCAGCTGTTTCCAGATGTGCCCTCCTGTGGTTCCCGGAAGATGTCCGCCCAGCTGTATCAGAAGAAATGCTGCCAGGAGAGTCTTGACCGCGGACCAGAGTTCGTGCAGATTCTTGTACTACAAATGGCTGGTAAGTCCAAAACCTTTTCTATCTTTATGACATTGCACACCCTACACTACAGACTTCAAAAATGTGAACTGTCATAAAGACTCTCCCCTAGGGACTTTGGCCTTTTAGAACTGTGCTTCACGAGGCTCCGGCCCAGGAGAGACTCTTTATTGGACTAACCTTGGGCCTTGTGGTCACTAGTTGGGACTTTGGGCACTCCATCCTCCCAAATGTGTTTGTAAATGATGTCATTATCGTACTCTAATGTAAATACTGTTTTCTACCTTTTCTAAAAATCTTTTAGGATTGTTCAGTGTTTTGTATGGTAGGGTGTTTAGGTAGACTGTGTATGCAGATTAGGAGTGTGTTTTGTTTTGTCTTTTCTGACAGGTGTTCCTGGGAAGACAGAAGAAGACAAGAGGAGGAGGGGCTCATCGGAGTTCCTCGTCAGTGCTTATTGTGTAGAAATCTAAAGTACTGTGTTGTTATTGTTATGGTTGTTACTGTATTAACCCTTTCCTTCCACAGGTGTGGTTGTGGGGGTAGGAGGAGGCAGTAATTGGTATTTTAATGGTGTGGTTGCAGGTTGCCCAAGGTCGGGGAGGTCCCTGGGTTTTGTTTTTGTTTGGGAATGTTATGTTAGAGGCAGATAGGTTTTCCCTAGAGGGTTAGGGAGGATGGGCAGGCTGTGGCCCTGACCTGCAGTATGGACCGCAGTGCTGATCTATCAGGGCTACGCTCTGGATGGTTCTACCAGAGCCACTAGGTGTCCATAGTAAGTGGATAGTGTAGAGGCTGATATGTCAGCTATAGGCCTCTAGGCCCTTAGTGTTGCCTGCCTGTGCTTGCACATGGTAGGAGGGGGCCTGATCACCCCCCTCCATGGGTAGCACATAGAGTGGGATAGCCCTAAGGCCGGGTGCATAATGACTGGGGACAGTCATTTTTCCTGGTCAAGGGCGAGTGTAACCCCTTGTTACCCGGGGTTACTAGAATCCCAGTAAGACCTAGTGGTAGGCAGGGAAGGCAACTTGTGAAACTCCAGTTAAATGGGTTTCACAC
Source organism: Neoceratodus forsteri (assembly GCA_016271365.2). Taxonomy (NCBI): domain Eukaryota; kingdom Metazoa; phylum Chordata; order Ceratodontiformes; family Ceratodontidae; genus Neoceratodus; species Neoceratodus forsteri. Next base: position 1,130,805,799 of record CM028129.1, read on the forward strand.
TGTCTCACTCTGTTCTCAGTCTCAGCTGAGACTGAGAGATTATATCACCATAGAACTGTTGCAGCTGCATAAGCCACAATGGAATCTGCAGCAGAGGGAGTGAGATAGAACGTTGGGAGTTTTCAAAGTCAGTCTCCTGCCTACTGTCCAGCAGGAAGGAAGAGTTTTTTGTTTACCTTCTGTGTGAGAAGGTTAGTGTCCAGTTTCAAGTGGTGGAGCTGTCCAGGTCTCAGTGCCCCCTCCCTCTGGGGGGGGGAGAAGTAAAGTATCCCTCTGTGGATTCCAGGGGCAATCCCCTAATGTCTGCTAAAGGAAGAAAGCTGCCTTTTTTACAGTTTCTGTTTGGTCTTAAAAGTGAAAGAAGTTGTACTTCGCCTGTGGGGCACCTGCAACGAAAGGGTGAGTGTTTTGCTCTAATTTGAGAGGGCAAACAATGTGTTTCTTCAGTTTGGAAAATGTGAAGAAGTATGGATTTGGACTACTATTTGGGAGGCCTATTGTACTAGGATGAACAAATGGAGTAGTATCAAAATCTAAAGTCTGTATGAATTCAAGTAATGTTGTAGAGGGGGTGCTACAGTCCATCCACCGTTTAATCTACATTTCAAAGTTTTAGTTTCTCCAGAGAAATGGCCGGGTATGGGCTGTGGGAGCTGGAGGTGGGCAAACCCCCCATCTTTAGTAACCAGGTCCACCTCTACGGATTTCTTCTGTGATTGCTACTTGCCTCTTGCACCTGGTCAGTGATGAGGTAGGTACCCAGACGTGGGTCGCAAACTGGAAAATCTCTCTAGGAGTCGCAGACTCTAAGTGGTGTGGGGAGCCACAACTTGGGAAAATCTCTCTAGGAAGTCGCAGACTCTGAGTGGTGTGGGGAGCCACAACAAGTAAAATTGGGTTCATTCTTTAAATGGACTGTCAGTCAAGTGGCCGGCAGGGGAGCCAGGCCAGTCGGGCTGTGTATCCAAAGCACATGCAAGTCCGGGCTGTGTGCCTGGTGGGTCCAGAGCCTGAAATTAGTAGAAATAGGTTCATTCTTTAAGTGGACCACCTGGTAGTCTCCAATCTGCATTATCAGTAAACGTAGCCCCTTGGGGGTCCATCTGTGCTTTGTTGTGTTCAGCTAGTTATGAATAAAAGCCACACTGAAAAATCCCAATCCTGGTTCTGGACATTACAGTTATTGCTTCCTGTAGTTGGATTTACTTGGGTGCCCCTGTGCAGAGTAGCCAAACCTAGGTCCCCTTGTGCCAGGTAACCTCATCCTCTCCGAACCCAGGTCCCCACCAGGTATTGCTGCCAACGCCAACAGCATGCCACCTGTCATTTTAGTAAAAAGGCAGGGGTGAGGGGTTACATACATAATTTGCTTTTGAAGGTAATTTAATGAACATTTTCATTGTACCATGTGTTATGCTGTTTAGTTACCTAGAGTTATTAATTGATCAGACTTATTACTCAAACATGATGAGATGACTGTGCAGTCGTATAGTTTAATAACTACCTGTTCATTACATTGTTCTCCTTTGCATGTATGTAATGAGGTATGAACTGTCCAGGATATATGCACATGTAATCCTTTCATCATGCTCTTTTAGGTAAAGTGAAGATGTTAATAAAGTTTTTTTAACTGCAAAAAAAAAAAAAAAATGTGCCTGATCTGAGCTGAACCAGCAAGTCTGGCTCAGGTTACACAAAAACCAAGCTACCTATGTTCGGGGTGGATTGGTTTTGCCCACAGGGGTTCCGCACACCTCTATACTGTACACACAGTGCAATTTGGATAATAATTTTAACATTATATGGAAATAACTGAAATCTAAATTTTTGCTACATTTTTGTGGTAATTTCACGAACTTTTGTGAAATCAGAATTTACAATTTTGCCTGAATTCCACCAAGAGAAATTAACCTTCTCCCAGTCTTACCAGTAAGACCAAAAAAAAAAAGTGCTGCAGCAGTGTGTGGACTGTAAATAAAACAAAAGGGTTAAATTAAATGCATGCTGAAAACAGAAAATAACATTGGCATCAATGCTAAACATGCGGCGGGGTCATCTACAGTGGAAGACCTGAGACTCAAAGGGATGGCGAGGGGGTGGTGCAGTTGCATGGTGGGCGATGCTACTGCAATACGTGCCATACTGCCTGAAGTGTCATTTATCCTGCACCTCTGCTGCTCTGCAACCACATAGTTTCTGCCACCCCACTAGAAGCAAGTAGAGGAAATACTAACATACTAACATACTAATTGCAAGCAGATTAGGCCTTATGGTCTATCGAGTCTGCTCGAACCTCAGATCCCTAGTTGGATGCTGAGGCCCCCCCCACCCTTGTGTTCCAGAAACCCCTATCATCCATCCCCACCCCCCGGGCCAGGCCATCATCTGATACATCCACTTTCTGTGTCTGTCCCACCCTCTCTTGAAGCCCTCCACTGTGGATCTCTGAACCAGCTCGCCAGGCAGCGCATTCCAGGGTCCACCACCCTCTCAGTGAAAAACCTCTTCCTCTTTTCCCCTCACCCTTCCACCTTCCAACTTCAAACCATGCCCTCTAGTGATACCTCAGTGCTTTAGTCTAAAGATCCCCTCCGTGTTTACCCTATTTATTCCCTTGAGGTACTTGAAGAGCCTCAATCATGCCCCCCGTCTCTCCTCTCCTCCAATGAAAACAGGCAGAGCTCCTCAAGTCTGTCCTCATCGTCAAATCCCTAGTCCTCATATCATCTTAGTTGCCCTTCTCTGTACCCTCTCAGGAGCTGTATGTCCCTCTTCAAGTGTGGTCTCCAGTACTGTACACAATACTCAAGGTGTGGTCTAACCAGTCCATTGTACAGTAGCAGAATCCTTCCCTGCTCCTAGAGGTGATCCCCCTTCGATGCATCCCAACATCCTGTTTGCCTTGTTAGACTCTCCTGCACTGCTCAAGTTATTCATACATCATCCACCATGACCCCTAGGTCTTTTTCCCTATTGAGGCCTCCAGCACCTTCCCTCCCAGGGTGTACCTGTGTTTAGGTTTCCCACCCAGATGTAACACCTTGCACTTGGTGATATTGAAATTTAATTTCCATGTGTGAGCCCAGCTTTCCAGGGTGTCAGGTCCCTTGCAGGGCCACCCCCCTCTTCCCCTCAACTACTGCTCCTATCTTGGAGTCATCAGAGAAGACTCATTTCACACCTATACCCTCCCTGATGTCCGATGACAACAAGGATCGGGACTCAGGACCGAACCCCTGCGGTACCCCACTACCGACCTCTCTAGGGTTCGAGAGCTCCCCACCAACCACTACTCTCTGGGTGCATCTAGCTAGCCAGTTTTCAATCCATCTGACCATCAAAGGGCCTACTCCCAACCCCATCAGTTTTTCCACCAGATCATTGTGGGGGAAAGAGTCAAACGCCTTACTGAAGTCCAAGAATAATACATCCACAGATTTGCCCTGTCCAGTTCTGATGTTACCCATTCGTAGAACTCCACAAGATTGGTTTGACATGATCTACCTGGCACAAACCCATGTTGCCGACTATCCAGACCTCCCACCTCCTCCAAGTACACCCCCCAATCGTTCCTTTAGTATACTCTCCATTAATTTTCCCACCACTGAGGTCACACTGATGGGTCTATAGTTACCTGGTACTTCCTTCGACCCCCTTTATGGATTGGCACCACATGTACCTCTCGCCAATCCCTAGGTACCCTCCCTGTCTCAAGCGACCTGTTGAAGAGCTCCACCAGGGGTGCAGCCAGTATGCCCGTCAATTTCCACAGTACTCTCGGATGAATGCCATCCGGCCCAGGAGATTAATCTTTCTTTAGGGGCTTGAGGGCTAACCACACCCTTTCGGTGGAGATAGCATTATCCGCCCCCTCCACCTTACTGGCCTTTTTATCCTTATCCTGATGTGACACCCTTGGGGTACCTCTCCCTCTCTCTTGCACCATTTCTGTTGCTCCCCTGATCCCACTCACTACCGCTTCTATCCCCATCGTGCCTTGCTTTGTAAATATCCCATCCCCTTCCCTAGTGAACACAGAGGTGAAGTACATGTTTAATACCTCTGCCTGGTCCACCACCTCTTCCACCCACCCTCACTCCTTCTGATCTCAATCTGCCGAGATGGCCCTTAGTTTTTCTCCGCTCCTCAATGTACCGGAAAAAACCCTTTTCCCCTCCACATATCCCCTGTGCCAGCCGCTGTTCTTTACTGGACTTTGCCCCCTCACCATCCGAGTGACTTTTCTAGATGCAAGATGGTATATTTCCTTTTCCCTAGTCCCTCTTGTTGTTTTATATTTTTTGTAGGCCGCATTCTTTTCTCTTTACCTGAACCTCACTGGACCACCAGCATGGTTTATGTGACCTTGCTCCCTTATGTTTCACCTTAGCACAGGTCCTGACTGCCTGATGAAGTCCCGGTTTTATGACCTCCCATCTCTTTTCCACATTTGTCATTGATGTAATCCCCTTCAAGTGATCCTTGACAATATTTCCCATGCCCACAAAGTTTGCCCCCCTGAAGACCACTGCCAGTGTCATAGATCTCTCCCCCCCTCCGCCCATGCTTATTTGAAACCAGACAGTATTGTGGTCGCTCCCAGTCAGGTGATCCTCTACAACCAGGTCCCTTACCAGATCCCCATCTGCCAGAACCACGTCCAGGACATGCCCCTCCCTTGTGGGCTCCATCACATGCTGTGTTAAAAACACATCCTGGAAGCCATCCAGCAGCCTCTGCTCCTTGGCCACCTTAGAGGACATGGTTCCCCAGTTTGTACCTGGCATATTAAGGTCCCTCATCAACACCACTCCTTCCCCTCTTGGTCCACACTGGGCAATGATGTTGTCCAGCAAACCATCCTCCAGACCATCACCCATCCCGGGGGGCCTATATACTACACCCTGCTTGACCTTAACTCCTGCTAGGGTTTGTAAGGTGACCCATAAGGCCTCCACGTTTCCCTCTGCCTCTTCTACCCTAGCAATTTCTATGTCATCTCTAATGAACATAGCCACTCCACCCCCTCTGCCCTCCTTTCCATCCTTCCTAAGCATAGTGTACCCCATGCGTTTAGGTCCCAGTCATAGTTTTTGTTTTACGTTTCCATGACCGCTGCCCATTCCCCCCACGAACAGCATGGCCTGGAACTCTGGCAACTTGTTTCCCAAATAAGTGGATGGCTAGACACATGATGCCCAGAGGACCTCGTTGAGCTCTGAGCTCTGTAGCAAGGATACTGGTCAGGCAGGTCTTGGGGTGGGGGGGAGGATAGGGAGAATGTATGAAGAAAAGAAACAGATAAAAAAAAGTAATGAAGAGCTTCTTCATCTGGGTTCAACTGTACAGTGTAGTTTTAAGGCCAGAGTTATAGTTTTCCATATGCATGATGACTGCCAATTTTTCTTCTTTTCTGTGCAAATACATAGCCCAAGTATGGAAGACCCTTGACACATCTCAAAACATTTCTTAAAACTGCAGATTCTTTGGACTGTATCTCATTTTGATTATTAAAGATCATCTGATGTCACAAGGAAAACTTTGAATAACAAGGTGTTTAGACATAGTTCAACTCATAATTAATGGTCATGTGTGATTATGCATGGAAAACGGTTTGTAAATTCCTGTTATACACACCTGGGGCTAGATTTTCAAAGATGGAAAATTGTGCAATTGCGAGGAAAAAAGCTGCACAAGGGAGTGTTTCCTAGCACAACCCCAATTTTTTCCACATGTGCACAATTTTTAAAAACTATGGCCCGGATATTCAAACTGCGCCAGGCTGTGGCGCAAGTCTGGGCGCAGCTCAACTTTGTTGTGCAGGGGTGTAGCCTGGGCGATATTCAACAGAACTGCGCTATGGCGCAGCAGCTTTGAATATTGCACCCTGGCCACCCCCACTGTGCATGGCGCAGTGGCACTGTGCCAGTGCAAGTGGCCAGAGTGGAGCATGGAGATGCGCTAGCGCAAGTGCCATTGCACCATGCACAGCACCTGCGATATTCAAAGGGGACATGCAAATGGGGCCATAATTTATGCAAAGGTGCACATGGGGCCATTGCATGTCAATATAGCCCCATTGCATTCCATTAGCATGCAACAGCACCGATCTAACGACTTGCGCCTGGCGCCCTGCCGAGCAGCAGCCGTTAAGGACCGCGCCCCGCAGCCCGATCGCGGCAGTCATCTGAAAAACCCCTCTAATATCCCTGGTGGTCAGTGGACCCCTATGTGCCTGATCGCGGGCATCGGTGTAAACCCCGTCCAATATCCCTGGTGGTCAGTGGACCCCTAATGTGCCGATCGCGGGCATCGGTATAAACCCCAATATCCCTGGTGGTCAGTGGACCCCTATGTGCCTGATTGCGGGCATCGGTATAAACCCCATCCAATATCCTGGTGGTTCAGTGGACCGCCTCTGCCCAATCACGGGCATCTGTAAAACATAGAACAGTCCTATTACCCTGGTGGTCTAGTGTACCCCCTCCCACCCGCCCACTGAGCCCACCACCCTGCTCCCCGGTCAGCTGGCGGCGGCAGCACCCACCCACCTGCCACCCGCCGCCCGCCCGACTGACAGCTCAGTAGGGCTGCCGCCTATTGGTTCTGGCGTGAGCCAATGGGCGTGCAGCCCACCATCTAACACAGTCAGATATGTGACTGAATGAATTTATCGCATATCTGGACTGGTAGTACGGTATGGGCTACGCCCGATGGCTCACGCTGTAGCAATAGGCATCGCTACTGAGCTGTCGGTCGATGAGCAGGAGGCGGCAGGCGAGTGTGCTGCTGCCCTCAACTGACCGGGAAAGAGCGGCGCAGTGGGGAGGGCTTAATGGTAGAGGTACGCTAGTCACGCACCAGGGTAATAGGACTGTTCTATATTTTACAGATGCCGCAACTGGGCAGAGTGCGGTCCGACTAACCCTGAGAGATGAGCAGAGGGACTCTCTCAATGCCTGTGATCAGGCACAAAAATCACTGGACCAGAAATGAATGAAGTAATCTTTACATGGATGCCCACGATGGGGCATGCGGAAACGCTGCCAGGTGCGCCAGAAACTTGGTGGCCACTCACGGGTGGCAGCTGCCGTGTTGCACCCTGCGTGCGGCAGCTCACCTGTGGTGGCCATCATTTATTCCTTTTTGGGGGCTTAACTTTGTGCAGGCGTAAGTAGGGGTTGCGCATGCATGACTCTGCACATCCCGGGCTAAATATCGGGCTGTGCAGGTTATGCATGGGGACGCCCCCCCACCTGTGCCTGCATACATTACTGATGCACTCCGACGCATCGGGATTTGTGCGGCGCACTTTTCCCTTTTGAATATCGCGCTGGGGCGCATCAGTGGGTTCTGCATGGCACAACACTGTTGCGCCATGCGCAACCCTTTTGAATATCTGGGCCATTGTCTGTGCAATTTTTTCCACAATTTTCAGACGCTTGCACATATATTTTGTGCAGCTGTGAAAAAATGCTATACCTGGTATTACCACATGTAGTATTTTTTATTCAACTGCAGGAAAAATGGAAAAGGCCATCCATGGGCATAAAATGCTGAAAATAGAATGTTCGAAGGTGCAGGAATTTTTCTCCATACCAGCGAGTTGCTCACAGGGACTATGTCCGCGAGTCATGTAAGGCCCTTTGAAAATCTGGTCCCTTGTCTCTCTGTTATACACATATGCGCATAATAATGTACGCACGCCACCTAAAACAGCACACAGTAATTAACTGTTAAGCTGTTTCCCCGTCTACGTCTCACTTCACTTTACCTCTCACATTACCCCTAAGGGCTTTAATAAAAACAGTTTGTAAAAACACATTTCCTAGAGTAACACAAACAAGTCAGTTTAGAAATATTTACAACAACAATTCTCTGTAGCACTTTTGTGGTTTATCCCTCAGCATAAAACATAAATAAATGGAACTGCATTTTAGTCTTGCTGCTAGTACTGACTGAGTTAATTTTCCATATTATTTTGGGACCATTAATTATAAATAGAATAAAGTATGGGGTGGTGTGTGTAACGAGGGCGTTCGCCCAGGTGTTAGATGCTGCATAACCTCCCCACGAGAGTGAAGCTTGGGGTTTATTAAAGCATCTAACACTGAGGGGGTGTGTAAACTTCAAGTTTACACATACCACCCCATATTTTATTTTATATAATTTCTGGGTTTCCCTTTTTCGCCACAGGAATTATATAAAATACCAGCCATTCTGGTGCGGCCACGCTCCAGTTCCATTTTCCGCCACTCCCCTCATTTGTCTTGTCCAGCATTTTTAAAATATTTTATGTTTTCTTTTAGCCCCTTGAGTTGGAAATTAGCTATTTAAAAAAAAAAAAAACTAACCGCCAAGTTCTACTGGCGGTTGCCTTTTCAGGCAGACGGCAAGTAGGCGAGCAGTCGGGAAGTGATGAACTGCAGTATGCAAATGTGCAGAGTGACAGAAACCATGCGCATGTTTGCCATAATGAACTCCTTCATTACGGCACATTATGCCACAGTTTCCCTACAGGAAAAAGGGGAAACCCATTAATTACAAAAAAGAAAAAAAAATATGGAGATTAGTGTATCAAGTAGCATTAATCCATGACACAGCATGGTTCTACTGTAGAATTAATCCATGCCGGTGGGGGTTGGGGCATGAGGCTGCAGGCCAGTGCCTCAACCACCCAGGCTTGGATTAATTCTCCAGTAGAACCATGACGTGGAGTGGACTAATGTGCTTGTAACATGACAAGTGCAGAAACAGGGAGTTATGCTTGATAAGAGATTGTAATATGACATCCTATATTAGTAAGTACAATAAAACACTGACAAAGAGACAGGGCCAGGTAGTTGGAACGTTGAATTATTTTATTGTGCTGAACAGGCTGATTTTCCTTTTAATATTCTGAGTACAATGGTGAACAGTGATTCAGTTGCTGACTACATGTAGATGTGATCAACATTTCAGAATATGTGTTGATTTTGGCTGATTTACTTTTGTGAACCATGGAATTGTCTCCATTTTTATGCTGTGTTTGCTGTTTTGGATTTGGCTGCTGTGCATGATGGGAAATACATATATTTAAGTGCATTCTGTATTGTGTTGGAACAGGTTGATTTTCCTTTTAATATTGTGAGTACAATGGTGAACAGTGATGCAATTATTGATTACATGCAGATGTGATCACCATTTCAGAATCGGTGTTGATTCTGGCTGACTTTTGAGAACTGTGGAATTGTCTCAGTTTTTCTACTGTGTTTGCTGTTTGGGATTGGGCTGCTGTGCATGATGGGAAATGTACATATTTAAGTGCTCAGAAGATTTGAGTTCTGGTGGTGAATGACAGAATTACAAGACAAGCATGGTTTATTACAGAGCAACCATGGATTACTTGAGAATTAATCCATGGTTGCTCCATGGTCACCTGTTGCCGTTCCTCCAATCCACGTTAGTTATTCTGGTCGCTTATTTTGTGCCATATTTTATCGTATTTTATGAACTCAGCATTTATTGTATTTGTGTTTATTTTATTGTTTTTAAGTGAAGTTTGCTGTTAAGGTGCCTTGGTTTTAGAAAGGTGCAGTAAAAATAAAGAATATTATTATTATTATGTTACAGCTCTGTTTTTTACACACCCCTTGGTGTCTGATACCTTTTTATAAAGGAAAACACTTTCGGTTTCATGGTTTATGTGGCATCAGACACACTGATGGTGTGTAAAAACAAATGTGCTAAATACAGCAGCATCTACAGTATTCACTGTATAATTCAGATGTTTCCTAACATAGAAACACAGAAACTGATGGCAGATAAGGACCACTCAGCCACCTAGTCTGCCAATTTTCCCTACATACTACAATACTGTAGACCCTACTTGGTCTACAGCTTACCTTCCCTTACCTATCACTTGGATTCCCTTATGCATGTCCCATGCAATCTTAAATTCCCCCACCATCTTTGCACCCACCACCTCAGGAAGGCTGTTCCATGCATCCACCACTCTTTCCATGAAAAAATACTTCCTCACATTACCTCTGAGTCTACCCCCCTCCAGCTTCATATCACAACCCTTTGTTCTTGAGTATCTTTTCTCTGAAAGATGCTAGCTTGGCAGAAGACACCAGGAAGAAGGAGTGCTGTGTGACAGGACTTCTCTACTGGGACTAAAGAAGTAGAACTCTTGTACTTGGACCTTTAGGGTAAAAAAACAAACAAACAAAACAAAAAAAAAATAGTGTGTTTGAGTTAACTGAACTGAATAGTTATCTGAACAGTTATCTAGGTGTAAATCTCAGGTGACTGAAAGGGCTTGATAGCTGTGCAGTTTAAATTACTTGTAGAAAGATCTAGTAAGTTGAGGGAGTGGCTTAGCTAGAAGGAAGCAAAATTTAAAGACTGCCTTAGAAAGATTCTGTTAGTAGCTTGGCAGAAGACACCAGGAGGAAGGAGTGCTGTGTGACTGGACTTCTCTACTGGGACGATATTGCTCTCCTTCCCTCCCCCCCAAAGCTAGTTCTACTTTTTTAGGCACAGGATTTGATTGACAACAGGAACTTCCTGTGTGGGAGCAGGAAGTGAGTGATCACAGAGCCACCAAAGACCCACTATCCTAGAAGGGCAAGAGTAGCTCTCCGGCCCCCTCTAGCTGCTGGAGGCCTGCCTCTGAGCAAGTAAGGGGTCTACTGAGAAATATAGGATATTCTTGTCTCAGAACAGGACAATCAGGAGCTTAAAGGGCACAGAGGCAGAAAGTAAGTAGAGAGAGAGAAAGAAAAAAAACAGAGGAAAGAGTAAGAATTCAAACAACAGTTAAGGGGCCAGAAATAAGACATGATGGGAGTGGTGCAGTGCAGTGGCTGTGGAGCAGCAGTCTTCCAGGAGGCGTTCTGGAGGATGCGGTGTTGTCCCATCTGCAGGCACCTCTCTGGGCTGAGGAGAAGGTTGCTCATCTCCAGGCTGAGTTGGCCAGGATTTGTGGGACCTCCTCTTCCATCCAGGGACCACCAGTGCCACTGCCGTTGCCTCAGAGGTTGCCAAGAAGAGGCAGTTGGACCACAGTGGGCTCAGGGAGGGTGAGGGTGGTGGAACAGAGGCGCATCCCTCCAGTTGTACCACTCCACAGTTCCTATGCCATTCTGGCAAAGTGTGGTTCCTCTATGGAGGCACCTACAGTGGAGACCAAGGAGGATGCTGGGAACCTCCACAAAGGAGACCCACAGGAGGGTGGCATGGGACCCCACAGGGGAAGGAAACAACTCCTGGTGGGGGACTCCATTGTTAGGAAGGTAGAACTGGGGGAGGAAGAGGCGAGGGTGGTAAGGTGCCTGCCAGGCGCCATGGCTTGGAGGGACAGGGAGCGAATCCTCAGGATTGCCAGAGCAGCTGCACAGGGAAGGGAGCTGGATGTCATTGTCCACCTAGGGACAGATGACCTGGCTAAGAAAGGGATTAGAGCAGTGCAGGAAGAGTTTGTGGAATTGAGGAGGGGCCTTAGACAAGTAGCACACACGGTAACCTTCTCGGAGGTGCTGCCCATCTATGGAGTAGGAGAGGCTAGGGTGTTCTGCAACATGGGATTCAATCAGTGGTTGAAAAACTGGTGCAGAGCTCAGGAATTTGGCTTCATTGGGGACTGGGGGTCCACCTGGAGTGATGCAAGCCTATACTGGCATGATGGGCTAGATCTGTCCAGGAAGGGAACCAGGATCCTAGGTGATAGGTTTAAATGCTTCATTGGCAAGCATTTAAACTAGCCAAGGGGGGAGGCACTGGAAAGGAGCAGGGAAATCCTAGCCCCCCTAAAAAAATCATGGTAGTAAGAGAGGTAAACACCAACATAGAGGTGGCAATAGGGAGAAGGGCAGGGGTAAATGGGGAAAGTGACAAAGACAAGAAGGACAGGGATGGGGCAAAAAGGAGTAAGGCCATCAGGAAATGGAGGGTAATGAGTACCAATGCCAGTAGTCTGGGCAACAAGCTCCCTGAGCTGGTAGCCTTGATGGAAGAGGGATGCCTGGATATCGTAGCAGTCACAGAAACATGGAACACAGAGAATCATGACTGGGATTTTAACATACCAGCGTACATAACCTACAAGAGAGACAGGCAGGAGAGAAGAGGGGGAGGAGTAGCTCTCTATGTAAAGGAAGGGATAAAAGCAACTGAACAAAAGAGTAAACAGGGAGGAGAAGAGGCACTGTGGGTCACCTTGGAAACTGGAAAGGGCACCACAATCCGCACAGGGGTTGTGTACAGACTCCCATGTCAGAGGGAGGAAAAAATTACTCACCTTAGTAATTGCTTTTCTTCTCATGGAGTCTTGCTATATTATAACAAAAGCAGTCAGCCACTGCAGCTGAACTGCCCTGGAAGAAAGGAGTTAACTCAGAGGATCTGGAGTTCTACAGCTATGAGGCGGCTGTGCAAAAACTCTATCCTGGCAAGTTTCAAATGAGAACTGCCAGATCTTTACAACTAACCTTAAACAACAAGTCTGTGTGGAAAACTCTACACTAGCCAAATGGCTACCTACTAGTAGTAATAACAACAATATAAACAACAAAGAAACACCGATAGCCATAATAACAATGAATAATGGTATTATAGTTGGTTTACCACCCTTGACAAGCACCAATAGGAACCCCCTTCCCCCAAGACTCAAGTCCAGGAAGGGGTCAATATCTCTATCAACCTAAGCGAAACAACCTATTTCCCTAACCTAAAGGAAAGAGGGTAAAGAACAACTACAATGGCATGACACAGTGCTTGCACTAATTTGCCAACCTACCCAAGTAGAAGTTCTGAGAGGGGCAGGAGGAGGTGGTTATAATATAGCAAGACTCCATGAGAAGAAAAGCAATTACTAAGGTGAGTAATTTTTCTTCAAACACCATGAAGTCTTGCTATATTATAACAAAAGCAGAATACACAGCAGTACCTCCATGGAGGAGGGTCAGAACCTACTTAGGAAATAGGCTCTGAAGCACAGCTGTGCCAAACCGAGCATCTCTCCTGGACTGGACATCCAGGGAATAATGCTTGGTAAAGTGTGAACTGTCTTCCAGGTAGCAGCTTGACAAATCTCAGAATGGGAATGTCTCTAGCAGCCGCTAGGCGCAGCTATACCCTGGTGGAGTGGGCCCTCAGTCCTGAGGGGTTCTCTACCTAGTTTTTGGTAACAAATTGGATACAAGAGACAATCCACCTTGCAATTGTCCTCTTAGTGGCAGGTTTCCTTTGCCAACTTCGCCATAAAGTAAGAAGAGTTGGAGGATTCGAACCTGTGACCTTTGGTGCGTTCAAATAGTAGCTTAAGGCTCTTTTGGCGTCCAAGCTGTGCAGTCTCCTCTCACCTGAGGAAGAATGCTCAGTGAAAAATACTGGGGGAGAGAGATGGATTGATTCAGGTGGAAATCTGAAACTACCTTAGGCAAAAACTTTCTATTAGTCCTGAGGACTACCTTATCTCTGTGGAAAGAGAAAATCTTCTTCCACTGACAGGGCCTGTAATTCACTTATGCGTCTGGCAGAAGTGATAGCCACTAGGAAAACAGTTTTCCAAGTTAGATACTTGAGCTCTGCTGAGGACAGAGGCTCAAAGGGAGGTTGCATTAACTGAGCAATACAAACATTCAGGTCCCAGGCAGGAGCTGGTTCCCGAAAAGGGGGGTTAGTATGAAGTAACCCTTTAAAAAACTTGGAGAACACAGGGTGAGAAGAAAGGGAGGCAGGCTTCCCTGCTGACACAAAAGCAGAGACAGCTGCCAGATGAACCTTCACGGTAGCTGGCCTAAGGCCTAGGGAATTTAAATGGACCAAATAGTCCAGTAGAATGGGAAGATCAGCAGATTCTGGAATAATCTGCCTCTCAGAGCACCAGATGGAAAACCTCTTCCACTTAGAATTATAAGTGGCCCTAGTGGAAGGCTTCCTTGAAGCCTTTAAAATATCCATGACACCTTGAGAAAGGTGTAAATCAGCAAATTCTAACTCCTCAAGAGCCAGGCCTTGAGATGGAGGGATTTGAGGTCCGGATACCACACTCTCCCCTGTGCACAGGCCAGCAAGTCGTGGACTCTGGGCAGGCTCAGGGCAGGGTGGACTGACAAGGACAGAAGCAGAGGGTACCAGGGCTGTCTGGCCCAATCTGGGGCAATCAGAATCACTTTGCAGGGGTTGAGATCAGTTTTCACTAGCACCCTGAAAAGAAGAGGAAGGGGAAAGGCATACAGAACTTCCTTCCAGTCCAACAGAAAGGCGTCCAGAGGGACTGAGCCCAGCACTGGAGGCCTGCAACAAAATAGAGGAAGTTGGTGGTTGTCTGGGGCTGCTAAAGATCTATCTGAGGGTGCCCCATCTGGCAAAGACAGACCCCAGCACCTGTGGATTCAGAGCCCATTCGTGATGGCCCTGAGAAATTCTGCTGAGGGCATCCACCAGGATGTTGTCCTTCCTGGGAGATGAACTGCTATCAGGAGGTGTTCAGGGAGTAAGCCAGAGACCACAACTTCATTGCTTCAGTGCACAAGGCTGAAGACCAGTGCCCCTGCTTGTTGATGTACCACATTGTGGTGGTGTTGTCTGTCCTGACTTGAACCACTTTGTTCTGGACAGAAACTGAAAACACCGAAGAGCTAAAAGACAGCTCTGAGTTCCAAAAGACTGATGTGGAGCAGAGATTCCTGAGGAGACCACACTCCCTGGTGGACAGGTCGCCTAAGTGAGCTCCCACCCTAACAGGAGGCATCCGTGGTGAGGGTGAGGGAGTGGGAAATGGAATGAAGGAACCCCTTGTCTTAGATTGCTTTGGTCCTGCCACCAGTGGAGGCCAGGATCAGAGTTTGAGTCACTGGGACCAATTTGGTAAGGGTCCTTCCTTTGAGACAATAGACCCTCAAATGGAACTGAATGTCCCTCATCTGGAATCTAGCTCCTTGCACTACAGCTGTGGGAAGACCATGTGCCCAGGAGTTGCAGAAAATGCCTTGCTGGTCGAGAGACTACATGAGTAAGGAGGATGCCAGGGCAATGAGTCTGTCTACCCTTTCCGAGGGAAGAAATGCCCTGGCTAACTTTGTGTTCAATTCTGTACCTATGAAAGTTAGGACCTGAACTGGTTCCAGAACTGACTTTGGTAAATTTAGCAGGAATCCAGGAAGTGAGAGCTGCTGGGTGACTTGCAAGTGGGATTTACCTGACCTGGAGACTGACCCACAATGAGCCAGTCGTCCAGGTAGGCAATACAACAACCTTGCCTTCTTAAGTGAGCCACTACCACAGCGAGACATTTGTGAATACCCTTGGCGAGAGGTAAGGCGAGAAGGCATTGCCCTGAACTGGTAATGGCCTGAGGGCAGTTCGAACCTGAGGTACTTTCGGTGAGAAGGCCTGATCAGGACATGAAAATAGGCATCCTTGAGGTCCAGGAAGCTAGCCAGTCCCCTGGCCTTAGAAAAGCAATATCATTGCCACAGTCAACATTCTGAACTTTGGTTCAAAAGATGCTTGTTCAGGTACCTTAAATCTAGAATGGGCCACCATTCTCCTGTCTTTGGGGTAAGAAAGTATCTTGAATAAAGCCCCTTGCCCTGATGGCAAGGAGGAACCCTTTCCACTGCTTTGCAGTCAGAGAGAAGAAACCTCTGCTTCCAAAGCAAGGGCTTCTGAAGGATTGCAGGTGGAAAATGCTCAGGCTCTCATCTTTGGAAAGTGTTTGAAGCCGAGAACCAGACCCTGGCTTATTACCTCCAGAACCCATCTGTCCGAAGTTAAGGACAGCCAGTTCTGGCTGAAATAAGCCAACCTGCCCCCCACTGGTACAGGAGAATCGGCCCTGGGCACCCCATCAGGGTGCCTGCTTAGCAACAACCCAGAGGCTGAGGGGAGGGGCGGTTTACTTGTGCCTCGTCTACCCCTGCCTCTGAAGAAACCCTCTGCGCAACAGCAGAGGAGGCTTGAAATTGGTAAAAGGCCTGTGAAGAGCCTGTCCCTACCTCTGGGAGCATGCCTTTGTGGCGCATGCCTCCTTAGCCTGGGCACTTTTGTAGGTAGTTCTGTATTCATCCATCTTTTCATATAGTTTTCTGTTTGTTCCCAAACAGAGAGTTTCCACTACAGGAAAATCCATAGCCTTTGACTGAGTATCTTGGGACAGATTAGTGCATCTGAGCCATGCCAACCTACGGAAAGCTACAGAAGTAGCCATGACCCTAGAGGAGACATCATTAACATCAACAGCAGTATGAAATTGAACTTAGAGGCTTCAATGCCATCAGCAGCCACCTGTTCAATTCACTAGCCAGCTGGCCATGGGCCTGCTTGGCTAACTGCAATATTGTGTCCCACCTAGATTTCTAATATCTAGCTACATAGCCATATAATTTGCCTGCCTGAGTCCCAAAGAAGCTGCCATATACTGTTTTTTTGCCATGGCATCAATCTTCCTGGAATCTTTATCAGGAGGATGTGAGGCCAGGGGAATATTAGCCTTGTCACAGGCTGCAGCTTGTACCACACCTACATGACTACACTGTTCAGTGAGGAAGTCTGTATCAGAGCCTGACAAAGTATACCTTCTGTCCATTTTTTTATCTACAGGAGGGACAGAATGAGGATTTTTTTAAATCTTTGTTGTTTGCTTCCTAAATGACTTATGCAAAGGAATAGACAACCTCCTAGACTCTGGAATATCCATCATTTCTACATAATCAGGCTCCTTGCTCATCCACAGCCTCCTCTAAAGGAAGCTGGAGGGTTTCTGCAACCTTTTTGTAAAACATAAAATGAGAAGGGGACTCAGACAGAATAGGAGGAGATTCTAAAGGTCTGTCTGGAGAAATGTCCGGTTCAATGGGCACATCCAGACTCTCCCAGCCACATACATATTGATCAAATTCCTCCTCCCCCTCCTGTGGTTCATAAAAATCCTCAACATCATACTCCTGAACCACTGGAACTGAATGAACCAACCTTTTACCAACTGTTGGTGGTTCGACAGGTCCCTGAGACAGTGACTGGACAATCTGAATGGCTTTAGCTATCTCTGCAGCAGTTGGAGACACAATTTTGGACTCCAAACCTACTGATTTCTTGTCTTTTTAACTGGGACTGGTTCCTCTGAACCAGCCTTCCTTTGCTTGAAGAAGTCTCGCCTGGTCAGAGGGCACTCCCTCTGGTCCAGTGGGTGCTGGACCGGGCTGGCCATCAGGTCAAGCGGACTTTTGGCCTCTCGCTCCCTGAGCGGCCCAATCTCTTCTCCAGGGTGGCTGCAGGAAATTTTACACACCTGGCAGTCTGACAGGAGGTGGTCAGCCCCAGACAATAGACACAAGTGGTGTGTGGGTCAGCCTTGGCAAAGGCTTCCCCACAATTTATCACAGTGTTGAAACCCAGTGGGCCGGTTTTTCTTTTGGGTTTCTCAGACATAATGCCAGCCTATCCAAAACTTGCCCTTTTGATGGCAGTGCCAGGCAAGACACCCTTATCGGTTCCTAACCGTGTCACGGGTATTTGAAAAAACCTATTAAAATTCAGGTTTTTTTAGAACCGATAAGAACCAGGAACCGCACTCTAAAAAACCCAACCAACACTTTAAAATGTTGAAATAAGCAAACCGATCGGTTCAAAACCGAACCAATAATTAACTTTCCACACAGACTTTAAATTCGTACTTACGGTTTACCAGATAGAGCTTTTTAACCGAAATGTGGTAAAATAATAACTTTTGCCGGTTCAAATGAACCGAAAAATACTCGCTTGAACCGAGAATGAACCGAGCTGAAGGAGCTGATCTCCGGAGCGACTGTTCAGTGAAGCGGAGTAAAGAATCTGACAGTTTCATTTGAAACCTGCCAGATAGAGCTTTGGCACAGCACCCTCGCACTGTAGAACTCCAGATCCTCTGGAGTTAACTCCTTCCTCTCCGGGGCAGTTCAGCTGCAGTGGCTGACTGCTTTTGTTATAATATAGCAAGACTTCATGGTGTTTGAATGGACAAGGATATGATAGAAGGCATTCTTAGGATGGCAGAAAAAGGGGAGATACTGTTGATGGGGGACCTGAATATGCCAGATGTTAACTGGAGCACATCTGCTGCAGCCACATCCAAGAGCAGGGCCATTCTTGATGCCCTACAGGTGGCAGGCCTCAGACAGCTAGTTTTGGAACCCACTCGTGAGGGAGCAATCTTAGACCTCATACTCTCAAATGGGTGCAGTGACAGGATCTCAGATCTAGAAGTGGGTTGCCATCTGGGAACAAGTGACCATCAAACAGTGGGGTTCACGTGAAACTCAGCTACAGAGTCAAGCCATACAAAAGTGAGGGTACTGGACTTCAGGAGGGCTGACTTTGGCAAGATGGGAGAGTGCCTCAGAAAAGCACTAGCATACAGGCTAGAAGGAGGGGTGGAGCAACAATGGGGAATCATCAAAACTGCCATCACAGAGGCAACAAGCCTTTGTGTGAAGCAAATAAACAAATCAAAATGAAAGAAAAAGCCACTACAGTTCTCAAAAGAGGTGGCTGGGAAAGTCAGGAAGAAAAAGATAGCATTCAGGAAGTATAAGGAAACACAGAAGGAGCAGGACAGAGAGCTGCACCAGTTAAAGCAGAAGGAAGCGGGAAGGGAAGTCAGAGTAGCAAAGGCCCAAACTGAGGAAATGATAGCCAACTCGGTAAAGAAGGGGGATTAAAACCTTTTATATGTACATCAGAGAGCACAGAAAGATAAAGGGAGGGATAGTGAGGCTGAATAGAATGAATGGTGGGTGGGCAGAGGGGGACAGTGAAAAAGCAGGGATACTGAATGAATATTTCTGCTCAGTATTCACAAAAGAGGAGGGGGAAGTGCCTAATCCAATTAACAGAAGCACTCTTGATAGGGGAGTCAATCCCAGCCCTTTCACAGAAGAAAGGTTTCTGCAAGAACTCCTAAAATTGAAGGTGGACAAAGTAATGGGGCCTGATGGAATTCACCCCAGAATTCTAAAAGAATTAAGGGGGGAACTAGTGAAACCACTGACTACTCTTTTTAATAAATCATGGGAGGATAATGTGGTACACGAGGACTGGAGGAAGGCGGATGTGATTCCCCTTCACAAAAGTGGGACCAAGACAGAGGTAGGAAACTACAGACCTGTCAGTTTGACCTCTGTGATAGGGAAAGTGAAGGAGTTACTTCTGAAGGAAAGAATTGTTGAGTACCTAGAGGCCAGTGGGGTATAGGACCCAAGGCAGTATGGGTTCACAGTGGGAAGGTCATGTCAGGTGAATCTAATAGATTTTTTTGACTGGGTGACCAAAGTAGTAGACCAGGGAGGGGCTGTGGACATGGCCTTACCTAGACTTTAGAAGGCATTTGACACAGTCCTACAAAAGATTAATAGTCAAATTAACCAGCCTGGGAGTGGGTCCCAGGGTGGTAGCCTGTAAAACATTGGCTGGACAACAGGACATAGAAGGAATTGTAAATGAGTCCACTCTGAAGAAAGAGGGGTTATTAGTGAGTACCGCAGGGTTCAGTACTGGGTCCAGTCCTTTTTAATGTCTTTATAAGTGACATTGCAGAGGGACTGGAAGGAAAAGTATGCCTCTTTGCAGATGACACAAAGATCTGCAACAGGGTGGATACACAAGGAGGCGTGGAAAGGATGAGAAGGGACTTGGCAAGGTTGGAGGAATGGTCAGAAGTATGGCAGCTAGGATTCAATGCAAAGAAGTGCAAAATAATGTGCCTGGGAAACAAGAACCCAGGGGAAGGTCACACAATGCAGGGGAGGTAGTAATAACAACAAAAAAGGAAAGGGACCTGGGGGTAATCATATCAGATGACCTTAAGGTTGGTAAGCAATGTGAGAAGGCAGTAGGGAGGGCTGAGGGTATAGTGGGATGCATAGGGAGAGGCATCACCAGCAGAAAACAGGAAGTTGTTATCCCTCTGTACAGACAGCTGGTGAGACCCCATCTGGAGTACTGCGTCCAGTTCTGGAGACCCCATCAGGATAGAGGCAGTCCAGAGGAGGGCAACTAAAATGGTGCAGGGTCTGCAAGAGAAGCCATATGAGGATAAACTAAAGGAGCTTAATATGTATACCCTTGAGGAAAGAAGGGAGAGGGGGGACATTATAGAAACTTTTAAGTACCTCAGTGGAATCAACAAAATCCAAGAGGATAGCATCTTTCAGAAAAAGGGACGTGCAAGAACAACGGGACACAATTTAAAGATGGGGGGGGCGGTTCTGGGGGTAATGTGAGGAAGTATTTTTCACAGAGAGGGTAGTGGATGCATGGAACAGCCTTCCTGAGGAGGTTGTGGGGTCTAAAACTGTGGGAGAATTCAAGAATGCATGGGACAGACATAAGGCAATTCTTGTGGGGGGTAGGAAGAAATAGGCTGTTGGTTAACTAGGATCTGCGGCCTATCCTGTAGGTAGGGAAATGGGCAGACTAGGTGGGCCAAGCGGTCCTTATCTGCCGTCAAAGTCTATGTTTCTATCCTCTTATACCTTATTTATGCCCTTGTGGTATTTGATAGTCTCTATCACATCCCCCCCCCCCCCTTCCAGAGTATACATGTTGAGGTCCTCCAATCTCTCCTTATATGACTTTATGCAGACAATGCTCCATTTTTGTTGCCCTTCTCTGAACTGCCTCAACTCTGACTATGTCCTTCCAGAGATGCAGCCTCCAGAACTGGACACAGTACTCCAGATGAGGTCTCACCAATGATTAGTACAGTGGTAACATCACCTCTTTTGTTCTGCAGGTGATACCTCTCCCTATGCACCCCAGCATTCTACTGGATTTTCCCAAAGCCTTTTCACATTGGTTGGTTGCCTTTAGGTCATTAAAGATGATTACCCTCAGGTCACTTTCCTGTTTGGTGGCCACTCCCCCCATCATGTACTCCTCCCCTGGATTTCTGCAGCCCAAGTGCATGATTTTGCACATTTTGCATTGAAACTTAGCTGCCACACTCTTGAACACTCCTCAAGCTTTTTAAGTTCCTTCCTCAAAGAGGCATACCTTCTCTTCTATCCACTCAGCAATGTCACTTATGAAGACACTAAAGAGGACTGGCCCCAGAACTTATTCCTGTGGCACCCTGCTGGTCACCCTGCCCTCCACAGATTGAACTCCATTTACCACCACCCTCTGTGTTCTTTTTTTTGGGAGGGGATCAGATAAGCTTTACAATTAAATTATCATCCGATTTATCAGTTAAAAAATAGCCAGTTTTATCATCACATCCTTTTTCTACCTATGGGTCTAGAAACCCAATTATATTATGCTACTCTGTCTTATTTTTATATTCAGCAGTTATAGTTGCAAACTACAATTTCTGTAAATAAAATTGTTAGGTAATTATCCTTTATCAAAGAGAAAATTACAGTTAAGCATTAAAAAAGCACATAGTATCACAAAGTATGAGACTTTAAAGTATCATTTATCATTTAGTATCATCTGGAATGGGGCCTAAATTCTATCAAATACTGTATATCTTTTTTTATCATTTCGAATATAATGTATTTTTTCTAATTTAATGTCTTTAATAAAATTCATCCAAGTTTCATATATAGGTGGGGAAGAGTCCTTCCATTTTATTAAGATACATTTCCTAGCAACAATTATAGCCATTGTAATGAAAATTATTTGATTTGAATTAAACAACTGCCAATTTTCTGGGATTGTTAAGAGTGTTAACATTGTTGAAGCTTTTATAGTTATATGTATTGCTTTTGAAATATTCTGAGTGATTTTTGACCAGTAATTTGTCATGTAGGGGCAATTATGTATCATAATGTATTAGGGCTCCTGATGTAAATGTGCATCTTGGGCACACTGGTGTCATATTATATTATTATTATTTATTTTGTGCAATGCAGCAGGAGTATGGTAAGTTCTGAAGAATGTATTGTAATGAATTTGCTGTAATGTTGAAGTTTTAACTCCTGATATAGGTACATTTAGTATTTCTTGCCAGATTTCATCTGTAAGTTGAATTCCTAATTCTTGTGACCATTTGTTCTTTAATTTTTTTTAATCAGAGCCATTTTCATTAATGATACAGTGATACATTATTGATATTGTTTTAGTATTTTCTTTCTTATTGAGGATTGTTTGTAAAATTGGAGATTGTTGTGGGAATGTTAATTTTCTGTTTATCTTTTTGTGTATAAAATTTCTAACCTGTAAGTATCAGTAAGAATGTGATTGTGGTAAGTTGTAATGATTCTTAAGTTGTTCAAAAGTTTTTAAGATAAGATACGTAATTCATTGAAAAGGGCTCACTCACACTCAGGCTCATTTGTGAAGAGCTCAGTCAGGTTGCTGGCTGTGGAGGTGAGTGGAGGGTTGTGCCGGTGGCCCATGGGGTGTGGGGTGGGTGGGGTTACTGTACGCTACCAGACAGGGTGGTGGGGTGGGGGTCCACTAGACACCAGGGAAAGGATTTTTTATAATTTAATGAACTCAGGAGGTGGGATGGATGTGAATCTCAGGGTTGGGGGTGCATTCTTCATTTGGTTGGTGATCGGCCAGGAGGGTGGGGCCACTAGACACCAGGGAAAGTTTTTTTTTTTTTATTTTATTTATTGAGATCTTGGATTAACACCTTTAAGCAGAAAGCTCTTTCATAGGTTCCACGTCAAGTATGACACAAACAAGAATACAGATATGTTCTACATATACAAATACAGCAAGAAACAATTGAAAACTGTCTCCAGGCATACATTCTAACAATAGTTACACAATCTAAGCACATACAGGGTGCAGAGTCAAAACAAAGGTTAACATTTCACTAGGTAATGATAACAAAACATTAGGATGCTTGTTTAAAAAGGAGAATTGTACAACTAACAATATAGGCAGATAATTGAATTGTGCCTGAGTCAAAGCAAGAAGGAAGGTCTCGTACCAGTATAGAGGGAAAGGGGAGGGAGGAGGAAAGTGTGGGGAGGGAGAAGGCAAGCAGAGGTGGGGGTAGGATGGGGACAGATAGGAGGGAAAGGGAAGAATAGCTATGTAGTCAACGTGGAATAAAGGAGGAGGAAGGTGGGGGAAATGAGGGGTGGAAGAGAGTAGGGAGGAAGAGGTGGTGTAAGTAGTGGGCTGATGATGAAGATGTATTAAGGTGGTAGGGAGGAAAGAGGTATGGAATGACAGAGAGGCAAAAAAAGAAAGAGGAGGTGGAGGTAGGTAGGAGGGAAAATAAATAATTTAGACAGGGGTAGAAAGCCCATGAAAGTGTTAACGTGACCAGGGGCCCAAGAAATGGACATGAAGCGTGATAATTCACTAATCAAGAGAGATCTCAGAGATTGCAAATGGTAGGGGTAAGGTAAAGGCAAATTAGCAGTAGCAGTCACAGATTGCCAGTGAGATCAGATACTGCTGGAGTTTTTTCTTGAAGGAGCCCAGCAATATAGCATCAGTTATGTCAGGAGGCAGGGAATTGTACCACTGCAGAGCTCTATACGCAAATGCACATTGTCCAAAGGCAGCGCGGCACCATGGGATTCTGAGAGCCTGTTTGCCAGAGCTTCTGGTACTGTGTGGGTTACATGCAGGGGAAAGAAGGGCCATTACACCAGGGGGTAGCAATCCCAAGGTGACTTTTTTTGCAAGTAGGCATGACTGGTATTTGAGCCTGCTGTCAAATTGTAACCAGCTAACCTGGGTATAAAGATCACAGGTGTGTGTCAAGCATGCGGCACCAGTAAGAAGGAAGCATGCTTTATTTAAGGCCATTTTGATATGAAAGAGGGCAGTGTCTGTAGCCGTACCATAAATGACAATACCATAGTCTGCGAGAGAGACCACAGAACTGTAGATGGCTGTGTTCACTGGTTCTGGAGTGAGATTATGTTTGCTTCTGTATAGAACTCTTACACACTGGTTAATGGCTTTGGCTGTTTGGTCGATGTGCTGGGTGAAAGACAGAGTAGAGTCAATAGTTATACCCAGATACTTGAAATCGTGAACCAGTTCAAGAGGGAGCCAGTGTCATTAATGATGGTGGCAGGAAGGTTTTGTGTCTGCTTTGGCAGGTCAAAAACAACATTGTTTTAGTTTTGTTATAATTAAGGATGAGCTTATTATCCTGAAACCACTTCTCTGCAGACGTAAAGAATTGCTGATGTTGGTCCTGGAGAAGGTGAGGGTCCATGTTGCTGGTAAAAAGTACAGCATCATCAACATATAGAAGTACATGGTTGCAGCAAGCTCCTGGTAGTGAATTAAGGAAGATGCAAAACAGCAATGGACCCAAGATAGATCCCGCAGGACTCCAGAGTGTACAGACCTACTGTCAGACAGGGCATTACCAATTTTTACCTGCTGCATTCGGCTGCTTAAGTAGCTGGAGAACCAGCTTGTAGTGTCAGAGGAAAGACCAATGGAGGAGAGTTGTCTGATGAGGAGATCATGTCAAAGGCCTTGGTAAGGTCTATGAAAGTTACCCCTACCAAGAACTCTTGTTCCAGAGAGTTATTGATAAAGCATGTAAACCTTAGGAGTGCAGTGATGGTACTATGCCCACACCTGAACCCACGCTGTTGGGGACATTGAAGTTGATAGTTATCCAGATACACTGCGAGTTGGTCAGCGCCACGATGCACTCCAGGGCCTTAGAGATCGGGGGAAGAACAGAGATCAGGTGGTAATTTCCCTGCGGTGCTCGGTCACCACTCTTGTGCCGGGGTGACCACTGCTGATTTCCAAAGATATGGAAATTGTGACTGAGAGAGTGACAGGTTGATTATTTTGGTAAGAGGTGTGAGGATTTCCTCAAGGGTAAGGGCAACAAACTTTAAGTTCAAAGAGTCTCCACTGACTCTAACTTTGCCCAGTACCTTTGTAAGATAATGTCTGGCTTCATTTATAGACACTGTTTTGAAGTAAAATGGTGGGTGGTCTTGGGGTGGCTTCTGGACTGCAGTGTTCATACCTGAGGGTGTAACCATGATGTAGTCGGGGGGGGGGGAGAATGTTGCTAAGGTATGTAAATGCTTTGCTGAAAGCATTCACGATGTCTTTTTGGGTCCATGGTAGGGGTGCCATCGATGTTCAGTATGTTTGGTGTAGTTTTGGGGTCTTTACCAGTGATGTCTTGGATTTTCTTCCAGAACATCCTGCTATCATTCCAGGAGGTGGAAAGGGCTTCTTTGAAATACTGGCTTTTAGCAGAACAGATAGTATGAGTACACTCATTTCTTGCTGCTTTGTACCTCTGTGGGTTAGCTTGTGTCCCCAGTGCTTGAGAGATGTGCTGGAGGTGATCCCTGCATTTTAGTACATCAAGAAGAGCAGGGGTGATCCAGGAATTATGGGTTCCCTTGATTTTTGTAGTTTTGAAGGGGGCATGCTTATCGCAGGTTGCAATAAAGAGGTCAATGAAGAGTTCCAATGCAGTGTCGACATTGCTGGCTGGATATACATTAGATCAATCGGTGATCCTCAGGTCGGCTTTCAGTAGCTCAAGGTGTCCCAGAATGAGGACCTAGCTAGTGACAGTTCTGGCAGTGGGCTTGCAGTAGTTATTGGACCAGTAAAACTTGACAGGGGAGTGATCACTAATACTGTCAGGTAGAACAGTAAAACTTGACAGGGGAGTGATCACTAATACTGTCGGGTAGAACAGAGGTGGCCTTGATATTATCCGACTGATTAGCTAGCACCCAGTCCAGTACGGTATTGGTCCCATTAGGGGAGAGCCAGTTTATACTAAAATCTCCAAGCATTAGAAATTCTCAGTGAAGGCTCATCCCTGTTAAGGCGTTTATGAAGGACACAAAGCCAGGTTTAGTGTGCCTTGGAGGGATGTAAACAGAAAGCATGGTGAGTGTTTTGTTGTGTGCACTGAGAAACAACTTAACGGCCAGCATTTGGACTAAATCACCACAACCAGGGGTGGGGATCCCCAGGCCCTGCAAAGTGTCCTTTATATAGATCACACATCGACCACCACACTGAGAAAGGCAATCACACCCAAATACTGTGTAGCCAGGAAGTACTGTAGGATTGCTGTGTCAGGGACATTAGGAGTGAGCCAGGTTTCTACTACCAGGAACACATCTGGATTATGTCTGGCGGTCCATACTTGTAGTCTGTCAAGTTTTGGAAGAAGGCTGCAAATGTTTAGTGATGCCACTGTTAGACCACCAGTATTTCTTGGTGAGTGGTTTGAGCAGTGGGGAGGTCCAGGATTTTGTATATTGCCCAAGAGCAATAAGAGCAGCACTATTAGTCTTTTCAGGTACTCCTTAAATAGCTTTTGGGAGTGGGTGTGTATCCTGCAGTTAGCGTGGCATCACATGGAGGTTCCCTTCTTAAAGGAGATTTGATAGAAGATTACCAAGGCATCATGCCAGTGGGGATGACAGAGCCAAGACCCATTGGCACAGAGTGAGTCCCCTTGTAGCTTATGTTTAAAGGAGGTCAGATTTAGGGGCGAGGTTATGGTACTATAGGTATCGGTCATGGCACTGGTTGCTCCCAAGGCGGCAAGTAGACACATGCCTGCAATTAGGAGTCCTAAGAGTGTGACCAGGGCCAATATGGTGGCTACACAAGGTATGAGAGTAGTTGGGTAAAACATATTTGACTGGCGTATCAGGGAAGGAGAGGAGGATAGGATGGTAGTTCCTTTGAGGTAGCTTCCTTGCTAACTTAGGCCCTTAGAGACAAAGTACATGTAAAGTTGATTTAAAATGAAAGTGCTGATGGTAAATTACGTCCAGAGGAAATTATGAAGTGTTTAGATCCAGCGTCACATAATGTGTTAAAATTCCTGAAAGGTGATAAACTGTGGCCTGGGCATATGCAAGATGTGAAATCCTTTTGTCTGTATGTTTCCTTTGTTCTTTAAAGTCCTGAGAGACAAGTACAGTTCCTTTAGGAGCAGGTCAGATGAAAATGTTGATTTCAGTTGCAAAGCCCAGTATCACCAAGTTTGTCAGACTTATTTTTCCTTGGGATGGCTTCCAAAAAGTTGATTTAAAATGAAAAAGCTGGTGATACCTGAAGGAAATGATGAGCTGCTGAGGTCCAGCATCACAGAATGTGTTAAAACTCCTGAAAGTTGATAAACCGTGGCCTGGGCACATGCAAGATGTGAAATCCTTTTGTCTGTATGTTTCCTTTGTTCTTCAAAGTCCACAAGTACAGCTCCTTTGGGAGTAAGTCAGACGAAAATGCTGATTCAAGTTGCAGGACCCAGCATCACCAAGTTTGTCAGACTAGCTGCAAGACCTAGTTTTCCTTGGGATGGCTTCCAAATCGTTGATTTAAAATTAAACAGCTGAAACCTGGTGGTGATGTTTTGCAGAAATTCAGCCTAGGAGTCTTTCATAGATTGTTGTGTGCAAGAATGGTGTAGGTACTCCAAGCAGAAAAACTGTAAATCCACAAAAACTAACCTACATACACAGACACACACACAAACAGCCACCACAAAGCCCCAGGAGGCAGAGTTTTTGGGTGGTGATGACTGTGGGGGTGGGGGTTGTATTCTTCATTTAATGATGATCAGCCAGGGGTGGGGCCATTAGGCGACAGGAAATGTATTTTTATTTTAAATTATCTGGATTGGGATGGGGCTGAATTTTGGCAAGGTGGGTGGATCTTCCTATTGTGGGCGGAGGGACCACTAGACACCAGGGATATGGGGTCTTTGGGAGGGAAACATTTATTTATTTTTTCTTAATCAAGCCCCAGCTCTGTCTCAAATGCAGAATTTTGCCTGTGGGTAGCAAAATTTGCATTTTGTGGAGAAATTCTGCATTTTGCTGGGGGGAGGAGGGTGTTCCCATTTCACACCCACAAAATATTTCGCGTAATGCAGAGATTACCCAAAATATTTCATCTGGGCAAAATTTTAAAATTTCACACAACACTAATCCTGGACTAAGCTGTGTTGCATAGTAATGCTGTCAGCTGAGAGCCTACATACAGTTCACCGAGGGTGGGGTTCATGAGTCAGTTATCAGTGATACTAAGTAGATTGTCCAAGTATTCTATGAAATAGTTCAATTAAGGTATTACCATACCTACATATAGACAGACATACAGATAGATAGATAGATAGATAGATAGATAGATAGATAGATATTTAAATCCACCTTTTTAGAAACCAAGGAACAGTACAATAAACAGGAAATCCCAGGTTTAAATGTCACCAGTCACCTGTGTGCTGTGTAACTCACTGACTTCAGTCATTCAACCTCCTTGTGCTTCTGCACTTTCAGCAGTAAAACTGGGAACTAGGTAAAAGCAAGACCCTGCTGCGAACGAGACGCTGCATCCCAACAGGGCTAGCCTTAGGAAATGCATTTAAGAAATGGCTTGTAACAACCAAGCATGAAATAGGCTTATACACTGATAATGTAGCATTTCATATCTTCATCAAGCATTCTTTTGAGCTGTGAAGAAGCAAACCCCAGGGACTCAAGCTAGCAAGCTTTATTCCTTGTTATGTTACAGCAGTGTGTGTAAGAGGTACTGACAGTACTTTCTTGGAACTGCAGACCTCCCTCCCTGATGATGCATGGTTCTTACATTCTCAGCTCTTCAGGGTTGTTCAATTGTTCCCCCCCCCCCCTATTTATAAACCAGTTCATTCCTGATAGAGATGGCTAGGTAGTGAACCATCCACTCTTATTGGCATCTACCAAATAGTGTCATTATCTGC
Source organism: Neoceratodus forsteri (assembly GCA_016271365.2). Classification (NCBI taxonomy): domain Eukaryota; kingdom Metazoa; phylum Chordata; order Ceratodontiformes; family Ceratodontidae; genus Neoceratodus; species Neoceratodus forsteri. The sequence continues at coordinate 1,130,834,480 of CM028129.1, forward strand.
CTGTTATCTTTAGTGAGTGGCCAAGCTGTCCTTAATGAAGACCAAACCATCCACATGTGCCTGTAAAGTGCAATCTGCCAAGTGGTGTACCATATTTGCTGGTCTATGTCTCTTTTACTTCAGACATGTAAGAAGGGGACATTTGCTATTCAGAAAAATACCAACATTAACTAAATTTCAACTTCTTATATACTGTATCTAGCGCCTGTTTTGACTGAAGAAATTATTGTATTATATACTATATATGATATACTATATGGGTGACCATACGCAACAAGGCTATGTTTCCATTGAGGGGATGTTATGATGTCATACAGACCTCGAGAGCGAAGCTCCAGAGGTCAGTTTGACATCATCACATCCCCGAGATGGAAACAAAGCCTTGCTGTGTATGGTCACCCATATACTATTTTATATAGTATATGGTTCACAGAAATGTCTAAAGTTTAATTTAACTACAAGGTTTCGTACTTTGTTTTCACACACCCGCTTGCTCTCTGTCATTGCTGCAGTCCCGTTCTGCTTCCTTTTTTTTCTCTGATGATCTTGGTCCTCGCTATGGTTCCGCTCTTCTCCCAACCTGATATTTGATAGCGCTGGTTATTTTTTTAAAAAAAGAAAAAACGTGCCAAACTGATAGTTTGGATACATGGAGCCGACGATGGTAGTTTGTGTCCAAACTATCTTAGTGAACCGCTTGCCCCTCTGCTCGCTAAGTGGTGCCGCCATTTTAGCCCATTTGTTTTTTTAATACTGAGCTGCTTTAGCCAATCAGGTAACAGCTCAAGGGGGGAAAAGTTGTTGTAGTATCGTTGTGACATCAGAACGATACTACAACTTTTCTTGACCTTTGGACTGTCCTACAACAGCTTTTGGAAAGCCATTGCTTTTTATCCACAATAAGCAATAACCATATACTATAAATTTATTTTAGCTTCCCATTTATATAAAGTACATGACACAAGGTTAGGCCTTTTTTTGCACAGGAGAGATGCACTGTTACAAATCCATTGGCAATTACTAAATAATCAATTATAACATTAACCATCCATAACACTGTATTAATAAATCAATCAGGACATCATCAATACACACCTTAATCAAACAATTATGTCATCACCAGCTAACAGCTTTTTAAAATGTCTTACCTCAACCTCAAAACTGTACTTTCTTAAAAAAAAAAGAGTTTCTTAACAGTTTGGGTTACTCATACCCCCCTTAAATGTATTTCAATACAGCAAATCAAGCAGCATTAACTGAACTTACAGCTGCTGGGTTTTCAAACTTCTTTTCCAGCTACATACTTCCTACAGTGCAAAGGATACACTTTTAAAACTGATAGACCATACTTTATATAGAGGATAATGTATGGTCCTCTGTCAGTAACCGGTCAGTTAACTGTCGAGAGGTTGCCAGGGCGACCCGTGTAAACCTCGGAGGCGGCTCGAGAGGTTTACGTCGCCATAGCAACCTCGAGGCGATTAACTGATGACCGTTGCCAATAGAGGACCATACATTATTTTTTATAGTGTATGGTCCCACATAAAAGTAAAGCGGCTGCTTACTTTTGAAAAATAGTCACCACCACGACGTTCAGTCCTTCCTAAACGCTGCCTTCATCTGTCGGTTCCCGTGTAAAAGTGCGCTATGCATAGACCAATCGCTGTTGTTAACCTATCGATGTGGACGAGCACTCGATAGGTTAACAACATTTCTACGTCAGATCGGTAGGTTAACAACCTTAGGAAATGATGATTTCCTAAGGTTAACAGCGTTCTACCATACATTATATCTTCATACTCAGTGAAACTAGTGTTCTTTACAAAAAAAAAACACAACTTAACATAACCAACCCATTTCAGTGTTCTTTCAAACACAGCCAAAAGCACAGCAGCTGAGAAATGAAGCACTTACACAGAGGTTGTTGGTAACCATCTTCCACTGCCTCATTGTCACATGTTGTACAAGTCATATGACTAATGCTATCTGCTTCACAATCAGCTTAACCATTATTATACCATGCATCCTTTACATCACGCTGGATCCATTCCCTCATGGATAAGTGTAACTGTATTGTCCTCATAAGCTGATCCACACATCCATCAAAACTGTGATGCCATCTACTGCTCCTCCCCTTTAGAACTCTGAAACTACCTGAAAAACGTTTATAATGTGGATCCTTCATGGCTGGTTGCATGCTTGAACCTCTTCAGCATTCATTAATTTCTCACTTTGAAAGCCTGTCCAGCCTGAGATAAGTGCTTCATAATATTTCTTTCACTGCAGATCTCAGATTAAATTTTTTTCTGGTTAGCATCTCTTAGTTGTAACTCAGGTTTTAGTTTACTTTCAACTGTCAGCTGACATCATGAACAGTATTTCTCTGAGAACCAACAGTAGATCCTTAACTATTTACAGTTCAAACAGTTTTCATTTACCTGCCTGTCTAGCAGCTATCACAAAGATCCTTATAATTCAAAAATGGTATTATATTTTTTCACAAAATCATCCAAAGACGCACCATTTGCACAGACACTATCATCCCTGAAAATTTCAGGAAAACATTTCATTCCATCCCGGCTGTAGATGAAGGCAAAAAATTCCATGTTAACCAATGGGAAAAAGGTGTTTTTTGTTCTTTTTACCACTTTATATCTCAAAAACCATACAAGATACACAAAACCTTTCACATCTTGAGATTCTAGCAGAGTGACCACATATGGCAAATTTTGGGTTATTTCATCAAAAAATGCCAAAATTATCAAGATACAAAAATGTTAATTTAACATAGAAGTCTGAGTATAACCCTAACTATAGGGGTGCGACCATGCCCCCTATAATATATTTATATGTATATGCAAATCACCAAGAAAGAACTGCCAATACCCTTGCCTCAGTGATTTTTGTTCTAAGGTTCTTTATCTATATTATATATATTATTATAGGGGTGCGATAGCACCCCTATAGTTAGGGTTGAGTAGCCTGTCTAATGTTAAACCTCAAAGTTTACACATTAATATCTTTGGCTATCTTTGACGGAATGAGCTGAAATTTTGCATGTGTTTTCTAGGAGGCAAAGTCATGATGTGTGGACATTTTTTTGATGGCAGCTTGTTTGATTTCTGAGATCTGCATGTCATTTTAAGAAATAAACTATTTTTTTTTCCTATACTTAACATTGTTTTTTTTTGGTCTCACCTACAGCCTACATGGAAAGGAACTGTTGCCCGAGACTTGCAGGGGGCATGTGCCATGTCCCAGGGTAGTGCCTTTGACAGGTCTGGTGAAAAAATATCGAAGGGTTCCAGAGTTACAAGGCTATAAATTTTAATGTTCTCTGACTTGTGCATGGCCAGTAGGGGTTTTGAGATAACATTCTGCGGCAAAAGTAAAATTGTGTTGCTGCAAATGCCAGTTTTGCTTTCGGACCACTTGTTTGGCATGGCACTAAACATTTTTTGTGTGCTGTGCCAACCGCCATCTTGTTTACCTTTTCTATGAATGAACAAATATGGGGAAAACACAAAAATGCTGTGATTTTCATAAACAAACATCAGAACCCTCGCTAAGCGGGACTAGTTTAGCTAGATTCTGATGTTTGTTTTTAAATATTGTGCCCACATATATGTGAACTGGGCACCCAAAATCCCAGGTGCCCAGCTTAGTGAGAGGATGGCTTCCTTGCATTCTCTGTATGAGAACAGCAGGATTTTCTTGACTTCTGCAGCCACAGCTGGAACTCGTGCTGCCGGCTGCAGATTCAGTTGTGAGCCGCCCTGTTCCCTGGTGTCTAGTGGCAACCCCCACCCTCTGATCACTGTCCCTGGTGTCCAGTGGCACCTCCCCCACCCTCTGATTGCTGTCCCTGGTGTCTAATGGCACCCCCACCCTCTGCTCACTGTCCCTGATGTCTAATGGCTCCCTCACCCTCTGATCGCTGTCCCTGGTGTCTAGTGGCACCCCTACTCTCTGATTGCCATCCCACCCCACAGTCCATTATTTTCATTTATAGTGCCGACATCGGGGGGCTCCATCCCGGTGTCAGCATTACAAGTCCTCCCCATCCCAAAAAGTGTGTGAGTCTGGGGAGCCCACCCCCAGTGTCCCTAAATAGTTATTGTACTTGTCCTTGTGAAAATAAAACAGTCCCCTGATGTCTTTTTTGTTCTGAAACCTGAAAAAAAAAACAGTCCCTCGTCGTCCATGCTGTCCCCATCCCCCTCCCCATCCCGACCCTCCCACTAAGCACCCACCACACACACACACCCTTTCTCTCACCGGAGGTCATCAGCTGTCATCTTCTGTGGACCGAGACATGTCTGCATTCTTCAAAGCCAAACCGTGAACTGAGGAATCAAGGTACAGTAAGTGCCCTATAATGTATTTCAATGGCGTTTTGAACTTATGTTCATAACTTTGCCATTTTTAGGACTTCTTTCACCAAATTTTCAGCATAACCTTTTTGGTACATCACCTCTTGAGCACTGTCACTGTCATTTCATTACTAGGACGCAAAAGGTGATTTCATGGTTGTTGTATAAAAGCACCTTTCAGGACCGAATATCACAATTTTAACCACCAGTGTTCATGAGGTGGGGTCCCAAAAAGGCCATGTTGAACATCTGGTGAAAAAATTGCTAAAAACGGCCGAGTTATGCATGTTCACTGAAATTTTTCTACACACGCACATAACTTTGATAATTTTCTATATTTTGACTCCAAATTTTAAACATAGCCAATTTTTCACACTACCTCATGAACAGTACAGCTGTCATTTTTCACTCCTGTCCGAAATGTGTTTTCGTACCTGTGGCATGGAATGGTGTTTTGGCACAGATTTGAACATTTTTAGTTATGGGGTTTATGAGGTGAGGTCATAAGAAGACTATGTTGAAAATTTGCGGTCAAAATATGAAAACATGCCAATGTTATGACCATTCATTGCAGTTTCATTACGCATGCTCACAACTTTGGACATTTTCTATATTTTGACCCGAGATTTTCAACATAGCCATCTTATTACCCCAACTCATGTACGTGTAACCCCTAGATGGCGCTATCCCAGGGGCTACTACCCCTGCCTGATTTGCCACTAACAGGTTGAGGGGCCTGGATCCAATGGCGGGTGCCTCCACCCAGAGGTCAGGGTTTGCAATAGTTAAACTAACTTGGTCACAGCCTCTGGGACACTGCAACCCCCCTTTCTTCCCACTAGTGGCCCACACAATATATCAGAATTACCTTCACAGTATACACTTACCCCCAGGTCTGGTTCCGGCACTGGGACCTCCTGTGAAATGAGATACAGTGCAACAATCACAGTACAGTACTTTAACATAGACAAATACCTCAGGCAGTATAACTTTGCTGAAACAAGCAGCTCTGATTTATTTAGGGGATATAACAAGGACAGGGGAAATCAGGTTAATTAGCTTATCACTCTAATAATCTACCTATGGCTCTGTGCACAGGCCTATCCTATCAGTTACTGTCCCTGGGTACCCAAGCCCTAGTGGCTAGTCCAAACCGTGGCAGCTGGTAGGGGCCCTTTCACACAGAGAAAAGGAGAATTAAACAGTCAACAGTACAGTAATTCCATTTGGATTTAATGTGGCAATTCAACAGGGAGCAACCCTGAATTAGTACTCACGACCTCCAAATAAGATAGGGTCCTTCAATGTCAGCAGGGCTCACTTGAGGTACACAAACCTCTTCACACATCCATATAAAAGAAGTACTATACCAGGCAGGCTGCATCTGTATCCCGATCGCAATTACTGCACAATACCGGGAGAACACACAGCAGATTCAGTTCCTGACAGACCGAGTGCAATTTTCAGCAATTCTTCCAGTCTTCTACAGGGTGAGCCTGGTTTCTACTCTTCAGAGATCCTTTGATTCTTTTCACAGGACGGATTCAGTCCTAACAAGCTGTTACACAAGCTGCAGACCGGAACTCTGGGCCTTACACACGTTTTTGACTAAAACTGCACACTGAAAAAGCACAGGGCTCCTTCCTTCTTCACTGCCAAAGCTCAACTCAACTCCAACTAATGATAGGGCACTTCCTTTGAGTTCCTCCCAGTTCTTGACTGGATTGGCTGTCACTCACAATAGACTGCTGCTGTTGGTCCAAAAGGCACTGAAGTCTAAACTACATCTCCCAGAGTCACTGCCCATACAATCCTCTTGTGGCTGGCTCAGATTATGAGTCCAAGTTCTGATTCGTCCAAGGCATCATTTTAGAGCTAGCTTACCCCACACTGATTGGTCCAGTTCAGCAGTTCAAAACTAGAATGGGGAACTAGCAGACACAGTTCTGACTGCAAAGAAAGCAGGTTAGACAAACTGTAATTTCATTATTACTCTAAATAATTTCTGGCAAACAGTTACATCTTTCAGATAGGTTCCTTTGCACTCCTAGTGACTGCAAAAATGAAGTGAATTGGCAGCAGCTTAGTGGTACTCAATCAAAGAAACACACAGTCCCCATACAAACTAATTATGTCTGCAAGCAGACAGCTCTTAAAGAGACAGTACCAGAGGTTCTAAAAACACTCACTGATAAATGGCTTAAACGCCAAACACCATTCAGGCTTGGAGCATTCAAGCAAGCTCCTGGAAGTCTTTTGGGAACCCCCATTTGCAGGGGGGTTACACCCTTCCTGGCCTGGGAAAAGCTTGACGTCCGCGTCAAGCAAGTACCCCCATAAGTTTCAACTGCAACCATATACATTTGCATTAGGCTCACACATGTAATCATCAGTCAATACATCATTTTACCAAGAACCATTTCTGAAACATTGCAGTACGTCACTCTTTACACAGTATAACACACACATTGTACCATAACTCAAGTTATTACCTCTTGTACATGAAACCTGAAGAGAGGGGACCCTTCCCTATCAGTTACCTTGGGGCTGGATGGGGCAAGGGCACCATATTAGAGGGCAACACAAGTAACTTGGAGTTAGCACTGATGCTCAGTTTGGGCAGTGAGCTCGGGGACACATACACTCCTTTATGGACAACATTGAGAGCAAATCCACAGGCCTCCCAAGGGAATCATAACTGAGGTGCACCACAGGCTTTACAGCTCGACCAGTCTTTCTAGGGGAACTGTTATAGTCTCTGCACTCTGAGCCTCATTTTCAGCATTGTCCTCACTTGTCAGGGGAGTCTCCATGGGGTAGAGGCTAGAACTTGGGGCACTTTCAGCTCCAGGAGTTACAGTTTCTGAGTCCACAACATTTGGCTCGCATGGAGCTTTCGGACACTGGCAGTGGACTGTCAGGGCACTCAAAATACTCTTCTTGTTCGGTGTATCACCAGTCTGCCCCAATCTATCATTTTCCTCCCTGAAAGCTCAAACAGTTCAACCATGCACAATGATTCCATTTCATCTGATCTGATGCTTTGCACTTCACTTTCTGGGAGCATTGGCTCCAGGGATGAGCTGGGGGCTTAGACAGTCCAGAAGGCCCAGCTTTGTCTCCAGTATTGACTAGGGATTGCCCCGAAACAATTGACTCAGTTCGTAAGAAGGATAGTATTCAAAGTCACTCTCACTTTCTTCCGATATGGACTGACAGTCATGCTCAACTGGGACTTGTGGAGGGAACACTTTAACTTTGCTTCTGTAGGTGCAGACTTTCTTGATCTTTCTTAGCAGCAGCTCTAGTCACTGGTCCAGAGGGGCATCTTCTAGGGGCTCAGACTCAATTAAGATTTGTCCAATGGGCAGTAAATGATTTCCATGCATTGTTTTTACATCTTTTGAATTATTCTCAGGCCTTACTTTGTACACTGGCAGATCATCTAGTTTGCCCACTACAATGTGAGGAGATGGTGCCATCTGTCAGCAATCTTGTGCTTGCCATGCAGTCCCAGATTTCTTAGCAATACCCGATCTCCCTCCTGGAGTTCCTGTGCTTTCACCTTTTATCATACCTTTCTTTGTTGGCCAGATTTCTTTTGGCAGCCATGGTTTGAGCCAGTTGGTACGCATGAGTTAGCTGGGCCTTTAACTTTTCACATACTGTAAATAGTTGTCAGCTTGAACCCCATCAGGAGAGACCCCAAAACACACATCTACTGGTAGTCGAGCTTCTCTTCCAAAATCAGGCGGTAGGGGAGAATCCAGTGGCATCACTTTTGGTGCAGTTATAAGCATGTACCAGGGTGCTAATTTGTTGGCTCCATCTAGGCTTGTCCTTTGGGTGCAGGGTGCCTAGCATATCTAGCAAAGTGCGGTTGAAACGCTCAGGCTGTGGGTCCCCTGGGGGTGGTAAGGAGTGGTTCTGGACTTTCGCACCCCACAGAGAAAGCATCTCTTTGATCAGGCGACTCTCAAAGTCTCTCCCTTGATCAGAATGGATTCTTTGTGGAGCCCCATAGTGAACAAAAAGTGTTCTACAAGTACTTTGGCTAAGTGGATGCTTTCTGGTCTTTGGTGGGGAAAGCTTGGGCATATCTTGTGAAATGGTCAGTGACCACCAGCACATTACTGATATTTCTTTGATCTGACTCCAAACTTAGAAAATCAATACAGACCAGCTCCATGGGTGCACTGGTGGTTATGTTAACAAGGGGGCAGCCCTCTGGGGCAAAAGCTTTCCTGTAAGCAGCGACTACAAGAAGTTCGAATGTGTTGCTCCACATCAGCCCCCATCTTAGGCCAATAGAATCTGGATCTCACCAAGTCAAGTGTTCTGTCTATACCAAGGTGCCCCATGTGGTTGTGCATGAACCTCAATACTGAGTCTCGAAAGGCAGTGGGCAGCACTAGTTGTTGTTTGTCTACTTGTCCCTCTGTCTACTGTTTCTCTGTATAACAGTTTATTGATCAGTTTCAACTAGGACCTTCTTTGTATAACAGTGCAGTTCTCAAATCAGTGGAGCGAATTTGGACACATCTTTTCCTGCATAGAGGGCTTCTAAAGCTGCTTTGATCATGGGATCGCGGGATTGAGCCGCGAATACTGTCATTGTCCAGCTGAGGCAGTGCACCAATGTCTATTGCAGAAAGTGGCAATAAGCAGCAGGTATGCAATTCTCAGAGGCTCCCAAGCAATCCACCATGCAGTCCACTGCGTCCGTGGACATTTGTTCCTCCCTGTCAAACTTCCCGGCCAGAGTGCCCGAATGTCAGGTTCTGCCAGTCGGACCCAATCATTCTGGGAACAGGCCTCCGGGAGAGAGCATCAGCATCTATGTGGTTCAGACCTGCTCGGTATTCGAGAGCATAGTCATATGTAGATAATGCAGAAAGCCACCTATGGCCAGTGGCATCCAACAGCTGAGGTCTGCACATAGGTCAAAGGATTATTGTCAGTTTTACTAGTATTTTAGCCCATACAAGTACTCATGGAATTGGTCAACAATAGCCCACTTCAAAGCTAGGAACTCTAACTTATGTACAGGATAGTTCTTTTCGGATGGGGTCAGGCTTCTACTGGCAAAGGCCACTGGTCTCAGGCCATTCTCGTGCTCTTGGTACAACAGCCCCCAACCCTTGCAAGCTAGCATCAGTGTGCAGGACGTAAGGTTTTCTTGGATCGGCATAGGCCAGCACTGGAGCATGGGTAGTTGATATATGATCTCATGAAAAGCAGTCTCACAATCAGGGTCCAGCGGGCCCCAAATACTTCACTCGGATGAAAATACACTCTTTCAGTCTTGAGGGATGCTGACTTTTGGTATTTTTGTGGGTTGGGATACCCTTGAGTAAGGTTAAGTAAAGGCGGATCACTCTTGAATAGTCCTTGATGAGCGCCCGATAATAACCACAGAATCCCAGGAATCTTTGCAGTTCTTTTAGATTTTTGGGCTGTGGCCAGGTGGTCAAGGCCTCAACTTTACTTGGGTCGGTCTCTATTCCCTCAGTGGATACTATGTCCCACATACTTTACTGATGTTTGAAAAATTGACACTTATCAATGGACAGTTTAAGGCCAAAGTCCTCCAGTCGGTCCAATACCTTAAATAATCTGCTCTCATGTTCCTCCAGTGAGCTGCCAAACACAATAACATCATCTAGGTATACCAGGCACTCTAGTAAGTTCTATGTCCCCACTGCGCTCCATCAATCGTTGAAAAGTGGCTGGGGCACCTGAAATCCCTTGAGGCATCCTCATGAATTCATAAACAAAGCGGACAGATAAAGGCTGTCTTTCCACGGTCCTCTGGGGCCATCGGGATCTGATAGTACCCATAAGGAGATCCAGCACAGAGAACCACTTGCTCCCGTTTAGGCAGTCCAAAGCATCCTGAATCGGGGCATTGTGTACTGATCAGGGATAGTCCGCGGTTTAAGGTGCGATAATCCACACACATCCTTACTGTTCCATTCTTTTCCTCACTACCACAATGGGGAAGCATAAGGGCTTCTGGATTCTTGTATTACACAAGCAGCTAACATCTCTTGCAGATGCCGTCTCACATCATCTATGTCAGCAGGTGCCAGGCGTCAGACCTCTCACGAAATGGTCTTTCGTCATGCAGCCGGATATTGTGCTCAGCTCCTGCACGCATCCTACATCCCATTCCTTTAAAGAAAACACCTGGTCTCTCTGGGCAAGCTTCTCACTGATCTTCACTTTCCATTCAGCTGGCAGCGGGTGCGAGAAATCAAACAAGTCAGGCGTTACTCTGTCATTCTTCCTTGAACTCTTGCTGCTGGGTAGCACTGCAGTGTCTGCACAATGCACATTAGCCAGGATGCAACCTCTGTTTACTCGAATGTCTCTTTCAGACACATTATGAACTTGGACCATTACCCTTCTGGCATAAGCATGGGCTCTAGCGGGCAAAATACAAAGCCTGACCAGCAGTCCCTCTGGCAATTTTCCATCCCTGGTGCATCCAACATTAATATTTTATTCTTAACATCCTTTCTGATCACGGACCTCTCCTGTAAGGTACACTGGGCATTTGGCGCCAGGATCAGAGACTCAGGATCCTTCTTCCATACAATTCGACCGGTTCCTCTGGTTCTTTTTTTCAGCATCTCTCTGTGCCTCATAGGCCTTCTTAATTAAAGCCGGAACTCTTAAAGCTCTACTAGTCTTTGACCCCTGTTTTCATAACACAACTTGTGCCAGCCTTCCGAACATATGAGCATTTGTTCCAATCAACAAAGGGACACCATCCATACAGTCCAGTGGGGGACACACTAAGGCTAGGGTCTCTACTTGTTAGAAGCCACTCCAGCCACGGAGGGTGGGGAAAGACAACCAAATTCGGATATACCCGGAATAGGGGTAGGCCTCTCTTCTCTTAACCCCCATACATGCAGTCCTTCTAATGGTCAAGGGTACGCTGACAAATGCTTCTGATACCAATCTTGGAACATAATTGTCACTTGGGAGCCACTGTCTAATATAGCTCTTGTAGACACTCTGCTCACCTTTACAGTGGTCTCCATGGAGGGACCCACTATTCTGGACCAGTCTGGAGAGGCGGTAGTGGGGGCCTGGGCAACTGACCTTGCCACAAAGGACGTGAATTAGCATTTTGGTGCCCTCACTGGGATCATGTCGCACCTCTTAACCACTGATTTCTTCTCCGAAGCTCTCCTTGTAGCCTATATGCAACTTTGTCAGTGTCTTTTGGGGACTGGCATTCCCTTTTCATGTGCCCATCTTTCCCACAATTATAGCAAAACATACTTCCTGGAGTTTGAGCTGGCCGGGCGCCACACTGGGAGCCAAGGCGGGGTATTACTAACTGGAAACCTTGGTGCCATCTCTGTCTCGGCGTGATAAGCATTTGGAGACATCCGTCAGTTTCTCCACTTCCATGGTCAAGGAATCGAGTTGAGCTGTTATCAGCAGGAGATACATGGGTGGAGTGCCCCCACCCCATAGCAGATGCAATCGGATATAGGTCAGGGCCCGTGCACTTGCAGGCGTGGCCTTCACAAAGGACTGTTTTGAATTCCCGGACTCTCTCAACAGTTAAGCCCCATTGTGACATATCTTTTTCCTTGTCAGAGCACTCATTGACTGCCAGCCTCTGCCCTGAACTTCCTTGATGGGTCACCCTCAGTCACTCGGGTCGTAGCCGCAGCTATTGGTGCAGGTCCCTCCGAGGTCGTCTTTTCTCAGCTCCTCGAATTTCTCTCATTAACTCATCATAGGAGGGTGGGGATTCCAGTCGATCTGCCAGGTGTAACTGAAGCAACAGCAGTTCTGAGAAGGGGCAGACTTAAGGATCCTGTCCAGCCTGGTTCGGTCCAGTTCAATCGCTGGCAAACTACCTTTTCTGAGGCATTCTTGCAACAATTTTCCAGCCGAGATACATACACAGACAACAACTCCCCTTGGTACTGTTGTGCATCTCTTACTCTCCACCATAGGTCCTCATCAGAATCTGGGCTCCCATACACATTCTCCAAGGCCTCAAGATAGGCCTGTGCAGTCGCTTCAGGGTTACTGGCCCGTTTAGCACGGATGGTAGCCAGGGCAGGACCTTGGAGGCTCTCACTAACCCTCTTTCGCTTTTCACCTTCGGAGCATTGCCATTCTAGCACTTGGGGGGCAACATAGTCTATCCAGGTCTCCCAGTCATCCTCCTCTTGGGGGTTGGGGAGGGTGCCAGAGAAGATCCTCAACTCGGTAGAGTCGTGACTAATGGCAGGTGCAGAAATAGGAGTCTGCATTGGTTCAGCCACCATTACGGGCACTGGAGCAGGAGAGGGTGTTGGGGAGGAACACCCCAGGTGGCAGAATAGTTTCTTCAAGTCCTCCACAGTTTTCCCTCTCCAGCAACCATTCAGCAAATTTCTCCTCAAAAGTTTCAGATAGTGGTGGGGCTGATTCCCCCGGTCTTTACTGTCCTTAGTTATCACTCTCCAAGCAGTGAGGGCTCCCTCTGGGGTAATGGTCTGTGGCACTTTGGAGCTATCTATGGGATCCTTAAACTCTACTAGGGCCAGGAAAGTGTGGGTGAGCAGATTAGCATGCCGACCCACCACCACAGGGTTTTGTAAACCTTCCACCTTGGAAAGTACTCCCTGCACAGTGTCCTATTGATACCCAGGGGATGTCCAGGATAAGCATAGCATTTTGGGGTCGATCTCCTCCCAGTACACCACTCCACCAGCGGTGCACAGCCACTTCTGTCGGGGTACCCATTTTTTCTTAACAGTGGTTAGTAAATATGGCCACTAGAGGACACACAATCCCAGCGGTGAGCCTCCAAGATGTAACCCCTAGATGGCGCTATCCCAGGGCTACTACCCCTGCCTGATTTGCCACCTAACAGGTTGAGGGGCCTGGATCCAATGGCGGGTGCCTCCACCCAGAGGTCAGGGTTTGCAATAGTTAAACTAACTTGGTCACAACCCTCTGGGACACTGCAACCTTTCTTCCACTAGTGGCCCACACAATATATCAGAATTACCTTCACAGTATACACTTTCCCCAGGTCTGGTTCCGGCACTGGGACCTCCTGTGAAATGAGATACAGTGCAACAATCACAGTACAGTACTTTAACATAACCAAATACCTCAGGCAGTATAACTTTGCTGAAACAAGCAGCTCTGATTTATTTAGGGGATATAACAAGGACAGGGGAAATCAGGTTAATTAGCTTATCACTCTAATAATCTACCTATGGCTCTGTGCACAGGCCTATCCCTATCAGTTACTGTCCTAGGTACCCAAGCCCTAGTGGCTAGTCCAAACCGTGGCAGCTGGTAGGGGCCCTTTCACACAGAGAAAGGAGAATTAAACAGTCAACAGTACAGTAATTCCATTTGGATTTAATGTGGCAATTCAACAGGGAGCAACCCTGAATTAGTACTCACGACCTCCAAATAAGATAGGGTCCTTCAATGTCAGCAGGGCTCACTTGAGGTACACAAACCTCTTCACACATCCATATAAAGAAAGTACTATACCAGGCAGGCTGCATCTGTATCCCGATCGCAATTACTGCACAATACCCGGAGAACACACAGCAGATTCAGTTCCTGACAGACCGAGGTGCAATTTTCAGCAATTCTTCCAGTCTTCTACAGGGTGAGCCTGGTTTCTACTCTTCAGAGATCCTTTGATTCTTTTCACAGGACGGATTCAGTCCTAACAAGCTGTTACACAAGCTGCAGACCGGAACTCTTGGGCCTTACACGTTTTGACTAAAACTGCACTGAAAAAGCACAGGGCTCCTTCCTTCTTCACTGCCAAAGCTCAACTCAACTCCAACTGACGAAGCAGGCACTTCCTTTGAGTTCCTCCCAGTTCTTGACTGGATTGGCTGTCACTCACAATAGACTGCTGCTGTTGGTCCAAAAGGCACTGAAGTCTAAACTACATCTCCAGAGTCACTGCCCATACAATCCTCTTGTGGCTGGCTCAGATTATGAGTCCAAGTTCTGATTCGTCAAGGCATCATTTTAGAGCTAGCTTACCCCACACTGATTGGTCCAGTTCAGCAGTTCAAAACTAGAATGGGAACTAGCAGACACAGTTCTGACTGCAAAGCAGGTTAGACAAACTGTAATTTCATTATTACTCTAAATAATTTCTGGCAAACAGTTACATCTTTCAGATAGGTTCCCTTTGCACTCCTAGTGACTGCAAAATGAAGTGAATTGGCAGCAGCTTGAGTGGTACTCAATCAAAGAAACACACAGTCCCCCATACAAACTAATTATGTCTGCAAGCAGACAGCTCTTAAAGAGACAGTACCAGAGGTTCTAAAAACACTCACTGATAAATGGCTTAAACGCCAAACACCATTCAGGCTTGGAGCATTCAAGCAAGCTCCTGGAAGTCTTTTGGGAACCCCCATTTGCAGGGGGGTTACATACGTCACTGCTGTCAGTTTTCAAAACCTGGCCAAAATGTGATTTTGCACCTTTGGCATGGAATGGTGTTGCAGTTGCGCAGGATGAATTTTTGGTGGAGATCTGAAAATTTTCTGTACTGGGCACATGAGTTGGGTTAATAACATGGCTATGCTGACAATTTGATCACTGTTGTCTTATGAATGGAAACACAAGGCCCAGAGGGCCCTTGCTTCCACAGCTACATATAGTACATATATGCATCTATGGAGGGATGGGAGTGCAGGGCCCGGAGGGACCTGTGCTCCCTTAGGCAAATAAGTATTTGATTATACCATCTCAAAAAGTAAGGAAATAAATTTAAAAAAACTGTGTTAATGCTCTAGTTAAGGATAAAGCCACAAAAGTAGGGAAATGTGGAGTTAGTATTTTAAAAGCTAACACCCCACTTCCACCCTGCACACACCAACAGGTGTCAGAGGTCTGCCTTGGGGGTCGTTAGCCCTAGTGCTCACCCCATTCCATAAGTATATAAGCTAAGATGGGTACAGTATAGGATAACGGGGTGAGTGTTAGGGCTGACAATTCCTAGGCACACCCCAGATGCCTGTTGATGTGTGCAGGGTGGTTATGGGGTGTTAGCTTTTAAAACCCATATGCTACATTTCTCTACTTTTGTGGCTTTATCCCTAACTACAGCATTAATGCAGTTTTTTGCCATTTATATCTATATAGATGGGCTATGCAATGGGCTGACTCAAAAGGTGCAATGTATCTTCAAGTGTGTGGGGACAGGACTACATCTCATAAGTGGCAGAGCCATGAGTGAGTGATAAAAATCCTGCCTACTTGCAAGTGATGATAAATTGCCTATTTTGAGTAAGGCTATTATATATTCAATAGATATAACAGTAGTTTACAAGTTGTTAATTTTCAATCTGCAGTCTGAAGCTTTTACTGTTTTTGATTTCAACAGCTGGCTTCAGGGCTGCACTAGGCACTGTGATGTCATCATCATTGTGAAAGCTGCTCTTTGATTGGTTCAGTATGCCACTGTGATGGAAGTAATCTTAAAAATATCTATTGTGACAACAGTAACAACAATATTTTTTGATATGTTGCTGTTACTGATGTCACTAGCTAAGATATCTTTTTATATTGTCATCTCTCCCTATGCCTATAATACTGGGCAGTAGCACCAACAGTTTCTGCGTTAAACCCATAACTTTGTACTTTAATAGCTTTGACAGTGTTTAATAAAAGTGCCCCAAATTTGGCATGCAGTGTCTAGGAGACAAGGCCTAAACAAGTAGAAAGTTTAGTGACAGCAGCTTGTGTATGTCATGTTTACATTAATGTCTAATTTTTTTCCCATACTTAATATGTGTGTTCTTTTATTCTCACCAACAGCCTAGATGGAACAGATTTTTTTCCCCAGAAATTTTCACAGTAGAAGTGGCCTATGCCAGGGTAATGACTTTCAAAAGTTTAATGAAAAAAATTCATTGTTCCCGAGTAATACAATTTAATTTTTTTCTGAACATGCTAAGTAGGGTTTTTAGATAACCATCCGCTATAACCAAGTACATTTGGGGTCATGAGAGCTTTTTGTTCTCTCACCACGTACTTTTCACAACCTGAAAAATTACTTCTTAGGTCATGATGGCCACAACACTTCCCCCCGAACTTAAAAACATGGAAAATTCATTAAAATTACTTAGTTTAAAAAGAACAAATACCTGATCCTAGCTAAATGAGACTGTTTAGGTAGATTCTGGTTGTTTTTTTTTAAAATGTCCAGAACTACCTTTTCCGGGCATTCCAAAATCTAGGATGCACAGCTTAGTGAGATGAGACGTTCACCCACTTTCTTTGTAGAACAGCGAGACTTTCATGACATCTGCAGCCACTGATGGACATGTGCTGCTGGCTTCAGTGCTAGCAGAGAGCAAGTGACTGCACTTTTTATCTGTCTGTCTGTCTATCTACCTATCTTATTTTTTCTATTTTTAATTCCTTCGCCCTCCCAGTTCAGGAAGTCATTCCTCGTTCATTCCCTGATATAATGCATATTTTATATATATTAAAAGCAGATTAGGGTGCCCTCCTCTGGTACCATTTGCCAAACCACCTCCCCTGCAGGCTGCCAGCTCCCACGAATATGTGGCAACACCAGGGTGCCCACCCCGGTGATGCCCTAGAGTAAAAGCCAACACTGGGGTGCCCAATCTCCAGTGTCAGATCTAGTAATAAGGTGTAAAAAAAGAAAACAGTCCTTTGTAGTTTCTGTTAACCTGTAAATAAGAAAATGGTCCATCCCCACTCTAACCCCTCACCCCCACCCACCGCCTCCAATCTAAACTCGCACACCACGCCACCTGCCCCCCTCCTACTCAGTACCCACCACATCACACATCCCACACACCCTCACTCACCTGAACATGTTCCACAACATAGATTCACTCTCTAATCAAAGACATATCTTGCTGCTGGAACCGGTGACTGTGATATGAGAAATTAAGTTAAGTCAAGTTTAATGTATTTCAGTGGGTTTTAAACTTTGACTCATAACTTTGTCATTTTTTATTATCTGTATACCAAATTTTCATAATGGCCTCTCTTTCTCTATTCCTCGCTACCACACCACTCACGGCCAAAACACTTTTTCCTTTAAGAAACCTAAACTCAACAACTCCCTCCCCTCTGACCTCCTACACAGTCCCTCTGCCACCTCTTTTAAATATGCCTTGAAAAAGCACCCTTCCCCCAACCCTTGCCACGGCACCCTGCCTTAACACTCTCCACAGTCCCTCTTTTCCTCTAACATTCCCACTTCACATCCTTGGTCTCCCCCCTCCCACACCCACTCTGTGCACTCTATCACCACCTCTCCTGCCCCACCCGTTGCACCTCTTTCTCCGACTTCTGTCATACTATCACATAGTCCCTCTAGTCATTTTTCCACTTTTCCCTCCTCCATTTTTTTCCTTGTTTCTAAGTAATAACTGCAAAGCACTTAATCCACTTAAAACTTTGTTATAAATGTTTGCCTTTTGTTAATGATTTTTTTTTGTATGACTTTATTTTGAATTTACTGTTTAGACCTTGTTATTGCATCTCCCTTTGTACTCTGTAACACTGCTTGTTGTTCTTTTACTGGATACTTATGAAAATGGGCAATTTTGCTCACATGCCTTTCCAGTATAATAAATAAACTAAAACTAAACTAAGGGACGCCACCATATGAACAAGGCAGGTGGGATTTTTCAAACCCTTTGTGAAAGATGATTTCATGATCACTGTGCAAAATCATTTTTCAGACAGGATTTGAAAATGTTCACCTATTGGGTTCATGACGTGGCGTAATAAAAAGGCTATATTGAAAATGTGGTGACCAAAAAATGTTAAAATGACCTAGTTACAAGCGAACATTGAAATATTTCAGTGTTCAGTCATAACTTCGCTAATTTTTATAATTTTTCCACCAAACCTTCAACATCTCCCACCTGCTATCTCTAGTTCAACAACATTAGACCTCTTCAAGTATGATCTCAGAAAACATCTTGTTCCTACTGCTAGCTGCAACTGTTTCCACTAGCTTCCTCCTGCTGCTCAACTGCTTTCTCCTTTGGGCTCTTAACTGCATGTATTCTCTCATCCTCTTCTTCTTGCCACCTTCCTCCCACTCCCCCCTTCTCCCCCTCATCTCTGTCTCTGCCTGTTGACCTCTTGGCCAGCCATGTAGACTTTCTCTTAGATCCTCCTAGCCTCGCATACAAAGCCTTCCTGGCTGCTTCACCCCTGCACCCTCCCTGCTTCTCTTCCATCCATCTCAAAAACCTTTTTCAAGCAGATATTCCCCTCCTACCCTGCCCCCTATAATGACTTTACCTGCTTGTTCCTCATTCACCACCCCCTTCGCAACCTAAATTTTTTACAGGAGCACTTCATAGTCTGTGTCATCACTCTATTACGGACTGAGTTAATGTACTTATATTAGAATGTTCACTTGATTGTTACTTGCCATGCCTTTGTTTACTGTTCATTGTAAGAATTTCCCTGTACTACTGTATTACTGCTCGTCACTGTAAATGACGTT
The DNA here is from genome assembly GCA_016271365.2 of Neoceratodus forsteri. Classification (NCBI taxonomy): domain Eukaryota; kingdom Metazoa; phylum Chordata; order Ceratodontiformes; family Ceratodontidae; genus Neoceratodus; species Neoceratodus forsteri. The sequence continues at coordinate 1,130,853,371 of CM028129.1, forward strand.
TTTGTTCTTGTAAATCCTCCGCCCTTTGTGCTTATCCTGACATGGAACCTATGTAATGAGCTTGTCTCAAAGGTATTAATCCAAAACAATAAATAAATAAATGCTCTGTTGAGGAGTGTTGCAAAGTGCCTTATGGTAAACCAATATCAGTACACTGGGATGATGGCTCATTAGACAGTGTCTATCTCTTATAGAAGAATATATGTTCCTTAATATCCTTAAAGGAGGTGCATTTACTACTATGTCATTGCAATTCTACTAGCCTCTGTAGTTCTATGGTTAAAACATAAAGCTGATAAAACACAAGTTGATCACCATTTACACAAACACTACAAAGTCCAAGTGGCTAGGATCATAAGCCCTTGTGTATGGGCTAAGACTTCTGTAATTGACTGACACCTTTAATTAAGCAAATGCTAATATCTGATGTGTAGGCGAATATCGTGAATTAGATGAACAGAAAGAAAAGCAACTTAAACATCACTAACTCAAAACAATCCAGTCTTCAGATGTAGCGAGAAGTAAAAAACACATACACATTCAGGTGCCACACACAGTTCAAAAGACAAGGTGAATTAAAAATAGTTGCTCTTCAAGTAACCAGTCACTTACTGGAGAGATTGGATTGCAGATGTGTTGAACAGGTCAGTGTGTTGTTACAGAGAGATCAGTGATATAACAGGATAAATGAGGGGGCACTGAAAGACAGCTGGGAGTGCTGATCTGTATATAACATACAGAAAATGTAGAACATACTGTCATATATGGGATAAGTAATGGCCCAACTCAGAATATTTTGCCAGTAGTACCACCAGGATGACACAAATTCCTATATTGGAACATAAAAGGAAATGTCTTCAGTAGGAAAAGGTGTCCATCAACTAAGTCCAAAAATACAGAGAAAGGGACACCACACAATCACTGTCATATATTGTCTTTTATTTGATTCATCATCATGGCTACCCACAAACTCTTGAGTTTATAGTTGGCTATGATGACACATCACATTAAGGAAACCATATGCCAGTACAGGTGGCCATGATGACAAATCAAATAAAAATAAGTCTATGCCAGTCAGTGATTGAATGGTGTTAACTTATCTGCATTTCTAACACAGAATATGCCATTTATCTTTATGAGTGAGTGGCCAGGACCATAACTCACTGGTAGCAGAACCACAAATTGGTTATGAAATTCCAGTCGCCTCAAATGTGATGATGAAATGCATATTTCAAGTCAGATCATTGTGTGTCAAATGTATGTAATTTTTATTAAATTGTGAAGCTTTTGTATCAGTTCTTTTTCATAAAGATTTAATGATATCTGTTTAATTTCACTGCTCTGATTTGAGTGTGCAAGTGAGTCCCCTGTGATGTTGTCTGGATTGTGCAAGACACTCAGAGTAGAGCTATCTACTTAGTGCTGCACTGTTTGCATCTTTTAATATGCCCCTGCCCCATTTGGACATGCCATATCCAGTCAGCGTGGTGCTATTTATGTTAGCACCACACTAACCCTCTGAATATCAAAGCCATGGTCCAGTATTTGTGATGTCACAATCTACTACTGTGGAAAAGATTGTTGTTACAAGCACAGGATTCTCACATCATGGAGGAAAAGCAAGAGGAGCAGATGGTGAGGATAAATATCCTATTTTCATGCAAATATCCCCAGTATACAGAATCAGGGGAGAGAAAAGATACTGAATTTATTTATTTATTTAAAGTTGATAATCGGGAAAGGCACCATGAGCCAAAGCTCATTTCCAGGTGCGACCCACGGGAGGGGGGTACAAGAGTCAGACAAACAAATACAACTGAAATAACACAATAACAAAGCAAAAAAAAAACACAGAGCAGGTGTACAATCAGATACAAACTAGGAAACTATGTACAAGTAAGATACAAACAAGAAAATTATTTACAATAAATACAATCAAAGTGCAAGATATTATACTGTAGTGGTTTAAAATAAAAGGGAATTGAAGGCATGTTGTAGTCAGCAGTAGTCTAGGAATGAGAACAGATGCAGGTGGTGACAAGGGTTGGTCTGAGTAAGCGCTTAAGAGAGGGGAAGGAGGGGGAGACAGGTTTGGGAGGAAAGGCAATTCCAAAGGGAAGGAAATTTATAGGAGAAAGTGAGCTTTAGGGAAGCTTGAAGAAGCAATGTGCATGTGCAAATGGGCAGACTAGGTGGGCCGTAGGCCCTTATCTGCCTTCAACATCTATGTATCTAAGAATTGCACCTGAAAATTTATATTTTAGAAAATGTTTCTAATACTTGAAAATGACTTTCAGTATATGGAATATATAGGATAGTGTATGGGTAACCATACACTGCAAGGCTATTCTTTCACTGAGTGGATACAATGCCGAATGAAGACCACGAAAGCTAAGCTTGAGAGGTCCCTAAGTCAGCATTGTATCCACTCGGTGAAAGAATAGCCTTGTAGTGTATGGTTACCATACACTGTTCTTTATAGTGTATGGTGACTGTAAAATAAAAAAAACTCACTTTTCCCTGTTTTAGACCAGCTCTGCCGACTGCCCATAAACAACTGCCCCTGGCCAGCACTCGCATGCGTGACTATCACACATCAAGGGAAGAATCACAGCACCTGCTGGAGTCCCTTGTATTATGACATCCTCACTAATGCACAACAAAAAGTTGTTCTTTGTTAGTGAGGACGTCACTACTGCAGCAGAATGACTTTTTGCGGTGTATGGATTTCCATACACAGCCGCATTCCACCATACACTATAGTTGTTTTTTTCCCAGTTTTTCCCTGCAAGGTTAAATTATCTTGTTCACCCAGGAAAAACATACAAAGGTAAACAGAAGTCTTGTTTACAGATGTGTCCTGTGGGAAAAGGGATTAATTGGGAGACACAGCAAGACAACCAACTACTGAGAAATACACAGTAATACATGAAAGAAAATAACCTTATTTGCCCAGTAGTTGGTTGTCTTGCTACATCTCCCAAACCCTCTACCACAGGACACATCTGTAAATGAGATTGGTTTACATTGCTTTATGTTTTTTCCTGGTTAAATCTTTTTAATAAATAATAAATGAAATATCAGGACCTCATTTATTCTATTTGTCATCTGCCATTGCAAGAGAAAAAAGTGTGTGTGTGTGTGTGTGTGTGTGTGTAAATCCACCTACTGTGAGATTTATGTTTTGGCAGGTATGGTAAGGCTTTCTAGTGTTGGATGCTTTTAAATATAACTTCTTGGCCTACTCTTTAAGGCACTCACAACAGGAGATTTAATTTTTTTACAGTCAGTCGGCCCAGAATTTCCATTGATATTCATCCACTAATGCTATGCATGTGCCCAACTTTACAACTGGAAAGGACTGAATCCCGGGAAGCTCAAAAGACCTTGCTCAAGGTCACCACAGCTAAGCAAGTGGCTCTAGTGGGATTTAAACCTGTGATCACCTGTGGTCTCTAATCTTCAAACTACACTATCTCCCTGATGTGGATGGCTAGTAAAAAAAAAAAACAGCAGTTCACGGCCCATGTGAGACTGAAGATAAATTAAACCAACATCTAAGTAACTAAACAACATCAATGTTTGATGAGTTAAAAGCCTCTAAGCCTGTCTGACGGATGTGTGGGATGACTTTTTGTGGCGTGACCAGGTACATTAAAGCACAGAATGTGATTAAGAATACAAACTCTGCTTTACAGTCTAGGAGGCAGCCTATATACCTCCCCTGCACCCTGATGTTACATTCAAAGGCCACAGTCTCTTCAGAGCATTCCTTTCCAAATCTAGCTACCTAATTTAAGGTCAATATCTTGCAGTTAACAACCTGCTTGATGAAGAGCTCAAGACGACTTTGTGAAATCTTTTGTATTAAGGCATGGACGCTGCTTATACTTCGGACATTTTCTTTGCATACCCTCCCCTTCATCGTTTATTAATCAGGACAGCTGCTTCAATTGGACTTTATCTGCTACCACTGCTTGTATTCGGAGGAAACTGTAATCCTCCATTTGAGATATCAAAATTGTTTCCCAGATAGTGATGGTATTATAATCTCTGAGGCATGACATCATGGACCCTATTTTCAATATACATACTGTATATTCACAGTATATGTACAGTATATATATAAGGGATATGTAACGGAGATGAGTTAAATACATGATTTAAGTGGACAAGAGCAATGTGATCTTGGGTAATCTCATGAGTGGTGTAAGCTATGAGTGCAATGTGACGTCTGAGGTCAAACTGCTCTAGTTCACATACATCATTTATTTAATGAGTTCCCCATTGCATATTCCATTTGTGGAATAGGGAGGGAGTTAGGTTAATGGTTTAGTTTTTTTTCTTTAATTTCTTTTTTTTTTTTTGTTAATGAAATAGGTAGAATTATTTTGTGCTCTGCTGTGTATCCTTGCCCAGTTTACAGCAGGTTGCTAGCGACATTGATGTGGTTGCTAGGGGAATCACATCTACACATTGCCAGAGCAAGTTCCAGTTGGTTGTTGCTTTCTATGTGGATGGACTACACCTTTCAAAAAAGATGGCAGCTTTGTTTCTCACCTAGCGAGAGAGACAGAGTGCCGCTTGGCAGTGCATGCTTGCCATTATTCTCTTCTTTTTTAAATAAAATGTATTATTTTTACTTATCTGGTTGATCCTGCATTTTTATGGGGGCAGCGCTGGTTGCCAAGCACGGGGCTGGAGTCAGTACAAGCAAACGGGACCACAGTACTGTAAGCACTGGTAATTTGTAGTCTGGGTCTATTATTTAAAAAAAACAATAATTAAAAAAAAACATTTTTTGTGGTCTCACATCACACAGAAGAAATCAGTGTGGAGCTCAATCTTCAGGTGAGTGAGAGTCGGGAGACTGGGAGCAGGTGGGCAGACAGCATCAGCGGTCAGCGGGCAGATGGGTTACTGATTATGAAGAGAATTGAAGACGTACTGGTAGCTGTACTGAACTGGACTGTTGAATAAATGTGGGGAAAAGAAGTTACTGTGGTAGGGAAAAAGGCATCTAATTTATTTATTTTTTATGATGGAGATTTCTACAGTGCAATGTTTTCTCTGACATGATCCAGAACTGCAGGCAAGGTGCAGCTGTAAGCTGGGGGGAGGGCTACAGTCAAAACTTAGTGGGCTTGATTCTTGAAGGGGGCTTAGAGTGGTACAAGCTACGGCAAACAGCAGCTTACACTGAAACCCAATGCACCAGGGACCCTACACCCGATTCTCTATCACACAGGATCCCGGTGGCAAAGTCCATGGCTTGCAACAACCATGACCGGGTGCCAAACAGACAGTGTACCAGGAGTGTTTTCTGCAAGCCACAGGGCAGCTGTGCACTGCTCCAGCCCCTGGTGGTCTAGCAGCCCCCTCCCTAAACCACGATGGTGCCAGTAATGATAGTAAATAATATTATCCTTGCCACCCTCCTGAACCCCGATGGTGCCAGAAGTAATAGTAAAACAATATCACCCCTGCCTCCCTCAGAGCGGAGGTCTGGGGGACTGATGTTACATTGGGAGGGTGGAGGAAGGCTGTGGTTCTGGGAGTGCATGAGCACCTCCACATGCATGTATCCACCACGCTGTCACAGCTTTGGGGCGGGAAGAGAGAAAACACCTATGTTTCTCCGTTGCCATGTGTGACGGCCCCCAGTGCTCATGGACTCTGCTCCATGCAAATCTCCACCAGTGAGATGATAGGGGGAGTGGCTAACAGGGTTGGGAACTACAGGGACACGGGCCCAAAGGTACAGCATAGGTGGCAGTAGAGGAACAAAAAGCTCTTTAAAAAAATGAATACTGGGATGTCAGGCTCACTGTATTAATTTAGCAGTTTTTGTTCTCACAACCTTGTACAGTTTAGCCCCCGAAGGGTTTGAGTAGCCTGATGTGTATGGGGCTGCTTGTCTAGTCAGTCTCTGGCTGGCAATCTTTCTGTTTGCATTTTCTGTACCTGTGTGTGTCTGTCAGAAGCAACCCCAGAACTGGATTTTGAACCATGATTTTCAGCCCAAACCTTCTGGCCAAAATTTGAGTGTTCCACTGGGTGTTAGTGAGCTGTGGCAATTAGTGAGAGATGTGGAGCAGGTGGATGAGAACATCAAGTTAGAAGCTAATGGTCCAGTTAAAGGGAGTCTGGGTGTGGGGAAGGGGACTCAAGAGTGACAGCCAGGGAGCAAGATTTTCCAAGTTGGTGCCTGGAGTCGAGATGGCCTGGCGAGGCAGAGTTTGGGTCTGAGACCAGTGTTAGCCCAGCTTTTTATTAGAGCTCTGGCATATCTAATTTATGCGATGTCTTTTATTATACTATGGAAAGAAAAAATCCTGCAACTTGATTGATCAATGGCCACCTTCTCCACTGACGTTATCCCAGCACAACACCACAGTATGAAGGGTAGCACTAAGCATCGATGCATCTACATTGCCACTATGGACCTAGAGTGAGAATGCCTTGATATTCAAACTCTAGGTCCATAGAGGAAAAAATATCACTGATATGGGCCATTTTTATTTATTTTATTTAGCTTTTGTTGACCGGGTAAGTGCACTAGACAAATCCTGCCTATTTTCACGCACGACCCGGGGGAGGGGGATACAGATGAATGCCAACTGAAATTGAACTAGATTAAGCCGTTGGTGATATTTTTAGTGAATGAGAGAAATTTAGCCAGGACACAAGGGAAATTCCCCTACTCTGTGGAGGGGGAACCTTTGGTGGACGGACGCAAGATGGCCCCTTCTGCTCTGCCTTTGGAGAGATGGAGGTGACTGGGACGGGAGGGCCTCCTCCCCTGCTCCCATTGAACATGAGGCTGTGGATTTACTTGTTGCTGATCAGGATGCTTCTTTGCCGATGGAGTTTTTTGACACGGTTGATGCAGCGCTTGAGGATGCAGTTAAGGTACCTACACAGTGCACTTTATCGAAGGAATCGAGTCCTGCACTTACTGAGAAGAAACGTTTGCTGAATGACGTGCAGGATGCAGCTGAACGCTGCTCACCTCCCTTACTTCCGGGTTGCGGCATTGTGATGCGAGCGTTGGTGCGCAGCAGAGCGTTCCTGCCTCTCAGGTACAGTCTAGCCTGGCTCCTACACTTTGGACCAATCCTGCCTGTTTTTCTGACCAAAACTTGGATTCTGGTAGTCGGGAGGATGATGCGACTACATCACATGGCTTGGCTGTTGCAGCGGCGACATTTTTGACAAAACGGATGGGTATGACTTCCATTATTAAACAGAGCGAGGTTGTGTTGCACGAAACTGGTGTTTCTACTGAGATGGGGAGTACCTTGCTTGTGGGAAAGGGAACTGTTGGACTTGGCCCTGCTTCACCTTTACCGGTATCTGACTTACATCTTTCTCCTGCTATTCAGTGTCCTCCTGCTGCACAGAGTTTAGATCCCTCTTTGCCTCATAATGACTCTTCCTGTTGGTCTCCTGAAAGAGTGATAGCTGCAGCAGGGTGGTTGCCTAGCTCTAATGGTACCTGGGTGCCGGATCCAGCAGATGCAGCTGTACAATGTTACCACTCCTCTGCTAGTAACTCGGTGGCTACATGTACTTTATCTAGTACTGACTCTGTGCCTGCTACTTCTAAACAGTCTGTTTCTATTCCACCTGTTTCTGTGGTTACTACTCCAGCTATCTCTTTATCTACTTCTGGTGTTGTTCCTCAAATAGCTGTTTCTGTCCCTGTGCAGGAAAACAAAGGTCACCCCCCCCCATTTAAACTTTCTGATTTGTTTTCTAACAAGGGTGAACCTGTGCTTCGTAGGAATGCTGTACGTTTGATTTATAAGGGGGGTTTGGAGGATTTACCTGATAGGCTCTATATTGCCAAAGTTTTGCTAAAGAGTCTATGAAGTTTTGTCTGCTGATATTTGTACGATTCATTTGGGTAATTCTAACTTCGATGTTAGTTTCGAAACCCCTTCAGGTTTGGAGCGTTTTTGTCTCTTTTCCAGATGGTTAAGAATTCTCCACTCTGGATACCTTTTTGCTGTGCCCCTTACAAACCGTCTGTTAAGTTAATTACGATCATGTTCCGTAATGAAGGAGTACATATTGAGGATATCCTTTTCTGGCTCGTAGAAGATGTGAAGTACTAGATAAACCTGTACCGATTCTTGATAGTGTACAAATTTGGAATGGGGTTGGAAAATTAGGTAAAGCTTTTGCTTCAAATAGTGGCCCTCAACATTTGCCTAATAGATTTTTTGGGGAAGGATAGAGGAGTTTATTTTATGTTGGTCAGCCAAAATCCTGTTTTAAATGTGGTTCTAGGACTCATCTCAATACGCCTTGACACTCCTCGCTGTTCCCATTGTTTTGAATTTGGACATTTGGCTGCCACATGCCTTAACCTGTTTAAATGCAATTTATGTGAACAGACTGGACATGGCTATGCTAAATGTCCTTGGGCATCCCATAATAGGGATGATTGCTCTTCACATGAAGGCTTGATTGTAGAAGCTCAACATGCTGAATCTGACCCTGTCCCTCCCCCTATTGGTGGAGACTCACTTCCGACTTCACCATTACCTAGTGCATCTTCTTTAACAGTTCCAGACATGGGTTCGAGTGCTTCGGTTCCAGCTGCTCTGCCAGCTGCAGGGACCCTGCATTCCTCAGTAGTTCCTGGGGTTGTCTCATTCCCTGTCACCTCTGATTTATCTCTGTGTGGCAGGTCGGAGGATCCAGAGATGCCTCCTCCTCTGTCACCAGCGTTGCCTTTTAAAAAGGTCATTGCTAAAAAACGTCACAGATCGGGGAAACCTGTTCCTGCTCGGCTGGTACCTGTGGCCTCTACTAGTGGAGTTGTTTCTGAATCTTGGAAACTAAGTAGCAGTTTTGCTGTTTTGGGGTCGAAGGATGAATCTGAAGGTGAAGACTCAGATCTTTCTTCCAGAGCTTCTGTGATTACTGACGCTTTTGCGGAAGGTGATGATGGTGAAGTAACACAGGTGGAGGGTCTACCTAGACGCTCTCAGCGTAGACGTGTTTCTGAAGTCTCCTGAGGCTAGTATGATCCTGAAATATTGTTCTCCCTTTCTTTGTTTTCTTACTATGACTTCTTTGACATTTACTACTATTAATGTTAATAGTATTAAGAGTCAAAGGAAGATGGTTACTACTACGTCCTGTTTACATGGCTTATGCAGTGATGTGATTTGTCTCCAGGATACACGTTTAAAATCTCTTTGTGAAGTGCAACGCGCACGTAACCTATGGTCTTCGGGGGTGTCTTTCTGGTCGAATGGGGAATCCCCTTGTGAAGGGGTTGGGGTACTTTTTGCCAATCCAGAATTGAAAATATCAAGGATGGTTGACATTTCTCCGGGACGAGCACTGTTGCTTGATCTTAATTTTGGGAGGGAAAGATTTCGATTAATTAATATTTATGCTCCACAGACCAAGGCGCTCCGTGTTGCACTATTACAAGACATTCAACCCTATTTGTATACCTCTCGCTTACTAGTTTGGGCTGGAGATTTTAATTGTGCTCTTAGTACTAGGGATAGAGGTATGAAGATGTCCAAATTGTTTTGTGATTCTCATAAATTAATGCAGATATTAGATACTGCCCAGCTCAAAGATGCATATCGTAGTGTCTATTCTGAGGGTGGTAAGACGTTTTTAAGAATACATTATCCACCAGGATAGATTTTATTTTCTTTCTGTTGTTTTACAAGTTAATAAGGTGGATTCGGGTATGGGAATTTTCTGACCATAAATCTCTTACTGTTTGCTTGACGTGGGAAGGTATTCCAAGATGTAAAAAGAATGTATGGAGGTTGAATTCCTCCTTATTGAATGAGGAACCTCTTCAACGGTCTTGGAAGTTAGAATTACAGGCTAGGCTTTCTGTCTTTGACTTTTATGAAGATGCTGCTTCTTAGTGGGAAGATTCTAAGACGGACTGGAAGACTTTTTTCCAGACTTACTCTCGCACAAAAGCACATAAAAGTATCTGAATACTTACGTCATAGAGCACAGTTACAGAAATTGATCTCTTTGACGGAAACTGAGGGTGTGACTATAGTACTCAAATTAGAAATGTTAAAAACGATGATGGAATATAGGTATGATAGGGCAAAGTCTTAGACCATGAACATCGATTTGGTCTGAAATTGCACAAAGGTGCCTTAGATCCCTTTCAAGATTGCAAAGACAGGGTTGGTAAGCGTTTCATTTCAGAATTACAAAATGAATCTGGTGACTTGGTTAAGACTCCTTTGGCTCTACTTGAGATAGTTGGACGTTATTTGGAATCTTTATATCAGAAGGATGATGGGGTTCAGTGCGGATTGATAGATTTTATGGATTACAAATACCACAATTATCTGCTGATGGTCAGCAGCTGTTGAAAGCTATTTCTGAATCTGAGGTTAAGGATGCTATTTTCTCATTGAATGTAGATTCTTCAGGCAATCGGATGGTTTGGTGGATTTCTACCAGACCTTTCATGTGGATTTGATTCCAATATTGACTGTGGTGTTTTCCCAAATGTTGTCTACTTCTCAATTGGCTCCCTCAATGAATCAAGCGTTGGTGGTTTTACTGTATAAAAAAGGTCTGAAAGCGGAATTGAGTAATTGGAGAACATTGAGTTTATTGAATACAGATTTAAAAATTTTGAGTAAAATTTTTTTGCGTAGATTGTCTGTTCTTGTGGATAGCTTGATAAGTCCCTATCAGACGTGTTCCATACCTAGTAGGACCAAAATGATAATTTATTATTATTCGAGAACTTTTCTCTGCATCTCAGTTAGGTTCACTGGAAGGGTATTTACTTAGTCTTGACCAAGAAAAAGCTTTTGATTGTGTTTCTCATGAGTTTTTGTTTTCTGGCTTACGTGCGTATGGTTTGCCACAAGGTTTTATTGATTGGATACAGTTATTCTATCATTCCGCTTCCCTTCTGCCGAACGTGAATGGATGGATTGGTACTCCAGTTGCGGTATGGAGAGGGGTTCGTCAGGGATGCCCCTTGAGTCCGGTCCTGTATGTGTTTTTTATTGATGTGTTACTTCGTCTGATTAGTGTTCATGATGGTCTGATGGCAGTAAGTATTGGTGCAGATGGAGTTGCGCCTATCAAGGTCCTTGCATATGCTGATGACTTATTTGTCTTTCAAAGGTTACGGAAGGTCCTATATTGAGTAATGTGCGAATCTATTTTCTAGTGTTTCTGGTTCAAAGATTAATTATGAGAAAAGTAGGGGTTTTCCCCTTGGTACCTCTAGTATCCCGGACACCGGTCTCCTTGTTGATGTTTTAATCTCTAAAGCTCCGATACATATCTTAGGAATAGAATTTGGTGATGGTGACATGTCGTATACCAATTGGTCTCATAAATTGTGTATAGCTCAATCAAGGGTAGCGAGTTGGAAGGGTAAACAAATCGCTAAACGGAAACGGGTGTTGCTTATTAAAACCTTGTTGTTACCTATTTTTTTGTATATTAGTTATGTGTTTCCACCTCCGATGTCCCTTTTTACTTCCCTATATAGTGTTTTTTCCAGGCCTTTTAGAAGTAGACTGAATCCCATTAAAGAGGCTTCACTTATAGGAATATTGACAAGGTGGGGTTGGTATGGTTCATCCTGTGGCCTTTTTCTTAGTGTTTTTTTCTTACAATTTTAGTCTTCTACTTAGACCTGGCATGAAGGTTTGGTTTCCTTTGGTTCGATTATGGTTTTTGGTTGGAATGACGCTGTGGAAGCAGGCAAGTTGACTTCTTTTGCTCGACTTCCCCTGTTTCCCAAGTATAGCATGGAAGCCTTTGTCTTTTATGAAATGGAAGATCACTGTTTCTTGTTTGGAAATGAAGACTAGGAAGCAGTTATACGATTCCATTGTTTTAACTGATTTCTCTGATATTTTGACCTTTCCGGATTGTCCTCCCCAGTCTCAAGATAGAGTTTTATTGTTACTCTCCGGTAAACGGTTACCTGACTATATATGGGATAGTGTTTGGTTGGGTTCCTATGGCAGATTACTAATGGGTAACACGCACAAACATAAACAGCTTAGTGAGAGGCGATGTACCCGTGAGTCATGTGGATCATTGTTAGAAACGTAGGAACATCTTTTTTTGGATTGTCCGTATATTAAATCCTTTTGGGTTTTGTTAGCTACTCACTGGAATGAGCCTCTCTTTCAGTCACTTTCTTATAGGACTCTAATGTATGGTACAAATGGGGGTGAATGGTCCGTGTATCCTGCTGACACTTTACTGTTGGTTTCTTTTTGTCATTCGTTTTTATATTTGGCAATCCAGGTGTTATTGGTCCACTCAACAACGTATGGTTTCATTTGAGGAGCTTCTTTTCAATATTAAGTCTACTTTATGGAAGATTTATGAATCTGATATGACTATCTATGGCCATGTTAAATGTTCCTCTTTATGGTTGCATTGTGAAAAATGGCTGACATGAGTTCCTTTTTTTCAGTTTCTTCTGTTTAGTTCAGTTATTTTTTGCTCTGTTTTTGTATGTATTAGTTTATGTATTTTGTATTCCTTGCTTGTCTGGCGTCCTCTTTTCAATAAAAAAAACCCTACTCTTTTCGATAAGTGTGATGGGATCTTTAACATCCACCTGAACTACCACCAATCCAGGCAGATGGGACCTCGGTTTAACGTCTCATCCAAAAGACGGCACCTCAGAAGTGCAGCACCCCTCTCATGCTGCACTACAGTGTCAGTACTAGGATATTAACCCAAGTGCCAGATGTGGGAACTGAACCCACAGCCCTCTGATCTCCCGGCCTCAAAGGCAAGTGTGCTACCTACTGAGCCACTGACACTGCCCAAATCCTCACAGGTATGGCATAACTATATACAGTATATATGATACTTGTGTGGTAGTACACGTATAGTTAGGGTTGATCAAGCTGTTTAATTTTAACCCAAAATGTTTGAAGCTTAATAACTTTGGTGCCATTTAATGAAAATGCACAACATTTTGAATGCACAGTCCTAGTGCCATGTTCCTATAATGTGAAAAGTTTTACGATAGATTCTCTTCGGGATTCCAAGATCTGGAACTTTAAAAGGGTGTCAAAAATGTACTTTGCAGTGAATTTTCTGACCACCTCTGAAGCAAAGATGGTCTGGAATTTTATGTTGAAACTTTCAGGGTAGAAGGGCTTGAGCCAAAGATGTGTCTTTTAAAGGTTTTTGTGAAAAAAAAAACATATTAATTGGTTCTCAAGTAATAAGGTTATGAAATTTGGCTTCTGAGCATGCTCAGTAGATTTTAATTTAGATAACTCTCTGATATGAAAGCATTCTACATTCTCAAGAAAATGGGGTTTTCTTTTGCAAAAAAATTAGTTTTTTACTTTGGCGAGAGAAAAAAAATTACTTTGTGACTGGAGTGCCACTGTCTTGTTTTTGTTTTGGTGAGAAAAAATTTTAAACACAAAAAAAAGATGCATTTTGGAAAAACAAACACCTGAACCTAGGTAAACGGGGTTCGTTTAGCTAGATTCTGGGGTTTGTTTGACAAATTTGTCTTCTGAACATGCTCAGTAGGATTTCTGAGGTAAATATCTGATACAAAAGAAGAATTTTACTTTTGAGAGCCATTTTACTTAAAGAGAAAATGTGTTTTACATTTTTAAGAAAACAATTTTACTGTCATGTGCACCACTATCTGTTTTTGGTAAAAAAAAAAAATATAGGACCACATAAAAATGATGCATTTTTGAAAAACAGACACCTGGACCTAGGTAAATAGGACATGTTGATCTAGAGTCTGAGGTTTGTTTGATGAATGTGGCTTCTGAATATGCTAAGTAGAGTTACTGAGATAACCATCTGATACAAAAGATAAAAGTTGCTTTTGCAAGTCATTTTACTTTTAAGAGAAAATGTGTTTTACTTTTGCGAGAAACAATTTTAAATGTTGGGAGTGTCCTCGTCATGATATTTGTTTTGGCAGAAAAAAAAAATTAGAAACACATTAAAATGATGCATTTAAAAAAAAAAAAACACCAGAGCTATGGGAAACTGACCCCAAAATGTTTTTCTTCTGTCCACATGGAATTCTTTAATTATCAGCTTAGGCCCTGTCCACACTACACCACTCAGACCCCATAACGGACAGAAACAGTTACAGCCGGGGAGCGGTACAGTGTGTTCACACTGCAGCAGTGACCAGTACGAGACTGGTACCGTCAGTCCACACCTCAGGAACCGGGCAACCGTTACCGCGGCACCCAATCCCACAATGCAGCTCACGCTGCGCTACGGGCCCTGCAGGGGACCATTACCACACACTACCGGCCGGTAACGTTACCGAGGTGGGACCAGTTTCATAACTGTTGTTGAAACCACCTTATATGTGGTTTCAATAACGGTTACGAAAACGCCGTCTGTAACGTTACAGTTGTAAACGCAAACTGTTGCAGTAACGGTTTGGGCACTCTGTGATGTTACAGAAGCGTAGTGTGGACAGGGCCTTAGTGAGGGGTCTGATTTTACTGTCAGAGCTGACAAATCTATGTTCACACATAAAGTGCAAACAAAGAATTATATGTTCACACACAAAAAATAGATTTTACTGCTATATACCAATTTTTATGTTTGAACAAAGAATTATTTGGCCACCAACACATTGCAAACAAAGATTTTTATGTTTGAACATAAAAAGTTGTTGACAGTGCTGCATAGTGACTTTTATGTGTGAACAAAGAGTTATTTGTTTGCCACTAAGTACGACCAAAGAATACAGTCTTGCGACAATGAAACTGGTACTTTCTACCCAAAACAACTTTCACTCATAACTGTCTTTTTAAATATTTTTTCCTCAACTGTTCAGCAGTCTTATTTTTTTAAGGCCCATAGACAAACACAGTGGGTGACAACTGTCACATTCACCTCTAAATGTGTTTTTATGTTGCAAAGCAATGAAACATTTTATAGGCTGGATTGCAGGTCTGTCACTGCTGTAGATGTCGCAGAGGGAGATTTAAAAGAGAAGTTCTGAGAATTTGGGGGATAAATTATGAACAATGGGATGTATGTTGCAGTACAATTGTTCTGGTATGCACGTAATGCTGGACAACAGGATTTATGTAGGGCTTGAATGGTCCTATGCAAATTCTGAAGATGCACTTACCGCTGTGGTTGGGGATTTGTGTGGAGACAATAAACTGTAAAAAAAAATGTGTAGAAGCAGAACCAACTGAAAACAAGATGTTGCATCTCTACTGGGTTATCCTGGGTAAATAGATTGTTAAAATGGGTAGAACCACCCAAGCTATTGCTTACAGATCTCTGTTGAGGCTTCACCTGGTATACAGTGTGCATGTCTGGAATCTGCACCTAATGAAGTGCAGGGGCTGAATGGAATCTGCCCACAGGAGTGTCACAAAAATAATCCAGAGGCAGGAGGGAAATGCGTAAGAGGAGAGGCAAGTAAACAACAATATGGACACACTGGTGGCCAGAAGGGACACGTGGGGACATGATAAAGACTTGTAAGCACTTTGAGGGATCAGCATGGTGGACTGCAGTGAATTGTTTACAAGGAAAGAAGACACTGTGCTGAACAGTCACACACAGAAACTAATGGTGGGAAGGTTCAAGAAGAAAGTTAGGAATTTTTTTTTTCCCAATAGAGCCCTGCTGTTGCCTGCATGCCTCCCAATCTCCTACTCATACAGCTCAACTATCATATGAAGACTCTCATCCAGGGCTGGGAACTTGGAGGCTCTCACGTACCAAGGATAAGCTGTGGGTTGCAGTCGGGAATCCAGAGGGTTTTTTTTTTTTTGAAATTTAAGTTTATTATTTTCTACAAAAGAAAGAAAAATACACCGTACCATAGTATTAGGACAACCAGTCAGTAAACAGGACAACAAAATCACCTCCCCCCCAGTCAGCTATACAAAGGCAAATAACAAACCTAATAATTCACAAGGATAACATAAAACATGATTTTCCATAAGCGGAAAAACCCAAAAAGGGACCAAATCCCACCCCACCCCCACCCCACCCCAGGTGCACCCGTACAAAGCATATCTAGTAACTTTCAGAGTCTGGATATCACATTTTAAGCTACCATCATAGCTGGCTATGTTAATAGGTCCATAATACAGTGAGAGACTGGATTATATCACTTTCAGCTCATACATTAGAATGAAATTCATTATATGACATAAAGTGAGGGTCCAGGGATCAGATCACAAACTTAATCTCCTGATAGGTAAAAGGATTGAAGCTTACCCCATCTTTTATAAAATAGATCCCTACTCTGCTTATAGCTGGCAATCAAACTTTCGGACTGGAGGTACGACACCAATTCTTTAACCAGTCCATAAAGGATAGTACTAATTGGTCTTTCCAGTGTCTTAACACTAATTTTTGACTGCCATCGAAATCAAAACCCATATGGTCTCTGCGCTCCACAAGTCTATGTCACGAAAATCCCCAATACACAGATACTTGGAGAAAAACCGGCTCAGACCCAGAAGGGGATCTAGGCTATCAACAATAGCGGACCAGCAGCGGGCCACTTTTAGGCACTCCCAAAAATATGAATCAGGTTACCTCGTCCGAAGACACGAAAACACCGTGAGGAAGAGATCATCTTATGCTGAAATAGCTTGACTGGAGTGTAGTATAAGTTATTGACAATATTATACTGCACTAACCGAAACCTATCCTGAGTGTGGTATTTGTGCAAGTTAGGCCATAGGTTCTCCAAGAAAGGACCTCCTCAGGAAGAAGGCGCGTCAAGCAGGGCCCAGCTACTTCCTCCTTCAGATTGAAAGTCAGTAGATAAGAATAGATCTAAGTAGATGGAATGGGGTTGAGTTGCCAGTCTAATAATATTAGAAAAAAGGGGGTGTACCCTAGACAGTTTAAATACCAAGCCAAACTTGTTGCAGACCAAATGACGGAGTTGGAACACTTTAAAGGTCTCCGTACTTGGTATACCAAATTTGGCGAGGATATCACCTGATGTGAGAAGAGAGATTGAGTTATACAACTGTTCTACCCTGGAGTCTTTGATTTGCAACAACCAAGTTACTCCTACCTTCGAATTACCAATAACAAGATTAGGATTGGAGATAATTGGTTGTCCCAAATCCGTTTGATTAGAGATCCGGAAGAACTTAAGACATTGGGCCCACACTTTAAGAGAGGCCGCCACCGTATTATTAGAAATCAGGCGTGAGAATGCACTCGGAGTAAGGTAGGGTAAGGTAGCTGTATCAAATTTAAGTTCAGAAAGAAAGGTCGATTCTAAATGAAGCCATACTGGGGAGGAATTTTCTGGTCTTGCCGCAAACCACTGTCCTAACTTAGACAGATGAGCCGCCCAGTAATAAAGCTGAAAGTTGGGAAGTCTTAGACCTCCCTTGTCTTTAGGGAGCGAAAGGGAGCCATAAGAGCAGCGCACCCCTTTCCCTCTCCATATGAAGGTAGAAAACATACTATGGAGCCGTTGAAAAAAGGGAAGAGGAAGCCAGAGATTGGTGAGGTTCAATGGGTAAAAAATCCGGGGAAGAACATTCATTTTAATAATACTGATTCTGCCCATCAAGGAAATAGGAAGAGAAGCCCAACGTTGCAGATCCTGACTAACGAGTCTCTAATCTTAATTAGGTTTAATTTCTTGAGCAGAAACGGGTCAGTGGAAAAGTGGATCCTAAGTATTTAAGGGAGCTGAAGTCCATCTCATTCCAAAGGGTAGGAAGTAGCTCTTGAAAACATAATTATTTAAAGGAAATATCTCGCATTTTGATGTGTTTAATTTGTAGCCAGAAAAGGAACTAAAATGCCGAATAATATCTAGAGCTGCATCTAACGATGCAATCAGATCAGACAAATGTAGCAGAACATCATCTGCATACGCAGAGAGAACTAGCTCCCTCCCTAAGATCTTAACCCCGTTCACCCGAGGTGAGGATTTGAGCTGAATCAACAAAGGCTCCAAATACAAATTAAACAACAAAGGAGAGAGGGGGCAGCCTTGTCTCGTGCCCGCAAGGAGCTTAAGAGAAGATGATAGAACTCCGTTGCAATAGATTTTCGCAGAGGGACATTTATATAGTACCTGGATCATGTTTAGGAAAGGAGATGGGAAGCCCATTTCTTCCAGAACCGCCCATAGAAAGGACCAGTCGACCCGGTCAAATGCTTTTTCAGCATCTAAAGAGACCAGAACAAGTGGTTCTGAAGCTGACCGGGCGTACTGTGAGATATGGGATAGCGTCCTTAGATGGTCTGCAGCAGATCTCCCAGAGACAAAACCTGCTTGTTCAGGGCTCAGGAGGTCCACCCAGATCCTTCTAATCCTTTCAGCAAGAATTTTAGCCAGTATTTTAATATCGTAATTCTGTAACGAGATACGGCGGTAGCTGGCTGGATCTGAGGGCTCTTTGTCTGGTTTGGGGATTAGGACTATGGTGGCCTCAAACAAGGTCGGATCAAGCTCTGAAGTCACCTGAAAGTAATTATATAATTTAAGCAGAATAGGGATCAAGTCTTTAGAGAAAGCTTTATAGAAATTCGCAGGAAAACCATCTGGACCCGGTGATTTGTCTGGGGTAAGGGAAGCAATAGCACTCTGGATCTCCTCAACTGAAATGGGCGCCACTAGATGAGTCTGCTGGGATTCCGGTATGTTAGGAAGCGCCATTCTACTTAAGTAACTTTTAAGGCTACCAACAGAGTGGGATGTGGGCTATAAAGATTAGAATAATAGTCCCGAAGCGAAGCAATCTCTCTGGGTGAGAAACCTCGATCCAGATGAGGAAACCAGAGAGGGATAATCCTCGAACTCTCTAATGCTCTGAGACGTAAAGCTAGAAGCTTCCGGTTTCTCAACGAGATCTAAATATTTCGCCTGGGTTTTGACCAGACAATATTCAATCTTATCCTTCAAAAGATCCGAATACTCATTCTTGACTGAAAGCAGTTCCTAAGATCTGACATCAAGAGGATAGTGAGTACTTACCTTGCAGAACTCTAATCTTACCCACTAATTCCAGCGCCTTAGCTGACCGTGCCTTCTTCCGAAGGGAAGCCATTTGAATAAAACCCCCCCTGAGATAACACTTTAATGCCCCCCATACCATGTCCACTCTAGGGGTAGAGTCCAGATTGTCTGCCAGAAACTGAGATATTTTCGAACTAATCTCCGAAACATGATGTCGGTCCTTCAATAGTTGGGTATTTAATCTCCACATAGAGTCTCGGCAAAATCATGTTTGATGAGATATGTATCCTAAACCAAAGCATGGTCTGACACAATTATCGGCTCTATACCGGAGAGAGAGATCATGGAGGGAAGAGACACTCACTAAATCATATCCAGTCTAGATTTAGTGCCATGTGACTGCGATTGAAAGGAAAAGGCCCTAAAAGAAGGGTTAGCAACACGCCACGGGTCGCTGAGACCTAACAACGAGACTAACTCACAGAGGGCTTTCTGCGCTGAGGAAGGCGCTCTTCTATCTTGGGGATCTCTGTCCAAAACGGAGGGGAAAGGTACGTTCCAGTCCCCGCCCAGCACATATTGAGTCGGCAAAAAGGTAGCCAGCTTATCTGTCAGCCTCATAAAAAAGTCTGGATCGCCACCCACCGGTCCATACACCGAACCCAGTACCACATGTTCTCCATTTAAGTTACCTTTAACTAAGATGAATCTCCCTTCCGGGTCTGAGCAGGTCGAGTCCTTAGTGAACAAAACATGTCTTTTAATTAAGATAGCCACCCCCCTACTAAAGTGAGAATTCCCAGCAAGATAGACTTGGGAGAATCCAGATCGAGAGAGTAGATTAGCCTCTTCCCGGCCCAAGTGAGTTTCTTGCAAGAAAAGGATATCTATACCTAGTATGGAGCAGTGATTAAAAATCTGCAGCCTTTTACCGCGATCCCTGAGCCCTCTCACATTCCAGGATGCTATACAGACTGTATTCATAGCCATTTCAAATAGAACTTACAATAGCCCGGTACCCAGATAACATGGATCCCACCACTAGTTGCAGGGTGCACCTCCCCAATCCCTAGTCCCATACCCCAATCTAATATTCCTCCCCCATAAGAAAAACCCCAATTTCTATATAGGTGACAGGAAACAATAAACCAGGACCCCCTGCCCACCCCCCACCCACCCCCCAAAGTTCCGCAACAACTAGGTAGGAACTCCCCACGAACCGAGTGACGGGCCCGACATCCGTAGTCAGAGGGAGAGATACCAATCCTCCTCAAAGCCCAACCCCCAATCCCCAAAAACTATATACAGAGAGAGGCCCCAAAATCCACAAGCCCCTAATCAGTCCTCATACCGGATTGCGAGCCCTCGGTCCCCATGAATCCCACCATTCCCGGGCCAAACCCCAATGTGTGTGGACCATAAAATTCAACATCTCGCTGGACCCAGGGCAGGGATTAGCCACCCCCACCGCACCTGTGATCCCACATTCAGCTCGCCAGCTTGCCCAACTTCCCCCAGAGCCCATTCCCCGACGTACCAACAGAAGCAGAGACCAACTAAAGACATCGCATAGGGAAGGGGAAGGATATCAATATCTAGTAGAGAGAAGAAGGGGTAGTCCCTACAAGTAGGCCTACACCGCCTCTTCAACCCCGGTGGCCCCCCAGAGAAACCGTCTAATCCAGTCCAATCCCCCCACGAAATCTTCAGGCTGCACATTGTTTAAAAATCTACTTACCCACGATAGCATATGTCAGTTCAGGGGATCAAACCACCACCAACGCCAGCCTAAGGGCAAAGGAGGAGACACTGGAAGCCCCAGCATGAGTGCTGTTTCACGGGAACTTAAAGCAGCCGGACCGCCTAGCGCAGCACTCCCGAAGTTCCCCCAGAAACTCGACCCTAACCGGAGTTCCCCTTTCAGAGGCAGGCCCAGCAGCAAGAGAAGGCCCAGAATCCACGCTCCGACCAGAGCCCAGGTCAAAACCACCCCACCCCGCGCATCTCGACGCCAACCCCTTCGGAGGACCCCCGGAAACGTCGGAGCGCCAAACCAGACAGCGGAAGGACAGCCAGACCATCTCATTCAAGGTAGGCAACAGGGGGCAGGAGAACACAGGACAGAAACAGAAGGACAGGGGGAGACGGGGGGAGACAGCAATCTCATCACACCAGGGCAGAACGACCATACAAGCCACAGAGAGGACACACTAAAACAAACAGTAAATAAAATTCAAAGGGTCCACAATAATTGTTCAGCCAGAACCCTTAAAAAGCTCAGGCAGTCTGTCCATCAGATCAGTGCGAGCTACTTCAGGAGTGTCAAAACTCGTGGCCATATTCCCAATAGTTATTTTGAGAGTGGCAGGGTAAACCATCCTAAAGGGTATTGCAGCTGCAATGAGTTTTGCACGATTTGGTGGTAGGCTGCCTTTTGCACGAATCTCCTGGGGAGGTCCTGAGTGATCTGGATCTTTGAAGCGCCCACAAAATCTCCTTCAGGTCTCGGGATTTCTGAAGCACATGCTGCCTGTCCAAATAGCTCAAGAATTTTATAATAATCGGGCGCAGGGGGATCCAGCTGTAGGACGAGGTCGCACGAAAGCGGTGGGCCTTCCAAGGTGATAGGAGGCTCGATAGGTGATGGGCCCACCACCTTCAATAGAAACCTTTGCAGAAAAGCCATGAGGTCTGGGCCTTCCTCTAGCTCTGGGAGTAACATTATTAACAAATTATTGCGCGATTGGCGCCTTCGAGGTCCTCAGATTTAGCTTGAAGCCTCTTCACATGCTGTTTAAGCCCAGCTATTTCCTCCCCCCTGGTTCTCCAGTTCTCTACAGACGCCGACCCTAGCTTCTACATCCGAGACCTTCCTGGCAACATCAGAGAGATCACCACGTAGAGATTTAATTTCGCCTGTCAGACCCATCAAAAGGTCTTTCAGAGCCAAGCTCTTGAAGAAATCTGTCTTCTGTTAGAGGTGCAGGCTGCCCCATTTTCTCACTGCTACGGTCCGCCTAGTTGGGGCCTGGTTCCTCTGCTTCTTTGCGGACTTCTCAGGAGATGCAGGAGGGGTATGCTTAGTTAAGGCCTGCTTCGGATCCACTTCCATCGCGATCCAGCAAGGGCTAAAAGACCCCAAATTGAGTTACTTAATCTATCAGCAGACATTGTTAGGTTAGATTTTGGGGTAATTTCTTCGAAAAGCCCGATCAAAAGGTACTTTAAATAACAAAATAGGCGGCCAGAAGGGGGAGCTCAGGATATCAGCTGCTGCTCAGATGAATGCCATCACGTGACCCGGGAATCCAGAGGGGTTGTTGAGCACAGGCTGCTAGCGAGTTGGATTCCTGTGGAAGACAGACGGTCACAAGAAGAAACACGTGCACACAGGAGCAGGGGTGCATGAGCCAAAAGCTTTGCCAGCTCACCAGTAAAAAATCAGAAGAAAGGCTCTGCACTCAGGATAGGTGTTTACAAGGCAAGACACCACTTTTATTCCTCCAAGATGTTTGGTCTTGCAAACCAATTTCCCTAGCGCTTCGACCCAAATCTGGGTCTTCCTCAGGGGGCGTATGTCTGGTATCTGAGATATGCCCCCTGAGGAAGACCCGGATTTAGGTTGCAGCACTGGGGAAACTGGTTTGCATGACCAAACACCTTGGAGAAATAAAAGTGGCAACTTGCCTTGTAAATGCCTATCCTGAGTGCAGAGCCTTTTTTCTGATTTTCTACTGGGAGACGGGAGGACTTGGGCAAGTGAAAGGAGGAGCTGGATGCTTGTGAGTGGTTGTCTAAACAAAAAGTTTAAAAAGAATTAGTGAAAGTGGGACCCCACAGAAAATGAGACATTGAATCTCACTTGGCTATCTTGGGGGAATACACTGTAAAATTTGATAAAACCCAGCCCCCACTACAAAAAAGGTATAATATAGCCGGCCTGGTGGTGCTGAGGGTTGAGGCGCTGGACGGGACACCTTGCACCACGCCGGTGACCTGGGTTCGGGAATGACCTCCAGCCGCTGGGGGTTGGCTGGGGGGAGAAAGGCTAGAGCGTCTGATGACAGCTCGCCTTCTCTCAGGGGGCAGGGTGGGTCCATCACACCGGCAAGCGGTGACCTCTGGCGGAGGCTGGGGGCACGACAGCTGCTGGAGTCACTGGGGCGCGATTGGTCAGGGGTGTAGGCCTTGGACCAACCAGCTTCAGGGATGGGTTCTTGGGGGACAGGAGGACTTTGTGAGCATCTGCGCCTATGTCTTGATGCTGGGTCACACAGTCAGTACCTCCTAGGAAAAAAACAGAAAAAGACCCTCCAGAGTCAAGTAGATGGAGAACCGAGCTGGGTGCCAATCTACCATCGCCTGCCCAGCTGAGTCGGGGACCTGACGAGATCCGAAGGTTCAGGGGTGGGCCTCATCCCAACACTGCACGGGGGGCAAACTGCAGCAAGATGGAGGACCCCGATCAGTCAGGTAGGACAGGGTAGGGACAGGTTTAATTGGCTCTCCCGAAGAGGCGACTCCAGTGGGGAAGGGGGAGGACAAAATATATAAAAAAAAAAAAAAGGTATAAGACACTGTATCACAGTGAAGCTATCCCTGCTAATTTTATTGCAAAATGAGTAACAGCAGGACCCCACTGAAAATGAGTTGTTGGATGGCAATCTCAGCTGTGCAAGACTATGCTTGGTAAATGCAGTGTACAAATGGGTAAAAGCAGGACCCCACTGAAACAAGATGCTATATAACATCTCAGTTTATCTACTCTCTGCAAATGCTGTGTAAATTGCATGAAACCAGAACTGCAGTGAAAACAAGATGTAGCATCTCAACTGTATTACCCTGGGTAAATATGTTATAAAGATATATGTCAGCAGGACCACACTAAAAATTAGATACTGCACTTTATTAGGGCTGGGCTATCCAAGGTAAATACGGTATGTAATTGGTAAAAGCAGAACCCCACTAAATCTAGGTTTTATATCTCAGCTGGGCTACCCAGAGTAAACACAGTGTGCAAATGGGTGAAAGAAGGACTGCACTAAAAATGAGGGGCCTTATTTTCAGAGCCCTTGTATGTCCCACAGTTGCGGGAAAAAACTGGCACAAGTGGCTCTTCACTTACGGAGCTGCAGTTTTAATCACAGCTACAGTATTTTGAAAAGGGGAGCTAGTTTGCGACCAGCTCAACAATTTACTGCAGCTGGTAGGTGTTGTTTCCCCACAGCTGCAGAAAACTGTTATAGATAGTGGGACTGGACATAACATCTCCCGCAGCTGTGGGGGACTGAAAATACCAATCTCTGCAGCTGTGGAGGACGGAAAATATCAATCTATGCAGCTACGGAGATTTTGGTCCACATGTGGAGTTGCCAAGTGGGACTTAGTCCCACATCCATTTGAAAATTTGGCCCGAGATACTGTCTCTTAGTTGGGAAACAGATATTCTGACTGAACACAGCATAGCAATAATGAAAAGCAGTACCCCACTAAAGATGACATATTACATAGAAACACAGAAACATAGACTTTGATGCCAGATAAGGGCCGCTTGGCCCACCTAGTCTGCCCATTTCCCTACCTATAAGATAAGCTGCAGATCCTAGTTAACCAACAGCCTATTTCTTCCTACCCCCCACAAAAATTGCCTTATGCCTGTCCCATGTATTCTTGAATTCTCCCACAGTTTTAGACCCCACAACCTCATCAGGAAGGCTGTTCCATGCATCCACCACCCTCTCTGTGTAAAAATATTTCCTCACTTGGCCCCTGAACTGCCTCCCCCACCATTTCAAATTGTGTCCCCTTGTTCTTGCACATCTCTTTTTCTGAAAGATGCTACTCTCTTGGACTTTGCTGATTCCACTGAGGTACTTAAATGTTTCTATCATGCCCCCTTCTCCCTCCTTTCCTCAAGGGTATACATATTAAGCTCCTTTAGTCTCTCCTCGTATGGCTTCTCTTGCAGACCCTGCACCATTTTAATTGCCCTCCTCTGGACTGCCTCTATCCTGTCTATGTCCTTGTGGAGATGTGGTCTCCAGAACTGGATGCAGTACCCCAGATGGGGTCTCACCAACTGTCTGTACAGAGGGATAACAACTTCCTGTTTTCTGCTGGTGATGCCTCTCCCTATACAGCTCAGTATCCCCACAGCCCTCCCTACTGCCTTCTCACATTGCTTGCCAACCTTAAGGTCATCTGATATGTTTACCCCAGGTCCCTTTCCATTTTTGTTGTTGTTACTACCCTCCCCCCACTGTGTAATCTTCCCCTGGGTTTTTGCTTCCCAGGTGCATTATTTTGCACTTCTTTGCACTGCATTCAAGCTGCCATACTTCTGACCATTCTTCCAACCTTGCCAAGTCCCTTCTCATGCTTTCCACATCTCCTTGTGTATCAACCCTGTTGCAGATCTTTGTGTCATCTGCAAAGAAGCATACTTTTCCTTCCAGTCCCTCTGCAGTGTCACTTATAAAGACATTAAAAAGGACTGGACCCAGTACTGAACTCTGCGGTACCCCACTAGTGACCCCTCTTTCTTCAGAGTGGACTCCATTTACAATTACCTTCTGTGTCCTGTTGTCTAGCCAATGTTTTACCCAGGCTACAACCCTGGGACCCACTCCCAGGCTTGTTACTTTGACTATTAATCTTTTGTGTGGGACTGTGTCAAAAGCCTTGCTAAAGTCTAGGTAGGCCATGTCCACAGCCCTTCCCTGGTCTACTACTTTGGTCACCTAGTCAAAGAAATCAATTAGATTAGTGTGAAATGACCTTCCCGCTGTGAACTCATGCTATATTATATATCACTGACAGATACGAATATGATCAGCAGACTGGACTGGGTTAAATCAGAGTCAAGCTACAAATAAAAGTTACAAATATTATATTCAGATTATAGTTATACTTTTCCATCATTTTATTTTATCTATTTGCTTCTAATTACGCTGTAAAGCATGTTGTGCTACTCTGTATAAAAGACAGACTATAAAAATAAATTGGATTGTGAATGCCTCAGTGATTACTAGAGTCAAGATAAGGTGGTTTGGGTGGGGGTGGGGGTGGGGGGGTTGTCCTGATCTGCCTGAGAGTGAGTCCACTCTTCCCTGGATAAGCCATTTTGAAAATACCACCCTATGTGTCATCAAGCAGCAGGAGTCCATGAATACCACAGCGCAAAGATCCTGATTTCTCTGAAGTGTCCTCAGTAATAAACAAAAATGACAGGGACAGCAAGCTGCACAGTGTGCAAATATTAGAATCTGCAGAGTTGTCCTGGAAGGCAGCATGAGTATTGTATTTTGTACACTGGGGTAGAGGAGTGGGTGGTGGCTAATAGTAGAAAGTATAACCTTTCCTATGGTACTTCATGCTGCATTCAGTCAGCACAGACATGGATATTTTCTATATA
Organism: Neoceratodus forsteri; assembly: GCA_016271365.2. Classification (NCBI taxonomy): domain Eukaryota; kingdom Metazoa; phylum Chordata; order Ceratodontiformes; family Ceratodontidae; genus Neoceratodus; species Neoceratodus forsteri. Next base: position 1,130,879,755 of record CM028129.1, read on the forward strand.
CAGAGAGACTCATCTTGTGGCTCTGATGAGCAGGGTGGGGGGTTAAACACCAGTCACACTGTCAAGTCACAAGGCATATGAGCAGCTCTAGTCATCTCCCACCCACCAAGCCATGTCACCTAATTAAAAATGATGTTAGTGCATTGAAATGATGTTTCTTAGAAATCTGTGAATATGGTAGACTACAATTAACTGCTAGGCTGCATCAGAGAGAAAATGCATGCTGTCTTTTGTCCCTAGGTGGATCCACTACTGCTTTCGCCTCACAGCGAGAGGTGGCATTAGGCACAAGCTCACCAAGCAGCCGATTGGGGCACCAACACAGAAGGAGCACACTGAAGTAGACAGTATAAGTTAAGATTAGCTTGAAATGCAAACATTTGTAAATATAAAAAACAAAATGATTTATTCATTCATTTTATTTATTTTAAAGGTTTACTCATGAAGGACATACTGAGCTGATAAAAGCTTGTTTCCAGATGAGTCCTGGATGTTACAGGATGCAAGAAAATGCAATAGAAAAATGAATAAAAGAACATTAACAGAAAACATTATGCAGTAAATGACATGCACTGAAGTGCATCAGCATAGGATCAAAGTACAGTACATTGCAGATGCTCATCATAATATTCAATACAGTATAAAAAACCACACGGTACATAAGGTAGATAAAATTGTACCAGTCAGGAGCAGTGAACAATCCTAAGTAGGTTGCAAAAGTAGTGGAGGATGAAACATCAAAGTAAAATCAGGACAGGAGTGCCTAACGGGAGGGGAAGGGTACTGTCATTAGATAGGAAGTCAGGGACATTTGCAGGAGGGAGATATAAAGTGACAAAGAGGAGACTTGAGGGAGAAGATGGAAGAGGCAGGGTGGATAGACAAGGGAAGAGAGAGGATCCATGTTTAAGGAAATGGTGTGAGAAAGCAACTTGGTCAACAATAGACTTCATGTATGGGATGGAAAGGAATGGAAACAGTGCCACAGAGAGGGTAGGAGGTAAGGGGGGGGGGCAGGAGAGGAGAGGGGACAGGTAGGAAGGAAGGGAGCCAAACCAGAATTTACATATAAAGGAGGCACAATGTGTAACGCGCCTGGCATCAAGGGAGGGAAGGAATAATGAGAGCAATGGTGGATATGTGAGGTAGAGTCCAAAGCAAAATGGCAGAAAGAGTGAAAGAGAGGGTCAAAACTGGCTAAGGTGGATTTGGGAGTGGAACTATAAACTATGTCACCATAGTTGAAGATGAGGGGGGGTCATCTTCAAAACAATTTCATGGAGAACAAGAAGGCTTTGTTCCTGTAGAGTGCATCAAGCTTGGGGTAAAGCTTAAGGTGGATAGCATCACTGCGTGCTGAGAAATCAAAGTGATGATCTAGCCAGACCGCAAGGTACTTAAAGGAGGAGACATCCTCTAGCATAACACCATTGAGGGTATAGAATGAAAGGAGGAGTATGAATCTACTAAGCCTCTGCCAGGAGCCAAAGGTAATGGAAACAGTCTTCTTGCCATTAAGGGACAGTTGGTCTGACTGAAATCAGTGCTGAATATTGTCAAAATCCAGTTGTAGCCAGGCAGTAAGGTCAATGGCAGAAGAGCCAGAGGCATAAAGCACTGTACTGTCAGTGTACATATGACTGGACAAAGAAGAAAAGATAGTACAAAGGTAATTTAGGAATCGGTAAAACAGAATCGGGCCAAGAACAGGCCCTCATGGGACTACTGAGCAAATGGGGAGGGGATAGGGTACTTCAAAGCTGTTCAGCTTAAAACCTGCTCTCAGGTTAGAAGTGGAATCAATTGACTGAAGAGGCAGGTAGAGCACAGCCATAAACTTGTCCAGACAGAGAAGGCAAGCAACAGTGTCAAAGACTTTGATGTTCATCCAAATCTGGGGCCTTTAAACTTAACATCTGGAACTCCTTGGCTTGGGGTACCTCCCAGATTTAATTCCTAATCAGGGTTGGGAAATATGACTATTGTTCATTCACATGTGAGGAGTCTTAGGAATAAGTTCGATGAAATATGGGCTTGGCTACAGGAATCTAAACCTGAACTTCTTGTGTTAACTGAGACGTGGTTAGATGGGAGGGTGTTGGATACATCAGTTGATTTGGATAATTATTAGTTATATAGGAGGGATAGGAATAAGAAAGGAAGAGGGATTGTTACATATACTGATAGTAATCTAAATGTCTATGAGGTGCAATGTTCATCTCTAGGGAATGGGCTGGAGATTTTGACCCTGGAAATTGAGGTGCCCTATAGGAAATCCATTCTCCTGGTGGGAGTATATAAACCCCCTAGAGTTTCTGTAAAGGTATTTCAAGATCTCCAGGAATTCTTATACAGCTATAGTTTATCCCATGAGTTACTCATTATTGGAGATTTTAATGTAAACTGGGTAAATATTGACTCCAATCATGATCTAATTGAAATGCAAACCGATTTGGGCTTAATTCAGATAATTCTGGAGCCTACTAGAATTAGTCATAAGGACAAACAAAAATCTACTATGTTGGATTTAATATTTACAAATTCTTATTATATCAAAAAGCTGGAGTTCTTTCAGAATCCTTCTCACACCATCAGGTAGTTTATACTGTGACACTTGGACTGCAGTTTCTGATTGCTCTATGATTCTGTAATATAAAAATGTGTTATTGAGTGTCTCTCATGGGACATCCTGTGCTCCTGGGATGACACCCCCCCCCCAGGTTTCAGTTCTAAGGACAGGATACGTTAAACAGCAGATCTCTATATGTGATTAACTTCCAAGAACTCGCATTTTATAGCCTTGTTTAGGATCTGTGTTGCTTGAAGCCAGGAACTAAAATATCCATTTTATGGCATCCTCAGTAATAGCAGTTAATTTCAACTGGTGCTGAAAAACTATGTTGCAGCTAGGTGAGAAAACTGCAGAGTTGTATAAGTTCTGTGATGTCTTTTAAGAAACAGGAAAACACATTAGATCAAAGGAAAGACTCACGATCAAAGGGGTATATGGGGAAATGAGTTTTTGCTGATGTCACCTTATTTAACATACCCCCTGAGTGATGGGACATCCTGTGTGTATTAATTGTTATATTTTATAGGGAGGAGCTAGGTGACATCATGGAAGGGGCAGGCTTAGACACAGTTAAACTGTATTCTGTATTTCCACTTAGAGACATTCCTGTTTAGACTCTCTTGAAACAACAGCTAACTAAAGCATTGTAAGAAGGTATACATTAGGAAGACAAGTCTAAGTGTATTGTGGTAGGAGTTTATCTTTGTATTTTATCTTGTTCTTTTTAAGTGATTATATGTTTTGTGATATATTGTTCTGTGGTTACATTTTACATATTTTATTCATTTTAAGTAAAACCTCTAATTTTAAAGAGACTCCCTGTGTCTTCCAAGTCCTTCCTTTTTGCCTGTGATGTATGGATGGCTAAGATTTTGACAACACTGTTCATAAGCTTAATGATATACCAAACTGGGAAAAGGTAAGAATTTATCTAAGGTCTTTCATAGAGTTTTTAAGGGTTCATTTTGTATACCTGGTTAGGTTCCCACAGGCGAAAGATATCTGGCATTCCCTGAAGAGCAGAATTATCTGAGCCTGTACAGTTGGGTACACTAGCAAGAGGTTCACAGTTTGAATACCTCCAGAACTTGAGACCAAAGGTGATTTGGACCCAAAAAACAGACAGGAAGGTTACCCTGTTCTGTTACCGTGTTCACAATACTGCACTCAGAGGTTGGCACTGTGGGAGCAGAGGACCTGACCTGCTGAGTGGGGTTGTGACATATACTACCAGAGATAGGATTTGTAGGGCTTACACTGGAGGCTTGGATTTCCTGGAGATGCTTTAAACAGTTTGATTATGCTTCATTTATGTTAGACATTGTAGATATTAATTGGTCTAGACTAGAGCTGATACCTACTGCTTCTAGTACCTGGGAATACATTCTGCATGAATTTCTACAGGTATGCAATAAGCATGCCCCATTAAAATCTAGGAGGATTAAACATAAAGGGAATGTCTGGTTTTCAAAGGAACTCCATAAAGCTAGGAGAGATAGGGATAAGAAATGGTCCAAGGCTAAAAAAATCTATGAAGGCCCATGACTGGGTCCTTTATAGGCAGGCTCGAAATCTGTATACTAGGAAGGTAAGGTTGACAAAACAAGATTTTATGTGGTCCAAGCTTGATAATAATCAAAAATAGAATCCAAGGAAGTTTTGGGGGGTTATTTCTGATTTGATGGGCACTTGAAAAGACTTCCTCTGTAACTAAAATCTCAGTGGAGGGATCAACTTTTTCCATGGGGGCTGGGATGGTAAATGCTTTTAATGAGTATTTCATTAAAGTGGGTACCCATGATTTAGCTGATAGGGATACTCAGGATTATAAGGTTGGTGTAGAGCAGGTTTTGGCAGATGGTAAACCTGATTTTAGTAGAATAAGGGAGTTTGAGTTTGCCCATATCTTCCCGGAAGAAGTATATAGGGAAATCCTGAAAATAAATACTTCCAAGGCTATAGGGTACAATGGGATTCCTTCCAGGTTATTAAAGTATGCTGCCCCCTGTTTGGCCTCTCCCCTGGCTTATATTTTTAATTTATCTTGTAAGAATGGTGAATTTCCAGAGGGGTGGAAGATAGCTAGGGTCACACTTGCATTTAAATCAGGGAATAAGGCTGATTTGGGGAATTATAGACCTATTTTGTTGTTACCTCAGGTCTCTAAAATATTTGAGAGAGTTGTTTCAAGTCAGTTGAAAAACTTCTTGGATCAGTATAATAAATTGTCTCCTTATCAATCAGGTTTTAGGTCCTTACATAGTACTTAAATAGCCTTAACGAAGGTGGTTAAGCTATCTCCAACTGAGCCTGGACAGAAGGTTAATGACAGGTGCCCTATTTATTGACCTCTCAAAGGCTTCTGACACCCTAAACCATTGGGTGCTCCTGTCCAGACTCAGGGAGACTGACTTGTCTCATCCTTCGATTAAATGGGTTTCATCATATTTGATGGGATGTAATCAATAGTGAAGGTAGACTCCTTTAAATCTGGGATTTTGAAATTGAGGAGTGGAGTCCCCCAGGGATCAATTCTGGGGCCTCTGCTCTTCAGTATCTATGTGAATTAGTTTAGGCCCCAATCTCTGGATATTCTGTATCATCTGTATGCAGATGATACCATACTGTATGTTGAAGGAGTTTCTCAGGATATAATAGGGTTAAGGTTGCAACAAGCCTTTGATGAGGTCCATAAATTTTTTTAGGAGGCATCATCTGATTTTGAATTCAAATAAAACACAGGTCCTTTTGTTTAGGAGTAAGTATAATAAAGTTTGTGATCTAAAACTGGAAATTGTTACATCTGGGGGTTCAGTTATTTATAAAACAGGTTGATCACTATAAATATCTGGGTATGTGGCTTGATTCACACTTAAGTTGGGATTTACATATAGATTTCTTAGTTGGACGTATGAATAAAAAACTATGAGCCCTTTACAGCTATAAAAGGTTTATGTCTAGGGAGGTCTGTCAGAATGTGGTTGCAACCTTATTACTCCCAGCAATTCATTATGGAGACATAGTCTATAGAGGGGCTTCTGGGGTATTGTTAACTAAGGTAGACCAGCAGTTTCATAGGTTGGCCCGTTTCATATTGGAGGTCCCATTTAGAACCCACAGGTGTACTTATTTAATGAACTACTTTGGTATAGACCACCTGTGAGAAGGAATATACATTTATTGCATTTCATGATTGGGGTCTGGAACCATAAGGTCCCAGATTATATTGCTGGGTTGTTTGAGGTCAGGAAAACTGGGAGGAATCTGAGATCAACACATGGTGCCCAATTTTGTATCCCCAACTGTAATTTGAATATTGGAAGATCTTCTAGCTTATTTAGAGGAGTTTCCCTTTGGAAAGACTCACCTCAATACCTAAGAAGTACAGGGGTTAAAGTTAGTGCTCCTAAATTTGTTCAATGGTGTGCCACTCGGACAAAGAATGCTTATACTTGCAACCAATGTAATGTATTTTGAAGTTTGATCCTCTGATTATATATGTTGATGTTGGTTATGTTTTATTGTTTATTATGTGTAATGTATGTAAGTGTTGTCTAATTTATGTGGAACTTTGCACTTTATTGGACCTAGGACTTCACTGAAAATAAGCTTTGATCAATGGAATGTCTCCAGTATTCTCTTTTGGATAAAAATGATTTACTACTACTACTACTACATTTACTTTGGCCAAACCCACAAAGATGGTGGAGGTGATCTGTCCCTGGACTCTCTTTGAAAGGGTGGTGCCTGTGAGCTGGAGGAGGAAGGTGGATATAGAGTAAGATTTCTTGAAATTAGACTAGAAAGAAGTAAAGAAAGGAGGAGTCAAGGAAGAAGGAAAGCTGTGAGAGAACAAGGTGATACTTTAGCTTTGTCAGGATTGGGAGGAGAGAGATATGGCAGTAGTTACAGTACCAGAAGAGAAATGATCACCCTCTTTAGTGAGGGGGATGCCAGTGGTCTGCTTCCAGGCATCAGGGAAGGTGGCAGAGAAGAAGAGGGACTGAGGAGGAGGGTAACTGAGAAGGCCATAGCAGGAACACAGAGAAGAAGCTTCGGGTTCAGACCCTTGTATTCATAGAGTGTATGCCAGTTTTTGGATGTATGCTGAGGCAGAAGGGAGGAGAGGGGACAGTGGCAGCACTGAATGGGGCAACGCAAGTATTTCTGCTTGGGGCACAGTTACTGTAGGTTTAAAACTTGTCCTGCTCATAGAAAATGTGCTCAGACCCCAGAACATTTACTGGGTCAATGAGTAGTTTATAGGTCAAGGGAACACTCCCAACCAATCCTATACTCTATGCATGAGCCAGTCTTATTTTACTGGGTGCAACATGTACAGGTTACATGGAAAAAGTCATGTTTTGGGGAGGGTTTTTAATTTTTGAAAATATTATCGATCGACCTTGATTAATTATATGTTATTATAGATTCCGAGGCCACTCTTATTGTTTTAAGAATTGTCTCACTTGCTTTCTTAAGGTACCACGGCTTATCTGCTTTGGTTCAGTTCGCATACTCTAAGAAAGAATGTGACTCAGGCCAGATGGCACTGTGGTAGTGCTGCCACCTGCCACAGTGGTGACTCAGGTTCAGACGCACTTTCAGGTAATTTGAAGTTGGCTGGAGGAGAGAGGATGAGTGCCCTAGGAACAGCTTTCCTCTTTCAGGAGGGGGGTTCTGGGGACCCACTGCCCGCCTGCCACCTGGTGGATGCTCAGTGGTTACAAAAGAGGGATTGCTTGAATAATGAAAGGGACGCCCTCATATACTGATATGCATGTGTGTGTGTGGAGGCACATAATTATTGTTCATCACTGCACACTGGCTAGCAATGAGGAGAAAATGCTGGAAGAACATCCTTGGCCAGCTTGGTGATTTCCAGCCCTCTGTATACCCCACATCATTGACTAAGCAGGGCTTTGGGACCATGGGTTGTGCTCTGTGGGGAATGGCCTTCCCTTCTCTGGTCTTGCCGCTGAGGAAAATCCACTGGGAACTTGCCAGGAGCCAGATAAATCCAAAAAAAGGTGCATTATCAGGTGAGGGGGGTTCCATGTTAAAATAGCAATTTAAACATCACAGGCTGGATATTCAAACTGCGCTATTTTGTGGCGCAAACCCTTGCGCTGCACAAAATAGTTACGCAGGGGTGTTGCCAGGGTGATATTCAAAGGAGTTGCACTATTGAGCAACTCCTTTGAATATCACCCCCGGGCCACAGCCACTGTGCATGGCGCAGTGGAACTTGTGCCACTGCAAGTGGTCAGAGTGGAGCATTCAAGTTGCGGTGGCGCAAGTACCATTGCACTATGCGCAAATTTCTGATATTCAAAAGGTGACATGCAAATGGGGCCATAATTCATGCAAGGCGCACGGGGGGCCTTTGAATCTATTTATGGCCCCATTTGCATGCCATTAACATGCAGGTGCGCCGATCCCCGAGGACTTGCTCCTGGCACCCTGCCAGGCAGCAGCCGTTGGGGACCGACGTCCCCTGCAGCCCAATCGCAGGCAAAAGTATGAAAATCCCTCCCCGACTGGCCCGGATCGCTGGCATTAGGTTAAATAAATCCTCTACCAGCCCGATCAGGGCATAATTGTTAAATATCCCCCCCACCAGCCCGATCGCTGGCAGCACAGAAGTCCCACCCCCAGAACATATCCCTGGTGGTCCAGCGGACGCTAAGCCGATCGCAGGCAGCAAAGTGATGAAAGCCCCCAGACCAAATCCCTGGTGGTCCAGTGGACTGCTAAGCCAATCGCCTACTGCATAATGTTTAAACCCCACCCCAAGAACAGATCCCTGGTGGTCCAGTGGACCACTAAGCGATAAGTGGGCTGCATAATGTGGCAACACCCCCAAGACCATGTCCCTGGTGATCTAGTGTCCCCCCATCCGCTCACTCACGAAGCCCCACCACCCGCTCCCCGGCCGGCAGCATCCCACCCACCTGCCGCCTGCTGCCGCCGACCGACTGCCCGTAGGCTGCATGCCCATGGTGCAGAGCAGCCACGGGCGGCAGCCCACAGGGCAGTCAGTCGGTGGGTGGCGGGCGGCAAGCGGTGGGATGCTGCTGCTCGCCGCTGCCGGGGCGGGTGGTGGGGCTCATGGGTGGGTGGGGTGGGGGACACTAGATTACCAGGATCTGTTCTTGGGGGTGGGGGTTTAAACATTATGCAGCCCGCGATCGGGCTTAGTGGTCCACTGACCACCAGGATCTGTTCTGGGGAGTGGTGGTTTAAACATTATGCAGCCCTCGATCGGGTTTAGTGGTCCACTGACCACCAGGGATCTGTTCTGGGGGTTTGCCACATTTTGCAGCCCGCCATTGGGCTGGTGGTGGGGGTATTTTTGCAATTATGTCCGCGATCGGGGCCAGTGGGGGTTTACAATGCTTATGCCTGCTCGGGCTGGTGGGGGGTTATTAACCTTATGCCCGTGATCGGGCCAGTCGGGGAGGGGGATTTTTACGCTTTGCCCATGATCGGCCAGTCGGGGGTGGGGATTTTTACACTTCTGCCCGCGATCGGGCTGCGGGGGGGGGGCACAGGGAGTAGGTTGAAGGCCAGCCACAGGTGGCAGCTGCTGTGTTGCGCCCTGAAATGCGGCAGCTCACCTGTGGGTGGCCCTCGACTTACTCCTTTTTTTGGCTCAAAGTTGTGCAGGCGCAGGTTGGGGGTTGCGCCTGCATAAGTCTGCACTGAATATCGGGCTGTGCAGTTTATACATGGTTCCTCCCCCTCTGGTTCAGCATTCATTCATTTGCATTGCGCTGTTGCTCAGCTTGACTTGGGGGGCGCAATTGCCTCCTGCTGAATATGGCAGAATGGCGCAATTTCAGACTTGCGCAGGCGCAACCCTATTGCGCATGGCACAACCCTTTTGAATATCCAGCCCCACGAGTGTAAAGTCAGCAAATATTAACTAGTGACCACAAATAATGCACCACAACATAACAGCCCAGCTTATATCAGCTACAATGTAATAATAGTGATCCGCTGCAATCCGATGAAGTAATAGTCAGGAAATGTAGAGAATTATGGACAGCAATAATTTCCATTTTACACCTGTATGAGAACATAGACTTATGGTGGGAAGATGCGAAACAGGCTTCATGAATTTTTTCAGGAGTTTTCAGGGAGTAAAGCAAATAAAGAGTATTTAAAATACCTTAGGCTCAGAACACAATTTCAAATTCAAATTTTAATTTCTAAGACATAAACAGAACACAGAGGTTATACCAGCCAAATTACGTGTGTAAAGCAGGAGACATGTAAAATAAAGGAGAGTTTGATCTTTATATCAAGAAAGGGGTTTTGGTATACAAAATAAGAAAAAACTTTGGACCCATTCAAGGACTGTAAAAAAAGAGTGGCTAAAGGCATTTTTAGTAAAATCAGAAGGAATGATGGTTACTATTTCTTTGTACTGCTCGGGTGCACTCGTAAGTATCAGGGAGAAAGGGTCCTGCAGTGGGACCTTGTAAATCGTATTCTTTCAAGCAGCTGCATGCATGCTATGTTTGAATGTACATTTCCTCTCGGGGTCCAGCATCCCACTACCAGCCTCCCACCAGGTGGAGGCCAGGTGGTAACTGCAGAATCAGTCTAAATTCTTTCAGGTGATTTCCATACCTATCCCACAAGGCTTTGCATTACTGGGGAATATGTGATCTTATATTTCTATGTTCAAATGGTTTTGCGAGTTGCAGTTCTGACCTCATGTTTAGATTTTAAAGCATCCATAGCCACAAATGTGGCCACCTCTGATAACAAAATCTAATATTTCCCTTCATAGATGAGCAAGGAGAAAAACATTGTTTTTCAGCATTAATATGTGAAGTTCTGGTCAATGAACAAAGTCAATGCAAATAATGCCCAAAAGATAGTAACTCTCTCAAACTATTATGGAAAAAAAAGGCCACCACTATCACACCTTATCTCCATCTCGATACTGGAGAGAGAAAAAAATTGTACTGTGCTCAAAAGCCCTCATCATTTGACTAAAATGACAAACTGTTTATAACAGACTGGGAACAAATTTTTAAGAAATGCTCATCAGATCTAATTCTGGTAATTGTGAAAATATCAAGGCAAGACTATGAAAAACCTGAAATACAAATTAAGAAAATGGAACAAAAGATATAAAAACAGTTTAGCATCAACAATATTAGAACAACAATTGGCTAAAATAGAGATTAATCTGAAATGTTTCCAAGAAGGACTCAAGGTGTATAAGTGCAAAAAATATGGCAGAGATAATGAAGATTATCAAGATGGGCATATTAACAATTAGCAAAGTGAGAATGAAAATGGGAACCTTTCATATACTGGGGGAGACCATAGAGTTCTGAGAACATAAAAACTTCAGAAAGGGAACAAGAATCCAGTCCAGGTTTTAAGCACGGCTGGGAGTGTGTGAGGGTTTGATGGTTGCTCAGGTGGGTAGCAGTAGGGTGGGGCACATGGGGGATGAACCAGGAGGGACAAAACCCCATATGGACAATATGTCCCAGGACAGATAGGGAACTCTAGGCAGACTAGATGGACCTTTGGTCTTTTTCTCCTGTCATTGTCTATGTTTCTATGTTTCAGTCCTGAATATGGAGAGAACACAATTGTGAAAACAAAAAAATAGAACACATGGGTTTCAAAACGAAATCAATCTTTTGTCCCTCACGGATACAAAATCCTGCTATCACTACATACCGTCAGCTGGTTGAACAAGGCATGGACAGATTAAAACTGGGAAATCAGAATAATGTCAAACAAAATTTCACTAGGAAAGAAAAAGAAGCTCTGAAGAATCTACAAAGGTATGATGTGTTACTAACAAAACCAGCAGATAAAAGCTGAGGAAAATAAAAATGTATGGAGGAGACACAGAAACATAGATTTTGATGGCAGATAAGGACCACCTGGCCCACCTAGTCTGCTCATTTCCCCCTACCTACTTAACTCCCGATCCTAAATGATCAACCGCTGACCCTCTCTTTCCTACCACTAGGGTTGCCTTCTGTCTATCCCATGCATTCTTGAACTCTCCAATCCTTTTAGCCTGTACGACCTCCGATGGGACACTGTTCCATGCAACCACTACCCTTTCTGTGAAAAAAATACTTCCTCACATTTCCTCTGAGTCCCCCCCCCTTAGCCTCATATTGTGACCACTTGTTCTTGCACATCTCTTTTTTTGAAAGATGCTGCCCTCGTGGACCTTGTTGATTCCCCTGAGGTACTTGAATGTCTCTATCATATCCCCCCTCTTCCTCCGTTCCTCCAGGGTATACATATTAAGGTCTTTCAGTCTTTCCTCATATATTTTTCTGGTGCTATCCTTTCACCATTTTTGGTTGCCCTTCTCTGGACTGCCTCTATTCTGTCAATGCCCTTTCGGAGATGTGGTCTCCAGAACTGAACACAGTATTCTACACATGTGGCCAAACCAATTGTCTGTACAGTGGCATTACCACCTCATATTTTCTACTGGTAATGCCCCTCCCTATGCACCCCAGCATCCCTCTTGTCCTCCCCACTGCCTTCTGACACTGCTTGGCCATCTTCAGGTCATCTGTTATGTTTACCCCCAGGTCCCTTTCCAGTTTTGTTGTTGTTAGTACCCCCCCCGTATTTTGTAGTCCTCTCCAGGATTCCTGTGGCCCAAGTGCCTAACTTTGAATTTCTTTGCACTGAATTTAAGTTGCCACTCTCTTTACCACTCCTCCAACTTGCCTAGGTCTCTCATTTTTTCCACCTGTCTGGAGTGTCTACCCTATTGCAGATTTTCGTTACATCTGCAAAGAGGCACACCTTCCCTTTCAGCCCCTCCACCGTGTCACTAATGAAGACATTGAAGAGGACCGGCCCCAGAACTGAACCCTGTGGCACCACACTGGTCAGCTCCCTCTCCTGAGCTTGAACTCTGTTCACCACCACCCTCTGTGTCCTGTTGCTCAGCCAATCTCTGACCCACTGTACCACCTTGGGACCTACTCCTAGACTGCGCAACTTGTTTACTAGCCTCCTGTGTGGCACAGTGTCAAATGCCTTGCTAAAATCTAGGTAGGCCATGTCCAGCACCCCTCTCTGATCCGCCACCTTGGTTATCCAATCAAAGAAGCCTATCCGATTTGTTTGACAAGATCTCCCTGCTATGAACCCATGTTACCTCGGGTCTTGTGCCCTACTAACCTCCAGATATGCCACAATGCTTTCCTTTAACATGGAAGCCACAAACAGCTTTCAAATGAAACATTTTATTGCAAGCTAAGGTATGACCCAAAAACTGAGATCAAAAAGAGTGTGGACTTGTTTTTGAAGCTCAGTTTGTTAGAAGGCCACATTACGGATTCAGAACCTGCCTAACCTTTGGGACCCACATTGATAGTATTTAAATACCTTGGAATCTCCCTCAATCCCTGCCTAACCTTTGGGACCCACATTGATAGTATTGCGAAAACTGTGAATCAACGCATTGATATCCTATACCGTAACAGACAGTTCCTTACCCAATCTGTGCTGAAGATTGCTGTCCAAAGCTCTGTCATCTCTGTCATAGACTATGGCTTGATTATCTATGGCTGTGCCTCAACTACCGCACTCAGGAGCATAACAACCTCCCTTAACAAGGCCTGTCGGCTGCTCACTGGTGTCCAAAGACGCACTCATACATGTGAGCTCTACGCTGATACGGGATGGTTACAGCTTTCCAATTGCATAAAGTACCTTTCCTGCTTGATGGTGAAAAAATCTACCTTGGGCCTCACTCCACCCTGCATCCAAGACCTGCTACGCCCTAATACCAACCCCCGTTTCACCAGAAGTTTGGGACGTCAGCTTCTCCAGATCCACCGATGCTGCACCACCCAGGGCCAAAGATCCTTTGCCTACCATGCACCCAGCTGGTATAATGCCCTCAGCACTTACATCACTACCTCTACCTCTCTAGGAGTATTTAAATCTAGGCTACAGCTTCACCTCACAGCCTCCAGCTCCTGTGACTGCTTTGATTAATTTTTCCCCCTTTGACTATTTTGCTTAGCCTCCCATCTCTGATTCACTCTGACAAAGACATTTGAGTTGAACTAGTCTCCCTATGTCTGCCTCTCCTTGCTCCTCTTCCCCCTCCATTGTTCTTTCTCTATTGTATTCCACCAATTCAGCCAGTATGTGTTACTCAAGTATTTTTTGTTTCAAGCTGCCATTACTGAACTACCTAATACTGCTTAATGCTGCTTTATAATTTTGTTTGCTATATTTTGTGTAATTTTGCCTGTCTTGCACCCTATTGACATGGAACCTTGGTAAAAGAGCCATGGCTCAAAGGTAATAATTCCTAGATTCAATAAATAAAATAAATAAGTGAATAAATAAAATTTAGAACATGACTTCATAAAAACAGAACATCTGATAAAACCCACTTTTATTTGTTACTAGAGATGCATAAAAACCCCATGACACCACCTGGTAGACCCATAGAGGCATCTATAGCAAGTATAACTGACCTTTGTCAAAATATATTGATTTCTCTTTGAGGCCATAGTTAACTCAGTTACAGTCATACTTACAAGACACAACAGACACAATTTTGGCTAAAAAGGATTTGAATGTGGAGAAGAAGTACTCTCACTTACAACTGACATAGAAAATTTATATTCGAACATCCCCTACACTGGAGCATAGAAACTCTGGAAATATGGCTTTCAGAGCATCCTGGAAATACTGTCCTACCAACATTCTTTATTCTTAACATGGCTGTATTAGTCCTAGCTTCAAATTATTTTTTGTTTAACAAGTTTGTATAAACAAGTTAAAGGAACCACCATGGGGACTACATTTGCCTCAAGCCTGGCAAATCTGAATGTGGGTGTATTAGAAGAAAGGTCCATCTCTGATGTCATAAACAAATTTTTTTCTACAGAATATAATGATGTGGAGATATTATATTGATGATGTATTTCTTCTATGGAAAGTAAGCAAGAAGTAAGTAAGCTGCCTTCCATACTTGAACCATGCTGTTATCTACCTTCTTTTTGTAATGTAAACACCTGGGGTGGGATATTCAGATTGTGCCAGGCTGTGGCGCAAGCCTGGGTGCAGCGCAACTGGGATGTGCCAGGGCACTGACAGGGTGATATTCAAGGGTGCTGCGCCATGGCTCAGCACCATTGAATATCACTCTGTGGCCACCCGCATTGTGTATGGCGCAGTGGCACTGCACTAGCGCAAGTGGCCAGAGAGGGGCAGGGGGATGCGCCAGCGCAAGTGCCGTTGCGGTAGGTGCATCAACTGTGATATTCAAAGGTGCACATGCAAATGGGGCCATAATGCATGCAAGGCACAAATGGGGCCATTTGCATGTCATTATGGTCCCACCTGCATGCAGGTGCACCCATCCCCGACGACTTGCGCCTAGCGCCCTGCAAGGCTGCAGCTGTCGGGGTCCAATGCCCCCTGCACAAGTGGCAAAGTTCCCCACTGCCCGGTCGCGGGCATATGTACAAACTTTAAAATGTCCTGTATCCACTGGCAGCCCGATCGCGGGCATATGTATTATAATTAAATCGTCCTATATCCCTGGTGGTCCAGTGGACCGCTTGCAGCCCGATCGTGGGCAGAAGTCTAAAGGAAGATTAAATCCCATCCCTGGTGGTCCAGCGGTACCCCCCACTCCACCCTCCTACTGAGCCCTGCCACCCCGTTCCCCCCCCCGGTCAGTGGCAGCTCCCCCACCCTGCAAACTGCCCGGCGCTGCCGTGACTGTGTACGAGTACAGCTGTTACACCCACTGGTCCTAGCGTGGGCCAATGGGTGTGCAGACCATACTATACTACTCAGTCCAGATATGTAGACTGTTATCTACCTTTTGCTTGTAATGTCAACACCTGACGTACTTGTATTGAGACTGTTTTTGCCTGTTGTTCTTGAATGTACCTTGTACTTGTTGTACCTGATGTTCTTGAATGTACCTTGTAAACTCCCAGGTCGCACCTGAAAATAGGCACTTGGTTGTCTAGTGTGCTTACCCGGTAACCAAAAGCAAATAAATAATAAATGAGAATGATCTTGACTGATTCTTGGAATACACCAACTCCTGTGAGGAAAATTTGAGATTCACAGGTACAGTACTGCTGTTTACACAACAGTTGATGTTATTAGATCTGCAAATCATGAAAAAGAATGGCAAACAAGAGACAATAGACTATTGTTTTCCATTCTTTTTCATGATTTAAAGATCTATACAATCAATTACTTATAATATTAATTCACAGAAAACGTATGTCACAGAACAGGTTAGTACAAGCAAACTGTTGTCACCCATGTAGTCTAACTGAAAACATACCAAGGGGACAAATAAAAAGCATGAAAAGACATTGTAGCACATCTGTAGAATTTGAGATGAAAACTAAAGACCTGCAATGCCAACTTCTGTCCAAAAACTACATGTCAGAAGAAATAACCAAATTTTACCAAACAACCAGAGACATTCTGAGAGAACAGTTGCTTCAAAAGAAAGGAAACAGTGATTGCGAAAATGTAATGACTTTTGTTACATCTTACAGTGAAATGAGAAATTAAATTATAGAACTTATACAGAAACATTGGAAAGTATTATAATTGGACCCAGTTCTATTCAAAGGATATGGCAATGGTCCCAGAACCACTTTCAGGAGAGGAAGAAACTTAGAGGTCTATGTCTTTCATAGCCACTACAAAGAAAAAGTACAGAATAGATACACTTGGCAACTAGCTTTTCCGACAAGCAATTTTAGATGTTACAACTGCATGCACTGCAGTAATATTTATCATACAAAAGCTTCAAACATCCAAAAAAGGCACAAAGTTTAGAATAAATGAATTTATCATTTGTAACTCAAGTGGTGTTGTATATATGCTGTGGTGTTCTTGTGGTCTGGCCTATATCAGCCACACCAATTACTGAAAATTCGCATTGGAGAGCAAAGGACAGTAATCCTGAGTAACAGTGAAGCTTGTGCTATTACACGTCATCATAAAGCAGCATAACAAAGTTCATGTGCAACACTGCATTTTATTGGTATAGAAAAAGTGGCTATGTCTTATGCAATACAAAGCTTTTTGGATTAACAAATTAAGTACTGTTCAACCAAAAAGGCTGAAAGAGGAACTAAATTTAAGTTGCTTCCTCTGAAAAATTGGAATTTGTGACTCTCTCCTCTTGTCTACTCCCCCCTTTGCCCACCCCGATTCATTGTTCTGTTACAGCATATAATTCTGTGTTTCTAATGAAATAATTCTGATATGCTCTAAGAAAGTTGATGCTCTGTAATACTGAGAATGTGTTCACTTTTGCACAATGCATTTCATTCACCATAAGTGATGCCTGATAAGCACTGTGGTTTGGTAGAGGTGGGGAAATTATCAAATTCTGAATTCGCTGAATTTTCACAAAATTTCACAAAAAGTTTTTGAATTTTCTGAAATTTGTTTAATGGCCGTAACTTAGTCCATGTTTAAGCTAGGCATCTGCAATTTGGAAAGCGTATTGTTTGGGATAGTCCTTATAAACATTCCAAGTTTCATGACATTTGGATGAAGGGTGTGCAAGTTATTAGGGGGCTCAAAACCTAGCAATTTAATATTCATGTGACCATTTCTGAAAATATATCTGTGCTTAGAACTTAGCCACCTTTGGAGCTAGAGAACTGAAAACTTAGAAGCATACTTTCTTGGAAGATTCACAGAAACTGCAAAATAGAGAGAACCAGGTTTAGCTATGACCTGCATCCTGACACGACTTCCAGTGGCTCACTTCCAAACCCGGGTCATCAGCATGGCAGCATGGCGTTCTGATACTGGACCATGGTGGTTGCCTTAAAGCCTAATATTTTGAGTCAATGAAGCTAACAGCATTGTTGATATTCTGTTCTCTAGCTTTAAACTTATAGGGGCTTAAAATTCAGTAGTTTATGTAACTGTGAAATGTAATTTTAACATTACTGAAAGTTTGGAGGCTTATACCTTAGTCACTTTTAAAACTAGAGATATTAAACTTGGCACATATGTTTATGGGCATGGGTAATATTATCATACCAAATGTGGTGCAATTTTCACAAATGCTTTTAGTTTACATAGTTGTTAATTTTAATTTTAAAATTTCCTAATATTTAGAAGCTTATAACTCAGTTTTTAAAGATAGAGATCTGAATCTTAGCACACATTTATATGGGTACTAGGCCAGAGTACATTCCAGATTTGGGGCAATTTGGATAAATACTTCTAAAATTAGACAGACATAACCGAAATACAATTTTTGATGAAATTTCACAGAATGATTGTGGAAATTTCATAAAATTTCATGGAAGCAAAATCAGCATTTTGCCAGGATTCCACAGGTGGAAGAAGAAGAAAAAATTCACCCATTTCTATGGTTTGGTGCTGATACTTCACCTTATGTTAGTCACCGAACACTGTTGATGTTGAAATACACTTTTAAATGTCTGTAACTGGTCTAGTACCAGGTTTGGCAATGACACCTCTTTTATGTATTAATTATTTAATTGTGTAACAATAGAGAGCCGGCCTGTCAGTGCAGTGGTTGGACAATCTGCTTGTGACACCAGCGACCTGGGTTTGGGAATGAGCCCGGGGAGCTGGAGGGCCAGCCGGGGGAGAAGGCTTGAGCATCCTAAGGACAGCTCGTCTTCTTCAGGGAGGAAGGGAGGATATTGTCCTAGCACATGACTGGCCCCATGCGGAGGTCTGGGGCACAGCAAGCATCAAGACAGAAGAAGCAGTGGGGAGGATGTCACAGACATTGGCGCTAAGTGCCCTGACATCAGGGATTCCCTTAACGCCTGACAGAACACCGGAAAATCACTCTCCAGGCTCTGGGTAGACGGAGCCCCAGAGCAAACCCCTAATGGCTCCCACTTGACTGGCCGGTCTCAGATCCTGATGCAGACAAAGAAGCTTGGCGTGTAGCTGCCCCACCGCGTCCCTGCCTGGGGGGGGTAGAACCGAGGCTACATAGGGGATTCCTGGACAGCACAGGTAGGTGGCTGAAGCAGGGGCAAGACTCCAGTAGGGGCTCCTGAAGGAGCGGGGTCTGGGGAGAGTAGGGGTGTAAAAAAGAAAGTAAAAAAAAAACAATAAAGATTTGCAATGATTTTCCACATTGGCTTTAAAAAGGCCTGGTCTTAACAGTATTTAAAGGGTCTGTTTTCACTTGTTAGCCATGCTCTGAAGATGGTACTGTCCCTGGCCCTATAACATCAACATGCTTTTGCAGTTCTGGATGTCATGTCCATCTGCCTTCCTAGTTCATTGGGTAACCAGATGCATAGTTCTTAAATTATTGGCAAGTTGAATTTTATGCACAGCATATTTGGTGTGATTAAGAAATGGACTGTCAGAAAATAAATTCTATTAATGCAGTAACTGTGTTCCACTAAGCTTATGTTGTGCTAGTCTGATTGGGGTTTGCTGCGCTAACTGACTTCTTCTATCCTTTGATAGACAAAGGCTATCCTATTACTTGCTCTGAAACCTTTATATAGAAAAGTTATACAACATTCAGCCAAAGCGTACCTGCTGGTGGTGCACCGTACCATTACAAGGAAGATGTGGGATCAAGTTCCAAACCCCCTGCCTGGGCTGAAGGAGTCCAGGCACGATGAAGAGACATCATTATCAGCCTCTAGGAGATGGGAAGGGCTGGTTGTCTGCTCACTGAACCCCTCCTATGGTAGTTTGAGAAACAGTCTTGATGTCATGGATAAACATGCAATGTTGGCTATTCTCGATTCACAGGATGGCATTGTGATTGGCCACTTGTGACTGGCCATTTGTAAATGCCAGTTGTGATAGTGACGAGCATGCAGGAGTGGAACCCCCCTCAAACAGAATGATGGTTGCACTTCTCCACCCATATCAGGAAAGATGAAAGCCTTAATGGCCTTCCTTGCTGATTCCACTGCCTTAGGAGATACCTTAGTAGTCAGAAGGCATAAGCTAACCATCAAGACCCCGATGGAAGGGGTAAGCTGTGGAACACCAACGGAGAAAACCAGGATCTGGGCAGCAGCTGTCCGAGGTGAGGAGCAAGTGAAAGGGGAGGCTGGAGTGTGCGAGCCACAGATGAGGGGAGAATGGAGGACCAAGTTGGGGTTGAGGTGAAAAATAGAATAAATTATTAAAATACTGTAAGTTATACAAAAATCATTTGCAGTGGTTTGTGCTCAAAGAAGAACATAATTTAATCTACAAGGGTGTGCTGTGCAAATATATAGAATACAAGTAAACAGACGTGAAAAAGAAATAAGCACCCTAGCTGGGATTTAAACCCAGGCCACACAGAATACCATTTCACTGTGCAACCAGCTGCACCGGCAACACAACTGAAATCTTTGACTCCCAGAAACACCAATTATTTCTCAAATAAACAACCTGGAGCTTTATAAATTCTAATTATACTTAATCCACGCTGGTGGACGTGAGGACACAGGGGGCCGCCTCCCCACGAGCTGAAATCTGCAGCTCCCCCACTGATAGCCCCACTGGTGGTCATGTGGGCAGACGGTGCCGCCCTTCCCCCCGAGCCGAAATCTGCAGCTCCCCCGCTGATAGCCCCACTGGTGGTCATGAGGGCATATGGAGCCGCCCTCCTCCTGAGCTAAAATCTGCAGCTCCCCTGCTGATAGCCCAGCTGGTGGTCATGAGGGCACACGGAGCCACTCTCCCCTGAGCCGAAATCTGCAGCTCTCCTGATGATAGCCTCACTGGTAGTCAAGACAGCACATGGAGCCACCTTCCCCCTGAGCCGAAATCTGCAGCTCCCCAGCTGACAGCCCCACTGGTGGTCCTGAGGGCACACAGAGCCGCCCACCCCCCCCGGACAAAATCTGCAGGTAGGACATTGAGACATTCAGGCATGGCAGCCTAGTTCCTTGTGTCTCACAGGACTGTGTTCACCCCGCTGACACTTCGCGTCAGCTGCCCCACTGCCTCCACCACCACCCTTGGTGAGCCACTTACTATATAGGCAGAGTCACATGTGAGAAACAACCAATCACCCTACTTTCCCCTTTGCAGCTTATCTGCTCTCACCACTAGTGACAACTACTGCCAATTTGCACTCAATTTTCCCAACCAGCATCAACATGCTGCACATAGCCTATAAAACTATCTTAAGTATAGCCTTACTTGCCACAGTAGTATCCCTCCCACCCTCGTATCTCCCCGAATTGCAACCTAGTCCTCTAGATATCACTTTCCAAAACACACCCAAGTACCTGCTCCTCCCCCATAATTGGACAGCACCCTGTCACTCCACACCATTGCTAGCTTCCCAGTCCTTCCCTTCTCCCCCCATCCTTTCACACTGGGCTGTCAGTGATGAAATTCCCTGCAGCGGGGCATTTCTCACATCCCTCCCAGACTCCCTCTGCCCACCGCAGGGCAAAATGTTTTCTACCTAATACAAAACTGGTGCAAACTTTACTACTGCTCCTCACAGGGGACATCAAGCTAAATCCTGGACCTGCCACCCACACCAGTCACAACCCCTGTCCCACTGTCCAACTACCCAGAGGCCTAAAAGTAGCCCACCTAAATATATGCAGTCTATTACAAAAATTGCCCTTGCTCCAACAAATCATCCTATCACTAAGTCCTGGCATCCTGATTATCACTGAGACCTGGCTGAAACCACACAACCTGGATGCAGAAGTAGCTATTCCTGGTTACTCCGTCACTCGTCATGACTGTCCAGGCACCATGAGAGGTGGCGGCATAGCCATTTAAATATCATCCTGGATAAAGTTCTCTCCTATCTTGCTATCTGCTCTCCCGCCATCCATTAACATCTTGCTAATAAAAATCTCCTTACCCCACTCAGTCCTCATATTTATAGCAGGCTCCTATTGTCCCCTCGACTCCCAAATGACCTTGGTCATAGCGCACCTGGACACCCTAAAAACCATTGCTTCAGGGGGCGAACTCCATATCCTTGGTGACTTTAACCTGAACTGGCTCTCTGGTGCTAGCACCAAGCTCCACAACCATGTGGCTGCATTAAATCTGTCTCAACAGATCACTGAGACCATGCGTCTAAACCACAAAACTCAGAACCACTCCCTACTGGATTGGGCCCTCACATCGCACCCACACAGGATAATTGCCTCTGACCTCCTACCAGACTCTTTGAGCGATCACCACATGATATACATAGTAAGAAAAATATTTTAAGCCAAGTCACCTCCACCAAGAACTCTCATCAGGTCATACAAATCCCTTGACCTTGAAGGGCTCTCAAATGACTTAGCAAACTCAAACTGGTCTTTCATCCCCAAGACCACCTCTATTGACTTCACCCTAGACTTCTTCAAGTCCAGATATCTTGCCATCTGGGACCACTATGCCCCACTCAAGAAGACCAGAGTAAAGGGAGCTCATCTGCTCTGGATCTCAGCAGACCTTTCGGACCACCTCCGAGCCAGGAACCAGGCGTGGAAAGCCTACAAAGCATCAGGTACACACATTAACCACCTACACTACTGAACACTTAGAAATGCCTGCACCAGGCTTATCCGGCAGGCTAAAGCCTACTATTTCACATCATCCCTCCGAAACAATCTAAATCACCCGGCTAAGTTTTGGAAGTCAATCAAATCACTCTTCTCCTTCCCACCCAGCCCCCACCCTGTCCTAGTTGTAGGTGGCTGCACAATATCAGAATCACATGCAGTGGCCACTGTTTTCAACACCTTTTTCACTACTAGTGCGACCTCTCTCTGCTCAAACCCACTGTCTGGAACACACCCTCCTGCATCCGCATCCCTACCCATCCAAACCCCCTACCTGGCTTTCTCCTTCTCCCTAGTTACTCCGTCTAAAGTACTCAACACCCTGCTTGCCCTCAACCCCCCCCATGGGTAAATGCCCCTCGGGGCTAGATGTCAAAATGCTCTACCTGTCGGCCCCAGCCATTGCCATCCCCCAAGCGTCCCTCTACAACCTCTCCTTCTCTAACGCCACTATCCTCTCAGATTGGAAGCATGCCACAGTCATTCCCCTCCCTAAAGGCAGTGAGCCATCCTCCCCTGGTAACTTCTGCCCCATCTCCCTCCTCCCCATTTTAGCCAAAATCTAGGAACATCTAGTCCTCTCGCAACTTTCCTCCTTCCTTGACTCCTCCTCTTTCTTTACTCCTTACCAATCAGGCTTTAGGAAATCCCACTTCACTTTCACTTCCCTCCTCAGACTCACTGATTCCATCCTTACAGGCATGGACAAAGGTCACATCACATCTGCCATTTTTGTTGACCTAGCTAAGGCTTTCGACACTGTCTCTCATGCCCTTCTTCTGTCGAAGCTCTCCTGCACTGTGCTCTCCACTGCGGCCGTCAGCTGTTCAAATCTTACCTGGCAGACAGGTTCCAATCAGTCAGAATTGGTACATCCATATCTGACTCCCTCCCTGTCACCACTGGTGTCCCCCAAGGCTCTGCCCTTGGCCCAATGTTGTTTTCCATCTTCCTGAATGACCTGCCATCAGCCTGCCCACACACATCCATTCACATGTATGCAGATGATACAATACTGTATACTTCAAGACTCTCCCCCCTGGAAGTGGCACCCAGACTCCAGCAAGACTTCAATGATGTTCAGCTCTGGTTTCACGCAAATCAACTTATTCTCAATGGCAAAAAAGTGTTCTCATTAATCTTCCACATGAGGCAGAGACTCTCCTGACTCCCCTCCAGTCCTACTTTCAAAACCCTATGTTGGACTCCCTTAGAAGACTGCACCTCCTTCAGATATCTAGGGGTCTGGCTGGACCAGCACATCGACTTTTCTGCACATATCAATGATACCCACAAAAAAATGCACCCCAGATTGGACGCTTTATTCCATAACCGTGGCTGTATTCCTCTGCCAGCCCGCAAGGCAATTGTGCAGAAAATGATCCTCTCTATTTTTGATTACAGGGACGTAGTCTATAGTGCCACCCCCAAGTCCACCCTGGCTAGAATGGATCCTCTTTTCCACTTCTTCTGTCATTTTGCCCTGGACTGTACACCCTCCACCCACCACTGTGACCTCTACCGGTCCCTTAACCTCCCCTCGCTCTATGTTAGGCACCAGTCCCACTGCAATAGAGTCACAGCCAGATTCTGAACCCAATCATTACCCTCTTACCTCGCTTCTACCCTTCTACCCTAACTGCTCAAACACCCCCTGCATACTCACTCAGGAACTTCAACTCCCGGCTCCTTCATGTCCCTTACATGGCGACCTCTGCCAGCCAGTTGGCTTTCAGAGCTCGCATGCCCAAACTATGGAACTTCCTGCCTGAGGACATTCAGCACGCTCCCTCCTCTTGGCAATTCAACTCCCTCCTCAAAGGGCACTTCTCCACCAACTGCTCATGCAGCCTAAACTCACACTAGACTAGGGCATAGCTCTCCAACTGGCTCCAACTGTGGTTACTCCAAATGTTATATCTCTGGCTCTGTGTAGTTGTCATTTGCACCTTCTACCAATTTGCTGCAGTATCAACCCAGATTTTCTGTTTGCATGCTGTGTACATAGTGTATTATTCTTGTATATATCTGTTCATATATATCTGTGTAATGTCTGTATTTTTGTATTTGATATGCATACTCCTGTCCCCAACAGCCTCACAGGATGCATCCGGAATCGAGAGGTAGTCTGCTCAGTATGCCTTTCCTGGTAAAACTTTTAAATAAATAAATATACAGTGGAGCTTGTCAGGATGCAAAGATGAGCATCAGATTTCTGCATGACAAAAGGGAACAACTGCCACCGAAATTGCACTGTTTTCTGCATTAACATTGCAGAATTCTGCAGTATTCTGTGTTACATCCTAGCAGTCTCCACTGTGTATGGAATTTAAATAGAATTGCACTGAACCTGTGAGTCAATATTTTCCGAAAAGCTGTTTTTCAATTATGATTGAACGTATCCTGTCTGTAACAGATTCCTCCCCAAAGATGTACGGCACATAACGTTACTGTATTCCTTTGAATGAGTTTTGGTGAGTAAAATTCTGCATGCAAAGGGCTAAACTAGGTCAGGCTGCTATGATTACGGGGGAGTAAATATCCAGTAATCACCTTGTAATTGCCTTAATATTTATTAACAGTAGGGGTTTGTTATGCAGACTGTTGAGCAATGGGCATGGAGCTGAGAAATCAGTGAATACAGAACAAAGTGAACTGACCATCCATTCCCAGTCTGAATATGTACAGAGGCAACTAATTAGCTAGCCTTACAACATACAGCTGGTTGACCTCGGGGCAATGTCTCAAAGACAAGGTCAGACAACTTGAGCAGCCTTGTAGATAGCCCCAAAGAAAGGGAAGGAAGCAGTCTCTGTGAGGTCATACCACCTGACCTCTTGTGTAACAAGCAGATGGGCAAAGTCTGCAGAACTATGGGGGATAAAAAGTACTTGTCTTGGAGTACACAGGCACTAGTGAATTAATCATGCCAGAGATCCAGAGAATGCTGTGTGAATGCTATTCGATCCTGCAACCAAAAGAGGCTTGTTTCAACTGGTGTGTGAATCTGTGTGCCAACACCTTTTCTAAGAAATGAGTGGTAAGAACTTAGAATTTAGTTCAATTTAGTGTTCATTTCTGACTAACTCTTTCATATAAAACCTGTTTGTTTTGATTTTCCTAATGGGTTCTGTATTTCCCTATTTGCTGTCTCTATATCATGTACATTCTGTAGATAGTAAATATTTTATAATTAATCTGTCTGTGACTGTGTAGTGCTTTAAAGGTACAGGTATTTTATTTTTACTGGCAACTCTGTGGTCGCCTCTGAGAGCATGTGCCACAATAAAGTGAGACTCCTTCTACTACAGGAGCATGTTTTGGTGTGCCTGAGGTGAACAGCAGTCCTGTGTGAGTAAGAGTGTTAACTAGGTTAAGAAAGAAACAGGTCTGTAGTACATTTGCAACAAGCTGAAGGCAGCATTGGTTGAGCGGCTCACAAATGAGCTGAGCCATTTGTCAGCTATGTGACACTGTCTTTACTGAACTGATCGTAAATTCAATGGGTATTTCTGTTTTACACGCTGGTGGTTAAGCAAGCAATTACACCCAACAGGGTGGGCTGTATTTGGCAATACCGGACCGTCCAGGGGGGTAATGAGGCCCGCGCAGGCAGAGGACCCTATAGCCCCTGGAAGGTCCGGTATTGCCCATAGCTCCCACTCTGCAGGGTATTATTGTGCTTAGAAAATGGGCCGTGTATTACATTTATTTAAAAAAATCTTTTTTTAAGTTTAAATGCTAGAACTCATAGCTGTTTCAATTATTTTATAACAAAATAGTCCCTCCACCAGCTGAGCCTCTGTAGTTGCAAGCAGGAGCTCGTTGTCATGGTTACACCCCACCACCACCACTACCCCCCCCCCCCACACACACACAGGGAATTACATTGTTCAGACAATTTTGATTTTTTTTTTAAATTGGGCTATGTATCGTGGAATCGTGGTAGTGAGCAGTGGAGAGGTGGTAGCGGGCTGCGAAGTAAGCGGGAAACTGAGCATGTGAAGTAAACACCAAGAAAGTGTCGCCCCGTCTCATTTTCTTTTCTTGGTACAGGCTGATAATTTAATATTTTTAAGATAGGTCGGACGGGAACAGAATGACGGAGTCACTGCTGGGCGTTTTGAATTACAAAGACACTCATCCTGATCCTGATTTCCTTTCCAGGCTGTGTGCTAAATACATGTACTTTTATGTGCTTTGCCAGACTCAGGAGGGTAATAACTGCCACTGGGAATGAGCGTGGTTGAAAGAGAATCACCATTTGTCTTTCTTCTTGACATTTATTTGGGATTTGTCGGGGGATTCATTTGGCAGAGGACCGCGTGAGCAGCAGTTGGACAGGCATCAGAAGTGGGCGGCATCGGTGATCACTGTGGTGCTTTATAAGGTATGCACTACAACTGATTTAAGAGAAACACTTTTTTGCTGTCATTTTTTGGGTTCAAATTTGTGCTGTTGCGACTACACTTGGTTGCAGGGGTTTGAGCCATGGGAGCGGGTGTCCAAGCTGCGGGAAAGAGAGATGGGGATACGTTGGGACAGAGGGTGAAGCAGTGACGAAAACGGTGAACCACTTTGTTACCACAGTGTACTTTCAATCTGATGCAGTGTTATTTGTGGGAGCGAAAAGGTGGCTGAGTGCAGACTTGAGGAGTGAGATAACAGTATGGAGAGTTATGGGACAAGAGTGTACTTTATCCCAGTGCCCACCCTGCCTTTATTTTCTCATTTAGCTAGAGATAGAGCTGAATCTGAGTGTTTTTATTTATAACTGGTAGGGTGGGGGAAGGTGGCGAGTTGGTGTCATGTAAAAAAAATGGCAAAAAAAACGAGCTTCTAAAAAAAGAAAAAACAAAATGAGTGTTGTGATGGATGGGGAGTTCTGTCTCTCGCTAAGTGAGAAAATTAAATGTCAGCGATTTGAAATTGAAATGAGGTGTTTCTGGCCAATTAGAAAGCAGGGTGGTCACTAGTTTATTTCAGTGGGTGAAGGGGCAGTACAGGATGGTACTTTTTATTTCCTGGGCATCTATTGAAAGTTAATGTATCCCCCTAGTAAAGGTACCAACCAATCAGATGCCAGAAAATAAAAAGTCCATTTTCTAAGGAACCAAATTAGCACTTCACTAAATGTTAACAGCAAAATATAATTTTCCAAAAAAATGTCTACATAAAGTATGTTTCTACTGTATACTAATCCGAAATTGTACATTTGTTTCACTCTTTAGGGAATATGTTTTCAGCTAAGCATTAGGGAATATGTTTTCAGCTAAGCACATGCAGTTCTCAGTTTTACTATACTTACCCTAAGACCCAGTTATTCGGGAGGATCACTTGATGAAGAACTAAGGAGCAGTATCATTCCTTTAAGCTCCTCAAGGCATCAAGGAAAATTATATGAAATTTAATACCAATAAGTGTGTAGTTCTTCATGTTGGTAAGAAAAATCCAGGATACTCTTATATCCTTAATCAAACTATGCTGAAATCAGTTACATGTGTTAGAGATTGGGAATAGTTGTCAATGACATTTTTTCATCAGATACTCATTGCAAAAAAATAGTCAAATTAGCACAGTCTTTTTTAACAAAGATAAGACGTGCATTTGTTAATAGATCGGAACATCTTATTACACCCATGTACAAAACTTATGTATGACCTGTTATGGACTATGGTTCCCAATTTTGGTCACCATACCTAAAAAAGATATCAGGATTTTGGAAGGGGTCCAAAGAAATGCAACTAAATATATCCCTAGACTAAAGACAATGGATTTTCATGTAAGACTACAGGAGTCTGGATTATATACATTAGAGGCACAAAGACAAAGAGATCTATTGTTGCTGTATAAACTAATCCACAGTGATTCTGGTCTTAATGAATTTAATATGCAATATAGTCATACAAGAAACAATTTACGGTCACATAATCAAAAAATATTGGTTGACTATGCTAATACTTCCAAAAGGGATCATTATTTTACAATTAGAGCTCCACTTTTATGGAACAAACTTCCACAGGCTGCAATAGATAGTTCTAGTCTGGAATCCTTTAAAAACTACCTTGATAGAACTTATTATAACACTTATAAACTGGTGTAATTGTCCCACTTATGTGGGAGACATACAAAATGGGCCTATTGGCTCCCTTATGTCATTAAAATCCAAGTAATCAAAACTCATTTAAATCTTTGCCATACTGCACTCAACCCATCCACAACCTACGTCTTTCTATTCAGCTAGCTCTTGTACAACATCTGGTGAAAGACCTCATGTCTACCAGTTCTATAGAGGTGAATATGAATTGCTGTTCTACGATGCAATTGTTTCTCGAGAGATCTGAGGCAGCCAAATGCCCAAAGCCAGACAAGCCTTCCACTCCAACCCCAGAGTCAGAGGCTTCCTTTGATAAGCTGGACTGCTTCTTTCTAGAACTCAACTCAATTAAAGTAACCATGCTGGATTTGGCAGGCAATTTTAAAGTACTTAAACTTTCTTTTGAATCCCTGACCACTAAAGTATCAGATGCAAAAGGCAGAAGTAGTTCAGTGGAAGACCGGACTAGCAAAATCAAGCCAGAGGTTATCAGTTTGCATCAGAAGATATAGTACAGATGCGCTAGGAATGGCTGGAAGATCAGGAAGGCAATGTCCGCTGTAACAATTTGGTGGTTGTTGGCCTTCCTAAAAAGCAGAAGGCCCTGATACTATTCATTTTATGCAAATGTTCTGTGAAAAGATAGTGGGGCTATCTCCCAATGACCCACACAATATGATAGAACATCCCCACAGAGCCCTCCACCAAATGTCTGAACTTAGGCAAAAACCCCATTCCACCATATTTCGGCTCCTTAGTTTTTTAGACAAAACACACATTTTATCTAAAGTCTGCAAGACAAAGGAGCTCACCTGGGATGGGCATCGGCTCTACATCTACGATGATCTTAGCCCACAAGTGCTAGCCAAGCAAGCCGAATATAAAGAAATCAAGAGCAAGCTTTATATGGCTGGCATTCACTTCTACATGCTATATCCTGCAAGACTTTGAGTAACAACCTCAGAAAGTGAAAAACAGTTTTCTTCTGCCTTAGAGGCTAAAGTCCAGCTCCCGATTCTTTTTCACAACCTTTCTCTGGCCTCCAGAATGCTGGCCCACTGAAGACACCATCTGCCTGGTTACCTCCAGAAAGCACAGATGTAGGCTTCCTCTCAAATGCTGTCTCTATACTCTAAGTCCATGACCAACAACCCTTCCCTCTTTTTTTTTCCTGAGATCTCAGACCCCCTCCCTGTTTGAAGTCCCCAGTTCTGTACCTCTGCAACATCAGTAGTAGGATCCTTACATGCCCACCCTTCATTTCTGCTGGTCAGCTCCTTGGGATTCACCATTGTGTTTCCCACAGGACACCTTTCTCCTGAGTTGTGTGACTCCACTGCAGCCATGACTAAGCTCTGAACTGATTTCCAGACTGTATGCCTCATTTCTTCAGTGTTTTCTGTCCAAGTCTTCATGGGAACACTGTAGTGGTCCATCCTATGGACACAGGCTGTCTCTCTTGACTCCTTACCTCCAACACAATATTTCAATATTCAAGGGGACTTATATCCTAATATATTCTTATGGATGCCTTACATTGCCATAATGAACTTGTCACTCTTATATATATGGTTTCATATCTACCGCAGGTAAGGAGTGCCTGGGGATTGGAGGCAGCATAGAACACTTTCTTTTACTTGCCTTTTATATGGGATAAACTTCCTTTAGTCTAATAGACCACTCATTTCTTTACAGGCTGTTAATACCATTAATACTTGTTGGTCATACTACCTGCAGCTGTCACCCTGGATTGGGTTGTATAATTATTTGTACTTCTCCTTGCCTCACAGTGCACTGTATGTGATATTTATTTGCATGTTCTGATTGTACAAAGTGATGGCATTCTCTTGTAGGTTTTGGTATTTGATCTCCTTTAGGACTGTTAATCACGGGATGCCAGAGGACCAGGGGGACTGACACTCTCCATAGTCCGCATTGTGGTCCATATATTTAGGAGTGTGGTCACAGGACTGGGATACTGTGCATTTTTTGCACTGCTGGGACTCGAGCCCCACCATAGTTTAATGTTTCCTGTGTTTTTTGTTCCTTTTTACGGGTTGTTTTACTTTATTCTGAGACTATAGTTTGGGGTGGGGGGCAATGTTTTTTGATTTTGCTGCAAGCCTTGTTATTATCTGCCATATAGCAAGGGCACTTTACTTGGCCCATTAGGGATGCACTGTTCTTGTACATCCTTGTTCATGGGTAGCTGCATTAACCATATTTCCTGGAATGTCAAAGGTGCAGGATCCTGGGGCAAGCATTATCAACTTTTGAAACACACCAAGCATTTGGATACCCATATTCTCTACTTGCAGTAACATAGAAACATAGACTTTGACGGCAGAGAAGGACCACTTGGCCCACCCAGTCTGCCCATTTCCCAACCTGCTGGATAAGCTGCAGATTCTAGTTAACCAACAGCCTACTTCCTGCCACCTCCCACTACAATTGCCTTGTGTCTGTCCCATGCATGTTTGAATTCCCCCACTGTTTTAGCCCCAACAACCTCCCCAGGAAGGCAGTTCCACGCATCCACCACTCTTTCTGTGAAAAAAGATTTTCTCACATTACCCCTGAGCTGTCCCCCCTCTATCTTTAAATTGTGTCCCCTTGTTCTTACACATCTCTTTTTCTGAAAGATGCTACCCTCCTGGACTTTGTTGATTCCCTTGAGGTACTTAAACATTTCTATCATGTCCCCCGTCCCTCCTTTCATCAAGGGTATACATATTAAGCTCTCTCAGTCTCTCTTCATATGATTTCTGATGCAGACCCTGCACCATTTTAGTTGCCCTCCTCTGGACTGCTTCCATCCTGTCTATGTCCTTGCGTAGATGAGGTCTCAAAACTGCACACAGTACTCCAGATGGGGTCTCACCAACTGTCTGTACAGAGGGATAACCATTTCCTTTGTCTACTTGTGATGCCCTTCCTATGCATCCCAGTATCCCCTGGCTCTCCTCACTGACTTCTCACATTGCTTGCCCACCTTTAGATCATCTGATATGACTACCCCGAGTCCGTTCCATTTTTGTTGTTGTTAGTACCTCCCTGCTATTGTGTACTCTTCTCCTGGGTTTTTGTTTCCCAGGTGCATTATTTTGCACTTCTTTGCATTTAATCTAAGTTGCCATATGTCTGACCATTCCTCCAACCTTGCCAAGTCCCTTCTCATCCTTTCTACCCTCCCTTGTGTATCAACTCTGTTAAAGATCTTTGTATCATCTGCAAAGAGGCATACCTTTCCCTCCAGACCCTCTGCAATGTCACCTATAAAGATGTTAAAGAGGACTGGACCCAGTACTGAGCCCTGAGGTACTCCACTAGTGACCCCCCCTTTCTTCAGAATGTGTTCCACTCACTATTACCTTCTGTGTCCTGTTGTGCAGCCAGTTTGCAACCCAGGCTACCACCCTGGGACCCACTCCCAAGCTGGCTAACTTGATTATTAATCTTTTGTGCGGGACTGTGTCAAATGCCTTGCTAAAGTCTAGGTAGGCCATATCCACAGCCCCTCCCTGGTCTATTACTCTGGTCACCCAGTCAAAGAAATCTATTAAATTTCATCTGACATGACCTTCCTGCTGTAAATCCATGCTGCTTTGGGTCCTGTGCCCCACTGGCCTCTAGGTACTCAACAATTCTTTCTTTCAGAAGTGATTCCATTATTTTCCCTACCACTGAGGTCAAACTTACAGGTCTGTAGTTTCCTGCTTCTGCCTTGCTCCCACTTTTGTGAAGGGTATCACATCTGCCCTCCTCCAGTCCTCAGGTACCACCCCATCCTCCCATGATTTGTTAAAAAAGTGTGGTCAGTGGTGTCACTAGGTCCTCCCTTAGTTCTTTTAGGATTCTGGGGTGAATCCCATCAGGCCCCATTGCTTTGTCCACTTTGAGTTTTAGGAGTTCTTTCAGGACTCTTTCTTCTGTAAATGGACTGGTGTCAACCCCCCTACCCAAAGTGCTTCTATTGTCTGGTTTAGGTAACTCCTCCTCATCTTCTTTTGTGAATACTGAGCAAAAGTATTCATTCAGTATCTCTGCCTTTTCACTGTCTCCCTCTGCCCACCTCCTCTCCCTTATTAATCTTCACTATTCCTCCCTTAACCTTTCTATGCTCCCTAATGTACCTATAAAGGTTTTATCCACTTCTTAACTGAGTTGGCTATTTTTTCCTCAGTTTGGGCTTTTGCTATTCTGACTGCCTTCCCCACTTCTTTCTGCTTTAATTGATACAGTTCCCTGTCATGCTCCTTCTGTGATGCCTTATACTTTTTGAATGCAGCCTTTTTCTCCTTAACCTTCCCTGCCACCTCTTTTGAGAACCATAGTGGTTTTTTGCTCTGTTTTGTTTTCTTTATCTGTTTCACACGAAGGCTTGTTGCCTCTATGATGGCAGTTTTGATTTTTCTCCATTGTTCTTCCACCCCTCCTTTTTGCCCATTTGCTAGTGTATTCCTCAGGTATTCACCCATTTTGCCAAAGTCAGCCCTTCTAAAGTTCAGTATGCTTGTTTTTGTATGGCTTGTCTCCATGGTTGTGCTTATTGTGAAGCACACTGTGCAATGGTCGCTTGTTCTCAGATGTCTACCGACTTCTAAATTTGTGATCCTCTCTCCATTTGAGAGTACCAGGTCTAGTATTGCTTCCTCCCGAGTAGGTTCCAACACTAGCTGTCTAAGGCCTGCCCCCTGCAGGGCATCGAGAATGACCCTGCTCTTGGATGTGGCTGTAGTACATGTCATCCAGTTAACATCCGGCATATTCAGGTCCCATATTCAGTAAACTCACCTATTGGCACCATACAGCTCTCTCTTTTGCAGGGAAAGGGTCGGACAAGCATATGGTGCCAGGAATAGCACAAAACAAAGGGGAGTAGCTGTTTTAATGGGTCATCAGGTTCAATTTCACTTAGCCAGAATCATTCAGGACCAGAAGAGAGTTTTTCATTCTTGCAGGGCACTTTGGACCATATTGACATTCTTCTTGGCTCAATGTATCACCCCAATGGCTACTGTCCATCATGTCACCTCCCTACTTCGTATTTTAACCCCATATATTCACCTCTCCATGATCCTTGCTGGTGACTGAAACCTGACCATTATGAATGAGTTACTCAAGTTGAATACCACCCCTTGAGGCCTGTCTCCACCACAGCATATATTACAGGACCTCATGGACTCTCTTGACTTACGTGTACCCTGGCATACCCTCCACCCAACAGAAAGGGATTACACATTTTACTCAGGACCCCACCACTCCTTCTCCAGAATTGACTATTTTTTGCTTAGCCCCTCCCTACTTTGTGGACTTCACTCTTGTCAAATTTCTCCTACAGTTTTATTCGATCACTCTCCAATGCTCCTTCAGCATGCTTTTACATCACCTACTGATGGTAACCTACTTGGAAACTCAACAACCAGCTACTTAAAGACCTTTTTATAGTCACAAAAATTAAAGACCTACTCCATCTTTTCATTACAACTAACACCGGTTCCATATCCCAAAAAGTTATTGAGTAGGTTGCCTCTAAAGCTATTCTTCGGGGTGAATTTATTTGCCTAGCTTCCAAACGTAAAAAAGAAAGAATTGCCAAAGTTGACTGCCTTTTAATCAACAATAGAAATCTAGAAGTCCATCTTATTCCTACTACTTCTGATGCAACTAAGCACATACTATACTGTTTAAGAGATCAATATGAAGACTTATTAAGAGAACAAGCAGAATACACCATTTTTAAAACACAGTCCAGCATGGCACTTAGTTTGCCTCTGAACTCCCTGTCACCCCTCTCATTACTTATCCTCTATCCCTTCCAACATTCCCTGACCCTCTCTACACCTTCTGGCCCTTGATCACCCACCCTACATCCTCTAGCCCTGCCTTCCTCTGTCATAGTACCCCTCTGTCATAGTACTCGAGTCCACGCTTTCCATACTTTCCCCCTACCATTAAACTTTGCCATCTCCCCTACTGTCTCCTCTATCAGCTAAATTGCTCAGGCAGTAATATGTGTACTCATGCCATGGCCTGTTATACTGTGTGTCTGTTATGCCAGCTTTGATCTTGTATTAACTGTGAATTGTAACTGTGTTCCATTATTGTACCTTGTGATGTCCATCCAGGACCACCTTGCAAATGAGTATTTCAATGGTGTCTTTTCCTGATAAAAAATAAAATTGAATTGAATATATAATATTCACCAAAGTGTAATGCTAAATTGTGCTATTTATGTAGAAATGGCAATATTCTGTGAATTCTGCTGCTGCATGGCTGGGATTTCACATAAATCACAGAAGTCTGAAATTTCTTAAGAAACAGAAATCATAAATTTCACCCAGCTCTATCACATACACAAGACTAGGATCAAGCAGCACTTTCATATAAAATATTTTTATAGACTGTCACGTAAGTATTAAGTCATTGGTAGAAGTATAGAAACGTAGAAATTAATGGACAGAAAATGACTTATGGTCCATCTAGTCTGCCGATTTTCTATCTATGTTCTCAACAATCTGGCACTGGCAAGTCTTATGCAGAGCTCCCCTCTCACAGTTCTGCATGGTCTACAATGTTGACTAATTACTACCCTCCATGCAAGATGCCATTATCATTGTCCTCCCCATGCCTCACAAAGAACACAAACTCTGTGCCAGCTGTAGGCCCAGATCCCTGCCGAATACTGGTGCAAGCATATTAGCTAAAATAAAGTCCACATGCCTAGGAAAAAGCACTCCCACACATCATACACCCCTCACAAATGAGATTTATAAAGGGCAGACAGGGTCCAGACAGTTCTCAAATATTAATTAACCTCTTGGACATGGCACATCCTGTGCCCCTCTCCTCTGCATTCATGGCCATTGATGCCGAAAAGGTGTTTGACTCAATGTAATGGGACTATCTGTATGCTGCTCTGCAGGCAGTGGGAGTGGGTCCAGCTTTCTCACAAATAGCTCCCACCAACACAGTGCTCATAAATAGGCACATATCATCTCCCCTCTCATGGCAGGATGTTTAGTGTACAACAATGTAAATTACAGAATTTGTACTAAAACAGTGCAAACCGCAGATTCCTGTAGAAGATAGAAGAGAAGAGAAGACTGTAAACTGTGGAATTTTTACTAGTTAAAGAACTAGTAGAACCAAAAATGGCAGACAGGAAAATATTTCAAATTTTAAGAAGCAGTCAGTTCTAACTTTTTTTCTGAAGTTTTTTTTTGTTTGCTTATTAGAAAGTTTTCTATGTTCCCATATTCTGCTGAATGTGTGGAATAGCACTCTGCCTGGTAGCTGACATATCTAGTTCTATCCCTTTCACTACATCATCTGCACCGTGACCTCACTGACAGTGATATCACAGATGATTTGACCTGGCACCTACTGAGTGGCTCTTCCTGAGTAGCTGTAATGTCATAGTCAGTGAGTTCACAATGCTGATGATGTAGTTGGGGGGGATGGAGACAGACAGACATGTCAGCTGTCAGGCAGTGCGCTGCTCACACATACTAACATCAGGTAAAAAAATCTTCTAATTATTCAAAAGGAAAAGAAAAAGTACCTCAGTTATAAAAAGTAGTAGCTGACTGCTTTTAAATACTAATATTAATTTCAAGCAGCACACTAGCTCTTTAATTGTAAACTGGGGATACATTTTCTAAATGTTCCCTCCCCCACCCCTCCATCCTTTCTACCTAACTCATCCTCACTTGTCTCTGCTCTCTGGCAGGGTTCTCAGCATCCTGAAGAGGCCTAGTCTTAGGCAAGTTTCTCCCACCCCTGCTCCCCCTTCCCTTTACCACCCCCTCTACTGTCTCTACCCAACCTGTCCTTGCCTACTCCTGCTCCTTACTCTAAGTCCTTGCCTCATTCCATCACTGGCAGCTATCTCCGCACTCTGAAGGGGCCAGTTCCAGATATGACTCGTCCATCCCTTCCCTATCCCTTACCCCCACCTCTCTCCTGCCCCCCCTTAATCAAAGGAATTAGTTCACTTGAGCTAATTTGCACTTTTTGTTCTGTCCGAGGTGCTCCCAGATTGCACTAGCACTGTGTTAACTTGCCCTTCACAACTGATTTTTTTTTTCTCGCTTTTCTCCGGTGATGTTCCCCACATTTTTATCCTCTCCTTCCCCCAGCTATTTTCCCCTGTCTACCCCGTTACCATCCTTGATATCCCCCCACTGGACCTCATTTATTCAATAATTGCTAAATAATCTGCCTCTTAACCGTGATCCATTCCCGCAAGGAGTTGGCTCCAAGGCTGCATTAAATTTCTGTACTGTGTTCCTCAACTACGCCACTTGTAATTAAATCCATATTCCACAAGTATGATATATTTAATTGTATGTTATGTTACAAATGCGACTGTATGATTATTTATGATATGTTTTAACTGTATATCTTGTTACAAATGTAATTGTACCTCCCCCCGTCGCACCGGAAGATGAGCAACTTGTTGTTCAGTGTGCCTTCCTGGTGAAACATTTTAGTAAATAAATAAATAAAATAAGTCCTCCAGGAACAGCAAATCTATACCGCCTGCCCCACAAACAACAACAACAAAAAGGTAGTTGGAATCCCCCATGGCTGTGGGCTTATCATGTCACCTTTGGAGCAATACAGGCACTCAAATGGTTAAAAGGAGAGCTTCAAACCACCCTCTTATGGGTGCGTGCAGAACAGGCAATACTTCGCCCCATTCCCATCTCCTCAGCCCCCACAGAAATGCCTGTCCCTGAAAGCAGCAGCTCTCCCCTTTATAATTCATTAGTTCAGTCCGATTTAAGTTATCCAGATTAGTCAAATGGAATAATACATGACTGAGGCCTCACAAACATTTTATGGAAGAATCCCCAAAATCACAGTGGCCAATACCACTATACAGTTCAGTTTGCACTGGGACATACCCTGATTTGCAAGACACTATTATCTTGCAAGTCTGGGTCAAGATTACACTTTTAATCTTAATATTTATCATTACACACTTGTTATATATGTAAACACAGTTATGCAAGGGGGTGGACACTAATCAGTTTAGGTAAATCATTTATCTCACTGCATAACAGTGAGCCATGAGATAAATAGAGGATATGCACTGGGGACCTGTGTGATACATCATTTATCTACACAAGAGCAATTTGAGCTTGGGAAACCTCACGAATGGCTTAAGTGAAGGGACCTGAGGTCAAAACTGCTTGGATGTAGATAAATAATGTGTCACAGGTCCCCCTTATGTCCTGTTTATACAAGAGGCTGGTGTATTTTTTGGGGGTGGGGTAGTGATTAACATGTAGTGCTTATCTAACATATGCGTGATAAATTCTAGGTTCTAAAATTTATCACACATATGTAGAGATAACGTTTTTTATGACATTGGTTTTGTGTCTACGCATATATATAAATGCATTTATCTAAACAGTTGCATTTAGCTCAACAGTTGCTGTGTCACTGCTTAGGCCCCCCAGCACCCACTTGGCACTACTTCCTCCATCGACCCAAACTTTAACTCTCACAGTGCCTGCTATGATACAAACATACTAACATACTAAAATGCCAGCAGAATAGGCCTAATGGTCTTTCGTGTCTGCTCGTTTGGCCAGCCCCCACCCTGGGAGCTGACCATGCTGCCTCCCTTGCCCTCTCTGGCTTCTCCCTTCCCAGTCCCGGATATTCTCGCTGCACTGGACTTTGCTTCCAGAACAATTCCCCTGTACCTATCCCACCCCCTCTTGAACCCATCCACCGTCTCTGCCTCCACCAGCCCCCTGGGCAGCGCATTCCATGGCTCCACCACCCTCTCAATGAAGTAGCACCTCCTCCTTTCTCCCCTGAATCTCCCCCCTCCAGCTTCCACCCATGCCTCTAGTTGCCCCCCCTTCCTTGAACTTCCTCATGCTCCTCCCTATTCACCCCCTTCATGTACCTGAAGACCTCTATCCATGTCCCCCGGTCCTTCTCTCTTCCAATGTGTACATATTTAGCTCTTTGAGCCTCTCCCCATAGGTCCTGTCCCCAAGCACGAGACCATTTTGGTTGCCCTCCTCTGGACCCTGTCCAGGAGTTCAATGTCCTCTTTAAGTGTGGCCTCCAAAACTGCATGCAGTACTCTAGGTGTGGCCTCACCAAGCAGTTATACAGAGGGAGTATCACTTCCTCCTTCTGAGGTGATCCCATGGCGCATACCAGCATCCTGTTGGCCTTGGCTGCTGCCCTCCTACAAGTCTCCAAGTTGTTCATCTTGACATCCACCACCACCCCAGGTCACTCTCAGCCATCGAGACTTGTAGCATTCCCCAGTGTACACTTGGCCTGGGTTTCTGGCTCCCAGGTGCAGTACCTTATATTCCCTGCACTGAACCTCAGCTTCCACTTTCTAGACCACCTTTCCAGAGCCTCCAGGTCCCCCTGTAGGGCCACCCTCCCCTCCTCCCCATCCACCACCGCCCCCAGTTTTGAGTCATCCACAAAGAGACTCATCTCACTCCTGATACCCTTCCTTATGGCGGAGACGTAGGCGTTGAATAGGAGGGGCCCAAGGACCAATCCCTGAGGAACCCCACTAATGACCCTCCTTGGGGATGAGACTAACCCACCAACCTCTGGTCCTGCAGCCAACTGCCTATTCATCTGATCATCTGGTTCCCCATCCCTATTTCTCCCAGCTTATCCAACAGGCCCCCATGAGGAACAGAGTCAAACGCCTTGCTGAAGTCAAGAAAAAGGACGTCCACCGGTCTACCCAGGTCCAAGGCACTCATCACCCAGTCATAGAACTCCACAAGGTTTGTCTGACATGATTTCCCCATGATGAATCCATGCTGTCTATCGTCCAGGCACCCTGACTTTTCCAGGTCCCCCCTAGCCTCTCCTTGACAATGCTCTCCGTCACCTTGCCCACCAATGATGTCAGGCTGACAGACCTGTAGTTCCCTGCCACCTCCCTTGATCCCCCCTTGTGGATAAGCACTATATGTGCCACCTTCCAGTCCTGGGGCACCCACCCTGTCCTCGGAGAGATACTGAAAAGCTCCGCCAGGGGTTTCGCCAGGACATCCGCCAGTTCCTTCAGCGCTCTGGGATGTAATTTATCCCACCATATGATCACCATACTTTGCAAATATTTATGTGAAAACTAAAATAAGTGCAGAAACTGAGATTTAAAACAATGTACCTTTTTTTCACTTTGAGTCTGGATCCTTTTTATGTTTGCTTGCATAAGCAGTGCACAAGAAACATATTGAGTGAGGTAGTAGAGCACTGCAGAGGTGTGGCAGAGTTGTGGCCAATCCAATGAATGCATTCAGGGGTGTGTCCCTCAGCCACCAAGCAACAGGGAAGCTGCCGATGATGGCAGTTTCAGAGCGAGCGCCGCACTTCAAAGAAATCTGCCACTCCAATCAGGGACAGTTTCATCATTGCAGTGGCAGATCTCTCTCCCCCCCTCCTGGCAACCAGGCACATTCCAGCCATGTGCATTACAGTGCACAATAATGTGCATGGCTGGACTTATGAGCAACTTATTTGCTCAGTGTGCCTTTCCCGGTGAAACATATTAATAAATAAATAAATGAGCCATGCTGTGACTTTGTATAATTGGCGGCTCCTGTCGCCCACCACACACTCCCCCCAAAGCCGACATCAGGGTGCCCAATCCCCATGTCAGCATGTATCCCCCCCATTAATGCGGCACACTAGGAGCTCACCTCAGTGTGTCAAACTA
This sequence comes from Neoceratodus forsteri, assembly GCA_016271365.2. Classification (NCBI taxonomy): domain Eukaryota; kingdom Metazoa; phylum Chordata; order Ceratodontiformes; family Ceratodontidae; genus Neoceratodus; species Neoceratodus forsteri. The sequence goes on from CM028129.1 coordinate 1,130,919,717, forward strand.
ATTATATTTCTGACACAAGGATGCTCACTCCAGGTGTCAGATGACTTCCCCTGCAAGCCCGAACATATCTTTTGCTGACAACGGGGTGCCCAATCCCCATGTTGGCATGCTCCCCTCAAGCCTGAACATATCTTTTGCCAACAGTGGGGTGACCAATACTGGTGTCAGCATGCCCCCCCCCCCACTATTGTGGTACACTGGGAGCCCACCCCAGTGTGCCAAAATAATTATTTATCTTTTTCCAACACCAGGATGCCCACTCCCGGTGTTGGATGCACCTCTCATGCCCCCTTTTTTTTCAGCCGACCTCGGGTGCCCAAACCCTGGGTCAGCATTAACCCCCTTCCCCCACTAGTGTGGCACACTGGAAGCCCACCTCAGTGTGCCAAAATTTATTTACATACTATTTTACCCGTAAAAAAACCATCCCCGAGGTCTTTTTAACTTAAAGAAAAAGAAAAGCGGTCCCTCACCGTCCTTGCCACCCTCCCCATCAGAACCCTTCCTCTCCTCTCTCCGTTCCCCCTCACCCTATACTTACCTATGGAGGTCTGGCTGTGATCTTCTGTGGACCGGGAACACGTCTGCACTCTTTAAAAGCTAACTGCAAACTGAAGAAAATCACGGTAAGCCCTATAATGGCAATCACCGGGGGGGGGGTCAACTTAAATTGATATCTCAGCCATTTTTGGGAGTTTTGGACCCCAGTTTTCAACATGGTGTTCTTGGGACCCCACCTCATGAACACTGGCACTGTCATTTCATTTCTCGGTCTCAAAAGGTGATTTCTCGGTCGCTGCACAGAATCACCTTTCGGGACGGATTAACAAAACAACAGTGCAATTGTTAATGAAGTGGGGTCCCAAAAAGCCCATGTTGCAAGTTTGGTGAAAAAACTCCAAGAAATGACTGTGTTACGAGTGTGCATTACGCAGTTTGTATGCATGCTCATAACTTCGCCAATTTCTAATATTTTCACTCCAAATTTCCAACATTGCCATTTTTTCACACCTCCTTATGAACAGTACAGCTGTCATTTTTTGCATCCTGCCGGAAATGTGTTTTCTCACCAGTGGCACAGAATGGCATAGTCATTGTGCGAAATCAACTTTTGGGACAGATTAATGAAATAACAGTGCCACTGTTCATGAGGGTAGGTCCCAAAAAGACCATGCTGAAAATTTAGTGCAAAAAGTCCAAAAAATGACTGCGTTACAAGCGTGCATTATGCAATTTCTACGCATGCTTGTAACTTCACCAATTTTTCATATTTTCACTCCAGATTTTCAACATTGCCATTTTTCACACCTCCTCACGAACAGTACAGATGTCATTTTTCACATCCTGCTTGAAATGTATTTTCACACCTGTTGTGCTGAATGGCACATTCACTGTGTGAAATCACCTTTCGGGATTGAGTAACGAAATGATAGTGCCACTGTTCATGAGGTGGGGGTCCCAAAAAAACTCGTTTTACAAATTTGGAGCGAAAATACAAACAAATGCCTGGTGTGTTAGGGTTTCCAATAGTAACGCCCAACCCTGTACAGACTGACAGATGTTGGGGGTGTGGCTTGTGGTCATCGGCCATAATGCTCATGCCATTCCACCCCCACCCCCACCCTGCAGCCACTGACAGGCATTGAGATGTGCCTTGAGGTCTTCGACCCTAACCTTCACCCCATTCTCCTATACTACACTCATCTCAGCTTATTTCCTTATGGAATGAGGTGAGCATAAAAGCTGAAGACCCCAAGGGACACCATGATACCTGTCAGTGTCTGCAGGGTGGGGTAAGGTGGAATGGCATGAGGGTTATGGCCAACGACCCAAAGGCACACCTCAACGCCTGTCAGTCTCTGCAGGTTGGGGGGGGGGTTGGCATTAGTTCAATACTTCACTGCCATTCCTGTTATGCATCTCTCTAACTCCTGCAGTACCAATGCCAATACCAGCAAGCAAACATTTGGCATTGACAAATGCTTTTGTTTGTACAGAGCTAAAACACTCCCAGCCTGACTGGTCGCTCATTTCCCCACTTCTGTGCTGAAAACAAAAACCAGAGGAAAGCTGCAGATAAAAAAATAAGATCCATTTCTTGATTTATCCATGGTTTCTGCTTGGGCACACATTTAAATAAGCATTCACGTCTCTGGGCGGTCACAATCTCTCGCGAAACATCACTGCCATTTTAACTTGACATTTTTCATAGTCACTCACTACTCCAATCAGCAGCTACCTTGAGACATTGATTTAATGTCCTGATAGTGTGTCCATAATGACGACCATAGCAACTATGTCCACAGAGGTGGATCAACACCAGTAATCACAAAAGAAACCCACATACAGTAAGTTGTAAAATATTTGTATTTAAAAAAGTTACAAAAACGTACACAAGTCCGTATTCTATTGCATAAATGAAATATGTAATTGGCACCAGTGTGATAGCTTATTTATCTGTACCCGAGCAGTTTGATCTTGGGCATCTCACTAATGGCTTATGCCACTTGTGAGGCTACTCAAGGTCAAACTGCTGTAGTGAAGATAATAAGGTGTCACACTGGTCTCCAATGCATATCCCTTATTTATGCAATGTCTGTGCAAGTAAACTGCATTATACTGCATAACCTAGACAGTATTGCCTGTCATGGACCTACTGAGTAAATATCATGATATTCAATGTTCTGGAACCTTACATTTGTGAGACCACTCCAGCACAGCTAAGAGTGACAGCAGGGTAAGTTTGACTATATTATTGATGGAGGAAATCAATATTTTTAAAATATTTAAAATACACTCCTGAATGTGCACATTTACAGGACACATGTGTAAGATACTCATTAAAACATAAGTGTTTCTCATGAGCAGGGGAAAACACATTTGGTTAGAAGTGCTGCCTCATTATATAATTCAACAGTTCCTCAATTGATTCTGCTTGTATCATGGATACTTGGTTGATTCTGACTGGGTATTCTGTGGCACATTGTCCAAGGAGAGATTTCAGGGGATCGGGGTGGCCATTTGTTTTAGATCTGCTCTGGATTACGGCCTATACCAAAGGAATTTCTAGGTCTTTTGTGAGTGATGCTGTTAGGCGTGGTTTAGGAGTAGGCTGCAGGATCATCCCCAAATGCTGGCCTCTAGCTTCTGGGGGTAATTTCCTGCAGGAGCTGGAAGACTGCATGGTTGGCCAGGTACTGGATGTCCACAGACTTTTGCTACTGATGGATTTCAATGCCTGGATCAATGAAGAAACCTCACCCCTTGATTAACAACTCCTTCAGTTGATGTTCTCATTGGGCCTTACACAGGCAGTTGCCACTGTTACCCATCTACACAGCCATATGCTGGGTGCGGTTTCCTTATTGGATCTTGACATTATTGCAGTCAAAGCAGACCCAGTCATTTGAAAGGATGATCATGTCATGCAGTTCCTTTGCGACCCCAAATCTACCCTCCCCCCAGAGATAATCAGGTATGGCCCAAAACATGTTTTGAAGCTTCATAAACTCCAAGCGGTTTTGGACATCTTGGGCATGATGATGGCTTGTGCTCCAGAAGCTAAGAAGGTAGTGCAGCACTATAACATGGTTCTCCCAACTTCCTTGGACTCCCTGGTATTCTACTGTGTCCCTCCTCTGTGAGAAGCTAAGGTGATAGAAGACTAACGGATGGAAGTTGGTGTGTTTTTCACACTCCATGGAGGATAAATTTGTGCTGAACACTCACTGTGGTGAGTATCAGTGGGTAATCACCTTGAGAAAGAAAGGGTTCCTGTTAAGGATGATTGCTGCAAGTAATAATGAGCTGGCTCAGCTATTTTGCACCACAGGCAAATTGATTAATCTCTTATCTGTGGTCTGATTGAGCATTTTTCACTGATGAATGCAGAGTTCAGCCATTTCTTTCTTGACAAGTGGTCCTCATTCAGACTGTGATCTCCTCAAGTGGCCTGTCATGAGTCAACAGTACCTGGTCAGGGAGGGGCACTGATGATCTGCCATCTGGGGTTGAGTTTCACCCAGTTTTTGAAGAGGAGGTGCTTCGGATGATCTTAGGTTTGCACCCTACTTGCTGTTTGTTGGATCCCTGGGCCCACCTGGTTGCTGACTGACAACTGAAGCCAATTTACATCAAGCTTGTCAGGTGTTTCTTGAGGGAGGGTATCTTTCCAATTACTCTAATGGATTGGGGGTGATAGTCAAGCCTGTCTTGAAGAAATAATCTTTGGACCCAGACAGTTTAGTGAATCACAAGTCTGTCTCAAACCTCCCTTTTTGAGGAAAGTAATCAAGAAGATGGCTGTGGTGCAGCTTCAGGCAGTATAGCACAGTGGGTAAGGGCACTGAGCCGCAAACCTGGGGACCTGGGTTTGAATCACATCAGCGCCCACTTGCATACTGTGTGACCCTGAGTAAGTCACTTAACTTACTTGCACTCCCAAGTCACACCTGGAAACAAGCTCTGGCTTACTGTGCCTTTCCTGGTTAAACAATTTCCCCCTTCCCCTTTCCCTTTGAGGCTCACCTTGAACAATTTAGCATCTACAAGCCTCTCCAGTTGGGATTTAGGTCCTGTCACAGCATTGAGACTGCTCTTGTCAAGGTGCTTCATGATCTCTTCACTGTGAGAGACCAGGGGCTTTGTTCCATCTTGGTTCTCTTGGATCTCTTATTGGCATTTGACATAGTAGACCACAATGTGCTGTTGTATCACCTGAGGAATTACATGGGACTTGCCGGCACTGTTTTGTGCCAGTTGGATTCCTATATAACTGGGAGGATACAGCCAGTTGCCCTAGGCAATTTCATCTCCAGAGTGGCTGCGGTCACCTGTGGAGTACCTCAAGGCTCGATCCTAGCACCTGTGTTGTTTACTGTGTATATGTTGCAGTTGGGTGAGATTATTAGGTAGCATGAGGTTGAGTTTCACTGTTATGTGGGTGCTACTCATCTCTATCTGTACTGCACACCATAAGAGAAGAACATAGCTTTGGTGTTGAGGTAGTGCTTCTGGGAGATCAATGACTGGATGGCCTCCAACTGGTTGTTTCTTTGCCCAGGTATGACAGAGATATTGATTGCCGAACCAAATCAGCATGGGTCAGCAATGATAAGGGTTGACTCTCTCTTATCATATTTTAATGGTCAATTACATTAAGCTGTGGACGTGGTAAATGATCTGTGGGCTTTTTTGGACTGCAAGCAGACATTAGAACAACAGGTGTCAGCTGTAGTCCAAAATGGCTTTTACCATCTTTGTAACATCACCCAGATCAAACCACATCTGGCACCTACTGATCTAGAGATGATAGTTCATGCTTTTATCACTTCCATACTGGACTACTGTAACATTCTATACTTAGGGTTATCTGGAGGTTTGATGCATCACCAGCAGTTTGTCCTGAATGATGTGGCCCGGCTAGTAGCTGTAACTTCTTAAAGTGACCACGTCATGCTGGTCCTATGTGCTCTGCACTGGCTGTCATTTTCACCTTCAAAATCTACTTTTTAACATTCAAGACCCTAAATGGTTTGGGTGCTGGTTACCTAAAAGATCTCCTGTTGTGCTGCATGCCCACCTGTCCTCTCTGCTCCACAGATGTGGGCCTGCTCCTGGTCCCCTGTTCTCACCTTATGCACCCTGGGGACAGGGCCTTCGGGGCTGCAGCCCCAATGCTATGGAATACACTCCCAGTGAGCATTCATTCTACCTGAACAGTGGAAGCCTTTACAAAACATCTTTTTTTAGACATGCTAACTCATACTAAAATGTTATTTTTGCTTATTTATTTACTGCTTATTTAATGTACTAGCATTGATGATTTTTTTCTGTCATTTATATGTTCTAGTGTTGAAAGGTATTCTGAGCCATTCGATAGGGTACCAAACAAATAAAATTGCCCTGTCTTGTCTATAATATCATATACACAAGTTAGGATTTTATTTTTAAATTAAGCTCTAATTGCAGTTTATATTGCTGTTTTGACAGTGTTGGATTGACCTACCAGGACACCTGGAAATTTCCAGTGGCTCCCCTTCTGATGGGTATCTGGCCACCTTCTAAGCTGTTAAAATCTTTGGACCGGATATTCAGAAGGGTTGTGCATGGCAACCCACTGATGCACCCCGGCACGATATTCAAACATGGACTGTGCCTGGAGCGCATCAGTAATGTATGCAGCGCAGGTGGGGGGGGGGGGGCGTACCCATGCATACTCTGCACATCCTGATATTCAGCCCGGGATGTGCTGAGCCCATGCATGCACAACCCCTACTTGCACTGCACACAGGTGAGCCAATAAAAAAAGGAACAACGGCTGGCCACCCACAGGTGAGCTGCTGTATTGCAGGGCGCAACACGGCAGCTGCCACCCGTGGGTGGCCACCCAAGCTCCGGCTGCACCTTCGTGGTGGTGCCCCCCCATGCCCGATCGTGGGCATCCGTAGTATAAATAAACGTCCAATACCCCTGGTGGTCCAGTGGACTGCTGCATGCCTGATCACGAGCTTAAGCATAGGCCTAAACATCCAATATCTCTGGTGGTCCAGTGGACCACTCGCAGCCCGATCGCAGGCTTAAGTATGAAAAACAACGTCCAATTTCCCTGGTGGTCCAGTGGACCGCTCGCCTTCCTTCATGGCATAAAGTATGAATAAATAACGTCCAATATCCCTTGTGGTCAGTAGACCACTTGCACGTAATCGCGGGCATAAGTATGAATAAATAATATCCAATATCCCTGGTGGTCCAGTGGACGCTTGCTGCCTGATCGCGGGCATAAGTTGAATAAATGCAATGTCCAATCCTGGTGGTCAGCGGTACCCCCTCCCCACCCGCCCACTGAGCCCGACCGCCCGCTCCCCGCGGTCAGCGGCAGGCAGCAGCAACCCACCACCTGCTGCCCGCCGCCCGCCGACTGACAGTGTACAGTAGGGTTGTACGCCAATTGGTCCTGGCGGTGGGCCAATGGCGTGCAGCCGCCATTACAGTCCAGATCTGTGAATGGATATTGGACGTTATTTATACATACTATGCCCGCGATCGAGTTGCAAGCAGTCCACTGGACCACCAGGGATATTGGACTTTATTTTTAATACAACTGCCCGCGATCAGGCTGCGAGCGGTCCACTGGACCACCAGGGATACTGGACGTTATTTATTCATACTATGCCCGTGATCAGGCTACGAGCGGTCCACTGGACCACCAGGGAAATTGGACATTGTTTTTCATACTTAAGCCCACAATCGGGCTGCGAGCAGTCCACTGGACCACCAGGGATATTGGACGTTTTAATTGATCATATGCCCGCGATCGGGCTGCAAGCGGTCCACTGGACCACCAGCGATACTAGACGTTTTTTACATCAACATATGCCCATGATCGGGCAGTGGGGCATGTTGCCGCGCTGTGCAGGGGCGTTGGTCCTCAACGGCTGCTGCCTGGTAGGGCGCCAGGCGCAAGTCACCGGGGATCAGCGCACCTGCATGCAAATGGGGCCATAATGACACGTAAATGGCCCCATTTGCCTTGCATGCATTATGGCCCCATTTGCATGTGCATTTTTGAATATCGCGGTTGTTGCGCATGCGCAACGGAACTTGTGCTAGCACATCCCCCGCTCCACTCTGGCCACTTGCGCTGGCGCAGTGACACTGCGTCATGCGCATTGCGGGTACACAGGGTGCAATATTCAATGAAGCTGTGCCATGGCGCAGCTCCGCTGAATATCACACTGTCAACGACCCTGCGCAGCTAAGTTGCGCTGCACCCGGGCTTGCGCCACAGCCTGGCGCAGTCTGAATATCCGGGCCTTTATATTTATTATCTATTTTTTAATCAAATACAGTATTTTTGGCACTGCAAGTAAATATAAGATGCAAACACAGAGCTAGTGTATTAAAGTGGAATATTGTTATGAGTGTGTCATGCTGGGACCTCCCCTACTGATTTTCTAGATGAACGAGGAACTGTATCTACTTTCCAGCTGGGACCACCACCCTGTGTGGCATTATCTGTTGGTGATATCTTTTGCATTATGTTTTGGAATGTTTTAATGGAACACTGTTGGAAAACAGCTGATGGGGATTTTTGATATCAGTAGCGGTTCCAGCTGTGTTTGCAAAGTAGCATCCCCGGTGCTAACCCTTTTGTCCAGCAATCAGCATTGAATTTTGGAAGGGTATGGACAGGGAACATTTTACATTTTTCTCAGAATTGTGCTTCTTTCTTTACAGAACTGCTATCATTTAAAAGAATGAGAAGTCACTTCTGGTTGATGTAATTGACTAGTGTTTTCTTGGATTCTGAGTGGAGATATAAGGCATAAACTGCACTTAGCCGTACATAATGTGAATGTAATGCTAGTAAGCCTATGATGTACAGTACAGGCAATCATGTGCAACAAGTTGTTTTTTTTTATTGCAGACCTGAGGTATGTGATACCACATAAACCATGAGATTGAAGGTCACTAGTAGTTTATTCATGAATCACATAGTGAGGGTGTTGGGGAAAAAAAAGTTTTCACAGTTGCCCAAATTTTGTTTGATATAATTACTGGTTAAAAGAACTGCAGCTGGCAGGTAGGTAAAGAGTGGACCAAAAACAAAAGAACATTTTGTCTGCAGCTGTTGTATCTCATGGTTGATGCTTTGTGTAAGAACAAGGCAATTCTGCTCATGAGTAATGCAGAGTGTGTAATGGAAAATCTCAGGATTGTAATCGATTCTAAGTAGTCATTGTAATCTTTTTATGGTACTTACTCAGGAATACTAAATATCAGGTCCATATGCACTGAAATTGATGCCTGTCACCTCTAAATAGCCTTTTGCACATGGGTACTCATAATGCAATACATATCATAAAAACACAGAATCTGACGGCAGATTAGGGACGCTTGGCCCACCTAGTCTGCACATTTTTCCCTACCTACTGTATTACTGCAGACCCTACTTATCTCTGGCTCTACCCCCCCCCCCGCCTTACAACTAAGGTTCCCTTATACCTATCCCATGCATTCTTGAACCCTGCTACAGTTTTTACCCCCACCACTTCCACTGGAAGGCTGTTCCAGGCATCTACCACACTTTCAGTGAAGAAGTACTTCCTCACATCTCCCCTGGGTCTACCCCCTCCTGCTTCATAGCAAAACCTCTTGTTCTTGAGAATCCTTTTTTCTGAAAAATGCTTCCCTTTTATAGTAGTAGTAGTAGTAGTAAATGTTTATTCATTGTTGAATGACTAGGAGACACAGTTGAGATAAGCACATTTCCAATGAGGTCCTTTCATACAAATTTTCTCAAGCAATAGGGCTACAAAAATATTACATATACCCTTGAGGTATCTGAAAGTCTATCTTAGCCCCTCTCCTTCCTTTCCTCCATGTTGTACATATTGAGGTCCTTCAGTCTCTCCTCTTAGTGCTCAATATTCAGACCCAGCACCATTTTAGTTGCCCTCCTCTGGACCACCTCTACTCTGTCTATGTCCTTCCAGAGATGAGGTCTCCAGAACTGGAAACAGTGCTCTAGGTGAGGTCTCACCACTGATCTATAAACAGGTAACACCACCTCCCTATTTCTGCTGGTGATACCACTCCCTATCCACCCCAGCATCCCACTAGCTCTCCCAGACGCCTTGTCACACTGCCTAGCCATCTTTAGGTCATTAGATATGATTCCCCCCATGTCTCTTTCCTGCTTTGTGGTCATCAATACCACTTCTCCCAGTTTGTACTCTGCCCATGGATTTCTGTGCCCTAAGTGCATGATTCTGCACTTTTTTGCATTGAAACTTAGCTGCTATACCTTTGACCACTCCTCTAACTTTCTAAGATCACTACTCTTTTTTTTCCCACCCCTCCTGAAGTGTCTAGCCTATTGCAGATTTTAATGTCATCTGCAAAAAGGCAGACCTTCCCATCCAGACCCTCTGCAATGTTGCTAATATAAACATTAAAGAGGACCGGTTCCAGTACTGATCCCTGTGGCACCCCATTGATCACCCTCCCTTCCTCGGAGTGAACATCATTTACCACTACCCTCTGTCACCTATCCCCTAACCAATTTCTTACCCAATTTATCACTTTTGGACACCCTCCCCCAGGCGACTCAGCTTGCTTATGAGTTTCCTATATGGAACGGTGAAAAAGGCCTTACTGAATTCTAGGTAAGCCACATCCACCACTCCACCCTGATCCAATTCCCTGGTCATCCAGTCAAATAAACCTATCAGAGTCGTTTGACACAACCTCCTCCCTGTGAATCCATGCTGCCTCAGATCTTGTAAGCCACTGGCTTCAAGATATTCCACAATCCTATCCTTCAGTAGTGATTCCTTTAGTTTCCTCACAACCGAGGTCAGGCTGATTGGCCTGTAGTTGCCATCCTTCTCTCTGCTACCACTTTTGTGAAGTTGGACTACATCTGCCTTCATCCAGTCCTCCAGAACCACTCCCATCTCCAGTGAGTGGTTGAACAGGACTGTCAGGAACAGCCAGAATCACCCTGAGCTCCCTCACTATCTTTGGATGCACTCTGTCTTGCTCACTGCCTTCTCCACTTGCAGATTTGTGAGTTCCTTCAGGACTCTCTCCTCTGAATGTGAACCAGTGTCCACCTCCCTTCCTTCGATGCTTTTGTTACTCTTCTGTGGCCCCTCCCCTTCCCCTTCCTCTGTGAACACTGAACAAAAGTATTTGTTCAGAATGTCTGCTTTTTCCTGGTCCCCCTCCATCAACCCCCTCCCTTCTTAGCCTTACATTCCATCCCCTGGTCTTCCTTTTTTCAGTTACATACCTGAAAAATGTCTTGTCCCCTTTCATTACTACCTGGGCTATTCTCTCCTCTGTTTGCACGTATGTGCTCCTTACTGATTTCCCTGCCTCCCTCTGTTTCTCCTGATACACCTCCCTATCTTCCTCCCTCTGCGTCTTCTTATACGTCCTGAATGCTAATTTTTTTTCCCCTTACCTTCCCAGCCACCTCCATTGAGTACCACAGCAGTTTAACCCCCAACCCCCCATGCTGGAGGTCTTTAGATCACACCAGTGTGAACAGCAGCTCCATTCCCCATCTCTAATGTGACCCACAGTACCTCCATCCCTCCCTGTATTCCCTGTATCTCTGTTGATTTTATGCTTTCCCTCACATAAAGCACCACTCCTCCACCTTTCTTTCCCACCCTGTCCTTCTCGAACAGAGTATAGCCTGGTATGGCTATGTCCAAGTCATGGTTCTCAGTGCACCATGACTCGGTAATGGCGACAGTATCAAGGCTGGCCTCTGCCATAATGGCCTCTAGGTCTGGGATTTTATTTCTCAGACTTTGAACATTTGCTCACGTGGCCTTCCATATTTTGCTACTACCCTGCTTGTCAACCCCCCTTTTCCCATTTGTCCTTTTTCCTTACTTCTTCTGCTCTCGTATCCATCTCCCTTCATTACTACCATTTTGTTTTTCTTATTACTAGGTACCCTTGGGGATTTGTCTCCATTAAGGTTTTCCCTACTGACTACTTCAGCCTGGGGGGGGGGCAGTTAATGCTTCCCTGCTTCCTTCCACCACCCCCTCGGCAAATTTAAATGTTCACTAAAGTAACATTTAAAACACTCACTGAGGACTACGGTTCCCCTCCCAGATGGATTCGGGCCTCCTCTGTATAGGCCCTTATACCTCCAGGTGGGACCCCAGTCCTCAATGTAGCAGAACCCCTCCTCTTTGTAGCACTTTTTCAACAATGAGTTGAAGCTCCTGGTATGGAGTACTCTGTCCTCCCCTGTGTTGTAGACAGGCAGCACCTCAGAAAAAGCCATTAAGTGTGCTACTTGCCTAAAACCCCTCCCCAACTACCTGAACTCCTCCTGCACTATTCCAGCCTTGTGCCTAACCAGGTCATTGGTCCCCAGATGGACAACAATATCCAGCTCTCCCTCACTTCCTGCTGCCCTAGTGATCCTCAGGATCCACTTTTCATCCTTCCAAGCCATGGTGCCGCTTAGACACCTAATCTCACTCTCCCCCTCCCTTCCTGTTGCCAATTCTGTCCCTCTCACAATTGAGTCCTCCACCAGGAGTTGCTTCTTCTTCCTCTAGGGTCTTCTGCCACCCTCCTTGGGGTCCCCACTATGGAGGACCCCCACATCTTCCCTGGTCACTACCAAGGGTGCTTCCATGGGACAGTCCCACCCCACCACAGTGGCATAGGAACTGTGTAGTGGAACAGGATGGGATCTGTGGCTCTGGCCTACAACCCTCACCCTCCCAGAGCCCACCATAGTTCAGCTGCTCTTACTCCTTGGTATCCTCTGAGGGAGCAGTGGCAAACTTGGTGATCCCTGGGTGGTGGAAGAGGCCTCACTGAATCCTAGCCAACTCAGCCTGGAGTGTAGCAACCTCCTCTCCTCAACCAAGAGAGGTGCATGTAGATGGTTCAGCACTGCAGCCTCCAGAATATCTCTCTGAAAACTGCTGCCCCACAATCAGTGCACTGCACCACTTCCAGCATAATTGCTACACTGTCACCCCTGGAAATACTTGGTCCCTTTCCCCCCTGCTAGGGTTTACCCTACTACTGTACCCTGCTCAACTAATAATATCCTGTAGTATTGGTATTCCTTCCTCTGTCCCCTGTTCTATACTTACTGAAACACAAGCACTTATACTTCCCCTAGCCTTGCTTCCTGACTTGGATAGGTTTCTAGCTTGAGTCTCCCTTCCTTTTTTAAGCCCTTTTATAGGGAAGTGAGGAGGCTCTGTAGGACACCCTGGAGACAGGAAATGACATCACAATCTGCACGGGGGTTGTATACAGACCCCCGTTTCAGGGGGAGGAAATGGACAAGGAAATGATAGAAGGCATCCTTAGAATGGCAGAAAAAGGGGAGGTAATGTTGATGGGGGACCTGAATATGCCAGATGTTAACTGGAGCACCTTTGCTGCAGCCACATACAAGAGCAGGTTCATTCCCGATGCCCTACAGGGGGCATGCCTCAGGCAGCTAGTGTTGGAACCAGCTCTGGAGGGAGCAATCTTAGACCTGGTACTCTCAAACGGGGACAGAGAGAGGATCTCAGATTTAGAAGTGGGTAGCCATCTGGGAACATGCAACCACCAAACAGTGTGGTTCACGATAAACACAGACATAGAGTCAAGTCATACAAAAGCGAGGGTATTAGACTTTAGGATGGCTGACTCTAGCAAAATGGGAGAGTGCCTCAGAAAAGCACTAGCAAATGGGCAAGAAGGAAGGGTGGAGGAACAATGGGGAAAAATCAAAACTGCCATTACAGAGGCAATAAGCAATTGTGTGACACAAATAAACAAAGCAAAATGAAGGAAAAAAAAAACACTATTGTTCTCAAAAGAGGTAGTGGGGAAGGTTAGGGAGAAAATGATAGCATTCAGGAAGTATAAGGAAACACAAAAGGAGCAGGACAGAGAACTGTACCAGTTAAAGCATAAGAAAGTGGGGAAGGCAGTCAGAATAGCAAAGGCCCACACCAAGGAAAGGATAACCAACTCAGTTAACATACTATCATACTAAGAAGCCAGCAGATTAAGCCTTATAGTCTATCAAGTCTGCTTGATGATCAGTGCCTTCCCAGGGCAGCGTTTTTTATCCCCCCCCAACAAGGTCCCCCATTCCCCAGCGGGACTCTGGGATGCACTCTCCCCCTACACCTATCCCAGTCTTTCCTGAACCCCTCCACAGTTATAGCAGTCACCAACTCTCCGGGAAGCGTATTTCAGGGCTCCACTACCTTCTCAGTGAAGTAGCATCTCCTTGTTTCCCCCCTCAGCCTCCCCCCATCCAGCTTCATTGAGTGTCCCCTGGTGGCCCCTACCTCCCTCAGCTGAAGCACCCCCCTCGAGGCTTACTGTCATAGGCAGTGGGTGAATTAATGGACACAGACACAGGTATGTAAAGGTGGCAAGGCTTAAGATTACTAAGCCAAATATTTATTCTCAAATGAAAACAAAGCAAGCAAAAATCAACAGCAGACTTAGAACGAGAAATAAATCAACATGAACAAAAATCCAAGTTAATTCACAAACTCTTGTCTTCACAGGCAAAAGCCGCCCTGGAAGCAGATAGTGTCCAGGTTTGTAAGGACAGTGCAGACTTTTCCACTTTGGATCAGAAGCAGGCTGATCCCATAACGAATCTGAAAGGGTTACCAAAATGAGCTCTCTTTTACACCTGGGAGCCATCAGGTGACCGCTTCAGGTGCCGCCCCTAAACACCTTGAACAGCAAAAACATTTTTAATATACATTTTATTAATTTCTGAAATCATCATGAAATTATATACATCTTCTAACATCTCAGTGTACATTCCTGGAAGGAATTCAGTCAGAAATTGGATAATAAAACAATATTTCAGGGGGTAGCTCCTGCCTTTACCTGTTCATGGTATACTTATGAAGGGAAGTAGGCTGGCTGGCTCCTAAGTAAATATCAGAAGCAGCAGAAGCAGACAGCTGAAAAACCTCAGCATGAGTGCCAGAATCCCTTCATATGGTAAGCTTTGTATTGTTTACATCTTTATCTGGTAGAAAGCAACACTAACCATAAATAAAAAGGAATTCAATGCAGTTTTAGTGTCTGTAAAATGTTGCCCATTATTTGTCCAGAAGTTCCCTTCAAGTTTATTTAGGGAAAAACGTTGCACAGCACAGGTGAACGGATTCAACTTAAAGATAAATGAACCTCTAAGACTATCACTTGGGCTGCTGCGACTCTTGCTTCGCTATGTTATGCAGGGATATCTATGTTAATAAATATGTTTAAATTGGTATTTAAAGGAAAACTACACCCTCATATCATTTAAATTGTATTTCTTTCCATGCCAACAGACAGGACCTTTCTTATAGCTGTTAGGGCTAGATGTGTTACCTTTAATTTGTTTTCACTGCTCATGGTAGCTCCTGTGACTGCCCTCGGGTTTCCTTTTCATGGTTGTTGAAATCTCATTGTCCATGAGAACTGCATTAGCATATGAGAACATGATGTCAGATCAACCATTTGTTTCATGTATCTCTATGCTGAAAGAACAAATACCCTGCAAAAACTCTCTGGAAACACATAAACTGAATGAAGTTTAAAGGGAAAACCCCTACATTACAACTCGGATAGTTTGGAAAGCTCACTGAAGTTAAAAGTGGTATTTCATACCTTCTTGCAGTTCGTTTCTTTGAAGACTAATTAAGCAGACAGGCATACTGGGGAAGTTAAAAGTGGATTATGCATCATGTTCTCATATGCTAATGCAGCTCTCAGGGACAATGAGATTTCAACAACCCCCAAATGGAGCCTCCCAGAACAGTTGCAGGGCCTAGTAAGAAGTGTGAAAACAGACTAAGACAGTTGCATGCATCTCTAACAGCTACATGAAAAGAGTTGTCTGTTGACATGGAAAGAGGGTGTAGTTTTCCTTTAAATTGGTGAAATTCAAATTATGACATATGTGGGAGTGTTACTAAAGGCACACAAGAAAGTCAGCCTGGAAACAAAACTCCCCAGGATTGGGCAACCAGCAAACTACTGTTTCAACCCTTTTCCCAGTCTAATACAGCCCAAATATCTAAAAGAAATAGAATAATAGATATCTAAGCGTGTATTACCAGGCAGTAATCTCATCAAGAGGTTTTGGGGACTTGGAACCTCAAGAGCAAAGCTCGAGAGGTTCCCAAATTCCCCAAAACCTCGAGATGAGATTACTGCCGGGCAATACACACTTAGGTATTTGTTATTTTTTTTAATATATGGATCCAGTTTCTTTTGTAAGGGGCGGTCGGCTGCTGTGGGAAGACTCTGTTCTGGCCGACCACCGCACTGTCTCGCTTCTCTCACCTACTGCACTGTCTTGCTCTTCTAACCTGTCCTACGGCCAGGCACTGACTCCTCTATTGAGGGGAAAAGCTTTTTTTTGGTAGGCAGACTTACCTTTTCTTTCTCCCCCCCCCAGAGCGCAGGATCAACTGGATAGTTTCATTTTCCGTAAGAATTAAAATAAAAAAAAGAAATATCTCGGTCGCGATTTTGTCTCGCTAAGTGAGAGATGGCCGCCATGTTATTCAAAATGTGCCACCCACCCAGACCGCCCAGAAAGAGAAAGTGTCCAATCATGAGCCACGTTTTCAGACAATAGTGTTTGATTGACACTGGCAACATAGCGTGCTGTGGGAAAGCTTGCACTTGCGCTGTTCCATTTTTATGATAATACTATCATTCAGAGCTCTGAACGATACTATTATGGACTCAGAACGATAGTATTATCAGCTGCCAAGTATGGTATTATCACTTCAGGGACGATGCTATTATGAGGATTTTTTTGTATGCTTTTCAACCCTATTATTTCAACAATCCATATATTCACCACTTGGCAGTCTCCTTGACTTCTCGCTAGTGTGAGGGGGACAACAGCAGCACAAAATGCGGTTCAAGGTGCGCCTGTAAAATGGAGCGCCATGCGGGCATTTAAACACTAAAAGCCCGTGTAGCGCTGCTGCATATATACTTCTATTTTACCCCTGCTCTAGCCTACCGGACATTACAACAAACTAAGCATAAAACAAACAACATTATCATCAAATAAACATTATTCTCATATTCTCTGATACCTGTTGTCTCCTTTTGTACAACGGTATCCTCTTTGGGGTGGGGGGTCGAGTACTGAAGCGCCATACCTGCCTACACAGACATACAAAGATACAAACAGGGATGAAAAGAGCCTATTTTCCAGGTGGCCTGCCTGGAAAAAGGGGAAGAAAAAGAGGGAGAAATGAGAGAATGGACAGTATAAAAAAATCAAGGGGTGCTACTGCAGAAAACTTGAGGTAACAAAATAGGCAGGTGTATGGAGGGGTAACCAGCACTCTTTCGCACTTACCCTATTCATTCCTTTGAGATATTTGAAGACTTCTGTCATATCCCCCATTCCTTCTGTCCTCTAGTGAGCACAGGTTGAGCTTCTCCAGTCTCTCCTCATAGGGCCTTTCCTCTAGCCCCAGTATTATCCTGGTCACCCTCCTCTGTACACTCTGCAGCAGAGCAATGTCCCTCTTAAAGTAAGGATGCCAAAACTGCATACAGTATTCAAGGTGTGGTCTAACCAGGCAATTGTACAGTGGAAGGAGCACCCCTCACCTCCTTGAGGTTATCCCCCGGCCATGCACGCCAGCATTTTATTTGCTTGGGCCGCAGCCCTTCTACACTGCTCTGAGTTATTCATTTTGGCATCCACCACCACCCCAAGGTCCTTCTCCCCCTTAGAAACCTGCAGTGCCCCCCCCAAGTGTGTACATGAGTTGGGTTTTTGGCCCTCAGGTGCAGAACCACATATTTCCCAGCATTAATCTTTAGCTTCCAGGCTTGTGACCACCTCCCCATAGTCTCCAGGTCCTCCTGGAAAGCTAGCTTCCCTTCCTCTCCTTCCACCACCACCCACAGCTTCGAGTCATCAGCAAAAAGGCTCATTCCACTCCTGATACGACTTCTGATGTCTGAGATATAGGTGTTAAACAGGAGTGGGCCCAGTACCGACCCCTGTGGAAACCCACAAATGATTTTCATGGAGGATGTGACCTCCCTCCCACCCTCACCCTCTGTACATGCCCCGCTAGCCAGTTTCCTATCCACCTGACCATCTGCCCCCCACCCCATATCCTCCAGCTTTCCCAGAATCCCAGGATGTGGCACCAAGTCAAATGCCCTGCTTAAATGAAAGAGGACATCCACTGGCCTGCCCTGATCCAACGCACTTGTCACCCCCTCATACAACTCCACCAGGTTGGTCTGACATGATCTGCCCTTAACAAAGTCATGCTGGTGATCATCTAAGTGACCCTGTGCCTTCAGAACCCCCTCCAGCCACTCCTTCAGGATGACCTCCATCACTTTGCCCACTACCGACATCAGTTTAACCAGCCTATAGTTTACTGGTTCCTCTTGCAAGCCACCCTTGTGTATAGGCACAATATAGGCCATCCTCCAGTCATAAAGCCACCCACCCCGACTGCAGGGAGGAGTTAAAAAGGTCTTCCAGAGGTGTGGCCAGGGTATTAGCCAGCTCCTTAAGCACCCTGGGATGGATCCCGTCTGGGCCTGGTGCTTTATTCCCTCTTAGGGCCGTGAGGGCTTCCCACACCCTCCCACTGCAGATTTTAACATTCATTTCCCCCACGTCACCTGCTGGTCCCCCTTTCCTCTCCCCTTGTGATGACACCCTCCCCCCATCCTCCTTGGTAAAGACCAAGGCAAAAAAGTCATTTAATATCTCCACCTTCTCCACCCACCCACTCCCCATCCTCAGCCTACTAATCTGCCCCTTCCCTTTTCTTCTTTCCTTGATATATAGTACCAGAAGAACCTTTTCCCCCCACTTCTAATCCCCTGTGCCAGTCTCAGCTCCACCCATGCCTTGGACGATCTCACCACCCTGGTGACCCTCCTGGCTACCTTATCATACTCCCCCTTGGATATAGCCCCCCAAGAATGTTTGTATCGGCTATAAGCAGCCTTTTTTTCCCTCACCACATCCTGGACCTCCCTTGTCCACCAGCATGGTCTCTTAGCTTTGCCCCTCTTGGGTCTCTCCCTCATGCAGGCCTTAGTAGCCTCCAGGAGCCCCTTTTTAATAATTTCACCTCGGGGCCTCAATGCCCATGCTTGGCCTGATCTCATCTAGGTAGCCCCTAAAGATACGCTCCATCCCCCTGAAGTCCACCCCTCTAAAATCAACCACTGTCATTTTTGTGTGTTCTACCCCTCCCCCAAGTCAAGGGAGAGCCAAACTGTGGCGAGATCACTTCCTGCCAGTGGGTCCCCAACAACTAAGTCTCTGATGAGCTAGAAGAAGGGGTTAAAACCTTTTATAGGTACATTAGGGAGCAAGGAAAGACCAAGGGAGGGATAATGATGTTTAATAAAGGGGAGGGGGGTGGGCAGAGGGTGACAGTGAAAAAGCAGGGATTCTGAACAAATACTTCTGCTCAGTATTCACAAAAGAAGAGATGGGGTAGGCACCTAAACCAAACAATAAAAGCACTCTGGATGGTGGGGTTGATACCAGTCCATTCACAGAAGAAAGGGTCCTGAAAGAACTCCTAAAACTGAAGATGGACAAAGCAATGGGGACTAATGGGATTCACCTCAGAATTCTAAAAGAACTAAGGGGAGAACTAGTGACACCACTTACTACCCTTTTTAATAAATCATGGGAGGATGGTATGATACCTGAGGACTGGAGGAGGGTAGATGAATCCCCTTCACAAAAGTGGGAGCAAAGCAGAGGCAGGAAACTACAGACCTGTTAGTTTGACCTCAGTGGTAGGGAAAATGATGGAATCACTTCTGAAAGAAAGAATTGTTGAGAACCTAGAGGCCAGCGGTGCACAGGACCCAAGACAGCATGGATTCACAGCAGGACGGTCATGTCAGATAAATCTAATAGATTTCTTTGACTGGGTGACCAAAGTAGTAGACCAGGAAGGGGCTGTGAACATGGCCTACCTACACTTTAGCAAGGCATTTGACACAATCCCATACAAAAGATTAACAGACAAATTAGCCAGCCTGGTAGTGGATTCCAGGGTGGTAGCATGGGTAAAACATTTTCTTTATGACAGGATGCAGAGGGTAATAGTAAATGGAGTCCACTCTGAAGAAAGGGTGATTACTAGCAGAGCACTGCAGGGTAAAGTACTGGGACTGGTCCTCTTTAATGTCTTTATAGGTGACATTGCGGAGGGACTAGAAGGAAAAGTATGCCTCTTCTCAGATGACACAAAGATCTACAACAGGGTTGATACACAAGGGGTCTGGAAAGGATGAGAAGGGACTCTGCAAGGTTGGAGGAATGGTCAAACGTCTGGCAGCTTAGATTCAATGCAAAGAAGTGCAAAGTAATGCACCTGGGAAACAAAAACCCAGGGGAAGAGTACACAATGGGGGGGGGTTACTAACAACAACAAAAATGGAAAGGGCCCTTGGACTAGTCATATCAGATGACCTAAAGGTAGGCAAGCAATGTGAAAAGTCAGTAAGGAGGGCTGGGGGATACTGGGATGCACAGGGAGAAGTATCGCCAGTAGAAAACAGGAGGTTGTTATCTCACTGTACAGACAGTTGGTGAGAACCCATCTGGAGAAGGGTGGAAGGGAGGGGCAGCTGCAGAATAAGGGGTGCTAGCTGCACATTCGAACAGACTTGATAGACCTCTAGACCTTTATCTGCTGGCAAATTTTGTATGTTCGTATGGAGTACTGCATGCAGTTCTGGAGACCCCCATCTCCACAAGGACATAAGCAGGATGGAGGAAATCCAGAGGAGGGAAACTAAAATAGTACAGGGCCTATACCAGAAGCCATACGAAGAGAGACTAAAGGAGTTTAATATGTATACCCCCGAGGAAAGGGGGGGGGTACATGATAGAAACTTTCAAGTACCTCAAGGAATCAACAGAGTCCAAGAGGGTAGCATCTTTCAGAAAAAGAGATGTGCAAGAACAAGGGGGCACAATCCGAAGATAGAGGGGGGAATGGCTCGGGGCAACGTGAGGAAGTATTTTTTCATGGAGAGGGTGGTGGACACATGGAACAGCCTTCCTGAGGAGGTCGTGGAGTCAAAAACAGTGGGGGATTTCAAGAATGCATGGAACAGACTTAAGGCAATTCTAGTGGGGGTAGGAGGAAGTAGGCTGTTGGTTAACTAGTATCTGCAGCTTATCCAATAGGTAGGGAAATGGACAGACTGGGTAGGCCATGTGGTCCTTATCTGCCATCAAAGTCTATCTTTCAATGTTTCTACTTCTACACTAAATAGTGAATTTCACCTATTCCTAATTTTTGTCTACCACTGCCTTTCCACTCTCCCTTGCAGAGTGTGTGCTACAATAGGAGTACCTCTGTTGTCAGGCAGACCTCCTGCTTCCCTGTGTCCTCCTGTAGATGCCTGTTGACGCCGGACACCTATTCCACTCCTCCACTGATCCATTCTCTCTCTGCTGAGGTGCAGAGTGTCTGGCTGCTGGCTACCTCGTTGGGCTGACTCCAGTGGGTATAGTCCGCTGTGATGTCCTTTTCACGCAATCCTTCATGTAGAGGGCTGCAGTGAAAAGGGCCACTTTGTGGTCACTTCCTTTTATACCAACCAAGAGCGGATGGGTGCTCTTGACGAGAACCCTGATTGGGCGATCAGAAGGTGGGGGGGTGATCGTGTTACTGATTGGCTCGTACTCGAACACCCCTGCTGTGTTGATAGTTGGCCCAAAAATAGCAAGTTTCAGCCCTGAAGGAGGAAAGGCTCCCGGATTTGGCAGAGCCTCCTCCACTTGTGTTCCAGCAGCTAGTGCCCATGTAATCTGGTTATAAAATGGGAATGTTTCTCATCACGTGACCTAAATCAATAGCCATGTTGGCTCCTCCTAAATTAATTCTGTGGTTGGTTTTACTCAGATCAGCTGTGAACCACTGTTCACTCTTCTTATTATGAAGAATTATAATAATGTGTACAGTGACATTATCACTTGATTGCACTCCCCCATCCTCTTGAACATCAATTGCATCCTGAATTGTAACTGCTGTATTTATTGTCTTGTAATGTTTGTACCAATTGACAGGGTCAATCAACTGCATTGTACCATGTTTAGGCATCTTGATTTGTATGTGTTTCTACTGTTAGTCTATGATGTGCCTTCTTAATGGCACGGGTCGTGCCTGAAAATGGTCCCAGTGTCAGTGCTCCCACCTGGTTAACAAATAAATATAGCAAATGACTAAACATGACTTTCTTTCTCCATTCAAATGCATCCTGTTTTGGTATTTCAGGGCACCTTTTTTTCCTGAGGTGGTATAGTATAATGAACATGTTAAATTCATAACCTCAGGCTATTGCTGATCAAAAGGTTCCACAAGTGACATTTAGATCTAAGCTAAAAATAAGAGATTTCCTTGGTGTAATTAGCATTGCACCCCTCAGATAAATAAAAGTGCCACCCCTGTACGCAGTAGCTTTGCATAATCTGCCTCCTACATGGAAAGTCGATCACTAAGAATACCATGTGGTGTGCCAGAGAGAGAGAGAGAGAGAGAGACAGAGAGAGAGAGAGAGGGAAGGACAGAGACAGAGAGACAGAGGCTGGGGAGACAAATCTGAGGAGTCCCATTTCTATGTGCAAAATCAACATGTAGACATTGAACTTTTCATGGCCTGAGGCAAAGCTTGACTTTAAATGCATTTGACTTTCAAAAAAATCTTGCTGTCTTGAAAAGTGCCTTCCATTTCATAGCTCACAAGATATAACAGACTGCCAGTACCCCAGTATGAAATCAATAATAAAAGAATAAAGCAGATTCAGTTGCCATTCCCCACTGAAGATAATACATAACACAGTGCCTCGTTAATGCATCAGTACTTCTCATGTTTTCATTAAATGTTCGCTCACTGTGTGCTTCACTAGATTTCAAAGAATTTGGGTACAAGGACACTTTGGTGGCAGGCAAAAGACTAACATCATCAAGCTGGTCCTGAATCAGTTTGCATTAATTCCACTGGGTGAGAAGAAAAAAATAATCTATTGTAATGTTTTCAGAAGCAGTCCTTGGGAACAGCTTTAAATTTCACAGTACACTTGAAGAATTTATTTCCAAACTCTCACTGTGTCTTTTCAGTTTAACACACTAGTTTCTTGAATCAGTGTAGGAATTATGAAGTAGCTGACAGGGGATCAACCTCCATAGCTTCAAAATGAACCCCTATATCTCACACAATATAGCCAGTTTCCTATTTTATTAAAATGGTAAATGGGGCTCAGTTTAAAGACAGGTTCTCTTAAAGAGTATTGCCAAAACTACTCTTAAGATATTGCTTGTTTCTCCAGCCTAAAGAAACCAAGAACCCAATTAACTATTAATTCCCTTTAGTCTGTGTACTAACTGGTGGCCAAGAGAGATCCAAAACAGACATTGGGTGTGATGTCAGAGAGGCTTGTCTAGTGATGCAGAGATAGCGGGGTGGCTAGTCAAGGGAATTTCTGGTGTATGTTTGTAATGAGAATTCAGCTATGCTGGGATTTTGAAATAGTAACAGTTTGGGCCTTCCATAACTCACCAGTTCACAGTTCAGGGTAAGCATCTTCTACACTACTTAGAGCGTTAGAAAGCTTTGAGTTAGGTTTGGTTGCATGCTAGCTATTTTCAGATGTGTTTCTTTTACCTCTGTAGAAATATTGTATTCCCCCTAGTCTTCAGTATGTAATATCCTGTACCATATATAAATATTGTGAAGTATTAAATATTATTTTTAAATACTTCATGCTTTCTATGACTGAGTCATTTTAAGCAAGGGTAACCAGGAGTAAATAGACAAGTCTGTGGTCCATTTCTGAAGAAGCTACAGAATTACCATATCTAAAGCAAAGTGTTTCCAGTTGTGACAACAGGGGTATTATTTGCCTTTTGAGAAAGAGCACTGTACTGTGTGAGCAGCAGCTCTAGTGGGATTCAGACCAAGAGATATCACAAGTGAGACTGCAGCTGGGTGATGGCAGCCTAACAAGGTAACCATTCAGGCATCGGAAGGGTTGTGAAAACTGCTAACAGTGCAGACTAAATTCTGGGAGAGAGAGCCAGTCTGTGACATCTAGTCACTATTTATTTTAAAAGTTGATAACCAGCAAAGTGCCATGAGCTGAAGCTCATTTCCAAAGCGTGACTGGGGTGTAGAGGAGGGTGACAAATGCACAATATCATGCGGAGACAAAAAGAAAGATGGACAAGGTAAAAAGTACAGAAATATACAACTAAGAACTATGTACAAACATTTGGAAACTAGGTACAGATAAATACAAATTAGAAACTATGTACATTAAATACAATGAAGAGCACAGCTATTGTACAACAGTTGACCATACAAACTGGAAACTATGTACATTAAATACAATGAAGAGCACAGCTATTGTACAGTAGTTGGCAACACAAATTGGAAACTATGTATATTGAATACAAAGAAGAGCACAGCTATTGTAATGTGGTTGGACATACAAACTGGAAACTATGTACATTGAATACAATGAAGAGTGCAGGTATGGTACTGGGATTGGACCTAGAGAGAGATAGGATTGCAGCATGATGTAGTCATAGGCTAGGAAGGGGAACAGCTGTAGGAGGTGATGGGTGATGGTCTGAGTGAGCGCTTGATATAGTGGAAGGAGGGTGAAAGAGGTAGGGAGGGGAAGGCTGTTCTAGAGGGAGGGAAACTTGTAGGAGAAAGAGAGTTTACCAGCTGAGGTTCGGATATGAGGGAGAGAAAAGGAGCAGGCACTGCTAGACCGAGAGTTATATGGCAAGGGAGAGGCGGGATTGAGAAGAGAGGTAAGGTAAGAAGGAAGGGACCCAAACCAGTACTTGGCTATGAAGGTACAGCAATGAGAGGATCACCTCAGCTCAAGTGACTGGAGAGAGAGGGTGGAGTAGAGGTCACAGTGGTGAGTTAGTGGGGAGAGCTGGAGGCGAACCGACAAAAAGTATGGAGTAGTTTCCAGTTTAGGAAGAGAGGTGTCTGGGGCATCACTGAAAACTATGTTGGTGTAGTCAAAGGCAGGGAGGATCCATTTGACTAATAGGTCACATCCTACAGGGAGAGACAGACTGGCTTTGTGCCAATGGAGTAACTCAAGTTTAGGGTGCAGCTTGGTGTGGAGCGCACTGAAGTGGGTGGAGAAATATGTGCTGACATTGTTGAAGGGGTATCTGCTGCTGAAGAGAAAGCAGGCAGTGAGGGAAGTTTGGCAAGTTTTTGTTTGGAGCCGAAGGTCATGTCAACGGTTTTCTTGGTATTCAGTTTAAGACAGCTGGCATCAAATCAAGCTATGACTGCTGAAAGGTCAAGTTGAAGGGGGGATTGGACAGCTTGTATGGATGGGCCAGACAGGAAAAGGACAGTGTTGTTTACATACATGTGGATGTTGAAGTGGGTACATATGGAGGGAAGGTCATTGATGAAGAGGGAAAAAAGAACCGGCCCAAGAATACAGCCCTGGGGTACACCAGCGAGGATGGGGAGGAAGGGAGGGAGATGTGAAGTTGTCTATGGAAACAGATTGTCAGTGGCCTGTCAGATAGGAACTGAACCAGGACAATGAAGCAGGGGATAGGCCTATGGAGCATAATTTAAAAAGTAGAAGGGTTGGGAGACAGAGTCAAAGGCCTTGGCTAGGTCGATGAATATGGCTGAGGTGATGTGGCCAAGATCTATAGTGGTGTGGATGGCGTTGGTGGAGCGAAGTAGGGAGGAGGTGGTGGAATGGGACTTTCTGAAGCCAGACTGGTAAAGGGCGAGAGTATTGGAAGTGGAGAGGAAGTTATTTAGCCACCGGCGGATGAGGGATTCTTGGACTTTAGCAAGGATAGGAAGGAGGGGGACAGGGTGGTAGTTGCCAGGGATGGTGAGGTTGCCCCCCTTTGAAAAGTGGGAGAACTTTGGCAAGCTTCCAAGCAGTAGGAACTGTGGTAGTGGAGAGTGAGTGGTTTAGAATATAGGTTAAAGGGGTAACTATTGAAGGAGCTGAGATTTTGAGGAGCCTAGGGTGCAGTCCATCAGGGCTGGACTTAGTAGGGTTTAGGGAGGTAAGGGCCCTCTGGACCTCAGACGGTGAGACTGGAGGTAGTGTAAATCCCAGGAGCTGCGGGGGAGACAGGGGTTGGGGGGAGGGTGAAGACCCAGGTGGAACAGCAGAGGAGGTGAAATGCTTATTGAGGTCAGCGGCGACAAGGAGAGGGTCAGAGATAAGTGATCCATCATTCTGGATAGAGGGAGGAGGGGGACGGATTGGGGGTGCAGGAGTGAACGGAGATCCTGCCAGAAGGAGAAGGGAGTACTGTTAGAGGGGTGTAAACGGGATTTAAAGAAATCAGATTTGGCACAGCATATGATTTGGGTACAGCTATTATGAAGTATATGAAAGGTTAGAAGGGTGGCTTGGCTGCCAGAAGATTTGGAGTGGAGCCAAGCACGGTCATGAGCTTTGCACTTTGCTAGGATATCAAGGGTGATTCAGGGGTGGTTGGCACATTTAACTCTGGATGTTTTTAGAGGGTCATGGGCATCCCACATGCTTAGGAAGATTAAGGAGAAGCAAGTGAGGGCAGTGTCTACAGCAGGGGTGCTGAAGACAGGGGACCAGTTTGCCAGTGCCAAGTCAAGGAGCAGATTGTTTACATCAAGAGATTTTAGGGGGCAATGCTTGATGTATTGGGGAGGGATGAAAGGGGGACAGCACTTCCTGATGCAGAAGGTGGAACAGTGGTCATTTAATACATTGGGTAAGGTACCAGCAGAGCAAATACAGTGGGGGTGGGATGAGAGCACCCAGTCAAGAAGGTAGTGTAATTGACTTCTAGGGTTGGGGCGTGTTGGTTCTTTAATCAGCTGGGACAGGTTTAGTGCTTCAATATGCTGGCATAGGCTTAGAGAGGAGGGGGAGAGCCAATCTAAGTTGAAGTTGCCAAGCAGGATTAATTCACACATGTTCACTAAAGTGGAGAAACAAGAGACAAGGGAGGCTGGAGAAGATTTTGGGGAGGTGTATAGGACACCCACTAGGAGGGGAGATGAGGAAGGAAGAAAAAATTACTCACCTTAGTAATTGCTTTTCTTCTCATGGAGTCTTGCTATATTATAACATTAGCAGTCAGCCACTGCAGCTGAACTGCCCCGGAGAGGAAGGAGTTAACTCCAGAGGATCTGGAGTTCTACAGCGCGAGGGCGCTGTGCCCAAAGCTCTATCTGGCAGTTTCAAATGAACTGTCAGATCTTTACAAGCTAACATCAAAGAACAGAAAGTCTGTGTGGAAAAAACTACACTAGCCCATGGCTACCTACTAGTAGTAGTAACAACAATATAAACAACAAAGAAACACCCAGAACCATAATAACAAAAATTGATGGTATTATGGTTCGTTTTACCACCCTTGACAAGCACATTATGAACCCCCCCTTCCCCCCAAGACTCAAGTCCAGGAAGGGGGCAATATAAATAACCTAAATGAAAGCAACCAGATCCCTAACCCAAAGGAAAGAGGGTAAAGGGATAACTACAATGGCATGACACAGTGCTTGCACTAATTCGCCACCCTACCCAAGTAGAGGTTCTGAGAGGGGCAGGAGGAGGGGATAGACATAGCAAGACTCCATGAGAAGAAAAGCAATTACTAAGGTGAGTAATTTTTCTTCAAACACCATGAAGTCTTGCTATATTATAACATAACAGATACACAGCAGTACCTCCATGGAGGAGGGTCAGAACCTACTTAGGAAATAGGCTCTGAAGCACAGCTGTGCCAAACCGAGCATCTCTCCTGGACTGGACATCCAGGGAATAATGCTTGGTAAAGGTGTGAACTGTCTTCCAGGTAGCAGCTTGACAAATCTCAGAATGGGAATGTCCCTAGCAGCCGCTGAGAGACAGCAGCTGTACCCTGGTGGAGTGGGCCCTCAATCCTGAGGGGGTACTCTACCTAGCTTCTGATAACTGAATTGGAAACAAGAAACAATCCACCTTGCAATTGTTCTCTTAGTGGCAGGTTTTCCTTTACCAACCTCGCCATAGGTAAGAAACAGTTGGAGGGATTCGAACCTATGACCTCTGGTGCGCTCTAAATAGTAGCTTAAGGCTCTTTTGACATCCAAGCTGTGCAGTCTCCTCTCACCTGAGGAAGAATGCTCAGTGAAAAATACTGGGAGAGAGATTGATTCAGGTGGAAATCAGAAACCACCTTAGGCAAAAACTTTCTATTAGTCCTAAGGACTACCTTATCTCTGTGGAAAGAGATAAAATCTTCTTCCACTGACAGGGCCTGTAACTCACTTATGCGTCTGGCAGAGGTGATAGCTACTAGGAAAACGGTTTTCCAAGTTAAATACTTGAGCTCTGCTGAAAACAGAGGCTCAAAGGGGGGTTGCATTAACTGAGCAATGCAAATATTCAGGTCCCAGGCGGGAGCTGGTTCCCGAAAAGGAGGGTTAGTATGAAGTAACCCTTTAAAAAACTTGGAGAACACAGGGTGAGAAGAAAGGGAGGCAGGCTTCCCTGCTGACACAAAAGCAGAGACAGCTGCCAGATGAACCTTCAGGGTAGCTGGTCTAAGGCCTAGGGAATTCAGATGGACCAAATATTCCAGAAGAATGGGAAGATCAGCAGATTCTGGGATAATCTGCCTCTCAGAGCACCAGATGGAAAACCTCTTCCACTTAGAATTATAAGTGGCCCTAGTGGAAGGCTTCCTAGAAGCCTTAAAATATCCATGACACCTTGAAAGGTGTAAGTCAGCAATTCTAGCTCCTCAAGAGCCAAGCCTTGAGGTGGAGGGATTTGAGGTCCGGATACCACACTCTCCCTGTGCACAGGCCAGTAAGTCGTGGACTCTGGGTAGGCTCAGGGCAGGGTGGACTGCCAAGGACAGAAGCAGAGGGTACCAGGGCTGTCTGGCCCAATCTGGGGCAATCAGAATCACACTTCAAGGTTGAGATCTGATTTTTACTAGTACCCTGAAAAGAAGAGAAAAGGGAGGAAAGGCATACAGGAACTTCCCTTTCCAGTCCAACAGAAAGGTGTCCAGAGGGACTGAGCCCAGTACTGGAGGCCTGCAACAGAAAAGAGGAAGTTGATGGTTGTCTGGGGCTGCGAAAGATCTATCTGAGGAGTGCCCCATCTGGCAAAACGGACCCCACACTTGTGGATTCAGAGCCCATTCGTGATGGCCCTGAGAAATTCTGCTGAGGGCATCCGCCAGGACATTGTCCTTCCCTGGGAGGTGAACCGCTATCAGGGAGGTGTTCAGGAGTAGCCAGAGACCACAACTTCATTGCTTCGGCACAAGGCTGAAGACCGAGTGCCCCCTTGCTTGTTGATGTACCACATTGTGGTGGTATTGTCTGTCCTGACTTGAACCACTTTGTTCTGGACAGAATCTGAAACACCAAGAGCTAAAAGACAGCTCTGAGTTCCAACAGATTGATGTGGAGCAGAGATTCCTGAGGAGACCACACCCCTGGGTGGCAAGATCATGGGTGAGGCCCCCACCCTAAGAGGAGGCATCCGTGGTGAGGGTGAGGGAGTGAGAAATGGGAATGAAGGAACCCCTGTCTTAAATTGCTCTGGACCTGCCACCAGTGGAGGCTAGGATCAGAGTTTGAGTAACTGGAACCAGCTTGTAAGGGGTCCTTCCTTTGAGACCAATAGGCCAATCAAATGGAACTGAATGTCCCTCATCTGGAATCTTGCTCCTGCACGACAGCTGTGGAAGCAGCCATGTGCCCAAGGAGTTGCAGAAAAAAATGCCTTGCTGGTCGAGAGACCTGCAGGGTAAGGAGGATGCCAGGCGATGAGTCTGTCCACCCTTTCCGAGGGAAGAAAAAGCCCTGGCTAACCTTGTGTTCAATTCTGCGCTATGAAAGTTAGGACCTGAACCGGTTCCAGAACTGACTTTGGTAAGTTTAGCAGGAATCCCAGGAAGTGAGAAGCTGCTGGGTGACTTGCAAATGGTTTTCACCTGACCTGGAGACTGACCCACAATGAGCCAGTCGTCCAGGTGAAACACACCAATCCTTGCCTTCTTAAGTGAGCCACTACTACAGCGAGACATTTTGTGAATACCTTGGCGCAGAGGTCAGGCCGAAGGGCATTGCCCTGAACTGGTAGTGGCCTGAGGGCAGTTCGAACCTGAGGTACTTTCGGTGAGAAGGCCTGATCAGAACATGAAAATAGGCATCCTTGAGGTCCAGGAAGCTAGCCAGTCCCTGGCCTTAGGGAAAGCAATATCATTGCCAGAGTCAACATTTTGAACTTTGGTTTCAAAAGATGCTTGTTCAGGTACCTTAAATCTAGAATGGGCCTCCATTCTCCTGTCTTTGGGGTAAGAAAGTATCTTGAATAAAGCCCCTTGCCCTGATGGCAAGGAGAAACCCTTCCACTGCTTTGCAGTCCAGAAGAAAAAACCTCTGCTTCAAGCAAGGGCTTCTGAAGGATTTGCAGGTGAAAATGTCTGGCTCTCATCTTTGGAAAGTGTTTGAAGTTGAGAACCAGACCCTGGCCTATTACCTCCAGAACCCATCTGTCCGTGATTAGGGACAGCCAGTTCTGGCTGAAATAGCCAACCTGCCCACTGGTACAGGAGAATCAGCCCAGGGCACCCCATCAGGGTGCCTGCTTAGCAACAGCCTTAGGCTGAGGGGAGGGGACGATCTGCGTACCTCAAATCTGCCTGCCTCTGAAGAAACCCCTCTGCGAGACAGCAGAGGGGCTGAAAATGGTAAAAAGGCCTGGAAAAGGCCTGCCCCTACCTCTGGAGCATGCCTTTGTGGCATGGCATGCTTCTCCTTAGCCTGGGCACTTTTGTAGGTAGTTCTGTATTCATCCATCTTTTCATATAGTTTCTGTTTGCTCCCAAACAGAGAATTTCCCACTACAGGAAAATCCATAGCCTTTGACTGGGTATCTTGGGACAGATTAGTGCATCTGAGCCATGCCAACCTACGAAAGCTACAGAAGTGGCCATGACCCTAGAGGAAACATCATTAACATCAACAGCAGTATGAAATTGAACTTTAGAGGCTTCAATGCCATCAGCCACCTGTTCCAACTCACTAGCCAGCTGGCCATGGGCCTGCTTGGCTAACTGCAATACTGTGTCCCACCTAGATTTCTGATATCTAGCCACATAAGCCATATAATTTGCCTGCCTGAGTCCCAAAGAAGCTGCCATATACTGTTTCTTAGCCATGGCATCAATCTTCCTGGAATCCTTATCAGGAGGATGTGAGGCCAGAGGAATATTAGCCTTGTCACAGGCTGCAGCTTGAACCACACCTACATGACTACACTGTTCAGTAAGGAAGTCTGTATCCGAGCCTGACAAAGTATACCTTCTGTCCATTTTTTATCTACAGGAGGGACAGAATGAGAGTTTTTTAAATCTTTGTTGTTTGCTTCCTAAATGACTTATGCAAAGGAATAGACAACCTCCTAGACTCTGGAATATCCATCATTCATAATCAGGCTCCTCTTGCTCATCCACAGCCTCCTCTAAAGGAAGCTGGAGGGTTTCTGCAACCTTTTGTAAAAATAAAGAAAGAAGGGACTCAGACAGAATAGGAGGAGATTCTAAAGGTCTGTCTGGAGAAATGTCGGTTCAATGGGCACGTCCAGACCCCCAGCCACACATATATTGATCAAATTCCTCCTCCCCTCCTGTGGTTCATAAAATCCTCAACTTCAAAATCCTGAACCACTGGGACTGAGCAGACCAACCTTTTACCAACTGTTGGTGGTTCTACAGATCCCTGAGACAGTGACTGGACAATCTGAATGGCTTTAGCTATCTCTGCAGCAGTTGGAGACACAATTTTGGACCCCAAACCTACTGATTTCCTTGTCTTTTTACTCGGGACTGGTTCCTCTGAACCAGCCTTCCTTTTGCCCGAGGAAGTCTCGCCCTGGTCAGAGGGCACTCCCTCTGGTCCAGTGGGTACTGGACCGGGCTGGCCATCCAGGTCAGCGGACTTTTTGGCCTCTCGTTCCCTGAGCCGGCCCAATCTCTTTTCCAGGGTGGCTGCAGGGAAATTTTTACACACCTGGCAGTCTGACAGGAGGTGGTCAGCCCCCAGACAATAAACACAAGTGGTGTGTGGGTCAGCCTTGGCAAAGGCCTCCCCACGAACATCACAGTGTTGAAACCCAGTGGGCCGGTTTTTCTTTTGGGTTTCTCAGACATAATGCCAGCCTAACAAAACTTGCCCTTTGATGGCAGTGCCAGGAAGACACCTTATCGGTTCCCTAACAGTGTCAGTATTTGAAAAAACGTTATAATTCTGGTTTTTAGAACCGATAAGAACCGAACCGCACTCTAAAACCCACTGTACACTTTTAAAATGTAGAAATAATAAACCGATCGGTTCAAAACCGAACCGATTATTAATTTTCACACAGACTTAAAATTTAGTACTACGGTTACCAGATAGAGCTTAAAACCGAAATGCGGTAAAAATAATGACTTTGCGGTTCAAATGACCGAAATACTAGCGAACCGAGAATGAACCGAGCTGAAGGAGCTGATCTCGGGCGACTGTTCAGTGAAGCGGAGTAAAGAATCTGACAGTTTCATTTGAAACTGCCAGATAGAGCTTTGGGCACAGCGCCCTCGCGCTGTAGAACTCCAGATCCTCTGGAGTTAACTCCTTCCTCTCCGGGGCAGTTCAGCTGCAGTGGCTGACTGCTAATGTTATAATATAGCAAGACTTCATGGTGTTTGAAGGGTGAGATTGAGAAGAGAACTTTGTGGGAACCAGGAATTGCTTCATGGGGGAAAGTAATGCAGTTTAAAGAGTTGGAGTAGTAGACAGCCACCCCCCCGCCAGGTTTGCCCCAGTCTTGCCTGAGAAGGCTGAAGTGGGGTAGGGCTAATTGTGAATCGGGGACTCAGGAGGATAGCCAAGTTTCCAAAATGCAGAGAATGTCAGGGGAGTATTGAGTAATCCATACTTTCAGGTCATCTAATTTGGGGAGAAGGCTGACTATGTCTGAGTGAAAGATCCGCAGTCCTTTAGGGAGAGCTTGTGTTAAGGTGGTGGCAGGGCTGATGGAGTCAGGATTTGGTTCAATGTCTCCAGCTAGAAGTAGCAAGAGACCAAGAGGTGAAGGGGTGAGGTGTGACATTAATTTTTGATGTGGCTGACTGGGTGGGGTGCACATAAGGGGGCTAGGAGAGGACAGAGTTGCCGAATGGCTTCTAGATTAAGGAGAGGGCATCTGAGTAGTCCTGGGTGGATGATGACAAGGGGTGGAGGGCAGCAAGGGTAGGGAGGTGAAGCACTGACTATAGCAGTATTGGTAATCAGTGTCTCAGTAGGCAGCATGTTCACCATTGGGGCTGGGAGATTAGAAGGCTGTGGGTTCTATCTCCACACCTGGTGCTTGGGTAATAGCCATAAGTGACATTGCAGTGCAACACAAGGGGGTACAGCATTGGATGAGACATTAAACCAAGGTCCCTTCTACCCATCTCTGGTCACTGTCCAGGTGATACTAAAAGATCCTATAGCACTTATTGAAGAAGAGTATGGGTGTTTTTATTGATAAAGGAAAATATATACAAGATCAATTACATATGTCAGAACAGATCAAAACCCTCTACTATCACTCTAGTACTAATTCAAAATCAAGCAAAAGATCCCAAAAAAAAGATTAAGACAAAAAAGCATATCCCTCTCCTCAGAGTCTTTCATATAACAGAAACACACCAAAACTAAGATGCCAGAGAGTATACACAGAAAACCAAACCATAACACTTAAGTAATGGAAGGCCTACTTATCTTAACCAGGATACTTTCCTCCACCTGATGAGAAACTGTTGTTTAGGAAGAGTTTTTATATTCAAAAGCATAAACAGTGCATAATTCATCAATAACCATGCATATCAAAGATGGTACAGGGATTAACTCCTGCTGGAAAAATAGATGTATACCTCATCCACTCCAACTGAATCAAACTCACCCCACACTAGAGGGGTGGCCGGGCACATCCCCAGTCTGATCCCTCAAGCTCTTTTGGCAACGCTGGGGGAGATTTCAGCCCTGGTAGAGGACACTTTGTCAGCAAAGAACAGAGCAAACTCCTCGCACCTCATGCTAGAACTTGCTCCTCCAGTACGAAGACAGGTAGAGCAACAGCCTGTCCGCAGTACAGAAGAGCTGAGCCAGTCTGCTCCTTGCCACAGCAATCTCCACTGACAGAAAATCCACCTTTTTTCAGGAGAGTGCCCTTTGATAGTCACCATAATGTGACCTCAAAGCCAATTTGTCATCAATCAGGCCAGACCTCCTCCAGTGTCGCTCCATACTCCAGCCATTAATCTTTAACTTCCTGAGTTCCCCATCAAACCAGGGGGCCTCCAAAGAGTAGATAAGGGCCAGAAATGAATGGGCACAACAGAGTTGAAGACTGCAGTGACAGCCCTATTATAGGCTGGAACTGCCTCCTCCGCATCCATCGTGCACACAGTTTCCACACTAGATAGGTCCAGCCCCACCTGTAGTCCTGTTGGGGACAATCCCTGAAAAGAGCAGTACTGGACCATCTCCACAGAGAATGGACCTTCGGGGGGGCCAAATGTGAACCCCATGATGCTATGATCCAACCATACAACCAGATCAATCATGAGATCAATCTGGAGACCAATGACCTGTAGGACGTTAGGCAGCATGGGTTTGTCATGGGCAGATCCTGTCAGACCAACCTGGTGGATTACTATGACTGGGTAACTAGACAGCTGGACAAGGGCCATGCAGTGGATGTCCTGTTTCTGGACTTCGGTAAGGCATTTGACTCAGTGCTGCATGGGAGGCTGGGTAGTAAGCTGGCAGGTACAGGTGCAGGGGCAAAAACGGTGGGATGGGTAGTAAACTGGTTTCAGGGAAGGCAGCAGCAGAGGGTGGTGGTGGGAGGAGAGCTCTCATCTCCAAGGGCAGTGACAAGCAGAGTACTGCAGGGCTCAGTGCTGGGCTCAGTGTTGTTTGGGTTGTTCATATCAGACATCTCAATGGGCATCAACAGCAAGATCAGTTTGTTTGCAGATGACACCAAGATGGGAGCAGTAGTGGACAACCTAGGAGGGTGGCATGGGTTGCAGGATGATCTGTTAAAATTGGAGACCTGGTTGGACACCTGGCAGTTGGGGATCAATGCCAAAAGTGCAAACTGCTACATTTCGGGCCAAAAAAAAACAAGAAGGAGCTATCAGCTGGGGGGTGCAGCTAGCCATGGCAGAGGAGGAGGAGAAGGATTGGGGGGTGATTATAATGGGCTCAAGGAACAACTCAGCACAATGCAGAAAGGCAGCTGCAAAGGCCAACAAAATGCTGGGTTGTATTGCCTGGGGTATATCTTCAAGGGGAAGGGAGATGATCCTGCTGTTGTATAGGTTACTGATTAGGCCATACCTGGAGTACTGCATGCAGTACTGGCACTCATACCTGAAGAGGGACGTTAAGTTACTGGAGGGGGTGCAGTACAGGGCAACAAAGATGATCCAGGGACTACATGACATACCCTATGTGAGCAGGCTGAGGGAGTTGAACATGTACTCACTGGAGAAGAGGAGAGACGGGGGGAATATGATTGAAACCTTCAAGTACATGAAGGGAATAAACAAGACAGGCACAGAGGAACTATTCAAGTTAAGGGGGGGTAGGGACACTCATGGTCATGATCTCAGATTGGAGGGGGGAAGGTTCAGGAGGGAAATGAGAAGACACTTTTTTACGGAGAGAGTGGTGTCTGGGTGGAATGCACTGCCTGTGGAAGTGGTATCCTGTAGCACAGTGGACTGCTTCAAAGGGGATGGGATGGGATAGGGTAAGTGGGAGGGTCAGGGGAGGGAGGGGCAGCTGTAGTATCAGGGTTGCTAGCTGCACACTCAAGCAGACTCGATGGCCTTTATCTCCTGACAAATTTGTATGTTCATATGAGGTCACTGTCCCCAAGACCCGGTGCAAACACCAGGTCCAGTGTGTGGCCATTCGAGTAGGTCACTGAGGTAACAACCTGTGACAGGCACAGAACTTCCATACTCTGCATAATGCATAATGTACTGCAATCCCAGACCTTCCAGTTACCTAAAGAAAAACAACCAATAATTCAGATTTTAATATGAAATAGAAGACAACCCAGGAGTACCCCAGGACCTGTCAAATCCTTCTAAAAATCTATAATATAGGAGCAGGAAAAGAACAGATTGGCCATAGTCTCCAATTCCTGGGGACAAGAATCCCAAAGACAGAATCTTCCTAATGCACTCTTATGTTTATGGTTACCCTGAACCTATAACTCCTTGTTAGAACAAATACAAACTTGTTCTCTCATTTTTTTCTGTTATTCATGGGCCTATGAGTTGTTGAGTCAGTACTGTGGGTGTGACACCCCTTGCCTTCACATAAACTGATTCTGTAAAAAAGGAGGTTGTAATAAAGTCACACAGTTTTCTAATGGTTAAGGTAGATATCTGCATAAAATATATTCTAGCAGGCGCTGACAAACCTTGTTAGAGGTGGCAATACTTGTCCTAGAGGTGAAATACTCCCCTTTTGCCAGGTAAAGAAAACTAAAGGATACCATGCTTGTCTAAAAAGGACCCATAATCTGGGAGCCTGTACCAAAACAGGTTTAAAAACTAATGGGTTAATCGTGTTTAACCCCCTATTTTAGAATTTTCTGTATCTGTGGGCCCATTTTACTGGACTGAGGTGACTGCCACATAAAAACAAGAAAAAAAACACTATCAATTTTCACCTTTGAAAACTTGAGTAGAGGAAAAACAAAACTAACTTACTGAAATATAGTTGTCAGGAAGGTTTTAGCCATTAGAAAAAAATTACTTACCGTAGTAATGGTGTTTCTTCCAAAGGATCACTTACTATGCTTAACTGCAATCATTCACCTGTATTAACCTGCCCCGAGGCCTAGAATTTTATGCTTATTAGAGAATCTTAGAATAAAATTCAAAACTTTGTTGTGTGGTCATGCTCACCCCTGCATTCTAATGGCAGATTTATTTCTAAAGCTAGGGTGAACAATGTCCACGGAACTAGCTAAAAGGTTACCAAACAATATACCAGTTTAAAAGTCCCCAAAGCTTTTTAACATGGCAGAATAAATATTTAAAACTGTAATGAAAAGATCTTGAAGGAATAGATCAATGAGTATCAATTATAAGGTACTGTAACAAGTAATGTTCAAGCAAAACAGAAAGGAACTGACTCTTGTGTGAACCTTTTCCAGGCTCTGGAAGGGGAGGTAGGGATGGGATTGTCCAGCACAGTGAGGGATTCCTTGGAAGAAATATTACTACAGTGAATAATTTTTTCTTTAAACCCCAAGAATCATACATTTATGCTTAACAACAGCAGACTCCATTGCAGTATTGTGGAAGGCTGGGTACAGAACTTACTCAAGGGAAAGGTTCTGCAAGACAGCAGTGTCCAAGTAGGTATCCCTTCTAGACAGTAAGTCCAGACAGTAATGCTTTGTGAAAGTGTGTACTGTTTTACAGGTAGCTTCTTTACTGATTTCCTGTAGGGAGATACCCCTGGAAGCTGCCACAGAGGAAGCTGTACCACTGGTAGAGTGGGCCCTGAGGCCTTCAATTGACAATTCTCTAGCTTTGGCATAACAGAACTAAATGCAGGAAACTATCTAATGAGCAATAGTTCTCTTGAATGCTGGTTTACCCTGCCTTGTTTCACTGTAAGTGACAAACAGCTGAGTACTGGTGGACCTGACATTCTTTGTGTGGTCCAAGTAGTAGCTCAGAGCTCTTCTTCTGGGCTGAGGGCTTAAAGCACAAGAACTGGAGGTGGGCCAGCTAGTCTTGGATTGAAGGACTGTTTACCCGAAATGGGCTGCGATGCCTAGAGGAGCACCAAAGT
Organism: Neoceratodus forsteri; assembly: GCA_016271365.2. Taxonomy (NCBI): domain Eukaryota; kingdom Metazoa; phylum Chordata; order Ceratodontiformes; family Ceratodontidae; genus Neoceratodus; species Neoceratodus forsteri. The sequence goes on from CM028129.1 coordinate 1,130,957,196, forward strand.
GAAAACTTTGAGGCATAGGTTCTCCTAGTTGCTGGTTTCCTGAACATTAAGCACTTCCAAAACCTACTCAGAGAGGTTTAGTCCAGAATACTGTAGCTCTTCAAGTACCATGCTCCAGGGTACAGAGTTTTTGGATCTGGGAATATTGTCCTGCCATGATACAAGGTCAGCAAGTTGCACCTCATGGGAAGATTGATGGGATGCTTGATGGAGAGGTACAGGAGAAATGAGTACCAAATCTGCCAGGCCCAATCTGAAGCTAATGAGGATCATTGTTGCTGACCCCCTTCTCAGTCTGAACAGCACTCTCAGCACATTCTGAACACTGTGGCCAGCACCTCACTGTTCAGTGTCCATTCATGGTTTCCGTGGCTGATTATGCTTAAGGAATCTGCCAAGATGTTGTCTTTGCCTGGCAGGTGTACTACCAATAGCTGAACATCTATGGAATACACTAGGTTCCAGATATTCATTGCTTCTGTGTACAGTTGTGAAGATCTTGTTCCTCCCTGCTTGTTTATATAATGCATGGTAGTGGTGTTGTCTGTCCTGAGCTTGGGGGGTGCTGACTGCTGATGTAGGAGGAAAAGGCTTGCACTGCCAAGACACAGCTCTGAGCTCCAGGAGGTTTATGTGCTCCTGAGACTCCTCTGGGATCCACATATCACTTACAGTAAGGTCCTATAGGTGGGCACCACAGCCCAGGGAAAAGGCATCTACAGTGAGTATGACTGTGGGTGATTGCTGAAGGAAGAAACTCTCTTGCTGAGGCTGTTTTCTTCCTTCCTTCCACCACTCCAGTGCCCTTAACAGAAACTTTGTGACAGGCACAAGTTTTAACAGTGGATCCCACCTCTGGGACCAAAAGCTCCACAGGTGGTACTGGATATCTCAAATTTAGAACCTGGTACCACTGTAGTAGATGAGGCCATGTGCCCCAGAAACTGTAAGAAATCCCTTGCAGTCTGGGCTGACCTGCTTTAAAAGGATTTTGCAAATATTATCAGGCTTGCTACCCTTTCCCAAGAAAGGAATGCCTTACCTTGGTGCGTATCTATCTCTGCATCTATAAAGTCTTGGGACTGGAACTGGTTCTGTCTGAGACTTTTGGGCATTTATCAGGAAACGCAGATCCTCCAGGGCGTGCTATGTGAGGACACGGGAGGTCTTGGCCTCCTGATGTGACTTTCCTGAGACTAGCCAGTCATCCAGGTAGGGAAAAACCACCATTCCTTGCCTCCTCAAATGTGCAGCCACTACGGCTAAGCACTTTGTGAACACTCTGGGTGCTGAGGTTAGGCCAGAGGAAAGGAATGCAACCGGGTAATGGCAGTTCCCTACTCTGAATCTGAGGTACTTTCTGTAACTGGTCCTATCTGGTATATGAAAGTAGGCATCTTTCAGATCCAGTGACCCTAGCCAATCTCCTTGCTGCAGTGATGGATTCACTGATCTCAGTGTTACCATCTTGAACATTTCCTTTTTTAAGTGTTTGTTCAGGTATCGCAAGTCTAAAATGGGCTGCCACTCCCTATTTTTCTTGTGGATCTGGAAGTATCTTGAGTAAAGTCCCTTCCCCCACTGTGAGGAGGGGATTTCTCCACTGCATTTGCTCGGAGCAACTTTTTACCTCTAACTCCAGAAAGAGTTTTTCTGGTGTAGTATGCGGAGTGAAGGTTTTGTGGCTCTGTAGTTTTGGAAATTTTTTGAACTATAAGGTCAGACCCTGACTCACTCTTTCCAGGACTCACTTGTCTGTGGTTAGCCTTTCCCATTCATGGATATAGTGAATCAGCCTTTCCCCCACTGGCAATGGCTAGATGATCTGTGCAGACATGTCTGGGGTTTTACTTTGCCTGGGCTTTAGGAGCTGGCATTACAGCTGCATGCCTGGGACCCCTTCTGCCTATACATCTGAAGAAATCCCTCTGATGGGTGAAGTCATAATTAATGTAAGCACAGGGGTAGTAACTCCTGCCTCCACCTCCCCTTCCATAAGGCCTGTTGGAAGTGGAGGCCTTTTCCTTCTCACTATTCTCTTGTAAGTGGTCTTGTATTCATCCACCTTCTTCATGTAAGCCTCTGTCTTGTCACCAAATAAAGATTTCCCTTACATGGGAAATCCATTGCTTTTCTTTGAGTGTCCTGAGAAAGGTCGGTGGTTCTAAGCCAAGCAAACCTTCTTAGGGATACTGCATGCACCATGATCCTTGATGTAGTGTCATTGGTGTCCACTGCCATGTGGAAATGGTACTTGGTGGCATCCATGGTGGTCTTTGCTGTGTCCATCAAATACTGTGCCATGTCACCAGTAGCTTTCTTGCTCATTGCCAAAACAGAGCTCCAGAGGGCTTTTTGGTACTAAGCTGTGCAGGCCAAGTATGCTGCCCACCTTAAAAGCAGGAAAGCTGAGGCATAGAGTTTTTTGCCCATACTGTCCAGTTTCCTGGAATCTTTTTTCAGGAAACTGGGAAGAAAGGAGCTCTTTGACCTTATCACAGGTGGCAGTCTGGACCGCCCCTTCATGATCAGGGTGGGAGTACAGGTTCTAAGCACCTGTTTCCCCCTGCTATTAATTCTCTATTTTCTTGTCTGTGTCAGCAGCTGAATTGGGTGCTGACAATACTTTGTAAGTAGTCTTTTTGAAAGATTTGTGGCTGGGCAATAGCACCTTTTTTTGTGGGAGTTGAGCCCATCATATCCAAAAACTCCACCACATCCTCATCTTCAGCAGTCTTCTGTGATGAGATGATCAGGGCATTCATCATTTGCCTCACAAAAGTATAGTGTGAGGTGTAGTCATCTGAGGGACAAGGAGGGTAATCAAACTCTTGTTCAGGAGAACCATCAGGCTCTATTTGTTCTCCTCCCTCCCTCCCGCTCCTCCTCCTCTTCCTTCTCCTCATTGTAGAAGTCAGCCTCTTCCTCCACAAGTACTGAAATTGACACTAGAGACTGGGGGGGGGGGCAGACATACTCATGAAATTCCCTATAGCCTTGAAGGTCTGGAGGAAGCACTATGCCTTAGTCATGTCCTCTATTGAGATCATCTTATTTTTGACAACTGGCATCTCCTTTCCTTCCTCAGGAGGAAGGAAAGTGACATGTTTTCCTTTTTGTTTTTTCTTTGCAGGCACCAATTCTGGTGTCTGCTCAAAGGCTCTTTAATTTTTACTGGATACAGGGTTCCCCCTTTTAGACACCCTGACTTCTGAACAATTCTTAGCAGCTTTATCCTTCTGCTTACTTTGAGGTGCTGAGCCCTCCTCTGAGCTTCTACGTGACATAGAGGTAGACTGAGAAGCCATGATGTCTTCTAATTTTGTAGTCCTTTTCTTTTGCATTTTAGGGCAAAACTTAATACAGAGGTCACAACTGACAAAATTACTTTTACCTGCCTGTGCTAAAGTGGTAAATACCTACATCTGCCCAGTATCTACCCTCCTCTATAGCTTGCCACTTGTTACCACCTCTCCTCCTAACCCCCTAATCCTACCCCACTCGTAATTAATGATGACCGCATAGGGCTAAATACTGCCCTCCCCCTCTCCTACCGCTGACAATCCCATCTCTGGCTGACACCCCTACCCTCTCTTATTCTAGTAAAGCCTGTGTTTATAAATTACCAAATAAAATGTATATAACCTCAAACCTTATTACTATTATTGCCTGTGTGTATGACTCAAATGTTCCCTTATGTCATCCCTGTATTTCTGTAATTGTTTCTTCAACAATGATGTGGAACCTTTGAAAATGAGTCCTTAACTCAAAGGTATTAATCCCAAACTGAAATAAATAAATAATGATCTGGACCCCAGCACCTCAAACACATATCACTGCAGTCTGCCTTAGCCAAGAGTTGGAAACACATTTTACAGTTTTTAAAGCCTGAAGGTCCTGTCCTCTTTTTGGGCTTGTCAGTCATGCCAATCACTGACAAACTCAGAACAGTTCCCATATATCCCCCCAAAAATCCCTTTAAAGGGAAATTAGATATAAAATATAGAAATGCGGTTTGGTTCATTTTTTGTAAATAACCACATCAACATCACGTGCAGAATAAGAAAATAAAGCCAACTGACATCCCGGTTCCATGAAAAGGGAACCAGGAATAAGTCTACAGAAAGATTACAAAGTGGTGCGCTTTACAGATTATTTAAAGATAATTTTAGTAAGTGGTTCCCAAAAAATGGGAACTGTGGCTCAACAGGCCTTTCTCTCGTTCCTGGGAACCGATGTCTAACCAGAGAAAAAGTTAACAAATTCATAGTTTTACACAATAAAGTCCTAACTAACGCAGAGCTGTCAAAAGAAATATTTTTGTCAAAACATCAAAATAATAAACTGTATTCAGTCAAAGTGAAGATAAGACTTCAGGATAACTGCTTTTCCACAGGCAGAGAAATAAATCTGCCATTAAAATGTGTGGTGAGCATGACCACAAAGCAGAGCTTTGGATTTCATTCTAAGATTCTCTGAATAGCATAACATTCTAGGCTCTGGGGCAGCTTATTCCAGGTGAATGATTGCAGTTGTTAAGCATAAATGAGCGATTCCTGGAGTTTGAAAGACATATTTTGCTCCCGGACATTGGCCATCTGTTCCAGGACAATACCTAGGGTCAGCTTGGAGTCCTACTTTATATCTCCCCCAAATGTAATATCCAAAATAGAAAGTGTTATCTCCAATTGAAATCTTAGAGGCACTGTGCAGTCAGTTATTTTACATAGTCCCTAAAGCAGTCCTACTTTTCTGCAGAATTACCTTAGTCCCAACAGTTTCTGAGAAGGACTGCAGAAGCTCTGAAGCATCCCCTACAGAATCCAAATCGTTGACCATGAGACAGATATCATCTGCGTAAGGCAAAACAGATGGTGCAGTTAACCCCTCCAAGGTAAGAATTCCTCGAATCTGACCAGAACTGTTTATCATACTAATCAAGGGGTCCAAACCAAACACATAAAGTAGGGACTAAGGGGGGCATCCCTGTCTCACACTCCTTTTTACTCATACAGGAAGCCCCTTCCATCCATTCAGCAAAGGAATAGTACTAGCACTGGAATATAATAAATGTATCTAATTGAGGATTTTTTCCGGCAGCCCATAGTGTTGCAGAACCTGCATCAGATACTGTATTCATGGGAAATATGGTAAAAGGCCATTTCCTGGTCCAGGGCCAGAAGAAGGTCTGAGACATCACCTCTGTCTCCACGTAGAAACAGCTCCTAGCTGGCCCACACTGAAAAGCCATAAGAGTGTCTTGCAAACCTTACAGTGCTAAACTGCTAACATACCACTGCATTTATGTAAATGAGGGGGTGCCCTCATGCATACCAGAGCAGCAGTATATTCAAAGGTTTGTGCTGGTGGTAAATAGCCAACACCGCTGTAAACCACTTCTTAACTGGAAGCTAAGCCCATGCCCCTCACCCCAATGAAGGCAGGGTGACTGTACTAGAGCTGTCTGCCCCCAAACTTGGGAGATATAGAAAGCAACCCAGGCCCTGACAAGGTAATTGAATTAGGACTTTTTCACATGAATGAATGCATGCACTATACTCCCAAAAATAGTTGAGTTAAGACTTTGGTGCAAAACAAAAAAGTCTAGTACAGTACTTTCGGAATATCAGAAAACTGGTTAGAGAGTAGTACAGCAGACAAGGAAATATAAATTTAAGGTTATAATCAAGTGAGAAATGACAGAAATAGAAAAAGGGTTGGGGTACTATTGTATATTAATCAGTCTTTGGGCCCTTGCAGCTAGAAGATACCTTTTAACATCAATGGTATTCAAGGTCTTATAAAAGAATTCAAGAAATCTGATCTGATAGTAGTAGTAGTTTATTCATCCCCACACACAGGTCCTCATCTTTTCAATGAATTAGCTAGATTCCTGGGAAATTGCCATACTTCAGACAACTTTATATGTATGGGAGACTTTAATACACACTGGGGAGGACCAAAGGGGAAAAGATTAAAAGAAGTTATGGATCATTTAGATATTCACCAAACAATACATAAACAAACTCGATTTAGTAACAAAGGAGACACTAGAACTACTATTGACTTAATTTTTATTTCCAAGAACATATCTGAGTTTAAGAGTCAGGTAGGGGTTCCACTATTGGGGAACTACTGTTTAATTAAATGCAAAGTTAGATTAAAATAGAGTTACATTCCTAGCAACATGCCTTTCACATTTTCCAGATCTTATAGGAAATTTAACCATATGGCTTTTGTCACTGATTTGAAAAATATAAGATGGTATAGGATGGACTTAATCCCAGAGTTGGAGGATGCAGTTGATTTTTTTATAGGTGAATTTTTATTGGTTTGTGAAAGGCATGCACCCAAGGTGCAAACAAAGAGAAAACATAATAGTTTGCCATGCATAAATGGAAACATTTTGAAATATCTAAGGGTACAGAACAGACTATGGAAAATAGCAGAAAAATCTAACTGAGAAAGTGACTGGGAGAAGTATAACGTATTCAGGAATAAGTGTCAGAGTTTAATTAGGGAAGAAAAAAGACAATATTATAAAAACAAATTTGAATCAGTAACCAGTACCAGAGATTTCTGGAAGACAATGAGGCAGCTTCAAACTTCTGTCCAATCAAAGCTTCCTGCTCCTTAAGAATTCAGGAAGAAGTTATCATGGATTCAAAGGAGACAGCAGGGATCTTGAATGACTTTTTGGTTAATCTACCAACTTTGCCTCTGGATCAACTGATGCCCCTAGTTAAAAAATCTAGCGAACAGGTTGTGAAAGCACAGGAATTAAAAGAACCTAAGTTTAGATTCAGAATCTTGAACCCAAGGGATATAAGAAAACAACTACAAAAGTTAAAAATTTACAGACTGCTAAACTAGGTCTAACCCTTCCTGCACTGTTCCACTAGCATGCTTTAGTTTTAAACTCTGCAACTACGTCTAGGTGTGCAGTTTAAGTTTGCAACGATTGAGTAGCCCAGCATACAAATTTCAATTTAGAGAGCCAGCCTAATGCAATTATTGTTAGCCAAAATCAAATCTCTTCTGGCCCCTTACTGACTTGTGGACCTGCCATGGCTACTTGATTCACTCCTTCCTCCCGCATAGTCCCACCTCCCCTACCTGTATTTAACCTTTCACTCCTCTGCATCTCTTCGCAGCCCAAAGCAAAAAGCCGCCCAACGGCCTGGTGTAATACAGAGAAATATGCAACAGGTAAAAGATAAACTCAAGCACCACCAACTGCAGACAAAACGAGCCAAATCTTTTAAATAAGCTCAGTACATCTTATTTAGAGTACATATCAGTGAATAAAACAATGCATATCAGATAGCACAGAGACCCACCCACACTTACTTCAATATCTTAAAAATACTAGTTGGACTAACGTCCATTGGTTTAATACAGTGTCTTGAACATAATCAAAATAGTATATGTATATGTGTGTATATATATATATATGTATATATATATATACACACACACATAGTTGGAGTATATATTTCGGTCATAGGAAGGGAAATGATATAATCTATGCACTTTTATTATATAGACCTCACCCCTTTTTATATTTGATCTACAATGTTATACTGTTTTTACTGTATTTTACTGGATTACTATAATAAATTATGTATTTAACATTACATTTTAAGAAAAGGAAAACAACCCTCTTTGCTTAAAATGACCACTTGCATGATTTTTTGATTCCTGTCCCAGTGAAGTTTGAGATCTCAGAGACCTCCAAGGTTACGCTGTTGAACCAGATAATGAATTTGTATTATGTAAAGTCTGGTATGAATATATTTTTCAAACATATTTTTTCTTTATCCTGGATGTAAATTTTCCTGCGTTGTTTCTTTCTTTGGGCGTGTGTGTACATACATATACTATTTTGATTATGCTCAATACACTATATTAAACAAATGGACATTCATCCAACTAGTATTTTTAAGATATTGAAGTAAGTGCATCTTGTACCAAGTAATTTTCATTCGTTCCACACATGCAGTGCAGCCAACAGTCCTACTGTTTAGTTTTAGTATGTTCGTAATCTATACCCATATATAACTACACATAATTGGTATATATCAGTTTAAGATGGGGATTTAAAAGGGATGTGATTATCACTATAAGACACTCCATGATGACGATTTGATGCAAAACCAGTAGGAGGTCAGTGGGTCTCACTGTGTTCTTCCCGGAGGGGGGGGTCTCTGTGCTATCTGATAGGTTATATGTACTCTGAATAAGATATGTTGAGCTTATTTAAAAGCTTTGGCTCGTTTTGTCTGCAGTTGGTGGTGCTTGAGTTTACCTTTTACCTGTTGCGTATTTCTCTGCAGCACAACAGGCCGTTGAGGCGGCTTTTTGCCTTGTTTGTGCATGTATGTTTAGCCTGCCCATGGCAGCTGCAAACAGAAATGAGCCTGTGCATACCAGGGGCACTTAGACTTTAGCATTAGTTTGTGCCTTGTGGCACTACTGGTGCTGGAAATTCCCTTTATGTTTCAGGATTTTCATTTGGGGGACACCAGTGGGACCCAAGTGGCTGCACTGCTTGGTGGAACTGATGATGATAGCCCCATTTGGGGATGAAGTGCTCATGCCAGAACATGATGTAATGCAGGAGAATGTAATTCCTGAGCAACAGTCTGACATAGCAGTGGCTTTCCAACAATTAGAAAAGGCAGCTATTTAAGCAAGGAGCAACTACTGGCATCACTGTGCCCTGGAAGCCTACACTAAAGTAGATCCAGGTAGACCCCACGCCTGCGGGCCATCAATGGCCAGGTTATGGCCAGGACAGAACTGTATCCTTCAAAGACTGGAAGCAGCAAATGCAAGCTGCTTCCATGTTGTTCATACATTGTCTGGTGCAGGACTATGCGGCACAATGCAATGAGTTGGAGGAGGTGCTATGAGCAAAAGAGGAAGCTGCCCCTGCATACAAAGATCATCCTGACTTTGTGGATTTTGAAGCGGAATTAAACTCAACCTGGAAGACCATGATCAGCATTTAAAAATGAAGATGAAAACTAAATTCAAAAGAGACCACAAAGACTATCTGAAGGATCAAGTATTTACATGGAAAAGGCAGTCGCAGATGGGAATGGGCCATACCAAAAGGCAGAACAGATGCAGGGGGAGAAGAGACAACAGCTCGCAGCAACAGACTGGCATGTTACCACTTGGATCAATCTTGAAAACTTCCAACAATACCTCAGATCACTTCACCTCCAATTCAGAATTCAGCACCAATTCAAATGAAGAAGGTGCTGAAACAGAAGAGTTGGAGGAGGAGAGGGAGCACACCCAAACCACCTCCACCACTAGATGCAGCCCAAGACTGGTGCACTTCAAGGTGGGCATAAGAGAACATGATAGGTGGTCTGGAAAACAAGGTGGCACACACGAACATCGAATGAACATGGAGAAACAGCAACCAATACAGATGGTGCAGCACCAGAGGGGCGGCATGACTTAGCAAGCCGGGGAAGCTATTCATACAAGAACACAGGGAAGTGAATGTGGTGAACCTTTCATTGATGGAACTAGCAGTACCACAATTACAGGTACTGTCTAAGGGCCTTAGCTTCATTCCGGCTAGCAACAACACAACCGTTTGAAAGTACTTTGAAATGCCCCTCTACTTTCATGGCCTTATATTCCCCTTCGAGAGAGCAGTTCTGCAAGAACTCAAAAACGGCTGGGGGGATTGTTTAGCACTAGAGTATGTGAGTAGTAGCAGAGCTGAACAGACTGCTTTACAAGAGCTGCAGGAGCATCCAGATTTAGTCATAAAGCCTGCAGATGAGGGTGGGTCAATTGTGCTTACTGACTTACAAAGTATAAGGCAGAGCTCTTTAGACAACTGTCAAATACTGATTACTATGCTGGCTTGAAAACTGATCCCACAGTGTTGTCTAAGCAGGAAAGTGTTGATTTTCTTTTACAGGCTTTGGGGGAGGATCTCACCAGCCAACAGGCCTTTGATTATTTACAGGTTACACATCCGGAAAAGCAAACTAAGTTTTGCCAAAGGTGCATAAGACCATGGTGGATTCTCCGGGATGCCCTGTTGTGTCAGGTATTGGTTCTCTGACAGAACCATTATCAAGATTTGTGGACCAGCACATTAACCATTTGGTACCACAGCTACGGTCCTATGTTAGGGACTCTACACAAATATTGGGCATCCTGGGGGATCTACAACTAGGACCTGGTTGGGCCCTCATTACTCTGGACTTGAGGCAATTTATTCAAATGTGCCACATGATGGTGGACTCTCTGCCCTACGCTACTGGCTGGAGGGATTGACTGCTTATACTAATGCATATATTGATTTTTTATGCCAACTAAACCAGTTTGTATAACTAAGAACGTTTTCCTATTTCAGGACCAGCATTTCTTGCAGAAGAAAGGTACAGTGATGGGGGCTACATTTGCCCCCACAAACACTAATTTGTACTTAGGATATCGGGATCTGGAGAACATTTATGACCCTGATAAAAATCCATATTTTACATCAGTGGACCTGTGACACAGGTACATTGACAATGTAGTGAGGGTGTGGTGCGGGGGTACTGCTGAGCTGGTATCATTTGTCCAATACCTGGAAATGTCCGACCCAAACCTGAAATTTATGGTTCACTACAGTCAGGAGAGGGTAAACTTTTTGGATATTGACATTTTCAAGATTCAGGATGGTACAATGTAAAGTGATTTATACAAGAAACCAATGGACAGAAACAGTTTGTTGCTAACCAGCAGTTGCCACCCGCACCACACCATCAATAGCATCCCAAAGTCCCAATTCATGCAGCTGAAATGGGCATGTTCTGATGCAAATACCTAACTAGAGAGGAGTCAGAAGTTGAGACTCTGATTTATGAACAGCGGGTATAACCCCACCCTAATACAATGAAAGAAGAGGTAGCCCAGCATATCCCCAGGGACACATTATTAACATATAGACAGCACATACAGGATACTGGCCCATAGAATGTACACTTCATCACAAAGTACTGCACAAAAAGCCATATAATAAGACAGGTCTTAGAGAAGTACTGGCATATTCTCAGAACTGAACCTGCCCCTAATATAGTAACAATGAAAGAACCTAAGATTACTTATAGAAGGGCTAAGAATCTTTCAGATTTGCTAGTCCACAGTTACCTCCCTAACAAACCAGTACAATCATGGCTACCTGCAGCCCCTGTGGGCTGCTTTAGAGTTGGTAGGTGTATATACTGTGAGAAGGTTCAGAAAACAAAGAGCTTTATCTTAGTAAACACTAATAGGACCTACAGTATCAAAGCTTTTATAAACTGCAGCACCCAGTGTGTCGTGTATATTGCCAGTTGCACCTATAGTGCCCTCTACATGGGAAAGATGAGTCAGATATTCAAACTGAGGATGGGGGAACACCTCAGGGACATCAGAACAGGAGATGAGCGCAATGCGCTTTTAGCAAAATGGGGGACACCACGTCCCATCAATTCACTTTCTGTGGGATAGAACAAGTAAAATTAGACTCTACGGGTGGTGACCAAGACTTGCTCCTGTCACAAAGAGAACTGTATTGGATTTATAAGCTCGGTGCCTTACTCCACCAGGACTCATCGATTACTTTGAGCTTGTACCATATCTTAAAAATAAAAGAGTTTAAATGCTGTGGGAAATGCTTTCCTCTCCCTTTAGTCTAAGCTCATTATAAACTATTTGATCTTGGCTTGTGTATCATTTATAGAAAAACAAATCTCAGTAGTACAAAACAATGTATTACAGGATGAATGCAAAACCTTTCTATTTAGGGGGCTTTTGTTATATACATAGGGAGGCAAAATACATTTAGTGCACTTTAATTTTCCCTGCCTTAAGAGTTTGCACGTTAGTGTAGTATGGTTTTGGTTCTGAATCTATTCTCAGTATTTAAAGCAGCAGTGCAATGAAAAAAGTTATTCCAAAAAGCTAATTTTCTGCTATGGTTATAAAAAATATTGGTAGAACTGTTGATTTGGGTTTTCTGGATGCTTCCTATGCTGTGTACTGTACATCTACATTTGTGTCTGGACTCTCATCCTCCTCAGGTCTTCAGTATTATTTCTATGCAAAAATGAGGCGGACATCTTTTTTTCTTGAGAAATAATTATTTTAAAATGTTCATAAAATTCTTAAATGATAATGAAAACTGAACATTTCACCACCAAAATAAACTGGAAGACGTCAGGCATCAATTAGGAAGAAAAAAAGGTGGTCAAATTTTAACCCATTTTCGTTGCACTGCTGCTTTAACCGATATATAATACAAATTGGTACATGGCTTTTACATGAAATTTATACATCAAATTATGTAATGCTGGTAATTATGCTCCTTTTTTGACTCACTAGCTGCTGGGGAAGAATTTACAATTCAAGCAGTCTGATGTGATTAGTATTCAAACACCCACTAGCGTGATGTTCAAATTTCACTGGAATTCAGGTATTTCTGGTATTTTGATGGCTTCAAAACAGAATTTGTTGAAATATTAGAGAACAAAAATCCAAGTGTACATTACTACATATTTACTTGTATTTATATATTTTGTACCTGTGAGCCATTTAGAAAGCTGGTGACAAGTTCAGGAGAAATTTAACAAAACATAATATTTAGGCGCTGTCCAGCTTATATTTCCCTTTAGTTCTGTATTCTTCCCCCCCACTATTTAGTAGTGAAGTCATTTGCATGAAAAAAGTATCTTTGCTCCTGAAGGGTTAATCTAATCCTGCTATTTTCTCCCTATCTGAAGTCATAGAGAACTGCTTGTGACCTTACAGTTACTCCCATGGCAACATATTGTGATGTCACAACAGAGGATTATGACTTGAAGTAGAGAATCAGCTACAGAGGCAGATGAACTCAAAATGAACTCTAAGGGACAACAATAATATATTCATACACATTTCTTTAGTAATAAATTATGTGGAGGAGAAATATATGAAATATAAATGGAATGCAAACAGAATTGTACCTAATTATTATGTTTTTTAAAGTTTTCTTTGAGGAGTCAGCAGCTCTTTAATATTTTAACCATCCCTTCTGCATCTTATACTGCCCCATTGGGGGCTATCTAGCTTTTTACAATTAATAGCTGGAGTATAATTTTCAGTCAGAGGTAGGGAGATAATATAATCTATGCACTTTTATTATATAGACCTCCACCCTTTTTAGTATTTGATCTACAATGTTATATTGTTTTTACATTATTTTACTGGATTGCTATAATAAATTATGTACCGAACATTACATCTTAGGAAAAAGAATACAACCCCCTTTGCTTAAAATGATCACTTGCATGATTTTCTGATCTCTGTCCTGGTGGAGTTTGAGATCTCAGAGATTAAGTTGTTGAATCAGACAATGAATTTGTATTATGTAAAGTCTGGTATAAATCTATTTTTTAAATATATTTTTTCTTGATCCTGGATGTAAATTTTCCTGCGTTGTTTCTTTCTTTGGGTGTGTGTATATACACATACACTTTTTTGATTATGCTCAAGACACCATATTAAACAAATGGATATTCGTCCAACTAGTATTTTTGAGATATTAAAGTAAGTGTGACTTGTACCAAGTAATTTTCATTAGATCCACACATGTATTGCAGCCAACAGTCTTACTATTTAGTTTTAGTATGTTTGTAATCGACACCCATATATTACTACACGTAACTGGTATTTATCACTTTAAGAGGGGGAGTGTAATTATCACTATAGGACACTTCTTGATGATGCTTTGATGCAAAACTGGTAGGAAGTCAGTGGGTCTTACTGTGTTGTCCCTGTGGGAGGTGTCTCTGTGCTATCTGGTATGTGTTGTTTTACTTACTTATAAGTACTCTGAATAAAATGTAATGCACTTATTTAAAAGCTTTGACCTGTTTTGTCTGCAGTTGGTGGTGCTTGAGTTTACCTTTTACCCATATAGAAGCAAGCCTAGTTTAAGATTTATATATGTTCAGTAAAGGTGACTGAGTTATAAGCCTCTAAATGTTCCTACATTTTAAAATTGCATTTTGCAATTATGTAAACTAAACATATTTGTTTAAATTGCACCAAATTTGGTACAATGGAGTTTGCCCTTTAAGGGGCAGACCATGTTGTCCTGGTGCACCCCTTCCCTCCGTTAGGGAATGGTTGTGCTCAGAAGGGAAGGGGAGAAGGAAGGGAAGGGGCCAAGAGCCAGAACAATAGGGCAGGCAGCAGGAAGGGAAGGGGAGAAGGGAGGTACATAAGGGACAGCACAAGGGGGCCTCAGCCACTTTTTGCTGGAGTTTTGATTTGACATCAGCTGCAGCACGTCGGATTTGGCAATAATTTTGAGGTTTGTTCACAAGCAGAAGAAGGTAAGGAACAGTTGATTTGGATACATATGCAAAGCTGTTTTGTTAAAAAAAAAAAGGGAGAAAAGAAGAATCGTTGCAGCAGTTAGCAGAGAATGAATGATCTGTTAGAAGTACAAGACGAAGCAGGGTTTTTTGTTGGTAGCTCCTTACATGGTGAGAGGGTAAGGGAGAAGTGCTGTGGGCAGCACAGAGTGGGGAGACTTGTTTTCTGCAATTGTACAGAGGAGCCAGTTTTTTTTTTTTAGAAGCTAGGACAAGGGGTGAAAATGTTTGTGGTGACTGGTTAATTAGCAGACCTGGAAGAGGCCCTGAAATAAGCGAGCGAGAGCCAGTCCCGAGGCCACGTGGTGTGTAGTCACACGCTGCGTGGTGCTCGCGAGGAAGGTTGCCCCGTTTGTCTTAGGCTGCTTGCTGTGTTTAGGGCTGGTTTGGAGGGGTCCTAATAAAGTGATAGGCCTGGTTTAGGCCTTGAGGTTATGGATGGAAGGATTGACCCGAGACCCGTAGCGTGACGTCACACGCAGCTAGGACCACGAGGAAGTTTCCCCGGTTTGGTTCTTGGAGGCAGGTGACAATTTTGGGAGCCTTCTATGCTGTTGTGGTGGTAGAATTTAGGGCTATAAGAGGCACCGACAAAAGAGAGCGAGAGACACGTGGCGTGACGCAGGACGCCATGTGGTGCATTACCGAGGCCACGCGGTGACGTCACACACCGCGTGGTGCTTTCGAGATGGGTTGCCCCATTTTTGTTTGGGCTGTTTGCTGCTTTTAGGGCTGGTTAGGCTGTTTTGGCAGTTAGGATCAGCAGGCTTGATTCATTTTTCGAGAGTGGTAAGTGAGGGAGTGAGCAGAGAGCTGGGGGAGGGACGTCACATGCTGCTAGAGGCACAACGAAGCCTTTGCCTTGTTTGTTTGGCATGCAACCTTTTAGGAACCTGGGTCTTATTGCTGTAAAAACTGTAGGCCTGTTGAGGCCCCGACAGGAATGGGAGAGTACGCGATCCTTGGAACACGTGCCACGTGGTGCATTGCTAAAAGTTTGTTTCTTTTTGTATTAGGGCTACTCGCGGAGTAGTGGCCCGTTGTTGCTGGCTGAAGGAGGTCCTGAAGAGCTGGAAGGGAGAGCATAGAACGGCGACCACGTGGCGTGATGTCACATGCCGCGTGGAGGGTAGAGATAGAGGCCTGTTCCCACTGGTAGGTGTATACCGCATGGCCCTACACAGGGCCGAGCATCAACGGATAAAGGGGGGCACGATGCACATGCATGGCAGGTGGGGCGTGGGGGAGAAGCGGACACTCCCCCACCCTAAGGGAACCCTGTGGCTGCCTCCAGTGGTTGGCTTCCTGGGAGTGCATGCCCCTCAGGAAGATGTGTAAATATAACCTGGGCATCGTACATAGAAGGCAGGTGAGAGCAAAGGGAGGCAGGGTAGCATAGAGTGAGAGGTTTAGGAACAGGTTGGGGTTGGGAGCGGTCTATGGTCCACAAGGTCCAGGTTTCACTATGGAATCTGCTTCAGTTTGGTGGCATAAAGCTGGCCACTCATTGTGCTGATAGTTTGGTCTATACAGGAGGTTGGATCAAGCATGCCACAACTGAATTACCCGTTTTTTCATTATTGCTCCTTATGAAGCATCAGAAAGGGGGCGCAAAAAAAAAAAAATGTATGAAGGGGAAGGGGCCGGGAACATTGGAGGGCAATAGATGGGGCTTCAAGGCATGTGGTTTCATTGCACCGCTTAGGATATGGGGTTCGAGAAGCCTTCTCCTGGGGGGCACGCTGAGGGTAACACAAAAAAGAAAAAAACTTTTAAATGGCCGGGAGAGCCCCAGGGCAGAAGGGGTGGAATCCTGACCCGGGAATTCACGGGAGGCACCTTACGTGGTGAAGGGATTGCAATGAGTGTGGGCCCATGATAAGAGAGGACGACCTGCCAAGCAGGATGGGGGGTCCTTCACGGGTGGCCCCGAGTTGTGTTGGCATGGGGGAGGTGCGACGGACAGGATGAAGACGTACAGGGGTGGTTTCTAGGTTGGAGGTACTGAAATACGAATAACCCTGTTTTTCATTCCCTATAGTTGTTTTCACAGAGCACAAGTTGAGACGGACATGGCACCCAGGAAGAGCAGGCCATCGAAGGAAGATGCCTACAAGGCTATAATCGAATTGGCAGAAAAAGCAAACAAGATGTGGGAACTGGTGGAGGGGGAGGAACCGGGGAGGCCCGGGGAGAAGAGAAAAGCGGGTACGGAAAAAGGTGGCAAGGGGAAGAGGCCAGCTGAGGGGCTGCACAGTCCCGCTAGGATAGCACCAGTGACGGTGGGGCCCGCCAAGGCAGCCGAGCCAGTACCCACACGGCCGGTGGACCCAGTGACGCCAGCACCCACCCCAGATCAAAGGGGAACCTCCCCGGTGGAACCTGGACACGAAGCCCGGAACGGGGGGTCCTGCCCACAGATCCCAGTAGCTCACCCTCCACCTCCACCTCAACCACAGGAAGAAACAAGGGGACCTGTGGAGGCCTCCAGGCAGCCCGGCCAGGACAAGGTTACAGGTAACACATCCAACCCAGTGGGGGATAGTATAAAAGAATATATAGGGCAAATTGTGGCGGCACTGGGGATAGGAGGGCTGGGGCAGATGGAATCTGCTCTGGCAGAGATTAAGGTGGGAAAAGAGGTGCCAGGGGATACTGTAAACAGAGAGGAAAGAGAGGGAAATGGTACAAGAGAGGTAGGTGCGCCTGGGATGAGAATAGATGAACACGTGCCCTTCGCCACGAAAGAAAAAATATGGAAAGGGGAATATGTGGATATATTTGCTTTGGTGAGCCAAGAGGCGGTGGCCAAATATGAAGAGACAGACAGCATAGGTAAGAGTGAGATGGCAGCTGCCATAGTGCTCTTAGGAAAGAAAGAAGATGACAAGTTCACGAAAGGGAAGACCTGGGATGGGTGGTTTCTAGGTTTTACCATCTTTTCAGCCATCGCTCTGGAAAAGAGGCCGGAGCTGGGCATCCCACTCATTACCTATTCATTGATAATATGAAGGGCAAAAGCAAAAGGCGGGGTAGGATGGATATACTATGATGAATGTTTCCGGCAGAGAATGGCAACATTTGGGGATGTAAGATGGGACACCAAGCAAATAGATTTATGGACGGATTAAGTAACAGATCAGTCCACACCCGAGGGTGGGTGGGGCAAAAAGGGGGCTACGCCACAGAGAAGTTGCTGGGCGTATAACAGGGCCTTCTGCTCGTGGCCTCAGTGTCGTTTTCAACATGCCTGTTCAAAATGCGGGGGGATGCACCCAGCAAGCAAGTGCAAAACAACTTGGCCGCAGGGTGCACAAGGGCAGGTGGGGCAAGGATTGGGCCAACAGTTCTTTTGAGATGGCCAGGGGTTTAAAGGGCAAACATGGAACAAGGGAGGGAGGGCAGGGGAATGGGAATAGAGGAGGCCAGAACCACTGAAGCAAGGAAGGCCAGACAGGAAGAAAGGGAGGGTCGGGGGCAGGTGGCACAACAAGGAACAATTTGGTATGACCAGAACCCCATCAACCTAGCAGCATGGTCAGTTTGCCTGGACGGATATCCGGACGCAAGAGTGCGGGATATGATATTAAGTGGTTTTAACACAGGGTTTTCATTGCAGTTTATGGGACCCAGGCAACCAAGGGAGGCACGCAACCTGGGGTCGGTAAAAGGAAAAGAGGGAATGCTAAGAAGGAAGATTGAGAAAGAAAAAGCAGCAGGCAGGGTGGAGGGCCCATTTAACACCCCCCCATTGGAAAATATGCGGATATCGCCTTTGGGTTTGGTACCCAAGAAGCAAGAGGGGGAATACAGGGTGATCCACCACTTGTCATATCCGGAAGGTGAGTCGGTGAATGACTTTATCGGTGAAGAACATAGTAGGGTGACATACGCGACACTAGAGGACGCAGTCCGGATAATCCGGGCCACAGGAGATGCATGGATGGCAAAACAGACATTGAGTCTGCCTTCAGACTGCTTCCAGTCAGGAGGGAAGACTGGGATCTGTTGGGTTTTAAAAGTGAGGACAGTATTATTTCAACAAAGCAATGCCAATGGGGTGTTCCACAGCATGTGCCACGTTTGAGGTGTTCAGCACATGTTTGCAGTGGATATTCCAGGAAAAGACGGGTTATAGGTCAGTCATCCATTACTTGGATGATTTTCTCCTCATTGGTAAGGGAAAAAGGGAGACACAAAAGATGCTGGATAAGTTTCAAGAATTGTGCCAGGAGCTGGGAGTCCCATTGGCACCAGAGAAAACAGAAGGGCCCAGCAAGGTTATGGAATTCCTCGGGATAGAGATAGATGCCACGAGTGGAGTGTTTAGGTTACCAGACAAAAAAGTAAGGAGGTTGAAGGAACTAATCCGGGTACATACCAGTAGGAGGCGGGTACAACTAAAAATGGTCCAGCAGGTACTGGGGCACTTGAACTTCGCATGCAGAGCCATAGGACCAGGAAGGGCATTCACAAGGAGGTTAGCCAGAGCTACAGCAGGGGTCACCAGACCACATCACTGGGTGGATCTGACGCAAGGTGTCAGGGAGGATTTTAGCATATGGGAAGAATTCTTGAAAGATTACAATGGGTGTTCGTTCTGGCAGGAGGAGTGGCTGTACAACACAGACCCAGACCTCTACACAGATGCGGCTGGAGGGTTGGGCATGGGGGTTACCTGAGGGGCAAGTGGTTTGCAGAACCATGGCCAGCCAGTTGGGTAAGGGACGGGAAAGTGAGAGATATAACACTACTGGAGATCATGCCCATATGGGCATGTACTCTGGTTTGGGGGGAAGAATTACATGACTAAAAGGTGACATTTTTATGTGAGAATAGAGTGGTGGTCGATGTACTAAACAACAAGGGAGCCAGGGCGGATACAGTCATGCAGGTGGTACGACAGTTAGTTTTAAGGGCTTTGCAGCTGAACATGTCCTTCAGAGCAAAACACATAGAATGGGTACACAATACCCTGGTTGCCAGCCTTTCCTGTCTGCAGCTGGACCGTTTTCGGAAGCTGGCACCAGCAGCGGAAGAACAAAAAACGCCCATACCAACAAACATCTGGGACGTTGGCAAGAAGGAGCAGAAATGCTATTTTGCAGCTCATGGGCGCCTTGGACACTGAGGGCCTATGATGGGGCCTGGAGGGTTTTTCAAACATTCAGGGCAGAACACCAGATGGAGATAAGTGGGCCGCTCTCTGAGGAACAGTTGGGAATGTTCACAGTGGAACAATGGCAAAAAGGGACTGCTCTTGCCACAATGGGGGTCTATCTTGCAGGGATCAGTGTGATCTGCAGCCTAAAAGGGTGGACTGACCCAATGAAATCAATGCTCATTAGAGAATGATGCAGGATGGGGCAGGTTGAAGCGAGGGGCAGGGGACAATAGGAGGCCAATAGGTGAGCAGTGGCTAATAAAGCTAAAAGAGGTGCCCCTGGCAATATGCAGATCAAAAGGGAAAGCCCAGCTATTTCACACAATTTATGTGGTAATGTTTGCAGGGGCTATGAGAGTGAGTGAAGTGGTAGGCCATGGGAAAGATGACAAGGAAGGAGGTGTGGAATGGGAGGATGTGAGTTGGGGGATAACAGAAATACAAATCAAGCTAAAGAGGTCAAAGGTGGACCAGAAAGGGCAAGAGTGCATGAAAACACTTAAAGGGCGGTCGGAGAGTGCGATATGTCCAGTGCAGGCCCTGCAGGTTTTTGCCACAGAGCAGGTAACCAGGACGGGGAAGTTATTTGTGCATGGGGACAGAAAAAAAGGTCACTGGCTATCAAATTACAGCAGTGCTGAAAAAGGGCATGCGTGTTCTGGGGGAAGACCCAGCTAATTACTCTTCCCATTACCTGCGGATTGGGGCTGCCTCACAGTGGGCAGCAACGGGGGAACCCGTGAAGGACATTTTGGAAAAAGGGCACTGGCAGTCAGCCAGTTATAAAAGATACATCAGAGCACTGAAATAAAAAAAAAATAAATAAATAAACAGTTGGGAAGGGGAAGGAGCAGCATGGTCTTCAAAAAAAAAAAAAAGAAGACGGGGGGATAATACAATGAGGGCACTGAGAGTATGTATAAATTAATTAATTTTCTTTGCACCCCATAGGTAGAGGGAGGAGCACAGAAGTCTGGATCTGCGGCCATTCCTATATTTACTAGGCTGGTAAGAGGGCAGAGAAAAAGCTGGGGTAAACAGTTGTACCAGGATGCAAGACAGTGTAGGTTGGTATGGCACGGCCTTCGAGGGGATGAGATGGGCGCAGTTCCTGCCCGCCTTAAAAGAACTCAAGGGACATCGGCCCAGTCCAGACCTAATCATTATACACCTAGGGGACAACGACCTGGCAGGCAGACCATGGGTGCACACTTATTTACAGATAAAGAGGGACCTGGTGGCAATAAGACAGTGGTGGCCTCAAGTATGCCTTGCCTGGTCAGATATGATACCTCAAAGGGTATGAAGACAGGAACACAGCCACAGGGCGGTGGAGAGGGCCAGGAGAAAGATGAATAGACGGGTGGGGACACTGATAAGACAGATGGGAGGACAAGTGATACTGCGGGGAGTAGAAGAATGGGTGGATGACTTCTACAGGTCAGATGAGGTACACTTGTCAGGCATAGCAATTGATATGTTTAATGCGGAAACAATGGGTTTCATAGAGGAATGGAGGAAACAGACAGAAGCTGGTATATAAAAAAAAAGGGGGGGTGGAATTTCATCCCTGAGGTAAGGGAGAGAGAGACCCTAAGTTGGGGGGAAGCCAGCCATCCAACGCAAGCTGGAGACTGGCTAGTGGGGAAAAAAGGGGAGGACGGGAGGGGAAGAAAAGGAATAACACAAGAGGAAGAAGAAGATGAAGGAGAAAGCGGTCCCGGTTTTCACCGTTACCTAACAGAAAAGGAGAAGAAGAAGGCACCCAGGTTTTGGCCTGGGGGATGGATAATCAGAGAGTGATATATGGATGGAAATAAATGAAAATTATGGAAATATGATAATAAAGAAATGGAAAATGGAATATGGATTTATGAATATAAACAACTTAATTGCCAATCTCAGCACAACAACAAACAATGGTCTCTGTGTTTTTGTGAGGGAAAAGGGGGGAATCCGGGACAATGGAGTTTGCCCTTTAAGGGGCAGACCATGTTGTCCTGGTGCACCCCTTCCCTCCGTTAGGGAATGGTTGTGCTCAGAAGGGGAGGGGAGAAGGAAGGGAAGGGGCCAAGAGCCAGAACAATAGGGCAGGCAGCAGGAAGGGAGGGAGAGGGAGGTACATAAGGGACAGCACAAGGGGCCTCAGCCACTTTTTGCTGGAGTTTTGATTCCTCCAACCCACCCTGCAGGACAGAGTATGAGGGAAAGACAGTCAAGTTGGGGCTGTATGGTGGGTCTGTCAAGGTGGAGAGCAGACGCATCCGGTAGGACAAGGGACTGCCAAAGGTGAATGGCAGGTAAGGATAATATGGTTACGGACTGCCAAAGGTGGATGGCGGGGGATAACATGGGAATGGACTGCCAAAGGTGGATGGCAGGTGGAAATGCTGGTGGACTGCCAGAAAAGTGGACAGCAGGTGATAATAAGGCTATGGACTGCCAAGGTGGATGGCAGGGGGGAAAAAGAGGGGGAGGACGGGAGGGAAGAGAAAAGGAATAACACAAGAGGAAGAAGAAGATGAAGGAGAAAGCGGTCTCAGTTTCACCATTACCTAACAGAAAAGGAGAAGAAGAAGGCACCAGGTTTTCGCCTGGGGGATGGATAATCAGAGAGTGATATACGGATGGAAATAAATGAAAATTATGGAAATATGATAAAGAAATGGAAAATGGAATATGGATTTATGAATATAAATACATTAATTGCCAATCTGAGCACAACAACAAACAATGGTCTCTGTGTTTTTGTGAGGGAAAAGGGGGGAATCAGAGACAATGACTTTACCAAGGTCTACACACAAATGTACAATGTTTCAGATCTCTATCTTTAAAAGTAACTAAGTTAAACACTTTTTAGAAAATTTTTAAAATTACATTTCACAATTATGTAAACTGTAGAGTTTAAAGCCTCTATCACTTTAAAACTAGAGAACAGAATATCACCAATTTAATTTAGGTTCATTGACACTAAATTTTAGACTTTGAGACCATCCCCATATCCCAGTAGCAGAACATGGCTCTGCCATGCTGATGACTCAGGTTTGGAGGTGAGTGAGGGAAGTCACGTCAGGAGACAGACCATGGCCAAGACAGCTGACACTCTGCAGTTCATCTCAGTCAGGTAGGGTTGGTGGTGGGTCTCTTCCATCAGCAGTGGTGTTCAGGGAAAGTGCACACCTGGGAGACTGGGAAGGGAAAATGAGTGACTATGGGGAGGCTGTAATAAAAGCAAGGCCCCTGGAATTCTGCGGTTCTGTGGTTGCGGAATTTGCCGCAGAATTTGCATCATGCCGCAGAATATATATAGTGCCGCAGAATTCATTGTTTTTGGTGAATTTTCATATAAATATACTGTTTTTCCATAGTGTCAGGCTTTCTTTCCCACCTCGTTTATCCTGAAGCCCCTCCTCTATGCTCAGCATATGATGTCATCGATGACATCACATCATATTTAGCCAATGGCAGGACTGCATTCTGCCAGAGAAATGAATAAATCATGCTGCAGAAATCAGAAAATGTTGCCGCAGAAGTCAAGGAGCCCTGCCGCAGAAATCAGAAAATTCTGCCGCAGAACACCAGGGGCCCTGAATAAAAGCCATCAAATGCATGGCAGAAATATTAGGCAGTGGCACTCAAAATGTGTGAAAATGAGGGACACTGATCTTAATGTGGGGTTCATCAACACACACCTGGAAACACAAACTCAGAACATTGGAAGCTAATGATTTAACAGCATTATTATAGCCCTGATCACAGCTTGGACACTACTTGGAAACCTTAACAATAGGGTGAAAATGACTCAGATTGAGTCTTTTGTAGCGTCCCCATCTTACACTGGAAGGTAACTGCAGCTCTTAAAGAACTTAATCACACCTGGCCATCAGGAACAATGAGGGAGATTGTCATGAGAACTAGAGCCTGCTAAAATAGGAACTCTTAACTTCATTGACAGCCATAGAAGACCTGCACTAGTCAAGATGGACAAGTAGAGGGTTAGCTACACTAGACCAGGTTAATTTGCACTACTCCATGGACAATTGAAACAATGTTAAAATCCATCCATGCTTCTAATATGAAATCTTCTTCTTCACCACTGACAGTTTACAATAATCTCTTCATCAATGATGTTAGAAAACTCATGGCCATTTTCAAAGGTAGTATAGTCCTCAGCGGTGAATGCAAAAGCAGTGAACTGTAAAATATTTCTTATGAAGACATCTAAAATTACCAAACAATGGGACCATAATGCACTGTATCAGTGCCAGTGACATGGTGGATGAGGGAAAATAACATGACAGAGAGAGTCTGTACACTAGAAAGTGCTGGTGGATAAAGAAGGTGGTGGATAGCAGATGGCATTTCCATAGAAAGAGAGAGAACAATACAGGAGGTCAGGCAAACTGATAAGGAGGGTGGCAGATAAAAGACAGGCGGATAATAAATGGTGCACTGTATTTAAATGGGTTTTGAACTTGTCCTCATAACTTGGTCATTTTTAATTTTATTTCCCCAAAATATTCAGCATAGCCTTTTTGGAATGCCACTTCATGAACAAGGGCAGTGACATTATGCAAATTCATCCTGAAAGGTGATTTTGCTGTCACTATACAAAATCCTTTTTCAGGTGGGATTTGAAAATGTCTCCACCCTTGTTCATGAGTAATGGTGGGCAAAGTGGCCCCAATTCGCTCTGTGAAGTGATCCGTGGAGTGAAGGCGGATTCGCAGAGTGCTCCGCAATGCGAAGCGGAGAACTTCATGTTATAATGGGCAACGCGAAGTCCATTGAAAACAATAACTTTGCGTTACTCCGCCTTCCCAAACCACTACTCCACCAATTCTTAGGCGAAGTACACTGAAAACAATGTACTCTGCCTCACTTCGCCTTGTTTTTAAGCTCCAAAGGCGAATTTTGCAGTGATTCATGGGATTTTCGGTCACATGGGCTCTAGATTATTCTTCACAGCCTCAGTCTGGGGTAGTGTGTGTATGAAGCTGTAGGAGAGAATCTGTTCTGAGAGCTCTGTGATTCAAACCTTCTAAAAGCTGTTAAAAAGCCTTTTGGGGTAATTTGCTTTGCTGAAACTTTAGTTCATCGATTATAGGGAACCCTCCTGTGCTGATATCGAGCGTTTATTGTTTGTGTGTGAATTTTGAATGTTAACGTACAATTTTCAGTCTGTGTACTGAGAGACAGTGGAGGTGTGCTTTGGGGGGGGGGGGCGTATCTGTGGTGTAGGTAGATTAACTTGGAGAAAAAGACAGAGCTTTCTGTTTTGGTGATATTTTTCTTGTATAACTGTGTTAATGTACACAGTAATATTTTCAATAATTCTTGCCATTCTTTTGCTGATTGTTGTGGTGCAGCAGTGCATAATTTCAGTTTGTTTAAAATATGTGGTTATACTACAGAAGTTTTCAATTTGCTACGCATTACTTAGTGTGTGTGAGTATGCATGTGACGTGTGTCATCAACTCAGACACCTTTTATTGTGCCACATAATTTCAGCAATGTGAACCTGCTATGCTATCCACTGCAGCTGTGTAATTTTTGTACTTCTTGTGGTATCTTTACTAGTACTAGTACTAGTACTAGTGACTGTTACTGCAGCAGTGCAGCACACTGCCCCAACCGGAAAAGGAATTATTTTCCAGATTTTTGAATTTCTGATGGTGAGCACTGGTTAGGTGTTGTGCCTTTGCATCTGTATCTCTTCAATGCGCAGCACAATCTTAATCTGTCTGTGCATTTGCATATCTTTAGGGCTCAATCTTCATCTCTAACTTATTCCCTTCAGAGTACTAGACAGGAGTGGTGCATAATTCTGCATGAACATTGTACTCATTAATATGCGTTTTAAGTCGGGACCATTATCACGAGTCATTCGTGATACAAATCATGTTCTTTATCATCATGGATGGTCACAAATGCAGTCACAAATCACGATTTACAATCACGTCATGAATCGCAACATCTTTTTTAATAGTTACTTGGATGTATTGTAAGCCTGTTTTGTAGTATCTCTCCATGCTTCACCACTCCACCATTGTACTCATTAATGAGTGTTTTTAAGTCGGGGAGTTTTGTGTCACACCTCATCGGGGCCTGGGGAAGTACAGCCATAGGCATTCGTGTTTCATCATCATCATGGTCACAAATGCAGTCACAAATCATGATTTACGATCACGTCACGAATCACAATATTAATTTTTTTTAATAGTTACTTGGATGTATTTTAAGCTTGTTTTGTAGTATCCCTCCATGCTTCATCACCACCCCACCATTGTACTCATTAATGAGTGTTTTTAAGTCAGGGAGTTTTGTGCCACACCTCATCAGGGCTCGGGGAAGTACAGCTGTAGGCATTCGCGTTTCTTCATCATCATGGTCACAAATGCAATCACAAATCACGATTTACAATCACGTCACGAATCACATTAATTTGTTTTTTAATAGTTACTTGGATGTATTGTAAGCCTGTTTTGTAGTATCTCTCCATGCTTCACCACTCCACCATTGTACTCATTAATGTTTGTTTTTAAGTCAGGGAGTTTTGTGTCACATCTCATCGGGGTGGGAGCTTGGGGAAGTAGAGCTGAAGGCATTCACATTTTTTCATCATCATGGTGACAAATGCAGTCACAAATCACGATTTACGATCGCGTCACGAATCACAACATTAATTTTTTTTAATAGTTACTTGGATGTATTTTAAGCCTGTAAGAAAAATAAAATTTACAGAAAGAGCAAATTAAGTAAAAAAGAGTACAGAAAAGACAAAAAATATAGCTTTTAAAAAAGCTGTTGGGTCTAAATCAAAGTTTAAATCTCCTCCTCTCTGATCTCAAAGTATCAGCAGTCACAAAACACACTACTCTCTCTCCATCTACACAGGAGAAAGTAAAAGTGTCTGCTTGTATGACTCACTTTCTTCCTGCCTAGCTAAAGAGCATGTGACTTACAGTACTGTAAGCCATGTGATGTGTGGGGGGGGGGCTGCCAAATCTGAAACACCAAGTGGGTCACTTAGAATCATAATGAGGAACGTAAAGTCCATTAAAAACAATGACTTTGCCTTACTTCGCGTTGCCATTCCGCCTTAACATGCAGTGGTAATGACAAGGCGGAGTGAGCACTTTGCATTGCCCACTCCGTGTAGCGGAGTGGCAACACGAAGTGCCCACTTCGCGTTCACTTCGCCGGTGGAATTTAAATTTGCTGCATCTCTATTTATGAGGTGGGATCATGAGAAGGGTACGTGAAAATTTGAGGTAAAAAATAATTAAAAGCAATAAAGTTATGAGCATACATTGACATTTTTCAGTGTACACTTGTAACTTTGGTAATTTTTAATATTTGACTCCAAATTTTCAACATAGCCATTTTTTTCACACCACTTCATGAACGTGGCAGCTGTGATATTTCAAATCCTCACCAAAATGTGTTGTCATACTTGTGGCATGAAATCACCATTTGGGCAGGATTTGAAAATATACTCTGCTCTTGTTCGTGTGGTGGGGTCTTAAGAAGGGTTCGACCCTCGGAATGCACCTGTCAGAGTGTGCCCATCATTAGGGTGCCAGGATTTAAATTTGCAATCACCCTATATGCGGGGGGCTGTGCCCCACATGCCCCCTAACTAAATATTCCAACTCCAGGGGGGTGGACATTGGGGAGGGGGTGGTGAATTTCAAAGTTTGGTGCCCTAATGATGGGTGCACTCCGATGGGTGCACAGATGTCCGGAAGAGCATAAGAAGACTATGCTGAAACTTTGGGGTAAAACTATTAAAAAACAACTAAGTTATGAGTGTGATTTGAAAATTTTCAGTGCACGCTCATAACTTTATAATTTTCAATATTCTGACCTTAAATTTTTTTCCAATTCACACTTTATTCACAAAATTTCCACAATACAGGAGGCAGTGATACAAGTATGAACAGCCAGTTAGTAGTACAATCCAACACTGCCCCCCAACCCCCCCCCCTGGCACAGCAGTTCCTTCAAGTGTTGTAGTAGCTAGCTATCCTTGATAATCGAATACTTGATAAGATAGCAGGTACACCAGTTACACTTTAAATCCTAGTGGTGATAATTAAAGTGTGAAGGGGATCCCATATATTCTTATACTTTTGTAGCCTATTTTGGAGGCTTGCTATTGCCTTCTCTGTGCAGAGATTAGCAAGGATTTCATGTATCCATTCCTGATATGTTGGACAAATCCCATCTTTCCAATGCTTGAGAATAATTTTTTGAACCGAGAGTGCGATCATAGATATATGAAATCTCCGAATTTTAACCTTAATATAAGACAAATCTCCCAAAAGGCAAATATCCGGTGTAAAGCAGTCCTGTAATCCCAATAAGGGATTCAGGTGGGTTTTAATTAAATCCCATAATGAAGCTATCTTGGGGCATGACCAGAATATATGAAAAAGCGGCCCAGCTTCCTGGGAGCATCTAGTGCACCTATCAATATCGAGAAGGCCCCATTTTGCCAGTGTGACTGGCGTGTAGTACATAGTATGCAAAATATGAAATTGCATGAGGCGTAATCTATCTTGGGACACATATTTATGACAGAAAATCCAGAGAGCCGACCAACTGACAGTGGACTGAGGGAAAAATGGGTTCCAAAAACTAGTGGGACCATTGCCACTCCCAAACCGCCATTGATACAATACCTGATATATCTTAGAGATAACCCCTGGGGATTCGAGAAGAGAAGAAAGTTCAGGTACCAAAGTAAAATCTGTTTGGCGGGGAGGGACTTTACCAAAAACCGTGATTCACAAATGCTTCAATTGACGAACCCTGAATGACTGAGAGTCTGGAATATTGTACCTTCTGTGAATCTCGGTTACCGGGAGCCAAGCCCCCGAGTCTCCCAAGAATGAGGAGGCTATCCCCTCACCTAACTGAGGTAGCCATGTATGAGAAATTACCCACTTATTTATGGTAAAAGCCGGAGAATTCCTTATAGACTGAGACAGGTCTGTACTCGGATTATATCTTAGAAATGAACACAGCTGTGAGTGAACCTTTAATGAGGTCATGAGAGTGGGGCATTTACTAGCATTCTGTAAAAGGGAGACTTTAACAAAGAGCATGATCGAGGGGTCCATGTTCATAGCCTGGATATAGTCTAATTCAATGCTGAGCCAGGCTGGTCTCAGATTTTCCGGACCCGGCCTTACCCATTTCAGGTACTTAGCAAGATGACTAACCCAGTAATAAATTGCCAAACGAGGAATCCGCAACCCCCCTTCATTTTTAGAAGCGGCTAGTTTGTGATAGGCCAGCCTGGAATGTTTATTAGACCAGATAAAATTAGTGAAAAGTTTATGCATTTTCTGAAACCAGGATACAGGGACAAATAAGTTGAGATGCGACAGGGGTTAAAAAATGTGGGGAAATACGTTCATCTTAATTATGTTAATGCGGCCCCATAGTGAAATCGGAAGCTTATCCCATCTCTCTAAATCTTGCACAATCATCTGAGAAAGAGGTTCTAAATTTTCTTTAAACCATAGGGAAGTATTACGTGTTAACTTGATACCCAGGTATTTGATAACACAGGGAGACCAACACAATCCCAGAGGGATAATGTCTGTCTTAAAAACCTTGTGATTAAGGGGAAAAAAGGACGTCTTGTTTGCATTCAACTTATAATTCGAAAAATGACTAAACTTGGCAATCTCACTTAGCATATTTGGGATAGATGTTACCGGGTGGGCCAAATGGAGGACGAGATCATCAGCATATGCTGTTATCTTCACCACATTATTCCGGATCAGAATACCTTGTATTCCCGTGTTGTTAAGAATATTTTGAATAAGGGGTTCTAAATAAAGATTAAATAATAAGGGGGAAGGGACATCCCTGTCTCGTACCTGAATGTAGCAGGAAAAATTTTGAAAAAGTTCCATTACCTGAAATCCTTGCAGAGGGAGACCGATATAGCGCCCTGATCCAGCCTATGAACATGGCGGGAAACCCAAATGCTCTGAGAACTTGGAATAAGAAATTCCACTTTACCCGGTCAAATGCCTTCTCGGCATCCAGGGAGACCAACCCCGCGGGAAAGGTGGCATCCCTGGACTCTGAGAAGATGTGCAAGAGGGTTCGTAAATGGTCAAAGGATGAACGTCCCTTCATAAACCCAACCTGAGACATGCCAATCAGGTCCGGGAGAACCAGTGTTAGCCTATCCGCCAATATCTTCGAAAGAATTTTGACATCCTGATTCAATAGGGATATTGGCCTGTAACTCTGAACCAATTCGTGGTCTTTATCCGGTTTGGGTAATAGGACTATTAGGGCTTCAAACAAGTGAGTGTCTAATGCAGCCCCGGAGAGAATATGGAGGTAGAGACGGTGGAGTACAGGCAATAATTGTTCCCTGAAAACTTTATAAAATAAAGCGGAAAACCCATCCGGTCCTGGAGCTTTATCCGAGGGAAGGGCCATTATAACGGCCGAAATTTCCTCCTGCGATAAGGGAGAGGATAAGAATTTTGGGGGGGAATTTGTCATGGAAGGCAGGCGAGAATCCCTAAGGTACACTTCCAACTCTTCTGTGGAAGGAGGGTTATCCATGTCCCTATATAGCTGCTCGTAGTATGTAGCAAATTCCTGCACTATCTCTAAGGTGGATACCCTCAGGGATCTGTCTGCTTGTGCCCTAATAGGAGGTATAAATCTTGCAGACTCCTGCTGTTTTAAACGTAAGGCCAACAGGTGCCCCGCTTTTTCTCCTTGATCCATGAAACTTGCTTTGGTACTAATGATAGCCAACTCCGCTTTCTCTCTTAATAATTCTAAATATCTGTCCTTAACTACTAATAATTTCTGCCTCTCCTCCTTGGAAGTGTTATTTGGTTGCCTAGATTCTAATTCCCGTATTTGAGACAATAATGATAATAGCTCTGCTTCCTGAGCCCTTTTCCTCTTTGTAGCTAAACTAATGAGAATACCCCTAATGTAAGCCTTAAAAGCTCCCCATAAAATGTCCGGCGTAGCACTTTCTATTGGGTTGGTAGAGAAAAAGAAATCTATCTGATCCTTCACTAGTCGACAGTATTTCTCCTCCTTCAATAGCTGCTCATTTAATTTCCATCGGGTTTCTTTCTTGGGAATATTAGAGAAAGCCAGATTACATAACACCAGAGAATGATCAGATACAGGACCTGGTTGAATCGAGGTGGATAACACACCCGGCAAGAGCTTATGAGAGACCAGAAGGTAATCAATGCAAAACTGCGAGCCGTGTACCGGCGAACTAAAAGTAAATTCCTTGGAATTGGGATGCAAGACTCACCATACGTCACACAGTCCGTATTGATCCAACAATTCCCTGAAGGCCCATTGTTCCGGGGACAATCCTCTCAACACATTTCCAGACCTGTCTATATTAGGGTCCAAAACCAGATTAAAGTCTCCCCCCAAATAATGGGAATAGGGAGTAAGGGGAGAATTGTGGTAGTCAACTTCGCGAAAAAGGTGAGATCATCCACGTTTGGTCTGTAGATGCTGCCGAGCAATAGTGGCATGGCCCAAAGGGTACCCTGAACTAGAACGTACCTTCCCTCTGAATCCCTAAAGACCTGAGTGGGGATAACTGGAACGTCTCTATTAACCAGCATCATGACCCCACAACTGCTGGTAGAACCTGAGGCATTAAAGACCTGCCCCACCTGTTGTCTCCTCAGTTGTAATGCCTCAGTATCTAGCAGGTGAGATTCTTGTAAAAACATAATCTGCACACACAGCAAGCTCAGGTGTTTAAGCACCTGATATTGCTTAGGTTTTCTCCTAAACCCCTTCACATTCCACGTAGCTAGGTTAATATTGCTAGCCATCTTTATTGACAAAACAAGCCCAACGTTAACCTTTGGCAGCTACTACTATTGTGATCCACGTACCCCTGTTCCACTAAAACTGCTGTGCCATCCTCCCGCCCCCAACCCCCCAGTCCTGCCCAAACTACCCCATCCATCCCCCTCAAGTAACACCCAATCACAACATAACATTAATAAACTCAAAATTTTGCCTTCTTCCCGCCCTCCCTACCCCCAACTATCACCAACAACATTCAACAACATACCGTTTCCTTCTCCCCCAGCCCCCGACATTCGCCCTAAACCCAAAGAAAGAAAAAAGAAAAAAGATCTGTGAGCCCTCCTATATGAAAACAACAGGAGGTAAATGACCTGAGTAACAGTAACAATATATGAGATCCTCAGTTGATCCACTCCAGATAACCAGTGGGAGTAACACTGTGTTAATAGGACATAGGCACTAGAAATAGTGAGAGTTACCAACCCTCACGGCTTGCCTGCTGAAAGGAATGCACCTCAATAGGTACTATTAGGGCCAGACCAAAGGCAAAGTTTCCGGTCCCCACACGGGACACGCCTGCAACAGGACACACTTGACCCCACAAAATAGGTCCCGCCACACCCCATCCATTGTAGCGCCCTTATGCCAGGGAAAACCACCCATCCCAGGCCGTTGAAATCACTGCCCCCTATTACAATGAGGCACGAGCTCCCTCTGGTGGTGCAGGAGCAAAAGCGCGAAATAGGGCGCTGTAGAGAGAATGCCCCGAGACCCTCTCCAGGCAACCCACCGAACGATGGGTATTGATACCCTGTGAGGTGCACACCATAGGCGTTAACAGGGCCAATTCCTCCTCGCATACTTGCAGGGAAGGTACTGAACCCAAACACTGCAAAATTACTCTCCCCAATGTCTGTAAACAATAAACTTAAACAGTCATTTTAGAAGAAATCACAGTCCCAGATAAAGCTAAGGCATAAACAACCATACAAAGTCCAGATAATATTAAAGAAATTGTGTCCCTTAAGCCCACTAAACAGGCTTGGATAGAAATCCAGCAATTATTTATATTCATCCCCGAAGAGTCCTACAAGTGACAGCCAGATATCTTCGATCCAGAGCTCTTCCCTTGAAATGACGAAGGGCCTCTCAAGTATCCCTGAAAAGATCAGGTAGGGACAGCTTTAGGCCAGAAATCGCAGCCTCAGGATCCTCATAAGAAACCCATGTACCGGCTACTTGCACCTGTAACCTGGCCGGGTATGCCATACGAAACTTCAGACCAGCTGCAATTATCTTAGAAACAACTGGGTGAAATGCTTTGCGTTTCAAATGGACACAGCCCGACAAGTCCTGCGGAAGCCTGAGTTTGAGTTGCTCCCATCTCACTTCCTGGATTTCTCTAACTTTGTACAACAAGTGCTGCCGCTCCAAGTAATTTAAAAATCGGCATATTATAGGGCGAGGTGTAGCTCCGGGGGGGGGGGCTTCGGCCTCAGTGATCTGTGGGCTCTCTCGATTACACAGTTAGCCCCAAAGGGCAAGGGGCCAGCGATCTTCTCCACCAACTTCTGGACAAATGCTATGGTGTTCTGGTCCTCTTCTCCCTCCAGCAGCCCAAAGATCACAATATTATTTCTACGACTACAACCTTCAAGGTCTTCAAGCTTAGCTTCAAAACGTGCAAGTTTCTGCCGCATAGCCACCATCCCAGGCTCAAACCTTTCTGCTTGTTTCTCCAAGGAGGAAATCCTGGCGGTGTTATCCGTAGTTAAGACTGAGATCTCTTCGAGCTTTCTAGTTAGAGATTTCATTTCTGATGCCATTTCTTTTATTTCTTCCCGAAAGGGCTTAAATTCCTCTAGGAACCTGCTTAGCATAAGCAGTTCCTACTCCGTGTCCTGATTTGTGACCTCTGGCTTATCAGTTCCACTCGAGGCCCATGATTTCTTCGGGGCCTTCTCCAGAGAAACTGGCAGGGTATGTTTTTGTGGTGCCCGTTTCATATAAACCTCCATGATCTCTCAAATTCCCCCAGCAACAGCACTCAATGCTAGGAAGGCAGTAGACCTTAAAATTGTAGGGTTTTAAGCTTGTTAAACGTTCCAAAAAGCACTTTTACTGAGTCGGGAGGCTAGAGCAATGCAGAGGAGCTTCTACCTGGTACCCTGCATCACGTGGTCCTGACCTCAAATTTTCAACATAGCTGTTTTTTTCACACCACCTCATGAATGTGACAGCTGTCATTTTTCAGGTCCTGGCCAATATGTGTTTTCACACTTGTGGCACAAAATTACATTTCAGTCACTTTTTTTATGCATTTATTTATTTAGTTGATTTTTATTAACCTGGTAGGTGCGCTAGGCAAATAATGCCTATTTTCAAACACGACCCAGGAAAATTACTCAACAAAATCAATACAAGGTGAAATTACATACAGTATATTAAAAACAGGTGTACAATAGGCATGATGGAGAGAAGACATGGCAACAGAGAAGGGGATAAATGACATCTGTCATGTTCAGAATGAATGGCAATAAAAAGACCATGTTGAGAATCTGGGGTAGAAATGAGAAAAAAAAAAAAACTAAGTTATGAAGAAATGCTGAACTGTTCCAGCGTTTACTCATACCTTTATTTTTGCAGATTTTGACCCCTAATGTTCAATATATCCCTTGTGTTGCCCCATCTTCTGAACATGACAGGTGTCATTTTTTCAAATCCCCTCTGAAAGTTGTTTCGCAGTCACACTGTAAAATCACCTTTTGGATGGAATTTATAAAATTCTACCTGTTTTGTTCATAACGTCAGGTCATAAAAAAAAACTGTTGGAAATTTATGGTCAAGATCTTGGAGCCCACTGAAAATTAGATATTGCCTCTCAGCTGACCTATCCTGGGTAAATACAACCTAAAAATATATGACTGTAGGACACCACTGAAAAGGAAGTATTGCATCTCATCTGGTCTATCCTGGATAAATATACAGTAAATATGTGCACAAGAAAGACCCAGTACAACAGTGATGCAAGCGGTGAACATTCGGTATTGACAAATGCTTGTTTTTTTCTTGCTCTGTGACTTTTGCAAGAAACTGAAAGAAAATCAGCTGTTTATTTGTGGTTTTGTCATGTTCAGTGACTGTAATGCACAAAAATAGTTGAAATTGATTTTTTAGCCTGTTCAGAAGTCAGGGAGAGTAGCACATTGCTGTAAGGTCTGCAGACTCTATAACATTCTGCTATAGTGAAAGTCATGAGTCCTATTGCCATGTTAATGACTACAGTGCTCATTCATACCTGACCTTCAACAGAGACAATTACTCAGGATGGCACTAAAACAATTTTCCAATCACCCTGTAATGCATTAGCCAGGTGTTTTCTCCCTGTACTTCCATCTTCTAAACAGAAAGCATCCAAACCCCCTACAGGAAGAGTAGAGAGGTTCCCTGGTGTCATGGCCAACATTCTTCCAATCAATAAAACCCCAGACCATGCAACCCACCCCTCAGGACACACCTGGAAATGAGCTATTATAGCTTAGTGTGCTTTTCCTGGTAAAAAACTAAGAATAATAAACAATAAAATAAATAAACTGGTGCCCCAATTTATACATTGTAGATGAGAGTTATACTTTACAAAGAAATCATTTATTTTAGCCGCTAAAGAATTCTAAGTCAGGATTAATCATTTATCTTCATTTTAGCCATTTATCGCCACTTCAGACAAAGCACAATGAAACCCTTAACCAATGGTAAAGAAGTTTGAACAATGGCTGATGACAGTACAATAGCTTCTGCTATGCTCAAAACAGAGCAGTGAAATGGAACAGAATCAGTTAAACATTTATAAAAAGAACTACTAGTAATTTAAGCTTTACAATTTTAAAATACATCGTATAAATTGGGCACACAATGGCAGGGCTCAGAATATTCACCACAAATTATCCCTCCTGTACATAAAACAAGAAGCAGAGCTGGGAGGTATCTGTTCCACAAGCCTCAAATGTTAGCAAATCAAGATGCAGTGGAGTACATGTAATAGACCCTTTCTCCAGGATTATTTTACAGTTGCTTTTTACTAAAGACACACACTATCCGTGAGCATATCATTAATTCATCATTTTGTGGTTCTTATTCCAACCACTTCTTCAGGAAAACAGATATGTCAAAAGAATCAGTGGCGATCTCACATTTAATTTCTCTGTAGTAAATTAAGTTATTCATCAAATCAGTTTATTTAATTTACATCACCCCATAAAGAAGAGAACCACGAAAGCTGGAAAAGTGATGGCCAATGTGATAAAAAAAAATTTAAAATAAACTTCTCAAAGGCAGAGAACACCATTACACTTAATGGGGTGATATGAATTAAATACATTGATCTGATATATAGCTTCATTTATGACTGAAAAGTTAAATGCAAGATGGGTACTGATTCTTTAGGCACATGTATCTGTTTTACTGAGGAAGTGGTCAGGATATGAAGCACAGAACACTGAGTTAATTATATGCTTATGGATGGTTTGTATCTTTGGTGAAAAATAAAACAAATTAAAAATAACACTAGTGAGTAGATCTATTGGTCCACTTTGTCAGGCCTCAGAATATGCCACTTATTATCATTTGTGAGGGGCAAGAATTACTGTACATAACACACTCATGGCTCTGCGGCTCATGAGTTATTACCCTGCTCCTCAGTCATGAAAATAAATGGTATATTCTAAGTTAAGCAATTGTGTACCCCATATATATTTCCTGCTACAGAGGCTCATGGAGAATAATTCATCTCCCATTAGTTCTTCTCTTTGGTTTTTATGACGTATGCCTACTGTCTGAACCACTGGTTGCTTATTTAACTGGGTGCAGGGACGATGTTTCTGAAAATATCAAAGTGATCAGTGCTTTCTTTCATATTATAAAGCAGCATTCGGCAAGCTTACAATCTGATTAGCTAACTGTATTTTAAAAGAGTTGTTTATTGCTGTGCAAAATTACAATTCCACCAGTGGAATTCCATTAAAATTCCGTTTTCATGACATTCCACACTTTTGAAAATGTTCACACAATTTTACCAATAAGTGAACAATGGAATCATTTTTTTGTTTTTCAGAATAAGTCAGCGTTAACTACTGCTTAGGACATTTTAAGTCACTATACTACGAACTGTGGAATTATTTTCCAAGTTTTATAGTAAAAGTCAATGTAAACTGAAGAACTATTTTCTATAGTTTAAATATATCATAGTAAACTGCAGAATGATATGCTGGGATTTAAATGTATTAAACTACAGAATTATTTTCCACACTTTAAAATAGAAGTCTGCAAATGGCTGACTTTGCCTTGGTTTATACCAGAAGTCAACTTGAAATGTAGAATGTTGCCATTTTCTGTGTAATCACACAGCACAACGTCAGACTGCTGCAATTATGCATGGTTATTAGTGCCATCACATAAGGAATAGGCAGGGCTGGGCAGACTGGATGTGCCCAAAGGCGTTTTTTTCTGACTTAATGTTCTAAGCTTACAGCTAATTTTTACACACAAAAAAATGAATTTGGCAGATTCTGCATGATTAGAATTTTGCAAAATTTCACACAAATTGGATTTCTGTAATTTACATGCATGTAACAAAGAAAATGTTCATGTTTATATTGAAAAAAAGTTTACAACTATAATGTATTTTGTTGTAAAATAGTTCCTCCGCCTACACTAGAATACTACATTTTTATTTTTCATTGGGACTTTTGTTATACTATGGCCATCACAGCTGTAGTGTGTTTTCTTAGCAACAGACTGGTTGCCATGGATTCCCACACAGTAGTTTTTTTTTATTATTTTACAGTTATTTTAGTATTTGTTTTGGTGAACATAGTCTTTCCCAGATTTGTTGCTGTGACTATGATGCAGTCCCCCAACACCCGACATCCTGGAAGCATAGCAGTCGCTAGTCCACCTGACCCCCTTATGCATAAACCACCTCCATGTGAGCTTGGTGCAAGGTAGAGGAAGTCATTTGTATTTTTTTTTTTTTATTAGTTTTAAGTGACAGGAAAGTGATGGGAAACAGAATTGAGACCAGGTGAGCAGAGGACCAGCAACTGAGCAAGTGGGCAAGCTGGCTGGGCATGGGGAAAGCACGGCGCTACACGTGTGCCGACAGTGGTTATATTTTAAATGGAATGGAGGGACATGTTAACATTGTGTTGTGTGAGAGTGTGAATTAAACTGGAAGCACCAGTTAAGTTGCAGATTGCAGAGTTGTCAGTACAGTGCTGAAATGGAGATGGAGGAGGAGCAGTTTGCAGTTTCAGGAGTAAAACAGTGGGAATGGGTGAACAGTGGTTGGTCTGCCGGCTGGGTCACAGACTCACAAACAAGAGAAAGAGAATAACTTTTTTGATTTTTAATTAATGTGTGCATTTTTTTTTGTTTGAATCTAGTAAAGATGGACGGGGTTTACAGTCGGGATTGTGACTATGAATGATTGTGCCTCAGACATTAGAGCAGATCATACTGTAATTTGTATAAACAGCTTTATGTTACTTACATATGAGTCTATTTAGTTAATATAAACAAAATTAACCAGTACTAGTTTTCCCATGTGCTACTAGGTCTATTAATATAAGCGAGTTGAGTAAGAGGAAAAAATTGGGGGCTGACAGTTTATTTTTTAAATTCTAGTGGCTCATTGATTTATGTCCCTTTCCTGCATCCTTCTGGCCAGCACTCATTTTTAGCCATGTGTTAGACACTTCTAATGCACGGCTAAGAACCAATCAAGATACAGGATTTTCTGTACCCATTTTATAATAATGCACCATGGTGCAAATGCATCACATGACTGTGCAGAAAGATCCTCACTAAGATGGTTCTCCTCATTTTTATGTTGGCGCGCTTGCGCAGCCAACATCTTGGGACAGTGCAGCTTTGAAGGCGCGGTCACTGTTGGGCGAATGCAGGGCATGCATCAGTAGGTGCGTCCCGCATTCCCCAATTTGCCTGCATGCCGGCACCACACCATTCATACATAATGTGGTCAGCACATCTAAGAAAAGGTCTGCTGCAATCTGAGCAAAGCTTGCCATGCTCACCACCATTATGTACATGGCAGCACACTGGCCGCCAGACTGCCAACTTCAGGGGTGCCCAATCCCCCTGTCAGCTGCCCCTGCCCCCTGTGAATGTGCTGACGGAGGAGCCCACTCCCCATCGGCATAAAGCACCCTATTTGTAATATGCTAAGAGGGCTACCCAATCCCCCTCGGCTCTTACCCTGCCCCTCCTTTCCTTGTGTGCCAATGGGGGAGCCCACTCCCCATCAGCAGAAATACCCCCCAGTTGTTTAATGCTGAGGGGGGTGCCCAATCCTCTCGCTCTGCGCCTCTCTTAGGTGAAGCAACGGGGTGCCCAATCCCCTGCCGGCATACATTCTGCCCCCATGTTGTTTGCTGTCGACGAGGTGCCCAATCTCTCGTCAGCTACAGATACCCCCAGTTAGGTGGCATGCTGGGAGCCCACCCAGCGTGCCAAATCCTGGAAGAAAAAAACTGTCCCGCAATGTTTTTTCCTTTTTGAACCTGTAAAAGGAAAATGGTCCCTCGTAGTCTCCGTGCCCCCCTCTCCCACCTGCACCCACCCACTGTGCACCCTGCCTCCCCACACCCCTCCCTCATCCCATACTTACCTCCGGAGCTCAGCGCGACAATCATCGGTGGACCGGGAACACGTCTGCACTCTTCAAAGCCGACCGTGAACTGAGGAAATGCTGGTAAGTTGTATAATGAGATAGATAGGGTTTTTCAACTTTAGTACATATCTCAGGCATTTTTGCAAATTTTGGCCCCAAATTTTCAACATGGGGTTTTTGGGACCCCTTCTCATTAATTCTTGCACTGTCACGGTGTTATTCAGTCCCGAAAGGTGATTTCGCAGTCACTACATGGAATCACCTTTTGGGACCACGTAAGGAAATAACAGTGCCACTGTTCATGAGGGGGGCTCTCAAAAACCCTATGTTGCAAATTTTGTGGGAAAAATCCAAAACATGACTGTTTTACGAGTGTGCGTAGCAACTGCGCAACACACGCTCGTAAGTTAGCGCATTCACACTATTTTCATGCCACATTCTCAACATTGGCATTTTACCACACCTTCTTGTGAACTGTATAGCTGTCATTTTTCACATCCTGGCCAAAATGTGTTTTCGCACTTCCAGCGCAGAATAGCGCAGTCGCTGTGCGAAATCAGTGTTCAGGAACATTACAAAAATGACAGTGATACTGTTCATGAGCAGAGGTCCTAAAATGCCTGTGTTGAAAATTTGGTGACAATACTCCATAAAATGACTGTTTTACAAGCGTGCATAGCAACTGCGCAATGCACGCTCGTAAGTTAGAGCATTCACAATATTTTCACACCAGATTCTCAATATTGGCATTTTACTACACCTACTTATGAACCATACAGCTGTCATTTTTCACATCCTTGCCGAAATGTGTTTTCGCACTTTTGGTGCGGAATAGCGCGTTCACTGTGCGAACTCAGTGTTTGGGACACATTACGAAAATGACAGTGACACTGTTCATGAGCAGAGGTCCTAAAATGCCTGTGCTGACAATTTGGTGACAATACTCCATAACATGACTGTGTTATGAGCATGCGTTTCGCAGTTTGCACGCATGCTCGTACGTTAGCAAACTTCTAATATTTTCACTCCAGATTTTCAACAGTGCCATTGTTCTACACATCCTAATGAACAGTACAGCTGTCATTTTTCACATCCTGACCAAAATCTGTTTTTGCAGTTTGGCGCAGAATAGCGTGGTCACTGTGGAAAGTCCATGTTCGAGACGCATGATGAAAATGACAGTGATACTGGTTATTAGCAGATGCCGTAAAATGCCTACGTTGAAAATTTGGGAACAAAAGTCAATAAAATTAGTGTTTTATGAGTGTGCATTGCACGGTTTCCACGCACACTCAAGACTTTGTGAATTTGTAATAGTTTCACTCCAGCTGTTCATCACTGGCATTTTTCCATACCTCCTTATGAACACTACAGCTGCCTGAAATTTATTTTCGCACGTCCGGCACAGAATTGCATGGCCGCTGTGCGAAATCAGTTTTCGGGACAGTTTGAGGAAATGACGGTGACACTATTCATGAGCAGAGCTCCTAAAATGCCTATGTTGAAAATTTGGTGCCAAAACTCCATACAATGACTGTTGCAAGCGTGCATTGCATATTTTTCACGCACCTTTGTAACTTCGTCAATCTGCAATATTTTCATGCCACATTTTCACCACTGGCATTTGTGCACATCTCCTTATCAACAGTCCAGCTGCCATTTTTCACAGCCTGCCCAAAACATGTTTCCACAGCTGTGGCGCACAATGGCGTTCTCGCTGTGCAAAATCACCTTTTGAGACACATTCACAAAATCACAGCACTATGCATCTCTAGCTCCACCACTCCACTGCCAATGCCAGCATAACAGCAGTTGGCATTGACAAATGCTTGTTGACTATGGGGACATTGTTTATTGGGCTACTCCCAAGTCCACCTTTTAAGCAAGTAGGACCCTCTCATTCACTCCATCTCTCAATTTACCCTCGAAAAACCTTACATTATCACCACTGCTCTTTGTACACTTTCTTCTCCCTCCCCACTGTCGATGCCAGAGACCTTACCCACTGTGTCTCCTTTATCTCCAAATTTTGGTTTGGTGCCCTCCCCTCATATCTTGCTTCTCTACTTTCTTCTCCACCATCTTCCTTTTCTCACTCTGCAATGCTTACTCACTGTCTTGCTCTCCCCTCCGTGAACTCCACTGCGGGTCAACCTGCCTTCTCATTCCACTTTCCTAAATTATGGGGCTCGACCCCTTCTTCAGTTTATTCTGCTCCTTCTCTTCATGCCCTGAAACTTCTTCTCCAAGATTTCTCTACTCACTCTGGAAGTTGCTCCTGATGTGGGGTGGACTATCTACTGTACTCCATCCTACACTGACACTTGTACAGTCATTCTCTCCCTGTTAGTAACTACCACCTACGCATCATATTTAAGCATTGTTCCTCACTGCTTATTGTTCATTTACTTGTCTTTCTTTTATTTTTATTGTATTGCAATTTTATTCCTAAAAATATTTTTCTGTAATTCGCTTATTTTGTTATATTTAGTTTTCATATTATTGTTTGTTTCGCCAATGTGCTTCATATTTACCTTGTTTCTATCTCTTCCAAGCACACATCTGGAAATTAGCTGATACCAGCTCAGTAGGTCGTCCCTGTCAAAACTTCTGACATAAATACATGAATAAATAAATACATACATAAATACTAGGCAGAGACAAAAAGATCCATTGGACTATGTTAACAAATTACTAACAGCTGCAAGTTCAACTAATCCCTTTCTATTAGAGCAGGGGTTCTCAAATGGTGAGGCCAGCCTCCTTGGGGAGGCCCCAACCTGTTCCAGGGGAGGCTCAAGCAAGTCTGAAAAAGTACTGTATTTCAATTTTGAGTTTTAAATATTTTGTGTGAAGAGATGAAGCAAACTGAAAGAGGATAATAGTAGGTGAATCTTACGTATTTATTTAATAATAGGTGACAAGGGAAGTTGAATGAGCCAAGGCTCATTTCAGGTGTACTCGGGGAAGGGTAAGGAGTCAAAACATGTCAAAAGGTAACTGCAAAACAATCAAGAAATACACAATGAACAATACTGCAATCAAATATGAACAATAAAGTAATAATGAAAGGTGGTAATTGATCAATTTGCAGCCTGATGGCAGAACAGCCCAAATACAAAGGTTGAACATAGAAGTGCTAAGAGCAAGAGCAGGAAGGAGCAAAGTAATCCCTGAGAAGTTGCTTAGGAGCAGGGAAGGACAGGGAGAGGCAAGTATGTAGGAAGGTTATTTCATACAGAAAGGAAATGGAGAAAGTAGTTTGACCCATGAAGGTACTGCAACAAGGGTAACAATTGTTCAAGAATAAAAATAGCGGAGCAAGTAGGCTGGCCTGTGGGGGGGTTACAATAAGCTGAATAACATTTATTTATTTTATTCATTTGTTATTCAGATAATGTCTTTGAGCACAAGAGCTCTTTTTCAAAGGTTTCAAGTCAGTATAAGGCAAGGAACTGAATGTGAGCCAAGTACTCAAAGGGGTTTCAATTTATTCATGGTGTACTCCGCAAAGTACAGTATGTTATTTTTCTTTGGGGAGGCCCAAGATTATTTCAGTTTTTGGGGAGGCTCAAAATCTTTTCCATGGATTTGGGGAGGCTCACTGTGACAAAGTCTGAGAACTATTGTATTAGAGAACAATGAAGCAGCTAATTTAGCTCCAGAAGCCCAATCACTTCATAAAGCATTTAAGGGACTTGAGAAACTTGCACATCAACTAAGAAGAATTTATTGGAATGTTACAAATTTGGAGACTTAAATACAAGTGAGAATTCTGAGGGGTTAACGAATTCTCAAAAATCCCACTTATGGCCATGATAATTCAGATTTTATAAAACAGTGGGAAGCAATTTTAACTGAAGCCAGTAATAAACTAATCAAGTTAATTATCCAATTCAGTAAAGGGAGGCCAAATTATGGGAAAAGGTCAAACAGAAGCATATGGACTTTGATATATATAAAACAAAAGATTAAAATAATCCATTGCTAAATTGGATCAAGAATTGAAAGCATTAAAACAGATAAAATTCAACAGAGAGAAAAGAGGACTATTGAAATGGTAGGACGAACTCCTGTAAAAGAAATAACTCCAAGGGAATTCTAAAAAGGGACTGGCATGTGGCATTGGGTTCCAGCACTGATGCCAGTAAACCTGAGCCAGCAGACAGTAGTAATGAACCTTTTTTGTACCAGGACCACCCAGAGGCAGAACCACCATTCCAACCATGCTGCGGCCCCAGAGGAAACAAAACACAAGAAGAGTTTCACCCAAATGGGGGAAGAAGATGTGGAGGGGAAAGAGGCAGAAATTCATACAGACAAGGAAGCTACACTGGGAATAGTCAAACAGTGGTCATGAATCAGCAAACACAAAGGGGCAGATGGAGGTAACGGATACCAATGTCCCTAAGTTACAGGTAATCAGTCTGTCTTCTCATGTTTTAAAAGACGTAGAAACACAACTTTTAGGTTATGGTTTAAGCTTTGTCCCTACCACATTTATCAACAGAGTGCAGACTTTCACTGACTTAAATGTGGCATGCAGAAACGTAAGCCTTAGATCCTATTTTAAAAAAAGATATCCCGATAAGGAACAAGATACATCTGAGGTCAACAATAATGCTTTACATATCAGATCTACATTCGGTCCACCCTACACTGCAGCTATTAACCTATTCAAGGAAATGGTGGAAAAAGACTTAAATAAACTGTTTGACAACCTCCCTAAATTAACTTACAATAACCTGCCTGTGAGTGAAAGAATGGCCATAGAATCATTGCAGCAAAATCACAATTTAATTATAAAAGAAGCTGATAAGTAGGACTGCATGGTTTAGATGAACAATGAGGACTATACATCTGAGGTAAAATGGTAATTCAGTAATTGTGATTTCTACCAGAAACTTAATGAAGACTCTACATTGGACTTTAAATTCTCAGTAGACAAGACTGTAACATCACTATTTGACTTGGGCTTCATAGATGGTAAAACAAAAGATTTTTAAATTACTGATGGACCAATAAAGGCTACTTTTTACATCCTACACAAAATCAAGGAAATCATAAGAACCCCCCCGGCCACTTGATAGTCCATGGTACTGGTTCCCTGGCAGAACCCCTGTCACAATATGTGGACATGTTTTTACATCCTTTTGTTCAAAATTTACTATCTTGCCTTCAAGACACTAAAGATGTCTTTTTTTTTAGATTATTATTTCTCCCCCTGGTTCCTGCCATCCATCTCTGACATCCTCCCCCTCACCATACCCAAGCATTAGACCCCTTCCCCTGTCACCCTCATGACTTACCCTTCGTGGCAGGGGGTGGAGAGCTACTCAACCGACCGGCACGGATCCAGCTTCGGGAGGTGTCCTCTTGGGGCGGCGTTACGGAGGGGGACCATCATCATTATCCTGCTGTGGTGGGAACCAATTTTCTGTTCTTTCTCATGTGGCTTGTGAGTGTGAAATGCCACCAATGACGTCCAGCGCACATGTCTGCACGCTGTACATCGGGTAGCTGCTTCAACTCCACCCCCATGTTATGG
This sequence comes from Neoceratodus forsteri, assembly GCA_016271365.2. NCBI lineage: Eukaryota > Metazoa > Chordata > Ceratodontiformes > Ceratodontidae > Neoceratodus > Neoceratodus forsteri. The sequence goes on from CM028129.1 coordinate 1,131,001,859, forward strand.
GACCTGGCATGTCAGCCCTCAGCTGCCGCTAGGGGTCAGGCAAATGTCGGTCCATATCCCCGCCCTCTCCTGGGAGAGGAGAGCTGTCCTCCAAATGCTCAATCCTCTCCCTCCCCAGCCAACCCCCAGCGACCCTCTCGCACCATGAACACGATTCGCCGGCGTGGCAGGAGGTAAGGCCATGACACCTCAGCCCTCCACACCACTGGGCCAGCACTAAAGATGTCTTTAAACTATTTCAGGACATGATTTTGGAAAAGGACTTTTATCTGGGGTCTATGGACATTGAAGCTTTCTATACCAATACACCTCATGAGGGTACTTTGGATGCAGTTGCACTTTTTTAAATCAAAGAAATCAGGACACTGAACCACCTACAGAGTTTATATTAAAACTTAGTGCATGTACAAAAAAATAATGTGTTTGTTTTTGACAAATATTTTTACCTGCAAATAAAGGGCATATTGATGGGGCCACATACACCCCATCAGTAGCTAACCTCTACGTACTGTAGATGCATGGGAAAGCAAATACATTTTTGACCCAATTTATAGCCCTTTCCTTCAAAAAATACCCCTCTGGTATCATTTTATTGACAACATAATAGTAGGGTGGCAGGATGATTTAAGTGAACTGGAAGCTTTTATCTTACACCAACCCAAATTTTAAGTTCACATACAATGCAGATAAAAAGACAATACTTTTTTTGGACTTGACTTTGGATAAACATGAAGATGGTTCAGTAACCACAGATGTATACAGAAAGGAGACAGATAGCAATACATTATTTATTGGCTTCCAGTTGCCATCCAAGTCATATAATCCAAAACGTACCAAAGGTCCAATTTTTGAGTGTACGACACAGTTACAGTACAGAAGAGAATTTTCAGAAGGGGGTCACTGAACTAACTAAGAGATTGGAGGAAAGGAGGTATGGAAGGGATAAAGTTTCTCAAGCCAAAGGTTTTGCTTGTTCCCATAACTGACTTGAGTTATTGCAGGATAAAATGGGAGCAGAAAGTTCTGAGTCCAGGTTTAATTTTGTCACCACAAATTCTGCTCATGCTAACCACCTACAAAATATTATTGGAAAGTAGTAGCAAATTTGTCCAGTGACATAAGTCTATGGGATATTATGATACATCCCCCCGAAAGGCTTATCGTAGGGCATCTACACTTAGGGACATGTTAGTCCAGAGCCACGTTTAATGGTACATGGCTAAATAGTGGCACTACTGGATGTTTTCAATGCAAAAGATGTGTGAATTGCAAATATGTTGTGACAGGAAAAGAATTCAGAAGATATTATTCAGAAAAAAAATCTGAGAGTTGACAGCTCATTACATGTAATTCCTAAGGAGTGATTTACTTAGCTGAGTGTGCATGTGGCACTACATGTTAAGGCTATTGAAAATAATGATCTAACATATGTGACTGTAGCAAACATTGCAGAAGCATCGAATAAAGAAGCACACAAATTCATGTTCCATGCCACTGACAGGATTAGTCCCAAACCTAGGGGTGGTGACTTGAACAGTTTAATTTTGAAATGGGAAACATTCTAGATCATCAACTTGGGAGCTACTAGAAAACCAGGTCGTAATGCTGGGTTTGACATCAGACCCTTTTTCAATAAGAGATAGTTATTGAAAGAGGTTTTATGATGTCAGGGTGTGTTAGTTAGGGGTTCTGTATATAAGCAGTTATTATGATATTCAACTTGTATCACTGTATATATAAACTCATTGATTTTGAATTTTAAACATTGTATATTTGTGATATAGTGTAAATAGTTGGAGCTTGCCATATACAAAATATGTTGACAGTGATGTTTTCTCTGGTATCTTTCCTAAGCCCGCTGTCCCCCCATCTCCCCCCCCTTTTCCTTCCCAAACTTGCACCTTATGCTGCTCATGAGTTTCTGTTTTCTTCCTAATGTCATTTTAATTGATCATCCAATTATTTTAAAATTTCAATTGCTCATATGATTGTGACATCACTGTTCTCGGTCTATTTAATGTCAGTGTGTACTGATGTGCCTCAGCCTTTGATAAAGGACCAGCCAATCAGAAAGGCATCAGGCGGGCATGGGTGTCTGCAAGTTTTATACATCTGGACTGTCACTGCAATAAAGACAACCAAGTTATTTTTTTAACTTGGAGCCTAGTGTTTCTTTAAAAAGGTGGTGAGTTTCTGACTTTGTAGCATTGCCCATAAATAAATACATAAATACATGAATGAATACATAAATGAATGAATAAATAATTCCCCAAGGACCACACCCCTGCCCCTTATTGATGTGTTTTTTTATACATTAATTTTTCACCCACATTATAACTATAACACACCTCAGGGTGTGCTATCACACTCTGATATACATACTTCTTGGGTGGCTGAAGGTACTCTGGTTTGCCTATTAACACACAGAACCATAGAATGTGACAGAAGATAAGGGCCGCTGGGCCCAACCAGTCTGCACATTTTTTTAACCTTCGTTTTTTGCTGCAGACCCTAATTCATCTATGACACCATATTTTCCCCTTCCTTCCTTACCCTACAATTCCCTTATGTCTATTCAAGGCATTTTTAAACCCTACCTGTTTTCACACTCACTACCTAAGCTGGAAGGCTGTACCAGGCATCCACTACCCTTTCTGTGAGGAAGTACTTCCTCATATCCCTCATGAATTTACCCCCTCCAGCTTCATAGCATGCCCCCTTGTTTTAGAGCACCTTTTTTTCTGAAAAATACCCCCTCCTGTACCTTATTAACCCCTTGTGAGGTATTTAAAGGTCTCTCCCATAACCCCCGTCTTTCTCCTCTCCTCCAGGGTGTACATATTTAGCTCCTTCAGCCTCTCCTTGTAGGACTTTTGATGCAGACCCTGCGCCATTTTGGTAGCCTTCCTCTGTACCATCTCCACTTTGTCTATGTCCTTCCTGAGATGGGGTCTACAGAACTGGACATAGTACTCAAGGTGGTGTCTTACCAGCAATCTGTAGAGGGGCAGCCCTACCTCCCTCTTCCTGCTGGTGATACCCCTTCCAATGCACCCAGCATCCCACATGTCTTCTGACTGCCTTGTCACATTGCCTGGCCACCATTAGGTTATCCAATATGATTGCCCCAGGTTTCTTTCCTGCTTGTTCTTTGTCAGTATCCTTTCACCCATTTTGTACTCTGCTGCTGGGATCTATGGCCCAAGTGCATTATTTTGCACTTTTTTTTTGCATTAACACCCAGCTGCCATATCCCTGACCATTCCTCCAGTCTTTTCAGATCCAAGCCCATCCTTTCCACAAACACCCCCCCCCCCAAGTGTCCACTCTGTTGCAGACCTTGGTGTTATCTGCAAAGAGGCAGACCTTTCCTTACAGTTCCTCCGCTATGCATCTGTATGCCAGAGTGTGACCAAACACCCTATCATGTGTTATCACATAATACATGGATGGGCCCTTTTGCTGAGAGAAAAAAATTTTTTTTACTCCATTTACCAAACCAATTAAATACCATATAATCAACAAATTAACAAGTACCACCATATTAATGGACCAATGAACACCTTAATAACACTTTAAACCTGACAAACACAAAACACTGTATTACAGTCTTCTTACAACCTTATTTATACATGTAACAACCACCTTATTAAATCACTGCACAGCTCTAGCCCACAGACACACACACTCACATTTGTGCCAAACACTAAGCACCATATAGGAATGCTAATTAAAGAGCCATGCCACATCCCAAACAGTAAAAGCCCAAACTGCACACTTACTGTACAATCAAAGAGCATACCCATTACACAGCAGACAGCCAGATGTTTTTTTAGTACAGTATTAGCCACTGCTACCCAATTTAAATCACAAACTGAAGGGAGAAAGAAATAATGTGACCTACTGAGATTTGAACCTAGGCCCCCAGAGTACCCCCATGCTCTTAACCACTATGCTATCGGCTCAAATGGCTGGGCCTGCTGTTTTCCCTTAGACACACTTTTTTCCTCTGGTGTTACACAATCCTGCAAATAAGAATGAAGATGACAATCAGATGTTTTTTTTTTGTTTTTTTTTTTGTGCAGCATTAGCCACTGCTAAGCAATTTAAATTACAAATTGTAGTGAGAAAGAAATAATGTGATCTACTGGGATTTGAACCCAGGCCCCTGGAATACCATCCCAGTGCTCTTAACCACTAAGTTATAGGCTCACATGGCTGGACCTGCTGTTTTCCCTTGGACATATTCTTCCTCTGGTGTTGTGCAATCATGCAACTAGGAACAAAGATAGAAACATGGAAGTTGATGGCAGATAAGGACCACAAGGCCCATGCAGTCTGCCCATTTATTTTTCTACCTTATGAATGTGCCATCGGCCTTTGTTCTGTCAATGGCCTACCTATTCATACTCATCTGTATTGCTCCCTTATGCCTACCCATGCTTGTTTGAAGCCCTGCACTGTATTCATATCCACCACTTCCTGAGGCAGGCCGTTCCATGCATCCACCACCCTTTCTGTGAAAAAAACTTCCTCACATTACCCCTTAATCGGCCTCCCTCTAATCTCATGCTGTGTCTTCTTGTCCTGCTATTTTTCTTATATTGAAACATGTTAGACTCTTTCACCTTGTTAATGCCCTTAAGGTGTTTGAATGTTTCGATCATATCACCTCTCTCCCTCCTTTGCTCTAGGGTACACATATTGAGCTCTGTTAATCTGCCCTCATATGTTTTCTGATGCAGTCCCTACACCATTTTGGCTGCCCTTCTCTGGACTGCCTCAATTTGGTTAATGTCCTTGTGATGGTGTGGCCTCTAGTACTGCACACAGTACTCCAGATGGGGCCTAACCAGTGTCTTGTAAAGAGGGATTATTACCTCCCTCTTAAGACTTGTGATACCCCCACTAATACACCCCAACATCTCCCTAGCTTTACCTACTGTTTTAGTGGTCTGCTTGGATGATTTCAGGTAATCTGTGATGATGATGCCCAAGTCTATTTCTTCCCTTGTGACTGTCAGCAACTCTCCTCCCAGCCTATAGGTGGTTTCAGGGTTTCTCTTCCCTATGTGCATGATCTTGCACTTCTCTACATTAAACCCCAGTTGCCACTCTTTTGACCATTTTGCTAGTTTATCCAGATCTCTTCTCATTCTGCCCACCCCATCTGGATCATCTACTCTATTGCAGATCTTGGTGTCATCTGCAAACAGACAAACCTTACCCTTCAGTACATCTGCAATGTCACTGATGAAGATATTGAAGAGGACTGGCCCCAGGACTGATCCCTGAAGTACCCCACTTGTGACTTGCATCTCTTCTGACTGTATACCTTTTACCACCACTCTCTGTTTTCTGCCTATCAACCAGTTTACCACCCAGTTGACCAACTTCTGACCCACCCCGAGCCTACCCAACTTATTAATCAATCTTCTATGTGGAACAGTATCGAAAGCTTTGCTGAAGTCAAGGTAGGCGACATCAAGTGCTCCCCCTTGGTCCACCACTCTGGTTACCCAAAGAATTCTATGAGATTAGTTTGACAGGACCTTCCTGGTGTAAACCCATGCTGTCTTGGATCCTGTGCTCCTATGGATTCCAGGTGTTGCACTATCCTTTCCTTAAGGAGTGCCTCCATAATCTTGCCCACTACTGAGGTAAGACTGACTGGTCTGTAGTTCCCTGCCTCCTTCCTGCTACCACTCTTGTGGAGCCGGATCACACGAGCCCTTCCCCAGTCTTCTGGGACCTCTCCTGTGCTCAGAGACTCACTAAACAGTTCTGATAATGGCTCTGCTGGTTCCACCCTTAGGTCCTTTAGTACCTTGGGATGTATGCCATCAGGCCCCATTGCCTTGTCCACCCTGAGCTTATCGAGCTCTTATAGGACCCTTTCTTTTGTGAAGGGACCAGTGCACACCTCCCTCCCCCCCATGTCCATGGTGCTGAGCTGTGGGCCCTGCCCTACCTTCTCTTCAGTAAATACTGAGCAGAAGTATCTATTTAGGACAGATGATTTTACATGGTCCTCCTCCTCACACATCCCCTTATCCCCCCTGATCTTAGCAATAACCCCTCTGGACTTTCTCCTTTCACTAATGTATCCATAGAAGATCTTGTCATCTTCTTTTACTGTTCATGCTAGTGTTTCCTCGGTTTGCGCCTTTGCCTGCCTTACTGCCTTCCCTGCTTCCCTTTTTATTAGTGCAATACTGTATTAGCTACAGCTAAGCAATTTAAATTACACAGTAGGAAATTCAACCTTAAGCTGAAATTGAGCAGGGGTTTAATAGCTGATTTTACCTTTTTTGTGTTGTTTATTTTGTAAGTTTTTACCTTGTGTAGGGCTTAGATTGTTCATTATGTGTTTTTAATACATGACATAGGCATATTTTTTCATGTATTAATAAGACGTTAGTTTCATGTGTTAGATGTGCCATTCAAGATGATAACACATGCAGCAAACACCTTGAAATTCAAGGTGTTTGCTACACGTGTTAATAAGGTCGTGATAATGTGCTTTGTAGTCTGTTTGCCAAGCATTATTGTGTTACTAAAGTTTCTGTAGGTTGTTAATAAGGTGGTAGTGGCTAGCTGTTTGGATAGACTGGCTTATGTTCAAATGACAATGACTGACGACAGGGTGTTTTTGTACTATGGATATGATATCAGAACGACAGTTCAAAAATGCTGTGATGTCACAGGAAAAGGGTCCATACATTTTTGTCTGTGATTTATTTGCTCAGGACACCCCAGCTAAGTTGCAGTATCTGATTTTCAGTAGAATCTTGCATTTGCCTGTTTGTACAGCTTGCTTGACTGAAGTGCTCAGGCTGATTTACTTAGGGTCACATAACAAATAATTGGCTATTATGGAATTTCAACCTGGGGACAAGTGATTCACCTTTTCCTTCCAGGCATGCTAATTCTTCCATGAGGTATGCTTATCACTTCCTTAGGGACATGGTCCATGGGTTTACTACTCCCTGGGTGAAAGAAGGCTTCCTCACATTACTCCAATATTACTCCAATTATTTCTCTCCCCCACCATATACACGCACACAGGGAATGCCCTCAGTTTCCAACTGTGTCTTTTAAAATACAGATCAAGTACGTCTATGATGATGTGTGCTACAGTACAGCAGTGAGGAGTAAATCTGCATGGAAGCTATCCATCTTCTGACACAAAGGCTCAAAGCTCATTAGTGCCACTAGGGTGATTCATCATTTATATATTGTGAGTGACAGCCCAGTTGCTGACGTTCTTTCTTTACTGCCAAGCATGTCCTGCTGTGTCAAATCATTGACTTGGCAGTGGTGCTATAATCCAGCAGGCCAAGACTGATTTAACAATTAAAAGTCAAGGGCTGCCTCGTCCTTGTACGGTGCCTCATGTCATTTTTAGCAAAATGTCAGTGCGGACTACCACTCCCACAATCCAGTCCAGCATTATTTTCATTTATTCTTATTTCTTTTATTCTTCTATGGTCCTGCTTTACCCCACCTCAAATGACCACCACTGCCACAGTTGCACCCTTCTTATGGTAAAGCGGATGAACAAGTGACTGTCTTTACAACCAATGCATATGCATCTCTGTGATTAGCCAACAGAGGGTGTACAAGTGCTGAGTTACCAGATTCCTTGCCTGTGAACTGAACACCTCCTCTTCATGATGGGCCCCAAACACCACCTGGCCCCAGTGTGAATTCCTAGGCATCTCATGTGAACCCTATTCTCTCAGGATGTGATGTAATGTTCTGCCACCGTCTCTCTGGGCCAACCACAAACCAACATTTGAACTCCATTAAAAAATATAGTGTTATGCCTATCAAGCATACTATATTTCAGAAAGCCAAGATGCATAGCCAAATGTTCACTGGCAGTGCACGAGACTGGCATGTGGGAGACCCAGGTTCAGGAGCTGACCCAAAGTGAGGAAAGCCAGCAACAAGACTAACACTGCGCTACTGGTGGTAGGGAGTTCCCTGCAGTAAGGTCTGGAAGCTTACTGACCCCTTCCCCCCTACCCCCCTGAGTCCCTGCTGTGGCTGTATAGCCTCCACTGGACTGGCAATACCATCTAGTGGGTGGAAAGGAAAGAAAAATGAGAGGAAAAAAAACAGGTGCCATATGAATAATGGCCAGGATACACACAGGCCCCATGCAGTGCATCTCACAGCCCACCAGATCCTGTTCTCAAAGGGGACCTTCCCTGAAGCCCTTTCATTAAGTTTGTACAGAGGAAGCAGACAGCAGGCTAGCAGCCAGTTGGGCATGGTTGTTGTTCTTGCCTGAGGGGGTGATATGTAGCAGTGGAGGGAGAAAAAGTCCAACAAGTCAAGATACATAAAGAGTGAGTACTGCTCAAAATAGCAGACAGAAAATATTTATTAGGACTGTAGTGGGCATAGCTCTGCAGACCTCTTGCTTTCAGAAAAGGACTCAGCACATTCCTTCCAACCGAACAACATGTTGGAGTTACAACACAAGTCACCCCCGCGTCTGTGAAGCACTCCGCTCGTTGTCTTGGCTGGAAGTCACTCTGCACTATTTTTTTGCTGTGGCAGTCACAGCGGAACACGGCAGACTCTGCCATGTCCAAGATGGTCACCAAACTGTATTATGCATGCACGACTACTAGCGCATATACAGTACAAAGTGGCAGCCATCTTGGTCATGGCGGACTGCGCTGTGTTCCACCATGACTGCCAATTTTTTTTTTTAATTATACATATCCCTCCTCCCAAACCTCTCTCTCAGCACCCACCCACCCCACACACTCCCAGAAACATAACAATGACACTGGAAGTACCCAACCCCCAGTGTCACAATTGTGTTCCGTGACCTTTTTTTTAAATATATGTTTTTTCTCCCCCACCTGATCCTCTCTCAGCACCCCTCCCAGAAACATAACAGTGACACTGGGGGTGACCAATCCACCAGTGTTGAGATGGCAATTCCTCAGTCCTTTTTTTTTACCACGCTGTAAAAAGAAAACCATCCACTGATGTATTTTTTTACCTTGTAAAAAGAAAACTTCCATCCATGTCTTTTGTACCATTTGCATCCCCCACCCAACCCTCCCACTCAGCACCCACCACCCGCACTCCCCAACCCCTTACTTACCCATTGGGAGTCCAATGCCATAATCTTTGTGGCAAGATATGCCCTGCCAGTCAGATGGGCAGATGTGTGGTGTTATATTCTGTTATATTTTGTGTATGTACATTTAATTAATTAATTACTTTAATTACAAGTTTTACCAGGGAGGCATGCTGAGCAGACTATCGCTTGATTCCAGATGTGTCATGGGGTGGGGGGGTAGTGGTGAATACATAAAAAGAATATATAACGAGTACATTACACAATGAGCAAGCATACAAAAACATACAGAAACATTGTTACAGCAGAATGGCAGAAATGTGTGATACACAACAATTAGGAGCCAGATGCAACACAATTGAGCAGTCAGAATTACAGAGAAGAGCTAAACCCTTGGACTACAGCATAGCTTAGCTGCATGTGCTGGTGGAGAAATGCTCCTTGAGGAGGGAGTTGAGGTGCTGCATGGGGGTAACATGTCAAATGACCTCTGGCAAGGAGTTCCACAGTTTAGGCATGTGAAATTTAAAGACTGCCTGGTCTGTTGTGGTGGACATGTGTGGGACATATAGTAGCTGAGAGTCGATTTTCCTGAGCAAGTATGCAGGAGGGGATTAGGCTGTTAGGGCTGAAGTGAGGTAAGGGGGCAGGGACTGAGCCCAGAATTTAGCTGTAATCCTAGCACAGTGGGACTGCCTCCGATCCAGGAGCAAGGGGGAGGTCCAGGGACTGGTAGAGGTTGCAGTGATGGGTGGTGGGAGGGCAGTCCAGGGCAAAGCAACAGAAAGAGTGAAAGAAAGGATCCAGTCTGGCTACGGTGGTCTTAGGAGCGGCACTGTAGACTATGTCCCCGTAGTCAAAAATAGGGAGGATCATTTTCTGTACAATTACCTTGCGAGCTGGCAGAGGGATGCAGTCACTGTTACAATATAAGGTGTCCAACTTGGGGTGCAGTTATTTGTGGATGGCGTTGATATGTACAGAAAAGCTGAGGTGCTGGTCAAGCCAGACCCTGAGATATCTAAAGGAGGTGCAAGCCTCCAAAGGAGTCCCATCTATGGTGTAGAAGATGGAGATGGAGGGGAGTCAGGAAAGTTTTCCTCGTGCTGAAGGTTAAGGAGACCATTTTCTTAGCGTTGAGAAAAAGCTGATTTGAACAAAACCAGAGCTGAACATCATTGAAGTCCTGCTGTAGTCTGGACGCAACTTCAGAGGAAGAGGGGCCTGATGCATACAGTACCATATCGTCCGCATACATGTGAATGGATGTATGTGGACAGGCTGAGGGCAGGTCATTTAGGAAGACAGAGAATAGGATCGTGCTAAAGACCGAGCCTTGGGGAACCCCAGTGGTGACAGGGAGGGAGTCAGAGGTGGAAGTGCCAATTCTGACTGATTGGGACCTGCCTGCCAGTTAGGAGTGGAACCAGCTGGTGGCCGCTCTTGAGAGCCCTGCGAGGGAGATCTTGGACAGGAGAAGGGCATGAGAGACAGTGTCAAATGCCTTTGTCAGGTCAACAAAAATGGCTGAGGTGATGTGCCCTTTATCCATACCAGTAAGCATGGAATCAGTGAGCCTTAGGAGGGAAGTGATGGTGGAGTGTGATTTCCTAAATCCAGACTGGTAAGGTGTGAAGAAGGAGTTGGAGTCAAGAAAGGAGAAGAGTTGCAAGAGAACTAGGTGTCCTGGATTTTGGCTAGTATGGGGAATCGGGAGATGGGGTGGTAGTTGCCAAGGGATGAAGGGTCACCTCCTTTAGGGAGGGGGATGACTGTGGCATGCTTCCAGTCTGATGGGAGAGATGCAAGAGACAGAGGTTGAAGAGTGAGGCCAGAGGGCTGGTGATGGCAGGAGCTGATAGATAGAGCATTTTGGAGTCCAATCCTGAGGGGCATTTTCCCTTGGAGGAATTGAGGGTGAGCCCGGCATTCAGTACTTCGGATGGGGTAACCAGGCGAAAGGAGAAGTAGGTGGCGGGGGGGTGGAGATGTAAACGGGGGGGGTGCAGGACAGGCGGGAGAGTGGACAAGAGAGAGGATTAACAGTTTGTGAAAAAGGTGTGGAATTCAGAGGCTATGAGAAGGCCAGTGTTAAAAAAAAGGCCTCATAGGGTAGTGAGCAAGACTGGATTTTTAAATGTTTTAACCTTCCTCTGACCTGAGAGGAACCAGCTTGCCTGCCAGGAAACTGACAAGTATTTGTCAAAGGCTTTTTTGGGGAGGGGGCGTAGCTGATCAAATAGTATTTTCCTGGTTACCCAATTGAGAGAAGCCAAGGTAATAAAACTCTTAAGGACATAGAAAAAAAGTTATTCCCTGTTGTAAAGTTTAAAGCCCAGGATGTGTTAAACAGGATTTTGGGAAGTAGCCATTCTTTACAGGACACTGTGAATTAGCTTACAGGGTGTTATACTGCGACATCAAAGTTTTAACTCTGAAGTCATGTTCATGGTTATTAATATCTGCCAGGAAGTTGTGGTGTCAGAACCTTAGTAAAGCATTTGGACAGCGCAAGAGTGACATCTACTGGCCTAAAAGTTAAGACTTATAGAATGCCTTGGACCTCAGGTATATAAAACGGTCCACAGAGCAGTTTGAAACACATTTTCCTCTGGACACTCTGCTTGACACACTTTTTCATCTGGACTTCACCTGACACACAGCAAAACTGCTGAAACCCAGTGTGGCTACAAGGACTTTGAAATCTTCATACTTAAGGTACAGTAGACACTTAGTTAACCTGTTTTAGTGTATTTTATTCTGTATACTTTTCCAGTTTGTTTACTATACTGTAACCTAAATTAGTATATGCCCACTTTTAGTTGTAACTGCATTTATTTGTTTTAGTAAAAACTTCTGCTTTTCTAAATAAATTCTGCCTGTTTGTTTCCTTATATTGTATGTATGACTTTAGAAGGTTTATTAAAAATCTGTGACATCTGTTAAATGCTTAGAGGGGTCACCAATAGCAACCAAACTGAAAAGCTTTTTTCTATGTCCTTAAGAGTTTTATTACCTTGGCTTCTCTCAATTGGCTAACCAGGAAAACTGAAAAAGGAATCTGGAAGGATAGGGAGGATACCAGAGTCTCATACGAGTCTGCAGGGATTGTGAACTAGGCTGTTGCACGTCCTGTAGGGCAAAGGCCAAATCAGGTGTTACGCTGCTACCCCAAAGAGAGTGTAAAACCTGGGTCTTCCTCCTTTGTGTAATAGCCAAGAAGAAAAAAATTACTCACCTTAGTAATTATGTTTCTTCTAATGGAATCTTGCTGAATTCTGACAATATGCAGTTAGCCCCAGCACTTGAACTGCTCCGGAGATGAAAGAGTTAACTCTATGCTGAGAGCATAGAACATTGAGCTCGTACTCGGTTCAAACCTCTGTCTGCTGCACTTTCAAGTGTAACCGTCAGATTCTTATGAGCCAAAACTAAGTACACTTATAGTGTGGAAATTGTAAAAAAACACTAGCCATAAGGGCAACCAACAGTTTTGGAATCCCAAAAGACTGAAGTCGAGAACCCCAAAACAAAAAACTCAGGTAGTGAACTTAACATAACTTTATAATAGCAACAAATGAATATCCACTATGCCCAGCTCTTCCAAAAGGAAAGGGAGCCAATACACCTCTGGGGTGCAACACTGTACCTACCAGCCCACTTCCCAAATTCCAGGTTCTGAGAGGGGAGGCAGGGGAGGAGGTCAGAATACAGCAAGACTCCATTAGAAGAAACATAATTACTAAGGTGGGTAATTTTTATCTTCAAACAACATGAAGTCTTGCTGTATTCTGACAATATGCAGACTACCACGCAGTACCTCCCAGGAGGAGGAGGGTACAGAACCTACTTAGGAAATAGGCTCTGCAGCACTGCTGTACCAAACCTAGCATCACTCCTAGCCTGGATGTCCAGAGAGTAATGCTTGGTAAACGTATGAACTGTTTTCCAGGTGGCTGCTTTACAGATCTCTAAGAGGGGTATATCTCTGGCCACAGCCAGAGAAGCAGAATGAGCCCTCAGGTCTGAGAGGGGTACTTTGCCTAGCTTTTCATAGCAGAATTGTATGCAAGGGGCAATTCACCTGGCAATAGACCTCTTAGTTGCAGGTTTACTCTTTCCCACTTCACCATAAGTGAGAAACAAATGAGGACAGTCAAACCTAAGTGTCTTAGTGCGCTCAATGTAGTAGCTAAGTGCCCTCTTAACATCCAAACTGTGTAATCCTCTCTCCCCTGAAGAAGAATGATCAGTGAAAAATACAGGAAGGGACATGGATTGGTTTAGATGAAAATCTGAAACCACTTTGGGTAAGAACCTCCTGTTGGTTCTAAGGACTACCTTATCTCTATGAAAAGAAATAAAACCAGGCTCCACTGACAGAGCTTGCGAGTCACTGATACGCCTGGCAGAGGTAATAGCCACCAGGAACACAGTCTTCCAAGTCAAGTACTTAAGTTCTGCTGAGGCTAAAGGCTCAAAGGGTGGTTGCAGGAGCTGAGCAATGCAAACATTAAGATCCCAAACAGGGGTAGGATCCTTAAAAGGGGGATTATTATGAAGTAGTCCCTTAAAAAATTTACAGAACACAGGGTGGGAAGCTAGAGAAGAAGGCTTCCCCACTGATAAAAATGCAGAAACAGCAGATAGATGCACCTTGAGGGTAGCTGGTCACAGGCCTAAACTATTAAGATGAACCATGTAGTCCAGAACTGCAGACAAGTCAGCAGAGTCTGGTGATATGTGTTTACTAGAACACCAAATACCAAACCTTTTCCATTTAGAGTTGTAGGTTTTTTCTAGTGGCAGGTTTACAAGAAGCTTTGAGAATGTCCAGAACCCTCTGAGACAGATTCATATTTGCATATTCTAGCTCTTCAAGAGCCAAGCTTTGAGATTGAGAGACTGAAGACTGGGATACCAAATTCTCCCCTGAGAGTAAGTTAACAGATTGTGCTTTTTGGGGACAGCTAATGGAAGATGGACCGCCAGAGACAGCAAGAGAGGGTACCAAGGCTGCCTGGCCCAGTCTGGCTCAATCAGGATCACCTTGCAAGATTGTGACCTTATCTTGACCAGAACTCTGAACAACAGAGGAAAGGGGGAAAAGGCATACAGAAATTTCCCCGATCAATCCAACAGTAAAGCATCCAGGGGGGACTGAGCCCAATACTGGGATTCTGCAACAAAAGAGAGGAAGCTGGTGATTGCCTGAGGCTGTGAAGAGGTCTATCTGAGGAGTGTCCTATCTTTGAAATATCACTTTTAGCACTAGAGGATCCAGGGGACCATTCGTGATGGCCCTGAGAAATCCTGCTCAAAGCATCTGCTAACACATTGTCTTTCCCTGGAAGGTGGACTGCTACCAGGGATGTCTGTAGACAACAGGCCAAAGACCAGACTTTCATGGCTTCCGTGCACAAGGCCATTGACTGAGTACCTCCCTGCTTGTTGATGTACCACATAGTGGTGGTGCTGTCTGTTCTCACCTGAACCACCTTGTTCTGTACTGCCTTTGCGAAAGCTTGTAAGGCTAACTATACTGCCCTGAATTCCAGAAGGTTAATATTAAGGAGAGACTCCTGAGGGGACCACACTCCTTGCACTGTGAGGGCTCCCAAATTAGCCCCCACCCCAGGAGAGAAGCATCTGTGGTCAGAACCACAGAATGAGTCTAAGAGACAAATGGGACTCCTTGTCTGAGGTTGCCCTGATCCAACCACCACTGGAGGGCCTGAATCAAGGTCTGAGTCACTGGAATCAGTTTGGTGAGAGGGTCTTTTTTCCGGGATCAAAAAGCCCTCAGGTGAAACTGGATCGCCCTCATCTGAAACCTGGCCCCTGGAATCACTGCAGTGGCAGCTGCCATGTGGCCCAGTAGCTGGAGGAAATGTCTTACTGGGTGAGAGACCAGGAGACGAAATGAGGAAGCTAGGTCGGTAAGGGCCTTTACTCTTGACAAGAGAAGAAAGGCCTTTGCCTGAACAGTGTCCAACTCCACCGCTATGAAGGTAAGGAGCTGCACTGGTTCGAGAACTGACTTTGGAAGATTCAGCAGGAATCCCAAGGAAGTGAGTACTTGCTGGATCACTTGTAGATTTGACTTGACTTGGTCTGGAGACTGCCCCACAATGAACCAGTCATCAAGATATGGGAAAATAGAGATGTTCTGCCTCCTTAAAAAGGCTACTACTACTGCTAGGCATTTTGTAAAAACCCTTGGTGCTGATGTTAGTCCAAAAGGCATTGCCCTGAACTGATACTAGCCTGAGAGCAGTTCGAATCTGAGATACTTTCCGTGGGAGCACCTGATGGGAATGTGAAAGTAGACATACTTGAGGTCTAGGGAAGCTAGCCAGTCCCCTGGCCTTAGAGAGGGAAGAATTTTTCCCAGAGTCACCATTTTGAACTGTGGCTTCAGTAAATGTTTGTTTAAGTATCTTAAGGCTAGGATGGGCCGCTACTCCCTGTCTTTTTTGGGGTAAGGAAGTACCTGGAGTACAGACCTTTGCCCCTAAGGGATGTAGGAACCCTCTCTATGGCTCTGAGAGCTAACAGAGAGGAAACCTCTGCCTCTAGGGCAATGGTTTTGAATATGTTTGTAGGTGGAAAAGACCTGATCCTCAGCTTTGGAAACTTTTTGAAGCTGAGGGCCAGTCCCTGGCTTACTACTTCCAGGACCCACTTGTCTGAAGTCACAGACTTCCAGGCCTGGAAGTAGTAAGCCAGCCTGCCTCCTACAGGGATTGGGGAGTTGACCCGGGCTGACACCTCAGGGTGTCTGCTTGGCAGGAGCCTTAGACTGGGAGATGAATGCAGCCCTGCTCATCCTCCTCCTCCTACCTCTTCCTCTAAAGAACTCCCTCTGGGAAAAAGGAGAAGAGGCTTGTGCCTGGCAGAAAGGCCAGTGAAAAGGCCTGCCCCTGCCCCTAGCCTGCTGCTTCTGAGGAGTTGACTGCCTTTCCTTGGCCCTAGCACTCCTATAGGTGGTCCTGTACACATCCATCTTTTTCATGTAGTTCTCTGTCTGCTCCCCAAACAGAGAATTACCCACAACAGGAAAATCCATGGCCTTAGCCTGGGTATCCTGCGAGAGGCTAATATCTGAGCCAAGCCATCCTCCAAAGAGCCACAGATATAGCCATGACTCATGATGAAACATCATTGGAGTCCACAGAAGCATGAAACTGAATCTTGGATGCCTCTATCCCATCAGCAGCCACCTCCTCCAGCTCCTTGGCTAGCTGGGGGGAAGCCTGCTTAGCCAGATCCAAAACAGTCTCCCACCTGGACTTTTGGTATCTAGCTGCGTAGGCCATGTAGTTAGCCTGTCTGAGTCCCAGAGAAGACACCAGGTACTGCTTCTTAGCCATAGCATCTATCTTCCTGGAGTCCTTATCCGGGGTGTGAGAAGCCAAGGGTATGCTAGCCTTGTCACAGGCTGCAGCCTGTACTACTCCAACATGGCTACAAAGCTGGTATAGGAACTCCGTAGCTGAGCCTGACAGCATGTACCTCCTGTCCATTCGTTTGTCCTCTGGAGGCAAAGAATTTGGAGTTTTTAGAAGCTTATGAGTCTGTTTCCCAAAAGATTTGTGTAAGGGAATAGACAGTCTCTTGGACTCTGGGATGTCCATCATCTCCACAAAATCAGGCTCCTCCTGCTCCTCAACAGCTTCAGGGAGCTGGAGGGTGTCAACCACTTTCCTGTAAAACATAAAGTGGGAAAGGGACTCAGAAAGCCTGGGAGGGGAAATTTCTGAAGGTCTGTCTGGGGAGATGCCCGGTTCAATGGGCTCATCCAGACCTTTCCTGACGTCCTCTTCCTCATCATCATCAAACTCTTCTCCCCCCCCCCATTCTGGTTCGTAGTATTCTTCTAAAGAATAGTCTGAAACTGGGGGAACCGACTGAACTGAGCGCCTACTGAGAGGTGTCGGATCGGTCGGAACTGAACGTAGCAATTCCACAATACTAATCGCCCTGGCAATTTCCTCGGCAGTTGGATGGTGGGGATCCGAATCCGAACCGGCCGACTTGTCTTTCTTTTTCTTTTTTGCAGGAACCGACCACTCAGGGTCAGTTCTCCTCTTACCCAAGGAAGTCTGGCCCTGGTCAGAGGACATTCCCTCAGGTTCAGTCGGAACCGAAAAAGGCTGGCCATCCGGGTCAGCAGACTTCTTGGCCTCTTTCTCCCTAAGCCTGCCCAACCTTTTTTTCTAGGGTGGCCTTAGGAAAATGTTTTCATATTTGGCAGTCTGAATCGAGGTGGTCAAACCCCAGACAATAAACACAGGTGGTGCGGGGGTCAGCCTTAGCAAAGACCTCCCCACACACAGTACAGTGCTGAAACCCAGTGGGCCCATTTTTTGGGGGGGGGGTCTCAGAAATGGCCACATTAAATCAGAAAAAAATTACCCTTTACATGGCTTCAGGCCAGGTAAGACAAACTTATCGGTTCCTAACCGTGTTACGGGTGTTGGAAAAAAAAAATGTTAAACACGTTTTTTTTTTGGAACCAATAAGCACCAGAATCACCACAGATTAAAGAGTGATCGGTTCAGCTGAACCGACCGGAACAATTATAAATTTTACAGTTTACACAGTATTTAATACAGTCCACTACCACTACAACTTACTGTACTACAGACAGGGATCTGAACCGAGAAAAAATACTGAAATTTGCAGTTTAAACTGACGATTTTCACAACGCGAACCGAAAGCGACAGGAGAAACTCCGGAGTGACTGTTCAGTTAGGCGGAGTAAAGAACCTGACAGTTACACTTGAAAGTGCAGCAGACAGAGGTTTGAACCAAGCATGAGAGCAACATTCTATGCTCTCAGCATAGAGTTAACTCTTTCATCTCTGGAGCAGTTCAAGTGGTGGGGCTAACTGCATATTGTCAGAATACAGCAAGACTTCATGTTGTTTGAAAAGGGTTAATATTTAGCCAAAAGACTTAAGACTTGTATTGTGCCCTGAACCAAAGTAAAGAGGAATGCTCTGCGACCTCGTGGTGAGTGTTTCATTGTAAACCCAACAAACACTTTAGAAGGACATGAGAAGGGTATTCCTGTTTTCCCCCTCCCTGTCATGGATTGCACTAAGCAGTGGGCACTGTGAGCTCAGTGGACCTTGACCTTCAGGAGTAGTGTTGTGTGAAACAGAAAAATTTCACCCCCAGAGCGAGCAAAATTTTGCTTGTGAACTAATGAAATTTGCCACTCACAGGTGAAATTTCACCACCCACGGGTGACATTTTACAATTTTCGCCACTTTAAGACTCCCTGGTGTCTAGTGGACCCCCCCCCCCCGGCCGCTCACCAGCCCAAATTCAGAAGAAATTCTCCCTGGTGTCTAGTGACCTCCCACCGCTGATCACCAGCCGAAATTGAATGAAGCCCCCAGTTACCCTCATGTCCTTTGAAAAAATAAATCAAATCCCCACTCCCTGGCACCTAGTGGACCCCCCAGCTGCTCACCAACCCAAAGTTAGAAAACATTCACCCTGGTGTCAAGTGGTCCCACCTCCCTGGCTGATCATCGACTGAAATTGAATAAAGCCCCCCATGCGTTATCCTCATGTCCTTTTGAAAAAAAAGAAATCAAATCCCCACTCCCTGGTATCTACTGGACCCCCCCACCCTGTCATCAGATAGTGCCCACCCTACTCCCCCTCAGTATCCTGATCAGCCACTGGCACAGCCCTCCACTCACCTCCATGCCGGCAGCCCAACTGAGTGCTTCAATGAACGAGCGCACGCTTGTACACGCATGAGCTCATTCATTGACAGATTCAGACAGCCAGTGCTCTTACTACACTACCAGTAGTAATGACAGCGCTGGCTGTCTGAATCCAATGAATAAGCGCATGCTTGTACAAGCATAAAATCATTCACTGACGTGCTCAGTTGGGCTGCCGTCCATGGAGGTGAGTGGAGGGCTGTGCCAGTGGTCGATCGGGGTACTGGGGGAGGAGCAGGGTGGGCACTATCTGACTGAAGACAGGGTGGGGCATTCTCTAGACACCAGGGACAGGGAAGGGGATTGGATTTTTTTTAAAAAAGATTGAGGGCTGGGGTCACGGCTGGAGAGGGGAAATAATTCAGGGAGTGACTTGGGGGGCTTCTTCAATTTTGGCTGGGGTTACCACTAGACACCAGGGAGAGGTATACTTTTTAGTTTGGGCTGGTGATCAGCCAGGGGGTCTACTAGGCACCAGGGACAGGGAAGGGGAGGGGATTGGATTTTTATTTTTAAAGATTGGGGGCTGGGGTCATGGCTGGGGAGGGGAAATAACTCTGGGGTCGACTGGGGGAGAGGGTTCTTCAATTCGACTGGTGATCAGCCGGGGGGACCACTAGACACCAGGGAGGGATATAAATAACAAAATAACAATGCCCATTTGCGGGCACAATTGCAGGTGGAATTTTCCAATTTTGCCACAATTTAACAAAATATTTCGTATGGCGAAATTGCTGATTTCTTGGCAATTTCATCAATGAAATAAAATTTCGCAACATCTCTGCTCAGGAGTGGGTTCATAACAGTCCTCTCTGGATGCAGGCACATCTTCAGTCTTCAAAGTCGGACCATGAACTGAAGAAACAGGTATGCAGTTCAATGTACTTCAATGGGGTTTTGAACTTAGTGGCATAACTTGGGCCTTTTTTTGCATATTTTTGACACAGATTTTCAACATGCCTTTTTTGGGACCATGCCTCATGAACAATTGCACTGACATTAGGCAAATCTGTCCCAAAAGGTGATTTTGCTGTCCCTGTGCAAAATCACCTGGAGCTGAAAATTTTTTCTGCCCTTGTTGATGAAGTGGGGTCATAAAAAGGTTATGTTGAACATTTGGTATAAAAATATTAAAAAACAATAACGTTTTGAGTCTACATTGAATTTTGCAAATGCAGGCTCCTAACTTTGGTAATTTTCAATATTTTTACCACACATTTACAACACAGCTGTATCTTTATAGCACCTCATGAATGTGACAGCTGTCATTTTTCAAATCCTGGTCAAATTTTTTTTTACATCCCGAAAGGTGATTTTGTGATCCCTACACAATATTACCTTCCAGACAGGAGCTGAAATTTTTTTTCTGCGCTTATTCATGGGGCGGGGTCATAAGAAGGCTATGTTTTAAATTTGGTGTAAAAATATTGCAAAAAAAAAAGTTATGAGGCTATGTTGAATTTTGAAAATGCATGCTCATAACTCTGGTAATACTGAATATTTTTACCCCAAATTTTCAACACAGTCATTTCTTTACAGCACCTCATGAATGTGACAGCTGTCATTTTTCAACTCCTGCCGAAAATATGTTTTTGTGTCCTTAAAGTTGATTTTGCAATCCCTGCGCAAAATCACCTTTAGGTCAGGAGTCGAACATTTTCTAAACCATAGAACTGAGTGGACCCCGCCGACACTCCGCGTCAGCTCCCCACCACCCCACCACTGCCCTTGGTCGACACTACAATATATAGTGTCTAGCTGTGCAGTTATGTGACAGCCAAAACCAGCCAGTTTTCCCATTAGCAAGCTATCTCCTCCTGCCACTAGTGGCTGCTACTGCTACCAACTCTGATCTTGTGGCCAGCTATAGTATTAAATCTGTTTCAACTCCTGCCTCTCTAAGCCACTATGCTGCAGCCCCTGCTACTGTGCCTCCCCCTAAAATGTCCAGTCTCCTCTCCTCCACCACCCTCTACCTCCAGCCCCCACACTGGTGAACCCTCACCACCCCCCAACTCACTCTCCCTCCTACCACATCCCAAGAGTCACCCCCAACTACCCCTGCTTCGCCCACATCCATCTTATCACCTCCTCTCTCTCCATGTCAAACCCATCCTCTTTTCCCTCCCTTTTATCCATCTCCTTCTACTGTCCCCAACCATTCACCCCACATTGCTCCATTCACACCTATTAAATTTGGAGGCTCTCCTCCGGTGCCTAAACCTCCAAGCTCCACCCTCCAAGCACAGCCCCAGAAGAGGCAAACAATCCCCTTTTCTCACCATAGCTCTTCTACTGCTCCTGGCAGGAAACATTCACCCTACCCTGGCCCTTTAGCACCAAATAAATCCACATCCGCACTACCACCCTCTTCCAGCTGGCCCTCAGACACTCTCCCCAAGGTTCTCTGTATATTTCACCTCAATATCAGGAGCCTCCTCCCCAAACTGGATGACCTTACCATCTGGGCCACCCAGTACAACCCAGACATACTCTGCATCACGAAAACCTGGCTATCTGCCAAAATGCCCCACCCTTATTTGGCCATCCCAAACTACATCTTTTACCACCAGGACCATGGGAAAGCAAGGTTGGGAGGTAGCTCTGTACAGCAAGGATTGCATCCCATGCTCTATTATATAGAAGGAGTCCTGCCCTCCTCCAACTAAACTATCGTTGTTCACCTATCCTTTCCCCTCATCCAACCCCCTCTACATCAGAGCTCAGTATGCCACACCAAAGTCTTCAGCTGACTCCATTGCTAAAGCCATCTCTGAAATTTCCACGAGCACTACAAATGGTGAACTCATATTATTAGGCGACTTCAATCTCGACTGGCTCTCCACCTCCGCGAAACCCATTGCCCTAAGGATTGAAGCCCTAAATCTCTCCAAGCTAATCCAGGAACTACCCATCTAAACCATCGGTCCCAAAATCACACCCTTCTGGACTGGATTTTATCCACCCATCCCCACAGGATCTCTTCAGCTGGCATCTTCTCTGATGCCCTTTGTGACCACTGCATCACTTACTGCATCCACAAAATCTGCTCCCCCAACTCTCACCCCAAATTTATCTGGTCTCTCCCCCTTCTCCTCCTCAATGAATCTGTCCTGCAGCAGGACCTAACAGATGCAGACTGGTATCCAGTCTTTTCCGCACCAGACGTTGACACTGCCCTATCCCACTTCTGCGACATCCTCCAAAGTACCTGGGACATCCATGCTCCCCTCAGGAAAGCATGAGTGAAAATTCCCCACTACCAGTGAATCACATCCAACCTCATCGCATTGTGTTGAGCCAGGGACAAGGCATGGAGGCTATACAAAGCCACCCATACCACTCGTGACCTCCAATCCTACAAACACCTCAGAAATAAATGCACTAAAGCTATTCAGCAATCTAAATCTTCCTACTTCCAAGCACAACTCACCCAGAACCAAAACTCCCCTGCATCATTCTGGAAGGTAATCAACTCCATGATCAAACCCCTCTAAGCAGACTTGCCCAGTCCTTAACATTGATGGCAGACCAGTTTTTGATCCTGTTTCTGTAGCTTCTACTTTCAATTTGTTTTTGGTCTCATGCACCCTACCCATCCCCCCCTCCTCCATCTGACCCCACCGAACCCTTCCCTACTTCCCCTGGCTTCCTCTTTCCACCATTCACACCCCAGAAAGTCTACAATGCACTCACCTCTCTTAACCAGGCCAAAACCAGCCCAGATGACTTGCACCCTAGACTTCTCCGCATCTTGGCTTCAGCCATAGCAGCACCCTTGACACACATACTAAATCTCTCCCTCGCCACTGCCACAGTTCCTTCAGCTTGGAAATTGGCCAAGATCCTCCCTCTGCACAAAGGCCCTTCTTCGCCAGGAAACTACAGACCCATCTCGCGCCCTCCCTCTCTCGCCAAAATACAAGAATCCCTCACACTGTCCAAACTGACTGATTTTCCCTCCTCAAACAGCTCCCTCTCTCCCTATCAGTCAGGTTTTAGAAAACACTCCACCATCACCACCTTGCTGTGCGTAACAGACTCTATCCTCTCGGCCATGGACAGTAATCTGACCACCTCCGTCATATTTATTGATTTGGCAAAAGCATTTGACTCAGTCTCCTACCCCCGCTGCTCTGCAAACTCAGCTACTTTGGCCTCGCCCAACCTACCATAAACTGGTTCCACTCTTACCTCCAGAACAGGCAGCAATCTGTTCAAATAGGGGACACCCTCTCCCACCCTCTTCCCATCCTCTCAGGTGTCCCGCAAGGCTCTATCCTCGGCCCCATCCTCTTCTCCTTATTTATAAATTACCTCCCCTCCATCTGCCTGTCTGCTAACATGCATCTGTATGCTGACAATGCAATCATTTTTGCCTTGGGACCCTCCCACGACAGTGTCCTCCCGGATCTCCAAAACGACTTCAATAGAGTCCAATCCTGGTTCCTGAAAAAACAGCTTAAACTAAATGACAAAAAAACAGTCACCATGGTCCTCAGATCTAGAAAAAAGCTTGCCTCCCTACCTGCCGCCCCAGTAAGCTCCACCCTGGATGACTCTCCCCTTGACCTGGTCCCCACCTTCAAATACCTGGGTGTCTGTCTAGACAGCCACCTTAATTTCTCTACCCACATAGAGGCCGTCTGCTCCAAACTCCGGCCCAAACTTGCCATCCTCTATCGCCACAAAGACAGCCTTCCCCTTCCCGCCCGCAGTGAAATCATATGCAACACAATCCTACCTGTATTAGACTATGCGGACATCATATACAGTACAGCACCAACCTCCTCTCTCTCCAAACTTGACATCTTACTAAACTCATTCTGTCGTTTTGCCACTGCCTCCCCCCACTTACTCATCATTGCCCCCTCTACACCACTCTCTCCCTGGCCCTCCTGTCCCACAGGAGAACCATCCATAGCACCTCCCTCATTACTAAATACTGGTTGGGCTCCCTGCCCCCCTACCTCACCTCCCACCTTGCACCAGTCAACTTCCTAAGCTACTCCCTCCGCCACAGGGATGCCCGTACTTTCAACCTCTCTCACACTCACACTGCCTCCGGTCAAGCCACCTTTTCATACCATCTTCACTTCCTGTGGAACAACCTCCAACCCATCTTTCGCCAGGCCTCCTCCCTCCCAGCAGTTAGGCAACTCCTCAGGCTTCTCCCATCCCCTCCTTGCCAAAGATGCGCCTTGGGACCCACCCCTACAAGGGACTAAATCCCGCACTAGGAGGCCTCAGTTGGCCAAATATTTGCTTACGCTTATCTCAAGCTATTACTAATTCCTGCATCTCTACTGTACAACTCCCGCACCTGTTTATACCATACTGCAAGACAAATATTTTTATTGTAAGCTCTAGATGTTTTACCTACTGTCTGTAACCAAGAACTGTTATGCAATCTGTCTATAAAAATGAAATTGCTGTACTTATTTTTTCTGGATAACTTCTATGTACACCTCTGTACCCGGGTCGCACCCGGAAATGAGCCTCGGCTCAGTGTGTCTTTCCTGGTCACCAAATTTTAAATAAATAAATTTTCTCTGCCCTTCTTCATGAGTCAGGGTTATAACAACGCTATGCTGAAAATTTGGTGTAAAAATATTGAAAAAAACAAATTTCCAATATTTTTATCCCAAATTCCTCGGTTGCAGCCCTATCGGCTCTGGCCAGTGTTTGTTTTTAAGTTAACCATTTGTTACTTTTTATTTCCGAAATGTTTTTCCTTTTCCTTTTGCTGATTTGAAGGTTTTCTCCCTAGCAATAACTATTAGGTGTGATGCGTAGGGCAGTACTCTACTTGGCAGTGGACATATTGTTTGCTACTCATCTTCACACCTCATCAGCACTGTAACAGTGAGACCTCACTCACGGTGACATTCCATGGGACAGGTCAGGCAGAAGGTGACTGACTCTCCTTGGTCAGTGTGACATCACAAATTAGCCTCCCAAGTTGGGCTGTCCTGACAGCTTTACAGAGCTGTTCCCACACCACCAGTCACCACTGTTCTTGTTGATCCCACCAGTCTCCCAATTAGGCTCCTGCTACTGTGGGTGCTGAACTAGGAGGGGCAAGGGAGCCTAGAGGAATCCTGAGCACAGCTGGTGCCACGTGAGAGTGGCTATCATCACACATCAGTGAGGATGCCTGCTGCCAACAGACTGAGTGCAACAACCATCTTGATTATTTTGGGACTTTCTTGATAGACTGCCCCACTGATAGCACTACCAAGTGTGATCGCATGCATTATGCAAGGTGGCACAGAACAATGTTTAAGGCAGGAACCCTTGTGAAACTAAAGGACTTTTGGCTGAGTGCCCCACAAAAGAAAGGACACTGCCATCTTGGCTCCTTCTGACCCTCTATCACTACAGTAACTGGGGTCAAGGGTCACATTTTCCCAGTAGGATACAGAAGCCTGCACAGGGAGCAGAAGAGTTCCTAGAAAACCAGAGAACTTAATTAATCCAGCAGCAAGATTCTGGCCAGTCATATGCTGGGTGACAGATCTCCTACATTTCCTTAGAGTGACTGAGAGATCCATGGACAAATGGAAAGCTCGCATTCCCAAGTGAGCAGTAGGGCCTGTACCTGAGCTGAGCGAGTCTACATGTAACTTTAGTGAGACACAGACTGAAGTGAACTGCAGCTAAAAGCTGGAGGTCACAGACCATGTATCTGCCAGAGAAAGACAAAGAGCAAACAGATTTCCTGCTCCAAAAAAAGAGGTAATCGCATGCAAGCTCAGTGTGATCTGAGGCTAAAAAGCTGCAGCTGTGAACTGAGTGACAATTAGGGTTGTCAGAACCCTCTGAAGTTCTGGGTTCTAGTTCTAGTCTAAAACTTTTGAAAAAGTTCTAGGGTTCTAATCTTTTTTAGAACTTTTTAGAACTCAAACCCTATTTTTTTATAGTGCTGCCAGTAACAAAGATAGTAATAAAATACATGTAAAGGAAAAACTGTTCAATATAAGGGGGAGAGAAATTATCATGTGTGACATTGATAGGAATACAACTAGGTTTATTTATGGTTTCTTCTGTTTGCTAAAGCCAGCAACTTAATACGTAACAGGCCCACCCACCCACCCATATGTTAAAGTTTTCCTGCTGCAGCTGCATCATAGTTTCTTAGTGAAAGAAAGAGGCACATTAGCCATTTATGTACTCAGTTATATATACTCATCGTCATGAATTATGAGAAAAATAACTGATATTACCTAATTTCAGCTATTTGTTGCTTTCTGTTTTAAATGAGTAAATCAAAAGTTGCTATGTTTAAAAGAAAGCTTTTATAACAAAGTCAAGCCAAGTACTACAGCAGCAGCATGTGGAACTGTTGCAAAACATATCATGTCATAACGTAGTCAGTCAAGACATTTGAATAAAAAAAATATGCCAGTCATTGTTGCTGGCAAAAATGCACGCAATTTTCTAAGGTAATGCATACATATACCAACATTTTTGTTGGCAAATTGAAGTAATACATACAACTTTCTAAGATGATGCATTTTTGCAGCTGATACTTCAATAAAATCTGTATTTCAGTCACATAAATAAAAAAAGTGGTTTCCTCGCCACATACTAAGGAACATTTAATGTAGCTGCAGCAGTTGGCATGTGATGTTTAAGGGACAGCGTCTGTCAACCCCATTATGTATCAAATTATCACTACTTGTAAAGCAAAAACACTTTATGATACGTCATTCTGTGAAAACTGCTGATGCAGATTTTCTTTTATTTCTGATTCCTTTATTCTTTTTTTAAAGGGGACAGGACAATTGTGCTAGGTGGCAGCAGTTTGCAATGTATTTAGTAAGAATATATATTATGTGTACAGTAGGTTCGGTCTGTCATCATTTTTTTCCTCACCATCCCCAGCTGATCACGAATCTGTAAATGAAAGAACTAAAACAACACCCACCTTTCACCCCATCACCCATTCCACTTTTCTTCCACCACCCTCATCTGTGCAGTAGCACCCATGCCACCCTTACACCCATGTTAAAACCAACCCACAACCCTCACCCATGTACTAGCATCCATTTTTCGTTTATGGCTAACATTTCTGTAATTGAAAAAATAATAAACAGCTACCAAGTAGAACTCATTGTTTTGTCCTCTTTAAAATTGAAAAATAGACCGTCTCCTGTCCCAGCCCATACTGATGCACCACAAAGTTACAGAAGGTAAATCCAAAAATATATGTTTGCACTTTAACTATAAATAATATGATACAGAAAGGATTGACGTGACAGTGTCCCTTTTATGCCAAATTTGGGCCTGTTCCCACTGATGTTAAAATTGCCCTGTATATAAAACTTGTTGACTTTAGTTTAGACCCTAGCTACAAAGCACTTTGCCATGAAATGGTGAAAGTTTTGGGGGGTATATAGTCCAAGGTAGTAGATCGAGAAAGGAGAGAGACGACAACCAAAGTCATCACAGTCTGTAAACGTTTCCTTTTTGGTGCAGAGAGACTCCGTCCCACACAGTATTTACCAGCCACCACCATCTGAGTTGTCATCACCATCAACATCCACAACATCAATCACTTCAGGATCAGTTTGTATACTCTTGTAGGGATACGAAAATCTTGACTTATTAACTTTAATAAAAGTTAACGTGTGTACATTTTCTGGCAGCAACCTATTTCTGGTGTCTTTCACAATATTGCCAGCTGTACTAAACACGCGTTCTGAAGAGACACTTGTTGCAGGACAACCAAGATATTTACAGGCTTCATCATACAGCTCTGTCCAAATTGACTTTTTTGATCTCCAGTACTCAAAAGGGCATGTATCAATAGGAATAGGCGTTCTTGCAGGTAACTGTCTACCATGTTGGACAGAGACCGCTCAGAAGAGGAATCAGCAGAAGCAGCTGGTATGGCAGCAATTTGGGAAAGGTTTTGCCACAGATTTAGCTTGCTACTAAGGGCTGAAGAAGTGGCAGTTGTGGAACAACTACTGTTAACGTTTGGTGACTTTTCCAGTTCTGTATCCCTTTGTGAAGATGAACCTGCATGTTGTGGTGATGACAACCTGAGGGTACTGTGCATGTCTGTGTTTGACTCCTGTGAGTGCTGCAGCTCATCTAGCAACATACATTTGTACTGCTCTATATCATCTGTTTTTGGAAGATGTATAGCCTTGAACCTGGGATCTAAGAGAGTTGCAAGGATGTAGTGTTTTGATTCGTCATTGCAACTAATTTGTCATTGGTTTTGAAGCGCTCGCTCATTCTCTTTTAGATTCCATGATACAGGCGACATGTTGTCTGCGCTTCAGATCTGTCTTTTTCTATTTGTAGATTTAGAACACTAAGATGATGTGAAATGAGCATTATGAGTGGGATAACCTGACTCACAGATGCACCTTCAGAAGACATGTCCCTTGTAGCTGTCTCAAAAGGAGCTAGGATACAGCACACTGTCTCCATTAATTTCCACTGCAGCACAGACAGCATAATGCCATCTCCAATAATGTAACTGGAGCAGTACTCATGTAAAGCTTGCTTTTGCTCCAAGAGGCGCTGCAGCATATAAAGCGTTGAGTTCCAACGAGTGGAAACATTTTGAATCAGCTTTTGCTGGGGCAGATTGTGTTTTTTTTGCAGTTCGGACAATGTCCGTATACCCTTGGTTGAATGTGAAAAGTGAGTCACAATTTTTTTGCAAACAGCAATCATACCATCCACTTGTGTTTCGTTGCTGAGAAATCCCGTGACAATTAAGTGTAAGCAATGTGCAAAGCAAGAAGCATGCAGAAATCCTCCATCCTGTACTGCTTTTAAGATGTTGGCTCCATTGTCACTTACTATAAAGCCACATTTTAGACCGTGAGAATAAACCCATTCGTCAAGGAGGTCATTTAGTTCCTGCAAGATGTTTGCAGCAGTATGACTTTGCCCAAACTTCTTTATATGCAGCAGCGCCATGTTTTGGGGTGTCTTTGTTTTTGAAGAAGCACAAGAAAACGTGACCCAATGAGCGGTAAGGGACATGTAATCTATGTTTTGAGTGCTGGTCCACATCTGTTGTGACATGAATAACCCCACCCTCTGCAGTTTTAAGTGCAAGCACCACTGTCGCTTTTAAAGCCTGATAAATGTTTGGTATTTCAACATAGGAAAAGTACCTTCGATGAGGAACATTGTAACGAGGCTCTGCTAATGTCATGAGCTCCCTAAAATCCTCATGATCTACCAAAGAGTATGGGAGAAGGGCTCCGGCTAACAGTTCACCAATTCGGTGATTAAGATGAAGGGTCTTTGGATGATTTCTAGTAAAGGTATTCTTCCTTTCAAATGCCTGAGACAGTGTTAGCTGTTTGCAACATGTCCCTGCTGGTTTATTATACACCATGCTTCGATGGGCAGATGGACGCAGAGATGGTGGACTAGGACTTATACATTCAGTGCCATCACTGGATGTGCAACTGGTACTAATGGTGCTGGCATTGGTGGTAACAGTGATCCTAGGGCTGGCAGTGGTTCTGCCCGCATCAAGTTCAGACAATTCAGTATCCATTTCAGATTCCTGACCCTTCTCACGTGCGGTCTGGAAGATGGAGGACATGGGTTTTGGATGATCAAGCAAAACCGAATGCTTTTTCAGATGGCGTTTAAGAGCTGTAGTGCCAAGGCATGACACAACTTTACCACGGCTTACACTCTGTTTACACAGGGAACAAATTGCTCTGCATGGATCAGTTTTACTGACAGAGAAATAATTCCACACCTCAGATGTGACAGATTTTGTTTGAGTGCTAGGAAGATAGCTAAAGACTGTTTGTGTCTTTTCACCTGTCCTAACAGAACCTGGGACATGCTCCTTGGTGCTAGAAGAGTGGACAGAAGACTCTGATGGATTTTCATTGCTGGCCAACACAGAAGTGGTGGATTCAATGGATATGTCCTTTTCATTGCCAACAGTGCTGGATGTATTTGCAAGTGCACTACCTGATTCATTGTCAGCAGACTTGCTCATTTCACTTTGTTGAGGAAGTAATGATTTGTCACGAGACACAACAGTGTCGGACTGAGACAAAGAGCTACTATCTGAGTCAGAGAGGGACTCACTGTCACTTGCATTATTGCTGCTAGTCACAGGGATCTTAACAGCATGAATGGCATACCTTATGGTGCCTCTCCGTGTGACCCCAGCAGCTGTACAGGTTTTCTTAAAAGGTCCCCCTTTACCACACTTCACTGTTGCTCTTTTGCTGTTTGTTGAATTTTTATCACGTGAAACATTTTGGTTATTTCTGTTAGCACCAGGATTACCACTACCACCAACACCTGCTCCAACACCAGCACTAGATGCTTCATCTATGTTGGTGTCAGCCATAACAGACAGTAAGTACCAGTACTACCAGTATACTGCGGTGAACACACCCACACCCAAACAATTCCTGTGTAACAAAGCAATGTGATCTGTGATCGCTGGCTACAACTCCAAATTTTATTTTGGTTGTGTGACACTGTGATACCGTGGACTGAAAGTAATTGAAGAATATGACAGTTTGCAACTAAAGGATCCCAGGTTCAAGGCTTACAGAATGATTGGGTGCTGGGCATAGGCATACACATAGCAATCAAGGGTGCACAGCAGGGTGATGGGCTGACCACAAGAGACTGAGTCACATACGCAACCCAGGGAATGAGAATTATATTTCTACGCTTCTGTCATGTAAGGTTAATGCCACCACAACTGGCCACTGGGCTTCTCTCTGTAACACACACTGGGTAGGGTACAGTGCAGTCAAAGGGCACACAGCAGCAGGGTGATGGGCTGACCACAGGAGACGGAGTCACATACGCAACCCAGGGAATGAGAATTATATTTCTACGTTTCTGTCATGTAAGGTTAATGCCACCACACAACTGGCCACTGGGCTTCTCTGTAACACACACTGGGTAGGGTACAGTGCAGTCAAAGGGCACACAGCAGCAGGGTGATGGGCTGACCACAGGAGATGAGTCATCCTCGCAACCCAGGGAATGAAATTATATTTCTCGTTTCTGTCATGTAAGGTTAATGCCACCACACAACTGGCCAATGGGCTTCTCTCTGTAACACACACTGGGTAGGGTACAGTGCAGTCAAAGAGCACACAGCAGCAGGGTGATGGGCTGACCACAGGAGATGGAGTCACATACATAACCAACAACTCAGGGAATGAGAATTATATTTCTACGTTTCTGTCATGTAAGGTTAATGCCACCACACAACTAGCCACTGGGCTTCTCTCTGTAACACACACACTGGGTACAGTACAGTGCAGTCAAAGGGCACACAGTAGCAGGGTGATGGGCTGACCACAGGAGACGGAGTCACATACGCAACCCAGGGAATGAGAATTATATTTCTACGTTTCTGTCATGTAAGGTTAGTGCCACCACACAACTGGCCACTGGGCTTCTCTCTGTAACACACACTGGGTAGGGTACAGTGCAGTCAAAGGGCACACAGCAGCAGGGTGATGGGCTGACCACAGGAGACGGAGTCACATACATAACCAACAACTCAGGGAATGAGAATTATATTTCTACATTTCTGTCATGTAAGGTTAATGCCACCACACAACTAGCCACTGGGCTTCTCTCTGTAACACACACACTGGGTAGGGTACAGTGCAGTCAAAGGGCACACAGTAGCAGGGTGATGGGCTGACCACAGGAGACGGAGTCACATACGCAACCCAGGGAATGAGAATTATGTTTCTACGTTTCTGTCATGTAAGGTTAATGCCACCACAGAACTGGCCACTGGACTTCTCTCTGTAGCACACACTGGGTAGGGTACAGTGCAGTCAAGGGGCACACACTGGGCTTCTCTCTGTGACACACACACTACACTGGGAAGGGTTCA
Organism: Neoceratodus forsteri; assembly: GCA_016271365.2. Taxonomy (NCBI): domain Eukaryota; kingdom Metazoa; phylum Chordata; order Ceratodontiformes; family Ceratodontidae; genus Neoceratodus; species Neoceratodus forsteri. The sequence goes on from CM028129.1 coordinate 1,131,033,591, forward strand.
GATTTATTTGCCTTTTTGTGCCCCCCTTGTATGCTTGTTGCTGGCAGCTACTGAGTGTGCAGTGTGCACCACTGACTGAGCAGTGCTGCAGTTTCAAATAATCACATTTCACAAAGGTTCTTCACTTCTTCTTTTTTTATTCTCTCTCTCCGAGTCCTCCTGAGTCCTCCTCCAGTCCTGATATTGATTGATCTCGGTCTCGATCCCTCCTATTCCCCAGTCCCTTCCCAATTCTTGATTAATCCCTCCACCTGTCCTGAACCTCCCCCTAGTCCCACTCCCACCCGATTTTGAGCTTTTTTCAGCCTTTCTCTTGTTCTCGGTCTCACAGGAAAATGGATGATGGAGTGGCCACTGGACAAGAATGGCGGTCACGCTAACGCTCAACGCTTCAGTTTAGCTAGGCTGCTGCTGCCTCCGCTCCGATCCTCAGCAAATGGCGCTCCTCCTCGCGGCACATCTGCCTAAATACCCCCACAGATCCGCAGCTCGCACAGCTTACTCGACCCCCACCTGACTCGTACGTAGGTACGCAAGTGCAAACAGACAACGTCTCGCATCTCGCGGTGATTCGAACCCTTTTGCGAACCGTTTAGTGTTCGAGTTCTAAGTTAGAACTCGAAAACCAGGGTTCAAGGAGGGTTCGAATCTATCACGAACTAGTTCTGACAACCCTAGTGACAATGCTGCATTTAGGGTTGCCACCTGGCCGGTTTTCAACCGGGTGACTGGTTTTTCCATGACTTGATGGTTAAATAGTTTAATCTGCTATTTTTTGTTTCCTTTTTACAATGATATGCAGTTTCTACACCTGTGCGCGCACCACGCTGCCTGCCACAACACGCAAGTGCACTCAATTAGCGCCCATGTGATCAATGAACACTGATGTGCCAGTGTAGTGGGAGTGAGGAGATGCAAGATGTGAGTGCAAGGTACGGCATTTAATAATTAAACTATGAACTTAACTCTAGGTTAGGAGCACGTGTCTTGTGTGAATGTAGCTAGCAGCCGGGAGAGTAGAGCGGGGGATGTGGCATGTTTAAATAAACTAATTCTTCATCAGGTTTTGAGTATGCAGCCCGTGTGTGGCAGTCAGTCTAGCGGGAGAGTGAGCGAGTGGGACTCGGGTGCTGGGGGGGTGATGATGAGGTCTAGCTAGGGGGGACTGGGTGCTGGTGGTGGTGGTGGTGGGGGGAATTATTTTGCTTTCCCAAAGTGGCAACCCTAGCTGCACTGCAGTAAAAGACTACCTAACTGTGACCACAGCTCTGTATCTGGGAATGTGGAAGCTACCCAACCAATACCACTACTTGGTGCTGGTTGTTATAATACACTAGAAACTCAATGCCAGGCTTTCTGTTGGGCAGACATGGTTCACGCTTCACCGGCTGAACTGTCCTGCTGAATATGGAGGTCAGGAGAGGTCTGACTGGACCTGAGATAACAACCAATTTCATCAGATGACATCAGAAACCTCAGAAGAAAAATGAGAGATTGAAAGTCAGTCACAGGAGAACTCTTTACAGCTTCACTGCATCTTGTGCATCAAGGGAGATCCCGCTGTACTGGGTGAAGTATGAATAAATCAGGGCTTGTCCTGCAGCAGCATTGTTGTACATATATTATTATTAAGGAAATCACTTAATAACTAGGACATCCAGCAAGGAATTCAGAATCCCCTTGTGGCTTTAATTGCATTTGGGTTTTGGGTTGAGTTTGCAACCTAGTAAAGCCTGTTTAATTTGTTTAAATGCACCAGCTCCAGCCAACCATGTGCAATGATACAGGGCCACATCATTTCCATGGCTGGGTACCCAGTGCAGTTGGGAGCTCTGCTATCGTTTAAAGGGTAATCACTCGTACCAAACAGGAGAGGGTAGTGCCCATCAGTGCAGCTGGACAAGCAGCTTCTGTGCGTGTGTGGTTTGGGGACATCCAACAATGAAGTGGCAGAGCTCAAAAGGGCACTGAAAGCACAGCCCAGAGTACATACAGTATGTTATCTGACTGCTCTGATAGGGTGACAGTAAAGCTGTTCTTGTATATATAATTTAGGATGTGCCTAGATGACGACCTGAAGGCCAGCCAGGCCCATGCATTGCTACCTCACATATCTCATGCTGGTACCTCACATTGTATAACCCACTTTCTTTCCTTTGGGGCTGACGCCTGACCCTAATATGGCCTCATTGCTTTGTTTCTAATTGCTCTCTGACTGCATTTATTTTGGAGTGTTGCAATGCATCCTTTGTGGGGACTGTAATTGCACTACTGTTTTTTTTTCCCCTCAGATTTGTATCAAATGTAAGATTTAAATAGCACGGTGCCTCCACTCAGAGAAAGGTGTACAGTGTGTGTATCTGGTGTAAGTATATGGCATAAATCCCTGGGATATAGTAGCACAACCCATGGGATACAGTACCTCCCCGCCCCCGCACAGGATCAACCCGCCACTGAACCAATGCCGCTATTATGCTGTACTGGTTCACAGGTGAGTTGATCCTGTGGGGAGGTAGGGAGGTACAGCATCCCAGGGTGTTGTACCGCACACCAGGCCTACTGAAACCTTTCTCCTGGTGGAGGCTCCACACTATTTATACCTTACCTTGGATACAACCACACCCAATCAGAAGTTTATTGACCCAGGCCTCTCAACCTTGTCTGAGCCCACAAGGCTGGGGTATTAACCATCAACATCCATGGCAATCCAGTTACGAGTGAGGTTAGAGTGCTAATATGTATGAGATACCTGCACAGCATTTCATCCTCTCGCCAGAGTGTTGTTCCACACATCTCACCTACTGTAGTACTTACTGTCTGATAGAAATCCTTTAACTGACAAAAGAAAATATAACAAGTGATATAATTTTTAAAAATAACAGCTGATTAACTCAAAAAATCAATAGTATTTTCAGCATATGTACTAGCACTTTAATCAGACATCTAGTTTTTCATGTAAGACAAGCAGAAAGAAAAAAAAAACAAGCATTTGTCAATGCCGAATGTTGGTTGCTTGTTAAACAATTTGATGTTTTTCTAGAGAGAGAGGTGCCAAGAATTGAGAGTAATTTTTGGGGCTATGGAGTAGAGGCTGAGGGTAGGGTGGCTGGGTTAAAGACACAGCTACAGTCAGTCAGTGAGAAGGTGCAGGATGGACAGCACGCAGAAAGAGGGTGCGGGAGAGTGTAACTGGATGCTGAGTCAGGGAATGGAGAGTGCAGGCAGACAGCACACAGAGGGAGGTAGTGGGAGGTTTTAATTGGATGCCAGGATGAGGAACGGAAGGTACAGGGAAGGACAGCACAAAGTGATGCGCATGTGTAGGAAAATGTCAACGGGCCTTCGTATCATGGCCATTTTGAGAAATTTTCCAGCAAATTTTCAACATAGGCTTCTTGGTACTCCGTCTCATGTACACTGACACTGTCGTTTTCTAAATCAGTTCTGAAAGGTGATTTCGCACAGTGACTACGCAATTCTGTGCCAGAGGTGTGAAAACATGTTTCCGGCAGGATGTGAGAAATGACAGCTGTACTGTTCATGAGGTGGCGTGATGGAAGGAGAAGGAAACCCTTCACTTTAGGGAAGTGACTGTTGTTTTTAGCTGATTTTATTGCAGTTGCTGTTTCTTTTGCAGCTTATTGTTGTTTTCAATTGGTACTAGGTTCCTTTCTGACTTTGTTTGGAAAGTTACCTGTTTGGGTGATTTTGCTGGCACAGCTGAGTGTTTCTGAGGGTTTTGATGGTGTAGCTGATTGTCTCTGGTGGTCAGGAGGGAGTAAAAAATATGAAAATATGAATAAAAAACACAACACTGTTGTTCTTGCTGGAGTGGGGAGCAGTGAAATAAAAAACAAAACACTGTTGTTCTTGCTGAAGTGGGGAGCAGAAAAATAAAATACAAATGGTGAGGGAACTGGGAAGTGCAGCGGGAGCCAAACAGGACTGAATCCTCTCTCCCTGAGCTTATCAGCCTTTATAGGGATGGTGCTGGATCTGGACTGGTAGTCAGAAGGTGCTCGATCAGGATTGGTAGTCAGTACACACTGGAGCAACCTCGGGACTAATTGATCATTTTAGACCAGACTAAAGGGAGGACAAGGGGCAGAAAATAACATGGTTAGCCCTAGAAAGGGGGAACGTCCCAGGGACAGGCAGTATGAAGCAAGGGCAGTCTGGAAGGGCGATGGGGGTCAGGTAGGGGCATGGGAGGGGTAGTAGGCTGCAGCAACTGTGAGACATCTATCATTTTAGGGGTCTCATGGAGAGCAGGGAGATGCCTGGTGTGCATGCAACCTAAGAAGCTTGAGGAAGAGATTAGGTGGTTAAGGGCAGAGATAAGAAGAGGTAAAGGTACAGACTGGTGGATCAATCCAGGACTGAGGGCACAATAGAGTGCCTCAGAAGAGTGCGGGCAACCCAGGCCAAGGGGATGTGAGGGGGAAGGGGTAAATGGACCAATATTGCCACCTCAGGAACCACTGGGTACAGATGAAGGGGGGTGGAGGACGATAGGGAACAGGGGCAGGAAAGGCCCTGGAGCAGACAGCAAATGCAGGCCTCTCAAGAGTATGCCAGGGAGGACGCGGAGCAGGGGAGAGGTGTCATGCAACAGGTTCTCAGTGCTAGCTACACTGGGGGACATGAAGTGGGAGAACCTTGTAGATAAGGCTGATGAGGAAGAGATCGCCCACAACCCAAGGGGCATTGGTAGGGTGACTAAAGGAGGCAGGGCTTCAATGGGTAAGGATAAGGGGGCAGGAGCGAGGAGACTGGACAGGGGACAGCAGCTAAGGAGGGGAGGAGGGAGGTATGAGGAGATAAGGGAGAGGATGCATCAGGGGAAGTGGTAGGAGGAGCCCAGTATAGAGGGGTGGTGAAATCAAAGGGGAAATAGGGAGGGAGAGGGAGGGTGGGGCAGAAATACAGGTGGAAGGGGGAACAGCAGCAATGTATTTGGGAAAAGAAGACCTGGCAGGAGGGGATAAGGGATGGAGAAGGCGAGCAGAACAAAGAAACGAGGGTGGCATCCTAGTGCTGGGGATTTAATTCTGAAGGGGATCAGATGGGGGAGTAAGGGGGAGAGGCAGAGTCGAATATGGGTGGAGGCCATGCCAGGCATGACAGCAGAAAGGGTGGGGCAATCCATTCTGAAGTATGCTAGGAGGGGTAGGGAGAAACCTCACATGGTTTTGCATTTGGGAACTAATGACCTAGTGGGTAATACGGTAGATGTAGTCTGGGGGAGGTTTGAGGAGCTGGGGCTGATTTGTGAGGAGGCAAGAAAATAAGTAACCTTCTCGGAGGTACTTCCTTTACCAAGGGCGAGCACCACACGGTAGCTGAGGATAGAGGAATTTAACACGTGGCTTAGAGAATGGTATCCATCCAAAGGGTATGGGCTGGTGGGGGGTGGGAAAGGACTTCGGAGAGCAAGGATCTCTACGGCAAGAACAGGCTTCACTTAAGTGGGGAGAGAAGAACAGTCTTGAAATGGAAACTGGAGGAATACTTGGCAAACAATGAGAATTTAAGCTAGTAGTGGGGATGGTAAGTGGGCAGAAGTCCAACAGGATCCTCAGGCAGGGAAGTTGAACAAGCATACCCTCTATGCTGGCAGTAGGGGACTTAGGGAGAGGTCAGGAGAAGTTGCTAAAAGGGGACAGCAGGTAGGAAGAGGGGGAAGGAAGCAGGATGGAGAGTGGTAACTTGAACGCTAGGAGTCTAGGGAACAAAACAGCAGGTTACAGGCTCTCATGGCAGTTGGGGAGGTGGATAAGGCGGCCATAACCGAAACGTGGGCCACCAATTACCATGACTGGGACCTGGCACTACCAGGATATAGGATATAGGATATTTTGGAGGGACAGGGTAAAAGGAAAAGGAGGGGGGTGGTGCTGTATGTGAGGGAAGGTCTGAATAGTGTCAAGAAGGATGGGGAGGAAGGCAACACAGAGTCGCTATAGATGCAGCTCCAGGACTCCAAAAATAGGACTCTCAGAATGGGAGTGGTGTACAGGCCACCCTCTCAGACTGAGGAGTTAGATAGGGTTCTAGTGGCCGCGGCCCAGTGGCGCTGAGGGTTGAAGTGCTGGATGCCACACCTTGCGCCATGCCGGCGACCTGGGTTCAGGAATGAACCCGGGGCACCAGGGGTCAGCAAGGGAGAGAGAGAGAGAGAGGATCAAGCATCTGGAGGACTGCTCTCCTCTCTCAGGAAGGGATCCAGGGATGGTCCGGCACTGCAGCACCCCCCTGGTGGAGACTAGAGGCACTGCAATGCTCAGGGCTAGCATGCAGAGGGAAGATGTCTGGTGGCTGCCTTCCAGACGTGGGTGGGAGCATCCACGTCACGGGCTAGGCGGCATTGCACAACCCACGTCTGACAACCAATCAAGAAAAAAAATACCCTGGCATGCCGAGGAGGTGACGAGGGCCTCAGGGACCTCCCTCTCATCCCCAGCACCAGACAAGCCACACCAAGGATCCACGGCCGACTTCCTGAGAGGAATGAACCCTCTAATCTCAGAAGGACACCACCAAGGTAGGCGTGGTGGGCTCTGCCCTGGGGGATGGTCCAGGGGTGCTGTGAGGTCCCTCGAAGGAAGGGAAAACCAGAGTGGTGTGTCACGGTGGGGAATAGCAGGGGTTAGAGTCAAGTAGGCACCTCCAAGAGATGCCTCAGTGTGCAGGAGAAAAAAAAAGATAGGGTTCTAGTAGGACAGATCAAAAGGACCTTCGGGAATGGTAGTATGGTGATGGTGGGGGACTTCAATCTGCCAGGAGTAGACTGGGGTACCCCAGTCACCACAAATAGGAGGGAGCAGGTACTTCTGGATGCCTTCCATGACAGTTTCCTATTGCAGATGGTCAAATGGCCTACCAGGTTAGGGAACACCCTTGACCTCATGCTGGCAAATGGTAAGTTAATGAGGGAGCTGAGGGTGGAGGAACTGCTGGCGGGGAGTGACCACCACTCGGTCTGGTTCAAGACAGACATGGGGAAAGAGGGAGTAGGATCGGGCACAAGGGTGACAGACTTCACAAGGGCCAACTTCGGGAGGATGGGGGAAATAGTACAGAGGTATCTGGCCAAGATCAGTCCAGATATGGACACTAATCAGAAGTGGGAGGTCATTAAATGGGGAATAGAGGAGGCAACTGCAACATGTGCAAGGGTCCAGAGTAAGAGGGCTAGGGCCAAAAAGCCTATCTGGGAGGGCAAAGGGGTCATGCAGAAAGTAAGAAAGAAAAGAGCTGCCTTTAGAAGGTACAAAAGAACAGGGAGGGGGATGGACAGAGAGGAATACCTGAAGGAGTCAAGGGAGGTGACAAGGGCAGTCAGGGTAGCCAAGGCATCCCAGGTACTCAGGCTAGCACAGGGCATTAAAGTAGGGGAGAAGGACTTCTTCAGGTACATCAGGGAGAAAAGGAGCTGCAAAGACAAAATAGTGAGGATTAAAAGGGAGGGTGGGTAGGTAGATACTAGGGCAGAACAGGCGGAAGCATTTGAGTACTTTTGCTCATTATTTACTGAGGAGAAAGGGGGAGCAGTACCCAGGGGGGCTGGGGGGCTGGGCACATGCAAGAAAGAGGTGACAGACAGGGAAATTCCAGTGGGCAGGGTACTGGAGGGATTGAACACTGAGGGTAGACAAGGCACCGGGTCCAGATGTCATATACCCCAGGGTGCTAAGGGAGCTAGCAGAAGTCCTGGCAGAACCCCTGGCAGACCTGTTCAATGCCTCCCTGGACTTGGCGAGTGTACCGCAGTTCTGGAGGATGGAGCACGTGGTGCCCCTCCACAGAAGCGGCCCCAGGGATGAGCCGGGGAACTACAGACCAGTAAGCCTCACATCGGTCGTGGGAAAACTGATGGAGACAATCCTGAAGGCTGGTTTCCCTCCTAGAGGCTAATGGGCTACAGGGCAGCAGGCAACATGGATTTGTCTTAGGCAGATCCTGTCAGACCAACCTGGAAGAGTACTATGATTGGGTAACCAAGGCAATTAGACAGGGGCCATGCAGTGGATGTTCTGTACCTGGATTTCAGTAAGGCATTCAATTCGGTGCCACATAGGAGGCTAGGCAGTAAGCTGGAAGGCACAGGGGCTGGGGCAATGATGGTGGGATGGGTAGTGAACTGGCTGCAAGAGAGACAGCAGAGGGTGGTGGTGGTGGGAGGGGAGCTCTCACTTCCCAGGGCAGTAACAAGTGGTGTGCCACAGGGCTCTGTACTGGGGCCGGAGTTGTTTAGGATCTTCATAGCAGTCATCTCAATAGGCATGAAAAGCAAGATCAGTCTGTTTATAGATGACACCAAGATGGGAGTGGGAGTGGAAGACTTAGAGAGGTTGCAGGGGTTACAGGATGATCTGGCAAAGTTGGAGGCCTGGTCGGACACTTGGCAGCTGGGGTTCAATGCCAAGAATTGCAAGGTGTTACATTTCAGAGTAAAAACTCAAGGAGGAGCTACCAGCTTGGGGGGGGGGGCTTCAGCTAGCAAAGACAGAGGAGGAGGAGAAGGATCTGGAGTGATCATAACGGGAGTAATGAACAACGCTGCACAGTGTCACAAGGCAGCCGCATAGGCTAACAAGATGCTGGGTTGTACTGCCAGAGGCATATCTCCAAGAGGGTGGAGGTGATCCTGCCGCTGTATAGAACACTGGTTAGACCACACCTGGAGTACTGCATGCAGTTCTGGTGGCCGTACCTGAAGAAGGACATTAGGTTACTGTAGGCGGTGCAGCGCAGGGCAACAATTAACAAAAATTATCCAGGGGCTAGAGGACTTGCCCTATGAGAGTAGGCCGAGGGAGCTGAACATGTACTCCCTTGAGGAGAGGAGAGGAGGGAAAGGGGGGACATGATTGAAACCTTCAAGTACATGAAGGGAATACATAAGATGAACAGAGAGGGGCTTTTCCAGTTAAGGAGAGGGAGGGACACCCAAGAGCACAAGCTAAGATTGGGGGGGGGAGGTTCAGGAGGGAAATGAGGAGACACTTTTTTATGGAGAGGGTGGTGTCTGGGTGGAATGCGTTACCAGAAGAAGTGGTGGCCTGTAATATAGTGGGCTGCTTCAAAGGGATGAGATAGGGTAAGGGGAGGGTCATTGGAAGGGGAGGGAGGGAGGGCAGCTGTAGCATAAGGGTTGCTAGTTGCACAATTGAGCAGATTCAACAGACTGAAAGGCCTTTATCTGCTGGCAAGTTTGTATGTTCGTATAAAATGTGTATGTTGAAAATTTGGAGTGAAAATATTAAAAACTGGCAAAGTTATGTACCTGCGTAGAAACTGCGCAAGGCATGCTTGTACCACGGCCATTATTAGGTATTATTGCACCAAATTTTCAATATGGCCTTTTTGGGACATCACCTTATGAACACTAACACTGTCATTTCATTACTGGGTCCCGAAAGGTGATTTTATGCAGCAACTGCGCCATTCTGTGCCACTGCTGCATAAATATGTTTCGAGCAGGATGCGAGAAATTACAGCTGTACTGTTCATGAGGTGGTATGAAAAAATGGCTATATTGAAAATTTGGGGTGAAAATATTAACAATTGCCAAAATTACGCACATGCATAGCAAAATTTCAATAACCACGCTTAAGTCAGACTATTTTTGTATTTTTGCACCAAATTTTCAACATGGGCATCTTGGCGCCACACCTCAGGAACACTGGCACTGTCGTTTTGTTAACTGGTCCTGAAAGGTGATTTCTCGCAGTGACTGCAAAATCACCTTTCGGGACTGATTAACGAGATGACAGTGACAGTGTTATGAGGTGGGGTCCCAAAAAGGCTATGTTAAAAATTTGGTGTAAAAATTAAAAACAATTGCCGAGATCTCAACATAAGTTCAAATCGCCATTGACTGCCATTATATGGCACTTACTGTACCTTGATTCTTCAGTTCACCGTTAGGCTTTGAAGAGTGCAGACGAGTCCCACTCCACAGAAGATGACACCTGCCAACCTCCGGAGGTAAGTGTGGGGGATAAGGGGTGTGTGTGGGTGGGTTCGCAGAGGAAGGGTCGGGATGGGGTAGGGGGATGGGGGAGGTGACCAGGGACCATTTCCTTTTTTTCAGGTACAAAAAACATTAGCTGACCATTTCCTTTTTTTTACATGCACTAGATATAGGGACACTGGAAGTGGGCCCCCAGTGTCCGGGACTATTGAGGGGTATAGATATAGGGACTATTGGGGGTACAGATATGGGGAGACTGGGAGTGGGCTCCCCAGTGTCCTGGACTACAAGGGGAACACACTGGGGCACTGGGAGTGGGCACCCTAGTGTCCCTTAGTGGCACCACAGGTAGGGGTTGTATCGCTGACATGGGGATTAGGCACCCTGATGTCGGCTTTAAGAGAAAGACGCGCCATGGCTAATGTTGAAGGGGTGTCACAGGCGTGAGGACCAGGAGACAAAGGTGCACTGCGGCTACTGCTGAAGCCTTTGGGGGTGCAAGGAGCAAGGATGTCATTACGGGGGCACGCTCCCATCACCACCACCACCTCTGGCTCACACCCAACTGCCACGCACACACCACAGCCATTTAGCTCATCCTCTGCAATCAAGGTCCAGTGGGAGCTGTGGAATGGCAGCTGGGCATAAGAGCGGACGCATGTCTCTTAGGGCCTCCCAGCTGCTGCAGTTGTCATCTTCAAAGGATTGCTTGGCTCTGCTGACATGGGTTTCATACAAGTCAAAGGACCAAAGCCCTCTCTAACTGGAGCAGCTTCAGTCCTTTGAAGTACATGACCGTTCAGCCCACCTAACAGAGGACTGTGTCAGGACCACATCGAGTGGTCATTGGTGCTGACTGCCAAGCCCATTGCAAGCCCGTGGTTTTGTGTACTGCAATGGGATCGGTAGCGACACACACCCAAAATCCCGTGATTGCAACAATACTTTGGTTTGCGCATGCGCGCAACCAACGTAAAAGTCGGATAGGATGTTTTAAGATGTCTACTGGTTTCATACAATAAAATACCATTCTTAAAAATGGGATGAGAGCCTGTGTGAACAATAATTGATCATGCATGGCGCGTACCTGTAAATGTTGTGGCAGAAATGGGAATTACTTATCATCTTTACATTTAAATAAAATAAAAACAAGAGTTATATCAAATGCACATTGAAAATAGAAACTAAAGTCAGGGTTTGAAGTTAGAACCAATATTTCAAACATAGGTCATGTCCAGAAACTGTTTAGAAAGGAAAAAAGAAAGCATACAGTAGTTAATCTCTTTTACTTACTTTTTCTAATTCCTAAAAGAGACCAGTTTTTTTATTTAAGTCTCGGCTTACATATATACCTTTGAGCTAAGAGTTCTTTTACAAAGGTTCCACGTCAGTAGAAAGCACAACAGATTAAACAGGACAGTAAAGTATGGTACGATAAAGTGTAAATAGGAGGTACAAAAATCATAATGGACACAAAATCATAACAGACAGTCAACATAAAACAACAGAGACACATTATGCTAATCAGTTTCAGGCACAGAAAAATGCATACAGTACATTGATATTGGCCAGCAGGCTTTGTCAAGACAAATAGGGTACAAGGTGTAGGAAGGGATGTGGGAGGGTGGGCTGGAAAGAGTAAGAGGGGGATGGGAGTGGAGGACATGAGGAGAGGTGGGGCAAGGGAGGGGAGGAAGGGGAGGAGGGAGGATGCAGGGGTAGGAGGCAAGAGTGCTAAGTTACTATGAAAGAGGTCGAGTGCTAAGGTCAAGGTTTGGGAAAACATGGTTATGGGAGACAGTCACCAATGGTTGAAACATTAATTGAAGTTTTTTTCAGCATGCATTTTATGTAGCCCTTTTGGCTCATTTGTGGCCAACATGATGATACAGCACAAGACTTGTTTTGTTCTCCTGTTATATTGTCCAAACTCAAGTCCACAGGAATGTGAGCATACAGTAAATGAAGGTAAAGTCTGCTAGAAGGCATATAAAGAATAAACTGTAGTAATAATTTTGTTTGTGCTGCCCTTCCCAAAAAGCCCAGGATGCCATTACAAAAGACGATAAAATACAAGATTTAAAATAGTACACACTCTCAACTCTGTTCATAAATATTTAAATACTTACAGCTAAAGTATTCATTTAATCTCCAAGAGCTTGCATGAACAAAAACATTTTCAGACCCCGTTTAAAGGCCTCAACCGAGGGGGCCTCCCTCAAAGTCCTAGACAAGGAATTCCATAACATCGGGGCTGCCACGTCAAATGCCCGGTCCCCAGACAATTTTAATCTTGCCCTAGGGACTAACAGGAAGCCTTCCCTGGCTGAGTGGAGATGGCGATTAGGAAAGTGAGGACGCAGGAGCTCTGACAGGTAGCCGGGGCTCAGCCCATGCAGGGCCTTGTAGGTCAAAAGGCCCACTTTAAAGGTGATACACTTCACTGAAAGTCAATGTGGTTTGCACAGCACTGGTAAGTCCAGCAACACATGACAGGACTTCAAGAGGCCCTTCAGTAGCTGGGCTGCAGCATTCTGCAGCAGCTGCAGGTGTCACAGCACTCCCCCTTGACCCCAAGGTAAAGAACGTTACAGTAGTCAAGCCTGGAAGTCACAAATGTGTTTACCAGTGTGGTTAAGTCATCAGGCATGACAAGGGGCTTAATCAAGCTGATGTTCTGTAAGTGATAAAAGCCACTCTGGACAACTGCTGCCACCTGCGCCTCCAGTGTTAGCTCATTGTCCAAGATGACTCCCATATTTTTCAACTTGGTGGAGGCTAATAATCTAGAGGAGCTGAGCAAAAGCCCAGTCTCCCTCTTGGAAACCTCCACTCTTGCTCTTCTACCTGTCTCCACCACTAGTACCTCAGTATTCTCAGAGTTCAGCCTCAACCAGCATGAGGACAGCAAGGATCGGATCTCAGACAAAGGCTTATTTAGCACTGTGACGTAGAGCTGGGTATCGTCGGCATAACAATGAAAACTAAGCCCATACCTTCTAATGATCTCACCCAGGGGTAGCATGGGTACTGTGAACAACATAAGTGACATGACCAAACCCTGGGGAACCCCACAGGACAAAGCAACCAGGTGCTAGTATAACCTTGATTATCTAAACCCCGATTATCCAGATCTCCCTATTATCTGATCTCTGACATTGTCCCCAAACTCTCACGTGCCTAATGGAAACACAGAAACAAACTTTGACAGCAGATAAGGACTGCTTGGCTCACCTAGTCTGCCCATATCCCTACCTATAGGATAAGCTGTTGATCCTAGTTAACCAATGGCCTACTTCTTCCTACCCCCCCCACTTGAATTGCCTTACATCTGTCCCATGCATTCTTGAATTCCCCCACTGTTTTTGACCCCATGACCTCTTCAGGAAGGCCATTCCATGTGTCCACCACCCTCTCTGTGAAAAAATATTTCCTCACATTGCCCCTGAACCATCCCCCCTCTATCTTCAAATTGTGTCCCCTTGTTCTTGCACATCTCTTTTTCTGAAAGATGCTACCCTCTTGGACTTTGTTGATTCACTTGAGGTACTTAAAAGTTTCTATCATGTCCCCTCCTCTCCCTCCTTTCCTCAAGGGTACACATATTAAGCTCTTTTAGTCTATCTTAGTATGGCCTCTGTTACAGACCTGGTACCATTTTAGTTGCCCTCCTCGGGACTGCCTCAATCCTGTCTGTGTCCTTGCAGAGATGGGGTCTCCAGAACTGCACACAGTACTCCAGATGGGGTCTCACCAATTGTCTGTACAGAGGGATAACAACTTCTTGTTTTCTACTGGTGATACCTCTCCCTGTACATCCCAGTATTCCCCCAGCCATCCTAACTGCCTTCTCACATTGCTTGCTTACCTTTAGGTCATCTGATATGACTACCCCCAGGTCCCTTTCCATTTGATTTGTTGTTAATACCTCCCCCCAATGTGTACTCTACCACTGGGTTTTTGTTTCCCAGGTGCATTACTTTGCACTTCTTTGCTGTGAACGTAAGCTGCCATACTTTTGTCCATTCCTCCAACCTTGCCAAGTCTCTTCTTATCCTTTCCACCCACCACCCCCCATATATCAACCCGGTTGCAGATCTTTGTGTCATCTGCAAAGAGGCATACTTTTCCTTCCTGTCCCTCTGCAATGCCACTTATAAAGACATTAAAAAGGACCGGACCCAGTACTGAACCCTGCGGTACCCCACTAATAACCCCTCTTTCTTCGGAGTGGACTTTGTTTACAATTACTCTCCATGTCCTGTTGTCCAGCCGATATTTTACCCAGGCTACCACCCTGGGACCCACTCCCAGGCTGGCTAATTTGTTTATTAATCTTTTGTGTGGGACTGCGTCAAATGTCTTGCTAAAGTCCAGGTAGGCCAAGTCTATAGCCTCTCCCTGGTCTACTACTTTGGTCACCCAGTCAAAGAAATCTATTAGATTCATCTGTCATGACCTTCCTGCTGTAAATTCATGCTACCTTGGGTCCTATGCCCCACTGGCCTATAGGTGCTCAACAATTCTTTCTTTCAGAAGTGATTCCATCATTTTCCCTACCACTGAAGTCAAGATAACAGGTCTGTAGTTTCCTTCCTCTGCTTTGCTCCTACTTTTGTGAAGGGGAATCACATCCATCCTCCTTCAGTCTTCAGGTACCACACCACCCTCCCATGATTTGTTAAAGAGGCTAGTCAATGGTGTCACTAGTTCTCCCCTTAGTTCTTTTAGAATTCTGGGGTGAATCTCATCAGGCCCCATTGCTTTGTCTACCTTCAGTTTTAGGAATTCTTTCAGAACCCTTTCTTCTGTGAAAGGACTGGTATCAACCCCCATCCAGAGTGCTTCTATTGACTGGATAAGGTACCTCCCTCCTCTTTTTGTGAATACTGAGCAGAAGTATTAATTCAGTAACCCTGTTTTGCACTGTCTCTGTCTGCCCACCCACCTCCCCTTAATTAAGCCTCACTATCCCTCCCTTGGTCTTTCTTCGCTCCCTAATGTACCTATAAAAGTTTTCATCCCCCTTCTTAACCGAGTTGGCTATCTTTTCCTCCGTTTGGGCCTTTGCTATTCTAACTGCCTTCCCCACTTCCTTCTGCTTTAACTGGTACAGTTCTCTGTCCTGCTCCTTCTGTGTTTCCTTATACTTCCTAAATGCTATCCTTTTCTCCCTAACCTTCCCTGCCACTTCTTTTATGAACCACAGTGTTTTTTTTTCTTTCGTTTTGATTTATTTGTTTGCTTCACAGAAAGACTTGTTGCCTCTGTAATGGCAGTTTTGATCTTTCCCCATTGTTTCTCCACCCCTCCTTCTTGCATATTTGCTAGTGATTTTCTGAGGCACTCTCCCATTTTGACAACGTCAGCCCTCCTAAAGTCCAGTACCCTCTCTGTTGCTTGGCTTGACTCTGCGGCTGTGTTTATCATGAGCCACACTGTTTGGTGGTCGCTTGTTCCCAGATGGCTACCCACTTCTAGATCTGAGATCTTCTCTCCATTCCTATTTGAGAGTACCAGGTCTAAGATTGCTCCCTCTCATGTGGGTTCCAACCCTAGCTATCTGAGGCATGCCCCCTGTAGGGCATCGAGAATGACCCTGCTTTTGGATGTGGCTGCAGCAAAGGTGCTCCAGTTAATCTAGCATATTCAGGTCCCCCATCAACAATATCTCCCCTTTTTCTGCCATCCTAAGAATGCCTTCTACAATTTCCTTGTCAATTTCCTCCCCTTGAGACAGGGGTCTGTATACAACCCTCATGCAGACTGCAGTACCATTTCTGGTCTCCAGGGTAACCCAGAGTGCCTCTTATCCTCCCTGTTTACTCTTTAGTTCCGTTGCTTTTATCCCTTCCTTTATTTTTTTATTTTTTTTGTTTTTTATTACAACTAGGATTACAAGTACCTTTGAGCCAGGCTCTTTTACAAAGGTTCCGTGTCAGAGAACAAATACAAGTTACAGAAACAGGAACAAAACAATAAACTGGTCAGCATATTAGGCTACAATGGTAGATCAATACAACAGCTACAATAAGAAGAATGTATAAATGGGAACACAGAGTGACAGAGGGATAAGTAGGAGGGAAGGTGGAAGACGAAGATAAATGTGAGGAGTGAAGTTGGAGAGGGCAGGAATTGCAGCCAAAGGGCATGGTCATCAATTGGGAGCAGGTTGAAACTAGTCAACAATAAGGGAAAGATCATTGAGGGCTCAGAGGAGGTGGGAGTGAAGGGGGGAGAGTCAGGAGTGGTGAAAAGAAAGAAGAAATAAAAAGTAACAGAGGAAAAGGAGGGGGTGGAGATGTAGTAGGTGATAGTTGGAGGGAACAAAAATGAGAGGGCTGAGGAGATTATAGGTAGCAGTCACAGGAGCTAGAGTTAGTAAGGTGGAGGTGGAGTTTATGTTGGAATGAGCCAAGGGTGGTAGTGGAGAGCTACTCCTCCTCGTCTTCTACCCTCTCTATCCCTCCTATAGATTATGTACCCTGGTATAGTATGTTGACATCCCAGTCATGGTTCTCTGTGTGCCATGTTTCTGTGACTGTCACGATATCCGGTGTCTCTCTTCCATCAAGGCCACCAGTTCAGGGAGCTTGTTACCTAGACTGCAGGCATTGGTACTCATTATCCTCCATTTTTTTATGGTCTTACCCATTTTTGCCCTATCTCTGTCCTTACTACCTTTGCCTTTTTCTCCATTTACCCCTGCCTTTCTCTATATCAACTTCTCTATCTTGGTGTTTACCTCACCAACTACCCTGGTTTTTTTGGCGGGAAGGGAGCTAGGACTTTCCTGCTCCTATCCAGTGCCTCTCCTCTAGGCTAGTTTAAATGCTTGCCAATGATGCATTTAAACCTATCATCTAGGATCCTGGTTCCCCTCTTGGACAGATGCAGACCATCGCACCAGTATAGGTCTGTATCCCTCCTGGTGGACCCCCAGTCCCCAATGAAGCTGGAACCCTGAGCTCTGCACCAGTTTTTTAACCACTGATTGAATCCCATGGTGCGGAGCACCTTAGCCTCACCCATGCCATAGACAGGCAGCACCTCCATGAAGGATACAGTGCGTGCTACTTGTCTAAGACCCCTCCCCAACTCCACAAACTCCTTCTGCCCTGCTCTGATCTCAATCCCAGCCAGGTTATTTGTCCCTAGGTGGACAATGACACCTAGCTCCCTCCCCGTGCAGCTGCTCCTGCAATCCTGAAGATTCACTCCCTGTCCCTCCAAGCCATGGTGCCAGGCAGGCACTTTACCTCCCTCTCCTCCCCTCCCCCAGTTCTACCCTTCTACAGTGGAGTACAATATGAATTGTGGAGAGGTACAACTGGAGGGATGTGCATTTGTTCCACCATCCTCAACCTCCCTGAGCCCACTGTGGTCCAATCACTCCTCTCTCTTGGCAACCTCTGAGACAGCGGTGTCAGCTCTGGTGGTTCCGGGGTGGGAGAGGAAGTCTCCCAAATCTTGACCAACTCAGCCTAGAGACGAGCAACCTCCTCCCTCAGCCCAGAGAGGTGCCTACAGATGGGACAACACTGCATCCTCCAGAATGTCTCCCAAACGACTGCCGCTCCCCAGCCACTGCACTGCACCACTCCCATCATGTCTTATTTGTGGCCCCTCAACTGTTGTTTTTTATGCTTACTCTTTCCTCTCTCTGTTTATACATATATTTGTTTTATTTTTACTTTTTTTTTCTCTCCACTTTCCTACTGCCTCCATGCCCTTAAAGCTCCTGCTCTTTCTGTTTTGGGACAGGAAGTTCCTGTATTCCTCAGTAGTCTCCTTCTTACTTGCTCAGAGTCAGACCTCCAGCAGCTAGGGGAGGATGGAGAGCTACTCTTTTCATTCTAGGATGGTGAGTCTTTTGTGCCTCTGTGATCATTCCCTTCCTGCTCCCAGACAGGAAGTTCCTGTTGTCAGTCAAATCCTGTGCCTATAAAAGTGGAACTAGTTAAGGGTGGTGGGTGGTGGGAAGGGAGGGCTATGCAGTCCCAATAGAATAGTAAAGTTCTAACAGCACCTCCTTCCTCTTGCTGTTCTCTGGCAAAAGCTATCTAGGGCAGTTTTAAATCTGAAAACCTGGCTTTCTGCTGCCTCAACCACTCCCGCTAATTCACAGTTCCCTTCTTAACCTAGTAAACTGCACAGATAACAGTTCCCTTCACCCAACTCAGACAAACACTAACTCTTATTTTTTTTTTGTTGGTTGTTTTTACCCTGAATTGAAGGTCCCAGTAGTAGAGTTCTATTTCTTAAGTCTCAGTAGAGTAGTAAAGTTCTAACAACACCTCCTTCCTCTTGCTGTTCTCTGGCAAAAGCTA
Source organism: Neoceratodus forsteri (assembly GCA_016271365.2). Lineage (NCBI taxonomy): Eukaryota > Metazoa > Chordata > Ceratodontiformes > Ceratodontidae > Neoceratodus > Neoceratodus forsteri. Next base: position 1,131,051,900 of record CM028129.1, read on the forward strand.
TCTAGGGCAGTTTTAAATCCAAACACCTGGCTTTCTGCTGCCTAAGCTACTATCCCTAATTCACAGTTCCCATCTTCACCTAGCTAACTGCACAGATAACAGTTCCCTTCGCCCAACTCAGACAAACACACTAACTCTTGTTTTTTTCATTTGTTTTTACCCTAAATTGAAGGTCCCAGTAGTAGAGTTCTACTAATGTTATAGACCTCTGATTATTTGAACTCTCAATTATCCAAATAAATCTGATGTCTCCCAGAGCATTCGGTTAATCAAGGCTGTACTGTACAACTCACATCTGGTGGCTCTGTCCTGTGGAGTTCCCCAGAGTTTGGTCATGTTGGCTACCCTAGATTATTACCCTCCAGGGACGAGTTTTGTGGTGCTGTGCTCCCCAGAAGGCAGGACATGCAATGATGACTGTGGGATGAACCCAACATTAGTCCCACCTCCAACTGATCCAGGTGTCAGTCGCAGCAGATCCCCCCAGCCTCTACCAGGAGTCTCTATTGTGCCAGACACTCAATCCCCCCCCCCGAGAAGGAATGCCATCCCTTGGATGCTCAATCCTTATCCCTCCAGCTGGCCCTCCAACTCCTGAGGCTGTTCCCAAACTCAGGATGTCGGCATTGCAAGCAGATGCCTTGCCACTGTGCTGGCGGGCTGGCCAGGTGATTGCTTTCTGATACTTATCATAATGAGACATCAAAACTAGTTTATCCTCCTGGGCTATAGGGGCCCTAGACTTTCTTCAACAATGCCCCAACCTTCACCCCTTGGTCTTCATCACCCTCAACTCTCCATCAAACCAAGGTGAGCCAAGGCATGATACCAATGGGTGTATACAGACTATATTACAAACATATTTTACATAAACATATACACTGTATATTGTATTTATACATATAGTAAGTACATTTGTAGATATTTTTCCATCACATGCCTGAAATACATGCATATTATATCAAACTGGCCAATTTGATATATTTGATTTACTATATGTCCACAATTCACTGTATGTACTAATTTATATAATATATATTAGACAAATAACTAAAAATACCATCACTAGCTTAATCTGGATGAGGCTGAAAATAGGCAGAATTGTATAGTCCTCCTTGCCCGGTCAACGAAAATAAATAAATATCTTCCCATTATATATGAACTGTAATAGTACATGTTTTATATTAAATTAATGGAGACTGCTGAATGAGAGACTGGTACAGTACCTGGAAGCATATGGGCTGCAGGACCACCAGCAACATGGTTTCACGGAAGGTAGGCAGAGAGGTCATGCCAAACAAATCTCACATTTTATTGATGGTGGATCAGGGTGGGCAGTGAGGAATCTAGGGCATGGCAGCTAGATTTCAATGCCAAAAAGTGCAAAGCTATTCAGCTGGGGCTAGGAAACCCAGAAGCCTGTGTGTAAAATGGGGGGGGGGGGAGGCAGAGACAGTCATCAAGCAAGAAAGGGACCTCAGGGCAATCATATCTGATGATCACAAGGTGTCAGGGCAGTGTGACAAGGCAGTAGGTAAAGCTAGTGGGATGATGGTATGCATATGAAAGGTGACTTCTAGCAGTAGGAGGGAGGTTGTGTTGCCACTGTATTGCTCACTAGTGGGACACCACCTAGATTGCTGAGTCCAGTTCTGGAGGCCACACTTCCTCAAGGACACTGACAGGGTGGAAGCTGTCTAGAAAAGGGATACCAGAATGGCATGGGGGTTGCATGAGAAGCCATATGATGAGAGGTTGTGGGAAGTCAACATGTTCTCCCTGAAGGAGAGTAGAGTGAGAAGGGACATGAGTAAGATCTATAAGAACCTCACAGAGGTAAACAAAATGCAGATAGGGAGTCTCTTTCAGTGGAGGAAAAGCACCAGGACGCAAAGGCATGCAAAGAAGCGGGGGGGGGGGAGAGTTTAAAAGGGATAAGAGGAAATACTTCTTCACTGAAAGGATAGTGGACACCTAAAACAGCCTGGCAGAGGAGGTCGTGGGATTTAAAACAGTTGGGGGCTTCAAGCAAGCATCGTTTAGGCACACAGGTGTAATAGGTTGAGGAAAGGGAGGCAGAGACAAAATAGGGTCTAAGATGACAAACTAGCAAAGGAATTAATAAGGCAGACTGCATGGGCCAACCGGTCCTTTTTTGCCAACACATTCTATGTTTCTGTGTTTCTATATTATTTGTCAAATACACTGTAAATACTTAGTAGATTTTCCTTTCAAAGAAATACGGAAAGTGATGGCAGATAAAACATGTAAAATCCATCCAGTCTGTTCTAAGTTGCTACCTGATGTATAGAAATAATGCCTTCAACAAATCTCTGTACTCCTACGTCTTGTATGTATCTCAGCATCTGTGTTTATGTATTTGATATATACTAAGGCGGACAGGAGCATAGAAGGCATTAACCCATTGGTGGCTTCTGTTATTTACATGTAATAGTCCAATACCTCTCCATTAAGTATATGTTTATTTAATTTTGACTTGAATTTTGATTTTGTTTTTTCTTAAAATAATTTCTGTTTGTAGTGTGCTGCATGGATTAGCTATTCTTTGAGTATAATAGTAGTTTATTTAATTTGTATGGAAGTTTGACTTATTAACTTTGTGTTTTGAAATCGATGCTCATAACACATAATAAATATGGATCCCTGACAATGTCATACATTAATAAAATATCTCCCCATATACGTCTTGTTTGCAGTAACATTAAATAAAGGTTCATTAACCATTCTTTATATGGTTTGTTTATCTGTAACATTATAATTTTAGTTGCTCCGCGCTGCACCCTCTCCACTCTATTACTCTTCTCCTTTATGTAAGGACACCGTAGTTGACTTGCATAGTCCAGGTGTTGGTCTTACATATGTCCTGTACAATGATAAAATAACCTCAGCTTGATGACTGCTTCTGCATTTCCTGATGTACCAGAGAACTGTCAGTGTTTTTCCAATAGCCACAATACATTGTTTATCCTGTTTAAATTTGTCTGTGATTATGACACACAGGTCTCATTCATTGTTAACTCCCTTTAGCAGTTTATTGTATAATGTGTAAATCTGTTGATTGTTATTCTTCCCTAAGTACATCAGACTGCATTTTGACTGACAGTGCTACTGTGGTCTCCTAGTTTTGTATCATCAGCATACTTAGTACTCCCATTCAGTACCTTGTTACTTATGTCTGTTATAGAAACTTAAAAATAAGAGGTCCCAGTACCAAACCCTAAGGGATGCTGCTGATAACATTACCAATGTTTCAGTGGTGACCATTTATAATGACTTGTTGGGTATGATTCTGTAACCAGCTATTAATCCAATTTATAAGTTGTGGATTGATATCAAGGTAAATCATTTTGTTTAAAATGGCCCAATGTGGTATTGCATTGAATGCATAACAAAAATCCAGAAAAATTATACCTACAGGGATATCATTATCTAATGTCTGACTTTTTCATGAAAGCAGAGTATGTTTGTAACCCACAATTATCTTAGAGTAAACCTGTGCTGTTCCTTGTCAGTTTTATCATTTAATTCTATATATTCTGTTATTTCATCCTTAATAATCAGCTCCAGTATCTTAACCAGGTACTGATGTGAGACTGACAGGGTGATAGTTCTGTACATCATGTTTAATTCCTTTTTATTTATTGGGACATTTGCTGTCCTCAGCCACTTTTTTATGTATTGGGACAATGTTTGCTGTTCTCAGTCACTAGGAATGTCCCCAGTTATTATATAATTTTCAAACAATTACTTTAGTGGGTATATAATATTGCTTCCAAGATTTTCAGCATTTCAATGGAGATTTTGCCTGGACCTGGTGCACTCTGTTTTTTTCAGATTTTTATTCTTAATTAAAATGTTATAAGAATTTATTTCTATAAGTTCAGCTCTATGGATGCTAGGGGACTAATAGTTTGATTGCTCTACTTGAATATAGAGCAAGAATACTTGTTAAAGTAATTTGTAGTACTGGTAGGATTAGTAATTGGTTCACGCTCATGCATATCTTGACTCATTTTTAGATCTGTTTTCTTAAGATTGTTTATATAACTATAAAATTGTTTGCTACTGTTTTTGTTTGCAGCTATGACCAATAGTTGTGCCACCATTCTTTCTGAATATTTTATTTTTGCATTTTCTTAACAAGTTTTTGTAAGACTTTCAAGCTTTCTGTGTGTTTGTATTTTTTAACTCTTGCATTTAACTATTTTGGCTTAACACCTCTGTTATCATAATTTTTGATTTTCTTAATGTATTTATTACATACTGCTATTTTGCCATCCCTTATGAAATTTCACATTTCTTCAACTAACTTATTATTGATTTGTGCAACTTGATCTTATTGAACATTTTCTTTAATTTTTGGTTCATTAGCTGTTTTATATAGGTATATTTCAGCAGTTCCTGTGATTATTTTTTGTTTATATTTCATCTAGAAACTGATGACCTAGTCCCAATACTCTGTTTCCTGAATTGCTAGTCATTAACTCAAGCCACGGTGTTTCTGTTTGGATTCTTTTTTTATTAGCTATGTCTGTTACATTGGTATTATTGAAAACACGGGTAGCAATAGCTCCATCTTTTTTGTTCAAACAATCTGACCTAATAAGGTAATACCCATTTATGTTTTTCCCCATATGTCATTAGGGGACAACCAGATTTCTGTAATAAAGATCATATCAAATTTAATTTTCTTCAGATAAAAAGGGCTTCCAATTCTTCTTGTTCTTTTTATTAATAACGCTTCTGGTGTTACACAGAAGACATTTAATTGAATTAGTTGTCTCCTTTGCTGTAATGTTCTGCTTATTTTTAGGTTTCAATGCAGTTGTGGGTTTAATTATTGTCTTATTAATTACCCAGTCTCCCTTCATATTTAGTTTAAATGGATTCTTAATTAATGTTCCTAAATGATATATAGGCCATCTTTTACATAAAAAAGTATCTTTATCTTTAAATTTGTCCCATGTGTCAATTAAGGTATACCTCTCTCTTTTACACTAATTCTGTATATTGTGTTAAATGTTTCCTCTGGTCCTCTTGAGACAGATAATGTGCTAGATATAGAACCATGCAGCCCTATTCTCTAATTCTTTGCCAGTTGCTATTAGATCATGACAGATATATTTTTCATGATCTGTCCCTATATTATTGGTAACATTGTGTAAGGTTACCATGGTTTTTTTGCTAATACTATGTAATGTGTGTGGAATTCTTGCTTTATTGTTTTTAATTATTGCCCCAGGAAGGCATGATACCATGTTGTTAATTTTGTCTTGACCACAGATGACTGAGTCACAGCAAAGTATCAGATTATCAAGTCCCCCATTACAATTGACTGTACTGTACCTCAGACTACAATGTAATCTTTACTTACTGCCTGGTTTACATTACTTTGATGTCTCATTCTCAAGTGGTTCAAACCTGCTCACCATATCTACTCTATACCCTTTTTTGTTGCTTGTTTTTTGGTACCAGTCATTTTTACCAGAGTCAAGTCCTCTCGCCCCTTTTTATGTCTCCTTTCTGCACTATTTTGTTCTATTACATCTTCAACAGTATCCCTATTTAAAAGACAAAGAACCTCAATGCGCAAACACTGAGGCAGTGGTTACCCCAAAGGGCATTTGGCTGGGAAGCCAAGTTTTAAAGAAATATAAAATTACACATGACCCCACAATGCAAAGCACCATGGACTACATATGCAAATCACCACAGAATATTATGCTGGTTCAACTTTAAGCAGAAATGCATGGTGTTGAAAGGCCTCTCGTACAGTCTGCAATGGATGCCAACAGAAAGACATAGACACGTGTTTCATCCTACCAGGACTCATCAGTATGCCTTGTCTGTCTGACACCCCAGTAGAATGGACCAGCTACCCTAAGATAGTATATCTGGGTTATGTTGTGGTGAACCCAATTAAAACAAAAAACTATTTAAAAGACAAAGAACCTCTGTGCACAAACACTGAGGCAATTGTTACCCCAAATGGCATTTGGATGGGAAGCCAAGTTTCAAAGAAATACAAAATAACACATGACTCCACAATGCAAAGCATCATGGGCTACATATGCAAATCACCACAGAATATTATGCTGGTTCAACTTTAAGCAGAAATGCATGGTGCCAAAAGGCCTCTCACACAGTTTGCAAAGGGTGCCAACAGAAGACTTAGACATGTGTTTCATCCTACTAGGACTCTTCTTTGTCTTTTAAATAGTTTTTGTTTTAATTGGGCTCACCACAACATAACCCAGATAGACTATCTTAGGGTAGCTGGTTCATTCCACTGGGGTGTCAGACAGACAAGCCATACTGATGAGTCCTAATAGTATGTCACCAGATTTGCAGCTCAGAGCCTTAGACCACTGTGCTATACTGCCTCCCTTGTACACAACTACTTACATATTTATACTGCAGTTAGCATTTGTAAAGCATATTTAAGTCAATCATATAATTCACAGATTTATAGGAATTACCCATGACCTCATGTTTATGAAAGACTCAGACTCATATGTTAACCACCCCTTTTCTCTTCCCGCTTAGGTTGGTGTGAGTTCCTACATGTACTTGGCTCATACTCTATATTTTTCCTTCCAGTCTGTAAATATATACTGTCAATATAAAATTCTGAGCAACAGAAATTACTATGAATTTGGTGGATAAGATGTGCTTTAAAATATGCAAATTTGTTATGTTAATATTTACTCAGTACAGAAGGAGTTATAAAAATACATTTAACAAATATAAAGAAAATGTATTCCACAAGTATCATATGTGCATGTAAATAAGATATATATTTTACCAAATTACATATGTTTTTGATAAATCTGTGTTTTATTGTGTCTTTGTGTAACTTAATATCTGGGTTGCCCCTGTAAAATGGATACTATCCCAGTGAGCTTACTTGGTAACTAACTAATACATACATGAATACATGAATAAAATATCAACAGAACATATTCTACATATAGTTTAATGAAATATATAAAATATAAACAATATAAATGAAATAGTATAGTTATTTGAAAAATAAAACATTTATTGCACATAGATTGTCAGTGTATAATGGAATACATAACATATATATTTCAGATATATAGTGGGCAAACAGATGATCTGATCTATACTGAATATGAAATATATATTAGTACATGCATTATATATTTCTAAACTATTAAAAAATTATGTTCCATTAACATACTCTTATTGTAGATATTACAGTATAAAATTGCTTACCCAAATAAGATTTTTCCATTCTAGAGTCCTTATAAATATTAAAAAATGAAGCTACAAAAACTCACTTTTTTTGATAGCACAAAAAAAAACATACAGTATATTTAAAATATCTGTGCCAATTATGAGATATATGTCATTGAATTTTGTAGATATCTAAAATATGTCAAGAGACGTGTGCATACTGTACATCTGAAATATGTGCGAGGTATATTCAGGTATATACAGATGCATTTTACATATCAACAAAATATAATTCTTATCCATAGGGTTCCAGGAGAAAGTTTTGTTTTCTCCAAGCCAGTGAGCTATGGAAGCCATAGGGAGACATAATGTCCCCGTCTTTATATAGAGCCAACCTTCCCATTATAAATATAAATTGCAGTGATGCTCATGCCCAACCTGCAGAGGTTCACTTCAGAGCTATGCGGACCACACCCTTAAACTCTCCTGTAATTCCAGCATAGATGCAAGCATGACAATATATTTTACCCTGCTACCTCCATCATACTTTTAAAGGGAAAAAGTCACCACCACGGGCCCCCAGCTTTAAGTGTGGAGTTGATCCCAGTGCACACTTTGTGTACAAATACATTTTGGTTTGCTTACTGCTCACTGTAGTAGATTTTATCAGACTAATTTTGTTTAGTTGTAGGCTGATATCTCTTGTTACTACAAATCCCAGAATCCCCTGAAGATGACACCAGAGCAGTAGGCAGCAGTGATAAGATTCAATAGTCTGTGGGGCATGTTATAGTTTATATAAGCTCTGATCTTCTGTTTGCTGACCCTGCGGTCCTCTGTGTGCTACGAACAATCACAGAGTACTGACTGTACTTAGCCTTTGGAGAAAAGCAGACCCAGAAAACATTTAGTAGTGCCCCAAAGTTAGTGTCCGTGGTGCACTGCAGAAAAGGTGGGGGGACATGTTAGGTAGGGTCCCCAGCCCCACCAATGTATCCTCTGTAAAGCCGCTGCAGGGCTTGGTGTTAAATTTTTTTTTCTTTTCTCTCTGCCTGCTTTGATCTACATCCACCCCCCCGCCACTGCCACGTGGTGGGAACCTGCGCTCGTGGTTCTTGAGTGAGTGGGCAGATAGGCAGAGTTGGGCTTGTGAGGATTCCAGAAGGGAATCCCCGGCCTAATTTGAATGCCAACAGCTGTTCAGTTGTAGTAAGTGAGAGCTGAGGAAGTAGCACACTATTGCTCAACTGCCCCACTGAGAGACTGCCTAACTACCCCATGTACTGTGCCAACTGTCCTACTGCCTTAACAAACTGCTGTTGAATGTGCAAGCGCCACCAGGAGACTGCCTGCAAGCCCTACTGCACCAAAGTCAGGGCTCTAAACTGTGTAAATTGATTGTACTTGTGATTTTTCATGAAATAACAACCACCGTGAATGCCTGGAAAGTACTTTACTGAACTGCCACTCCAGTCTGCAGGTGGTACCCTGTGTTTCCCCTGCCCTGATGTTACAGATCAGCTTCTTCCATGACAGTTCCTTCAGGAGGTTCGTCAATGTTCTTTGCATCCCAGTGACCCAGGTGCAGTCAGAAAGGCTGGCAACTTTCTTCAGTTCTTCTGCCTTCTTCCTCAAGCGGTGACCCATTCCGGTGATCCGGGTGTGATCTTCTGCCAATGATCCTCACTGCCTCAGTTGTATGTGGTTCTTCAGCCCAGGAGAGGTAATGAGTACTGGTGGTCTATTACAGGCCTGAAGCTGACAAGTATGTATTGAAATGTTCTTTTCTCTCTTCAGCTTGAGTGTCCCCCCGGAGAGAAAACTGCCCTGGACATCCAAAGGGTCTCTCAGCTCAGTTTCTCACCCTTTAATGGACACACACAGTGGTGGCAGGACTATAGATAGACTGTAAAGCTGTCTTATGTCTCATTTACTGTATTACAAACTAATTTAGAGTATTAGCAATGATTTTGGTTGCTGTTATGAATATTTTAGAGTATAGATGTTGTTAGTGGAGAAATGTTTAATAAAAACTTTGGTTGCATTCTAGTTAGTTTCATGCCTCTCTCTTGCAGGATCCGGTGAGTAGTGATTGGCTGGAGCTCCCTTCCTGTAAACTCCTGATGCCTGCTGGCTGGACATCACCTGAAAATCCACATCTAGGTGGTTGGCGTAGTCATATTTCACTTTTCCTTACAAAACTAGCTGGGTGCATCTGCGCTCCTACCTGATCTATGAAGAGTTCAGTCTGCATCAACGGCCTTCCTTGCCCACGTCAAAAACTTGGCATAGTTAGCAGGACGTAAAGGCAAGGATTCCAAAGTTTGAAGCAACTTTCCCCCCAAAATGCAACCTGATATAGGAGACACTGATAGTATTTGTTTTTAGTTACATATAGTGATAAGATAGGAAGCGTAAACATTTTGTACTAATACATGGCCACATGTATTTTTAGGTTGGCCTGAATCTGTAGTGCCCCAGAGTTAGCATCATGAGGTAGGGGGCAACTTAGTTTACAACAGTGAAATACTGAACAGCAGAGAAAGAACTTTGCCTTTCACCTATATCCATTAATAAGGAACAATTAGACTGAGTACCAGAGTACCACTGCCGCCTAATTTCTAATTGCAAAGCTTATCTGAGACAGAATGATAAACAGTTAATGTGTCTCTCTCTCTCTCTTTCTCTATCCCTCAGAGAATGAGGAACTAGCATTCCAAAGCTTCCTTGGCACTGACTCTACTACTGCAATCCCTTTCCCTCCTGAGTCCACAAGTACTATAATGGCCATAGGAGGATTTGCCAGAAGGAAATCAGGCAATGCATGTACAGTAGTAAGCCAACGCTGAGTCAAAATGTGATGCATGCAGACTCCAACTGGAATGCATATAGAGACTGCAGTTTTATTGTTTTCTCCCCCTTAGAAATAGCACACAATGAACCCCCAGGGCCCAATTCTATTGATGCAGCTGTATCTTAAAGTACTGTTTAATAGCAGACATTTTTATTTTATTTTATACTTTCCCCAGGGTAGCCCAATTAAGCGAGCTACAATGTCTCAGCTAGAGTGAAGTGTTGCCGGCAAGAACTGGCCTGTAGGGGAAGGGAGGAATCACAGTGGGATCCCAGCTAAGTGGGTCTCCTTCAGTAATTATGTTATATTTGGATGAGGCAGGGAGAGGGAGCACAATAAAGTGGTATCAGAGACATGACAGAAAAGCATAGGGAAAGGTACAGTAAAAGAAAGAAAACATGGTAATTCAAACGTATTTACAGGGGAGTTAAAAAAACGGTGTTTACTTTTAAAGGGGGATGGACTGATACTAAGCAGCCAAATTAGATGTGGACAGGGAGGGGTGCATTTTTGTCATCATATTATGAGTTTCAAATGGGTCCCCAAAGAGTGTTCTTCTGTGGGCTTCAGATACTCCAATTTAGAGAAACTTGAGTCTGCTCCTACCCAGTTTTGCAACTGAAAACTGTGAAGCGCTGAGAGGTTAAATAACTTGCTTAAAAAGCCACTAATGCTTCAAGACAAACTTTGAAAAACATAATATTTGGACACAAAGCAGCTTATATTTCTCATTAACTCCATATTTCTCACCACCATATTTTATCACCCGAAGTCATATGTATAAAAACAGGATAGTTGTTCATCGAGGGTTCATCAGCTCTTATTGCTTCTTTCCAACCTGATGTCAAAATACTGTGCTTGTGACATCACAGTTATTTCCATGGCAACTAACTGTGATGTCACAACAGAGCATTATAATTTTATATAGAGATTAAGCTATTGAGGCAGATGAACTATAAATGATAAAGATCTTGTTTTATGGGAATTTCCTCAGCAATAAATATTGGAGAGGAGAAATCTACAGAAGATATGTGAAATTCAGGCTGAATTGTGTCAGAATATTATGTGTTCCAAAGTTTTCACAAAGGTGTCACCTGCTCTTTAAAGTTACATAGCAAGTACAAGTGACTTTCGGGGGATTCAGTCCTGTGAACTGCGGGTTCACAATTCTATGCTCCAACTGCTGGTTTACTTTATCTTCTTTAGAATGTGTAATACTAACCAAACGTCTGAAAGCTATAAAATTTGGTGTCTTCCTTGAGGACTACAGGGTGGTATTTCTTTAAAAGCAAACGGTAATTGATGAAACTGGAAAACATTGAAACCTGGATTCTTTATGAAAACTAGAGCCCCTCCTTCTACAAAAAAGGGAACAATTCTAATCTTTGTGATCTTGTATTCCATATGACCCTGAAAAATTCCACAGCACTTTTCAAAAAGATCAGGTAATGCAGCTTCCCTGACCTTGTGAAATATGACAAGAAGAGTTATATTTTCAGACATTCACTGTACATGAGACAGTATTAAAGTTGCCAATCAAAGGCTGAATTGTTGATTTATATGAGGTGCATGCAAGCCCTGAATATAAATTTCAGAATACTACAAATAATAGGGAACTTAGTTCTTCAATCTTAGTACTATCATTTTACCAATTCAGGGGTATTCAGGGAAAATATTAGGGAAGACCAAATCATTTAGAAAAATTAATAAACCTGCTATCCCTCAAGGTGGCCAGTGCTACTACTCTGTCCAACTCCCTTCCCACCTCAATCATTTTCTACCCTGACCCCCTCCCCATTCTCATATATAGTAGACTGATATCAGAAATCTACTGGGATCTTGGCACTTTGCCAGGAGTTGACACTGACTTTTAAATCCATCCCTACTATCTGGCCCAAATCTCCAGTCCCCAAAGGGTTATTTCTGATGATCTGGACCTCCAACCTGACCCTTAATCCCTGATGTAGGGGCAATGGTAGTCAAATTTAGGCTAGCTCAGTCATACCTTGTCCTGACCCCATAACAACTTTGTTGTAGTTAAAAAGTCAGTCATCTAAATGTTTTAGCTTAGGGCATGCTCAACCAGAACTGTGTGTCATTAAAAATGCAGCCAGTCCACCCCCTTTGTAGTCATGAGTGTGCCAAGCACTAATACTGTCAGATTACTGACTGTTTAGCTGTAGTAAATGCATACTTTGTTTTAGGAAGGGGAGATGATCACATTATCCTAATTTTGACTACAATTGCCCCCCCCCAATAATCAGGGACCAAAGGTCAGGACATGGGCTCTTCATCAAAAATTCCCTTAGGGTATGGGGTGGTTTAGGATGGTGATGGAGTTAAAAGACTGTCTGCTCAAAATGTGTGGGTTGGTGGGTGGGAAATGACTGGAGCAGCTAAGGGGGATGCCACAAGATGGTCTACTGTGTGTCAGGTTTGGGGACACTTGCACACATCTTTTGGTCACTTGGATCTACACATAGGCCCATGCTACCTGAAAGCACATCATATTGTACATACCACAAATCAGCCAGTGTTTGAAATGTGCAACCTGTGAATAAAATGGATTAGGCACATCAGTAGTATACAGTCTAGCCATGGTCACTGCGCCTTATTTCAAAAATCATGCCCATGGTTTTTGTTTTAAGGGATCAAAAAATTCAAAGCATGAGCTCAAATGAAAAGTAAAGCAGCATGACAAGTAATATTAAATGTGTCCTCATGCCATCATTGGTGCCGGAATGGTTTGAAAAGTGGTAGGGCCAAGATGTAACACCTTGCACTTGGTGATATTGAAATTTAATTTCCATGTGTGAGCCCACCTTTCCAGGGTGTCCAGGTCCCCTTGCAGGGCCAACCTCCCCTCCTTCCCCTCAACTACTGCTCCCATCTTGGAGTCATCAGTGAAGAGACTTATTTCACTCCCTATACCCTCCCTGATGTCTGATATGTATGCATTAAACAGGATCAGACCCAGGATTGAGCCCTGCGGTACCCCACTACCGACCTCTCTAGGGTTTGAGAGCTCCCCACTGACCACTACTCTCTGAGGGCATCCAGCTAGCCAGTTTTCAATCCATCTGACCATCAAAGGGCCTACTCCCAACCCTGTCGGTTTCTCCACCAGACCACTGTGGGGGACAGAATGAAATGCCTTGCTGAAGTCCAAGAATAATACATCCATAGGCTTTCCCCTGTCCAGTTCTGATGTTACCCATTTGTAGAACTCCCCAAGATTGGTTTGACATGATCTACCTGGCACAAACCCATGTTGCCGACTATCCAGACCTCCCACCTCCTCCAAGTACACACCCAATCGTTCCTTTAGTATACTCTCCATTAATTTTCCCACCACCGAGGTCAAACTGATGGGTCTATAGTTACCTGGTACTTCCCTCGACCCCCCTTATGGTTTGGCGCTACATTGCTTAAATGTTCGCATTGTGCACTGGTGTCATAGGATGTGTGTGTCTGAAAATTGCTTCAGTGAAGCAATCATTTTATTAACATTTAAGAATGCAAAGTAGAAGTGATGATGTTGTGCAGTGTAACTGTCTTGTTTGTTAATATTTGAGCCCCAGAAGGCGATTTGATATGTATATAGTAGATAGAGTACTTAGATAAAAAGGGTCCTTTTTGTAACTTAACTGAAAACTGCATTTAGTGTAAATTTTGTATTGTTTTTGATGTGTGATATGTTATATGTTTAAGAGTAACTTAGTGCAATACAACAGGACTGTCTTGAGAACAGGATCGTATAATCCTAATGACTAGAATTCCTGTATAAAAATAAAGATTTTATCTATCTTTTTTATCATTTCGTGCAGTGACTATGAAATCACCTTTGGGATGCAAAAAAAAAAACATTTTGGCCAGGTTCTGAAAAATGACTGCTGTCATATTCATGAGGTGCTGTGAAGAAATGGCTATGTTGAAAATTCGTGGTCAAAATATTGAAAATTGCCAAAGTTACAAGCCTGCATTTGCAAATTTCAACTTAGGTTCATAACTTTGATGTTTGCTAGTACTTTTAGGCCAAATTTTCAACATAGCCTTCTTATGACCCCACCTCATGAACATGTGCAGAAAAAAAAAATTCAGCTCCTGCCCAAAAGGTAATTTTGCACAGTGACTGCAAAATCACCTTTTGTGATGGAAAAAAACATTTTGGCGAGGATCTGAAAAATGACAGCTGTCACATTCATGAGGTGCTGAGAAGAAATGACTATGTTGAAAATTTGGGGTCAAACTATTGAAAAATGCCCAAGTTATGAGCCTGCATTCACAAATTTCAATGAAGGCTCATAACTTTGTTGTTTAATATTTTTGTCCCAAATTTTCAACATAGCTTTCTTATGACCCCACCTAATGAACAAGTGCAAAGAATAATTTCAACTCCTGCCCAAAAGATGATTTTGTGCAGCGACTGTGAAATCATCTTTCGGGATGCAAAAAAAAAAAAAAAAACCATTTTGGCCAGGATTTGAAAAATGACAGCTGTTACATTCATGAGGTGCTGTGAAGAAATGACTCTGTTGAAAACTTGGGGTCAGAATACGAAAATTGCCAAAGTTATGAGTCTGCATTCGCAAATTTCAATGCAGGCTCATAACTTCGTTGTTTTTTTAATATTTTTACACTAAATTTTCAACATAGCATTCTTATGATCCCACCTCATGAACAAAGGCGGAGAAAATTTTCAACTCCTGTCTGACAGGTGCTACAAATCACCTTTTGGGACAGAATTGCCTACTGTCACTTAATTGTTCATGAGGTGGGGTCCCAAAAGAGGTATGTTGAAAATTTGGGGCCAAAATTTAAAAAATGGCCAAGTTATGCCACTAACTTAAAAACCCCATTGAAATACACTGAAACTGAAAACCCCATTGAAATACATTGCAGCGCTTACCTCAGTTCATGGTTGGGCTTTGAAGAGTGAAGATGTGTCTGCAGTCCAGAAAAGATTACAGGGACGGACCTCCCATGGTAAGTATGGGGTAGGGGTGTGTGGAGTAGTGGGCCCTGACTGGGAGCATTGGGTGAGGGGTGGGTAATGGCACAACAGACAACAATGGATGGTTTTCTTTTTTTCAGGTTTAAAAAAAAAATGACAAGGGACAGTTTTCTTATTTCAGGGAGGTTTCTATTAATGGAGGACACTGGGGGACTGGGTACCCCCAGTGTCACTGGAAGGGACACTGTTACAATAATTAAGGACACTGGGGGAACTGAGCACCCCAAGTGTCAGTGTGTTATGTTTTGGGGGGGTGGCAGCAACAGACATCGATGGTCGGTTTTCTTATTTTCAGGGGGTTAAGAAAGCATGACAAGGGGCAGTTATCTTTATTTTACAGAAAGACATTGGGGGATTGAGTACCCCCAGTATCACTAGTGTTTGTGTGTGTGTGTGTGTGGGGGGACTGACAAGGAGGGTCAAGTTGGGGGGCAGTTAGAGCTGCCAGCAACACACTTCGATGGATGGATTTCTTTGTTGTAGGCACACATGCCAGGCTGATCATGACAGGTCAGCCTGGCTTGCTGGGTGGATCAAAGGGAGGACAACTTCTTTTGAAGTTGGTGCTGTCCCCGCCCAGCAAGCCAGAAACTCTGTCATGGTCAGACTGGGTGTTGATTGGTGTGACACTGTCGGGCCCCTGCAACACTGTTCTGCATTGGGCGGACAGTGTCACACCCCTCAAAAGTCACTCTCATACCAAGGTGTTTGCTGCGCTTGTGCACACGGTGAACACAGAAATTACAGATATGGCTTCAACATGAAGAACTGATTATGAATGCCAAAAAAAAAGAAAAGAAAAAAACCTGTGGAACTATGGTTTGGGAAAGTAAAAAGAAATTGAACAAAAGTGCTACACTGAACATCATTTCTCTTAATGGAGACCCAAAAAAGCAGGCAAAATGATTCAAATATCTTGACCAGTACTTCAGTAGTACACTGATCATTGCTGACCATATTAATTACCTAATTATAACTGCAATTTTCAGTGACGGTTACCATATCATAATAAAACTAACTTTACTTAAGAGATTTACAAGATTGTTGGCCACAATTTCATATTGCCAATAACAGACTATGTGATTATTATTATTTCAGGTGCATCTGACAGTTTCCTGATACAGGTAAAAGTTTTGTTAAATAAAGTGGGTCCATTTGTTCTGTATTATAATTTGTATGCACATCACTGTGATTTATATGCATATAACTACTGGTGATACATGGATTCACATCATGTTTCAAATGCCGTAATAACCGGGTTACCCAGTTATTACTGTGTTTTCTAACCTCTTTTATTTCAGTCCCTATCGAGTGGGAATCTAAGGTCTCAAGCTAGTGAAAGGCATAGGCGTAGGAACCGGGTGGGGGGGGGACAGAAGGGGCAGCAGGCCCCCCCCCACTTTCTATTTTTGTGTGGCAAAAACTAGTTTAGAAAAAGTGCCCTTTGTACCCTCATAAGTGCCCTTCTGATCCTCTACCCCCCTCAGCTTTTACTATCTGCCGGCACCCCTGGTGAAAGGGCACTCCCCATCAGCACCACACCCTACTCTCACAGCACTCTGACTCTTAACAAACCATTCTCAACTTATAACACACTCTATTTTAAATAAATTAAAACAATTGTTTTGTGGAAGAGCGAGCCGAGTGCCGGAGGGATGCAGCAGTTGCAGCATGAAACTGTTTATCAGTGCTGCTTTACTAAATCTGCCTTCTGCTTCCTGTGTAAATTAATTAAAACATTTTCTTTTTTGTTTTCTTGTTGGTGGTGCTAGCTCAAGTTGGGGGGGGGGGGAGTTGCAGCAAAGTTCTAGCAGTTGCAGCGTGGGATAGAGGCTGCAGTTTCAATTTGTTTACGAAGAAAACAAAAGGTAAACAAAAGTTCAAACTGAATGTTTGTAGGACGTTACCAGGCAGCGTTGTTTACTATGATCAAGGTGAAAGTCAGGGAAATGATTAAAAAAAATACTTGTTTTTCAGGTGTGCTTGAAATGGAAACTGTAGCACTGGAACTTCAGGGTGAGGCGCTGTGAATGTTGTGATGCTGTAAACTTTCTGCAGCAGTAATTATAAAACATAAAACATAGGCAACTGTGTGTCTATGGATTCTTTTTTTACACAACCTTGGTGTGTGATGACCTCATAAATCTCAGGTGTATAAAGAAAATGTATAACACACAGCCACCTACAGTATGCATTATTCTGTGTTTATTGATTGGCTTCCCTAATATCAAAGAAAGCAATACCACAGAAAAATGCCATATGGATAGGCTTTTACTAGGGTGTTTGATTTCCTGAGGATATACAATAACACACATACCATTATAAAATGGGTAGGGAAATGGAATTACTGTATCTTTGGCTGAGACCTGTCACATGACCGTGTGGCCATAGTGCTCAATGCATGGTCAAGACATGATGCAAACTATTTGTTTTTCTTTTTTTTTTTTTGACTTACTTTCTTTCTTACTAGCTTCCTGGTTGGCGCCACTCTTCAAGGCATCCTCTCGTGCATCCAGCCACCATCCAGTCAGTCCCCCAGCTTCTTCTTCTGAGATGCCATCGCCTTCTTCCCCTGCAGATTGGGGGGCAGAGAGCCCTCCTCTCACCTGCCAGGACATGATCCAGTTGTGGCGATGCCCCATTGAAGCCGGGGTGCCCATAAGACAGCCATCAAGCCATAGCAACCAGGACACATTTTTCCACTATAATTTCACCCCCTGTGGAACTCGGCATGCAATGATGCCAAAGACATGGTCACGCACACTCCAGTGCATGCTACCTAAAGCATCTGCCATATTCAACCCCTTACAAGTATGGCACCATGTTGCCAACCCCTAGTCTCTGCTAGGGGTCAGGCACAAAGGAGCCGAGTTCTCCCCCTCCCTGAGATGGAGAGCAGTCCATTGGATGCTCAATCCATCTCCCCCCCCGCCGACCCATGGTGACCCCTACTAGCTCCCAAACACAGGTCGCCGGCGTGGTGCAAGGTGTGGTATCCAGTGCCTCAGCCCTCAGAGTCACTGGGCCGGCTACATTTTTTTTCTTTTCTAACATGATTTTCTTCTTTTCCAACATAATATTTTTACAACCTCATTTTTTATGCACAGTAACATACTTCAGGGTGTGCATTACGCTACAGTCACCACACTTACCAGGTGGCCTCACAAGGCACCCTAAGCATAAATTAATTAAGCTATAATACATAACAAGGTGTGGTATATCATGGGATATCGTCACACCTTGGGTGTCTTGTGAGGCACAAGGCTGCAGGTTGAGTGTCTCATGCACCAAAGAAGTGAAGATATCTCGTGATATACCACACCCTCAACAGTTGTAGAGAGTGAGTCAACAAATAAATTCAAAACAGCACTAGACATCTTCCTAGATAGGTCAGCCTATGCATATATGGCATAAAACTTGGCCCAGGTCAACAAAGGCTAATGCTATCAGATCTGTATCACTATCTTATGAATCTTATGAAAACCCTGGAGTACATTACTGCTATTAGGAACTGGGTTAAAACTAGACTAAATTTTGTATAAATATAAACTTAAAATTATCTTCTTAAAATATTTTAGTTATGATTTTTTAATGTGTATCTGTGCATTTTATTTAAAAAGTTCCTAGTGTATGGGTTGTGAGTGACCAGTAGGTAGCACTGCTGCTTGTGCTAGGAGCTTATAGTAGTTATTTGAGGTCTCTTCTGCACCTGGCTGAATTTGTGCTTTTTAAAAAGGAAGACAATGCAATAAATTGGCGGTGGCACCTGTGGCGATTGAGGTACAGTATTTATTTTTTTTAAAACAATCCATGCTTACCAGCATTTAGAAAACTGCTACAGAAGTAGACAGTGCCTACTCGAGTCGCCACTCACTCACTCACTCACTCACAAGTCCCGGTGATAGAGCCCAAACCACTTTTCAAGGTACCATTCACTTGCTGCACCCTGCCCATCATGTTCTTTTGGGGAAGGGGGATTGGCTGTGTGAAGCACAGAACTCGAGTTCCATGGTGTTAAGTGTAAGACACCGAGCGATTTGGGAAAAAAACATATATTTTGTCAGGCTTAACACTACTGACTCACCAACTGCTGCTGTCTCCTGCTGCTGTCGAAACCGCACATTCAGTGCCACAGCCTGGGTAAAATGACCTGTTGGCTGGCACCGTTTGTACCCGTAATTACGTTCTGGATTTGAATCACAGGTAAGAAGTGGGCTCTACCAATCAGGTTGCTTCATTTTAGTACCCAGTTCATAATATAGCTCAATATTTAACCTGCCATGCATTGTTGCTTACTCAGATCAATGAATATTAGAGAACTAACAAAAAGGTATTTATTCTTAGACAAAACAACCAATCATATCTTCTGACCATTTCTAACAATAATCTTTCATGAAATTTTACAATGTCTGAAATTATAATTTGAAAACTTTTACATTTCAACTGTTCAGCATATAAACTTAATTTTAATAAATGAAAGCTTGAAGTCTGATCAGGATGTATATAGGTCCTAACGATATACTGAACATGTGTTGCTACATGTGTATACATGTTGATATAATAGGCAGGATTTTCAAAGGTTGGAACTGGTGCAATGGGGCCTGCGTCAAGGAGAAATGGCACAAGCGGCTACTTGCACCACACCGTGCACCTGTCCCAGTGTTCTAAGGGGCGGTGCACCACTGGGAGGACTGCCTGTGCCAGACGGGTTTGCACAGTCCTTGAAATCGCCACACCAGTGTGTCATGGTGGAAGGGGGTTTGTGCCAGGGCAGGGCTACAATATTCCCAACATTGGGATTTTGCAAGCCCCCTCATGGAACACATGGACCCTGCTAGTTAGGCCAGCCTGGAGCTGGTCTAAGCTGCTGTGCGCCACTGCCACTGCCCCCGCTGGATGAGGGGTGCTCCTGTGCCCCCCTGGGGAAGATGCCCAGAAAGCCCTGACATATGTCAGACTACTGCTGGAGCAGCAGGCAGTCCATGACAGGCTGACAGGTTAGAACCCACAACCCCTCATGGTGGTGGTGATGCGTCTGCCCCCAACCGGACCCATGCCATCCCTGCTGTCCCCCATCAGGGGTGGTTGTCACCCCCTTCCACCAATGAGACCCAACCCATGCCCCCTCCATGATCCAGAGCATACTCTGGCTGACCTGCCAGCCACCAGGGCGACTGGCCAGCGGGTCCCCATCACCAGCACCAATGCCACAAGCCTATGCCACAGCTTGCTGCAGTCCGCTTCCATGCACCACTTGGTTAGTGCACAGGTCTGCTTGCAGTAAACTTGGGGAGTTTGACACTGGGATCCCTGTTCTCTTAAAATCCAGTGTAGGGTCCCTGGAGCACCCAAGTTTGCCACAGCCATTGGTTTGCATCCAAATGCACTGATCTAAATTTGATTTTGAAAATGGAGCACCATATATTGTTAAAAATAACAACTTTAAAAATTTTGTTTTCATGCGTAGAAATATGGTACAGTAGATGAAGTATATCTCATTTATATAGTAACTTCTTTCTCTCAGCCGGCCCAGTGGCGCTAAGGGTTGAGGCACTGGACGCATTCCCTCACAGCATGTCGGCGACCTGGGTTCGGGAACAAGCCCTGGTCATCAGAGGTCAGCAGTGAGGGGGGGGGCAGAGCTGGATAGAGCTGCCGGCAGGCAGGCTTTCCTCTCCGGGGAGGTGAGGCGGCATCCCTTGGCCAATGGTGGCCCTTAGAGGAGGCTAGTGGTGGCACGGGCTCAGAGGGGCACCTGATGCTAGGCCATGGGTTGGGGGAAAGGGGTCATGACCAGGGCTGTAGACGCATGCACTCCTATTCCTGGGGCCCCTGGGTGAAAAACCAGAGGACGAAAATGCTGGTAGCAGCAGGATGATGACCGACTCCCCGCAGGCTCCGCTCCCAGGCTGGGCACAAAGTAAGCGCTGGCTATTCCGGGTGACAGGGCTGGGGGGGGGGGGTGTCTGTCAGATGGGGGCGGCTGACCAGAGGAACATAAAGAAGAAATAAAAAAAAAAAACTTCTTTCTCTCCATTTTTTGCATGTGTTCCACAATATATGCACACCACACCCATGTGATTATATAAGCTTTCAATTAAAAAATATTGTTTCTTGCACTAAATGTTCAAAAGTAAATTCCATTTTAAAGGAATTATCATTAGAAAGTTCATACTTTGGCTCTGTTTTACCTAGTAGTTTTTTTTAAATGAAAGCTTGGAATCCAGCTGTGGTATTATGCACTGATACGATTCTACAGGTATCGATACTATTTGAAACTGCTTTTGCAGTATACTGTATTTTTGATACATGTTTTTTTAGTTGTGACAGTCAAATAACGGCAAAGTGCTGTTGCTAATTGTTTTTATATTGATAGACTGAATTCATATTGTTTTTTGTATAAATAAGTAAAATTACATGACAGTTTTAAAAAAAGTTTTAACAAAATATTTTCTGTACTTTTTCTGATTTTTTGTAATACTACACATTATTTAAAGTGTAGTTTACAACTTAATTATAATTTACCTTATGCCTTTATTCATGTTGTAAACATTTAACTCTCCCCTCCACAAATCTCTACTGTTGATTTATTTCATAAACTTTGCCTACTAAAGCACTGGAAGACAACAATGCATGGGCAACCATGAGTAACAAGGCTGTTTTGCATTGAAGGGTTTTGATTAAATCATAGTGACCACAATAGTTAAGCTCTAGAGATCCCTAATGCCATCATAACCCAGAGGTGGAAACTCACTGAGAACAATGTATGGGCACCCATACACTACAGGGCTATGTTTACATCGAGGGGTTGAGAAGACAGCATACAAACTTCGAGACTGAAACTCGAGAGGTCCATGCAGGCATCTCAACCCCAAGATGGAAACGTATGACAAGTTGTATGTGGTTACCCATATTTTGAATAGCATATTTTTTTTGCAGAAGCGTCACCCCTAAGTGAAAATAAAAAACCAAAAAAATTTCCAATTCTTTGTTCTATGATCAAAATCAAATTTACAGATGTTTGCATGTTAAAACGTACAACTTTGGGTACAGGGAGGTTAGTAAGCACCTGGGTGTGGGGTGAATGAGGAATTTAAATTTTTATGACCTTTGAACTGTGCAGATAAACTGTTTGGAATGTGCTCAGCAGTACTTTGGAATACACACAACAGTTTAGAATGTGCACAAGAGCCAGCCCATCGGCATAGCGGTAGCACTACCTATTGCAATGCTGGCAACCCATGTTCTGGAACGAGCACGGGTCATCAGGGGTTGGCAGGGGGAAGGAGGTACAAACATCCTACATGGCACAGTCCTTCACCAGGAAGGAAGAGCAGCCAGCTCAGGTACATGACTGCTGCCTGGGTGATCACAGGCGTCAGTGCACTCAGGAGTAGCTCAATGGGAGGGGAGATGCCAGAGCATGACATGCACCACGATTGTGTGCCTGTTCGTGTCAGTCTCCATGCCATTATCTCAGGGAGCAGAAGAAGAAACAAAGGAAAAGCAGTGGACTTGGGGCTGAATAATGGACTGACCCCCTGCAGGCTCCACACTGGTGACATGGCAGCTTCCCCCAAACTAGATCCTGTTCAGCAGCAGTAGGGATCCTGCTGCACCCCTGGGGGCAAGCCATGGGGGCAGATGTGAGAAATGTGGTAAGCTCACGAGAAGCCAGGTGACAGGGCTGAAGGGTTGATCCATATGGGGGATACAGGCCAACCAGTAGTAGGTCAAAAAAAAAAAAAAGAATACACACAACAAGGATTTTGAGCAGGCTGATCTTCATACAGAGTAAAGCTAACCATATACTAATGCAAAGTTGTGAATGGTTGCCCAATGTGTTATTTTGTATAGTGTATGGTGTGAAACATAAAATTAAGAAAATATGCTCCCTTTTCCTTCCCAAGAAATATTTTACTTTTTTTATTATTAAGAAAAGGAAAAAGAAACAGAAGCCCACCCTTACAAAACTGCTGAAAGTCCACCTGAAAAAGAGTTAGGTTTCTGTTTTTCTTACATGATGAAACCACAGAAGATTCTGTGTTAGAGGAGGAACTGATTGTTCTGAGTGTGTGGAGGAATATGAAAGTAAAATTGCAGGTGGCATGAGTTTCCATTCTAATTAAAAAAAAGCTAGTGTACCAGAGAAGGGTACAGCAGCACTCTATGACCTTTGAACTGGGGTACAACAGCTTTCAATTAGTATGGAAATCCATGCACAACAAGGGGTAACAATATATTATAGCCTTGTTCTTCCCTTCATGAGGACCCACTGTTATAAATCATGGGCCAGATATTAAAAAAAGCACAAAGCAAGCACAAACATTTGCGCTCCATCTTGCAGTAGCACTGGTATGCAAAACTGCTATATTCAGAGGAATAGCACTGGGGGCTAGTTGCCTGACTACAGGTTCATTCTTGTCCAGCATCCCAAACATAGGGCCCCTGCAATGGCTAGCACCGGGGCAGTATTTGCAGTACCATATTCAAAAGACCCCATGCAAAAACCCATTGGGCATGCAAGGTGCTAAAGGGCCATTTGCATGCCCACCAAGGGCTCATTTGTATGGGGTTGTAGGCCCTGTAGTGCCGAAAATTGCCTGTCACGTGAGCTGTCCCTGGTGCTTGCAGCTTCCTCCCTCCCCCCAATCCCAGTTCACCATAACAAAGTAAAAATTCCCTGGTATCCAGTGGTCCCCCCACCGAAACCCATTCCCATAATGTTACAATAATTCTCTGGTGTCCAGTGGTTCCCTCTCCCCAACCGACACCCATTCCTGTAATGTTACAATAATTCCCTGGTGTCCAGTGGTCCCTCCCCCCACTCAACACCCATTCCCGTGATGCTACAAAAATTCAATGGTGTCCGGTGTTCCCTTCCCCCACCTGATCCCCGTCCCCATTCATATGACAGCCCCCCTCCCCAGTGTGTCACAACCCTCCCCAACATAGCCATGGCTGGCCCACAACAGCCGTACCACTCTGGTGTCAAGTAACCCCCAAACAACAAAGCCCCATTCCTGTTTCAAGACATAGCAGTGCCCATAGCCCCAGCCAACCCCCATTGGTGGTAGTGGCCCCCTCCACCAGCAGCATGATGACCACCCCGGTCCCCTTACTTTGCAGTCGGGGCTGCTGTGAATGATGGTGGGTGACACCCCACCACACACCTCCTCAGCCACCCACCACCGGACAGTAGCATGCAGCACACTGCTTATTTATAGGGTGCTATAAATAAGCAGCCCACTCCCTGCTACTGTCAGTTGGCAGGTTGCCTAGGAGGTGTGTAATGAGGTTGTGTCACCAGTCATCATTACAATATCGCACCAACTGTACAGTAAGGGAGACCGTTGGGTGGGTCATCGGTGCTACAGATGGGCGGAGGGGGGACCACTACCACCAATGAGGGGATGGCTGGTTCTGCTGACACCACTATGTCTTTGAAATGGGTACAAGACTTTGTTGTTGGAGGGGGGCTACTTGACACTGGAGTGGCACGGCTGTGGCAGGCCAGCTGTGGCCATGTGGTGGGTTGTCACATGGGGCGGGGTGCTGTCATATGGATGGGGACAGGGATTAGGTGGGAAGAGGGACTAATGGACACCAGGGAATTATTGTAACATTACAAGAATGGGTGTCGGGTGGGAGGAGGGTCCATTGGACACTAGAAAAGTGTTCCAACATTACGGGAAAGGGTGTCAGGTGGGGCGGAGGGACCATTGGATACCAGGGATGTCACGTAACTCTGCCAGGACTGGGATTACGGGGGGGGGCACCACTAGACACTGGGGCCTAATGTGTTGGGGGTGTGCCTATGCTGTATGTCCAGCGGCCACTAGGGTTGCACCAGATTAAGGATAGGTTTCAGTTGGCGGTATTTTCTCCAGGCAAGGGGACTGGGCAAAGTGTCCTTGTGCAGAGCAAATAGACTGAATATCCGACTGTGCCAATATTCAGGTCCCTGCCCCCCCAATCTGCATAGTTTTGCCACGCACACCCCTCCACTTTTTGCCCCAGTGCAACATTAGTACACCACCACAAATCAGGCTTTTGAATATGGGACTTTCGCACAAAACCCGGTTTGCAAGGGCAAACTGGGTTTTGTGCCGGAGCAATCTTTTGAATATCTGGCCCCATGTGTTTAAAGAAGAAATGTCTTCATACTTACCATAATTTTCTTTTCTCTTAGCACCGATATTGTCAATGGGTAATCATAACAACTGGATACTGTGCACCCCTACCAGGGGAAATGGCACAGCCCAAGCTTTAGAATGTTGGGCACAAGAGGATTCCAAGCAGCAGCAACTCCCCAGTCATTACTGACCTCGCAATGCCATAGTGGCTACCAATTTGCCTATATTATCACCCATTAGTTGTATACAATATTCCTTAACACTGTAAATAAAGTTGTCCTATCTTTACGGTAGACATCCGAGGAAGAAATGCTCCCCACTGTACACATGACTTGGATGATTTGGTCCTCTTCACAGGAAAAAAGATCAGGCAGCAAGGAAGACTCCACACCAGCTGCTCAACTGGAAAACTGAAGCTGACCAGCACAATGATGCATAGATTTCATGCAACAACTGAATGCAGTGAGACTACCCTCAACAAGGAAAAACACCTTAAGAGTTAACACCAAACCTATTAACCTGCGGTAGCAGACTGATTAAAAAATAATTTATTCATTTTGCTTTTAGAGTACAGCACAGCAAAACAAAAGAGGGACGTCTAAAACATAGTAGGGGATCTTATCAAATAGAACATCCCTCCTAGCATACTAGATATTTTCCCCACAGGAGCTAGGCTCTTGAGTGAGCCCCACTGACAACACTGGAGCTAACAGAAAAGGAAATTACATAAATATGAAGAAATTTCTCCTTTCTGTAGTGCTCTACATTGTCAATGGGTAATCATAACAACTGGGTTCTAAAAAGCAGTACCCAGAGAAACTGGGAGGGGGGAGAATACTAACCCATATGCCAGAGGCAAGCACTGAGAAATTACTTGCGAATTGCTGCCTGTAGCACTCTATGACCAGAAGCTGCATCATCAGAACTCTGAAACATCCAGTTTAGAATGTTTGTGAACATGTTGAAGGAAGAACAGGTAGTTGCCTTGCATAATCCTAAAGAGTGTTGCTTCACCTCTCTCTGCCCAGGTTGTCGCCGCAGCCCTGGTGGAGTGAGCCTTGATGAGAGCCGGAGGCCTCTTCTTTTCCGTGACATCAGCCTTAGTGATGCAGGCCTACACACTCTCAGCTAGGGTGGCCTTAAAGGCCTCTTGACTCTGTTTGTCTGTTTCAGGAAAACAAACAGACTATATGACATTTGGAACACAGCCGTCTGGTTAAGATAGATCCTAATGGTGAGTGATAATCCAATCCTTCTCTTTTGAGTTGAGAAGGCTGTGGGTAGAAGGATGAAAGGCCTATTTCCTCGAATACCTGGAAGGCCGTGAGCACTTTAGGGATGAAAAAACGAAATCGCTCTGAGTACCTCCTGCCCTTATTATGCCCAATAAGATATGGCTCCTTGTGAGGAAAAACCTGTAAAACAATACATCCAACTCCTTGCAGAGAGCATTTAGAACCCAATTCAGATCCCACGGAAGAACCACAGATCAGGACACAGGATGACTCCTGCTAAACACATGCCTATTAGTTTCTAGGTAAAAAAAAAAAAACAGGGTGCTCCGAGAGCAAAAACCTGACTTTCAGCATACTCAAGGCCAACCCCTTTGCCATGCCTTCCTGTAGAAATCCAAAATCTGTGGAATAGAGGCCAGTGAAGGCTTAAAATCCTTCCTTTCTGGCTCCCCCCAAAAAGAGGTGGCCCCCACCAGAGTATAGGCTGCAGACATAGAGGTTTTTCTGGCAGCCATCAAGGTGTCAACTAGTTTCTTGGAGAAACCTACTTTATTTTTTTGTTATGGGGGGGGAGCTCTTCCTCTCGAAGCCAGAGCCCTTGAGCTGCATCATTCCTGGATTTTGGTGTAGAATGGGAATCCTGACAGTGTGTTTCTTTGCACCCAAAGGCAGAAGGGTGCTGTGCTGAGCTACTGTAGATTCACTAAGTCTGAGAACTATGGTCCTATCAGCCACTCTGCAACTAATAAGAGGCAGCTTCCTCTAGAGTGTCTGTCATATTTATCTATTACTCTTTTTTTTTGTTATGACTTTAGAAGAAGAGTTAGTGGAGAAAGCATACGTTCTGCTGAAAGTCCACTCTTGAGGCAGAGTGACCACTGCCTCTGTCTGTGGACAACAGAAAAACAACTAAAGAACCTTTTCGGACATGAGCATTGTGGCTGGATGCGCACATACTGATCTGAGATCAACCAAACCAGTTACCCAGGAGCTGAAAAACCTCCAGGTTCAACCTCCACTCCGCGGGGTGAACATTTTCACAACTTAGCCAGTCCGCCTAAAGGTTCAACTCCTCTGCCAGGTGTACTGCTGACAGGTCGGTGGCCTCTCAAAACATCTCTCTCTGCTTTATGCTGCCTTAATGTTTATGTACACCATGCTTAGCAGCATTGTTTAAAACCAAAGGGGAGCTAGGTGGACTGCCTCCATCTCCCAACCATTGATGTGGAGATGCTGTTCCTAGACTGACCAAATTCCTGAGTGGGAAGTTGGTTCTGGCCTGCCCCCAAATCAGTGCAAACTGACATCTGCTGAGAATTAACATTGGGGACGTTCCAGTGGAACCCCTGCTCAGATACTGCACATCCATTCACCAATTCAGGGAGTGATGATGCTGAGGGGTGAAGGGAAACCTGACTTGATAATCCTCTGATGAGGGATTTCAGACCATCAGCAAACCCATTTGAACAGGCCTCACATGGAAGCGAGCCCATGGATTAAATCTATTGCTGTCTGCCATGTGGCCAAGAAAATTGCAACAGACTAAGGGCAGATGCCGATGACTGCATCCTAAGCCACTGGACTTCTGTCAATAAGGTCTCCTTTCAGGAAGGCATGAGAAAACCTTCCCTGGTTTCATGTTGAAGAATGCCACCAGGTATTCCAAGGAGTAAGATGATTCGAGAGAGTTGTTCTCCCGGTTCACCACCTAGCCATGTGACTCTAGCATCTCCAGAGTCCTGAGTACTGACCTCTTACCAGGGACAATGTTGGTGCATGAATGAGCAGGACATTTACTAAGGAGAGACATGATGTCCTTCCAACAAAATTGAGCCCCTAGGACTATCAACACCTTCAAGAACCGGGGGGATGATCCACCGGTGAATAGAAGTGCCTTGTACTGGAAAAGTTGACCCAGTATTGAGAACCTGAAATACTCTAGGTAGGGCTGACGGATGGGAATATGGAGGTAGGCATCCATCAGATGTATTGAGGCTTGAGAAGACCCCCTGGCTGAGCAGGCCGGGTAACTGACCTTAGGGACCCAATCTTGAATGGTTTGTGTCGCACAAACGTGTTCAGATTATTAGAATCCAAAATGGACCTGAAATCCTCCCAACTTCTTGGGAACTATGAAGAGATTCAATAGGACCCCTGACCTTGATCAATTAGTGGGACCTGTACAGTGGCCCCAATTGCATGAAGGGGGTCAGGGTCTCTGGCAATGCCTGGCCTTGCGACGTCCTTGGAAACCAGGATGAAAGAAAGCGTCCCCTAACAAGGGGTCTGACATTGTTTTTTGCCTATGTTGAGAAAAAGTCCTGTAATCTTCCACCAAAGAAAAGGAGTCAGGGATGGGACCGCATGCCTTCTTGTGAGACACCAGGCTTATGGCACTGGGCCTCCTGTATGGCACCTGGCCAGTGCTCTTCTGATACTGTAACCTTTGTTACCTGATTAGGCACCTCTATTCTCGGAGCCAAAATTCCAAAGGGATGGAACCCCCCCCTCGGGGCTGCCTGCACCGCCCATCACCTTGACCCCTTTGGGTTACGGCAGCCTTGCACTACTGTTTTGACACTGGGGATAGCCCTTCCTACAGAATATCCTTTAAAATAGTATCCTGGTTGGAATCAAACCATAAGCCTCCTTCAAGGGGAGGTTAACCAGCTTAGCTTTTGAAGCTTGATCAGTGGCCTAATGACTAAACCACATGCTCCTCATGGCCAAAGCATTGAAGTAGGCAAAACAGATTGACATGCACAATTCTCCACTGTATAACCACCTAGAAAAGTGGAGGCCATGACCATCAAATGCAAAATGATCACATCTTCAGAGTCAGGCTGAACGAAACCGACCAGAGTAGCGACCCATATGTTTAAGGCTTTGGCAACAATAAATGAAGCTTAAGATGTACAAATGTTTGTGCTGACAGAGGCAAAATCTCTCCTGCACATGGTGTCCGCCAGCTTGACATGAGAATCTGCTAGGGCCAGAGAACCTTGGATAGGCAGGGTGGTGTTTTTTTTTCTTTCGGAGGAGGAGCTTCCAACCTGTGAAATCTTTCCTTTAAAAATGAAAGATCTACCTCTTTAATTGGGAAGATATTTTCTCTGATTTACATCTGCCCAGTGTTGCTCAATAATTTGTTCACACAGTAGCCCAAAGGATGCAGACAGAGTTGGATTTACATCCACCGTCTCCACGGACTGTACCTCCTGAGCTGTAAGGATCTACAGTACATGCCTCAGCTACCAAAAAAAGACAAGGACTTAATATCAAACAGGGAAGGAAACAGGATCCCTGACTTGGACTCCATCTACTCCCTTTCCTCCTCCTCCTCCTCCTCCTCCTCCTCAGAGGGAAGGGAACATCCTCCTCATCTGATAGCCATTTAAAAAAATGTAATTTAAGGTCAGGAGCTTCCCCAAGATCTCCACAGTCCTCATCCTGGCCTTCCAAGAAGGTATGGTCGGGGTCTGCCTGCACATCTGTTATTGCAGTCTAAGCTCTCTGCAACGCACCTGGACATGCCTGTATGGGCCCCTCTGACCTGAGGGGCCCAACTGGGGTTGGGTGTGTGTCTGCCAGTATGTCCTGTGGGACATTGGGGCCCAATTCTCACTCAGAAGCCACAAAAGTGATTTTTCACAATTCTGCTGGCCACTGCCAACTGAAGAAAAAGGTGCTCCCCCTCCCAAGGCTGGAGAACCAGCCTGGGGGTGCTGAACAACACAATGAGGGCAAAAAGGAACCCATTGAGGAAGGCCTCATCACCCTTTTGCAGGTCTTATATCATTGCATGATCAATGGTCTCCAATAAGCCATGGTACCAGAGAGAGAGAGAGAGACATAATTGTGTGTCAAGTAACAGTTGTGAGGTAAAATATAATAATTAGCCCTACTACCCTACTATGTATACCTGGACTAACAGCATTCTGCTGAGGTAAAAAATAGAATTAGTGTGCCCAAAAAATGTTGGCTAGGCATGCATGCTCACTAGAAGGCATGCACAGAGTGTACCAATGTCATCTGTGATGTTAGCATGCTAGCATGAATGTACGAGCACTAGCAGTAGTGCAAGCACATTACAGCAATAGAACCCAATAGGAGACTGCACATGCTAAAAGCCGAGCACCATGAAACCATGCGCACCACTGGTGCACACGACAGCAAGCACGGGAAAAACAGCCTGAAGGAAGAGCACACACCCAACCGTCACCATGGCTGAATGGCGATCGCGGAGCACAGAAAACAGAGGCTGTGGAAGAAAATTTCCACAAAACACTAGGTACATAATAAAAAGCACAATTCAGCAGAAAAAATATATAAATCACAGACCTGAGTTGGGGGGGAGAAAGGAACTGACACCAGAGCCGAAGGGACCCCCCCCCCCCAGAGATCCTACAGTCCCCATAAATAATAAAAATGTACCTGCCAATGGCACCTTTTTTTTTTCACTGGAGAGCATTAATAACACCCTAACTAGGCAGAAATGTCACCCATTCCACATAAGGAAATGGGGAAATGCAGGTTATTCAATTTGAAAGCCGCAGCTTAACAAGCCCAATTTTAGTTTAGGGGTGCTTCCCGAAATTGGCAGCACCAGACTGCAATGCAGAATTGTAGCCCCAAAAGAAGTCTTGAAATCTTGAATCTTCAAAATCTTGAGAGAAGATAAAAGTCGCTGCTACCCCTTCTAATGGCACAGCTGAACTGGGGAGTTGCTGCTGCTAGGAATCCTCATGTGCCCAACAACTTTAAAGCTTAGGCTGTGCCATTTCCCTTGGTACGGGTGCACAATACCCAGTGCTTATGATTACCCATTGACAATGTGAAGCGCTACAGAAAGAAAAACAAAACTCTGGGATTTATTACCCACTGGCATAATTAATGGTACAATAGGAAGTAGTTTTAAAGTTTTTTTAAAGATGTTTCTGGAAAAATCTCAACTTGTTTTTGTAATAAATTACTAAGGGCCCAATCCTCAAATGTACCCCAGATACGTGCAATTTACACGTATTGTACCTGGGATGCACTGGCCTGCAGCTGCAAGGTTTTCTAAAAATGATAATTTCTTCCTGTCTTTATCTATAGCTATGGATTCCTATTATGGATAAGCCTTAGGAATGTTTTATAGCATTTGTCAAAGTGGACTGATTCACTAATGAATGTTTTTCCTTTTTTTATTGTTGGGCTTATAGGGTCCCCAAAAAAATGTGTGAAAGAATCATTTTATTAGATTGTCCATAGGCTGTCACTGTTAGAACTTAGAAACATAGAAACACAGAAGTTGACAGCAGATAAGGACCGCAAGGCCCATCCAGTCTGCCCATTTCTTTTTCTACCTTATGAATGTGCCATTGGCATTTGCTCTGTCAATGTTTTACCTATTCATACTCATATGTATTGCTCCCTTATGCCTATCCCATGCCTGTTTGAAGTCCTGCACTGTATTCATATCCACCACTTCCTGAGGTAGGCCGTTCCATGCATCCACCACCCTCTCTGTGAAAAAGAACTTCCTCACATTACACCTTAATCAGCCTCCCACTAATCTCATGCTGTGTCCTCTTGTCTTGCTATTTTTCTTACATTGAAACATGTTAGACTCTTTCACCTTGTTAATGCCCTTAAGGTGTTTGAATGTTTCAATCATATCACCTCTCTCCCTCCTTTGCTCTAGGGTAAACATATTGAGCTCTGTTAATCTGTCCTCGTAGGTTTTCTGATGTAATCCCTGCACCATTCTGGTTGCCCTTCTCTGGACTGCCTCAATTTGGTTAACGTCCTTGCGAAGGTGTGGCCTCCAGTACTGCACGCAGTACTCCAGATGGGGCCTAACCAGTGTCTTGTAAAGAGGAATTATTACGTCCTTCTTCCAACTTGTGATACCCCTACTAATACACCCCAACATCCCTCTAGCCTTACCTACTGCTTTAGTGGTCTGCTTGGATGATTTCAGGTCATCGGTGATGATGACGCCTAAGTCTCTTTCTTCCCTTGTGACCTCCAGCAACTCCCCTCCCAGCCTATAGGTGGTTTCAGGGTTACTCTTCCCTATGTGCACGATCTTGCACTTCTTTGCGTTAAACCCCAGTTGCCACTCTTTTGACCATGTTGCTAGTTTATCCAGATCTCTTCTCATTCTGTCCACCCCATCTGGATCATCTACTCTGTTACAGATCTTCGTGTCATCTGCAAACAGACAAACCTTACCCTCCAGTCCATCTGCAATGTCACTGATGAAGATATTGAACAGAACTGGCCAGAGGACTGATCCCTGAGGTACCCCACTTGTGACTTGCATCTCTTCTGACTGTATACCATTTACCAACACTCTCCGTTTTCTGACCGTCAACCAGTTTGCCACCCAGTTGACCAACGTCTGACCCACCCTGAGCCTACCCAGCTTATTAATCAATCTTCTGTGTGGAACAGTATCGAAAGCTTTGCTGAAGTCAAGGTAGGCAACATTAACTGCTCCCCCTTGGTCCACCACTCTGGTTACCCAGTCAAAGAAATCTATGAGATTAGTTTGACAGGACCTTCCTTTTGTAAACTCATGCTGTCTTGGATCCTGTGCTCCTATGGATTCCAGTTGTTGCACTATCCTTTCTTTAAGGAGTATCTCCATAATCTTGCCCACTACTGAGGTAAGACTGACTGGTCTGTAGTTCCCTGCCTCCTCCCTGCTACCACTCTTGTGGAGTGGGATCACATGAGCCCTTCTCCAGTCTTTTGGGATCTCTCCTGGGCTCAGAGACTCACTAAACAGTTCTGCTAATGGCTCTGCTAGTTCCACCCTTAGCTCCTTAAGTACCCTGGGATGTATGCCATCAGGTCCCATTGCCTTGTCCACCCTGAGCTTATCGAGCTCTTGTAGGACTCTTTCTTTTGTGAAGGGACTAGTGCACACCTCCCTCCCCACTGTCCATGGTGCTGAACTGTGGGCCCTGCCCTACCTTCTCTTCAGTAAATACTGAGCAGAAGTATCTCTTTAGAATACATGCTTTTACATGGTCCTCCTCCTCACACGTCCCCTTATCCCCTTTGATCTTAGCAATACTCCCTCTGGACTTTCCCCTTTCACTAATGTATCTATAGAAAGTCTTGTCACCCTCTTTTACTGTTCGTGCTAGTGTTTCCTCGGTTTGGGCCTTTGCCTGCCTTACTGCCTTCCCTGCTTCCCTTAGGGAAGTTTGGTATGCCTCCCTGTCTTCATCCTGCTGCGTTCCCTTATAGTTCCTGAAGGCCAACCTTTTGGCTCTGATCTTTTCTGCTACTGTGTTTGAGAACCAAAGTGGTTTTCTCCTTATTTTGCTCTTGCTTTCCTCCCTTACACAATGGGATGTTGTTTCAGGTATTGCATCCTTAATGCTTTCCCACTTTGCCTGTACCCCCTCACCTGTATTTCATCTTGCCAGGGCTAGCTTAACTCTGTTGGCCATCTTATTAAAGTCAGCTCCTCTGTAGTGCCATATTTTTGCCTTGGAATGGGATGATTTAGTTCTAGTGGCCAAATTGAACCATACCATGAGATGGTCACTGGCCCCCAGGTGACCTTCTACCTGGAGATCTGTGACCCTTTCCCCATTAGTCAGCACTAGATCCAGGATAGCCCTGTCTCGTGTGGGTTGTTGTACCAATTGTTTGAGGCCCTGCCCCTGCGGAGAATCCACTATGTGTCTAGTTCTGGTGGATGTTCCTACTGGTATTGACTAGTCTGTATCTGGCATGTTGAAGTCTCCTATTAGCAGAACCTCCCCTTTAGCTGTCATATTTTGTATATCTTCTAACAGCAACGTGTCTATGTCCTCCCCCTGATCTGGAGGCCTGCAGACAACCCCAGTTTGTATGGTTGTCCCATTTCCTGTTTTCAGGGTGACCCACAGTTCTTCTGGCTCCTTATGTGTATTCTGAATTTCTGTAGCTTTGATATCTACATTGACATAAAGGACCACTCCCCCCCCCCTTTTTCACCTTGGTCTCTTCTGAACAATACATAGCTGGGTACTGAAGTCTCCCAAGTGTGGTTACTGGCGAACCATGTCTCGCTAATGGCTATGATGTCCAGTTTAGCCTCTGTCATTGTTGCCTCCAGGTCTGGGATCTTGTTTCCCAGACTGTGGCAATTTGTCTACATGATTTTCCATTGGCCAGATTTCGGCGCATTAGTTGTTGGGCAGGTCTGACGTTTCCCCTGCGTGTCGCATGGGGAGCTGGACCTTTTTCCTTACCTGGTGATGCAAAGGAACTACAAACATGCTGAACTCCTGTTTGATCACTAGCTGAGGGGGGAAGGGGTGTTATTCCCATTTGATGTATCGGGTGTTGTGCCCCTCTCCCCATTTGTTAGTTTAAATATTCTGCAAAGATATTAAACTTCTGCCCCAATGCACTGACTCCCTCCTTAGTCAGATGCAGTCCATCGAATTTAAAGAACTTTCACTCCTAAAACTGTTACCAGTTACCTACAAATTTGTGTCCTTTTTCCTGGCACCAGCCCTGGAACCACATGGTTAGCTCCCTTATCTCCCCTTCTCTGACCTTTCCTCCATCTGCCCCCCTCTCCCAGACTGGCAGGATCTCAGAGAAGGAGATGCCGGATGAAATGAATGACAGTTTCTCTCCCAGTCTGGTCAGGTGTTCCTTGGTCTCCACAACTGACCAGCTGGCGAGATAATTAGTCCCTATGTGTACCAGGATGTCAATGTTTTCTCTTGCTTCTTGCACAATTTTTGCAATACAGTCAGTGTCTCTCCACGCTGATGTACCTGGGAGACATCTGACCACTATCCCCAGCTGGAGGTAGGTATCAACTCCCAGAATCATGGAGTCTCCTATGATCAGAAGTGTTTTGGATTTCCAAATGAGGGAAGGGGCCAACAACCCAGAGGTCGACGGCCGACTGCCCTGAGAGTGGGCGTGACTGTTGTCGGTATGGGTCTGGTGGACACAGAAACCTGGACAGTAGATTTCTTTGCCAGTGAAGTCGCAGCCGACGATGATCCCCCAAAAGAAGGAAAGGTCAACAGGGAACGAGATCGATGCCTGGGGGAGCTGTTGCAATCTTGGTCTTTTTTGTGACTTCCCTGAGGACTTGCTTGGGCCTTGGAGGACAGAGAACTCAAAGATCCAGTAGGCAACTGAGAGGCCAGGACCCCAGAGGACCCCTGCCTGGAACTGGTTACCTGTTGATCCATCGGGAAATTTTTGAGACCCTTTCTGCATCGCCTGAGGGTTGTTTGGTTAAACTTCTGGCAGAGCTCACAGTCAGAAACTTTGTGATCAGGCCCAGGACAGCAGACAGAAAGACAGAGAGAGTGTGTTCGTCTGTGGAGGTAATCTTCTTTCAGCAGCAGCAGTGATGGAACAGAGAAGTTGAAGGATTAACTCTCGACATAAACAAGTTATAGGAATCTCTTCAGAAAAAGAGATTCTGAAAAATATTGTTAGAAAAGCCGTAGGTGAAAAAAGGTGCAAATACTGCAACAGAGCTTCCGCAGAGACCCATGTGAGTGAGTCGACAGCAGGAAAGAACTGAGGAGGGAGCGGGGCCACTCATGCCTTTATAGGGTTGATGACATCAGTGGACGTTGACGGAGTGGGCGACCCCAGTTATATTGCTGAAAATCTTCCATGTGGATTTCCCATCACTGACGGTGAAGTTCCTACAGTGTTACCTGATGACTGAGATATCCCCAAAGAAGATCTAGCTAGTTTTTTAGGTTGTTAGCTGTTCACTTTACAAACCAATAAAATGTACAGTAGCTGCTAAGATTGGATCAGGACTCCTGAGCATCTGCTCTTTCCAGCGGAGAAAACAAATCTGGTGTTAGAACACTAGAGGGGGCATAATCACAGTGCAGAGTTTGAATGTCACTCTAAATTCTATTCTGTGTCCAGGGCACCATCTGAGGAGTGAGAGGATGCAGACTTGTATTTTATCACTATTGGACTCCTGTTGTTAAAATACGGTTGTTTAATTTTGGTGAATCACTTAGTTTTTAAGAGGGTCCTAGCTAGGAGGTGTTCACCAAATAACATGTTATCCCATAATGCCATGAACATGAAGACATTTGGATTCAGGGATGAACACTACAGATATTCAAGCTGTATTTGGGACAGGCTATTTGATGACTACAAATGGCCTGAACAAATGCAAAGAGGAGTAGGATCTTTCAGAAAGACTCTCAAGAGTCAAGACACAGGTGACCAATCATAAGTCAGAACACTCTGATCTAACCCTTATGAGCAAGACATGTGTGTGGTGGGGGATATAGCAATACTGTGGAACATTATTTATATGACTTTATCATTTTACTCTCAGTTAGACCGACAGGTGTAGAGCAAGAGACTGAATTTCCCATATACCCTTATAATGTTTGGCACACAAATTCCGCTGGAATCTAAGATAATAAAAACAGTAAAGGGCTTTAAAGACATTCTGGATACTTGCCATGAATACATTTAAAGGTTACGGTAACCAGATGTAATTCAGTTTAGTTTGGTAGTGAGAGAAGGTCTTAACTCTTGTACAGATCACAGAGATGGGTCAAACATTCACAGCAAGAGGAAACTAACAGATTAGGTTAACAAACCTTGAGAGAGAGACAGAAAGAGATGTACATTTTTCTGTGCTCTCAATTCTACTGAATCAGCGTTTAAAACGAGACTGATTTTTAAAATGCATCTTGGATCTTCTGATACTTTAACGGCTGTTTAACTGTGTGTGCATACTGGTTTGAAAAGCAGGTAATTTATTTTTGTTTTTGGAAGGGCAGATTAGATTAATTGTTTTAGTAGTAGTGGCAATGGGGTTTTGGGATCAGTTTTTGGAGTGAGCCACAGGCCAGGTTGGTCAGGTGTGAGGATCTGCTGAGGTGCTGCAGCTTTGTTTCCTACTACCTAGTGTGTTACTGTGATAGATGCAAACATTGGGAGGGAGTGTCAGTGCTTTTGAATATTATAACTGGACACCATACGCTCAGTAGCAACCAGAGATAAGTAGTGATATACAGTGCTACCTTGCTATACTGAACCCCTCTATACCGAAACCTTGGTTATTATGAATGCTCCTCATGGCTACCAACAATAATCAGCTGTTTCGGTTTTGTTAATGCTAGGCTGTGGCTCCTGGAGTCTGTTACTTTCCACTGAGTGATTTTTTATTGCTGCATGGTGATGTCACCATGCTGACGTATTGCTGTGAGCAGGGGAAAGACTGACCTGATTGTGAGAGGGTGGTCTTCCACTTAGTAGTTTGGTTTGGCTGCATGACTCATATTATTCCACTGTTCTCTCCATTTACTACAGTAGTGTGCGTGTGTGTCTGCAACCCAGTCTGTAGTAGACTGCACTATTTCTAGAGTCCCTTTAATAATTGTGCCCATTAGAAGAGCTTAAGGCAGTAATCGCTGTAATTCCCATTGAAACACATTTATTATTTTAAGGGCATATAAGATAAATAACTTTGGAACAGCTAGCTTCCATAAATAATGAAAAGATGATTTTCTTTCAATGGCACTTCTCTCCCTGCACTCTGGCACTACATTCCACCATGCAGCATTCTAGTCTCTGCGTCATCTTGAGTCAACATTACAAGATTTTGTCTTTAAAAGTCATGCTCCTATTATGTGCTTATATTTTTTTTATTGCTGCATATTTACCTGATTCTGTGGTATATGTGTTGATTTCCTGAAAAATGTGTCTTTCCTACAAAATATTTCTTTAAAACAAAGATATTTATAATAACTACATAGTTAGCTGTGTGCCTTTTCTAGTTGGCTTTGTTTTTTTTTTTTTTATTGCTACCATCTCCCCCTGCTCTCGCATTACCTTGCAACACATTTGAGTCTTAACCTTCGATTATCCTGGTTGTTAATCTTCAGCCTTCTTGTGTGATTTTAAATAGATACATAGAAGCTAACATTTCATTTTAGCTGTCTGTTCTTTAGTGTATTTTCAGACTCATATAGGCATTGTGTTTTTACAGAGTTTTTTAAATTTCTCACCTCTCACATTTTACTTTGCTGTCCAATGTCCACCTCCACATTTACATTTTTTATTTCTATTTGATCAAGTTTCAAAGCATGTGAGGCTAGCTAGGAGGAAGGTTCACAGCTATAGGTGTAGCAGTTTATATAGTGAGGGCCCAACAATCCTCAAACAGTTCACTGCCCCTCTGTGCATGCAGAAGTCCTGGGAAAGCTTGTAAGGGACTCTGGGTCCATAATGTCCAACCCCTCACTGTAACACAATAATTTAATGTTGCAAGGGACTAAGGGGTCCATCATGTCTAACCCCTCACTGTAACATAGTCATTTAATGTTGTAAGGGACTCTAGATCCATCATGTTCAACCCCTCCCTGTAACACAGTAATTAAATGTTGTAAGAGACACTAGGTCCACCATGTCCAAACCCTCACTGTAACACAGTAAATTAAAGGAAAGCTGTCCTTTTGTAGACCCCCCAAAAGCATTACCATCCGATTAGGCTTTTTGGGTATAATAAAAAAAAATGTGCCCAATCATGGCAGATGCTGCGCGGCTCCATTTGCTCTAAAAGTGCAGCACCACACCGCTTGCCACTATACAAGTAAATGGGGATGAGTGGTGCAGTGCCACATTTTCAGAGCAAATGGAGCCACACAGCGTCTGCCACATTTGCAGATCGTGGACTTTTCAAAAATAGAATAAAGTAAGTTTCCATGGGCACATTTTCTTTTATTATAGCTGAAAAGCCTATTCGGGGGGTAAAGCTTTCAGGGTTTCTACAAAAGGACAGCTTTCCTTTAATGTTGTAAGGGACACTAGGTCCATTATGTCCAAACTATCATTGTAACACAGTAATTTAATGTTGTAAAGGACTCTGGGTCCATCATGTCCTACCCTTCACTGTAGCATAGTAATTTATGTTGTAAGGGACTTGAGGTCCATCACATCCAACCCCTCACTATAACATAGTAATTTAAGGTTGTCAGGGACTATAGGTCCATCATGTCCAGCCTCTCACTGTAACATAGTACTTTAATGTTGTAAGGGACTCCAGGTCCATCTTGTCCAATCTCTCACTGTAATATAGTCGTTTGAGGTTGTCAGAGACACTAGGTCCATCATGTCCAACCTCTCACTGTAACATAGTAATTTAAGGTTGTCAAGGACATTAGGTCCACCATGTCCAACCCCTCACTGTAACGTAATAATTTAATGTTGTAGAGGGACTCTGGGTCCATCATGTCCAACCCTTCACTGTAACATAGTAATTTTTGTTGTAAGGAACTTGAGGTCCATCATGTCCAACCCCTCACTGTACATAGCAATTTAAAGTTGTCAGAGACTCTAGGTCCGTTATGTCTAACCTCTCACTGTAACATAATTTCATATTGTAAGGGATACTAGATCCATCATGTCCAACCCCTCACTGTAACATATTAATTTAATGTTGCAAAGGACTCTAGGTCCAACCCCTCACTGTAACATAATAATTTAATGTTGTAAGGGACTCTATGTCCATCATTTCCAGCCCCTCACTGTAACATAGTAATTTAACATTGTAATGGACTTAGGTCCATCATGTCCACCCCCTCACTGTAACATATTAATTTAATATTGTAAAGGACTCTAGGTCCATCATGTCCAATCCCTCACTGTTTAACAAGAGGTACTATCATTCTCAGGAGGTATCTGCAGTCCAAAAAAGACTAGTAACTTTATTTTAATTAACTGAAGAAAAGTTAAGCCCTCCTGATACAGGAAAGTGAGTGGATTAAAATTTTATAAAGCCAGACCCACATTTTATCCAGGTTTGAGCAGGTCAGCCTCAACATGATGAAGGGGACTGATGACTGAGTTTCGACCATCCAGGAATCTGGGCATGCCACTTTCACTGAGAGGGCTGGGTGTGGGCATATAAAATGGTGAGGGGCAAACACAGGTGAGGGTCTGCAGCAGCCAGGTGTGAGAAGCATGCTGGTTAAGGCATGGGTGGGGGATTTGTGACACAAACACAGAGCAGTCAGAGGCATATGTATCTTGCTTCTGTTTGAAAACCTGAAGCTGCCACTATTAATATAGCTAGGCAGTCAGTAGGAGCCAAACCCCAGTGTCATCCCCCCCCCCAACACTCGGTGCCCAATTCCGGTGTTGGATGGTAAACTAGAGAGAAAAGTAAGTAGCCACTAGCTGCTCAACCCTGGTGCCACCAAACTGCCCCCATTATGACACCAAGTGTCCAACCCCGGAGTCAGACAGTAAATGAAAAAAAATAAGTGGACAATGACAGCCAAATTCTGATGCTGCCAACCCCCCATTCTGACACCAGGTGCCCAGCCCCAGGTCTAAGAGTCAAAGAAAAAAGTAAGCAGACAATGGGAGCTCAACTCCAGTGATGTTTTAGGATGAAATGTTAGCTGTTTTTTTGCACTAATCTATTGTGGCATTGCTCCCTGTTATTCATTGTACTATTACTCAGGCTCTCCTGCCACAGACTTTTCCATGGACGGCTGGCACTTCTACAGCCCACCACCCATGCTCCGGTGCCTGCAACTGCTGCATTCCAGCAGAAGCCCTGCTCAGGCTTTCCTGCCTCTGACTTTTCCATGGCTAGCTGGCACTTTAACAGCTCATCGCCTGCACTCTGGTGCCTGCAATTGCTGCATTCCAGCAGAAGCCCTGCTCTAGCTCTCCTGCCTCAGACTTCTTCATGGACAGCTGGTGCTTCTACAGCCCACCAGTCCATGCTCTGGTGCCTGCAGCTTCTGCATTCCAGAACCCCTGCTCGGGCGCTACTGCCTCGGACTTCTCCATGGATGACCGACGCTTTTACAGCCTGCTGCCCACACTCCGGTGCCTGTAACTGCTGCACTCCAGAAGCCCTGCTCGGGCTTTCCTGCCTCTGACTTTTCCATGGCTGGCTGGCACTTTAACAGCCCATCGCCCGCACTCTGGTGCCTGCAATTGCTGCATTCCAGCAGAAGCCCTGCTCTAGCTCTCCTGCCTCAGACTTCTTCATGGACAGCTGGTGCCTCTACAGCCCATCAGTCCATGCTCTGGTGCCTGCAACTGCTGCATTCCAGCAGAAGCCCTGTTCTAGCTCTCCTGCTTTGGACTTCTCCATGGATGGCCGGTGCTTCTACAGCCTGCTGCCCACGCTCCGGTGCCTGTAACTGCTGCAATCCAGAAGCCCTGCTCGGGCTCTCCTGCCTTGGACTTCTCCATGGACAGCTGCCACTTCTACAGCCCATGCTCCAGTGCCTGCAATTGCTGCATTCTACCAGAATCCCTGCTCAGGCTCTCCTGCCTCAGACTTCTCCACTGATGGCCAGCACTTCTGAATGTCACTGCCTGCGCTCTGGTGCCTGCAACTGCTGCATTCCAGGTATGGCTGCTGATCCAGACAACTGGAGCTCGATGCCTTTTTTGTCATGGCTCTTCATTGGCCAGCTACCGATCCCTTACTTTCCTTCTAAATTCAAACTGGAACTCTACTTTTGGCGATTCCCAATGGCTAAACTGTATTTTTGTTCTACATTGAGTTATTGTAAGGG
The DNA here is from genome assembly GCA_016271365.2 of Neoceratodus forsteri. Lineage (NCBI taxonomy): Eukaryota > Metazoa > Chordata > Ceratodontiformes > Ceratodontidae > Neoceratodus > Neoceratodus forsteri. The sequence continues at coordinate 1,131,093,911 of CM028129.1, forward strand.
GACTTAATGTACTGTTTTCGTACTTAAAAAGGGATTTACACTGCTTAAATTGAGAATTCTGGCACAATTTTACTGCTGCTAGATTTAAGAAATTTGTCCTAAGTTAAACTGTAAAACCTGATTTTCCTGTCTGTCTCCCTGCTGCTCTCGGCGCCTAGCAGTGTTTCACTTGCTAATTTTTCTGCCCACCCACTCAAACTGCTATTAACTCTAATCTTTCCCCCAAGTGCCCCTCGGACACTTACGACGCCTCACTCTTTCACTTACACATCTCACTACTGAACCCTGCCCTCCCTCCTGCTGTGTCCCTGTCTACTCCCTGTGTTAGACCCCCCTGCCTGCCTTCCCCTACTTAATTTCCTCTCTTTTCCCTCACAGCAGAAGTTCTGCTTGGGCTCTCCTGCCTCAGACTTCTCCACGGACGGATGGCGCTTCTATAGCCCGCCGCCCACGCTCTGGTGCCTGCAACTGCTGCATTCCAGGTACGGCTGCTGATCCAGCCAATCAGAACCCAATGCCTTTTTTGCCATGGCTCCTCATTGGCTGGCTACTGCTCCCTTACTTTTCTTCTAAATTCCAACTGGAACTCTGCTTTTGGAAGTTCCCCAATTCCTAAACTGTATTTTTGCTCTATACTGAGTTATTGCAAGGGGACTTAATGTACTGTTTTTGTACTGAAAAAGGGATTTACACTGTTTAAATTGAGAATTCTGCCACAGTTTCACTGCTGCTACATTTAAGAAATTTGTCCTAATTTAAACTATAAAACTTGATTTTCTTGTCTGTCTCCCTGCCACTCTTGGTGCCTAGCAGTGTTTCACTTGCTAATTTTTCTCCCTGCCCACTCAAACTGCTATTAACTCTAATCTTTCCCCCAAGTGCCCCTCAGACACTTAAGGTGCCTAGTTCTTTCACTTGCAAATCTAGCTACTGAACCCTTCTCTCCCTCCTGCTGTGTCCCTGTCTACTCCCTGTATTAGACTCCCCTGCCTGCCTTCTCCTACTTAATCTCCTCTCTTTTCTTTCATAGCAGAATTCCTGCTCATGCTCTCCCGCCTTGGACTTCTCCACGGACGGATGGCGCTTCTACAGCCCACGGTGCTGCCCGCTCCGCTGCCTGCAACTGCTGCTATCCTACTACCCACCTCTCTATCTGGGCATTTACTTATATAGGGTGTAATGGTCACGTGATGTACCTGTTATATACTAAGTACCCACTTTACCATTTGCTGGTTATACTTGTCTGCCACTAGGGGTGCATGCTTCAACTGCCACACTAAACATGCTCCTCCCCTCCAACTCAGCCTAAAGCACTTCCTTGTGATACTTTAACCCTCTCTGTCCTTGATTTTACAAATATGGGCTCTACACACCCTCTCCTCCAATTCCTTTTTCTCCTAATAACACTTAGTCAAGGCACCATCTCAGTACCTCTGCACATAATAAGGCCCATACAGTCAATAAGCATGACACACGACCGCATATCACCATTATCTACAACAACCATTATGACCCCTGCTTTGTAATCGGCAATTTCTTCACCTTAACTTTGGGATCGTGGTCAAACCATTGGCTCCTGCTACCTCTGCAGGGATGGCTCACCCTTAGTGACCAGGCTGCAAACCACTCCATTACCATCCAGCTTAAATTTACAGTTCTGTCCTTTGAAAGATGGAAGCATCCCAGTAGGAGCCAATCTAATAAACTTTACAGCAAGCATCTGAAAGGATACTTGCTCAGAATTATACTGTTACTGCTGATTATGTCAGGAAATGTGCACCCCAACCCAGGCCCTGTTGGTTCTGTGTCCTCTACTGGCCAAGCAAAGCAAGGATCTATTACCATGGTTACTGTCAACATCTGCAGTCTGCTGAGAAAACTGGATTGCCTCCAAGTTTGGGTCACTCAGCATAGCCCAGATATGCTGTCAGTGGTTGAAACCTGTCTCTCCCCGAAAATTCCAGACTTGGCAGTTACCATAAAAGGATACACCATCTTCCATCTGGACAGGCTCACTAAGTGTAGTGGTGGCTGTGACATATATCTTAAGGAATCTCTCATGGGGTATGCTCTACCTATGGCCAACCTAGGTTGTTCCACCCAGGCATTAGTCATCAAAGCTTTACTAGGGGCACATAATAAGGCCCACACAGTCATCTCAGCCTATGTCCCTCCGAAAGATCACAAGACAGGCTTCCACACCATAATATACTATATTCATACCCTAAATCATAAATCTGAAACATAGTTATGGGTGATCTAAATTTTAACTAGCTCACTTCTGACATAGACCCTTACAAGGATGCTGTCTCCTTGCTTCACCTCTCTCAGCTCGTCATCTCCTCTACCAGGACAAACTATAAGATGGGGACAAGCACCCTTCTTGATTGGATACTTTTGAGCCACCCTAATTGCATCTCCAATGTGACAGTGCATCCAGATTCTCTAAGTGACCCCAGTCTCCTGCAGCTGGGCAAACAAGTTTCACAAACCCCCTCCATTGCCTATTTTCAGTAAGATGCTAAAATGTGGTCACCTGGAGCACCTAAAACAAGACCTACACAATATAAACCGGTCACTCCTGGACACCACAGGTGACATTTACCTTGCTCTGGATCACTTCATTAAGCACTTCAGTAGTGCCTGTGATACCCACACTCCTCTAAAAAGGATGAACGTTCATAGCACTGTTAATCCCCGGTTAACATCTGAACTCATTAGTAAGATGAAGCTCAGAGATCACCTTTGGCACTATGCTAGACACACTGGCAAACAAGCAGATGTGCAATCTTAAAAGATAACCAGGAATGCCTGCACATGGGAAATTCGACTGAAAAAATCCAAACATCACAGAGAAATGCTCACCAACGCATGGGGAAATAGTAAGAACTTCTGGAACAACATAAAATAAGTCACCAGGAAAAAAATCTAAGATTTTGCCCTCCATGCTCAACATCGATGGAATCCCCACCCTGGACTCGATGCTCTTAGCAACCACTTTCAACAAAGCATTCACGGACCTGATCAGTGTCCTCCTACCAGACTTCTTTGAGAACACTGACCCAATAAGCACTCACTGTCCTGGTGAAAATCCTCTGTCTCCCCCCATCCTTTTTACTTTAAAATGGTCCCTTTGTCATTAGCCAGGAAGTACCTCAGCAAAGTGCTAGGGCAAATCATGTCACAGTGGTGAGTCATTGGATCTCAAGCTTGTGGCCCTCACCCTTGAAGAAGTTCTACTACCCCTCTCGAAAATCATTAACCTGTCTCTGTGACTGTCACAATTCCCACAATTATGGAAGTCTGCCCTCATCACCCCAGTATATAAGAGCAGGGACAGGGCCCTACACTCAAATTACAGACCCATATCAATCCTCCCTCCACTGTACAAAGCACTTGAGCGCATTGTATCTGATCACCTAGTTGAATACTTGATAAATACTCTCTACAATGCCTGCAGCAACATGGATTCCAAAAAGAGCACAGCACCACCATGGCACTATTCATCCATCAAACTCTGGATCAAGGCACCTTAGTAGGGGCAACCTTTATAGATCTCACAAAGGCCTCTGATACTGTGCACCACTCACTACTCCTCAGACAACTGTCCTCCCTAGGCCTTTCTGCTGACTCTTCACTTTTGTTTAAAAGCTATTTGGAAGACAAACTCTCAAAGTGTAAAAATAGCCAATGTCATCTCTGATCGACAGTCCGTTCACTATGGTGTCCCTCAGGGATCTATTTTGGGACCACTGCTTTCTGCATCTTTCTCAATAATCTTCCTCATTTCTGCAACCAATGGATTATCCTGTATGCGGATGATGCCATCATCTACACCATCAACCCTAACCCAATGCAACTGGAACACCACCTTCAATGAAGCTTTGAGGAAGTGGAGGACTGGTTCCTCAAATACAAATTGATCATGAACTACAAGAAAGCAAAAGTCATGATGTTCAGCAGCACCTGGAATAAGCACAAATTACATTCACTAACCATCAAAAATCATCTTGACATTCCACTCGAATAAGTAAAGCACTTTAAATACCTGGTGGTCACCATCGACAGTTATCTAACTTACAACCAGCACATTGACACCATTGCCAGGGCAGTAAACATCAAGATCGACCTACTACACAGGCACAAACATCGCCCGACACCGGATGCCCTTAGACTTGCCATTCACAGCTCTGTCTTATCCATCGTAGACTACGGTCTGGTAATCTACAGCGCAGCATCCTCATCATCCCTCCGGAGAATATCCATAGCTCTGAATAAGGCATGCAGGCTACTCACTGGTGCTGCAAGTCTCACCCACACATGTGTGCTCTATGCCCAGACAGGCTGGCTTCAGCTAAGTGGAAGGATTCAATATCATATCTGTCTTTTAGCCAAAAAACACTTCTTGGCCTCATGCCTCCTGGTATGGAAAACCTGCTCAGCCACCACCGCACTTTTCAACATACGCGAAGCTCTGGTAGCCAGCTTCTCCATGTACCAAGATGCCGGACATCTCAGGGGCAATGCTCATTTGCCTACAGGGCTCCTCTTTGGTTAAATGCACTTGGCAGTGATATAGTATCACTTCCTTACCTGGGCACGTTCAAACTCGTGCTCCACCAGCATCTCACCTCTAATAGCACCTGTGACTGTTATGCCTAATTCCCCCTGCTTACAAGCCACTGTCCTACCTATCAGGCTCCCATTTTGCCTCACCTCCCAGCTACATCATTCTCCTCCCCACCTTGGACAAAGCCTCTGGCTGCCTCTTCCACCCCCCCATGCCTCCTCCCTGCACCCCCCACCCTCTCTAGCCCCTAACCTCTACTTTAGCTTGACAGGACCTCTTGCTGCCTCCTCCAACTTTCCAATTTCCACTGCTTACCCTCCTCTCTCTCTGATTCACCTTATTTCACCCTTTGTCATGTCTCTTTGACAGTTATAGCTGTTTATTTACTCTGTTTGACTGTATTAATTTTCTGTATTTTGGAACAATGTATTTTGCCTCCCCTGTTTGTTTGTACCCCCCCCCCTTTTTTAATGTGGAGCCTTTAAGAGCTGTTTGTGCTCAAATGTATCGTAATCCAAGACTTTAAAAAAATAAATAAATAAATTGCACTTTTGTGTACTTACCACTCGTGCATCAAATAAAAAGCAGCTTTATTCCATAGTCAGCAGTAAAACTTTAACCAGCTTCATAGAAAAAATGCATGTGCGAATTCATAGGATGAATACTAAAAACAACAAAAGTGCAGTAGTGTAATGAATAGCTAGGAGCAGTGCTATGCCAAACTGGGACAAAAACAACTAACATTTCCTTCAGAAGCAGAGCTTCATCAGAGTTAGTAACTTAATGCAGAAATGCCCTTATATTATTCACCAACATTGATGTGTACAAATTAAAAACTGTAACCAGTGAATGTGACGCATCCTCCAGATATGAGGAGGTACTTATAAAATTACAACCGGCAAGTAAGTTAATGAAAAGTATAATATCAAACCTGATATAAACTACCCACAAGGCAATTTTCACAGTTGGTTAGTGCATGTAATTAGAAAAAAGCTTTACACAGAAACTACAATATCAGGAAATAGAAATGTATAGAGAAATCCAGTCTGTGAATGTTGGAGAGAAGCGCTGAGGATATAAAATGTGCAGGTATTTATTTATATATCCCTTCTTTTGAGAGACATTTCTTTTAGGACTGTGGAACCAATTAACTCTGCAGTACAATGATTCCAAATGTCAGGAATCTATTCTAAAAAACAGATAAAAAGCAGGGCATTATTATATCAGATACTCAGCTATAATAGATCTATACCTTGGATAATTACATCTACTGACCAGCTGTTGAAAATATGCCTTGTGGGTAGTTGATACCAGGTTGGATGTGATACTTTGCATTACCTTTATTGCCAGTTGTAACTTTATGAGCCTCTACGTATCTTGAGGATGTGTCACATTAGTAAGAGACTGCTAATGTCTCTTTCATATATGACACTGTATGCCATATTACATGTAATATGATAAATTTTGAATAGAACCTTTTAACAACAAAACACTACTAATTCCTGATATCATGAACAGTCACTAAAATTATTTTGCAGCTGTATTGGCTCTGACTACATTTTGTTTATTTATCTTGTAAGATCCTCTTTTATTCACATACACATAAACTGCAGATACTAGAAGGAGAAAGTGTACATCTGTAGTGTGCTATTGTACAGTATTTAAAATGTATTGTACTGCATCAGCGGAGTGAGGCTGAAGCTGCCAGGACCACCCTCTGTCTGCCCAGGTGGTCTGAGCACCGCAACTGCGGGCCTCACCCGAACCCAGAGACTGTATCAGCGGACCAAGTCTGAAGCTGCTAGGACCACCCTCTGTCTGCCCAGGTACGGACATCTCCTCCGGGGACAGAAACTGGAGACTTAGGGTATTGCTCACAGACTAGGCAGACCTTGGGTTTCATTTTTGGTGGCCTACCTTGTCATGATCCAATTAGCTGCAGCCTGTCCATAGTGCTCACTGATTGGAGTAGCCAGCCCTGCCTGGCCTGTCACTGCATTTGCTGAAAATGTTTCTGTTTAAAAATACACTGCCTATATTGTAACTTACGTGATTGCACAGAAAGAGACTAAAGTGTGTTAGAGAAAGTTAATTACTGGGGTTTTGCAGAGTATTTCACAGCTCTAGTTACACGAGCGATCTCTGCACAGAATTTGTTAACCCACCCCTCTAGTTTTTCTATTTTTATTTTTATTGTATTTTATTTGCTCTGTCTTTAGCTTTCCCCAGACCAAGTGGCACCCTGCCAAATCTTGGTCTGCAACCTGACCCCAATTAAGGCGTTTTATTTTATTTCTGCTCCTTGAACTGCCCCCAACCCCTACCTATCTTTATTAATGCCCCCGTCCTTTCTTTCTTTAGGTGGTCCAAACACTGCAACTGTGGGCCTCACCCAATCCCGGAGGCCACATCAGCGGACCGGGTCTGAAGCTGCCAGGACCGCCCTCTGTCTGCCCAGGTACAGACATCTCCTCCGGGAACAGAAACAGGAGACTTGGGGAATTTTTCACGGACTAGGCGGCCCTTGGGTTTAATTTTCAGTGGCCTATCTTGCCATGCCCCAATTGGCTGCAGCCTGTCCATGGTGCTCACTGATTGGAGCAGCCAGCCCTGCCTGGCCTCTCACTGTATTTGCTGAAAGTTTTTCTGTTTAAAAATATACTGCCTGTATTGTAACTTAGCCAATTGCACAGAAAGAGATTAAAGTGTGTTAGAGAAAGTTAATTACTGGGATTTCACAGCTCTAGTTACATGAGCAATCTCTGCACAGAATTTGCTAACCAACCCCTCTATTTCCCCAGACCAAGTGGTGCCCTGTCAAATCTCAGATGTAACCCACCCTCTGATTAAGGCTTTTCGTTTTATTTCTGCTCCTCGAACTGCTCTCAACCCCTACCTATCTTTATTAACTCCCCCTGTCCTTACTCTCTTTAGGTGGTCCGAGCACTGCAACTGTGGGCTTCACCCGAACCCGGAGACCGCATCAGTGGACCGGGTCTGAAGCTGCCAGGACCACCCTCTGTCTACCCAGGTATGGACATCTCCTCCAGGGACAGAAACAGGAGACTTGGGGAATTTTCAGCCCACCCGCCTACTCCTGCCCCCTACACTCTTTAAATGCACTTAAAACCCTCTCCTACATTTCTGCCTTTCAACTATTGGCTGCTGTCTGGTTGCTCCTCAACTTTAAAAATACAGCCATCTCTTTTCTGTAAAGTTTATACCTACCTAGTACTCCACTTCCCATAGTTAAACCTACCTGCACTTTCTCCTACCAGCCTATTTTGTCCCTTAACAGCATCCTTAGCTAGTGCCCTATCCCTATGTTACCACTTACATCCTCCATTATGTTCCTGATAACCACATTAGTCACTCTAAGTGTGTGGCTGGTAATCAGCCCCAGCTCTCTAAATGTCCACCCCTCTTAACAAAATGGACACCACAACTATAAAACACAACCTACTGTGTAACTCTACTCTCTCGTTGTGGACAAAAAAAACACGTCTACTCCTACTCGGACATTTTCTTTTTTTTTTATTTACTGTACTTTTTCCTGCCATTGTCCCGATCAGCTCTCCTCCTCCTTTCCTTCCTCCGGTCTCAGGTTGCCTGCACCGAGCTCCACGCGGCCACCACCTTGAACTCCCTCACAGCTTACCCCCTCCCGTGGAGGGGAGGCAAGGGACCCCCTAATCCCACACCTAGCATGGACCTGGATCAGGTGGTGCCGGAGGAGACAGTGTGTGCCGGCAGATGACCATCAAGTCGCACAACCCTGACCACTGTTTTTTCCGCTTTTTCCCCTTATAGGAGTGCGGCATGAAATGATGCCTGTGATGGGGTTTGTGCATGCTCCTGTGTGTGCCCATGTCAAGCGTCTGCCACATACCATCCCATGCTTGTATGGCTCCATGCCATCGAGCCCCAGCTCTGCTATGGGTCAGGCATGCACCGGCTGCTGAAATCCCCCCTCCCCAGAGATGGAGAGCAGTCTGTTGGATGCTCAGTCCATCTCCTCCCTGCCGAGCCATGTTGACCGGTGCTCGTTCCCAAACATAGGTCGCCGGCATGGCGCAAGGTGTGGCGTCTAGTACCTCAATCCTCTGTGCCACCGGGCTGTAGCTACTCAGACATTCTGGTGGACCTTACAACTGTCACATAATATGACGCAAGGAACAACAACTAACACCTACCCCATCCCACCGCCAATACCCAACTTCATACCAGCTGTAATGCATAGTAAGAAAAATCAATCCGGAACTAATAACACATTACAAATTATAAGGTATCTAAAGTGGCAGACAATTAGATTATCCTGGCTACTCCTGCTGCTGTCAGGGAATAGTCACCCAAACCCTGGACCAGTGCAACAAGCACGTACACAACACAATAATCACAAGGGCCTAACAGTTGCCTCCATTAATGTATGTATGTTGCCTCCTGGCTAAATTTAACTCACTGCAAGTAAGGGTAACCTAGCACCAACCAGACATACTCTCAGTAGTGGAGACATGGCTCACACCAATGGTAGCTGACACAGTTATTCAGATACAGGGGTACTCATCCTTCAGACTTGACAGGATAGGCAAACGAGATGGTGGGTGCATAATTTACTTAAAAGACTGCTTCCAGGGAGTAATGCTTCCTCCAGTTAAGTCCAGTACCAACACCCAAATACTGGCACTAAAAATACTTCTAGGCACCCTGGGGAAGAGCCTTTCAGTGGTATCTGTGTACATCCCACCCAAGGATCAATCCAGTGGTTTCAAGGTGGTCCTTGACTTCCTCACTAATCTCTGTCACAAATCTGAACTTCTAATGGTTGAGGATTTTAAAATGAACTGGAAATCTCCTGACCCAGCATTCTACGGAGACGCCCTATCCTCCATCCACATGTCCCAGCTTGTTGACTCTCCCACTCGCCAAAATTACCAGCCAGGAACTAGCATGTTAATTGACCGGTTGATCACCAATCATCTGCAGTGAATTACCCGCACAATGGTCCTCTCTGATTCCATCAGTGACCACTCTCCCATACTCTGCACATGGTCCAACAAATCCCCCAAGACCCCAGCCAAGACTATCACAACAAGAGTTCTATAAAAAGGGAAACTCAGTGCATTAAAAGTGCACTTGGTGAGCCAAGACTGGGATGCTATTCACACAACTACAGACGTAGACACTGCGCTGGAAAGCTTTATTAAACTTTTAATGCTGCCTGCAATATATTTGCCCCCCCCCCACTTAAAATGTAAAGTCAAAGGAGCAAATAATCTGTGGATTTCCCCACAACTCTTAGAACAGATTCAAGCAAGAGACAATCTCTGGAATGCAGCAAAAAGCACAAGGTCACAGGCTGACATCCAGGCCTATAAAATGGCCCACAACAAGTGTACCTGGGCCATACGCATGGCAAAAAGTCAGCATTTTAAAAGTGAACTAACACCTGGAATGACAGTCGAAAATTCTGGGACAATATCAAGACCCTTAATGGCAAACCAAATAAGGCACCATAGGTGCTAGAACAGGAGGGGCCAAAGGGCCATGGCCCTACCACTTTTATAAGTGGCCCTATCACTTTTTGCATTATTATCACAGGAAAATTTACCCTTACATCCTTGGCCATACCATTTTTCAGCCCTCTCTGGCACCAATGTAAGGCACTCCTCACAATGCTGAATGTAGATGGTGGCCCAACGCAAGGCTCTATTATGATCGCAAACACTTTCAACAGGGCCTTTACTGACCACAGTAGTGTGCTGCCTCGTGACTTTCTCCAACCATCAAGCACCAACAATTCTGAGAAGATGGATGATACCACTAGAACAAACAACCATGAGAAAATGGCAGATATCCAACCTGTCAAGCCCCAACCTTCTACCTCAAATTGTCAAGCTAGCAGAGGCCAAAAGTTACCTCTTCCATGTTCTTGGTAAGGCAAGAACAAGTAGCGACTCCTTAGACCTGGAGCTGATTGGAATCACACTGGATGTGATCCTTCCACACCTAACAAGAATTCTAAACTTATCACTAATAGCTGGGAAATTTCCTCACCTATGGAAAGCTGTAGTGGTAACGCCAGTATTCAAAAGTGGGGATAGAGCTAACCACACAAATTATAGACCAATCTCAATCCTCCCCCCACTATCCAAAGCATTAGAACATATCATTTATGACCAAGTCACTGAGTACCTTGACAAATACCAGCTGCAATGCCCCGAACAACACGGGTTCAGAAGCAACACAGTACCACTACCACCCTAGTGGAATTCACAGGGCACATACAAGATGTGTTAGATCAATGGCTTTTAGTGGAGGCTACCTTCATTGACCTCACCAAGCCTTTGACAGTGGTAATCATGAATTACTGCTAATCCAGCTCTCACACACAGAACTTTTCACAGAAGCAGTGACATGGTTCAGGAGCTACCTCTCTGAGAAAGTTCAAAGAGTCAAAATCATGGATGTCCTCTCAGACAGCCGAAGTGTAGCAACAGGGGTCCCCCAAGGCTCCATCCTGGGTCCTCTGCCCTTTAGTCTATTCCTGAACCAACTACCACAAGCCGACAACGATAAAGTCTTACTATATGCAGATGACACTGTACTCTGCTCAGGGCATATCAATCCTATAGTCCTGGAAAGTCAAATGCAGGCCAATTTCACGGCAATCAAGAATGGTTTCTTAGTACAAAGTACTGCTGAACTATAAAAAGACAAAAACTATGCGTTTCGCATCCTCTCACAACAGGAACAGATCCCATCACCTGAATGTCAAAAATAGCAGTAATGAGCCACTTGAAAGGGTTCAAATGTTCAAGTCCCTAGGGATTGCTTTTGACTGCCCACTGTCTTTCGCTCAGCATAGTGAGCTAGTCACCAAAACAGCTAATACCAAGCTTGAGTTCTCCACAGGAACAAACATTGCCACACAGGTGAGGCACTGACTCTAGCGGTAACTAGCTCAGTCCTGTCTGTTATAGAATATGGACTGGTGGTATACAGTGCCACTACCAACACAGCCCTCAATTGCTTAAAAATTAAGCTCAATAAAGCATGCAGACTTATATTGGGAGCTCATCGCCTCACCCACACCTGTCAGCTCTTTGTGCAGTCCGGCTGGCTCAATCTTGACTGCCATATAAAATAGCAGCTATGCCTACTGGCCTTGAAATCCACTCTGGGATTAACTCCCCCTGGTGTGTGTAACCAATTCAGCAAAACCAACTATCTTAGGAATACAAGAGGGATAAACAACCAGCCCTACCTAGTCCCAAGGTCAACGATCATATGAGTATCAGGCACCCACTTGGCAAAATACATTGCCTGACAAAATCCAATCTGCAACCAAAATTGGTCAATTTAAATCCATGCTACATGCCTTACTTACCTCAACCAGTACCTGCAACTATTGAGTATAATAGATGCCTGACCCAGCTCTTTTTTAGCTGCCCCTTCCCAGTAATTATCCAACTATCATCCCATTAGATTATTCCACCTCTTTTCTCCCTCTTTTCCCACCCCTCAAGATCTCACACTGCTTATCTTCCTTGCAGTGAACTATCTTACTTGTTGTCCTCACCTCATGGTATTTTCCAACATGTCATCCCAAAGATCTCCACCTCCTTCCCCTTCCCCCCTTTCCCTCCTGTCCTTCTGCTGTAAAGTTTCCTCTACTGGACAGCCCTCCTCCATCAAATTCTAACCCCTTGCCCCTCCGCCCTCAAATTTACACCACTCTCACTGCCAGTCCTCTCTCACAGCCCTACAGACACATTTCCCACTTGTCTCCTCCTGACCCATCCTAACTTCTCCCCTCCAGTATCTGGCCAATTGGCCAACCATCCCAACAACACTAAGCTCACCTGACCTTTCAACAGCACTTATGACAAGAACAAAATGAACTTGTTTGCATCATTTTACTATTTTTATATGTCGCCGAGATAATGGTTTTACAATGAACTGCCTGCTTGTCTTTGTCTACAACTCTATTCTCAGTACAGCAGCACTGGAGAACAGCACATGTAGTGCCGCTCCATAAAAGCAGTCCCAAGGATGACCCAGGAAATTACAGACCAGTCAGTCTGTGGGCAAGATCATGGAGACCATACTAAAGGAAAGGTTGGGGGAATATCTAGAGGAGCATGGTCTCCAGGATGCAAGGCAGCATGGGTTCATGGAGGAAGAGACTGTGTCAAACAAATCTGATTGACTTCTTTGACTGTGTCACTAAGACAGCAGACAGGGGCCAAGCAGTAGACATCCTCTATTGTGATTTCAGCAAGGCCTTTGACTCTGTGCCCCATAAAAGGTTGATCAGGAAGTTGGTGGATCTCGGGGTTAGGGAAAAGATGGACAGATGGGTGGAAAACTGGCTGAAGGACAGAAGCCAGAGGGTGGTTGTGGGAGAGAGTTATCTGGCACAAGACAGGTAACCAGTGGCTTCCCGCAGGGCTCGGTGTTGGGGCCGGTGTTGTTCAATGTCTTCATCAATGACACTGGAGATGGCATTATGGGCAAAATGTGCCCATTCATGGATGACACCAAGCTCTGCGGGAGAGTAGACACAGCTGAAGGGATACAGGACCTACAGGAAGATCTGGAAAAGATAGGGAGGTGGTCCAGGATCTGGCAACTTGGCTTCAATGCCAAGAAATGCAAAGTTATGCATATTGGAACCCAGAATCCTAGGACAGGGTACTACCTGGGTGGAGTCCGAGTATCTGCATCAGAGGAGGAGAAGGACCTGGGAGTGATGATCACTAATGACCTGAAGCATTCCATGCAGTGCAAGAAAGCAGCAGCAAAGGTAAACAAGATGCTGGGATGCATAGCTAGGGGATCAGTAGTAGGAGAGAGGAGGTTATACTGCCCTTGTACAGGTTACTGGTAAGGCCGCATCTAGAGTATGGAGTTTAGTACTGGTGCCCACACCTCAAACAGGACATTAACCTGCTGGAGAAGGTCCAAAGGAGAGCTACAAAGATGATAGCTGGTCAGCAGGGTAAGACATATGAGGAGAGGTTGAGGGCACTGAACATGTACTCCCTGGAAGATGGGGGGAGAGAGAGAGAGAGAGAGAGAGAGAGAGAGAGACAGAGAGAGAGAGAGAGGGGACATGATTGGGACCTTCAAGTACTTGAAAGGAATATATAAGGTTGATAAGGAGAGACTCTTTAAACTGAGTGGCAACCATAACACGAGGGGCACAGTCCTAAGCTGGAGGGTGGGAGGTTTAGGAGGGAGGTCAAGAAACACTTCTTCACAGAGAGGGTGGTGGACACTTGGAATGCACTGCCAGAAGTAATCTTGTTGGAGACAGTGGGCAGCTTTAAGAGAGGCTGGGACAGGTATAAGGGAGGGTAAGGGTCAAGGGTAGGGAGGATGGGAGGAGTGAGGAGAGGGGGTGGGGACAGTAGCTCAAGCTGTGGACCCTGTAACATGAGCAGACTTGACAGACCAAATGGCCTTCTTCTGCTGGCTTCTTTGTATGTTCGTATGAACTACTGACTGTTAGTTTGGCTATTCAGTATTGTTCACTTTGTTATTACTTTTTACTCTGACATGGCACCTTAGTAAACAAGCTTTTAGTTCAGAGGTCTTTGTAATCTAAAATTTTAAATAAATAAAAACTTAATCTAAACATATTCTAAACCTCTTAAACCTGGTAAATAGTATAAGTGCAGTATTTGGTGAATGAAGTACCAGGATATAATGTAATTCATTACAATAAGAGATGACCTGAGTGCTGAGTGCTCTGATTTGTTTTTTGTAGTGTCCCTCAATGCAACAAATGGGAAGCTATAATCAAGGCCCCTAGAATTCTGCGGCTGCAGAATTTTGCACAGAACTTGCAATCTACCTCAGAACTTCTGCGGTGCCTCAGAATTCACTTTTCTTGGTGATTTTTTATTAATATTTCTGTTTATCCATAGAATCTGGTTCCCGTCCCCTCTTTTTATATCTAAACCCCCATATATGCTCAGAATGTGATGTCATCATTGCTATAACATCATACTAATGAAATGACTGCATTCTGCAACAGAAATGAACAGTCACTTATCTACCACAGCTCCCACTGCCAGAGACGGTGGCACAGCACACCATGCATGGTGATATTTGCTCAACCTACACTATAGCCTAATACAATTTTCAGTCTTAAATTATTGCACTAGGGCCAACTTAAAACCTTGTCAATAGCACAGACCTGTTAAGTCCATACCTCACTTTGTACAAACCTATTTGTGCCTTTAAGGTATAGAGACGCCATCTGAAATGAATAACTGGTAAAATGAATTTAACTGTTATTTTTAAGAACAATAAAGTAATTGTGCCCCGAAAAGTGGAATATAATAATGTGTAGACCTGTTGAAAGGATAGACCTGTTAAATAAATAATTGCCCTGTATGCATTTTTGCCAGGGTTATTGATTACATATTGTCATTGGTTGATAGAATCACCTAAAAGTTATGGAGAAATGTTGTGTGTAGGGACAACTGTTGGGCCAGAGGGTAGCATGCTGTGTTTCCGTGCCGGCAACTCAGGTTCAGAGATTAGCTCTGGGAGCTGGCTGGGCAGCACAAGGATTGATGGAACACATCACTGCTCGGAGCCTGGGAAGGTATGGTGCAGTGTTCTGTCACATGGTGGACACATTGTGATGGGCTGGAGAGCTCTATCTCACAATCTGTTCACATGCATGTCATGGCCTGATGATGTTACACAGTGAGTCAGGGAAAGCAGGTTGACATGAAAAATGAGTTTTGCAATAACTCCTCTATTCCATTTCTAATGGGACCTGTATGAATGAGGATGCAAGTTCATGGAAATGAAAAAAAAAAATTATATATATATATTTATGCAACAGGGGTCAGGATAAAAACTGTAGAATAAAACCATTTATCTTCGCTACTATGGTAATAAATTTATTTATCCACATAGTAACTACATCATCACCCATTTATCCACACAGTAACTACATCACTAGCTCATTTATCTACACAGTTCTCTTCAGAATTCATTTAGAATGTTCGGCCTCAGAACCAGTACTAACCATATTTAAATGTCAATAACTTAAAAACGAAAAAAGATAACATGGTACTGTGAGCACGAAAATTGTTCAGCACAAAATTATCTACAAAATGAATACTGTTTCATTTATATAAACCCTGTATATTGTATATGGTTAGCAAGAAAACAGAAGAAAATGTAATTTTTTGTTTACTTTTTTGACAAACAAATATAAATAACTTTAAAACAAAAATGATAGCATGGTACTGTGAGCACGAAAATGTTCAGCTCAAAATATCTACAAAATGAGTGGTGTTTCATATATAGATACCATTTTGTTTTTTATAATTAGCAAAAACAGCATAAAATTCAATTTTCTTTTCCTTTTTGACAAATTATTTACACCTACCAAATCAAAATGTTCACACAACATCTAAACCTGTTGCATAAATGGAATATGCAGTGGTTCAGTGTGTGATAATGCATTTATTTTGTACAGTTTCCAGTGACCTCTTGTAACTCTCACTCGTGCCTTCGGCACTCGTGAGGTTACTTGAGGTCACTGGAAACTGTACAAGATAAATGCATTATCACACACTGAACCACTGCATATCCCTTATGTATGTTACAGATTGCATATAAATAAATAAGTGATAAACAGTGGGAATCTCATGAGTGGTGTAGAAAGCACATACAAATATATAAGTGATAGACAGTGGAGACCTCACTAGTGGGATAGATAGCATGCATATAGAAATTCCTTATTTATCACATAAGATCCCCTCTGCATATGTCATTTATGCAACAGGCTAGGACCTTAAGGGAGAGACATTTGTTTTGCTTTTTTGGGCATAACATTATTTTTATAAGTCTATTATTTTTTGAACTAGTGTTACTGTGCTTTCCACCATCCTGATTGCTATAACCACTGCCGTGAAAGTGAAGTCAGGATGACAAGCTGACACTGTGATGTGGTAGTTTGTTAGTGCCGCAGAACTTCCACAGAAATTACAAACCACCGACGCAGAAGTTCTGTGGCAAATGGTAGTCTTACCGCAGAACTTGGTCCCACTGTGCCACAGAAAAGTAGGGGCCCTGGCTATAATGAACTAGAGTTCTGTTTGTTATAGAAAGGGACTATGATATCTAGATGTAGTACTGCTTTTCTGTTTCTGCCACTGCAGGTGTAAAGGGCTGCTCTAGTATTAATTTGTCTATGATGTTAAACAGGAAACTCATTTTGCCGTCGGGGTTATTCTTTGACTTGTAGCCTCTGAGTTCATGCAGGCATCAATGTCATCTGTTTGGTCTGGCAGGCTACATCATAGCTGCAGCATCACTCTGGGTAAATGCACTGCCCCCTGACATTTCTGGCTCCTCAACGATAGGCTCTTTTAAACGTAGACTGCGCCAGCACCTGTTTGATACGAGCAGCTGCAAGTGCCCCCACTAAGGCTCAACACGCAGCAACACTCTGCCTCTAGCACTTATCTTTACCTCTGTCATGACAGCATAGTCAAACAGCAGCACTTTGCCCACCTCCCTACCCTACTCTGCCCCTTGTCCCTGGACCTCTTCCTACCCTCCTCCCTCCCTGTCTTATGTGCTCTTCTCATCTAGCTCTCCCACTCCCATTGTATCCTTCCCTATCCTTGTTTGCTTATCTTCTTGACACAGGCATACATTGTACAATGCCTCCACATAGCTAGTGCTTTGTTTGTTTTCTGTACCCTCCATGAATATCTTTCTCAGTATCTGTATATTTGTGCACAGTATTATACCTTGTTGTCTAATGTATCTGACTTGGAACCTTTCAATGAGCATCTGCTCACAGGTATTATCCAAGAACTCAATAAATAAATAAAAAGAAATAAAAATTAGTTTATCATGGCTTTCCTCATTTAGCCACAGTATATTCCAAATTATTCAAATTCATCTGTCTTCTTTGATATGTGCTAAGAAATTTTTCTGTCAAATAAGCAGTTATCTTAAGGGTACTCATTTGGACAAACCGAACTAGATAGTTTCTGCTAAACATAAGACTGCAACTAAGACAGCAGGAAAATATAGGAAATTGTTGCAAGCTAAGGTGCAAGGGCTGATAGCTTTAGTCAGTTAGCCCCACAGTAACAGGACAAAACTGCACACATGACATCCTGTTAGCACTGCCACTGCTATTTTAAGGAGCACAGTTAGCGTGCATCTAATCTGTTAGTGCAGAAGTGCTAGGTAGACCAGGTCCCTATGCAAATGAGAGTTGCCTCCATGCATGCAGGGTGCACTGGTATTTTATATACCTCCTGAAAGCGCTAATAGGCTGCCAGTGCAGTCCTAGTTAACTCTTCCAGGAACCATGTTTTAACAAGGCACTAATGATAATGCATTAATAAAACAATGGACCCTGGCATGAAGTTCCCTCCACTGTCACCCAGTCCTGTTTTTTTCTAGTTTTTCTTGGTGCCAGTGGTATCCTTTCTCCATCATCCAGTCCCATTCATTGCAGTACTCACTTGGTGCCAGCAGTATTCCTTACCTGATGCAGTCCTATTTTTTCTAATATATGTGGTTGCAGTTGTATCCCCCCACCTAGTCCCATCTGTTTTAATGATCCATGGTTCCAATGATATCCCCTCCCTAATGCAGTCGTGTTTTTTAACAATCCCTGGGATTCTTGTGGTCCATCTCTCCTATCCTGTTATTCCTGGTGTCCAGTGTGCCTTCTTCCCCACGTCCCCCAGTCTTGAGATGGTGGCTGGCAGTAACACTCCACTCTCCTCCTTTACCAGCCACTGTCTAAGTCCCAAAAGTAAACTATCAGTGCTCAATCAGAATACTGATATTGTGCTTACATAAGTAAAGATGAATAACTGATGCAGTAGCCAGTCATGAGCTGAGTTCGGCTTGTGAATATGTAATTAGACTTGTAATTCGCAGTAATGTGGATAACTCATTATAAAGAAAAAAGGAAAGTTAAATATGGAAAATACTGAAATATAAGCTGCATTGGGAATATTTTGTTTTTTAAACTTTTTCCCTGAGTTCTCATAGGCACTTTAACTGTACCCTTTGTATTTCTGCAAATGGCAATTCATCTCCATGCAAGTACATGTCCATCATCATCATCACTTTTATTACCATAAGGTGCCCTTCCAATGCTCAGGGCGCCTTTACAATGCTCATTAAAAACACAATATTACAGCTTAAAAAGATTAAAACATACCAATAAACTACATCAATACACATTTTCAGTAAGTTCCTGAAAATGCCTGGCTAAACAAGTAGGTTTTCAGCGACTAGTACTAGAACAGCAGAACACTAGAAGGTCATTCACAGTAAGGGAGTTGAGAACAGGATCCAGTACAGGTGTTTATGGGCTGTATGATTTTGATAACTGACTCACTTGCTTCTTATAATGTTGAGTACACCAACAGTGTGATCTGCCATCAGAAGAACACCGCATTAGACTGTGTGTGTCTTTGTGTATATCCTTCTACTATATTTTGGAGTGAGCATATATGTTGTACATATTTATGTGTTTGTGCACATCTGTGTGTCTTTGTATATTGGGCCGTGTATGTGCATATGTGTTGTACATATAGCATTTGTGCATGTGCGGGTATCTGTATATAACTGTATACTGGGGCGTGCATGCATATGTGCTGTAGAAGTGTGTGTGTGTGTGTGTGTGTGTGTCTGTCTGTCTATGGATGTGTGTATGTATGTATGTATGTGTGTGTGTGTGTGTGTGTGCGCGTGCACATGTGTATTGTACAAGTCTGTGTGTACACATGCATTTCTACAACTCTGAATATTGGGGTACAAATGTTAATGTGTGTTGTACATGTTTGACTGTGTATTCATATATAGTACATGTCTGTGTATGCTCTTGTCAACAAATCTGAATTTTCAGAATCTCGCAATAACTGAAAAACAGGAAAAGACCTATAAAGTGAGAACCTTTCTCTGCGTTCTTTCTTTTTCTTTGTACGTTACAGTCTGGAGTTGGGAATCCTAAATATGAACGTGTAGTAATTTTTTTCCACCATCTGCCTACTATGTTAAACATTTAGCTTTTGAAACTTCTAAGCATCTGGGAGCAGAAAATAGAAAATGTGTTGCATTCTTGTTTAAAGCTCCAAGTGGGAATTTCAGGCTCTCACACTAATAGGAACACCTGTGCAAAGTTCTCACTTTAGTATCCCAAAATGTTTGTGTGCGTGTGTGTGCGTGTGTGTGTGTGTGTGTGTGTGTGTGTGCTCGCGCGCACTGAATTTCTTTTCAGCACCGAAAGTCCCTACTATCCCTAGGCATCCAGCAATGTATGTTATATACTGTAAGATCTTTAATATGCTTAGTTGCTTGTATCAAACATTCTTAATTTGGACCAAACTGGTTCAAGGTGCAGAGATACTTGCAGAAACCTTTTGAGGAGTGCGATGTGGAGCAGCTGTTGAGCAGGAGCTATCATCAGCAGAAAGGCCAAATTCTGGAGGATCATCTCAAACAGATAAATGCTGATACTTGGAACATGGCTGCTTGCTGAAATGGAAGGGGAAGGGGAAGGAAAGGATTGTGGGAGGATGGGGGAATGCAGTTTGGCTGCTGAACTCAGCTCCATTGTTGTGAGAGTGCTGTTCACATGAGTGCAGTAAAGTATAAATTTCCCAGAGTTCCAGGTGATCCCAAAGTATGAGTGACCCTGAAGCATGAGTGCCACGAAACAGGAGTGTGGTGTGTAACTAACTGACTATCGGGGATACTGGTAGGGTGTCCGCAGGGCAAACTGCAGGCATTCTGGGGGAGGAGACAGGGCAGCCCAATGTATGTCTGCCCTCTGTCTTACAGGGGGGCAGAACAGGCATGGTACCCTACTGTGTGAGGGGAAGACACTTACTGGATTTGTATTTATGAGCCATTGTATGTTTGCCTTTGAAGCCCTCATTGCTGGTGTCCGGGGGGGGGGGGGGTCAAAGGGCCTAATGTAGTTAAAAGAATGCTGGCTGCAGACTGATGGTGCCAGTACTCTTAGGCCCCATACCTTAACAACCTTGTCCACACTTGATTATGCTCTGGAAGGTGGATGACAAAAGGCTTCTCTATGGGGAAGAGGAGGGGAAGTAAAAGGGGACAATGGAACAGGTGAGGAGTTGGGGTTGTGAGATTATCAGGGAAGGCCAGAACAGGGTAGGTGACATACAACAAACACCTTCAAGTAAAACAACGTTCTATAGGACAGAGCTTACTGCCCTGTAGAGAACACGACCTTCACAGGAACTCCTGCTACTGTATTAGAGATGTGTTAAGTTGGTAAAATTTGCTCCACAAATTTAGCACAATTTGTATAGTGCAGATCATTCTACAAAGCGTGAAGTTTTCACCATGAAGTGAGCAATTCTGCCTGCAAAGTGCGGAGTTTCAACCACGAAGTGCAGAATTTCACCCGCGAAGGGTGGAATTTCACCATTCACAGACAAAAGTCCATCGTACACTAGGGGAAATTCCACACTTTACAGTGAAAACTTTGCACTTCGGGCATTGTTGAATTTGCTGAGTGCAGAGAATACTTTGCAAAACTTTGTGAATGCGAATTTCAGCCACTTCACTGCAACTTCCCCGGAAAATTAAAAACTTCACCACATCTCTGTTCTGTATATAGTACCAGAAGCAGTGTATTTTTATTTCAAAGTTGGAAAAGAGCCCTGGTTTATTTTGCAGCAGATCTTATAAGTGAAATGAAGATTGGGGGCACTGGACTCAAGCAGCCCTAAGTAATTTGCAAGACACAGAAAACCATTATAGTCAAACAGTTAAAATAATCAGCAGTAAAACTGATGCTTTCACACAGTGATAGAATGTGGTAGAACAGAATGTAGGAAACTTACAGTACAGGCTGCAGTTGATACAGCATCCAAGTAAACATACTGAACCACTGCAATTGAGGCAGAAGTACTAGAAGAGAATGCAAATCTAGGCAACAGACTGGAACAGTCTGGAAAGATGCATTGGGCACATGACCCCTGTTTGCTGGGATTGCCTGAAGAAATAGAGGGACCAGATGCTTTAACATTTGCAGAGACATGACTAGTCAATCAGCTGGAACTTTGATCTTTCAGGCTTGAGAGGGTGTACAGAGTCTCACTTTCATAGGCAGTCACTCACATACTGGGGCTCTGAGCAATGCTTGTGATCTTTGGTTTCACAAGGACCAGGACACAGTTTAGTATGTGACAAGAGGGAGACAACTGTAGATTAGGTGCCCCAATATTGAAATTTCTGGACTTAGCATACTCAACATGTTGGAAACAGAAAGGCTTTGATGACATCAGACATTAAGTATGACTGAGAAAAACCTCATTTTTCACCTGACTAAGACATTATACATCTTTACAGCTCCAGAAGATGCCTCATTTGCTGCATTAATTCAGTAGGTGATGGGGTGTTTTCATGATTAAATAGGTGTCTACACATGTGACTTGTAACATGTTACTGTGGAGCTGGTGAGACACTTTGAACTTTTATGCTGGTAGTGGGTCACTCTATTTGGAACACTGAGTGGTCCTACACATCATATATGGGATGTAATACAGAACTGGGGTGGATTCAGAATTTGGACCTGTAAAATAGTTATTCTACAACGGGCACAAAAAAATAGAGAGAATCCTGCATTTTGATTGGCTGGCTGGCACCTTTCCAGCATTGTAAATCCTCCAGAGCACCCACTGGAAAAGGTGCCAGCCACCACTCAGCCGCATCAGGAACTCCCTGGCAAATCCCTCCGTTCCTTGCAAACACACCACTGCCAAACACACAGACGACAGCGAGATTACCTTGTCCTTAATCCAACATCTGATACTCCGTCACTAGTCTCAAAAGTTCAGAAAAACTGCCGCAACATTCCGAAAAAACGAAGCACCGGAAAGAAAAAAACAAAGAAAATGCAGTTTATTCTCTCCAAAGCGAAGAAGCTGAAAAAATTTGGAACAGTGGCGGTGGAAATCTGTGATCCTCCGGCACATGCGCAGAACTCACAAAAAAATCCGAGCAGTACTGCTGCAGTGAAAAACAAATGAGCAGCAACTTTTAAAACAAACGGACGTTTCAAATATTTTTTTGTAAAAAAACAAGCAGGACCTTTGTATAATCGCAATATATTGCAATTATACAAAGTCCCTGTTTGTTTCTGTAGAAAAAAAAATATTTAAAAGGTCCCTTCGTTTTCAAAGTTGCTGCTCATTTATTTTTCACTGCCAATGGACTGCTTGGATTTTTCTGCGAGGTCTGTGCATGTGCCGGAGGATCGCCGATTGTCTTAGCTTATTTGCTGTCGGGAAAATTAACCGCATTTTCTTTTCTTTTTGTTTTCGGGTGCGTCGCTTTTCTGGAATGGTGCAGCAGTTTTGGTGAAGTTTTGAAGCTAGCGACGGAGTATCAGATGTCAGATTAACCACTAGGAAATCTCGCCATCCGGCTGTGTTCTTGGCAGTGGTGTGTTTGCGAGGAACAGAGGGAGTTGCCAGGGAGTTCCTGATGTGGCGGAGTGTTGGCTGGCGCCTTTTCCAGTGGGTACCCTGCAGGATTTACGACGCTGAAAAGGTGCCGGCCAGCCAATCAAAATGCAGGATTCTGTCCGTTTTTTTGTGCGTGTTGTATAATAAAGGATACATGCCTACGGTA
Source organism: Neoceratodus forsteri (assembly GCA_016271365.2). Classification (NCBI taxonomy): domain Eukaryota; kingdom Metazoa; phylum Chordata; order Ceratodontiformes; family Ceratodontidae; genus Neoceratodus; species Neoceratodus forsteri. The sequence goes on from CM028129.1 coordinate 1,131,117,162, forward strand.
CGGTCCATGCATAAGATCAATTACTAATACATTCCATGCAGGCTGTGAGCATATGGGTAACAACAATCTCTAACAACTTGTAAATTCAGCCAGAATCTAAGTAGGACCCTTCACTGGTATAGAGCTGCAGGTGGTCAGATCCAAGGTATTATTCCCTGATTGCCTAAGATACTTATTTAGTGAGGGAAAAAGGAAGAGAAAGGAGGATGCAGTAATAAAAAAAAAAAAAGAGCAGATAAGAACGAAGCAAAAGTTTCTGAGAGGATGATGAGATAAGGACTCACTGTCTGGGCAGCAGAAGTGCATATGGAAATATACTGGTAAATACTAGCTAGTAAAGGGGAGGGTCATGCTAGAGGAGGATTACAAGGGGGAGGAGGTGCGATCTCACATATGTGTGAGTGCAGATATGCTTCCCACTTCTTCTGATATTTAGGAAGGTGTCCCTTCCCTGTGGCTGTAACTCTCTCAAAGAGGGCAAGTCTAGCCAGAGCCAACCTCCAGGTAAGGATCGAAGGAGATGTGGGCTGTTTCCATTGCATCAGAATGGCCCTCTTAGCCCCCATAACCGCCACCAAGAGCCATGCCCTGAGTGGGGCAGGTAGTGGATCCAATGCTGAAACATCACCTAAAAGGAGACTGCTGTGGCAGTGTAAAATCTCTTTGCCCACAATCTTAGAGCAGTCCTTCGGCACCACAGTCCAAAAGTGGTGAAGTACAGGGCATGTCCACAAAATGTGAAGGAGATGGGCTGGAGTGGCCTGACACCACCAGCATCTAGCATGGCTCAGGATTCCCAGCTTATGAAGCATGGCTGGTGTCCTATACCATCTGCGGAGTATTTTAAGTTGTATCAGCTGGCTTTTGGCATCTTCGTAGGCTGTGTGAGCAGCCCTTAAGCAGATAAACCACTGTTAAGAGGGTAGAGTGCATTGAAGCTCTGCCTCCCACGCTAGCCGACAACTGGAGGTAGTGTCCGGCTGTGAATCCCTCAGTATCCTATAGATGGTTCCCACCAGGCCTTGGCTTTTTTTGGGCTTATGTAGTGTGGCCAGGAAGCTCCACTCACCCTCCCTCTGGGATTTAGTCAGCAAAGGGTGACGAGCGCTCCTTATCTGCAGGTACCTCCAAAAGTCTTTCGCCGACAGAGCAAAGTTCTCCCGCAGCTGGTCGAATGACACCATGGTTTTCTTGTCTGGGAGAAGGAGGTCCCCCATTATACAGACTCCTTTATTTGCCTAATGCTGCCATAAAAGGGGTTTGCGATCAACCAAGATAAGCCCATTGTTCTATAGAGGGGCGTACTTGACTGGGGGGAGGCCAGCTGATCTCGGGACATTTGTAAGGGTCATAGTTCGCTGCCATGCCCTACTAGTCTCAGACATAATAGGGGTAATCAAAGAACCCAGAGTTTTAGTATTGGTCAAAAGTGAGAAAAGCGAATTACCCTGCAACAGTACTGATTCCAACTGTATTCATTGTGGGGAGGAGGTCTGCCTTGGGACAAACCAAGCAGTAGCTTAGGCTGCTCAAAAGGCTAGCTGATACCCACCGAACCAGGGAAGCCCAAGGCCACCCCTGGACCAGTGTGCCCTAAGTTTTGCACGTCCCCAACGGGCTGCCTTCCCTTCCCAGGGAAATGAGGAGACCAATTTGTCCAGAGAAGAAAACAATTTATGAGAGAGAGAGGTACAACCAGCTGACTTTTCTGTGCCATGAATCTTAACTGCGAAAGTGACCCCCAATCCACACATACATAACGGCTTCACAGTAGATAGTGCAACTAGCCTATGAGCCTTCTGTTTCAAGAGACTGTGGTTTGGCAAACTATATTTTAACTCTATTGCTATTCACCCTGTTTGTTATTTTTCAGAGATATATTCTGCTACATATTTTCGTACCATACTCTCTCTTAAATAGTGAAGTTATTTTGATTGCATAGATGTGGTTTTTATGTAAAAAAGTTGAAAGGGGTTATATGGCCATTATGTCACCCCCCCCCCCACTTCATAATGTATACACCTTGATAGTGATTCTCTACCACCTTTACTACCAGGTGTACCTGGTGATTCCCAGGTCTACGTCAAAACCTGGTGGTCAATAAATGCGCACTCAAAAACCACTCTGTGCAGACACCAAAAAACAGTCGTGGTGAAAAAAACGTGCAAATGTATATATAAACATACTCCGAAACTGTGTACCCAGTTTTGCCCATGCGTTTTTTGACCGCATGTTTATTCTGACATGGTCTTGATGGTAGACCATGATTCCCTTGGTAGGCAGAATTTTGTCCATGTTATCTTAAATGTCTTTACTGTCTTCATGTGCACTGTCTGCTGGCTGACTGTTTCATATATTCACCACTTTCTAGGAGAGAAAAGATCTTCTAATGTTATTCCTGAATTAACCACTCCTGAACTTCTTAGTATGTTCCACATAGCACTAGAGTACACGAGATCAAACATCTCTGACAGTTCAATCTTTTTTCCACAAAGGTTTTTCTGCCCTCAGAGCCAGCATGCCTTCAGCCCCACCCCACCCCCAGTCAGCACATACCTCCCCCTGGACTTACTGACTAGAATCACACAAGGATTCCCCCCAGCGGGGGGGGGGGCCAGGAAGGGGAGGCCTGTCCATATACCCATCCAGAATTGCTGGTCCTGCATGGCAACGCGGGCCAGGGAATGAGTCAGGCTTCATTACCTGCTCCATTTTCCATTTTCACCCTGCCCAACTCCCAAAATCGGGTACAGCCCACAACCTGCCTCACACACTACTGACATGGACCTGCAGAGGAGCAAGCTCTCTGACCCACCACAGGAGTTGCCAGACTGATGGATCCTGAAGCCTTCCCTTCCTAAGCTGGGAATGCTGCCGCAAAGCAGTACCTACCCAGCCCTGAGACCTGCCAGACCCAGCACAAGAGTCCACTCCCAAACCTGGGTCACTGGTGCAGCTATCTGCTGTCCACACAGGTGGTCTCTGACAGTTCAGTCTTGTTGATACCCTTGATATGTGACAGACTGAGATTATATATTCTCTCAGTCTCCTTGTTCCAAAGTGAACATGTTAAGACCACCAGTCTCTACTCATATCTTTTGTCCCCCCATACTGCTAATTATCTTGGTAGCCCTGTGTTGCACCCTGTTGACTGCTTCATTGTCCTTTTTGTAGCAAGGAGACTAGAACTGTATGCAGTACTCCAGGTAGGGACTAACCAGAGCTTTGTAATATGGCAGGATCACCTCTCCTGCACTGCTGGTTACATCCCCCGATGCACGCAGCATTCTGTAGGCCCAATCTTCATAGTGACAGCACACTGCATGTCCTGCTTCAGTACTTTGTGTGATGCAATTCCCCAGGTAACTTTACTGATTGACTTCAAAAAGAGGAGTCCCACACAGTGTGTAGGTCATACCTCTGTTGTTCCTCCCCAAGTGCAGCAGCTTGAATTTGGCAACACTGAATTTGAAGCTTCAACAGTCAGACCAATCTCCTAGCTTGATAAGATCCTCTTGGAAGTTCAGTCTCATCCCAGTGAAGTACACTACCCAGGCTATCTTAGTTTGATCCATGAGCTTAAGTAGCTGCATGAGACCCAAGCTTCCAGATTGTTGATGAAAATGTTAAAGTGCAATGGCCCTGGCACTGATCCCTGAAAGACATCACTGAGTACTCCTCTCCACTTGGAGTAGCAATCCATCACCAAACTCTGATTTCTGTTTTCAAGTCACTTAGCAATCCACCTTATACTGTTTATGCTTCATGTATGCTACATTTATTTACTTTGCCAACAAGCTTGTCATACACCACAGTATCAAAGGTCTTGCTGCAGTCCAAATATACCAGGTCCATGGCTCTGGCCCTGTCCGCCTCCTTGGTCAAATGTCTAGAAAGTGATCAGGTTGGTTTAACATAATCTGCCTCTCCTAAAGATATGCTGCCAAGGGGGCAAGAACCTTGGCCTCAGCCAAGTGCATCATGACTTTGTACTTGATAATGGCATTCAGAACCTTGCTCAGCACTGATGTCAAGCTGACATACCTCTAGTTAGCAAGCCCCAACCAAGCTATCTTCTTCAAGATGAGGACCACACTGGCCACTTTCAAGTCCTCAGTCACCACAATTGTCTAGACAAATTCCTGAAGGATTACTACAAGTGGCACTGCCCATTGTTCCTTTATCTCCACTATCACCCTGAGGTTTAGCCCATCTGCTACTTGGGACTTAACCGGCTGTGAGGTCAGACATTATGTCCACTGGCTGCACTGTTGTGACCCCTAATGCTATGGGCCCTCCCAATCAGCCAGCCATCACGCAGATCAACAGCATTTTCGTGGAGCTCCTGCCTATGCAAAGTTAATAAGCTAAAATTTTGCTTGTAACTGCAGCAAATTGTTGAACATTTGGGAGATTCATTTCCTCATTGCAGAGAGATACACGTCAATACCAAATTTGTGGCTTTTACATATGTAGAACCAGAGAAAAGCCAGCTCACTGGCTCCTAGTTCACAGGCTCCTGGAGCTCAGAACTTTTTTCAGCCACAAGGAGGGTAAAGCGATAAAGCCAATGTCTCTACCTCCATGGGAGTAGAAGACAGAACTGGTACAGTGTTGGAGGCATTGGAGAAAACTGTCTCCAAACTCTGCACTTCAATTTCCACTATGGACAAAAAACATGACTCAATTACCGCTTGTCTGACAACTGTGGAGCAATCTATTGAATCAATTAAAGTAAACACTACACAAGTAAACATGCACGCTGACCGAGCACTGACAGCAATTTCTAATTTAAAGAACACTCTCTACTGTGGATTAGGCTGGAGAGCTCTGAAAATTTGCTGCAATCCAGGAATATACGTATGCTGGGATTGCCTGAAGGAATGAAGGAAGCAGACACTGTAGCTTTTTCGAGAGTTTGCTCCAGACAGAACTGCAATTAACGGAACCTCCTAAACTGGAAAAGGCACACCGTATTACCCCAAGACAGGTGAACACCCAAACAGAATTCCCCAGGGCTCATATTATTGAGCTTTCTTTCAGTCAAAGTTTGGGACAAGGTCTTTATTGCCGTTAAGAGGCATCCTATTACTGAGGAAGGGAAGAAAATGTTATTTTTCCAGGATTGGTCGTCTGCCACAAGGGAATGGTGCAAGCCCTTTGATGGCATCAGAAAAGAACTTAGACAGTGCCAAATACCATTTGCCTTGCTGCCGCCTGCCCATCTGTATTTAACAATACAAAATAAGGCTTATTCCTTTTCTGACCCTAAAGAAGTGTCCAAGTTACTTGACAGAATCAAGTCAGTGGGCCCAAGTCATTAGAGGTGTGAAGACGATCAAAAAGATGAGATGGTGGAACCCTTGGATGAAGATGACACTTGAGTTTGCTGAGCGACCAAGTTTGGACAGTACTTAAATCAAAATGTTTTATTTATTTATGTGCCCACATAATCTTATGTTAATTCAGATCGTCTGTCTTCATTTTTGTAGTATATAAACATGTACTGCTGAGTCAGGTAAGTAGATGCCTTATATTAGTTAATGAAGGCTGGCCATGCTTACTTTAACTGCAGATTTAAGTCATCTCACTGTTCCTAGAAAATCTGGCAAAAATATGATATTATATGATGTTGGACTCTTTGGTGGGGGGCTTAGCCCCTTTTCTGGACTAGAGACCTATGTGACCTTTATTCCATCATAGGGTTCAGTTGTGATGCAGTCAATATTATGTAGTTCTGGCATGGCCCTCTTCATTTCCAGTTCGATTTTGTCTAAACTTTCTCTCTCAGCAGGGATCTAATATAATAGCAGACCTCAGTATAATTTATCAGCGATGCATATTTTGTTAACTTTGGCACTTGCTTACTTAGAACTAATTCTTACAGTAGTGAATGCTGCATTTATAAATGTATCTATTTTGCTGTTCTTCATATAATTTGCTAATGTACAGGAGCTTTGTGTTTCTATCTTAAACTGAAATATAATTGTTGTTTTAAGGGTATTGAATAGGTTTATATATGAAACCAGTGATGGCTAAGACCTGAATTAAAATTATCTTTATATCTACCTTGCACTTGATGGTATAATGGCATTGTGTAACAAATTACTTTGTTTAGCATGAAATGATCTCCCCCACTGAGTACCTAAGTGGGGAACACAAATGCACCTCTACCATAGCACTACTGTGCATCAACTTATTGTGTAATGGTCATGGGAGGTCAAAAGGTCATCCCATGTACACGAAGTATACCTAAGAAGGCAAGCTGGGGGTCTGGTTTGAACCCCAGCCAGCTCAGTAAGCAATAATACCCAACAGGGTGGGTGGTATTGCGTATACTGGACCGCCAAGGGCATAATGAGGCCCAACGCCACAGGCAGAGGGCCTTATAGCCCCAGAAGGTCTGGTATAGCACAATACCACCCACCCTGGAGGGTATTATTGTGCTTAGAAAATGGGTTATGGGTTACATTTTTAATAAAAATAAAATCAAAGATTATAAAGAAAACAAATAACTGTTAAAAAAAGAAGAAATATACAGTTTGATATAAAGTAGTCCCTCTGCACTGTTGACTTACTCTTTGTACTGTCTGACAGTGTCTGCCCCCATATTGGCTTTGATGATTGAGACTGATGGCAATCATGTGAAAATTTAGTAGTGAGCTCAGATTTCTTTTTCCATTCCCTCACAGTCCTTAACCCTACCCCCAGAGTAGCTGTCCATTTTTTCAAATACAGGCAGAAAAGCAATAGCAGAAAGTTGTGTCAGCGCTGTTGAGGAGAGAGATATTAAACGTAGAGTAGGAGAGAGCTGCTCAAATTTTTTCCCGTTCCCCCACAGTCCCTAACACTACCCCAGAGTAGCTGTCAGTTTTTTTAAACACAAGCAGAAAAGCAATGGTAGAGAGTTGTGTCGGCGCTGAAGAGGAGAGAGAGAGCTACTGAATGCAGAGTAGGAAAGAGCTGCGTCGGACAACCTTGTTAAAATAGTTAGCAAAAAGAGTTGAAAGTGGCAGTTCTTACAAGTAGACAGATAGTTGTCTATAGAAGGGGAAAAATAGTTACATAATCAGCAATGTACTGGGAGTCGGGTAGTGTGGTGAGCGCAATCGTCAGACCGGCTGACAAGGAGTTTGAGGACTGCAGAGCGCTGTGGTTAGCACTTAGCTGGAGGTTGCAAGCGCGAAGGTGACAGCAGGATAGCACTGTCACTTTCAAAAGAATAAACGGGATTTCTGTTTCTTTTAGTCTGTGTTTTTTTATAGCTAGTGTAGTATCCCTTTAGTTTTTTTTTTTGGGGTTGCCAGCAGAATCAGGGATCAGGATGATGGGAAAGTGGCAGTGCAGTGGACCCGAGGGCTCAGCAACATGGTGAGAGGTGATATTGGTGCTGATGTTTAATTTTCTGACAGTTGAGCTGGTATCTTCAAGCTGCAGCCCAAATGCTGGTGGTAGCACTAGCATCTGTGACCACGAAGCCCATCGGAGTTAGTTACCCCTTTTTTGTTTGCTTTTTTTCTTTTTGGTGCCTGCTTGTTAAAGATTTAGTCATTGTGGCAAGTCGACAACCTGGATGAGCAACTCTCCCACTAAGCAAGTAACAAAAAATGGCGTCAGATCAAATTTGAAAATTCTAACTGGCCCAAAGATTTCAGTGATTGGGTCAGTTGGAAATGGCACTTATTGTAACCTGGGCTCTGTTGTCTGATAGATGCCCACCTTGCCAGGGCTATCAGCCAATCAGAGCCAGGGATTTTTCAAACCCATTTTCTAAGTATGTTTACCTGCATGGATATATTTGTAAATGTTTTTATTAATAATCAATAAAAAGATTTTACAAAATAAAAATCAGTCATGTCTCCCCACCAGTGACCCTTTGTTGAACACTGAAGCAAAGTATTCATTAATAATCTCAGCCATTGCCTTTGTTTCACTCACAGGTTCATCCACCCATGTTTTTAATGACCCAGTCACCTCCTTCATCTTCATCCTGTTATTTATGTACCAAAAGAAGGCTTTGGTGTTTCCTGAAGCTTCTGCTGCTATCTTGGCCTCCAGTCATTTCTTGTCTTCCTTAATTCAGTTTTTGCAGTCCCTCAGTTCTGCTGCATATACCTCTCCATCCTGGAAGCCACCAGTATCTTTCCAGTGGTCACAGACCTTGTTTTTGTTCAGAATCAGTTACCTTGGGCCCTGTTCAGCTGGGTAGGGAGGCAGGGGCAAGTCTTGGACTTTTTTCCTTTACTGCTTTTGGAAATGCAGACCTCTGCAGCTGCTTCAAGCACCTTCTTCAATGAACACCACAAGGACTTTGCATTACCAGCCTCATGCAGTGACTCTAGATCCTTGGATAGCAGGTCTGTGATCTTGGAAAAGCCTGCCTTTATAAAGATGTTGCTCCTGGTGGCTGAGGTCTTCCTTGTCACCAGGGAGTAGTTTACCATGTTATGGCCACTGCCAGCCTACTGATTACTTGAATTTTACATTGCGGATGCCCCCATCCCCACTGCTAAGAACAAGGTGGGGGGCTAGTGCCCTGTTGAATGTGCTGCTTTAGAAAGCAGTCCTTGAAGGTGGACTAAATTTGATCTCAGCCCTGCCATTTTCCTTTAAAGATGCCTGGGAGATTGAAGCAACCCAGCACCCCAGGATCACCACTACATCTAATGTGTCTGCCTTCATAATCCTTCAGCTTTTGTCTGGCACTAACACAGCTGCAAGTTATACTAGCCTCCTACAGGAGGTTTTGTCTCCCACGAGACTGGAAAGTCAGTACCTGCTCTGGACTTTGAAATTACTATTATAGAACATGATGTTGACATCAATGGGATTGTTGGCAATCATGAAATATTTAAATAACTCTGTGTCCCGTTTTAATCTTGTAACATAGATAAAATTGTTGTGTCTCCTTTTTTAACTTGACTTGCATCTGTGTTATATTATGTTCACTCTTGTATGAACTTTTGTTGATTTTGAAAATCAATAAAACAAATATTTGAAAAGCTCCAAGATATAGAATGGATGTTATTGAGATTGCACCCCAGACTGCCTTGCAAAACTGGAATGGAGAAACTTAGTATGAAGCCACTTAAACAGGAAGTGGGAAAAATGTTGCTGTAGAACCAATTAGGGGAGGGGTTGGATTATGAAATGCATATGTAGCCGCTTTCCCCAGGGTGCCTACCTGTTATGTCGGAATAAGACTGAGGGTGGGATTCAAATTTGGAAAGTCTCTTTACTTTTTTTTTATTTACTTATTTGAATCTAGGATTACAAGTACCTTTGAGCCGAGGCTCTTTTACAAAGGCTCCACGTCGGCTGAGGTACAATTCAAACAAGACACTGAATAACAGTCGTAACAGTGGGTTGCAGGCAGTAACATACAGTTTTATATATTCAATACAGTAGCAAAAATGCTAGAAGGAGGACTGGTAACAGGGTTAACACGGCATGGAGGAGAGACACACTAGTGGGGTGCGGACATACTGTAGGCATTTGTCAAATATCAATAAAAGTGCTACAGGGTGGTAGGAAAGGTGGGTGGGAGGAGGGGAGGATGAGTGGGTGTATGGGAGGGGGAGTTGAGGGGAGAGAGGGTTAAGTGCTAGGTGGAAAGAGTAAAGAGGAGAGGGGAGAACAATTAGGAAGGACAGTCACAGGAGCTACTGTAGATGCGGACAGGATGTGATGGAGACTGGATTTGAACGAACCAAGTGTTGGCATTGAGGAGATGTCACTGTTGAGACCACTGAACCAGCTGGGAGCTCTGTGCACAAAATATCTTTGCCCTTGTGTGGTGCAACAATGTGGGATATGCAGTAGCTGGGATTCAGAGCCCCTGGTGATGCGAGTAGTCTGCGCTGGACAGAGGACAGCTTGGACACCTGGGGGAGCAAGGCCTAGTGTTATTTTCTTTGCCATAAGGCAGGTTTGGTACTTGATCCGGTTTGAAAGTTGAAGCCACCAAGTCTGGGCGTAGAGATCACACGTGTGGATGAGGTGATGGGCACCGGTTATGAGAAGGCAAGCTTTGTTTAGTGCAATGGATATGCACCTGAGGGCAATGGCAGAGGCAGAGCCATAGATGATCAGGCCGTAGTCAATTATTGAGATTACTGAGCTCTGTACTGCAATCCTTAAAGCATCTGAAGTAAGGCATTGCCTGTGCTTGAAGAGTAGGCCAATGCAAATGTTGTCAGCCTTGGCAATGTTGTCAATGTACACAGCATATGATAGGTTGTGAGTTGTGAGCCCCCAGCAGAATTTTAATAGGTGGGACTTGTGTAGAAGAATCCGAGAGGGGGGGTAGGTAAGCAGTGACCCAGGAGGATGTCTTTGTGGTATAAAGCACAGCCTCCCCCTCTTTTTGTACTCCTGTCAAGTCTGAAGACATTGCACCCTGGCAGGGCAATAGCCGTGTCTGGAATTTTGGGTGATAGCCAGGTTTCAACGATTGCAAGGATATCAGGGTTGTGTTGGTTAGTGAATATTTGCAGGGCATCAAGTTTAGGCAGGAGGCTGCAAATGTTGAGAGATGCAAGAGTGAGAGCCCAGAGTGCCTCGATTGATGGACAGAGCAAGGGATTTTAGGCCTAGGATTTGGGTGAACATTCCCAGATAGCAGCAGCAGGAGTAGCAGAAGCTTCAAAATGCACCATCTTAATTGTTTTAAGGCAGATTTGTTTACTAGTTTCATGCACGGTCTATTGTGGTGATTCTGTCTTAGGTCCCAAAGTCAAGTAATATGAGCCCATGTTGAGAACAGGAACAGGCGAACATAAACCACCCTATCATGATTCTTCAGGTGTCGCTAGCCATCCTCAGAGGAGAATGGGAGAGTATACACAAGCTCAGTTGAAAGGGTACCAGAGTGGGTGTAGGTAAAGTCAATCCTGTAGCCTAGAGGAAGAGAGGGGTATCTAGCTCCAGGCAGGAAAAACAGCAATAGCAGAGAGCAAAATAGAATGAGATGAAGAGGCAGAAGGGGCAGAGCCATAGTGCTTAGAGGATGTGTAGAGCTAACCGAGAGGGTCTGTACGGCAAGAGCCAGCCCATGGAGGTGAAGCAAGGAGAGGGAAAGGGAGCGGTGGGGGAGGGCGCCAGAGTAAGTGAGCCCAATAGGGTTCAAGCAGGGTGGATACCAAGGTTGAGTCGGTGGAGCTAAAGCCTATTTAATAAAGGTAGGCGGTGGGGGGTTTGGGGGCGCTCGCACATTTTTTGCAAAAGTCAATGCAAAGCAGTGGGCGCAGAAGCCCAGAGACTGAAATTCCAATAGAAAAAAGGCAGGGCCAATCAGTGGCCTAGCGGAGAGCAGAGGTCCAATTAGAGGAGGGTGGCAACAGGCGGCAGTCTATCAGATCCGCGCAGTGCTTTCCCAGACCAGCCGGAACTCTTACCCAGCTTTGAAGGTGTCCTGGTTGGCTGAAGGATGGAGGTGCAGGTGGCTGGCAGGATTTGCCGTGGCAGCTTGCTAGAAGACCGATCAGGGACTGTGGATATGGGGAAAGAAGCAAAGCAGAAGTTAGGTAAGGCATATGGAGACAAAGGCTTGGGCAGGGCTGAGTGGAGGGGCATGGGGAGGTGCAGAATGGAGACAAAGGAGTTAGCAAGCTGTAGCGAGAGGGGGCGGGGGCAGTAGCCAGCCACAAGATGGGGGATTTCCACTTGGACCTGGTGCGAGAGGAGGACAAAAGAAATAATTAGCAGTTTCAGGCAGCGAGGAAAGGTGCAGAGCTAAGCAGAGGGGAGGTTTATTACACAGGGATAGCACAGACAGGGGCCAAAAATCAAACTACAGGCTAACAAATTACAAGCTTAATATTCACAGGAGAAAAAAAATCAGCTAATACTAAACAGGCAGCAAATTTTCTGCCAAAGTTAATGCAAAGCAGTGGGTGCAGAAGCCCAGAGACTGAAATTCCAATAGAAAAAAGGCAGGGCCAATCAGTGGCTGAGCCGACAGCAGCGGTCCAATTAGAGGAGGGTGGCAGCAGGCAGCAGCCTATCAGATCCACGCAGTACTTCCCTGGAGCAGCTGGAACTCTTACCTGGCTTTGAAGGTGTCTTGGTTAGCTGGAGGATGGAGGTGCGGGCGGCTGGCAGGATTTGCCACGGCCGCTGGCTGGAAGCCCGATCAGGGGCTGTGGATCCAGCTTTGAAGGTGTCCTGGTGGCCAGAGGATGGAGGTGCAGGCGGCTGGCAAGATTTGCCACGGCCACTCACTAGAAGCCCAATCAGGAGCTGTGGATCCGGCTCTTAAGGTGTCCTGGTCGGCCAGAGGATGGAGGTGCAGGCTACTGGCAGGATTTGCCATGGCCCCTCACTGGAAGCCCAATCAGGGGCTGTGGATCCGGCTTTGAAGGTGTCCTGGTTGGCCGGAGGATGGAAATGCAGGTGGCTGGCAGGATTTGCCACGGCCACTCACTGGAAGCCCAATCAGGAGTTGTGGATCCGGCTCTTAAGGTGTCCTGTTCGGCCGAAGGATGGAGGTGTGGGCGGCTGGCAGGATTTGCCATGGCTGCTCACTGGAAGCCCGATCAGGGGCTGTGGATCCGGCTTTGAAGGTGTCCTGGTCAGCAGGAGGATAGAGGTGCAGGCGGCTGGCAGGATTTGCTGCGGCCGCTCACTGGAAGCCCAATCAGGGGCTGTGGATCCAGCGCTGAAGGTGTCCTGGTCAGCCGGAGGATGAAGGTGCAGGCAGATGGTAAGATTTGCCATGGCCGCTCACTGGGAGCCCAATCAAGGGCTATGGATCCGGCTTTGAAGGTGTCCTGGTTGGCCGGAGGATGGAAGTGCAGGCGGCTGGCAGGATTTGAAGTGGCCGCTCGCTGGAAGCCGATCAGAGGCTGTAGATCTGGCTTTGAAGGTGTCCTGGTTGGCCAGAGGATGGAGGTGCGGGCAGCTGGCAGGATTTCCCAGGGCAGAGTTAGCAGCACACTGGGGAATGAGCGCCTACACGACTTTCTAGGTCCAAGTCTAAAGTGACACATTCATTGTCCAAACAAAGAAATCATGATCAGAGCAGTGCAAATTTTATTTAGCATTCATTCACACTTCACTTCCTTGAGTACTTACAGACATCTCTATGAACCAGGACCTTCTGAATTATTGTGACTGACCTGCTCACCATTCTCTCTTCAGTGCCAGACACAGTTCATCTGCATGCAGAGGGACACTTTTCTTTTTGTTAACTTTACATTCCTTGAACTCTTTAACCCAGCAGTTATCAGTTGCTCCCATGTAGTCTCCTTGGACCCAAAGTTACTAGGGTCCTGTCTCAGTATTCATCCTCCCCATATCCTCTCATGCAATTTGAACACTTTCGCAATCTGATGTTAAATTTAAGTCTTTTCTCTCAGATGTTAACCATGATCTCTGATTCACAAGAATTACTGGCAGTCATCATCTATGCTGGCTTATGAGATCCCAAAGAGGATATTATTCCTGCTGCTCTACTACCATGTACCGTCCTCCACTGGGCCTCTCATGACAGGCTATAGCCACTGGGAATCAGGATTTCAGGCAGGGAACCAAACATTGTGGGCATTTTATTTATAATCCCAGGCCTTAAACAAAGGATAGGAGTTGTCAACGCACTTGTGAGGGAGCAATCTTAGACCTCATACTCTCAAATGGGGACAGTGAGAGGATCTCAGATCTAGAAGTGGGTAGCCATCTGGGAACAAGTGACCACCAAACAGTGTGGTTCACGATAAACTCAGCTAAAGAGTCAAGCCATACAAAAGTGATGGTACTGCATTTCAAAAGGGCTGACTCTGGCAAGATGGGAGAGTGCCTCAGAAAAGCACTAGCAAACAGGCTAGAAGGAGGGGTGCAGCAACAATGGGGAAACATCAAAACTGCCATCACAGAGGCAACAAGTCTTTGTGTGAAGCAAATAAACAAATCAAAATGAAAGAAAAAGCCACTATGGTTCTCAAAAGAGGTTGTGGGGAAGGTTAGGGAGAAAAAGATAGCTTTTAGGAATTATAAGGAAACATAGAAGGAGCAGGACAGATAACTGTATCAGTTAAGGCAGAAGGAAGCAGGAGGAAAGTCAGAAGAGCCAAGGCCCAAACTGAGGAAAGATAGCCAACTCGGTTAAGAAGGGGGATAAAACCTTTTATAGATACATCAGGGAGCGTAGAAAGACAAAGGAAGGGATAGTGAGGCTGAATAGAATGGACGGTGGGTGGGCAGAGAGGGACAGTGAAAAAGCAAGAATACTGAATGAATACTTCTGCTCAGTATTCACAAAATAGGAGGTGGGGGAGGTGCCTAATCCAATTAACAGAAGCACTCTGGATAGGGTTGTCGATTCCTGTCCTTTCACAGAAGAAAGGGTTCTGAAAGAACTCCTAAAACTGAAGGTGGACAAAGCAATGGGACCTGACAGAATTCACCCCAGAATTCTAAAAGAATTAAGGGGAGAACTAGTGACACCACTGGCTACCCTTTTTAACAAATCATGGGAGGATGGTGTGGTACATGAGGACTGGAGGAAAGGGGATGTGATTCCCCTTCACAGAAGTGGGGCAAGACAGAGACAGGAAACTACAGACCTGTCAGTTTGACCTCTGCGGTAGGGAAAGTGATGGAATCACTTCTGAAGGAAAGAATTGTTGAGTACCTAGAGGCCAGTGGGGCACAGGACCCAAGGCAGCATGGGTTCACAGCAGGAAGGTCATGTCAGACGAATCTAATTGATTTCTTTGACTGGGTGACCAAAGTAGTAGACCAGAGAGGGGCTATGGACAGGCCTACCTAGACTTTAGCAAGGCATTTGACACAGTCCCACACAAAAGATTAATAATCAAATTAACCAACCTGGCAGTGGGTCCCAAGGTGGTAGCCTGGGTAAAACATTGGCTGGACAACAGGACACAGAAGGTAACTGTAAATGGAGTCCACTCTGAAGAAAGAGGGGTTGCTAATGGGGTACTACAGGGTTCAATACTGGGTCCAGTCCTTTTTTAATGTCTTTATAAGTGACATTGCAGAGGGATGGGAAGGAAAAGTATGCCTCTTTGCAGATAACACAAAGTTCTGCAACAGGGTTGATACACAAGTGGGGTGTAAAGGATGAAAAGGGACTTGGCAAGGTTGGAGGAATGGATCAAGTATGGCAGCTTGGATTCAATGCAGCGAAGTGTAAAATAATACACCTGGAAACAAAAACCAGAGGAAGATTACACAATGGAGGGCGTTGTAACAACAATAAAAATGGAAAGGGACCTGGGGGTAATCATATCAGATGACCTTAAGGTTAGCAAGCAATGTGAGAAGGCAGTAGGGAGGGCTGGGAGAATACTGGGATGTATAAGGAGAGGCATCACCAGCAGAAAACAGGAAGTTGTTATCCCTCTGTACAGACAGTTGGTGAGACCCCATCTGGAGTACTGAGTCCAGTTCTGCAGACCACATCTCCACAAGGACATGGACAGAATGGAAGCAGTCCAAAGGAGGGCAACTAAAATGGTGTGGGGTCTGCAAGAGAAGCCATACGAGGAGAGACTAAAGGAGCTTAATATGTATACCCTTGAGGAAAGGAGGAGAGGGGGGACATGATAGAAACTTTTAAGTACCTCAGTGGAATCAACAAAGTCCAAGAGGGTAGCATCTTTCAGAAAAAGAGATGTGCAAGAACAAGGGGTCACAATTTGAAGATGGGGGGGGTTCAGGGGCAATGTGAGGAAGTATTTTTTCACAGAGAGGGTGGTGGACACATAGAACAGCCTTCCTGAGGAGGTTGTGGGGTCTAAAACTGTGGGAGAATTCAAGAATGCATGGGACAGACATAAGATAATTCTTGTGGGGGTAGCAAAAAATAGGCTGTTGGTTAACTAGGATCTGCAGCTTATCCTGTAGGTAGGGAAATGGGCAGACTAGGTGGGCCAAGCGGTCCTTATCTGCTGTCAAAGTCTATATTTCTATGTCACCTGGCTCCTGACTCTCAATTTCTCCATGGCAGTGGCACTTCTTGGATGCCAGGTGAGGCAACAACTAGCTGGACCTGTCTTTGCTGGGCTAGCACGTCTCACATAAAACACCTTCCAGCTGGTGTGGGCTCCTAATTCCATATGAACCTGGAGCCCCTGGGATGTTGATATTGACATTATGCTCCTTCAACCCGGCTCCAGAATTTACCTAGCAGCACCAGGATGCATCAGTCCTCCTTCCTACTCATCTTGATCAAGTTCCCACCAGTGAACTGGCATTAGAACCTGCAAGGATGCCAAGGGGACACCTTTTAAAGACTGAACCCTCTGCCAATCACCATCTCCTTTACCCCTGCAAAGTGATTAGTTACCTAAGCTTCATTCCTGACTCTGCTGTAAAGTGGACACCATGCCCATTTTTATACACTGGGGACGCAAACATAGTGGCACTGGTGACTCAGTTGGCATAGTAACCCCTTAATGGCACAGATAAGAGGGAGAGAGACAGCAGGCTTTGTAGACCATCAAGTCCTGGCAATCAACCAGGCCACTGTGTTTAGGACCACATGTAGGCAGCGCATCAGACCTCCAGATAGCCCTAGGTAGAGAGAAACACAGAAACATAGAAATTGATGGCAGATAAGGACCGCTAGACCCATCTAGTCTGCTCATTTACCCTGCCTCCTAAAAAAGCCGCAGACCCTACCTGATCTCCAGCTTTACCTCCTTGTTCCCATCGCTAGGGTTCCCCTATGCCTGTGCCATGCAAGCTTGAATTCCCCAATGTGTTTGCCCCCACCACCTCCACTGGGAGTCTATTCCATGCATCTAACACCCTTTCTGTAAAGAAATACTTCCTCATACTACCCCTTATTCTACCCCCTTCCAACCTCATGTCATGCCCCCTCATTTCAGGACATCTCCTTTTCTGAAAGATGCCACCCTCTGGTGCCCTATTTATGCCTTTTAGATATCTGTAGGTTTCTATCATATCTCCCCTGTCTCTTCTCTCCTCCAGGGTATACATATGGAGGTCTCCCAGCCTCTCCTCATATGACTTTTGGCGCAGGCCCCGCACCATCTTTGTTGCCCTTCATTGAACTGCCTCCACCCTGTCTATGTCCTTACGGAGATGTGGCCTCCAGCATGGACACAATGTTCCAAATGAGGCCTCACTAATGATCTGTACAGTGGCATCACCACTTCCTTCCTTCCTTCTACTGGTGATACCTCTCCCTATGCACCCCAGCATCCCACTGACTCTCCCCACAGTCTTGGCACATTATTTGGCCACCTTTAGGTCATCAGATATAATTACTCTCAAATCCCTTTCCTGCTTGGTGATCATCGTTCTCCCCCCAACATGTAATCCTCCCCTGGGTTCTTGCACCCAAATGCATGATTTTGCACTTTTTTGCATTGAATCTCAGCTACCACACTCTGGACCATTCCTCCAGTTTATCTAGGTCCCGCCTCATGTTTGTCACCCCTTCCGGAGTGTCCACCCTGTTGCATATCTTAGTGTCATCTGCAAATAGGCACACCTTCTCCTCCAGCCCCTCCACAATGTCACCTATGAAGACAATAAACAGGACTGGGCCCCGGACTGATCCCTGTGGCACCCTGCTGGTCACCCTTCTTTCCTCAGAGAGCACTGCAATAATCCATTCTGGATGTAACAAATGCCTGTAGGATTGTAGTCAAGTCCACTGTCACCAGATATGGTTAATCTCGGTGATGTTCCGTAAATGAAAAAGTCACTGGGGACTACAGCTGACACACAATATTCCAGAGTCTGCTTGTGATCCACAATGACACCCAGATTTATCACACTATTTAAAGATTAGAGTGTAATGCCATTTAAAAATGGTAAAATGGCACTATAACCCTTACTTCCCAATTCTTAAAGATCCAACTTATCAGCTGCACCTCTTTCTTACCAGGGTTGAATCTATGCTCTGATGTTACTAAATGACCATCAGCCTACTACAGAACCATCTGCAACTATATGGCTGTGCTAAAGTACTGAAACTTCTGTTATCCTTGACTGATAGCCACTTACTGAACACCTATGTAATCCTATGCCTGATCTAATGTACTGTAATCGTTAACAAATGTTGTCCCTGTACTTTTTATGTCCGACGTGGAACCTTTGTAAATGAGTCTTGACTCAAAGGTCTTTCTGAATATCTCAATAAAAAAAAAAAATAATAAGCCAGCTGCTGGCCATCTAGTCATTGATTTCACCCAGACAGCTGCTCAGCACAGAGGTCACATCAGTCCCATTTGGTGCACAAGACATGTATAGCTGGGTATTGTCAGGCTAATACTCTGACCCATGCATGTACCCAGGGAACAACACTGAGTCAAGGCTCGAGCCCTGTGGTATTCCACAGATCAGCACATCTACCTCAGATGGAATTACCCAAAGCTACCTTTTGTGACCTGCCAGTAAGGTAAGACACCACAACATAATAGAAGTGAGTCGTTCAAAAAGCCTCAGACGAGTATATTGACATACTGTAGTAGCTGTGCAGCTTCCAACTGAAAGTCACATAAAATGCTGTACTTCAGTAGAGGATTACAAACAGAAGTAGATCAATGCTAGAGGAAAAGGGTCCTGTTTCCATGTAAATAAAACTAATAATGAAGATGTAAAGGAACAGAAACACAGACAATTTTGAAAATACTGTATAAGCTAAATTGCATCTAAATACTGTGTTTTCAAAGTTTTCCCAATAAAGACAAAATCAATTTAAAATGGGACTTTGGCTACCAGTAAAGAAACATCAGTTAGCCGAACATCATTATACAGCATTTCCTCAAAACTATGAAGCTCAGGTTATTCCGTTGTTTTACTGCTAAAGAAATATTCTTGAAAACAGCCATAGGTCCTAATACCCTGCCCGTGTCATCATTGTATGAGGCTGTGGAAATGGTTGTGACGTCAGAGATGGATGATTATGAACTGGAGAAGTGGTAAAACAATACAAAAAAGAAAGACTAGCTTTAGCACATCTGAAGGCTAACGTTTAAACCAGAGAGAGTAGAACAAAGACCTAATGCAATCTCAGATTATATACCCCACAATTTTTCCAGAGCCTACCCCACTCTATCCCAATATGCTTGTCACTACAAGGTTTTCTAGTATAATCCTCACAATTAACACCTTGAGAAAATATCCAGCCTTGTGACAAGTAGAGTTAACAAACCCTACACTGAAGAAACCTTTTTATTTAACTTCTCATCAGTGATCAGATCTTACTAGAATGCTGAAATCTGATCAATCAAGAGAATCCCAATACCAAAAGTAATTCTCACATTGTAGGATAAGTACCAAAGACTTTTTTGCAAATATGGACATTTCTTCACTTATTTCACACAAATCCTGAGTTGCTGGGGAAACAACGATCTCAGATTGATATTGGTGATAAGACTATTGGCTTGCCTCACACAAGACATTTTTATTAGTCCTGTCCAATCT
Organism: Neoceratodus forsteri; assembly: GCA_016271365.2. Lineage (NCBI taxonomy): Eukaryota > Metazoa > Chordata > Ceratodontiformes > Ceratodontidae > Neoceratodus > Neoceratodus forsteri. The sequence goes on from CM028129.1 coordinate 1,131,136,584, forward strand.
ATTGCATTTTCACTGTATTATTAAATACATGGACCCACGCCTTCTTATAATTACATCACCACTATATAAAGACATTACTCTAACAAGTCTTGAGTTCCTTTTTAAGGGCACGGGGGAGGAAGTGTGTGTGACTCAACACAAGTGTTAATTAAAAAATGTGTGGTCTTTCACACTCACCCCTCTTTAGTTACCAGCTCCTCAGCTTTGCCTACAAATTTAGCATTTTCAGCTCCTCTTCATACAATATTTTCAACCCCCTGCTTAAAATACAGCACATTCTCTGCAGAGTAAGAATGATGTCTTGTTTCTAAGTTATTAACTGAGTGATAATTACCTATGCTGCCACTCTTTGGCTGAATTTAACTGGAAGTACTAGAAATTGTTCTTGTTCAGCTTTGTCACAAATTAGTAAAATTATGAACACTACTTTGATGAGAGTCTCCTTTTGAATAGCAACAATCACAGGCATTGAAGAGAAATGGCACATATGGGGCAGCAGGTGCTGGGACCTCACAGAAAATATTTTTGAAGCCATGTCTAGTCCAGTATTAGCCAAAGACTTAAAGGTAATCAACCACTTCTCTTGCACCAAGGGTGCAGTTCTTCCCTTCCATCAGTGGGATGAAGAATCTGAAGCTTCAGTGTGAGAATTCTCAATCCATATTGGCTTATTGTCTAGGTAGTTCCCACTACCCCTTCCCTGAAGGAACAGACTGACATAGGTCTTGGAGAGAAATGGCTGCAGCCACATTTATTTTTTATCATTACATTGTTGGAGTAGCACGTACAGCTGGGAGGATAAGCAGACCCCACCACATGCCATCACCGGATGCGAAAACCCATGTGTCTGCCAGCAAATCGATGCAACTCCTGGGTAGGTACCCAGCCCCAAGAGTGAGGAAGTCATGCAGCGAAGTAGCAAGTGACCGCCCCTATCCAGTGCTACCACCCTACAGGTTAACCTGATGAAGTTGGACCATGACCCCCCAACCAGGTCCAAGTCGACCATTTCCCATGACTCATGCCAACTGGAGGCAATGAGCCCTTCAGAAGAATTCAACTCATCCCTCCATTCCCCTGTACCATCAAGTGTGCGATACTCCCAAGCTGTCATACCCATGACTATGATAGTTTGAAAATTTCCTTTAGACTACCTAGTTTTTATCCCCTTGGAGGAGGTGAAAACCCCAGGAAAATCCTGCTTCAATGGGAAAAAACTGGGAAAACTCACTCCCTGACTCCTACTGAGGTCACCCCTAATGGGTCCATGGGTTCCCTGCCTGGCCTGTCTGACCTTGACCCTGCTTTTATGAGGGCAGGTTGGGTGGGTGTCTGAAGAAGGAGGAGAAAAGAAGGGAAACTGCTGGCCCACAGTTATTTTTAACCCCCCTCTCTCTCTGCCCTTCTCCTGATAGCCACTGCCCTATGGGTGGCCCCTGTGTTTCCACCTCCTAGGGTGCCGCGAGGGTCTGCTATTCCCCCTAGGAGGAGGATCCCTCCTACCTACTCCAAGTCAGGGGAGTAAGCCCAAGACAAATGGCCAGCTGCTGAAATGCTTTTGCAGCTTCTCTATTCCCAAATTAAATGAGTGCAGGACAGTGTCCTAAACTGAATCAGTGCAGACAAATTCAGCCAATAACTAACTCATCCTAGACAAACCTAACTCAAATACAACACAGTGCACAAAAAAGGTGAGGCACATAGATAGATCATATGATTTATTTTGTATAAGAAGAATGCAGGCTTGGACAGTTAATCCACAGACCCAATGCAGTACTGTACCATAAAATATGAAAGAGTTCCTCTGTCTGTATGCTTCTGACCAACCTGTCTGGTCCTCTGAAATGGGCATCCTGAGGGTACCCAGGTCCTGATTAAAGCTATGAGGGATCAGGTATTTGCTGTGGCAGTGCCCATGTTGAGGAACCAGCTGTCTTGTACTTCATGGAGGCCCCTTTACTGAGGCATTTAAGTAAGCATTAAGCCACGAAGGAGGTGTGCTCTAATGCTGGATTGATGCATGGGGGGGGGCGGTGCGTGCCCGAGGCCCATAGCCGAGGGCTACCAGATTCGACTTACGCATCAATCGCATTAGAGCACACCGACGGAGTGGCTTAATGCGCTGTAACATGGGCCACCCAACGCACACAGTCACCAGGAGCCCAGTTTGCCGGTGAAACTACATAACAGGAAGACTCGGGAGATCTGTATAGTGTTATGGTGCACTTACAACTCATCTCAGACAACGCCCTTACGATGCTGATGCGGTCAACACAGTGTGTAGGTGTACTACTACTGACCAGAGCGGCTCGCATTCTCGTGGAGCAGCTGTCCCGATCTGCGCGGCTATTTGTCAGTTAACACCCGTTGGAGGTCTCCAGTGACCGCCTCTGTCGCCGCGCTATGCGCGTGGTGAGAAATTAGCATGCCTCTGCATCATTTCCGTTCCCTCTCGCATGGTCCTCCGACAATATAGCGCTTCCCTGCAGGAGGTCTCTGTGTGGGGCTCTGCTCGCTATCCGTCCTGTGTGCGCCTCCTTCCCCCCCTTTCCGTCTGCCCGCACATTGTCGCAGTCTTCGGTTGGAACGCTTCCCTCCTCCACCCACTCCTGCATCGCTGCTCCTCCTGCGAAAGAAAAGCAGACCGCCCTCTTTTGTGCCACCTCTCACCGTTGCCAGCTACAGACTCCTGTGACTGTGCGCCGCGGGTTCTCGTCCCCCTTTCCCATCTCGCACTCCTAGTGGGGTTCCCGGACCACCGCTCTTCTCGGTTCTACTCTCCCTTTCCCACAGGACCCAGTGCTGCTAGGCTGGGGGTCTGGCTATCAACGGTACTGCCGAAGCGGGCACGGCATATATGCTGGGTTAATACCCGCTTCGGATGCCGTCCCGTGACAGCCCCCAGCCTATCCACTTGCTCCCTCACACCTAGGCAAGATATGCCATGTTACAAATGGGGTTGATACATTCCCTTTTTAACTGGCTTTGTCTTACTGACAAGCCCACAACACTGTGCATAAGAGGTATTTATTATAACAGTATTTAAAGGGACACTGTCAGCCCTTTACTTACATTCTTTGCCGGTACTCGTAAACGTGCCTGCACTGCCTGAAGCAGTCCGTCTTGTGTTGTAATAGACATTGCAGCAATATAGTCCACATAAAATATTTACTTTCATTAATTTTACTAAAAAGTGGAACCCTTTCAGTCAGTTCCTATTGTCCATGCCTAATGCCAAAGTGCTGTCACATTTATAAATGGCGCTGAAGTGCCAGAAGGCTCATGCATGGACTATTCTATCCCAGTTCAGCTAAATACAGTTTCTAGTTGTAGAAAGAAGGCTGATCTCAGGAAAGTGTTTCTTTTTTTGAAACGGGTGCTCAAATTGAGGTACATCATGATCTGAAAGTCAAATTGTGATATGTGGCATGCGCGTAAACATTACATGTATGCATACGCACACACATATGCATGTGTGCATGTCCAGTGTAGACGGATCGACTTTCAGATGGTGACTTACATAAGTTTGAGTGCCTGTTTCAAAAAAAGAAGCATTTCCCCAATTCAGTTTTTTTCCTACTTCTAGCGGCTCTATTTAGCTGAACTGAGGTAGAAAAGTTCATGCATGTGCCTCCTGGCATTTATAGATGTGACCGCGCTTTCACACTGGGCTCAGACAATAGGAGTGGACCGACATGGTTTCACTTTTCAGTAAAATTCATAAAAGTAAATATATTTATGGGGACTACATTGCTGCAATGTCTATTATAGCACAAGATGAAGTGCTGCAGACAGAGCAGGCATGTTTCTGTGTTATTTATTATAATCAAATATCTGTGCTGCTAATTTTTCTGTGTTATTGCTGTAAGGTGCCCAGAGCCCTTAGAATTGGATGCTAAATCAATAAAATTACTACCACTACTAAATAAGGCAGGACAAATGACATTATGAACTTTGTTGATATTGAATTAGTCCCATTTCTGCATCAGTGAATACCAGTTTAGCAAAAGCTTTTGATACTGATATTGTTCATGTAAGTTTGATTGAAAGATTAGAATGTTGTCATCTTACTGAGATCTTTGCACGGTTCAGTAGCTATTTTACTCAAGTAATACAAGCTACACAAATGAGTAGTTGCCAGAGGCAGGGAAAATTAATAAAGGTATTCTACAAGACCCAGTATTCGGCTACATGTTATTCATATCTGAATAATAAGGAAATCAGTAATAAAGTGTAGCATGCATACAAAGATCCATCTCCAGTCAGATGGCATTCATTCCTGGACTCAGGTAGTGGGGGAAGGTATTAGTGTGCAGCACACAGTCCTCACTGCTGACAGACATTTGTTCCTACCTAAACCAGGAATGATAGCCAGAAAAAGGAATGTTGTATTTGAAATAGATAGGCGAACGGCAGAAAAAACAAAGGTATCCAGACCTGAAAATAAAGATATATGTGTATATTTGGTTGGAAATGTTTCACCAGGTAAAGCACACAGAGAACAGCAGTCTCAATTGCAGATGTGATCAAGAGGAAGGGGATGGAAGGAAAAGGTGGGGGAAGGAGAAGTACAGGACTAATATAGTGATAACACCACAGGCTTGGTTTATGAGGTAATAACCGTACCAGGGGGTTTTGAACCACCTGGTCTGGTTATTACCTTCAAAAATATAGACTACTATGAGTGTTCTAGCTATACAACTAAAAAAGGAATTTCTTTTGAAAAATGGTTTCAGATGTCTCTCTGTGGTGCTATAGCATGCCTGTGAGAAACCAAGAACAGTTCCTCAAAGATACACTGTAGCATTGCTGGAGGTCTCTGGCAGCTACATGCTGAAGCAGAAGCCAGACTAGCCTCGCTTTCTGATTGGCTAAGTACTGTACCACAAGTAGCAGTCAATGAGAATGCAGAACCACTGTCCCATTATTCCACTTAGCCAATCAGAAAGCAGAGCCACTGTCTCATTATTCAGTTTGCTGTCTGGTTACTGCAGAATAACGAGGCAGTAACTCAGTATTCCGATTTGCTAAAGGGGATCTTATCCAGTATAATAGTAGATAGGAGATCTTTTGCAGTGCAATAATAGATAAAAAATAGAATACAAAGTAACAAGTCAGCAAACTAATTAACAAAACAGCATGTAGTATGAGAATCACAACAAGAACATATGGTTCCAGGGCTCATAAAGATCAATATTTGACTCACTATCTTGCTGGACACATATTGGAGTTGGACACTTAATTTTCTAAACGCTTTTGTGTGTTGCAAGGTCTACCTTTTGGCACACTGGGATTCTCCATCTTGTAAGCAATAAGCCATGACACAGGGGCACTGTGGAGGTTGATGCAAACCTTGGGTGTTTGGGGAGGCTTGAGGAAACACAGAGTGCCTTCAACCATCGGGAAGTGCACAAGTGCATCTCCTCCCCACAATGCCCACCCTAAGGGGTATATTGGCTTATGACATTTTCTTTTTTTTTATAATCTAAGAAAAGCAGAACATTTTTTATAATTAGTTTTAAATGTGAATTCACATTTTATTATGTGCTATGGTTATTTGTGTATCTTTCTAGAATTTAAGTGGACTTCATGGCTCAACAAGGCCTAAGACAACTGACACTGAACAAAAAGAAGGTCTATGACTGATGTAAAGGCAGGCAGCCCTTCAGGCCAGACGAAAGTAAAAAGCAGCACTGAGAGACTGCAAGAGTAGAATGAAAAATGTCAAGGAGGGTCTGGAAGTCAGGCTAGCAGTAGGACCTGCTGACAACACCAAAGCATTCTTCCAGTGCATAAATGACAGGAGGAAAGTGAAGTAGGGGATTTGGTTACTGAAAATTAGGTAAGGGAAGAAATGATGGCTAGGGAAGCCAAGAGGGGACATTATCTCAGTCTTCTGCATACATAGAAGTACCAACAATATTTAACAGTCAGAAATGTTTAATCAGGTGTCTTCCAGCAGGATGTGGAGACACACTCTGAAGCTCTGACGTGGTAGATACTGAGGTAACATTAGGAGTCCCTTTTTTCTCTCTGAGAGTGTTAAACCTATCGAACAGCCTACCAGTAGAAACAGTAGATATGAAGTCAATACAGGCTTTCAAGATAAGCCTGTATACATTTCTGAATACAGTACCAAGGGAATTACAGGGTAGCAGAGTGGGTGAGGTATCACTATTAATTATTACATAATTATACAATGGGGTCCTAGAATCCAGCATTCTGATTGGCTCACTGGCACCTTTCAGCCGTGGTAAATCCTGGCATTACCCATGGCAAAGGTGCCAGTCAGCCTCATCTGGAATCCCCGTCTTTTCAAAATCACTCCGACCCCCGATCATCAAAGGAAAAACCACCATATTTCCTCCCCGCTAAGTCGCCTTGCAAAAAGTGGTCGTTTTAAACAAACTGCAGTTTTCAAATGTCAGACCACAACAGTCCCCCAAACCACTGTACATACCATCAAACTTGTTTTTTTAATTGATTCCAGGTACCCTGTATTGCTTCCCCCATACGGCACAAATCGGACCTGATATCTGCTGGCGTTTTGTTTCCTAAACAGAAACCAGCTTCAGCTGCAGAGCCTGGACTCCTGACATGGCAGGCAATTGTTTTTTCCCTCAATTCCCGAATCACTCTGGCCATGATGGCACTGCTGCTCAGCTACTGATGCTTGAAGGATCAGTAGAGAGAGGAGAACAAAAAACTACTGTATTACTTAAAGAAAACAAAAGCAATGCTCTTTTCTCCCTCTGCCCAAATGGTAAATTCAGCCCTATCAGATCCTGTGCCACAGATTACTACAATTCTTGGCGAGAAGTTGGAATTTGTCCCTAAATTCAAATACCTGGGAGTATGGCTGGACCATAGGCTCTCCTTTATTGAGCACATTGAAGAATTACTCAAAAAATTACGACAGAGAATTGGCCTGTTCTTTAGGATAGCCCGCTTCTTAACTAGAGAAGCCAAACTACAGCTGGTACAATCAACCTTTCTATCTTTGATAGATTATGCTGACATCCTCTACAGTCACTGTCCCATTTCCTACCTCACCAAAGTTGACACATTACATCATAGAGCTTTGAGGTTCATCATAGGCCTGCCTTATTCCACTCACCATTGCTCCCTATATCAATCAGTGGGGTGAAGTTCTCTTCAATTCAGGTGTGATAAAAATGCAGCCTTATGGACCCTGAGAGCCATCTCCAAAAAACTGCCCCAATACATTACAGACTGTCTTCCTATAAAACCAATAGGCAATTACGCCCTGAGAAGTTGCAAATCTCTCCTACTGATGGTTCCCAAAGTTAACTCTCGCTTTGGCAGGGCTGCTATAAGCCTTACACTGTCCTCCTTGTGGAATAAATTGCAAAAAAACCCTGAAACTGAGGTCACCCATCGGCATCTCATCTTTCAAGCTCTTATATTCACGTCTCAGAAATTATCAGTGCAATTGTTTCCCATGACCATGAATTGTCATCATGCTAACCTGTACCATTTAACCATGAACAAATTACTTCTTGTGCTTGTCTCCCCCTTGGCCCTGGTCTGTCATCATGCTTTCATATAACATCTTGATGCCTCTGTCCTCCCTTTGATACTGGTCTATCTTCCCACTTTCTCCAGCCTTCTTTTCACAACTCTATACTGTACTCATCCACAATCTACACGCAGTCATACTATAAAAGTCCTAACTCCCCTTTTCCCTTCCCCGTAGGCCCCATACCGCCGCATCAGTTCTACTGACCTATCCTTGGGACTTCACTTCTCACAATGTTTATCCTTCGCTTACATATTACATACCCCTCCTGGTACCCCATCTGCCATTAGTTGGTGGTTCTCCAAGCCATTTTCATGGCTAGTACTAGTGACTGCCCCTGGTAAAAGAACTAATTGGTACTTCTATACAGAGAACATGGTTTATATACAGTTGCATGATTCAATGGTGGACCTGCCCCCTTGTATTTGAATCCTCCTCTGTTATGGCTTGCCTTGTCTTCCTTTTATCATTTGACTCCCCTATTACTGCACCATTGTGTTTGTGTTTATATACTTACTTACATGTATGTATATGTTTTTATGATGGATGTTACCCGACCCTGTTCTAACTAGGTCCATCTTGTAAAAGAGCCCTGCTCAATGATGTTCGCCTGCATAAATAAAGATTTTGATTGTTTGATTGATTGATTGATTGAGTTGGAACAACAGACCAAGGAGGGCTGGTGGACAGAGATTACTCTCGTAGCAGCTCCCAGGACCATCTGAAGGAGTGGCGAGACCAATGGGCGGTAAGCTTCAAAACTTGTGGGAGTCAATCTGTGACCCCAACTACTGCAAGCCGCCATGAGTCACAGTGATGCCATTGTTTTGTATAAAGGCTGATGCACCCTAGCCCGTTAGCACTCGCACCAGTATGGCTGTCCAACTGAACAGCAACAGAAGTGTAGTAGGGCTCTCCCTTTTTAAAATCGAAATGTTTTTTTGCCTGAGGGTGTCCTTCAGAATTTTGTATTACCCTGCTCCCAGTCCTGATCATGGTGGCAACTTCTACTTCATCAAAACACAGAAGTTGCTATGCCCCTGCTTATGACACTCACCACAGTCTACAATGGCACCTGATTGCACAAACTTTCTGTCACTGTAATACAGGACCTGCTGATATTGAACCAAAAAAAAAAAAAGACTTAAAAGCCGGCAGCTGGGGTGACTCCTATTCTACATAGCAATAGGGGACTATTTAACTAACAGAGGAAGGATATGTAATGCCCCAAACTTGGGGCACCACAGTAAAGAAATTAAGCTTAGGGGTAACAGGTGCACAGGGTGCCTGCTTTAGGTGTGGGCAGCAGGGTACAGTGCAAGGGGCCCCTCTTAAGTAAAGTTTCCCCTCCTGGTAATGGGAAAAACACTGTAAAATAATAAAGAAAAGTGCCCTGTGCGCTTAAAACATTGTGAAAAATAGATTCACTTGCAGCTCTGGTAACAATGGCCTGGACGGAATGTTGTGCTGAGCTGCTCCTGCACAACATTCCACTCCAGCCATTCTAGATCCCTGGGGTTCAAGTCTGAAGAAAAACTGTTCTTTTAGTCAGTGATTCCTGGGCAGTTGTTGAGGAGAGAGGACACAGAGAGTCAGAGGGACAAGGAAAGGGCTTACCTGGGGGTTTAAGCCGTCCCTGAGGACTTAGCTGTGTGCCTGCTCTGCCTCCACTGCCTGAAGACTCCTCCTGCTGCTGTGTAGTGCGATCGGTGGTGCCATCAGTGCAACATGAAAAAGAAAATGTCCTCTCTACTGCCTGAATCATCCCTCCCACTACCAGAATACCTCCCGCCTCCTGTTTGCCTCCTCAATCCTGTGGTGGTGTGGTGAGTTGGCGGCACTATGCTGATACGTGCTGTCCGCCCTATAATAGAGAGACTGTTTTATTTTATTTTACCAAAGTGATGTGGGGACCAGGCCCAAGGTAATAAAAAGGGTCCCTGCCACAGGTTTTAAAAGGGCTACCAGGCCCAGGAAATTAGAGAGGGCTACCAGGCCCAGCTGAATAAAGAGGGCACCAGGCCCACAGTAAAGCAGGGCACCAGGCCCAAAGTAAAGCAGGGCACCAGGCCCACAGTGATTAGGGGCAGCCAGGCAGGCCCAGTAAAGTAGAGGGCACTAGGCCCGTAGTAGTAAAGGGCAGCTAGGCCCAGTAAAGTAAAGGGCACCAGGCTCGTAGTAGTAAAGGACTCCAGGCCCAGTCCAGTAATGGGCAGCCAGGCCCAGTAAAGTAAAGGGCACCAGGCCCAGTAAAGGTAGGGCATTCCAACCCATAGGGAAGAGGGCAGCAGGCATATGGGTAATTAATGTAACCAGGTTAAATAGTGGGATAATTACCTTAGAGTACTCAGGGGTAGCCAGATTCTAAAGAAGACAGACCCCATAGGAAAAGGGTCCGACTGAGGGGTGCTTAAGCACACAACCTGTCACAAAGTGATTATCAGCTTTTGTACTGTTTCTTTGAACTGTTTATTCTTCCAGCATCTCAACTGTTGTGTTATTGCATGAAGCACCGAGACTGTGTTGTATAATATTAGGATTGTGGTTATTTGCCCCTGACAGTGAACAATTGCCCCAGATTGTCGCAATTTGCCCCTGCCCCAGGCAAGTTGCCCCTGCCAGTGAACAGCTGCCCCGGAAGTGAACAACTGCCCCGGATTGTCGCAATTTGCCCCTGCTCCAGGTAAGTTGCCCCTGCCAGTGAACAACTGCCCCAGATTGTCGCAATTTGCCCCTTCTCCAGGCAAATTGTCCCTGAAAGTGAATATTTCAGTATAACATGATAATAGAAGTACCATTGTGCAGCACCAGGTTCTAATTCAGTCTTCAGCCTCCAGAAGCTCTTGACCATAGCAATCTTCAGCCAGCAGAAGACTTCAGCAACTTCTTGCCTTTTTGTCCGCCGTAGTCAAAATCAACGTTCTTTAAGTAGTCGCGGCCGCCGGTTCCTGATCAGCTTGGAAGAAAGATGACTGGAAAGTGTCTCGTCCATCCCTCACAGATGCCAGCCGGTAGACGAAGCCGTCATAGCCAAGTGTGTTCATGGCCGCCGTTTCTTATTTTGCTCTTCATCGTGTGGAATCCTGATCTTCACCTTTCACCTCTTCTTGCTTGTGTCGTCCTGCATCACCAGTGCAATCCTCAGGGTAGCAGCTCCAGTTTGGTGATCCTTCAAGTGGACCTGTCACCAAAAGCAGCCCAGCAGTTCTTCTTCGTTCTTGGCAGTCCTTCTTCTGGATTCTTCACCAAGTCCAGTGTTCATTTGGCAGTCCTAGTCGAGGGTAGGTGCCAGGAAAAAACGCAGCAGTTCTTCTTCATCCTTGGCGATCCTGGTCAAGGGTTGGTGCAGAGGAGAATGCAGCAGATTTCTTCTCCTGTGGCAATCCTACAAGTGGATTCCTTGCCACATTTTGGTTCTTCTACCTTGGCAGCCCAGTTTGAGGGTTTTTGTGGCAAGAAGAGAGCATTTCCCCAGTTAGTCTGTTCACGCTCTTGTGTTCTGGCAACCCTGGAGAGTGGGTTGGCCGATGCCTATGGTCTGTTTACCAATCTCTCCATTCCCTGTTTGTGACCTCTCATAGGTCCCCCGGTGTGCTTCGCATCAAGCAAGAGTTTCCCCTTTCTCTTGACCCCTAATCTTCAGTTGTGCACGAAGACAACGGAAATCTTCATCTTGTGGACTTTTGAGACTGTGAGATTGTTTGCTGATTGTATATTGTATGCTTAGCACATGGTATGATAAAGTAATTAGTTTAGTTTAGTTTATTGTTCTAGGAATTACTACCTTTGAGCCAGAGGCTCTTTTACAAAGGTTCCACGTCAATTAGGTACAGTACAAAAGGTTACATAGATAACACAACAATTTGTGTTGTGTCAAGAGCAAGAAAATATATACAAATAAATATCAAATCACTTATGCAAAAGGACATGAGATATCAATAATCACATTATTGTTATTACAAGAAAGAGGTCATGCCAGATTAGGAGAAACAAATAGGGAAAAAGTCCAGAACAGAGAGGTTAAGTGAAAGGAGTGGGGAGCAGACAATAGCAGGAGAAAAGGTTTCCCAAACATGTCTTTGTCAAATAACGGAACAGGGTGGGTAGTGAGAAAATAGGAGGTTTAATCAGGGCAGTCACAGGAGCTGGAGGTGGCAAGGTGAGAGAAAAGCCTTGATTTGAAAATACCTAGAGAGGTGGAGGCAGTAATATGAGTGCTGAGGGCATTTAGCCAGCTGGGGGCACGATAGGCAAATGATCTTTGTCCCTGGGAAGTCCGGCATCGGGGGACTTGGAGAGGCTGGTGTTCTGATCTTCTGGTAAAATGGGTGCTAGCGCTCGGGCGTAACAGGTCTTGGATACAGTGTGGAGTGAGGCCCAGAGTGGATTTTTTTGCCATCAGGCAGGTAAGGTACTTTATCCAGTTTGAGAGTTGCAACCAACCTGAGTCAGCATAGAGTTCACATGTGTGGGTACGTCGATGTGCACCAGTGAGTAGCCGACAGGCCTTATTTAGGGATGTTGTAATGCGACTAAGTGCTGTAGTAGTGGTATATCCGTATATAACTAAGCCATAGTCAACGACTGAGTTGATAGAAGATCGGATGGCAATCCTCAGTGCAGAATGGGTAAGAAGCTGTCGGTTGCGATACAGAATCCCAATTCGCTGATTAATCGTTTTTGCTGTACTATCAATGTGAGTTGCAAAGGTTAGGCCTTGATCAAAGCTGATTCCAAGATATTTGAAAATTGGCACTTGTTCAAGGGTATTTCCCAGGTATGTATTAATGGTGAGTGGGACTTGCCGTTTCTTGTTTTGGGGTTAGAGAAGAGCATGGATTTAGTTTTTTTGTGGTTTAGAACCAGCTTATGTTCAAGGAACCACGTCTCAACTTTGGAAAAAGCATGCTGAAGGTTGAGGCGTAAGAGGTTCGGATCTTTATGAGTGGCAAGAATCATGGCATCATCGGCATAGAGGATTAATTGTTCAGGGCAGGATTTGGGGAGGGAGTTTAGGAAAAGGCTGAAAAGGAGGGGGCCCAGGATGGATCCCTGGGGAACTCCTGAGCGAACCGGTTTTGAGTCTGAGAGAACTCTAGCTACTTTTACAGATTGAGAGCGCTGAGCAAGGTAATTTTTTACCCAGTCACCAGGACCATGCGAAAGCCCTAGGGATAGAAGTTGTTTGATAAGTAGGCCATGGTGAACTGTATCAAATGCCTTGGTTAAGTCAATGTAGACTGCTCCAGTTAGGTTTCTTTGTCCATGGCATTGTGGATTGCTCCTGAGAATTCAAGTAGGGCAGTCGATGTGCTGTGCCCTTTCCTAAATCCATGCTGCTGAGTGCATAGGATGTTGTGCTTTTCAGGTAGTCTGAAAGTTGGTCCGCCACCAAGCCGCTCAAGGACCTTAGAGAGAGGTGGTAGTATTAATATCGGGCGATAGTTACCAGGCAGTGACTTATCACCACTTTTGTGCACCGGAGTGACAACTGCAGCCTTCCATTTCCTAGGGAGTTGGCTGTAGCAGAGGGAGAGATTGAAAATTTTTGTGAGGGGGAGCAGTACTTCCTCCAGAGTGAGGGACAGAAGTTTAAGGTCAATAGTGTCGCTGCTTGCTCGAGACTTAGAAATGGCCTTCTTTACATATTTATAGACTTCATGTTCCTTTACTAGTTTGAAATGGAAGGGTGGTTTGGTTGGAGAGGCAGTAGAAGTAGAAATTGGAGGGTCAGCATCAGTAAAGAAATCAGATGAGAGGACACCACTAAGGTCCGTGAAGGTATCATTTAGGTGTTTGCAATGATCTCTGGGTCTAATGTAGTGGTTCCATCCACATTCATTATTGTAGGAAGGATTTGGACTGCTGACCCATGATATTCTTTATGTTGTCCCAGAAGGATTTCCCTTCGCCCCAGGAGTTGGAGAGGACATTCTTGAAGTAGAAGCTCTTCATCAAGCGGATCTGTTTAGTACAGTGGTTGCGAGCCTGTTTATACTTTTGAATGTCCGACAGTGTGCCAGTAGCTCTTGCAGTGGCCCAGAGGTGATCCCTACTTTTCAGTTGTGCCAATAGCTTTGCTGTGAGCCAGGGATTTGTGAGTGCTTTGATTTTGCGCTTTTTTACTGGTGCATAGGTGTCACAGGCAGTGTTGAAAGTAGTAATAAAGTAATCAAGGGCTAGGTCAACATCTTGAGTTTGTAAATCAAGGACCAGTCTATCTGCCTAAGACAGGTCTTGAGATGAGTAAGGTTGCCATAAGGTAGGACTCGGCTATAGATGGTTTTTGGAGGCGGCTTACAAAACTTATTTGTCCAGGTACATATTATTGGAGAGTGATCACTGGCGAGTCAGGAGAACACTTACATTGGTTATATGGGTAGGGTGGCTGGTAAGGATCCAGTCAATGAGGGTGCTGGTCCCTGATTTGTAGTTTTTCCTGGTAGGGGAGTTTACCACTTGTGTTAAATTTGCTGCTAGGATGGCATCTTTGTTTGACCCTGCATTAGGAGCAAGCCAATTTATATTAAAGTCCCCAAGGAGAAGGAGTTTGATGTCAGAAGGTTGTGTACTACGAACTCGAGGACAGCCTGTAGGCGGAATCAGGATCTTGGTGGGATATAGACAGCAGCAATCGTGAGGACTTTGTTTTGGGCACCAAGTAGTATCTTGATAGGGAGGAGTTGCACTGAGGTTTCTGTGGTGGGATAAGAACCAGGGAGACAGGTGAGGTAGTCCTTTATGTAGATTGCACATCCACCACCCCTTTTGAGGTCCTATCCAGCCTGATATCTTGTAGCCTTGTATAGAGATGGCATGATCCGGAGTATTAGGTGTCAGCCAAGTCATGATGGCAAGGATATCCGGGTTGTGTTGGCTGGCAAAAGATTTGAAGGGAGGCCAGTTTTGGAGGAGACTGCAGATGTTTAAGATAGCAATTTTGAGCCCCCCCTCCATTTTGGCAGGCTTTGTTGTACTGTAGGAGACAGGGCCAGGATTTGAGTGGACACTTCCTGATATCAAGAGTAGGAGTTTAAGAGACAGTTGCTGTACTTTGTAGTCAATTGAATTACACTTCTGAGGCTTATGCGGCTTGGACCAGTGCAGGTGTCTAGGGACCCAGAGCAAGGAGATTGTTAGTAATAGAAGATGATATGCCCATTTATCCTTGTTGTAGCTTGTCAGTTGCACCCAGTCGCTTGCAGATAAGTACCTGGTGGTTAAGTCAAAAGCCAAAAGAATGATCAACAACTGAGGTCCAGAGTCACTGAAATGTTAAAATTCCTGAAGGTGATTAACTTTGCCTGCACACATGCAGGATGTGAAATCCTTTTGTCTGTATGCTTCTTTGTCATTCAAACAGGTTGCTGAAAAGCCCACATACAGATCATGGAGCAGGTCAGACGAAAATGTGGATTCCAGCAGGACCCAGAGTCACCAAGTTTGTCAGATGTAGTTGTTTCACTTGTGTTTTGCTTGGGATAGCTTCCAAAAAGTTGATTTTAAAATGAAAATAAAGATACCTGATGATGATTTTTTTGCAGAAATCCAGTCCAGGAGACTTTCACGGATGTAGTGAGCAAGAATGGTATAGTTACCACAAGCAGAAAAACATGTAAATCCACAAAAACTAAGCTACAGACACAGACAAACACAAGCAGCCACCACACAGACCCAGGGGGCGTGGCAACTTGAGTAATAAGGTCTTCTTAACATATAGAGCTCTGGGTAGGGAATTGTAAGTGTGATAGATAAGAATATTACAGAGTGGCCTTAGGCCGGAGTACCTATAGAAGAGAATAACACGAGTCTAGATATAGTTGTATGTTAGTTGTTATCCACAATGCTGTCCATAATCCCTGTTGTGTTTGCTGTTGGTATTTTCTTGTACGACCATGTCCTCCTTCCCCTCCTGTCTAATAAACGTCTTTGCTTCATCCGACCTCTGTGTATGACTCCTTCCTCTCCTTGTTGGGTGATTCCATCAACCCAACTCAATTCGAACCTTGAGCGGCCCCTCGCTATCCCACCTGCTGAGGGTGTCGCTGGCGCTGCTGGTAGTGAGACAGTTCCCTTCACCACGCAGATTGAAGAAACCCCAGGTCCATCAGTAGAGCGCGGGCTACCAGTTCAGCGACCATCACAGATATTATAGTAAAAAGCAATGACAAAGGGCATTTAAAAAAAGAAATGTAACCTATTTATTAATTTTTTTTAATCCTTTACTTCCAAGCTATGTTATAATCACAGTAAACCACTCCAGGTTATGGGTTATGCTGGGATTTACCCATTTCTAGTGTGGATTTGGTCACTCAGCTGTACCTCATGACCAAACCTCACCAGTCGTGGGTAAATCCCAGCATAACCTATACCCTGTCATGGTTTATTGCTTAATTATTACACTGGAAACTTATTATTCTCCACATATAAAGTGGGGTGGGGAGCAGAGAGCTGAATGACCTAAAATTATTGCCAATCTTAAATTACTATGTTACTTTGTTTACTTGTCCCAGTTAGCAGCAAGCACATGTCTACTGCTGCTCTTTTTTTTTTGTAGACTTTATTTATTCTTCTGATTTACCAGACTCTCTCCGGTGTGGACACTTGGCATGGCTTTCTCCCGCCCGCCTGAAGCCTCCAGCTCCCCATCTCTCTGACTGGGCCCTTCTCCTTTCCATCTCTCCTGGCCACACAACACCTCATCTCTGAGTCCCCCAGGGCAGGACCACCAAACTCCTCCCGGCAGTCTATCTACAATCCAGAAGGGGTGACCAGGGACTTGGAGTGAGAACCGGAAGGGGGAATGGGAAACTCGGCATTGGACGTGGGGCCAACCACTGGTCCTGCCTTCGCCTACTGGCAGTCAGGGTTTTTTGCTTGGTTCACTCCCTTCTGGTGCAGTCATGCAATGGTGACAGCATGTGGAGGACATGCTCCCACCCCCTCCTGCAGTCACCCGCTACCACCATCCCCACTGGCTGCCCCAGTATGGTATGTGGTGCCCCCAGCCACTGCTAGGAGCCACAACCATATGGAGAATCCCCTGAACCTACCCCAGGAAAGGAGAGCAGTCCTTCGTACACTCAATCCTCTCCTCCCCCTGCCAACCCCTGGTGGCCCAAGTCTGTTTCCGAACCCGGGTCACCGGCATGGTGAAGGTGTGGCGTCCAGCGCCTCAACCCTCAGTGCCACCGGGGCTGGCCTACAGCTACTCTTTTTGGTGGAAGCAGTGATGCATGCTCTGTGTGTGCATGAGAGCCCAGTGTTGGATTTCTGGGAGCAGTTTCTACTCACTGATGGTGTGAGAAATGGACCATTTCCTGCTAGCTCAGCTAAATGGCACATACAATAGCCAAGCTGCTTTTGTCTGCATTGTTTGTACCCTGTTTGCACTGTTTAAACAGACAGATAAAATCATAGACTTTGACAGTAGATAAGGACCATTTGGCCCACCTAGTCTGCCATTTACCCTACCTACTGTAACACCACAGACCTTACTTCATCTCCTGACTTACCCCCACTTTCCTTACCGCTAAGGTTCCCTTATGCCTATCCCATGCCTTCTTGAATCTCGTTACTATTTTTGCTCCCACCACCTCCATTGGGAGGCTGTTCGAGGCATCCGCCACTCGTTCTGTGTAGAAATGCTTCCTTGCATCTCCCCTGAGTCTACCCCCCTCCAGCTTCACTGCATGTCCTCTTGCTCTTGTGCATAATTTTTTTCTGAAAAATGCTTCTCTCTTGAACCTTATTTATACCTCTGAGGTATTCAACAATCTTTATCATATCCCCCTCTCCCTTCTTTCCTCCAGGGTGTACATATTGAGGTCCTTTAGTCTGTCCTCATAGGGCTTGTGATGCAGACCCTGCATTATTTTAGTTGCCATCCTCTGGTCCACCTCTACTCTATGTCCTTCCAGAGATGTGGTATCCAGAACTGGACACAGTACTCTAGGTGAGGTCTTACCAGTGATCTATACAGTGGTAACATCACCTCTCTCTTTCTGCAGGCGATACCCCTCCCTATGCACCATAGCATCCTACTAGCTCTCCACACTGCTTTGTTACAGTGTTTGGCCATCTTTAAGTTATCAGATATGATTACTCCCAGGTCTCTTTGCTGCTTGGTGGTCGTTAATACTACAACCTCCATTTTGTACTCTGCCCCTGGGTTGCTGTGCCCCAAGTACATGATTCTGCACTTCTTCACATTGAAATTTAGCTGCCACACCCATGATCAATCCTCTAGCTTTCTTAGATCTCAATTCATCCCCCCCATGGAGTGTCTACCCAATTGCAAATTTTAGTGTCATCTGCAAAAAGGTATACCTTCCCTTCCAGCCCCTCTGCAATGTGGCTAATAAAGACATTAAAAAGGACTGGTCCCAGTACTGATCCCTGTGGCACCCTGCTGGTCACACTCCATTCCTCGGAGTGAACTCCATTTACCACCACCCTCTGTCTCTTGTACCCAAATCAATTCCTTACCCAGTTTACCACTTTTTCTCCCACTCCTAGGCTGCCCAGCTTGTCCGTAGAAAGTCTTACTGAAATCTAGGTAGGCCACATCCACCACTCTACCCTGATCTAATTCCCTGGCCGACCAGTCAAAGAAATTTATCAGATTTATTTGACATGACCTCCCCCCAGTGAATTCATGCTACCTTGGATCTTGTAAGCCACTGGAGTCAAGATATTCCAAAATCTTTTCCTTCAGGAGTGATTCCATTAGTTTCCCCACTACCGAAGTCAGGCTGACTGGTCTGTAATTGTCATCCTCCTCTCTGCTTCCACTTTTGTGAAGTGGGACTACATCTGCCCTCCTCCAATCCTCCGAAACCTTTCCCTTCTCCAGTGACTGGTTCAACAGGGCTGTCAGAGGTGCAGCCAGCACCTCTCCAAGCTCCCCCAATATCCTTGGATGTACCCCATATGGCCCATTGGCCCCATTACCGTGTCCACTTTCAGATTTGCGAGTTTCTTCAGGACTCTCTCTCTCTGTAAATGGACTAGTGTCTACCTTCCTTCTTTCGATGCTCTTGACACTAATCTTTGGTCCCTCGAGTTCCCCTTCCTCTGTGAACACTGAACAAAAGTACTTGTTCAGGATGTCTGCTTTTTCTTGGTCCCCCTCTACACACTCCTCACTATCCTTATTAAGCCTTACTACTCCTCCCCTAGTCTTTCTCTTTCAACTTACATATCTGAAAAATGACTTGTCCCCTTACTTTACTGCCTGGGCTGTTTCCGCCTCCATTTGTGCCTTTATGCTCCTAAGTGCTTTTCCTGCCTCCTTCTGTTTTTCCTGATACACCTCCTATCCTCCTCCCTATGTGTCTCCTTATACCTCTGGAAAGCTAATTGTTTTGCCCTTACCTTCCCGACCACCTCTTTTGAGAATCATAGCAGTCTCTTTTTCCTCTTGCTTTTGCTTACATGTCTGATGCAGAGGTTTGCTGCCTTCACTATCCCTCTTTTAGTTTTGCCCACTGTTCCTCCACTCTACCCAAGTCCTCCCCCATGCCAGGGCTTCCTGAGGCATTCCTCCAACTTTTTAAAATCGGCCCTCCTGAAGTCTGGGACCCTCGCCTTTGTGTGGCTTGATTCTGCCACAGTGCATATATTGAACCACACTGTATGGTGATCACTGGTCACCAGGTGGCCACCCACTGTGATGTCTAAATCACTGTCCCTGTTGGTGAGTACAAAGTCCAGTATTGCCCCCTTACGAGAGGGCTCTTTTACTAGTTGTTTGAGGAAAGCCCCCCTACATGGAGTCCAGGATGTTTCTGCTACTAGCTGAAACTGTGGCTGGGATGATGCAATCTACAGCCACCAGATTGAAGTCCCCTACCAGAAGCACCTCCCCCTCATTAGCCATCTTTTCAATGGCTTCCACCAGAACCTTGTCCAATCCCCCCCCCACAAACAGCTTTGCAAGATATTCAGGATTTACATGAGTGCTGTTTTTAGTATGTGCCTCACACCTTGTTGTTGCACATACTGGGCCCAAATCTCAAAGCCCACAGTAGGATGCAACATGCTTATGCCAAACTTATATGATGCAAGGTGCACCTTGTATCCAAAAATGCCCACCGAGCAATTCACAAAGGCAGCCTGTGTCAACCGGCAATGGGCTGCGACAAGGCACTAGGGGGCATGTGGCAGATGTAAGCTGTCATAGCCCCAGAAATGCAATTCTCAGAAGTCTCCTGGAGGGAGAATTTCTAAGTACCCTTAGACCAGCCAGGGCTGGTTTAAGGGGACTTAGAAAATTCTCCCCTGGGAGAGATCCTGGCAGCAATAGCGCCACAGGTCCCCCCTCCCCAATCCCCAATGTGCCCACAATTTACATATATATATATATATATATATATATATATATGACTTCCCAGTGCCCCACAATGTAAAAAAATAGTTAAGACCCCTGCCCAGATCCCATGTTCCCCACAATGTAAAAATTAGGACCCCGCCTGATCCTTGATGACCTTTACAATGAAAAACAATGTAAAGACCCCCACCAATCTCGATGTGCCCTACATTCATAATAGAGTATAAGACACCCCCACACACATGGATCGTCCATGTCGCCATCGGTATGACATAGAAACATGCTCTATCACTAGTGGTCCAGTGCCTCCCACCCACCCAGCAGTAGTACCCCTCTATCCCAGACAGCCAGCGACCGCACAGCCCTCCTCACATCTCTGCCGCTGGTCTCTGACTGAACTGTAAATGTGCAGTGGACTGTAATGTGTATGCTTCATTGATTAACAATGAGTGCATACACATTACAGTCTGCACACATTGACAGTTCAGTCGAAGACTGGCCGCGGAGGTGTGAGGAGGACTGTGCTGGTCCCCAGCTCTGTCTGGGGATGGGGGGGGCACTATCTGCTGGGATGGGAGGTGGGTGGCACTGGACCACCACTGAGAGGGCATGTTTCTATGTCATACCAATGGGGACATGAAGGATCTGGGTGGGGGGTGTCTTACATATCTATTATGAATGTGGGGCACATTGGGCATTGAGCAGAGGTCTTTACTATTGTTTTTCATTGTGGGGCATATCGGGCATCAGTTGAGGGGGCAGTACAGCCTAGAGGTTAGAGGAACAAGGTGTGAATGAGCTTGATACATCCAGCAGACCAGACCTGAGTTTGATTCTCACAACCTCCACTTGCATACTGTGTGACTCTGAGCAAGTCACGTAACCGCCCAGTGCTCCCAGGTCACTTCCTGAAAACAGGCACTTGTGCCTAGTGGGCCTTACCTGGTTACCAAAAGAATACAAAAAAAAAATAAAAAAAAAAAGAAAGAAACTCTTGTTTTACATTGTGGGGTACATTGGGCACCGGGCAGAGGTCTTAACTATTTTTTACATTGTGGGGCACATCGGGCATCTGGCGGGGGGTCTTATATATATTCAGTATGGGGGCACAAGGTAGATTGGGGCAGGGAACAGTATGCGATTGCTGCAAGGGATTTGAGGCAACCCCTTCAGTGCACCATGTATTTGCCGCATGGAAGGGGTTGCTGCAAGTGTTGGGACGTAGGCGTCGAGATCCCTCCTATACCTGAATTGGGTGCAGGGTCCCTGGTGCATGGGGATTTGGTGCAAGCTGCTGTTTGTCACAGCTTGCACCAGATGCAGCCCCCTTTGAGAATTAGGCCCACTATGTTTTGTGGGTTAGCATTGTGTGACCCTCACAGTGGCCTTGTTTTGCTCTGCTTGTTGGGTGCAGAGCAACAACAGCCCAGCTATTTCTTGCTGTGTTTGCTCAGGAGGATGATTAGAGCAAGCTTTATGAGAGTATGTGTGCTGAATGGGCTGGGTATGAGAGTATGTGTGCTGAATGGGCTGTGTATGAGAGAACGTGTTCTGAATGGGCTGGGTACTAATGCTCCTGAAGAAACATTATTTGCTTGTAAGCCACGTAAAATATGTGTGTGTGTGGGGGGAGGGGGTTGTTAGTAAATACAGGTTACTCACCTGTAACAGGAGTTCTAGGAATGGTATATGTTGTTCATCCACACTCATTGGCAAGTATCCTTGCCGCTTTAAATCTTGCCGGAAGGTCTTCAAGCTTGCTCCTCCCACCCACCCGGGTGGTATAACTCTCGGCTCCGCCCCATGACGCCAGATCTGGCCCGCTGGAAGCTCAGGTTGTGCCGGCCGGGAGGTCGGTGTCGGTGGATGAACAACATATACCATTCCTAGAACTCCTGTTACAGGTGAGTAACCTGTACTTAGGACATGGATATGTTGTTCATCCACACCTTTGGCAGACTCCTAGCAGTTCTCCGGGAGGAGGGAGGCAAGACGACACCCCATATACTTACTTGGGAAAGAGAGACTGGAGAACCGAGGCCCCAAAACCAGCATCCCGGCGTGACTCAAGGTCGATGTGGTAGTGGGTAATGAAGGTGTTTGCTGACTTCAGGTAGCAGCCCTGCAGATTTCCTGGATAGGGACGCCCCTGGAAGCAGCCACCGTTGCAGCAGTATGGCGGTAGAATGAGCTCTATCCTCTGGGAGGCTCCATGCCTGCCAACTTATAGCAGAGATCTATGCAGGAGGTTACCCACCTGCTTATCGTCCGCTTAGGCTGCAGGTCTGCCAGATGCGGCTTCAGCGAGGTGACAAACAGCTGGCGTAATCTCTCCCAATTTCAGCCGTCGCGCCTTTATAATAAGCGAAGCCTTCTAGGGTCCAGAGTATGGAGCCTATATTTGGCCTGAGGTGTGATTAGTAGAACACCGCAGAGTCAACACCTGGTTAAGGTGAAATCACACCACCTTCAAAGGAATTTCGGTGGGGCGAGGACAACCTGTGTCCCTGTGGAAGACCAGGTAAGGAGATCGATGGAAAGCACCTGAGCTCTCCCATCCTTCTGGCTGGAGGATAGCCACCAAGAAGGCGGTCTTCCACGACAGGTGAGAGAGCACACCTGTGCATAGGTTCGAATGGCTTGCCCATGAGCTTTGCCAGTACCAGCAGTAGATCCCACGGAGGTGGGGTTCCGTGACTGAGGGAAATGTGATCAAGGCCTTTGAAAAAGCGCCAGACCACCTTCTCCTGCGCCACTCGACTGCTTCCCGCCCGCGCTCGGTAAGCAGAGATGCATGCCAGGTGCACCCTTAGGTCGCCGACACCAAGCCCTTGACTAGAAAGGGACCATAAATAGTCCAAGATGCTTGCCAAGGAACAGGAGGAAGGGTCCAAGCCTTGCTCTGACACCAAATGGAAAACCTTTTCCATTTGAAGGCATAGCATTTCTGGTCGACCTCTTAGGGACGCCTCAACTACATTGAGGACCTCGTCGGAAAGACCCAAGGCCTGGAACTCTAGCCGCTCAGGAACCAGGCCGCCAGGTGCAGGGATTGAAGGTCCGATGGAACACCTTCCCTGATTGACTGAGAGCAGGTCCAGGAGCTGGAAGCTGCTGGAGTCCTGGAGCTGAGACTGAGGAGATCTGGTACCAGAACTGGCGAGGCCAGTCTGGGGCTATCAGAATCACCTGCGCCTTGTCCCTCCTCCTTGAGAAGCACCTTGTGGATCAAGGAAATGGGGAAAGGCGTAAAGAGGCCCGGGGTCCATTGCCTCGAGAAGGCATCCCCTGCAGCGAGCCCTGCTGAGGGGGCGGCATGGAACAGACTCAGCCGCTGCTCTCCATGGAGGCAAAACAGGTCCACCTGAGGTGTGCCCCAAAGGGAGAACAGATGCTGTACTACTCTCAGGAGAGACCACTCGTGGGATGCAGCCCCTATCCGGCTCAGGCATCGGCCAGGGTGTTGGAGGCTCCCGCCACGTGAATGGCTAGGAGATCCGCCCCAGGCTGGCGCAGAGTGACCAAATGCGGAGAGCTTCCTTGCATAGAAGCATGGAGCGGCCCCCGCCTGGCGGTTTAGATAGTACATGGTCGTGGTATTGTCCGTCTGGACTCGGACCACTTGACCCCGGAGGAACGGAGCAAAGGCGGTGAGAGCTAGGGACCGCCTCGGAGCTCCAGCAGGTTGATGTGGCATCGACTCCGCGGGACCAGAGGCCATGAGCCCGTGTTCCCCAGATGGGCACCCCAACCCATCAGAGAGGCATCGGTCGATAGAGACCGTCGGCTCGGGGCGGACGAAGCAGGATGCCCTCCTGCAAATGATCTGGAGCGGTCCACCACTGGAGGCGTTCCACATCCCTGTGTCAGCACCGCCACAAGCTGGTCCAAGGATCGTAGCGCCAGGACCACTGGCTGGCCAAGTCCCCACTGAAGGGACGCATGTTCCAGCTGGCCCAACGGACCACGCTGGTGCAGGCCGCCATGAGACCCAGGAGGCGAGGAAGTCCCGGGCAGGGGCGAATTGCCCAACCAGAAATGATCGGGCAAAGGAGGAAAGAACCTCGGCCCTGTCCGCTGGAGCCGCGCTTGGCTCGAAGAGACGAGCTGCGCCCGATGAATAGAATCACCTGCTCTGCCTCGAGTTCTCACTTGGCCTGCTGATAAGGAGGCCCAGTTGAGAGCAGACCTGGAGGGCCAGATCTCTGACCACTCCGCCTCCTTCCTGGAGGGAGCTGCTATCAGCCAGTCGTCCAGGTAAGGGACACCCGGACCCTCGCGCCAGGAATGCTGTCACCACTGCCATGCATTTGGTGAAGACCCTGGGAGCTGGAGACAAGCCGAAGGCATGGCTTTGAACTCAAGAGGGATCCTTCTCGGAAGCGAAGGAATCTCTGGAGACGGACGGATAGGGACGTGAAAAACGCGGCCCTGCAAGTCCAGAGAGCAGAACCACCACCCGCGCTCCAAGGATGGTATTATCTGAGCCAGAGTGACCATCCTGAAGGTTCGAGACCTAGGAACTTGTTTAGGGTCGTAGGTCGAGAATGGGGCGCCAGCCCCGTCCGCTTCGGAACCAGGAAGTACCTGGACACAAACCCTGGGTCTGAAGGAGGGTCCACCACCTTCTACCACCTCCTTCTGGGAGGAGAGCATGTCGGCTCGACGAGCCGCCAGTGAGGCTGGGATCCCGAAGCCCCAGAGGGCGGCGGCTCTGAAGGGTGGTGCCTGCTGAATTCCAGAGGCAGGCTCTTCCCACCACCTCCAAGACCCACCTGTCCGTGGTAACAGCGGACCAGGCGGAACGGAAGTGTGCTGGAGCCGCTCATCGGGGACCCAGGGGGTGTCGGGATGGGGCGACACCCCAGCCCGTCACTGGGCAGGCTTGGAGGAGGGACCGCCGAGGGACCTCCTGGGCCCTTTCCTCCTGCCTCCTGTTAGAGGAAGCCGGGCGTTGGGTTTGGGATGCTAAGGCGAGCCTGCTGGCCCTGACGTTGTTGGCTGGGCGCCGGGGGCACAGAAGGACAGAAGGGCTTAGGCTGTGGTTTGCGGCCTTTGTCCTTGTGAGCGGAAGAGACCGAGTCCAAGGTGGCATTGGGCTTCTCGATCCTCTGCAGGTGACCTTCCACCCCAGGGCCGAAGAGGTCAGTCCCCAAAAGGGAACATCCGCCAACTTGTGCTGGGTATCCAGTAAAGGTGGATATCCTCAGCCAAGCTCACGCCGCATAGCCACTGGCGGCCGCCACCGATCTGGCACATGAGTCCCTATATCCAAAGCAGTCTGGAGCTGCTGTTTGGCCACTGCTCCTGCTCCTGGTCCCGCACCTGCTTAACCGTAGTCTGCAGATCGGGCGGGAAGATGAGGGATGACCTCATCCAGGGAGCCCAACAGGGCATGAGAAAAATGTGCCATGAGGACGGCCAACTGGCCTGACGAAGGCCGAGAGGACGCAGCGAAGATTTTCGCTCGACATAGTCCAATTCTTGACTCCTTGTCAGGAGGTTTGTCCATCTCCTGGCGCTAGCCGGGCGCTACCGAAAACGCTGTCGGTAACCAACCCCTCAGCAGAGGGGTGTTCCAAAACCGACAAGGAACCGAGGGACCGTGATATTCCTGGCCATCCTGGCCGAAGGCGCAGGGCAGGAAGCAGGGCGCTGCCAAAGCTCCAGTGCCGGACCCACTATGGCCTCGGCCACCGGAAAGGCCTCCGTCGGAGAATCCCCTCGGTCCAGAATCTCCGTGAGGGGATACCTGGCCCGTTTGGAAACGGGTTTGAGCTCCATCCCGGTAGACTCAGAGATGAGCCGAAGCAGTCCTAGGAAGGACGACGGGCTATCGTCCATTGACTGACCTCCTGAAGACTCCAAGTCCAGTCGCTTGGAGAAAAGGAGGAATCATCTTGACTCGAAGAGTCCTCGGCAGCCTTCTGGCCTGAGCCACCCTTCACCTCCAAGCGAGGTCGGTCGGGAGTGAGGGGTAACTGACAGCCGATGGGGTAGACCCTTAGCCGACCGAGAATCTTGGTCGGAGCCCCAATTGGTGGCTGTGGAGGGAGGTTCCACCGAATCGTGGAGCAGCTGGTTTTGCCGAACAACCGCCTGGGTATAGGCCTCGGATGTCGAGGGTTGTGTCGGCCGTCCGGTGACAGCCACTTAATGGCCGGGAAGGCGACGGGTCGGCTTATTCTCGCCAGGAGGAGTTGTTGCAACATAAGGTCTCTCGCACTGGCCGACGACTTATGCGCCAAGCCTCCTCATCCGGTGAGGAGGACGAGGACGAGCGGCGACGCCGCTTACCGCTGTGCCGAGACCGAGACCGCCATGACGGTGGGATCGGGCTGGACCGCCAAGAGGTCCGAGACCAGACCAGAGTCCCGGAATTTCCGAGGTCGGTAGCGGGAGGTGTCGGCCGAACCGCACTCCTTCGCTCGGATGGTCCATCCGAGGGCTCCGGAACCGAGGCACAGGCGAGCCCATGGATCCTCAACCTCCTCCCGGGGAACCGTAGAGAGGGAATCGGCTGCTAAAGGCGAGCAGCGCTTCAATGGGTCGAAAATCGACTTCATCGGTGGGAGTCTCGGTCAACTGACCTGGACGGGACACCGTGAGGCCAGTGGCCGGGCCGAAAGGTCGACTGGAGCCGACGGTCGGCCTGGAGAGGGACTCTTCCGTCCCTAAGAGCGCCGACGGAGGATTCTACCCCTGTCCTCTTTCTGGACCGAGAATAAGGTCCAGCAGACGTAGGCCCTTCTCCTTTAGTGGAGAGGGACAGACAAAGCTCCTTAAAAGAAGCCGTGTAGGAAGAACCCAGAGAGAGCGGGATAAATGCCGCGGCCGAGGAAGATACGGCCCGCGCCGCCTCCTCTTCGAGGGGCGACCATCCGCCGAGCTGATCCCACCGGTGCCTGCCCCGCTGACACCGCCAACCGGCCTCCTTGGACTTCACCGAGGGAACGCTTCTCAGGACGCCCAGTTGCAATCGGCAGCACGGTTCTCGAGGACGAGGGCCGAAAGATGAGCAGGTCGCAAGCCTGCGGGTCGTGCTCAAGGCCTAAGCAGTAGACACACGTGGAGTGTGGATCCGTCCGAGACATCTTCTGCCCGCATGGGCATCTCCGAAATCCGGGAGTCGATTTGTCCATCGCAGCCGCGAGGGATAGAAGACTGAAGTCTTTTTTGCAAAATTTATTTTTAAATCCGCAAACGGAGAAATAGGAACCAGTCACAAACGCAGAGCGTTAAGGAGGGAACCTGAGCTTCCAAGCGGTAAGGAAGATCTGGCGTCATGGGGCGGAGCCGAGAGTTATACCACCCGGGTGGGTGGGAGGAGCAAGCTTGAAGACCTTCCGGCAAGATTTAAAGCGGCAAGGATACCTGCCAATGAGTGTGGATGAACAACATATCCATGTCCCTAGAATTAGAAATTCATGGTCTCCAACCCATATTCAATAGCTACTTGATAAAATTCTCTATTTTAAAATGAAATGAAATGGATAACATGACAGAAAAAAACATGACTAGCAAAAACTACAATTAACAAGGTCAAACAACTTATGTGTTTTATTAAGAAGGTGCAATGTGAAAAATGTTTTTAAATTTTACTGTTTAATTTTTTTATCAGTATTATTTTTTACTAATTTTTTAAAATCCTGAACAAACAAAATCTCTGGACTTACTCTTCTTTCAATAAATCCTACACTAAATTATTTTTCTGTTAAAGTGCAGAAGATCTGGAATGGCCTACCAACAGAGGTGGTGGCAGGCAACACTATGGGGGAATTTAAGCATAAATTGGATGAGTATTTGATATGGAACAGGAGTGATTCAAGGTCTCACAGATATTGGTGAGGGTAGAATTTGTTTCAGCATACAATCTTTAATGAGCACTGTTTGTTAGAGGGTCTGATCACAGTGTATCCCAACTGAAACTTCTTCTCAAATGTAAGGTGTCACTAACTGTCTGCACCATGAGCTGCAGTCCCCCAGCCCAGTACTGTCAGTACCAGTGCACATTCACATTGTCATTGTCATTATGGTAACAGTTTAATTTCACTAGGCTGCCACAGACCAGTGAGAGAGAATTTGAGGCCACTAATACACCAAAATGTCAGGGACTAGGACTGCATGATGAAAAAAGTATGATTAATGTTTAAATATTTAACAAGAACTTGAGCAAACCATTTAAGAAATACATCATTAATTTTCACAATATTTCTTGACCCTCCCGAGTTTCAACAACCCTTCCCCTCCAAAGCGCCACACATGCCTATGTCATTATTTTTATGGTGGGCTGCCATATCTGGAGGTGTGCATGGCAAATGCATTCTTCTAATGGTGGTTGTGGGGGATCATCTTTGTTGGGTTGGCCACGTCCATTTAACTCACTACTACGCAAGAGACGGTTCCCTTATTTTCAGGCTAAACTGACACGTCATGTGTCCAATAAATGGGTACATTACAGCATTGTTCTAAATAAAAAAGTATTTTGTGACAAATACACCTGAGCAGTGAAAACACACTGTACAGTATTAAGTTAGGCACACACCAGGGCATGCAGACATGCAGGCGTTATCTCTCAACCTTTTCTTACTGAAATGAGGGGCATACACTCAAAATGAGGGGCAGCAAGGGAGACTAACCCACATAACAAGGGACACATCCTCAAACATGGGGATACAGTACAAGCTCAGAACCCTGTGGAAACCACTGTGTTTACTTGTATAATTTTTTATCATCTTAAAATATTATGAATGTCTGCTTTAACATCTAAATTTACAGCTCTTTCTCTGTGTGGGCAGCACCTTTTCCATGAAGGACAGATGAGGGACGGAGCAGTTTAGAGGGTTAAAAATGAGGGACATCCCTAGTAATTATCAGCGGTATGCTCACATGTGCAAAATCACACACAGGCACACACACACATATTACCAACTAATATCTAATACTAATCTTAGCTTATCTTGGCTTATAATATAATTGAAAAAACTATCTATTGGAACAACGTAGTCTGGTGTTTTGTGTGTATTATAATTGTCTATATGCTACTGCAGCCTTGTGTCCACTGTAAAAATGAAACTGATAGTGGCGCTCTCCCCATACAATGGCCTGTACTGTACACTGTGTTTAACACCCATACGAGGTAACAAAAAAGAAAAGGAAAATAGGGTCAAAATGTTCAGAATAGGACATAACAAAGGCAGATCACTCTGTATGATTGCTTAGTGATGGTGACATTTGCCAGTGATTAATCAATTGTGATTTGATTGACATGTGATCAATACCATTTTTGAATTTGCCTTTTAAAAAATACTTTAAATAAATTACATTTTAAAAATATAAAAAATATATTCAGCTTCAACAGTTAATAACTGTGATGTCCCAACAATTGCTGTATGCAAAAGTAGCACCTGAGTGCCAAAATTCATCAGCAAGATACAGGAAGTGCTGGACTGTCCTTCATCGTCATGCTCTAAATTCGATATACTGTAGCTCATTACTTTGAATTTATCATTTAATAATTATGAAACAAACTACCAGAAAATAATGCACATTTGTTAACAGTTATTGGTGCAATATATTCAACACAAGGTAGAAAAATGTTCTAAAAAAGCACATTTGCCAATTGCCCGCCGTCAGGTAAGCTGAATATGTCCAATATAAATCTATTTCTCAAATTGCATATCATGTTCAGAGAGCATTTAGTATCTTATTTTCCAGCTAAATATACAGAATAATGGATGGGCGACCATCCACAACAAGGCTGTGTTTCTATCGAGGGAGTTGATGATGTCATAGAGACCTCGAGATCTGGCATCATCAACTCCCAAGATGGAAACACAGCCTTGTTGTGGATGGGCGACCATCCACTGTTTTTTATAGTATATGGTTCCCCAAAATAGATACAAGGTTCATACCTTGTTCACGCTTGCACTCCTCCTCCGCCGAGTCCCTTCTAAGATAACGGGTCCTCCTCCCTCGCTGCAGTTACCATGTTCCGTCACGCCCACGCCCTCACCATAGTCCCACTCTGCTTTTACCGAAACTGTGCCATTTTGTTAAAAAAGAACAAAAACAAACAGCAAATTGATATTTTTGACAGACCGACCCGATTATGGTAGTCTGTGTCCACACTGTCTGCTCCCCAGACCGCTCGCTAAATGAGTCCGCCATTTTTGTAAGTATTTTTTGAATCTCTGCCTGTTTCCACCAATAAGGTAGGAGCTCAAGGGGGAAAAGTTGTTGTACTATCGATGTGATGTCAGAGTGATAGTACAACAACTTTTTTGACCTTTGAACTGTCCTACAACAAGATTTGGAAAACCTTTGTTTTCCATACACAATAAGCCCTAACCATATACTATAAACTTGTGATGCTGACTTTTTCTGGTGGCTGTACACACAAAAACATACATAAACAGAGAGTTTACCATCCTTTATATTTTACTAAATGCCACTACAGTGCTTGGACTATTTAACAAAAAGATATTATGACTGTCAGTTTGACATATGTCATTTAAGTTTGCTTTTTAAAGACCTCTTTTTAGCACAAGAAAATAAACTGCTGAAGACTTGCAAGAGCTGCATTACACCATTACAGAATTGTTTGCCTTTCTTCACACCAGAGGGAAAGATTTGGAAAATAATTTTAATATCTGTTTGAAAATGGTAGTATACAGTACGTATGTCCTATACCTTTTAATATTCAACTTTTTAGATGAAATCATGGTCACTTTATGTCAGTTATCTTCTGCACTGTTATCATTTTTGTGACTCCATCTCTATTTACAATTTTTTGGCATTTAGCACTCCCTTGCTCAGGGAACAGCAATAGCACTGTGATTTTTGATTTGTCTTTTCGCTTTTTATTTAATGCTCCATTTTTGATTTCTTCCCTACAAAAATATACAATTGTACATGCAAGCGCACGCACACACACACACCCACACATAAAGTAAAATGTGGTAGATTTCACATAACCCTTCATTCTTTGACTCTCACACTGTGAGTTTTTTTTTCAGGCCATCTCAAACACCAGTTAGTTTTTAAGGGATCTACTTTAATTTCACTTGTTTTCCTCTTTCATTTTATTTAAAGCATGGGTTCTGGTGGAAGCCCATCTCACACATCCTTTTGAAAGATGCTCTCACAGTAATGTTTGCCCTTTTGCCTGTCAGTACAGATCCCTCTCCCTTTTGTGTGTTTGGCGCTTCCTTTTAGAATTGTGCCTTTTGATTTCTCCTGTCATTTTTTTCCCCTCTGGCATGGCATAATATAAAAACCAGTCATCGATTCTGACCTCTTCACTGCTGGAGCTCGAATGAATTCCATCTTCCCTTTCACTCATGTTCCTCAGCTGCTCTGGGCTAACTTGGCCCCCCCCCCAAAAAAAAAACATACGTTTGGCTTGCAAGACCCATGTTGAGTGTGTATCTGCATGAGACTGAACAAGAAGATAATGCGGCAGGTGAGGGAATGGGAAGGAAGGAAGCAGCAGCACTCATGAAAAAAAAAAACAGACAACGTAAGTGTGGGCAGGGCTAGTGAACTTTAATAGCCCGCACTGCCTGTACACATCTGGACCAACTAGTAGGCCCCCATTCAGAAGTGCACCCAGCCAGGTGCTCACGTAAGTAGAGCAAGCACCACTCAGTAAATAAATTTAAATTTTACTCAGCTAATGGACCTTAAATTGTAACTGGAACTTTGTAAACAGATTTGAAGCTGTAACTGCAACTTTGCAAACAAATCTGAGCCTGCAGCTGGAACCCGTTAACATGCAAAGGATATGAGCTTTAGTTGGCATCTGTTAAATCTTCTCCCATTTACTTTTTCCTTTGCCAGATACTTGTTTAATCTCTTTTGCACAACCTTTGGTGGCCAGCGGGTTCAGGAACAAAAACGTGTGTGTGTGGGGGGGGTGGAGGGGGGTGGGTTGTGGTGTATTTTAGGGTTGTCAGAACTAGTTCGAGCAAGATTTGAACCCATCTCGAACCCTGGTGTTCGAGTTCTAATTTAGGACTCGAACACAGAGGGTTCGCAAAAGGGTTCGAATCTTTGTAAAAAAATGTTATTTTTCTGTTTTCTGGGAAGCGCATCCCTCCCAAGTCCCGAATGCAAATCTTCAGCCCCCGATTGAAAAAAATCTTACTCGAGTTTCGATTCCGTGTTCCGTTCCCAATCCCATCCTGATGCAGTTACTGACACTGTTCTTGTGGGGGGAGTCGGGGGACATTGTGAGATCGTGCCTCATGAGTGCACCGCGTACTTTGATCCCAGACTGGCAGTCACTTGCTATCACCACCACCTGACCAACTGCTCTGCGGTCATGTGGTGCTCATACCAGCCGCGATGTTTATGTCGGCGTGGCTACGTTCACTGTTCATTAAAGGGTTGCATCTGCTGTGCCTGATTGCGTTGCGGCAGGAAGTCCGACAAGTTACAATGAACTCGTGGCATTTAAAAAAAAAAGTGTCGACTTGCTTTCCCTCCAGCTACTACAGTAAAACAAAATAAAAAATCAGTGTGGGTGGTGGACAGTGGACACTGGGTGAAAAGGAAAGCAAGGGAGGGTAGGAAAAAACGGTGGGGTGAGGGGTCTCTCTCGCTGTGTGCCATGTGGGATATTATATCTACTAGCTGACTGCCTGCATTGGAATGCTTAGTCTCTAGTTGCCAAACTACTATTTTCTGATGAATTTTCTGATCCTCCTGATCTGTTTAAGATTAACTACTCAATATCTCTGTCTAGTGGGATTTGTCGTGGAGACAGAGCACCCTGGCTGGGAGAGGGGTGAAGAAAATCAGATTTTGAGAGAAAACAAAGTTAAATGAGTGAATGTGAACAGTGAACTTTTATCGAATTGAATTGTTTAAAGTCAAGTCCTACAACCAAGTATCAGGAGGGATGACACTGCTGCTGTGTTCCCTTCCCTTTGACTGCACTATACCCTAGTTATTACAGTGTGTGTTTTGTGGTGGTATTATCCTTAAATACATTTTTTTACTGTTGGGAGGAGAGACAGAAACATCTCCTGTGATCAGGCCATCACCCTGCTGCGTGCCCTTTGACTGCACTGTACCCTAGTACCCAGTATGTGTTATCGTGAGAGGCCCAGTGGCTAGTTTTCTGGTGGCATTATTCTTAAATACATGACAAGTTGTCAACGAAGTCTAAAAATATATTTCCCTGTTGGGAGGAAGACAGAAGCCCAGTGGAAAGTTTTGTAGTGGCATTGTCCTTAAATACATGACAGACGCTTAAAAATATATTTCCTGTTGGGATGAGAGACAGAAAAATCTATTTCCTGGGTTTGTGTATGTAGTCTGCCTCTTGTGGTCAGCCCATCACCATGCTTGCTGTGTGCCTTGACTGCACTGTACCTTACCCAGTATGTGTTACGTAGAAGCCTAGTGGGCAGTTGTGTGGTGACATTATCCTTAATACACAACAGAAGTCAAAAATATATTTCCTGTTGGGAGAAGAGACAGAAAAATCTCTTTCCTCGGTTTGTGTGTGTAACTCGTCTCTTGTGGTCATTCCATCACCCTGCTATGCTTATGCCTTTGCCCAGCAGCCCAATCATTCTGTAAGCCTTGAACCTTTAGTTGCAAACTGTCATATTCTTCAATTACTTTCAGTCCACTGCATCACAGTGTCACATAGCCAAAATAAAATTTTGAGTTGTAGCCAGTGATCATAGATCACATTGCTTTTTTACACAGGAATTGTGTGGGTGTATTCCTGCAGTATACTGGTTCTGTTATGGCTGACACCAACATAGATGAAGCATCTAGTGCTGGTGTTGGAGCACGTGTTGGTGGTAGTGGTAATCCTGGTGCTAGCAAAAATAAGCAAAATGTTTCACGTGATAAAAATTCAACAAACAGCAAAAGAGCAACAGTGAAGTGTGGTAAGGGGACCTTTAAGAAACCTGTACAGCTTCTGGGGTCACACGAGAGGCACCATAAGGTATGCCATTCATGCTGTTAAGATCCCTGTGACTAGCAGCAATAATGCAAGTGACAGTGAGTCCCTCTGACTCAGACAGTAGCTCTTTGTCTCAGTCCGACACTGTTGTGTCTCGCGACTAATCATTACTTCCTCAACAAAGTGAAATGAGCAAGTCTGCTGACAAAGAATCAGGTAGTGCACTTGCAAATACATCCAGCACTGTTGGCAATGAAAGGACATATCCATTGAATCCACCACTTCTGTGTTGGCCAGCAATGAAAATCCATCAGAGTCTTCTGCCCACTCTTCTAGCACCAAGGAGCATGTCCCACTCCCAGGTTCTGTTAGGACAGGTGAAAAGACACAAACAGTCTTTAGCTATCTTCCTAGCACTCGAACAAAATCTGTCACATCTGAGGTGTGGAATTATTTCTCTGTCAGTAAAACTGATCCATGCAGAGCAATTTGTTCCCTGTGTAAACAGAGTGTAAGCCGTGGTAAAGTTGTATCATGCCTTGGCACTACAGCTCTTAAACGCCATCTGAAAAAGCATTCAGTTTTGCTTGATCATCCAAAACCCATGTCCTCCATCTTCCAGACCACACGTGAGAAGGGTCAGGAATCTGAAATGGATACTGAATTGTCTGAACTTGATGTGGGCAGAACCACTCCCAGCCCTAGGATCACTGTTACCACCAATGCCAGTACCATTAGTACTAGTTGCACATCCAGTGATGGCACTGAATGTATAAGTCCTAGTCCACCATCTCCACGCCCATCTGCCCATCAAGCACGGTGTATAATAAACCAGCAGGGACATGTTGTAAACAGCTAACACTGTCTCAGGCATTTGAAAGGAAGAATACCTTTACTAGAAATCATCCAAAGACCCTTCATCTTAATCACCGAATTGGTGAACTGTTAGCCGGAGCCCTTCTCCCATACTCTTTGGTAGATCATGAGGATTTTAGGAGCTCATGACATTAGCAGAGCCTCTACAATGTTCCTCATCAAAGGTACTTTTCTATGTTGAAATACCAAACATTTATCAGGCTTTAAAAGTTACAGTGATGCTTGCACTTAAACTCAGGAGGGTGGGGTTATTCATGTCACAACAGATATGTGGACCAGCACTCAAAACATAGATTACATGTCCCTTACTGCTCATTGGGTCACATTTTCTTGTGCTTCTTCAAAACAAAGACACCAAAAGATGACGCTGCTGTATATAAAGAAGTTTGGCAAAGTCATACTGCTGCAAACATCTTTGCAGGAACTAAATGACCTCCTTGACGAATGGGTTTATTCTCACGGTCTAAAATGTGGCTTCATAGTAAGTGACAATGGAGCCAACATCTTGAAAGCAGTACAGGATGGAGGATTTCTGCATGCTTCTTGCTTTGCACATTGCTTACACTTAATTGTCACGGGATTTCTCAGCAACGAAACACAAGTGGATGGTATGATTGCTGTTTGCAAAAAAATTGTGACTCACTTTTCACATTCAACCAAGGCTACACGGACATTGTCCGAACTGCAAAAAAAACACAAGCTGCCCCAGCAAAAGCTGATTCAAAATGTTTCCACTCGTTGGAACTCAACGCTTTATATGCTGCAGCGCCTCTTGGGGCAAAAGCAAGCTGTACATGAGTATTGCTCCAGTTACATTATTGGAGATGGCATTATGCTGTCTGTGCTGCAGTGGAAATTAATGGAGACAGTGTACTGTATCCTAGCTCCTTTTGAGACAGCTACAAGGGACATGTCTTCTGAAGGCGCATCTGTGAGTCAGGTTATCCCACTCATAATGCTCATTTCACATCATCTTAGTGTTCTAAATCTACAAATAGAAAAAGACAGATCTGAAGCGCAGACAACATGTCGCCTGTATCATGGGAATCTCGTAAAGAGAATGAGCGAGCGCTTCAAAACCAATGACAAATTAGTTGCAATGACGAAATCAAAACACTACATCCTTGCAACTCTCTTAGATCCCAGGTTCAAGGCTATACATCTTCCAAAAACAGATGATATAGAGCAGTACAAATGTATGTTGCTAGATGAGCTGCAGCACTCACAGGAGTCAAACACAGACACGCACAGTACCCTCAGGTTGTCATCACCACAACATGCAGGTTCATCTTCACAAAGGGATATAGAACTGGAAAAGTCACCAAACATTAACAGTAGTTGTTCCACAACTGCCACTTCTTCAACCCTTAGTAGCAAGCTAAATCTGTGGCAAAACCTTTCCCAAATTGCTGCCATACCAGCTTATTCTGATTCTTCTTCTGAGCGGTCTCTGTCCATCATGGTAGACAGTTACCTGCAAGAACTGCCTATTCCTATTGATGCATGCCCTTTTTGAATACTGGAGATCAAAAAAAGTCAATTTGGACAGAGCTGTATGATGAAGCCTGTAAATATCTTGGTTGTCCTGCAACAAGTGTCTCTTCAGAATGCATGTTTAGTACAGCTGGCAATATTGTGACAGACACCAGAAATAGGTTGCTGCCAGAAAATGTACACACGTTAACTTTTATTAAAGTTAATAAGTCAAGATTTTCGTATCCCTACAAGAGTATACAAACTGATCCTGAAGTGATTGATGTTGTGGATGTTGATGGTGATGACAACTCAGATGGTGGTGGCTGGTAAATACTGTGTGGGACGGAGTCTCTCTGCACCAAAAACAAAATTTTTTCAGAATGTGATGACTTTGGTTGTCGTCTCTCTCCTTTCTCGATCTACTACCTTGGACTATATACCCCCCAAAACTTTCACCATTTCATGGCAAACTGCTTTGTAGCTAGGGTCTAAACTAAAGTCAACAAGTTTTATATACAGGGCAATTTTAACATCAGAGGGAACAGGCCCAAATTTGGCATAAAAGGGACACTGTCACGTCAATCCTTTCTGTATCATATTATTTATAGTTAAAGTGCAAACATATATTTTTGGATTTACCTTCTGTGACTTTGTGATGCATCAGTATGGGCTGGGACTGGGGGCAGTCTATTTTTCAATTTTAAAGAGGACAAAACAATGAGTTCTAATTGGTAGCTGTTTATTATTTTTTCAATTACAGAAATGTTAGCCATAAACGAAAATGGATGCTAGTACATGGGTGAGGGTTGTGGGTTGGTTTTAACATGGGTGTAAGGGTGGCATGGGTGCTACTGCACAGATGAGGGTGGTGGAAGAAAAGTGGAGTGGGTGATGGGGTGAAAGGTGGGTGTTGTTTTAGTTCTTTCACTTACAGATTCGGATCAGCTGGGGATGGTGAGGAAAAAAATTATGACAGACCGAACCTACTGTACACATAATATATATTCTTATTAAATACATTGCAAACTGCTGCCACCTAGCACAATTGTCCTGTCCCCTTTAAAAAAAGAATAAAGGAATCAGAAATAAAAGAAAATCTGCATCAGCAGTTTTCACAGAACGTGACGTATCATAAAGTGTTTTTGCATTATAAGTAGTGATAATTTGATACATAATGGGGTTGACAGACGCTGTCCCTTAAACATCACATGCCAACTGCTGCAGCTACATTAAATGTTCCTTAGTATGTGGTGAGGAAACCACTTTTTTTATTTATGTGACTGAAATACAGATTTTATTGAAGTATCAGCTGCAAAAATGCATCATCTTAGAATTTTTTGTATGTATTATTCAATTTGCCAACAAAATGTTGGATATGTATGCATTACCTTAGAAAATTGCATGCATTTTGCCAGCAACAATGACTGGCATATTTTTTTATTCAAATGTCTTGACTGACTATGTTATGACATAATATGTTTTGCAACAGTTCCACATGCTGCTGCTGTAGTACTTGGCTTGACTTTGTTATAAAAGCTTTCTTTAAACATAGCAACTTTTGATTCACTCATTTAAAACAGAAAGCAGCAAATAGCTGAAATTAGGTAATAACAGTTATTTTTTCTCATAATTCATGACGATGAGTATATATAACTGAGTACATAAATGGCTAATGTGCCTCTTTCTTTCACTAAGGAACTATGATGCAGCTGCAGCAGGAAAACTTTTAACACATGGGTGGGTGGGTGGCCTGTTACGTATTAAGTTGCTGGCTTTAGCAAACAGAAGAAACCATAGATAAACCTAGCTGTATTCCTATCAATGTCACACATGATAATTTCTCTCCCCCTTATATTGAACAGTTTTTCCTTTACATGTATTTTATTACTATCTTCGTTACTGGCAGCACAATAAAAAAATAGGGTTCGAGTTCTAAAAAGTTCTAAAAAAGATTAGAACCCTAGAACTTTTTCAAGAGTTCTAGACTAGAACTAGAACCCAGAACTTCAGAGGGTTCTGACAACCCTAGTGTATTTGCACTGATGTGCTACCACCCCCCCACTCACAGTCATGTGCTACCAAAGCCCCTTCTCAATGTAATTGCACTACGTCAGCATAGCTCTTGCTATGCAGCCATAAAAATTACTAACACAGGTTTGAGTGCAGTGCATACATTTCCAGTGTGTTCAGATACATGATACTGTACTTTACAATGCAGCAGGAGGTGATTTTGGACTGCAGTACTGGAAAAACCTATGGCATGTTAAGAGAATAAAAACAATAGAAATGTACCAACTCTTTTTCAATATAGGCAGTCCAGAAACAAAGTCCAGTTTCTGAGTTCAGAGATGAAATCTACAATCAACCAGCTCTCTGTTACATCTCATCTCCAAATCCCCCAAAGACACATGCTATATACACTTTATACACGATTTCAGAACTTTATCAGATTCTAACTTCCACCACAGCATTGTGGCCCACAGCTTCAGAACCTTGTCAGATCCTAGCTTCCAGAGCTTCAGAACCTTGTCAGATCCTAGCTCCCAGACCATTGTGACACAGCTAAAAGCTGGCCACTTTTGCTGACAGATTCCACCAGTCTGAGATCAAAAAGGTTGCACTCTTTTACACTTTGACAATAAACTGAAAGAGCTGTTCCTGTAATTATTTCAACAGTAATAACTATATCTAGTTTACAAATCAGGGAATCCCATGTGTGATGTGTGGAGAGAGTCTGAAGCAAGGATTCTGCCATCACTATTTTTTCTGTTGGACTGCTCATTCAAGTCCTGCCTTTACTTGCTGTTCTTTCTTTTCCTTTTTACTGTTGGTACCTTGCTTATACACAGTTATAAAATATATGTATGAAACTGGCTTCCCTGATTTGTAAACTAGATACAGTTATTACTGTTGAAATGATTACAGAACCAGCTCTTTTGAGTTTATTGGCAAAGTGTAACAGAGTGTGACTTTTTTTTTGTGGTGATTATTTATACTCCTGCCCCTACAGCCCTCTCAATCTGGGGGAGCCCCAGCCTCGTCACCCCAGCGTCCACTAGCCAGCATAGTAGTGGCTCCAGGGCTTATCCCTCTGGAGGGGATGGAGAGGGGACCCTCCCCTCCGAGACCAGATCATGAGTTCCTGTGCTGTAGCTGGCCAGGTGCGAGGCCTGCGAGTTCCCCCTTCATCCTCTGTGGGCAATTTTTTTTTCCTGGTGTTCCTTGTTGCTGGGGTGGCATGTGCAACGATGCCTGCGACGGCACCAGGCACGCTCCCATGCGTGCCGCCATCAAGCGTCTGCACCTCTCCCAACCCATCTTGCAATGCCGGTGTGCCAGCCCCCAGCTGCCGCTAGGGACCAGACTAGCACCAACTGCCGAAACCCACCCTTCCCAGAGAAGGAGGGAGAGCTGTCCTCTGGACGCTCAATCCTTCTCCTCTCTGCTGCCCCCCAGTGGCCCGTGTTCATTCCTTAACACAAGTCACTGGTCTGGCGCGGGATGTGGCAT
The DNA here is from genome assembly GCA_016271365.2 of Neoceratodus forsteri. Taxonomy (NCBI): domain Eukaryota; kingdom Metazoa; phylum Chordata; order Ceratodontiformes; family Ceratodontidae; genus Neoceratodus; species Neoceratodus forsteri. The sequence continues at coordinate 1,131,176,244 of CM028129.1, forward strand.
CCAGTGCCTCAACACTCAGTGCCACCAGGCTGGCCTGAGTGTGACTTTTTCAATCTCAGACTGGTGGAGTCTGTCAGCAAAAAAAGACCAGCTTGTAACTGGGTCAAATGCTCTGGAAGCTAGGATCTGACAAGGTTCTGAAGTTCTGGGCCACCATGCTCTGGTGGAAGCTAGAAACTGACAAGGTTCTAAAGGTTCTAGGTCACAGTGCTCTGGTGGAAGTTAGAATCTGATAAAGTTCCGAAGTTGGCTATGAAGTATATTTATCAAATGTTTTCAGGAGATTTGGAGACAAGATGTAACAGAGAGCTGGTTGATTGTAAATTTCATCTCTGAACTCAGAAATTAGACTTTGTTTTTGTACTGCCTATGCTGAAAACCAGTTGGTACATTTCCTTTGTTTTTATTCACTTGTTACTTATAATAATAAATCACTACTTGTGGATTTTTACAATTTCTCCTGGTCTGTTTATGCATCCTGACCCACGCCTCAGTCACACCCCTCTTCTTGTGAAACCACAATCTGTAGCAGTAGATATGATAATATGATAGTAGTGACAGCAGCAGAGTATTATGAATTTAGGTTGGAGATATGCAGCAGAACTCTGACTAGATAAGCACTGAGGAACAAAGATCCAGTTTGCTTGAAAATGCCCCTAATAATAAATAACGGGGGAGGAAGTTGAAAAAATAATGCGACATATATATCGAGTTATGTCTAAATGTAATAATTTTTAAAGTTCTTCTAGAGCCATCACCTGCTCTTTCAAAGGTCACATCGCCCGAGTAAGACTGAAAGGGGGAGTGCTGCAAAGAGCCACTCTTAGAAGGGACCTCAAGTCAGAGTAAGCAGAAATACTAAGAATAGTGCACAAGTAAAATATTTGGTCTTACAATAATAAAATAAATGTTAATACATTTGGAAAATAGAATTGCTATATGAAAAGAGTCCCTGTCATTTTCACAGGCTTGTCTCATAGAAAATGCAAATGAACTACAACAGAAACTTGCTTCTTTCGCTTTAACAGAATCACAACAGTATCCTAAGAATGATCTCTGGCAGGATATTCAAAAGTTTTGAAGCAGACATTGTTGGATACACCTCCATCAAGATAAATGCACCAATATATTTAAATGCTGTTTTTCAAGATTTTAATGCATTTAGAAAACTGTCCCTGCTTTATGAAAAAAAAATTACATTTAAAAAATTATGCATGTGTAATTTTTTAGAGGAACATATTTTAGTGCAAATCACAGCACTTACGACAAAACATTAGCCCATGTTTTTGATGGTTTAATGTTTCTGTCGCAGTGCCCACACTTGGTCTAAAAATGTGGCAAGTTATTGCCATGCACGTGGGAGCCATGTAAAAATCTCTTGTCTTTGTGCAAGGCTATGTACTCAAGGTTAGTATAGTGTTTCCTGGCTCATCATGAGATTAGAGCAGTGCAGAAGGACTTTGTAGAGTTGGGGATGGGCCTAAGACAAGTAGCACACATAGTATCCTTCTCAGAGGTGCTGCCTGTCAGCGGCATGGGTGAGGCGAGGGTACTTTGCACCATGCAGTTTAACGAATGGTTGAAAAAATGGTGTGGAGCACAGGGGTTTGGCTTCATTGGGGACTGGGGTTCCACCTGGAGGGACACCAGCCTATACTGGCAGGATGGTCTGCATCTGTCCAGGAAGGGAACAAGTCTTTTGGGCAATCGGTTTAAATGCTTCATTGGCAAGCTTTTAAACTAGTCAAGGGGGGAGGCACTGATAAGCAGCAGGAAAATCCCAGCCTCCCCCTAGAAAACAGGTACTAAATGAGAAAAAGACCAAGGTAGAAAGGTCAGTGGGGGATGCTGCTACAGAAGGTAAAGCCATCAAAAACTGGAGAGCAATGAGTACCAATGCCCATACTCTGGGTAGCAAGCTTCCTGAATTAGTGGCCTTGATGGAGGAGGAACATCTGGATATCATGGCAGTCACAGAAACATGGTACACACAGAACCATGACTGGGACGTAAACATACCAGGATACACTATCTACAGGAGGGACAGGGAGGGTAAAAGAGGAGGAGGAGTAGCTCTCTACATAAGGGAAATAATCAAAGCAACATAACAAAAGGGTAAACAGGGAGGAGAAGAAGCACTGTGGGTCAATTTGGAGACAGGCAATGGCACCACAATCCGCACAGGTTTGTATATAGACCCCTCTCAGGGGGAGGAAATGGACAAGGAAATGATAGAAAGTATACTCAGAATGGCAGAAAAAGGGGAGATACTGCTGATGGGTGATCTGGATATGCCAGATTTTAACTGGAGTGCAGTTGCAGCAGCCACTTCTAAGAGTGGGGTTATTCTAGATGCCCTACAGGGGGCATGCCTTAGACAACTAGTATTGGAACCCACTCGACAGGGAGCAATCTTAGACCTGGTTCTCTCAAATGGAGATGAAGAGAGGATCACAGATCTAGAAGTGGGTAGCCATCTGGGAACTAGCGACCATCGAACAGTATGGTTCACAATAAACACAGCAATAGAGTCAAGCCATACAAAGGCAAAAGTACTGGACTTTAGGAGGGCTGACTTTGCCAAAATGGGTGAGTGCCTAAGGAATGCACTAGCAAATGGGCAGGAAGGAGGGGTGGAAGAACAATGGGGAATAATAAAAACTGCCATCACAGAGGTAACAAGCCTTTGTGTGAAGCAAATAAACAAAACAAAATGATGTAAGAAACCACTATGGTTCTCAAAGGAGGTGGCAGTGAAGGTTCAAGAGAAACAGAAAGCAATCAGAAAGTACAAGGAATCACAGAAGAAGCAGGACAGAGAATTGTATCAGTTAAAGCAAAAGGAAGCTGGGAAGGCAGTCAGAACAGCAAAGGCCCGAACCGAGGAAAAGATAGCCAACTCAGTTAAGAAGGGGATAAACCCCTTTTTAGGTACATCAGGGAGTGAAGGAAGACCAATGGAGGGATAGTGAGGCTTAATAAAGGGGAATCGGGTGGGCAGAGGGTGACGGTGAAAAGGCAAAGATACTAAACAAATATTTTTGCTCAGTATTTACAAATGAAGAGGGGGAGGTACCTAAAACAAACAATAGAAACACTCTGGATACAGAAGTTGATACCAGCCAATTTACAGAAGAAAGGGTTCTGAAAGAACTGTAAAAACTGAAGGTGGACAAAGCAATGGGGCCTGATGGAATTCATCCCAGAATTCTAAAAGAACTAAGGGTAGAACTAGTGACACCACTGACTACCCTCTTTATCAAATCATGGGAGGATGGGGTGGTACCTGAGGACTGGAGGAGGGCAGATGTGATTCCCCTTCACAAAAGTGGGAGCAGGGCAGAAGCAGGAAACTACAGACCTGTTAGTTTAACCTCAGTGATAGGGAAAATGATGGAATCACTTCTGAAGGAAAGAATTGTCGAGTACCTAGAGGCCAGAGGGGCAGAGGACCCAAGGCAGCATGGATTCACAGCGGGAAGGTCATGCCAGACCAACCTAATAGATTTCTGTGACTGGGTGACCAAAGTAGTAGATCAGGGAGGGGCTGTGGACATGGCCTACTAGACTTTAGCAAGGCATTTGACACAGTCCCACACAAAAGATTAATATACAAGTTAGCCAGCCTGGGAGTGGGTCCCAAGATGATAGCCTGTAAAGAATTGGCTGGAGAATAGGACACAGAGGGTAACAGTAAATGGAGTCCACTCTGAAGAAAGGGGTTACTAGTGGGGTACCACAGGGTTCAGTATTAGACTGGTCCTCTTCAGTGTCTTTATAAGCGACATTGCAGAGGGACTGGAAGGAAAAGTATGCCTCTTTGCAAATGACACAAAGATCTGCAACAGAGTTGATGCACAAGGTGGGGTGGAAAGGATGAGAAGGTACTTGGCAAGGTTAGAGAAATGGTCAAATGTATGGCAGCTTAGATTCAGTGCGAAGAAGTGCAAGGTAATGCACCTGGGAAACAAAAACCCAGGGGAAGAGTACACAATGGGGGGTGAGATATTAACCACAACAAAAATGGAAAGGGACCTGGGGGTAGTCATATCAGATGCCTTAAATGTGGGCAAGCAATGTGAGAGGGCAGTAAGGAGGGCTGGGGGGATACTGGGATGCACAGGGAGAGGCATCACCAGTAGAAAACAGGAAGTTGTTATCCTTCTGTACAGACAGCTGGTGAGACCCCATCTGGAGTACTGTGTGCAGTTCTGGAGACCCAGTCTCCACAAGGACATAGAGAGGATGGAAGCTGTCCAGAGCAGGGCAACTAAAATGGTGCAGGGCCTGCACCGGAAGACATATGAAGAGAGACTAAAGGAGCTTAATATGTATAGCCTCGAGGAAAGGAGGGAGAGGGAGGACCTGATAGAAACTTTCAAGTACCTCAAGGGAATCAACAAAGTCCAAGAAGGTAGCATCTTTAAAAAGAGGTGTGCAAGAACAAGGGGGCACATTTGAAGATGGGGGGCGGTTCAGAGGTAATGTAATGAAGTATTTTTTCACAGAGAGGGTTGTGGATGCATGGAACGGCCTTCCGGAGGAGGTTGTGGAGTCAAAAACAGTGGTTGAATTCAAGCATGCATGGGGCAGTCATGAGGCAATTCTAGGGGGTGGAGGTAGAAAGAAGCAGGCTGCTGGTTAACTAGGATCTGCAGCTTATCCATTAGGTAGGGAAATGGGCAGACTGGGTGAGCCAAGCGGTCCTTATCTGCCATCAAATTCTATGTTTCTTCTGAGCTACAGTTATGGCCCTAGAAGTCCTCACCGTTTTAATTGAACCCACAGCCTTCAGGCCTAGAAATTAGAGAGAGAAGAGAGCTTACACAGACTCGCATGCACACTTGTATTTTGTTGAGGTCTACTTACTTTCCTTTTCTTTTTGTTAATGGAAATGAGACTAGATATGAAGTTGGGAATTATAAATATGACATGAGGGAGTCAATGGCAGGTCTTTACAAGAATGATACTCCATGTACAAGGACAACAAATATTTTTACTTGATAAATATAATTGTAGTAGTCAATAATTACTATATAGTCACATGGAATCCCATTATGGTTAGACTATAACAAAGTGACCTAGAGCACAAAGCAAAACATCTGCACTTTGGGAAACTTTTTCTGCATGCTCAAAGTGCTTGCACAGGAAAGTGAAGAAATAAAATAGAGGCTGTGCGTTCATCAAACAGAGTGAGAAGTGCTTCCTCCAGCATGCAGATGTGGAAAGTGGGTTCTGTCTCCTTTTTGTTGTTGATACTAATTTTGGAGGAAGGCACAACTGTACCATAGAAATATGCGATCTCCCTGAGGATGCACTTCCTGTGCAAAACTGGTCAGGGATAGTGTGCCCGAGCTGCTGGCTATGCGTGCACCCAATAAACATTTTTTTTTTTTTGGGGGTTTGGCACCGGATCTGTGGTGCTGTATTTGTTTTTTCCTGGATTCTGTGGATGTACTTGCACACAGATGGGAGGAGGTGGATTTGCCTTTCTTACCATAGAAATATCCATTTTCTTGAGACAGTCTACAACTACTTTGTAGCTACAGTACTTGAGGAATCTGAAAACTAAAGTGTTACTGAAAAAACTTGATAATAAAAAAAACTCTTGACACTAAAGTCATATGGTCAATGGTGTACTGGAAAAAGTGTCAACAGCTGTGCACTAGTAATCTGTCTCTTGTTAGCTGTGAGTGCATTTAGGCTGCAAATAGCGCTTTAGAAAATAATCAACATTTGGATGATTGGACGCTAAATAACTGCACTCAGATTATGCCCAATCTCATGTCCTTAATGCAGAAGATCAACATGAGAGGACTTCACACACTGACTACACTGGTGTGGAAATGGGGTTTTCAAAAGGGTGATTTTAAATTATTCTGTTCATCAACAGCATAGTACAAGTAAAATGAACATGCACAGAAGAGCACTGTTTTCTCTGAGAGGCTTGTGCCAGGAACACTGTGGGTCTTCTGTAAGGAGCCGAGTATGTGTCATCTTTCTTTCTCTGCATTTAGAGGAGTGCAGAATACAGCACTAATGCCATTTGAAAAAAAAAATAAAAACATCTGGGAACCTGCTAACTGTAAGGAAAGGAAATATCTCTTGGGGTTAGTCCCACTTTTATACTTTATGCAGTATGCCTTTATATATTTTGTGAGTATATTTACACAAAAATGATCCAGACCCACTTTTATCTTTGACAGTTGATGACATCAAGTGAGGAATGAGCTGCAGTAGTAGGTGAGCACTGTGTACAGGGACCCTGTTTTCATGAGCATAACCCTACTAATAAATAACCAGGAGAAGAGTGATACTGAAATTATATGAATTATAAGTTACATTTTGTCTAAATATTGTTTTTCTCAAAGTTTTCTTAGTGGCATCAGCTGATCTTACATAGAAACATAGAAGCTGACAGCAGATAAGGACCGCAAGGACCATCTAGTCTGCCCATCTTTAAGTGTCACAGTCATTCAGGGAAAGTTATTATATTAAAAAGTCCCTGATCCTGACTTCGTGGCACCAAGCGAAGGGGCATCACTATGCTATGCTGGCAATCTGGGATTGTGCCCTGATTCTGGATATCAGGCGCAGAGGGCAGCATGGAGGGAGCTCAAAGCAAGTCTTGGATGCTTCCCTCCTGGGGAGGGATGGGTTGCTGCATGACGCTGTACTAGCGGCTTCTGGTGGTAGCTTAGTGGAGGCATTCTTGGTGGTGTGAGTGACCACTCACTGCTGAATGCCACTGCCTCAATTACGCCACTGTGACGGCATGGAAGAGGGAGGTGGGAGGTGAGAGGAGCCTAACAAAACATGGAAAATGGTTGTCCACTGCACTAGATGACAGCCTTGGATAAGTTTCCTTATGCCACCTGGCCCGCAGCGCACTGTTTCTGCCCCTCCACCACCCGATGATCCTATGCCATCAATAGTTCAGGGGTGTGTCTGATGGGTCAGTGGCTTGGTGAGCCACTGATGGGTGATATATGGCAGTGGGTCACCCAACAGGTACAGGAGGTCAGCATAAGAGCCTAAGGAGTAGAGCTGCAGACAGACCTGGGAAAGGGCAAAAAAAAAAGGCCCAGATGTCTCAAACTGAAAAATTGAAAAAGCATCAGGGGCACCTGATATTCAAAATACCACAAAGTGGAATGCAAAACTTTGCACTGCACCTTGTGATTGCTCAGGAGCCTGAGGATGCTATATTCAGTTGAATAGCACACCTGCTGTATTCAACTGAATAAAGGGCCATGTTGATGCAGTGCTAAGTCAAGTAGTGCTGCCCTGACAAAGATGCCAAAGCACACTACCAGAATGGGCAGCACTGGAGCACTATCTGCAATAGTCAAAGGAACCATGCAGATGAGCCCATTGGGCATGCAAGGTGCTAAAGGTCCATTTACATGCCCATTATGGGCTCATTTGCATGGGTACCAACTTGAGACATGTTAGTGTGGTACTGCCCCCCCCCAACTGCCCGGTCCTAGAGCTGTGTAGATATACTTGGTGGTAGTGGTCCCCCCCGATCGCCAGCCCATACTGTCATACACCAGAATCCTTTAGTTGCCCTCCTTCCACTTTCGGCAGCCCTTCCTGTCATAAAAAATCCCCCGACTGCCAGGCCATACTGTCATACACCAAAATCCCTTGGTATAGTGGCCCCGATTGCCAGCCGATACTGTAGTTTAACAAAATGCCTAGTGGTAGTGGCCCTCCCCAATTGCCAGCCTGTACAGTAGTTGAACAAAATCCCTAGGGCTTTTGGTCCCCCTCTCCCTCCCATCGCCAGCATGTAGTACAATGGAAAACTCTCACTGGCGTCCAGTGGTTCCCCCACCCCACCAGACATTAATCCACGGTACTGCCACTTGCAATGCTGTACTCCCTGGCATCTAACACCTCCCACCAAGACACTGAATGCCCCCTAGTCACCTTACCATTCCCTATGGTGCCATGAATGCATACGGTGACCAGTGCAGCTTACCTCACACCTCCTCAGCTGGCCACAGTATGTCCTGGCAGGAAGCATGCCTCTTATTTACAAGACAAGGTGACGCCACCCTGTCCTATAAATAAGAGACATGCTCTCTGCCTGGACATACAGCTGCCAGCTGAGAAAGTGTGAAGAGGGCTGTGCCATTCACTGTATGCCCCAATGGCATGAGAAAGTAAGGTGACCGGGGCTGTTCAGTGCCATGGTGGGGGGGCTGATACCACGATTTGTGACATGGATTGGTGCCGGGGAACCACTAGACACCAGGAAGGTTTTCTGTTGTACTACGGGCTGTCGATCAGAGGGAGGGCAGGAGGGAGAGGAGGATCACTAGCACCAAGGACTTTGCTAAACTACAGTATGGGCTGGTCATCGAGGGAGGTAAAACACTACTACTAGGCATTTTTATAACAGGATGGGCTGGTGAGTAGGGGACCACTACTACCAGGGAATTTGTTACACTACAGTATGGGCTGGTGATTGGGGGGGGGGGGCACTAGAACCAGGGATTTTATTTTATGACAGAACAGGCTGGCAAGTTTTTTGGGGGACCACTACAACAAGGGAGTGCATTTGTACTGTAGGGGCTGGTGGACGGGGAATATCAGGGACCACAGAGGGTGGGTGTGCTCCCCCAGTGGCCAACTGGCTAGATGGCCATATTACCTCCAGCAGCCACTAGGGCTGCCTGGAGTAAGTTGGGGTTTTTGTTAGGTGGTATTTGTGCTTTGCAATAGGACTGCACTGAACCCTTTTGTACAGCGCAAAGCCACTGAATATGGTGTAACACGGTTATTCATAGCCACATCCCTCCACTTGCCCACCCGAATACATTGTGTTTTGCATGAGCACTAACCCTCTTTGCCCATGCAACAGCCCTTTTTGAATATGGGGATCCAGCGCAAACCCCAGTTTGTGCAGGCAAAGACCCATTAGCACCTGTGCAAGCTTTTGAATATTGGGCCCCAGCTGTCAACACATTTCAGTTTCTCTCTTTCATTTGTTCCATATTCAGCTTCCTTGTTGTCTTTGTAACTTTGCACTTCATAAAAGCAGAACTGCTGTCCACTATCTGCTCTTGATCTGACAGCACCATCCTCTGCTTGTGCAACACTGCTGATGTGTAAATGATTATGACGTCGCAAGCAGGAGTTTGTGATACCAGGTATAGACAAGCAGCCACAGCACATGTAGTATGTCTGAAAGTGTTTCTGTTTTTTATGTTTATGTGCATAGCTCTCAAGAAATGCAGGGAAGAAAATCATAAAAAGCAGTTTATCAGTTGAAATGAGTCACAAAATGATGTTCTCTACATTTCTGCAGAGGCATCATGAATTCTTTAATACAGGGCAGAAGGCACATCTCAGCTTAACATCTTTCGACCACAGACCAGTACAACACATGAAAACAAACTCTAATCAGAACTGATACCGCTGTGACGAGCTGCCAACTGACCAAAGTTACACATGTGCGTAGAAAATGTTGAATGACCGAGTGTAACACAGCCATTTTTTTGAGTTGTTTCACCAAATTTTCAACATGGCCTTTTTGGGACCCCACGTCAAGAAAAGTGCCACTGTCATTTTGTTCACTTGTCCTGATAGGTGGTTTCACAGAGCGACCATGCCATTCTGTGCTACAGGTGCAAAAACCTGTTTCAGGCAGGATGTAAAAAAATGACAGCTGTACTGTTAATAAGGAGATGTGCAAAAATGGCAACATTGAAAATCTGGAGTAAAAATATTAAAAACTGGCGAAGTTAGAAGCATGCATAGAAACTGCACAATGCACGCTCGTAACACAGTTATATGTTGCAATTTTTTCACAAATTTATAACTATGGGCTTTTTAGACAACACCGCGAACAGTGGTGACACAGTCATGTCGTTAATCAGTCCCAAAAGGTGATTCCACGCAGCGATCGCGAAATCACCTTTTGGCACCGAGTAACGAAATGACAAAGACAGTGTTCATGAGGTGGGGTTCCAAAAACCCCAGGTTGAAGATTTGGGGCCAAAATTCCTAAAAATGGCTGATATAGCAAAGTAAGTTGAAAACTCCACTGACTGCCACTATACCATGCTTACCTTTGATTCTTCAGTTAGCGGTTCGGCTTTAAAGAGTGCAGACATGTCCTGGTCAAGAGAAGATGACGACGCCAACCTCCAGAGGTAAGTATGGGGTAAGGGTGTGTGTGTGGAGGTGGGTTCAGTGGGAGGTGGGATGGGGGAGGGGGCTGGGGTGATGATGAGGGACCATTTCCTTTTTTACAGGTAAAAAGAAAAAATACATCAGGGGACAGTTTTCTTTATTTATAGAAAAATAAAAGAAAAAAACCATAAATAAGGGCACACTGGGGTGGGCTCCCAGTTGCCATGAGTTGGGTGGTACATGATGCCGACATGGGGATTGGGCACTCCGATGTCGGCGCGGGGAAAACAAAAAGGAAAAAAAAAACATAAATTTGAGCAAACTGGGTTGAGCTCCCAGCATGCCACATGAGTTGGGAGGGTACATTATGCCGACACAGGGATAGGGCACCCCGATGTCACCACAGGGGGAAAAAAGGAAAAAAACATAAATTTGAGGACACTGGGGTGGGCTCCCATTGTGCCACATGAGTTGGGGGTACATGATGTTGGCGTGGTGACAGGGAACAGAGGAAGCAGGGAGGACAGCAGCGGTGGGAGGGAGTGGGAGGGTTTTATTTGCTGCTGGTTCGGGGAAGTAATGGAGGAAGCGGGGAGGACAGGAGCAGTTGTAGGGTGCAGGAGAAGTGCTATCCACAAGATGGCGGTGGTAATGTAGCAGTGCATCCATGGCATTCACGCATGCATAGTTGTGGTGAATGGCATTCTGCCATTCACAAGATGGTGGCGCCAGCAGAACTGCGCACTTGTGAGGCACGCATGCGCAGTTCTTGTCCTGGAATACAGATGTAACAGCCAAAATAGTGTGGCTGTTACTCCACAGCAGCCGATCGTGGCGGAGTGTTACAAGCTCTGTTCAACTATCAGAAGGATACTTCCAAAAAATCCAATGCAAGGTGTCACGATCAGCCATTTTAAGGAAACAAATGGATCCCAAAATGGCTGTAGGCTCTGCCCACAGCTGTAAAAAGGGGAAAAGATTTTTTTTTGGTGGGGGGGGGGGAATCTACAAATGATTTCAAGGACTCATCATACATTAATAAATGTTGGTCTTTGGTGAGAATTACAGAGGAGTTAAAACCACAGTATAAAATACTTACAGAAAACATGCTCGAGTAGTAATTTGTAAAAACAGCAACATACATTTTAACTACTATCTGTCAGCTACTTTGGGGATCCTGGTGTTTAAAGAGCTAGTGTATCCATAACAGACAGATAGAAAAAATAACATACATTTTAAGACGTAGTCAGCTGTAACTTTTTATGTCTGAAGTATTTTTCTTTCTCCTTTTGTTTATTATGTGATAATATTATGCTGGATATGTGAAACAGCTCTTAGCATGGCAGCTGACATATCAACTGAATCTCTGTCCCCCCACTACATCACCAGCATTGTGATCTTACAGTGACATCACAGGTGACTGACCTGGCAGCTACTGAGTGACAGTTCCTAACCAGCAGTGATATCATAGTCAGTGAGGTCACAATGGTGATAATGTAGAGATGGGAATAGAGATAGATATGTCAGCTGCCAGGCAGAGTGCATTCCCACACATCATCACACCTACTAACAGCTGGTAAACAATCGTCTAATTAACCAAAGGGAAAAGAAAAAAACACCTCAGGTATAAAAGGTAGCAGCGGACTGCTTTTAAAAACTAATATTAGTTTTAGCCAGTGCACTAGCTCTTTAAGAATCCAACGTAATGTAAATGAACATTTAGTAGAGATTATTGCTTTAGTGGAAGTTTGACTCGATCCTTTGCAATCTGGGAATTCAGTGTAAGTAGTTGAAAACAAGTGGGTGATACTGTATTGCTGTTATCAGATGTGGTGTAATCGCACTAGGAGCATAGCATGATGTCTGTGTTGTAGGTGGATAATTTGCCTTCACCTACTCAGCACCCACACCCTCATCATTTTCAAAAGCGCAATTAGAGACTGTAAAATGCCTTGCAAACTGAAAAGAAAACAACTGTTGGCATTTTAGAATGAAGAGAAATAGTTTTGATATTTGCTAAACTGCTTATCTAGGATGGCACCAGAAAAGCTTTTCCGAAGTGGGAGGAATTTCTCGACTTCCTGACCTACTGCATCTCCAAAACCGCCCACTAAAGGTGTGACAGTGCTAATGGTACCAGTCTCAGCATTACTGTAGCATTGTCATGTGATGCTGTATGTGATGTACTAGTGTAGCCCAGGGGCTGATCCTGTCCCTTTGCCATCCCTGATCCATCACCCCTAAAAACTACCAGCAAGCAGAGGAAAAAATAAACAATCTGCAGGAAACATTTGCAGAGCTCCATTTCTCAGATCCACGAAAACATGAGTTTCTGTTTACAGTGCTTCACCAAATTTCATAGTGCAGAATTTTTTTTCTGCAAGTTGTGGAATTAATATTTTCATCTATATCAAGTCCACAACTTGAAAAATTTACGCAAACCTTACAACTTTTTTCCCTGCATTTCAGGAAACATTCAAATCCAAGCATCTGCATGTTCGCCCAGCCCTACGACCAACCAAGGAAAGGTTTGAAATGGTACTGATACCAGTCTCAGCATTACTGTACCTCTGATATGAAATACATGATGTCAAGGCATCAAGGTTTGTCCTACCCCTTTGCTCTGAGCCAGGATCCCAGTTTACCAGTATGTACAATATTTTTATGATTAAAAAAGAACAAATTCAGGGCAAACATATTTGACCACCTAGCAAAAAAAATCTTAGTGCCTCCTGGGAATGGAGACAAATCTGATAAAAAGTACCAGAATCTCATGTTTTAAAAACAGATTTTGACATTTTAAATACTTTAAAACAGTGTCCCATGTCACTGACCCTGACCACTCTCCTAAACATTTCCAAACAAGGAAAGTAATGACAGTACTACTGACACCAACCTAAGCATTACTGTGGCTTTGCAATGGGGTTTAGGACTTCATGATGTAATGGTCAGAAATGTGGCCCTGTCCTTTTATCCTGACCTATTACCCCCTCTTCCCAAACATTACCAACAAATGTAAAGTTTGACAATACTGCCTGGCTTTGTAGGATTCAGAGGCCTGCGAGTTGGTTTTGTCCATTAAGGGACAGATGCATTCTATGATAATGAGCATACATCTGTGTAAGGAGGATTCACATCCTGTGGATTCCTGCAGATGTTGGAATTGGGTAGATAGAGTGACTGATAGACAGACAGACAGACACTATCCACCATTCCTGCAGAGAATAATATACTTTTACTACTGACCGCAGACCTCTCAACTGTCCTTCTCTTTCAGGATTTCCCAAATTTAGATCCTCTGCCTGAAGTCCCACCTTGCTTGCTTGCTTCTTTTCCTGATTTTGTGAAAGCCACTCTAAGCCTAGTGCACATGTTCAACCCTTAACTACCGACAGAATGTATAAGAATTCTGTACTGATACATTAGTCTGTGGCAGTGAAGCACAACAAGGGTTCAACTAGTCCAAGCAGAAAACAGATGGTGGTTGTCCACACTGACAGTACAAAGGGAGACACCCTTCCCCGGGCCCTCCACACAGACAGTACAAAGTGAGACACCCCTACTCCAGTCCTAGTGATTCCACAGCCCCTGCCTTGCAGACTATGGTCTGTTTCTGTACTCTAACTTCCTACTGAGAGACAGCGAGAGAGAGAGAGAGAGAGAGAAAATCACAGACAGACAAATACACACACACACATACACACACACGCACTGCAATCTGAAGCAGCAGCATTAGGCAGCATGAATGAAGGACCCCCTTTACAGCTCCCATGTGACCAATCTGCTATGAGAAAGTGACTGTAATTGTGTTTAAGCAGTTCAGTCAATTATTATTTCATGTTGCTTGCTTTACTTTAATGACTAGTGAGGTACTGTTACTGTATATTCTGCTGTTTATTTACTAATAAGGTTGCAGTATGCTGTTGCATTAAAAACAAACTCTAGTCAGAGCCGATAGGGCTGTGGCCTGCTGCCAAGTGACCAAAGTTACACGTGTGTGTAGAATTATTGAACACTCAGGTGTAACTTGGCCATTTTTTGGAGGTGTTGCACCAAATTTTCAACATGGCCTTTTTGGAATCCCTCCTCATAAAAAGTGCCACTGTCATTTTGTTTACTTGTCACGAAAGGTGATTTCGCAGAGCGACTGTGCCATTCTGTGCTACAGGTGTGAAAACATGTTTTGGGCAGGATGTGAAAAATGACAGCTGCACTGTTAAAAAGGAAGTGTGCAAAAATGGCAATATTGAAAATCTGGAATGAAAATATAAAAAAATTGGTGAAGCTAGGCACGTGCATAGAAACTGCACAATGCATGTTCGTAACACAGTCACGTTTTGGAATTTTTTCACCAAATTTGCAACATGGGCTTTTTGGGACCCCACCTCCTGAACAGTGGCACTGTCGTTTTGTTAATCAGTCCCAAAAGGTGATTCTGCACAGCTATGTGAAATCACCTTTCTGAACTGAATAATGAAATGACAGTGACACTGTTCATGAGGTGGGAACCCAAGAATCCCATGTTGAAAATTTAGGACCCAAATTCCAAAAAATGGCTGATTTATCAACTTAAGCTGAAAACCCTATTTAATGCCATTATAGCAAGCTTACCTTTGATTCTTCAGTTTGCGGTTCGGCTTTGATGAGTGCAGACGTGTCCTGGCCCAGAGAAGTTGACAGCACCAACCTCCGGAGGTAAATATGGGGTAAGGTGGTGTATGGGGAGGTAGGTGCTCAGTGGGAGGATTGTGATGGGGAGGGGGGACTGGGGTGATGACAAGGGACTGTTTTTCTTTTTTACAGGTTAAAAACAATGCGATGGGGAAGGTTTTCTTTATTTACAGGAAAGAAAGCATTTGGGCACACTGGGGTGGGCTCCTAGTGTGCTACATGAGTTGGTGGGGTGGGTACATGATGCTGACATGGGGACTGGGCACCTTGATGTCATAAGGGGGAAGGAAAAAACAAACATTTGGGCACACTGCACTGAGGTGGGCTCCCAGTGTGCCACAAGAGTTGGGGGGGACACCCATATACTGCATACAAGCTGGGGTACATAATGCCGACATGGGGATTGGGCATCCCGATGTTAGAAGGAGATATATATATATATATATATATATATATATATATACAGTGGAGCACACTGGGGTGCCATATGAGTTTGGGGGGGGCTACATAATTGAATGGCATTTTATTGCCATTCACAACATGGTGGTGCCAGCAGAACTTCTTTCCCTGGAATGCAGAAGTAACAGCCAAAATAGTGTGGCTGTTATTCCGTAGTGGCCGATCATGGTGGAGTGTTTCAAGCTCTATTGTACTTTCAGAAGGATACTTCCAAAATCCCAACATAAGGTTCCACGATCAGCCATTTTTAGAGCTACAATCGATCCCAAAATGGCTATAGGCTCTGCCCACAGCCCTAAAAAACAGTATACATATAGTGCTGCTGTACATAGGAACAAGCAAGAACAGTGCGAGATGTAAAAGAATACATGCTATGTGGTGGCTTGGTGGAGCCTAGAAACCTGAACAAAGTCTATTCTGTACAGATTCCAATAAAGTATATTTCTGTTCAGATAAGTCTGGAAATTAATAACACTGGATCCTTAAAAGTCTGGAAATTAATGTAACACTGGATCCTAAAAAAAAAAAGATTTCTCTAGCAATGCCCATGTTCCACTTTAGTTTCAAGTGAGCGAATGAAGAAAAAGGACAACAGAAACATGCAAAAGATTTGCCTGTGTTTTTTTTTATTGTGCCAATCGGTAGTATGCTACTGAATTTGACATTTAAAAAGCATAAACTAAAGGCACTTTACATATGTTCTAGTGTACTACATCATGAGATGTACATGTCATGTGATGGCGTGGCACCACACTGAATAAAATATGGTGTCCCTGATTTTTCTCATTTGTCCCTGATTTTTTTGGGGAGTGTCCCTCATTTTGGTCCTAGCAGGTTGAGAGGTATGACTGGCTGTACTGTTTGTGCTGTAATTAGAGCTTGACAAAAAAAAACTGCCCAAAAAACTCACGTGTAGCACCATTTTAGCACAATTTTCATTTCTGTGAAAATTTTATTTTTCCATGATTTCGAGTAAATGAAACTGCATGAAGATTGCAGTTTTGCAAAGGAAAAATCCCACAAAAAAATGGAATTTTCACAAAAATTGACAAAATACATAATTTTCACATAAAACGGCTATTTGTGTGGGTACTGCTTCCCACAAAAAGACAATTTTCATGTGTTTTGTTTCTGCAAAAATGTAATTTCAACAAGCCATAGTTCTAAACAAATGGAATCCCTCCTGTGCTCTGGAACGCCAATATAATATGCCTTTCTACAGTTTACCTAAATTGTGACTGTCAGTGCTTTTTATACCTACATTACAGTACTCATAAATTAAGCTCAGCAAAAGAAGAATCCCTTATCCACTTTGGAAGCCCTGACTCCCCAGCATGCCTTCCCTGTGATGTTCTCACAAATTATTTATATCTCTGTTTTTCTTTTCTTTCATGAGCCCAGAGTAATGGTTTCTGAAATATATTTTGCAGAAGCCAAACAGCAGGATGGAGATGAAGAATTAGGAGGAGAAACCTTTTTCAGTTCTGCAACAGTGCTTGAACCTCCTGAAGGTAGGAAAGACAATAAACCTTCAGTTAGCTGTGCCACTAATACTGTAAAAAGAAAGGACTATGATTGCTTCTGTAGGTGGCAAAGGCTGTATGTACAGTAATTTGCATTCATGCTGTACCACTGACTTTTCTTGCAATTAATACTGAATCACCACTCGATGAACTGTGGATTTTGCAGTGGGATTATTACAACCACCTTTTGATATGATTATGCTGCTTTCCCCATTATCCACAGGGGAATAAAACTGTTGACATCTTCTTGACAGCAGAGGCCATGCTAAGAGAGAAACTCAGCTAATGTACAGTATCGTTATCACAGGATTTGTCTTTTGCTTTTAAGGGGAAGATTACAAGTTCCCTTTTTCTTATGTAGAGAATGTGGTTGAAATGTCAGAGAAAAAAATCAACTGAAACTGTGGGTATAATTCTATGAAGAACATATTTGGGTCTTCTAAATCTTATCCTGGTTCATAGCTTAACTTGTGGGTGTGCTCCTATGAAGAACATATTTTGGTCTTTTAAATCTTATCCTGGTTCATAGCTTTCTTATTAGCGTATTGATTAATTGATTGTTTGACTGATTGATTTGCTTAGCTCTTTGTCTTTTTTCTGCAAAGCAATTACTGTATGGGGCCCTGTGTCCAGTAAGCTGTCTACCTTAACAACTGTGTATCTGTTAGCATCCTCCATATCAGGCCCCACCCCTGGTGGTAGGAGCTTAAAGGACATCCCTTCCCCTGGAGAAATGGAATTCTGTGTAGCAGGCTTCATAGTACAAGGTCCAGGAGTACCAAGGCATGGGCTCTCATCTGATGATGACCCTCCTCCCACTGACACCCATGCCCATTCTGACTGCATAGTGAACTTGTACAATAGGCAAAGGTGCATGCACCCTCAGCGCTCCTTGGCCATGCCACAGTGGTTTCATTGGCAAAAGGAAGACAGTGTACTCCTACCTGGGATGGATAGGGCTGCCATCAGCAGCACACCAAACATTTCGGCCAACAGGCATGCAGAGGCCTGTGCTTGCTCCTAAACTCAAATTACTCTGACTAGAAGAAGAAGATTTTACCAGTTTATTAAGAGGCAAATGTGGCATACTTGCTATACTAGTTTATGTAGAAGGGAGGTGGCATACTCACAGTACATGTTTATATAGAAGGGAGGTGGCATACTCACTGTACATGTTTATGTGGAGGTGGCATGCTCACTGTACAAGTTTACGTAGAAGGGAGGTAGCATGCTCACTGTACATTTATGTAGAAGGGAGGTGGTATGCTCACTGTATAAATTTATGTAGAAGGGAGGTAGCATGCTCACAATACATTTATGCAGAAGGGAGGTGGTATGCTCACTGTACAAGTTTATGTAGAAGGGAGTTGGCATGCTCACTGTACATTTATGTAGAAGGGAGGTGGTATGCTCACTGTACAAGTTTATGTAGAAGGGAGGTGGCATGCTCACTGTACATTTATGTAGAAGGGAGGTGGTATGCTCACTGTACAAGTTTATGTAGAAGGGAGGTGGCATGCTCACTGTACATTTATGTAGAAGGGAGGTGGTATGCTCACTGTACATTTATGTAGAAGAGAGGTGGTATGCTCACTGTACATTTATGTAGAAGAGAGGTGGTATGCTCACTGTACTAGTTTATGCAGAGGTGGCGACAGGCATATAACTGTACATGTTAATGGTGAGGTGGAGGTGGATATACTTACTGTAGAAGTTTATGTAGGGAAGTGGAGGTGGGCATACTCACAGCATACGTGTATGTAGGGGGGAGGTGGAACAACAGTACTCACTCTACAAGTGTCTTTAGAGATGAAGATGGCATACTTACTGAATCAATGTATGTAGAGGTGGAAGTGGGACAATTCACTGTAAAAGTTTATTTAGAGGAGGAGGTGGCATACTATCTATGCAGATTCATGAAACATTGGAAATTGTCATATTCAGTGTAATCATGAATGACAGTGTAGATGGCACTGTCCCTGCATGCATTTGTGCATGGGTGGAGGCTGGCACACTCCCTGTATACATTCACATAAATGTTACTCTCCAACCCCGGGACATACCTTTGGCTCTCAACCAGGGAGTCAGCTATATATGCAGCAATGGGAAACCTCATTTAGCAGGCAACCACATAATTGCCCACACTATTTTTTCAGCAGTGTCTTTACTCAGTGCCCAGTTACACTGAGTTGGGTGACTGGACGACCAACAATAAATTATTCCAGCTAATTCTGTGCTAAGAGGCAAACTAAGTGTTTGGTGAAGTGTATGAGTTACCAAGGTCAGAAAGAACCCTAGTCAATGGGCACAATCACATTTGTTGTCCCCCCCCAGGGCTGCAGGGAAGGGGACAGAGATGACAGAAAGGTCATGTTGAAATGAGACAAAAAGAGGCCAGGGAAGTCTCTTTGGCCTTTTCCACAACTTTAGTGGACCAGCAAGTTTGAGCAGTGAAGCCCAATGATGAATGTTGAGCAACAAATACGTGAATAAGCAGAAGGGCTTTGGATTAGGGTTTTTTGTTTTCTGTTGTGTAATTCTTAGCAGCCTAGAAAGGGGACTGCTGTAGTTAGCAGACCATTTTGCAGCATCTTGTTGCTGGGGCAGGACAGTTACAACCTGTGAAGTAGGTGTGTGATTGAAGGAGAGGCTGACGTAGGCTTGCAGGAGGAGAAGAGCTTAAAGGGGAACTTGGCTGCAGGTTCAGTTAAGAAAAGCTAAAAAGAACTATACAACAGAGGTGATTTATTTAATTTCAAACTTGCAGGGTTTGTGTAGGTGAATAAGCAGAAGGGCTTTGGATTAGGGTATTTTTGTGTTCTGTTTTTGTTTATGTTTACTGTTCTGTAATTCTTAATAGCCAGGAAAGGGGACTGCTGTAGTTAGCAATTCTGCTGCCTTTTTACTATTGTATTAGGGAACTTTGCTCTTTAATTTCTGCAGTTTCTCACTGATTGTTTTTCTCCCTATCCAGGAACACACTGATATACCCTCCCTCCCTCAAAACCCATCCTCCTCCAGGTCATTCACATGCATAGCCAAGCTGAGCCTCCCACTTCCAGCAAGGACACAGGAATAGGCACTACATACTGTTTTCCTATTGTCTCTTGCACAGGGCCTCCATTACATTTCATCCACACTTCCTCCCAAACATAGAAAGAACTATATAGTATTCCTCTATTGCACAGGATCTTCTAGATCTTTCATCCACACTTTCTACATAGGACTTCCATTACATTTTGTCCACACTTCCTCCCAAACATAGGAAGAACTATATAGTATTCTCTATTGCACAGGACCTTCTAGTTCTTTCGTCCACACTTTCTACATAGGACTTCCATTACATTTCATCCACACTTCCTCCCAAACATAGGAAGAACTAGATAGTATTTCTCTGTTGAACAGGACCTTCTAGTTCTATCATCCACACTTCCTGCAAAACAGCAGAAGGAGGCACTAGATAACAACTCTTGCACAGGACCTTCTATTTACCTTCATCCACACTTCATCACTACATCGCCCTACCTCCTCCCTAAGAACAGGAGGTAGTGCGGTTATATATTTAAAAAAAGTTTATATTTTCTAATTAGAATTACATTTTCTAGTTCTTTTGAAAATGATATTTTCCAGTTCTTTCATCCACACTTCCTGCATAATTGCAGTAGGAGGCGCTAGATAACAACTCTTGCACAGGACTTACTATTTACATTCGTCCACACTTCATCTCTACATCATCCCACTTCCTCCCTAAGAACAGGAGGAAGTGCTATATATTAAAAAAATATATATATTTTTTTCATCCATAACCAGTCTACCCAACCATGGACATAGTAGACTGTAGACACTGCAGGACTTTATTCAACAGAGCAATCACTCAAAAAACTAGACACTGTCCCACATGCTGGACACTCAGAGATCTGCATTCTCGGCTCTGTGCCACATGAGCTGCAATAACGTACCTCATGACCAAACTCCGGGCAATCAAACATTACAGTAATCGGCCGGCAGCACAATACCACCCCCATGCAGCATTACCACTGTCCCAGAGGACAACCAGACCAGGAGGCTGGCAGACAGTCAAAAACCCTAAATCATGTTCCACGTTGCAAAGCCAAGGCAAACAAACATCAAATCACCATACAGACTTCAAATAGGTGCTCACCGCTTTCATCCACACCTTCCAATGAGGTGCAGGATGAATCAGTTCACATCCAGGCACAGAACACAAATGAGCATACCACCCAGGCCATTTCATGAAAGAAGGTCAACAAAACTCCCTTGTTGATCATTGCAGACTCTATGATAAGAGGAGTAAAGTCTCATCTTTAACAAAATGGACAGTCTGTGGTTGACAGGTGCCTCCCCAGGACATCAGCTTGGAGGAACATGAACCACATTGAGAGAATAGTATGGGACACAGCTAAGGACACACACATCTTGATTCATATAGGAACAAACGATCTGGCTAGTCAAACTGTAGATGAAACAAAAGTGCAGCGATCCTGCCTCAGGGACAGATTAGCTTCTATTTCATCCACTGTCTCCTTCTCTGAAATTCTGCCTGTATGGGGGAAGGGAGGTAGCAGACAGAAAATCAGGGAAAAGGAGATCAATGACTTGAACACCTGGCTTAAGGAATGGTGCAAGGAAAAGGGCCATCACTTCATGGGAGGCTGGGGGAATTTCTGGGAGCAAGACCATTTCAGGTTCGATGGCCTACACCTCACAAAGGAGGGGACCCGTGCACTTGGCCAAAAGTTTGAAGTATTTATCAATCATTTAAACTAGTGGAAGGGGAGAGACACTAGCACCCACTATGGCACCAAGGGTGGCAGTTGCCCTTCCTCCACCACCTACCTACTAGTTCTGCAACAGGTCACAAGACAACAGGCACCGGCCAGGACGTAACAAGTGCAGCCCAAGCCAAACCACTCAAGAAGCAAAAACAGCCTAATAGAAGGAAAGATACAACAGACAGCCATGGCCAAAGCTGGCGGGCACTATGTCTTAATGCCCGCAGCCTAGTAAATAAGATACTGGACACCACTGCTATAATGGCACAGGCTAACCTTGACTGGGTAGCTGTAACAGAGACTTAATATAATGAGAACCATACCTGGGATGTTGATATCCTAGGGTACACTCTGTACAGGAGAGACCACAAAGAAAGGAAAGGAAGGGGGGCTGCTATCTATGTAAGGGAAGGAATCAAGACCACAGCAGTACATGTGGCAAACACTAAAACTAAAGCCCTATGGATTACCCTTGGAGCTGGGCAAAAGTCCCCCATCTGAGTGGGTGTGATCTACAGATCCTCGTCTCAACTGATAGAGACAAAGAGCTACTAGAAACCATCCTAACATGGCCACTAAAGGTGACTTGTTGCTCGTCAGAGACTTCAATCTGCCTGATATAGATTGGTCCTCCTACACGGCTTCATCAGACAGGAGCAGAGAATTCCTCAGAGTTCTAAAAGGGGCAGAACTAAATCAGTTGGTGGACTCACCCACCAGAGAAAATGCAATCCTGGACCTCGTACTATCAAACAGTAGCAGGATCACAGACATTAAGGTAGAAATCAGTCTGGGGTCAAGTGACCATAGATCAGTCTGGCTCACAGTCAGAAGGGCAGAGGACACAAGCCACATAAAACTGAAGATGCTGGACTTCAGGAAGGCTATGTCAAAATGAAAACATGCATTAAAAACCATCTCAAAGATGTTGCAGGGGGTCACATGGAGGAAAGCTGGAAGACCAAAAAGAATGCAATAACTCTGACCACAGCAGAATGCACCAAACAGATCAGTAAAACTAAGAAGAGGAGAAACCCTCTTTGGTTTTCTAAGGAGGTTGCTTTCAGTACAAAGGAAAAAAAAAAGCTTTCAAAAAGTACAAACAGACAAAGAGGGACAGCGACAAGGAGGAATACAAGGCAAGGCTCAAGGAAGTAGGGAAGGCAATAAGGATAGCCAAAGTGCAAACAGAAGAAAGAATTGCTGAAGGGGTTACAAAGGGGAACAAGACCTTTTATAGATATATTCGGGAGAAAAGAAAAAGCAAAGGGGATATTGTTCAGCTGAGAACCAAAGAGGAGCAGAACATGGGTACTGACAATGAAAAGGCAGAAGTTCTGAATGAATGCTTCTGCTCAGTCTTCACACAAGAGAACAGGGTATTGGGCATTACCAGGAAATGAAGGACACCATACCCATGAAGCTGACACAAATCCTATCACAAAAAAAGGGTCCTAAAAGAACTAAAAAAAATTAAAACCAACAAAGCAATGGGACCTGACAGTATCCTCCCAAGAATACTGAAGGAACTTGCAGAGGATCTTGCCTCCCCATTAGCAGTCCTCTTCAATACGTCCCTGGAGAGTAGCAGAGTCCCAGATGACTGGAAAAAAAGCCACAGTGGTACCCCTGCACAAAAGTGAGAGCAGGGAAGACGCTGATAACTACCGACCAGTTAGCCTCACCTCAGTGGTGGGGAAAATCATGGAAACATTACTGAAGGAAAGAATAGTGCAATATATGGAAGCAAATGGAAAACTGGACCCAAAGTAGCATGGCTTCTCAGCAGGGAGGTCATGCCAGACAAACATGATCAATTTCTTTGATTGGGTGACCAGAATGGTGGAGCAGGGTGGAGCAGTAGACATAGTGTATCTGGACTTCAGTAAGGTGTTCGACTCGCTTCCACACAGGAGATTAATAAACAAGTTAGAACATACTGGAGTGGGGCATAAAATAGTCATCTGGGTGAGGAACTGGCTCCAGGGAAGAACCCAAAGGGTCAAGGTAAATGGCACTCTGTCAGAGCAAGGTAGGGTAATCAGTGGAGTCTCCCAGGGATCAGTACAGGGGCCAGTTCTATTTAACATATTCATCAGCAACATCGCTAATGGATTGGAGGGAAAAGTATGCCTGTTCACAAATGATACCAAGCTCTGCAACAGAGTAGACATACAAGAAGGGGCCACATGAATGGACACTGATCTAAAAAAGCTGGAAAAATGGTCAAAACAATGGCAGTTGAAATTCAACGCCAAGAAGTGTAAAGTTATGCACCTGGGGAAAAAGAACCTGGCGCAGGAAATATACTCTAGGAGGGAAACAACTGACAGAAACTAAGGTTGAGAGGGATCTAAGAGTACTCATATCTGATGATTTAAGGAGGCGGGACAGGGGGGATATGATTGAGACATTCAAATCCCTCAAAGGAATCAACTCAGTACAAACTCAGGACCTTTTCAGAGAAAGCTTGTCTATACAAACAAGGGGTCACAGCATGTGCCTATAGGGAGGCAGATTCAAAACCAACATCAGGAAGTTTCTCTTTACCAAAAGGGTGGTGGAGCCTTGGAACAGTCTGCCCCAAGTCCTGGCAGCAAAGACAGTGAGCCAGTTCAAGCTAGCATGGGATAGGCACTGCAGAAACTTAGGAAAGAAAAAAGATTGGCGGGGTAGCCTACACGGGCAGACTAGATAGATCATGCAATCTCCATCTACTGGCACTTTCTTATGTTCTTAAGAAAAAGCCTTTGAGGGCTTAACCAAAATGGAGACAGGATTGCCTGTAAGAATTCCCTTAATTCTGTACCAGCCAGTCAGAGGGTGAGGAACTGAGTGTGAACAACACATAATTACTGGCCTGGGACTTTGACAAGTTTGCATTTGAGGTGACAATGTGTGGCGCTCCCTGTGGGACTTGCAGAATGACTCTGCCACAGCCACTAAAAGTGCCAAATCAGGACTCAAGTGATTAAAGAGGACCACAGTCAGTTCTCCCACGTCCCAGAAAAGTCCATTCTGTTTTTTGTCCAGAAACACGGCCTGTTTCCTTGTAAGCTCAGTGCAAAGATTAGTGAAAGAGAGAAGCAGCAACCACCAAAACATATGCAGCATTGCATAGGACTGGGTGTGTGTGTTGCACTATCTAGCACTCTAGCATGTCAGTACAGCATGCATCCAGGAAATGCCGCCACATGGGGTAAAGAGGAGAAAGTCATTTTTCAAAGGGTAAAGAGCATCAGGAAGGCTGTGATGCCTGCTGAATGGCTTATGCTCACAGCTGCCTAAGAGTGCTGTTGGACCCCTGTAACAGTTCCAGAACCAGTACCAATCCATTTGTAGAAGACATTTCCTCTTCCAGCTGCTGAAAGCACTTTGCATAAATGCTTCCTAAGTTACAACACACCTAGGCATGCATTTATCACAGATCACACCCTGTCATATCTTACTGCTGACACACCCTACCTGTCCGATCCATCCCCAGTCTTCACCTGTTGACACTCTCCCTGTCTTTACATGCCCCCGCCCCATCAGTTGACATTTACCCTGCTCAACACATCTCCATGATCTATCGGTTGATATTCTCCCTGTCCCAACACATTTCCCTGCCTGCATTTGTTGATACTCTTCCTGCACCAGCATGTTCCCCAGCTCCCATCTGCTGACACTAGCCCTGTCCAACACATCCCCAGCCCCCATCTGTTGATACTAGCCCTGTCTAACACATCCCCAGCCCCAATCTGCTGATACTGGCCCTGTCCAACACATCTCCAGCCCTCAACTGCTGATACTGGCCATGTCCAACACATTCCCAGCCTCATCTGTTGACACACCTTGCCCAAAACATCCCCAGCCCCATCTGCTGACACTCTCCCTGCCCCAACACATCTCCAGCCCCATCTGTTTAAATGTTCCCCAACAAACACATCCCACATCACATATGTTGACATTCTCCCAGCTCAAAACATCTCCAGACCCATCTGTTGACACTCTCCCTGCCCCCAACACATCCCCAGCCCTATCTGTTGATGCTCTCCCTGTGCCAACACATCCACAGCCCCATCTGTTGTCACTCTCCCTGCTCCAACACATCCTCAACCCCTGTCCATTGACAATCTTCCTAACCAACATATCCCCATCCCAATTTGTAGACACTCTTCCTTCCCCAACACATCTCCAGCCCTCTTCTGTTGACACTCTGCCAGCCCCAACACATTCTCAGCTCCATTTGTTCACATTCTGTTTGTTACAGCACATCTCTAGCTCTCATCTGCTGACACCTTCCTGCCCCAGCACATCCCCAGATCCATCTGATAACATATTCCTGCTCCAGTAAGCACACCCTCAGTCTCATATGCTGAAACAATCCCAGCCACAGTTCTTCACACATCCTGATCCCCTCCATAATCTTCTTGCCACCAAACAGACACACTACCCCAATTTACATACTACTGATCTCCCTCTTATCTGCTGACACTCTCCCTATTACAGTTCTCACACACCTGATCCCCCTCCCATCTGTAGAGAGCCTCCCTGCCACACCTGATAATATTACTGATCCTTTGCTTACCTGCTGATGCACCCCAGTACAGTTCAGACACAACTAATCTCTTTTTCTGTCTGTAGTTATCCGTTCTGCTACTGTTCCTTATACTCCAGTCCTCACACACCTCCATTACTACTCCCATCTGCCAAAACCATTCTCACCACTGTACTTTATACCATACACCAAAAAAATGCCTTCCTATGCTCCCATATCTTGATGTCCTCCTGCCCACAATAAATGCACCGATATACCCCAAAACTGCATTATTTAATGTTCAGGCCTTCTCCTGGCCAATCTACGCTTTTTTCTTGTTGTCTTCAATTAAGTTTGCTCACTTGGGCTGGAAGCAGCAGTTAGAACAGATAATATTGTGGTAGCAGCAGTTGGTGATGTGAAGAATTCCAAAATATATCCAGAATATTAAACAGTGCTCATATTTTTATATCAAGCTGCTACTTTGGTGGATAGGATATGAAGTGGTCTTTGTTGACCTGTACATATTTGTTAGATGAAGTGGAACAGGGTCTGCGAAATTAATATTGAGAAATTAATACTCATTTCGCATATTACAAGTTGAAGTCATTTTTTTCTGGCTACTAAAGTCAATTTAACGTATGTTGACATATAAAACCAAATCCAGTTTACCATAACCTCCAACCTGTCCCGATTCCCACCCCTAATAAGCATTATCATATACTGAACTGCATAATATATTTTTCTATTCATACTTTGACTATTTCTGAATGTGATTACCCACCATATCAACTCCCTTTCTCTCCATACCCGAACCATCTACAAACATTGCCCATTTCAAGGGCTTGCTCTCTTTCATAAAGACAAATTAGGACATGCTAACTAGACTAAGCTCCTTGAAAGGACACTGTCAAACTCCTTGGGCCTCAAATTTTCCCTAGATTAAAAAATACTTGTTATGATTGCCCTCACTCTGTAGCGATTACTGATGTAGCTGGTAGTTTGATTCTGATTCATTTTTTTTTATTTTAAAAGTAACAAAAAACAAATGGCCTCCATACTGGTGTTACCACACAAAATTGTGTTTATTTAGATTATTTGAGCAACTTCCACTACATCTTTCCTGGATTTGGGAATGCCCCTAATGCAATCTAGCCACTCATGATGCTGTGGGAGGAATGGAGACTACTGCATCTTTGGTGGCTACACTGTTTGGTTGGGGGGGAGGGGAGTTTAATGCTTAGGATATGTGCAATAAGATTAGATTAACCCTTGCTTTGCTGTGGACTGATATATCAGTCCAGAATTCCTACAGGTTCTAATTCTGTCAGCAGCCTAAGAGTTAAGATCTGAAACAAAACAAGGTTGGGTATACAGTAAACTCCCGATTTTATGAATACCGATTAACCGTATCTACGGTTAATCCAAATTTGTTTTATGTCCCCCAAGTAAGAACCACTTTTTTAACCTGTGCTAATCGCAAACTGCTTATTGTGATGACTGGACGATGTTCTGTTAATGATGTGCCAGCAAAAGAAGCAGTTGTCACTGTGCTGTTATGCCAGTTTGCAATTAGTGGCAAGAAGGTGTTAATGCTTGTGCTAAAACAGGTTATAAGAGGTTATTAATGCACAGTGTATCATAAACTGCCATTACCTACATTCAGCTTAATCCGCTGTGATGACAAAACGAAAGCGTTCCACAACTGACATCGGGCAGAAGCTCCAGATCCTTGATTGTTTAGAACGCTGTGAGAGAGATGTGGATGTTGCCCGAGAATTTGGAATTGGTAACTCTACTGTCTGTGATATTAAAAAGGCAAAACAAAAAATCTGGGACTTTGCCTCTACACTTGATTGTAGTGACACACCTCAGCAGCAAAAGACTATGAAGGGATGCAGAGATGGACAACTAGACAGAGCTCTGTACCTTTGGTTTGTGCAGAACAGGGCATGAGGCACACCAGTTACAGGCCCCATATTGCAGGAGAAAGCCCTTCAATTTCAAAGAAATCTCAATGGGGAAGATGAGTTGTTCACTGCTAGTGACAGCTGGTTAACACGCTTTAAACAAAAGCATGGCATAAGACAGCTTGCGGTCGCAGAAGAGTTTCTCTCATCTGCGATCAAATCCCTTCCTCCATGACATGCCAAACTAACAGAAATCATGGCACAAGAGGGGTTGTTAGCAGCCCAAGTGTACAATGCTGATGAGACTGGATTCTTTTGCAATTGTTGCCCGATAAAACCCTTGCTGGCAACAGT
Source organism: Neoceratodus forsteri (assembly GCA_016271365.2). Lineage (NCBI taxonomy): Eukaryota > Metazoa > Chordata > Ceratodontiformes > Ceratodontidae > Neoceratodus > Neoceratodus forsteri. The sequence goes on from CM028129.1 coordinate 1,131,204,619, forward strand.
GAGAAATTTGCCCCGGGTTTGAAAAAAAATAAAGAACACATAACAGTGCTGGGCTACACAAATGCCAGCGGTAGCCACAAGCTGAAGTTGTTGGTCATCAGAAAATCATTAAAACCTAGATGATTTAAGCACATACTGTACATTCGCAGTAGCTCCAGGTGACATACACAACACAAAGAAGTGCATGGATGTCCTCGATCATTTTCAAAAATTGTTTTTTTCTAGGACTTTGTCCCATCTGTTTGCATACACCTGAGGTCACAGAACTTGCCACTGTGTGCCATTTTGCTTCTGGACAATGCTGGTGCACACCCTGATGGTGACCTTTTGAAAACCAGAGATGGGGCCATAAGGTGCATTTTTTGCCTGCTAACACAACAACTAAATTGCAGCCAATGGACCAGGGCATTCTGGTCACTGTTAAGCAGATCTACCACAGTAAATTGCTGTCCTCTCTTCTTGCTGAGGAAAATGTAGCACTTCAATTGCAGGACTTAATAAAAAAAAAAAACAATGAAGGAGGCTTGCTACATTATCGGGAAAGCATGGTCAGAGGTGCAATCTGATGCCATACAGCAATGCTGGAATAAATCAGCTGTTCTCAAAGCAACAGCATCACTAGCAACAAACAAGGGCCCACCTGTCACAAAACAGGATAAGGTCAACAAAACCGTACAAGAACTTGTTGCACCAATGGATAGCCCACAAACAACAATCGAGGAATGGATGGCAATCGATGATGGGGATGATGGCTATGGTGAACTCACTGATGAAGACATCGTCACCACAGTGACAATCACATGACCCTGCAGGAGGAGGAGTCGACCTCTAAACTGGAACGCGATGATGAGGAAGACGGCAGCGAGGATGTTAAGGTCCCAACAGCTGCTGAAGCAGTGGCTGGTTTTGAAACATGCATTTTGTGGTTAGAAAGCCAACCAGACAATGATTACCTACACATGCTGCTACTGCAACAGATGCACTTGAAGGCAGTAAAAACGATGAAGGAGTCTAAATGGCAGCTAAGTATCAGTGACTTTTTTACCAAACAAAATGAATGAATTACCAAACAAAATGAATGGAGTAACATTACTGAACTGCTCTTCTGTTTTACACTGTTGTAGTGTACAGACTTTTATTCTGTATTTTGTGCTCAATAGAGTTTATTAAAGCTTATGCAGACACTCAGAGCTGTATTTGGACACTTTATTTATAGACACACATTTTATCAGTAGGCATCAGTAACTCCTGATTATATGAATGCATGATTATCTGAATAATTCAGATGTCCCCAAGCGCTGTCATAAAATTGGGAGTCTACTGTAATTACACCATTCCCGTGTATTTCAGTACTACTTAGAAACGAAGCAGATCAAACAATCAACAATTTCAATGAGTTTTAGGGAACGTAAGCTATATCAAAGATAATCTATGGGCAGCCATACACAACAAGGCCGTGTCTGCATCAAGAGGTTTTTTTATGGCAACCAGGAACCTCAAGAGCAAAGCTCGAGAGATTTCCTTGTTGCCATAGAAAACTCGAGATTAAGGTGCAAGCTTTTCTGTGTATGGATGCCCTTACATTATCTTTTATTGTGCATGGGTATCCATACATATTTCAGACACTCTGATTCCTTTCAGTGAACTGGTGGTTGGGAGGAGGTACTTGAAGGTGAGTGGTGGCTGGTGGGCTCAAATATAGAATTAATGTGCTGCAGCTTTTTCCATAAGTTACATAAGTTCAAATAAAAAAAACACAAAGTCTTCCAGCTCAACTAGATAGAGGAAACCAGTTGTGTGGCAACATTCTAAGTTGTGCTACAATAGTGACATCACTATTGTAGCACAACAACATAATGATGTCCGTACTGCAGTACAACAAGCAGCACAACAAGCATATTCCAGGCATGGAATTCTGTGCATAACATGGTTCCACCATACACTGTGATATAATGTAGGTTTTCAGCTAGAAATAACATGATGCAAAAAGGCATTGTTCCTTTAAAAGCAGTGTTTATCAGCCAGCAAAAAAAGTTTACAATACAGGGTGTTTAAGCAATAAGCCACAAGGGGGTGTGGGTTATTGGGAGATTTACCATGGCTTGAGTGGTTTGCCCATGAGGCGCAGCTGAGTGGGTAAATCCATATCAGCCGTGGTAAATCCCCCCCGATAACCCAGATCCCCCGAGTGGCTTATTGCGATTATACCAAGTACTGCTTTTTTTATTATTTTGAAAAAAGCAGTAATTGGTATAATGTTTAATAAGCCACTCAGTATTACAGCAGTGTTTTTATTTTCTTTCATTTCCCTGATGTACAGAGCTGCTATTTTATGGTCTCCGCTTAGCGGGGAAACAAGATGGCGGTCGTAGTTTCGAGATTTCGGCGTTGGATTGTTTGTTTTTTAAGATGCGGCTGGCTGGCACTTTTGCGGTGATTATCACAGGATTTACAATGGAGGTAAGGTGCCAGCCTGCCATTCTCCTTGGTTGGTGTCCGAGGTCCATGGTATAATTGGCAATAATGCATTTTGACATCCCTTGTTTCATTATGAATGTACAGTGGTCCAGATATTCAAAGGAATGTGCCCAGTGCAACTGAGTTATGCCAGCGCATCTCCAAAATGCGCCCCTGGGCCATATTCAAAAGGGGGTGATGCACCGCACAATTCCAGATGTGCTGCAGCGCAAAGATAATGTATGTGGCACATCCGGAGGGGGCGGAACCTTGCATGCGCAGCACATCTCCACATTCAGCCAATATGTGTGATGCAGCTGCCTGCACATCTCAGAGATGTGCCGCATAAAGTTAGGCATAGAAGAACCAAGCCTAAGTCATTGCCAGCCACAGGTGGGCTGCTGTATTGCACAGCGCAACACAGCAGCCACCAGCCCCTGGGTGGCTCCCCCCACCCCGATTGTGAATAAAACTAGAAATAGTGGCTCCCCCTTCCCTTCTCTGAACCCCGTCTGATTAATATATATCCACCACAACACCCTGGAAGCTTAGTAGTACCCCTCTCCCTTCCCAAACTTGTTTGTATATTGAGAGAATCCCCTCCGAGCAACCCTAGTAGTCTAGTGGTACCCCCTTCCTTCCCTAAACCCCGTCCAATTAAAAATTCAGCTCTGAAAGTCCCTGGTAGTCCAGTGGTACCCCACTCCCTTCCTGCATCCATCCGTATATTGTAATAATCCCCCGAGCAACCCTGGTGGTCTAGTAGTACCCCCCATCCCATCCCGAACCCCATCCATAAAATAATTCTTGTGCAAAATTCCCTGGTAGTCCAGTGGTCCCCCCCCCCATCCCTGACCCCGTCCAAAAGTACTCCATGTTAGTCATACCTAATAGTCTAGTGGCCTCCTCCCAGCCCCAATCATAACATGGAACATATATCCCAACAATTCCCTAGTAGTCGAGTGGACCATCCACCCCCAAACCACTGAGGCCCCCACCCCACCTCCCCCTCCCATTATGGCCAAGTAGCCGTCAGGGCAGCAAACCCACCTGCACACCACCACGGCTGCCCACGACTGAGCTGTCATGGAATAACAGCTAAAGTACACACTATATTCATTTGGTCGACACAGGTCACATACAGTAACTCAAGCCCACTGGTTGACTGTGTCCAACCAATGGAATTGTAGTGTGTACTGTAAGCTGTCATTCCATGACAGCTCAGTCGGTGGGCAGCCGTAGCGGTGTCTGGGTCGGGTTTGCTGCCCGCCGGCTACTTGGCCATGCTGGGAGTGGGTTGGGGGTGCCTCAGTGTTTGGGGGTGGAGGGTCCACTGGACTACCAGGGAATTGTTGGGATCTATGTTCCATGCTATGATCAGGGCTGGAAGGGAGCCACTAGACTACCAGGGTATGACGAACATGGAGTACTTTCAGTTGGGGTCGGGAACAGGAGGGGGGCACCACTGGACTACCAGGGATTTTTGCACGAGATTTATTTTACAGATGGGGTTCGGGACAGGAGGAGGGTACCACTAGACCACCCGGGTTGCTCGGTGGATTACTGCACTATACGGATGGGTTCGGGAAGGGAGGGGGATACCACTGGACTACCAGGGACTTTTGGGGCTGAATGTTTAATCGGATGGGGTTTGGGGAAGGGAGGCGGGGTACCACTAGACCACCAGGGTTGCTCGGGGGATTCTCTCAATATACGGATGGGTTCGGTAAGAGAAGTGGGGTACCACTAGGCTACCAGGGTGTTTTGGTGGATATATATTAATCAGACGGGGTTCGGGGAAGGGAGGGGGCCTCTAGACTGTCAGGGAGATGTGAGGATGCTGTGTTATGTTTCAATCAGGGATGGTAGGGGGCCACTAGACTACAAGACTGCCCCAGTAGAGGGGCAAGATCTAGTGTTTTGTAGGAGTGGAATGTAGGTAGTTTGTGGGGTACATTGGGTCTGTATACTTTCCTAACTAGGTAGATCATATAATGATCACTAACAGCATCTGGTAATAGGCCAAACTGGACAACCCCATGAGGGTGGGAGGAAAGGGCCTAGTCTAGGAGAGTGTGATTTTGGGATTTGAGGTTTAGCCTAGTCTGTTCTGTGACAAGTTGGGACAGGTTAAGAGCAGCTATGTCCGAACGAGTCTTGCCAAGGGCGGGTGATAGCCAGTTAAGATTAAGGTCACCTAACAGATACAGCTCACCATAGGAGAAAAGGGAACCAATAGTGGTAATTAGATCTGTCGCCACAGAGTGGTGTAGGCCAGGATGACAGTAAGCTACAGTGATAAAGATTAGAACAGAGAAAGGTAAAGATAATCTAACAACAATGGATTCATAGGCACCAAGGACCGAGGCAGAGAGGACAGTAGTGATTTGGAGAGAAGAGGAGGAGTAGATGACATTTGGTTATTTGGAGACTATCCCATCCAGATACAAGAGACTATATGTACACCTCATTGGTGAACTCCATGGCTAGCAAGCTCGACTACTGGCTGACATCCCCAGGTATCGCAGCAGCTACCTAGGATATCACCACTGCACCTATGTTCCTGTCAGATCATGCCCCAGTCACAATAAACATTGGCCCCCACCCCCGTCAGATGGGGTCATTGACTTGGCACCTAGACCCCTTACACCTCCAGGATGGTGACTCTAGACAGTGGCTCAGGAAAGAGGAGGGGCATTATTTCCAGGACAATCCTCCAGGTTCTGCCCCACCGGACATGATATGGGAGGCTTTTAAAGCCACTATCCGGGGTAAAATCATGGGATACTCTACCCACCAAAGGCAATAAAGGGAAAAAACAGACCAAAGGGTAAGGAGCCCAGCTAAAGGCCAAGCAGCAAGAATATAAGAAGGACTCAGGAAATATAAGGGATAGCAGGTTGTTACACGAACAGACCTCCCTCAGAATGAAGCTGAACTGGCTAGCCACTAGAAAGGCAGAGATACACATATGCAAAATACAGCATAAATACTGGACTGAGGGAGAAAGACCAGGCAAACTGCTAGCCTTTTGGCTAAAAAAACCCATCAAGCTGAGAGACACATACGCCATTTGATAGATACCCTAGGAAAACAAAGCACCACACTGGAGACAATTAATGAGACCATGTCAAAATTTTACAAGACATTGTATACATGTCAAGGGGATTGGGATGAAGGATCCTTTACTAAATTCATATCCGACCTTCACTTACCCACACTCTCTCCCCTCCTCCAAAAAGAACTGGATGCCCCTTCACAGAGGAAGAGATCAAACAGGCCATCCAAAGCATGGCACCACACAAGTACCCTGGCAGTGACGAGTATCCAATAGACTTTCATCAGCTAATACCTGATAAAGTGGCAGGCCCACTACTAGCCATCTTAGTGGATGCTTCCCTGAAAGAAAGGCTACCTTCAAACAACATGAAGTCTTGCTGTATTCTGACATATTGCAGTGATTCCCAACCTTTGAACTGCCCGGAGAACATAGAGGATTATTGGCATCATGGCACACAACAAAACTGGTCGAGGTTTCCGTGGTAACCTGGGACCGAGTCGTAGTTTCAGAGGTCCGTTACCACGGAAAACCCTCAAGATCGCAAAACTGCCTTGTTTGTGTATGGTTGCTCATACACAATCTTTATAGTGTAAGGGCAACCATAAATACCACCGTGGAATACTTGGGAGAAAAAAGCTACTTGTGTCTGCCGCCAAAGTGCCGCCTTCCGTGTTGCCGCATGCCACTCTATTGCGCATGCGCCGGTCGTGTTTGATCTGTTGTGCTGCACCGGTGACGACTGGGTGCAGCACAACAAGATCGCGGGACGCGACCGAGTGAAAGGACAACAACGCTGTTCCAGGCATGGATTTCCATGCGGAACAGCGTTCCACCATACACTATAAAGAGTTAACTTTCTATGCAGGGCATAGAATACTGAGCTCAAGCTCGGTTGAAGTCTCTGTCTAGAGTGCTTCAAACTCAAACCGTCAGATTCTTTACTCCACCTCACTGAACGGTCGCTCTGGAGATTTCTCCTTCAGATCGGTTCGAAAGTTGGTTAAAGTTTCAGTTTTCGTAATTTTTTTAAACCAAAAAAGTTATCCACATAGTCGGTTCAGTCTCTGTCTGTGGTGCCATGAGTACTAGATAGGAATTGTTCTGTTTTTCTGTGTGGAACTTGTAAAAGTGCGGCTCGGTTCGGCTGAACCGGCCATTTGATAGTGAAATCTTGTGTTTTGTGTTTACTTAGTGTGTGGTTACTGGTTCTTATCGGTTCTAAAAAAAACGCGTTTCAGTACTTTTTTCCAATACCCGTGACATGGTTAGGAACCGATAAGGGAGTCTTGCCTGGCAGTTGCCATAAAAAGGGTAAGTTGGTTAGGTTGGCCATGCCTGAGAAACCCAAGAAAAAAACCAGGCCCACTGGGTTTCAACGCTGCAGTGAGTGTGGGGAGGTCTTTGCTAAGGCCAATCCCCACACCACCTGTGTTTATTGTCTGGGGTTTGACCACCTTGATTCAGACTGCCAAATATGTAAAAACTTTCCCAAATCTACCCTTGAGAAGAGGTTAGGTAGACTGAGGGAAAAGGAGGCCGAGAAGTCCGCTGACCCGGATGGCCAGCCTGGTTCAGTTCCGACTGAACCAGAAGGCGTGCTCTCTGACCAGGGTGATACTTCTTTGGGCAAAAGGAGAGCCAATTCCGAGGGATCGGTTCTGACAAAAAGAAAAGGCAAAGACAAATCGTCCGGTTCGGATCCAGAGGTTCATGTTCCGACCGCCGAAGAGATAGCCAGAGCGATTCAGATTGTGGAATCGTTCCGTCCGGTCCCTACTGATCCGGCTCCTTCTGGCAGGGGTTCGATTCGGTTGGTTCCCCCGGTTCAAGATTATACCCTAGAAGAGTTTTATGAACTGGAATTTGAAGAGGAAGGGGAACTTGAGGATGATGATGGTGAAAGTGAGGGTCTGGATGTGCCTGTGGAACCGGATATCGCCCCAGACAGACCTTCAGGTGTTTCCCCTCCTAGGCTTTCTGAGTCCCCTTCTCACTTTATGTTCTACAGAAAGGTGGCTGAAACCCTCCAGCTTCCTATGGAGAAGGCTGTGGAAGATCAAGAGGAGCCTGATTATGTAGAAATGATGGACATCCCAGAGTCCAGGAGACTGTCTATTCCCCTCCACAAATCTTTTGGGAAACAGACACAAAAAATCCTAAAGTCTCCTAACACTATACCGCCTGTGGATAGAAGAATGGACAAGAGGTATACATTTTCAGGCTCAGACACGGAGTTCTTATATCAGCAATGCAGCCATATTGGGGTAGTGCAGGCTGCTGCCTGTGACAAGGCAAATATTCCCTTGGCTTCACACCCCCCAGACAAGGACTCCAGGAAGATTGATGCCATGGCAAAGAAACAGTACATGGCATCCTCCTTGGGACTCAGGCAGGCGAATTACATGGCCTATATAGCCAGGTACCAGAAGTCCAGGTGGGACACTGTACTGGCACTGGCTAAACAGGCCTCCTCCCAGCTAGCCAAGGAGCTGGAGGTGGTGGCTGCAGATGGGATTGAGGCATCTAAGGTTCAGTTTCATGCTGCTGTAGACTCTAATGATGTGTCATCAAGAGTCATGGCTACATCTGTGGCTCTTCGGAGGATAGCTTGGCTCAGATGTACTAGCCTCTCGCAGGACACCCAGGCTAAGGCCATGGATTTTCCTGTAGTGGGTAATTCTCTGTTTGGGGAGCAGACAGAGAATTACTTGAAGAAAATGGATGAGTACAGGACCACTTACAGGAGTGCTCAGGCCAAGGAGAGGCAGGCAACTCCTCAAAGGCAGCAGTCTAGGGCAGGGGCAGGCCTTTTCAAAGGCCTTTTTACCAAGCACAGGCCTCTTCTTCCTTTTCTCAGAGGGGGTTCTTCAGACGGAGAGGCAGAAGGGGGATGAGCAGGACTGCATCCACTCCTCAGCCTAAAGCCCCTGCCAAGCAAACACCCTGATGGGCCTGCCCGGGTTGACTCTCCTATTCCAGTAGGGGGCAGGCTGGCTTACTTTGTCCAGGACTGGATGTCTATTACATCAGACAAGTGGGTCCTGGAAGTAGTAAGCCAGGGACTGATTCTCAGCTTCAGAAAATTTCCAAAGATGAGAGCCAGATCTTTTCCACCTGCAAATCTCTCGGAAACCCTTGCCTTAGAGGCAGAGGATTCTTCTCTCCTAGTGTTAAGAGCCATACAGAGAGTACCTACCCTATACTGGGGTAAAGGACTGTACTCCAGGTACTTCCTGACCCCAAAAAAGACAGGGTAGTGGAGACCCATCCTAGACCTAAGCTATCTAAACAAACATTTTTAAAACCAAAGTTCAAGATGGTAACTCTGGGAATAATCCTTCCCTCTCTAAGGCCAGGGGACTGGCTAGCCTCCCTGGACCTCAAAGATGCCTACTTTCACATTCCCAACAGGTGCTCCCACAGAAAGTACCTCAGGTTCGAGTTGCCCTCAGGCCACTATCAGTTCAGAGCAATGCCCTTTGGCCTAACCTCAGCCCCAAGGGTTTTCACAAAGTGCCTGGCAGTAGTAGTTGCCTTTCTAAGAAGGCAAAAGATTTCCATTTTTCCATATCTGGACGATTGGCTAATAGTGGGTCAGTTTCCAGACCAAGTCAAGTCTGGCCTGCAAGTGACCCAGCAAGTGCTCACTTCTCTAGGATTTCTTCTCAACCTTCCCAAGTCAGTTTTCAACCAGTCCAGCTTCTTACCTTTATAGGGGCAGAACTGGACACACTCAGAGCAAGAGCCTTTCTTCCTGTAGAAAGGGCAAGAGTTCTTATGGAACTAGCCTCTTCTTTCAGCTTCCGGGTATCTCGACCAGCAAGACATTTCCTCCAGCTCTTGGCCACATGGCAGCTTCAACAGCAGTGGTCCAAGGGGCAAGATTCCAGATTAGGGATATTCAGTTCCACCTGAGAGCTTTTTGGTCTCAGAGGAAGGATTCCCTTACCAAACTGATCCCAGTGACTCTGACCTTGATCCAAGCCCTCCAATGGTGGCAGGATTAGAACAATTTAAGACAAGGTGTTCCTTTTGTTACTCAGCCTTGTTCAGTGGTCCTTACCACGGACACTTCTCTTCTGGGCTGGGGAGCCCATCTGGGGTCCCTCACTGCCCAGGGGCTGTGGTCCCCCCAAGAATCCCTTTTCCATATCAATCTCCTAGAGCTCAGGGCAGTTTTTCTGGCCCTAAAAGCTTTCTCTCAGTCAGTACAGAACAAGGTGGTTCAGGTCAGAACGGACAACATCACCACCATGTGGTACATCAACAAGCAGGAAGACACTTGGTCCACGGCCTTGTGCACAGAAGCCATGAAGTTGTGGTCCCTGGCTTATTCCCTGTAAATCTCTCTGGTAGCAGTTCGCCTTCCAGGGAAGGACAATGTGCTAGCAGATGCACTGAGCAGGATCTCTCAGGGTCATCACAAATGGTCCCTGGACCCTCATGTGTTGAAAGTGATTTTTTCAAGGTGGGGTACTCCAGAGATAGATCTCTTTGCAGCCCCAGGCAATCACCAACTACCTCTCTTTTGTTGCAGACCTCCAGTCTTGGGCTCAGTCCCCCTGGACACCCTGATTCTGAATTGGGAAGAGAAGTTTCTGTATGCCTTCCCCCCCCCCCTTCCCACTCAAAGTTTTAGTCAAAATAAGGTCTCAACTTTGCAAGGTGATTCAGATTGCTCCAGATTGGACCAGACAGCCCTGGTACCCCCTGTTGCTGTCCCTAGCAGTCCATCTTCCCCTGTCTCTTCCCAGGAATTACAACCTGTTAACATCCTCTCAGGGGAGGATTTGGTACCCCAATCGTCAGTCTCTCAATCTCAAGGCATGGCTCTTGAAGAGTTAGAGTTTGCAGATCTGCATCTTTCCCAAGGGGTTCTGGATATCCTCAAGGCTTCTCGAAAGCCCTCCACCAGAAAGACTTATAACTCTAAATGTAAGAGATTCAGCATTTGGTGTTCTAAGAAGCAGATTTCTCCAGACACTGCTGGACTGCCTACGGTTCTGGACTATATGGTCCATCTTCATGGCCTAGGCCTCAGACCAGCTACTCTCAAGGTACACTTGTCAGCTGTTTCTGCATTCTTGTCTGTGGGGGAAGTCTTCCTCACTATCTTCTCATCCTGTGTTTTGTAAATTTTTTAAAGGATTGCTTCACACCAATCCTCCTTTTAGAGACCCTGCCCCTGCCTGGGATTTGAATGTTTGCATTGCTCAACTTATGCAACCCCCTTTTGAGCCTATGTCTTCAGCAGAGCTTAAGTACTTGACTTGGAAAACTGTGTTCTCGGTAGCCATTACCTCTGCCAGGTGTATCAGTGAATTGCAAGCCCTGTCAGTGGAACCTGATTTTATCTCATTTCATAGGGATAAAGTGGTCCTTAGAACCAATAGAAGGTTCTTGCCCAAAGTGGTTTCAGACTTCCATTTAAACCAATCTATGTCTCTTACTGTTTTCTTCACTGATCATTCTTCCTCAGGAGAGAGAAGGCTACGCAGTTTAGATGTTAAAAGAGCCCTTAGTTACTATATAGAGCATACCAAGGGTCACAGGTTTGACTCCCTGCAGTTGTTCCTCACTTATGGAGAAGTGGAAAGGGCAAACCTGCCACCAAGAGATCTATTGCCAGGTGGATTGTGTCTTGTATACAATTCTGCTATGAAAAACTGGGAAAAACTCCACCCTCAGGCCTGAGGGCTCATTCCACAAGAGGTACAGCTGCTTCCCTGGCTGCTGCCAGGGATATCCCTCTCTTAGAAATTTGTCAAGCAGCCACCTGGAAAACAGTCCATACCTTTACCAAGCATTACTCTCTGGATATCCAGGCTAGGAGTGATGTTCGGTTTGGCACAGCAGTACTTCAGAGCCTATTCCCAAAGTAGGTTCTGTCCCTCCTCCATGGAGGTACTGCTTGGTAGTCTGCAATATGTCAGAATACAGCAAGACTTCATGTTGTTTGAAGAAAAAATTACTCACCTTAGTAATTATGTTTCTTCTAATGGTGTATTGCTGTATTCTGACTTCCCTCCCTGCCTCCCCTCTCAGAACCTGTTTTTGGGAAGTGGGTGGGCAGGTGCAGTGTTACATTCCAGGGGTGTTTTCTGTTTGCACCCTCCTCCTTTTTGTTTGGGTGCTGATTTATTACTGTTATTTGTATTAGACTGGTTTTTGGGTTTCCTGACTTGAGTCTTCCTTGGGAATCCAAAACCTTTTCTGCCAGTTGGCTAGTAGGAATTTTTACAATTTCCACATAGAATATTTAGTTAGTTGGGCTCATAAGAATCTGACAGTTTGAGTTTGAAACACTCCAGACAGAGACTTCAACCAAGCTCAAGCTCAGCATTCTATGCCCTGCATAGAAAGTTAAGTTTGTTCCTCAGGGCAGTTCAAAGGTTGGGAATCACTGCAATATGTCAGAATACAGCAAGACTCTTATTAGAAGAAACATAATTACTACAGTGAGTAATTTTTTCTTCCTCCCTATCAGAGGCCATAATTACAGTGTTTCCAAAAAAATGGAAAGACCCTACCCTGCCCTCTAGTTATAGACCCATATCCCTTATTAAGGAGGGCGCCAAAATTGCAGCGAAGATGCTAGCCTCACGGTTGGAAAAAATATTGCCCACCCTAATACCTCCGTCCCAAATACGTTTTGTTAAGGGCAGGGTGAGCTCAGACTACCTGAGAGTCCTCTGTTCCTTATTCCAGATAGCAGCAGGGCTCCACTCATCAGCTGCAGCTGCCACAATCGAAAACGCCTTTGATTCGGTTGAATGGAAGTACTTGCAAGCTGTGCTCAAGCACTGTAACAGGAGGGGGCTTCTGCTCCTGGGTCAGAACACTCTACTCCCACCTTCAGGCCAGGCTGTTAACTAATGCCACCCTCTCAGAACCATTTCAGCTCTACAGAGGCACCCAGCAAGGCTGCCCACTTTCCCCCATGCTGTTCACCTTGGCTATGGAGCCCCTGGCAGCAGCAATTAGGAAACATCCACATATAGAAGAGATAAAGGTGGGGGCCAAATCATACCACACCAAACTATATACGTATGACTGTCTAAACCTCACCAGCAATCTGGAGATCAGCATACCACATATCCTGAACATTCTGAAAACCTTTGCCCATATATCAGGCCTAAAAATAAATTATGGAAAGTCAGAAATTCTTCCCCTAAACAAACACATGACTTCAGAGCTTGCTGAGGACTTAGGCCTTGCGTGGGCACCAAAGACCATTAAATACCTGGGGGTCACCTTGCCTCCTGACATTAAATCTCTGGTAATCATGAACTTACAGCCCCTATTAACAAAGCTGAAAGCTGAAACTGATAGATGGAAACTTCTGAACTTAAATCTGCAAGGCAAAATTAACGTTATTAAAATGATGTTGGCACCCAGAGTATACTACTTACTGTCCCACATCCCCCTGGTAATTCCAGAAATTAAATAAGTTAATGGGGTGTTTCTTACAGGGAACATCACCCCCAGGTGTAGAAGGGCAAAGCTGCAAGAACACTGGACACAGGGGGGAGGGCAGGTCCGGCACTAGGATTTACTGGGCCCTGGTGCAAGACTGTAAAGTAGTCCCCCCATCACCCCTGTGAAGTGGCCCCTGCCTCACCCCTGTGAAGTGGGCTCCCACCTCACCCCTTTGAAGTGGGCCCCCTCCCCGGCCTCCCCTGTAACTCTCACAAGAATGATAAAAAAATTATTCAGTTAACACTAAGTTTAGCAGCAGCACTCGCTCCTCTGCTCTCAGTGATCTCATCTGAGAAAGTGACCACTGACAGTCAAGTCTCAGGACCATTTTTTCTTCTTTTCTTTTTCTTTTTCATGACCTGCCAGACTCTGACTCCCTGAACAACACCCTGAGCTGAGGCTGATCTGCCATTGTCCCACACTAGTGAATAAATTAATTGATCTCTCCTATTCCTCTTTTTCCCTCCTGCAGGTGGGCTTGGGTTTCCTCCCTCCCTAGTCTCTGAACCCCCCCTTCTCCCGGTTCCAACTTCCCGCTGACCCGGCCACCCACAGTCAGTACTACTGTTCAACTTCACTTGTGTTGTGTGTTGCCAGAGTTATTAGAATATGTAATGTTTTTTCAACAGTGATACAGATAACTTGTAAATCCAATTATTGGCAGCAAAGCAAAATGAGCCTGAGAGTATGTGTCCAAGTGTACGCAAGACCACAAGCACAGAAGGCGGAGCAGGAACGCTGTTCATTCAGCTTGCTTGCCATCAGTATCGGTACCCCTCCAAACATAAAAACATGTCTGACCTGACAGCAGCAAGCAAGCCAGAAATCCTCCTTGCCATGCCAGCATGATGCCAGCAGCAATCCAGACAGACTTGATGGGCTGGTCAGTGGGACGAGGCGTGAGTGCAACTTTGCAAGGTGACGGCATGGAAAGAGTGGAGACATATCGGGGAGGAGGAGAACCAGTGAAAGAGGCTGAGGTCAGGTCCAACCGGTTCTCAAGGAGGAGGAGCCAGGCATTCCTTCCAGTGCCAGCAGGTATGATTCGTGAGCATGCGTCCCCACGCCACCTTGATATTTGAATTTATTTAAATGGAAGGGGGCTGAGATGGTGGCAGGCAAGGGCGGGGCCAGTGCAGGCAGGGTGGAGTTGGAGACTGGATCCTGGACCCGAGTCAGAGATAAATAAGGGGGAGGGGCAGCCAACGAGCACAGTGCAGCACCAATTTCCATTTAATAATGACAGTTTTTGGCACATGGGCCAGAGAGTTCTCTGGGGCCCTCTGAGCTCTGGGCCCTGGTGCAGTCGCATCCCTTGCACCCTCCCCCAATGCCGGCCCGGAGGGGGGGGATGGAGGGATGGAACTTGCCTAACTTCAGACAGTATGCATGGGCCTTTCATGCAGCCAAATCATGTAGACAGCTGCAAAACTCACCAGACCACTCTCCTGCTTGGATAGAAATAGAAGCAGAACTTCTACAAGCTAATGCCAGAAGAGTACACTTTGGGCATGCACAACCGGTACAAGTCAAACAGTGGCTTGTGTTAAAGGCAGCCCATTCAGCATGATGTAACATACGGAAAATAGCCCAAAGATGTCAGCAACTGAGGGGATACACCCCTTTGTGGGACAACCCACATGTGGCCATAGATAAACTCCCACTAAGATGGACAGAATGGGAGCAAAAGGATATCCATAGAATCAAGGATCTACTACTTCCTGATGGCAAGACACTCGAGTCCTTTATGAGGTTGTAGACCACATATAGCTCCGATAAGAGGGAATTCTGGAGATACCTCCAGCTACGCAGCTGTTACACAGTGTGGGCTAAAGCCAAATGCACATGTATTGGGTGCAAGGCACACAAGCATAGGGAGCTGCTCCTGCTCCCTATACAAAGGTGGGCCAAAACTGTAAAGGGTATAGCAGGGAAAATACAGACAGTCTTAAGGGATGAAGCCCCTGAACCCTCTATTCCAGCCAAATTAAAGTGTCAAAACATGAATCAGATAAGCATTCCTGAGGAGGAATGGTAGAAGAGCTGGAACCTGGCCCAGAAGGTCACACCACTGTAAATTCCCTACCTACTAAATTATTGATCGACAATACTGTCGTCTCCGACAGACTGTCTATCCTCAAGGTTCTCAATAATCAGTTTGCCACTGCAGGGCTAGCCTTTGACTCCTCTCCTGCGAATATCCTCCGCCAACAACTTAGATTGGATATACAAGAAAAACCCAACCCCAGTCCATCCTTCTCTCTGCAGCCTACCTCCCTGAAAGAAGTCGAAGATCTTCTCCTTCAGCTGAACACTAGGAAAAGTGCTGGGGCAGACCCCACTGACCCGTACTTCTTAAAGGTCGGCTACCGTGTCCTTGCAGTCCCAATTACTCATCTCTTCAACTTATCCTTGTCCCAGGGTGACCTACTGTCCATTTGGAAAAATGCACTTGTGGTCCCTTTGTTCAAGTAAGGAGATGCTAGTGACCTCAATAACTACAGGCCAATCTCCCTACTTCCAATCCTGTCAAAGATGCTGGAGAAAATAGTGAACTCCCAGCTCCGGAAGTACCTGGAATCAGAAAAATTGCTCAACCTGTTACAATCCGGTTTTAGAGCACAGTACAGTACAATCTCTACTCTAGCCAAGGTGACAAATGACTGGCAGCTTGAATTAGACAAAAAAAACCTTTGTCTGCACAGTTTTCTTGGACCTAAGCAAGGCGTTCAATACCGTTGAACACAGACTGCTTCTGTCGTCCCTCCGGAACATTGGTTTGGATTCCCTATCCCTTAAATGGTTCTCCAGCTACCTCTCAGGATGACTTCAACAAGTAAAGGCAGAAGGGGAAGTTTCTCCACCAAAACCCCTATTGAGGGGTATACCGCAAGGTTCCATTCTTGGTCCCTTGCTCTTCACCATTTATATTAACAACGTAGATGCCCCCATCAAAGAAGCACAAATACACCTATTTGCGGATGATACGGTACTCTATGCTAGTAGCCCCACACCTGAAGCGGCCTGTAAAGCCCTTCAAAATGAATTTAATCTGCTGCAACATCAGCTTATAAACAAGAAACTGCTCTTAAATGCAAAAAAACAAAACAAAGCAATGTTCCTCTCGCCCCTTCAAAATGCAATAAATCCTGCAATTGCTGGGACACTCCCGCAGACCACTGCCATTCTAGGTGAGCAGTTGGACTAGGTACCAAACTTCAAGTACCTGGGGGTCTGGTTAAACCATAGACTTACTTTCACAGATCACTTAGAAGAACTGGCAAAGAAACTTAGACAAAGACTTGGTCTGTTCTTTAGGATTAATAATCTCCTCACAAGAGACGCTAAACTGAAACTGGTTCAAACTACCTTTCTTTCTCTATTGGATTACGCAGACTTTCTATATAGCCAGGGACCTGCAGGTACCCTAACCAAACTCGATATGCTTTATCACAGAGCCATGAGATTTATCACGGGTCTTCCATACTCAACCCACCACTGTGCATTGTACACGGCAGTGGGATGGTCATCCCTTGCTTATAGACGGCAAAAAAGTGTTGCGGTTTGACATACAATGCTATCTCAAATAAACTGCCCCAGTATATCTCTGTCTGTTTACCTTTGTGCACTCCGGGGAAGTATGCCCTGAGAAGCACCTCATATATCTACCTTTATTTTTACAAAGCAAAATCTCACATTGGCAGAGCAGCCATCAGCTTTGTGCTCCCTCAACTGTGGAACAAGCTGCAAAAAACTTTGAAATTAACTCACCCCATCAGCCTAGTAGCTTTTAAATCTCTATATCTACATCATAATAATGAGTCCTGTGCCTGTCTACCCTATATAGTGACTCCTATAAGTCCAAGCACACTCTAATTACTACTGTTAAAAGACTGATCACATCTATAATTGACTCTTCCCTCTCCCCTTTTTCTACCCCCTTATCTGTCCTTCCACATTCCTTTGACCCTGGTTCCAGCTCTAAATTCTCCATACCGTATCACTATATATCTTTTTATATTAGGTTTTATTTGTGTTCGGTGCACCTGATATGTATATTTATTTACTTTTATGAAAAATTGTGTCCTACCCAAAACTAGCTGTATCTTCCGTTCCAAACATATACTTCTGTCAATGCTACCTGCTGATACTTTGTATATACTGTATTATTGTATCTCACTGTATTTGTATTATTACTATTTTCTTGTGTGTTGCATCCCATGTATATTGTCCCTTGTTCCTTGTTAAGAAACCCAGGTCCACCTCGAAAATAAGCTTGCTCAACGGTGATCGCCTGGTTAAATAAAGACTTTGATTGATTGATTGATTGAGAAGGCCTGCAAAAACCTAAGGGGTTTACTAATTCAAAATAAAATTTTGCATGTATGGTACCATACCCCAGATACTGTAGGCTCAAAGCCATGGGAATCCTACAGCATGATAATTGCTGGAGATGCAAAGCCACATGAGTGAATTTACTGCATATTCTGTGAGATTGCCCCCTTATTCAAACATTCTGGAAAAAAGTTGTAACATACTGCTCTAGAATACTGCAATTCCCCATACCACTGACTCCAGCCCTGTGTTTGCTGGGTCTGGAAACAGGCAGCCATGGCCTCCCCATCCACCAAAGAAGATGGCTGCTACAGGCCACAGTGGAAGCCAAATGGGTGATTCTAAGAAAGTGGCGGACTTTGGCCAGTGGGTAAATGCTATGGAGGAGGTTGCCAACCACACCAGGCTATGTTACCAGGCAGCATCCACTTCCAGTAGGTTCCTGGATGAATGGGGCCTCTACCTACAGTTCATCCAGAAGTCCACGAGTGGCACTACCCTCAACCTTACGAAAGACCTACTCAAACCTCCCTGAAAGACAGGAGCTGTACAATGGTATAAATTCTACCTATATAGCTCTAAAGTTTAGGAGCCTAAAAGGGATATGTAACTCCCCGACCCAACTATCACAGGGCTCACTCAGACTAGAATCTCCCTGTTGGATTGTTTCAATTGCACGGTAATATTACTAACTGATTTAATTCCCCACTGCACTTACCTCCTGGTATACTAATGTAACCCTACCTTCCTTGTGATAACATAAGGATGATGTAACCAATGTCTGCAATGTGATAATGTAATGCCATTCTATATGTAAAATATATACTTAATAAAAAATATAACTGCAAAAACATACCTTTCTTATGACCCCACCTCATGAACAAGTATGGCGAAAATTTTTAAATCTGGCCCTAAAGGTGATTTCACCAACTAACCGTGAAGTTGCATTTGGGGAAGTTTTCTTAAAATGTTATCAACATTGTTCATGAAGAGGGATCTCAGAAAGGGTATGTTGATAATTTGGTGTCAAAATCTAAAAATGACAAAGTTATGGACCAAAGTTGAAAATCACATTTAAACACATTGAACCGTACTTACATCACTTTCTCATATTGCAGTTGGCAGTTCCAGCAGCAAGATGTGTCTTCGATTGGAGAGTGGATCTTCAACCTGAGACCTGTTCAGGTGAGTGAGGATCTGTGGAGTGTGTGTAAGTGTTTGGGGGGGTACGAGGTGGTGGGTGCTCAGTGAGAGGTTGGCGGGGTCAGATCAGTGAGGGACAGTTTCCTTTTTACAGGGAAAGAGACATACAGGGAAGGTTTTCTTTATCACAGGTTATTATATACAGGGATGGACACCAGCGAAATTAAATTATGATGCATACAGTCATCAGATGGTGGGGAAGGGGGTTGCCACTAGACACCAGGGAAACAACAATAAAATTACAGCGAGGTGGGCCACTGATGGTTGAGGCACTGGATGCCTTATCTCGCGCAACACCGGCGAGTCAGGTTCGGGAACAAGACCAGGCCATCAGGCAATGGCAGAGCAAGATAGGATTGAGCATCCAGAGGACTGCTCTCCTTTCTTCGGAAGGAAGGGATCGTCGTCCCGCCCATTGATCACCCTCCAGTGGGGGCTGGGGGGCAATGCAGGCAGGGAAACCAGCAGCCAGCGGGTGTGGTGTGCGTGTGCCCCCACATGCACATGCCAAACCTTGCACCAGGAGGGGCACAGAAAAGCAGAAAATGGTAGCTGGGAACTCCATGAGGACCCATTCTGATTCTGCTGGTCCACCATCATGGCCTCACCAGATTCAGAATGTGCTCTGGGAGGAGGTAGATTCCTTCCTGGCCCCGCCATGGGGGGTAATCCATGGGGGATCTTGGAGATGGTTGGGGTGGTTGGGCTGGTGGATGGGTGATGCGGGACAGAGTTCCTTCCCCCAGCGCACCAGGAAGCATAAAAAAATAATTAGAGCGAGGTGCTCGGAGGGGGAGTGCCACTGTACAGCAGGGCAAACATATAAATAAAAAATAGAAGTAAAAAAATATATGCAGCAACGGTAATCAGAGGGTGGGGCATGCCACTAGACACCAGGGGATATTTAAAGAAGTAGGGGGATGACGAAGGGTTCAAGTCCCACAACCTCCACTTTTATATTGTGTGACTCTGAGCAAGTCATTTAACCTTCCCAGTGCTCCCGGGTTGCCCATGAAAACAGGCACTTGTGCCTAGGAGAGGGGAGGAAAAGGAGGAGGGGTGTTCCACTGGACACCAGGGAAATTATGATGGCTACGGTCATTGAAGGGTGGGGGGGTGCCACTAGACATTAGGGAAACGAGAAGATGGCAATCGGAGCTTAGTGTTTTCTTGATTTGTTTAGCCATCAAGTTGCAGCCAGATGGCTTGGAATTTTGGTCTGAAATTTTCAGGGTAGAACGGGCTCAGTCCACAGATGTTTCTTTTGCTGGTTTGGTGAACAAATATTAATCCCTTCTAATGTTATTTAGTTTTAAAATTTCAGGTTCTGAGCATGCTCACACAGTATGAAAAACCAGGAAGTGAATCTCGAAAAAGGATTTAAACCCCCCCCACCACCACCACCAATTTTAAAACTAAATAACTTTAGAGCAGATTAATATTTTTCGCATTAGAGGCAACCTGCGGCAAAGTAGGGGGCTGCGCCCGACGCAGTTGTGGCAAGGACAAAAACTGCTATTTTAGAAAGTTTCCTGTAATATACCACTTGTGGCAAACCTTCTGAAATAGTCACTACACATGGCTCTGCACCTGGAAGTGGGGTGCAGTAGGAGACTTGGGCCCAGGGCTGGAATGCACCCCAGGACAGTTGGGCAGGGGGCAGCAGAGTTGCCCCATGGAGTGGACCACCTGGACTTGGGCATTACCAGGCTACAGTGACCCCTGAAGCATAAGTGAACAAGGCTGGTGCTCACAGAAACATTGCCTTTCTATTCAGGGGTTACTTCCAGCACCAGACATCTGTTGGACTACTGTACAGTATGGTGCAAACCATTATACTGTACAATAGTGACACCTGCCAATCCCCACAGTGTCCGCCCCCTTCCAATCGCAGGAAGAACAGACAGAGAACCCCCCCCCCATCATACTCCCTGATAATCCAGTGCCCCCACCCTTCCCATCCCAACAGGCTATGGTCGCCCATCCCTGAGCCCATCCTGCGACTGGCACTACCTCCACACACCACCACGGCCAGCTGCTCAATGCATTATGCACATATTGTATATTGTTATACAGTACAGGCATTAGGTATTCTGCGGCTGGTTGTGGTGGTGTGTGGAGGGTAGTGCCAGTCACAGAATTGACTTAGGGATGGGGAGACCACAGCCTGTTGGGGTGGGAAGAGTGGGGGCTCACTAGATCACCAGGAATTAGCATGTGGCTTGACCGCGTGGGATAAGGGATCGGGGTGGGTGTGAGAGAACTGTGGCGGTGTGCAGCATCAGAAGCCATCATACTGGGGGATGTTGGGGAGCATGGAAGGGGGGTTGGCACTTCACCACCAGGGACTGCTGGACACTGGGGGGATCGTAGGGGGCGCACTTGACTCAGGATGCTGGTTTGGTATGGGTGGCTGCTGTCACATCCACTTCTGGTGTTCCCGCATACCTCCAGTGTTCCCTGACTTTGCCCCGACACCCCACCTGTCACCACTGGTGCCCCTTGTACATACATCCCACCCCCTGTAGCGTAACAGCACACTGGCACAACACAGGTAGACCACCTCCTGGCTGGTTTAACAGGGGGCCCCTGCTGCATCCATGGCAGGGCTCTGAAATTACAGGAAAAGGGGATGATGCAGCCCTGCAATGGTGCAAGCCCCTGTGCTGTATGCAGCACATGGTTGTGTGCCGCAACTGGTGGTGCAAGGGTCTTTGCCGCAGCTGCATAGACTGGATGCAGACTGCCTTCCAAAATCGCGTTTGACGCAAGTTGGGGGACAAGTCCCCACTTGTGACAAACTCTTGGGACACAAACCCCTTGCACCCCGCTTAGCCCCTCTTGACCCTTTGAAAGTCGGGCCCAGTGTGTGATAAACTGAGGTGTAATCTTTGTTTAGAATATGGCCATGTGAGTCTCAGTTGCCTGAACCCATTGAATTGTAACCTCTGTGAGGAAGCAGGATATACATATAAACAATGCCCTGGGCAGAGCACAACATGCTTGACACAGTACTGAAAGAATCAGAGCAAATTATTACTGAGGCTCAAATCAGAGTTCAGGCAGCCAGGAACCCTGTACCTCCAGTCAGTGCAGAACTTATTCTGCCTAGGGAATTACCAGACCAATGACCTCCAGAGCCCTCTAAAGAAATACCTAAAGCACCCATGGAATCTCCCTTCCATCCCAGTGTAGGGGCTCCAGAGAGTACATCTGATGAAATTATGGACGTACACTCACAGTGCGATTTGGGCCCCCTCCCCCTCCTGAAACCCCTTTTATCCCTGTCAAAAATTAAAAAAAAGGGAAAGGCAAGAGGAAATCTGACACCGGGCATAACTTTTTTTTAAAATTCATATTTATTGAAAAACTTGGGTACATCTCATACAGTATATCCAGAGGACACACAACTCAGTAATCCTATAGACACACACTCCTCATATACATTTGCTTGGTTACATTAATGTGGAAGCAACACAGGAGGGTGCCAGCATCCTGGCCAAAATCCCCCACAGTGACACCTTGTAAACACCGCAAATGGTCTTGATGCCCCTGACACCGACAGATGAAACACCACTGCAGCCACCACAGCAGGAACCCCAACAGAAAGACACATGAACAGCCACAGAACACCACAGCACTAG
The DNA here is from genome assembly GCA_016271365.2 of Neoceratodus forsteri. Classification (NCBI taxonomy): domain Eukaryota; kingdom Metazoa; phylum Chordata; order Ceratodontiformes; family Ceratodontidae; genus Neoceratodus; species Neoceratodus forsteri. The sequence continues at coordinate 1,131,226,798 of CM028129.1, forward strand.
CACCGGCAGTATCCACAGCACAGGACATGACAGAGAGCACCCCGAGCCATGGACAACCCGATGAGCAGTAGCACGGTGCAACGGAAGGTGCGTGGGGTATACCAGGTGGCACAGAATCAGTGACCAGGCTGTCGACACACTAAAGCAGGGAAACATACACAGGGGGACAGCCCCAATGCAGCCGGGCAATGGAGAGGCACCCCAGAAGGCAACAGAGGCCACTAGACCGGAGAGGGATGCCTGGATCACATAGAGAACACTGCCCCCATGAGGGCGCAGAACAGGGCATGGAAGGGGACAGCATGTGGTGCACAGGCAAGGCTGCAGAACCCCCAAAAGCACCCCAGGACTCACACCTGCAGGCTGATGTTCAGCGCCAGCCCCATCCGGTAGTCCCTGCAGCTACGGGTGCCATATTGTTCGACCAGGTCCGTGATCCTCCAGGCACTCTCCCGCCACCTCCCATGGTTGCGCTCCACGGCTGTGCCCGACACTGCCTGCTGCAGCTTAACATCCGTTGGCCGCTGTTACCCACGAAGGACATCCAGGAACCGCCACAAGGAGGGGTGTGCCATACCCAACAGGGCACTAAACACCCTGTGCCAGCCCTCAATGGCATTGTTGGTCCATGGCATCCCCTCCAGGACAGCGGCATGGCAGTTCCACACAGGGATGGGGAACAGCAGTTTGTGGCTGTGCCCACTGCGGACAGGTTTGCCCAGCCAGGTGTCCTCAATATAGTCGAGGATGAGGGCCTGCTCCTTTTCATGCTCCCGAAAGTACTCCCAGCCGCAGAGCTCCTCATAGGAGGTGCAGATTTCACCCAGGGGCACAAAGGCGAGGGTGGGTAGCATTTGAAGGTGCATGGCGCACACATCGTCCATGCTGAACTTGTGTGCAAGCCACTGTCTGCTGTATTCTGTGCCACGTGCACTGGCACAGGTGGAAGAAACACCCATGCACCTCCATTTGGGACAGCATGTCCAGATGGCTCTGTGTGCTGCAAGCTCATAGTCCAGAAGCATGCGGTGGGGTTCATCTATGGGGCACAGCTTAGACACCTTTTGGAATATCGCTGTGTATGCAGCCAAGGTCCTCTTGGACATGTAGACGTACACAGCGGGCAACACAGTGGCCCCGTCCACCCCATGGAGTGTGTATAGCTGGGTGAACAGCCTGGGGCAGCACTTGAATGTCCCATCACCTAGCCAGCCTGGACTGCGGGCCAGGAACTCTAGGTTCTTTGTGGTGCTGAAGAGTAGGTATCTGTACTCACTGCTGGCCCCTTCCCCCTGTCCAGAGTCATGGAGCAGGGATAGCTCACCTCCATGGGTCCTCCTCAGGGATGGTTAGGTCAGCCAGTGTTCGCAGATCCATGGGCACACTCCTCATGCTTCTCCTGACACGCTGTGCTGTTCTCTTCAGGAGGGGTACCAGTGGTAGGCTCCCTCCCACAGCCTCACTGACCCATGAGCAGCATGGCACGATGATCTGCTAGCTGCTCTCGACGGTGTCCCTTGCTCTCTGCCATACTGCTGCATGGACCGTGTGGACACCTACAGCTGTGGTGTCTGGCACATGGTTGTGTGTGCCCGTTAGTGCTGGTGGGCCCCCAGCCATGGTTATCGCCCAGCCCCTGCATCTGCTGGCTGCGTACTTGCAGCACTTCCAGTATGTGCACTCACCCCAGGTCCTCTCTCGCTGGTAGGCATGTTCCTCTGCCACCAGCAGCCTGTGGCCCTTTGTGCTGTTGATGTACTCCACTTCCATTCCCTCACCGGGTTTCCATGACCAGTGGGTGCAAGTGCTGTGTTCTGCTTTGTAGCCGCCGGCGCACCTGCTGATACTCTGGGGGCATGTTGGGTGTTGTGGAGCTGCGCTGTTGTTGCGATCGGGATTGCGATCTGCTCACTCTGGCCTGTTGGGATTATACTGTGCTTCCCATTAATGCAGCATTGCAGTCACAATAAAGGTACTCCTAAAGGTTACATAAATCCCATAAAGTAAGTACTACTCCTATGACCATGAGGTAATGGGTACTAGGATTTGCAATCACCTCTAGTTCCTCAAAGAGAAAAGTGGTGGATAAAAGAATTGCCACCCCCCTCTTTCTCCCTCCATTCAGGGAGGCATGGTAAAAGTGAGGGTAGGCCTCAGTTTTAAGTTTCTGTACTTCCCACGGAGAAAGGTGTGTCTCCTGCAGGAAGTCGATATCACATCTTTGTGTTCTCAGATAATTAAGGACTTGTTTCCTCTTCATAGGATTATTTATACCATTAATATTATAAAACAAGATTCTGATATTAGAGGTAGCCATTGTTATTGTAAAAAAGTGTTGACTGCTGTTCTAGAGAGGAGATTGTAATGTAAAAAAAATCAGGATGGTCCTCCAGTATTTTAGACAAGTATAAGCACCTTTTTGCAGTGAAAAAAGATACTGTAAAAACATTTAAACATTGCAATAACAAAAACAATTTAAACTTTAACTAACCAAGGAGTACAGCTATTTAGGGCCGCAGGTCCTGCCTGCGACCAACCACAGCACCATGAGCCCCAGCAGGCCACACACTCCATGTAATAAAATGTAAGACTATATCTAATGTAGTCCATCTTTTCGGCCAAGGGAAACTAGCCAAGAGACGATTGTATGAGGTCTCATAGTGGTACCAACGATGGCTTCCAAGGTCAGACTGGGGTGGTAGCCACCATCTGGGGTGTGTCACACCTGTGACACCATGTTCCCTGTCAAAGTGGGGAAGAAGCCAAACAAACAGGCTAAGGAAAAAAAGGTGCTCCCAACCCATTGGCTTAACCAACATAAGCAGTATCCTAGATGCAGCAAACATAAACTTCATCCCATGCACCCATGCCCCTCGCCCCCCAAATTCATGTTACACAAAGAGTTTAACTGCCTGTTATTCTAAACACTTACTTAAAAAGATTTGAACTTTTATCTATTTTGGTCCCTACTGCAGGAAAGCCAGGGGCTCCCACCCTCAAATGGTACAGAGTCCGGGTCATCTCCCAATCCCTTCAATAGCTGCTGTGTACTAGTAGAGGTGAGATAGACTGCCTCAGATATCCCCGACCCCTCAATTGTGCAAATGCGCTACACCCCAGCTCTCATGGGGGTATGGCTTACATCCCCATGTTTTAATGCCTACCAAGAAAGTGGTCACGGCACCTGCACAACCTCTGAATTCAGGGGCTTAAAGGTGTCCAGTATCTCACAATGAGATGACTCACATCTGATTTCTTCATCCTAAATCTTAGGCGGCATCTCTCTCTGCCCCGACAATCCCCCCTCAACTGCTCAAAATAATCAGTAGGCAAAATCAAACATGCAGAGTCCCATTGTGCTTTAACTAAAACTAAGATGATTGTTGAGTTCATTAATGTCAAAGCCCTTTCTCCATTAATTAAAAAGTCCGCTCAAACTAAAAGTTCTGATTTTCCACCCCTGCCGGCCCTTTACTGTGTGGACTTCAGAGAGGTCAACCACTTCTGGAAGAGCAAGTTCACCAGTAAGTAAGAAAACAAAAAGATCTTTGTTACTGCAGGGAGAAGAAAAAGCACATTCCTGTTGGTTCAGAGGGTGGGCTAATTCAGAAAGAGATTAGGGTGAGACCTGTAATTATCGAGCAGGGGAGCCATGTTTGAAAAAAAAATGTACTCACTCTGTCAAGTAATGGGTGAAAGCTGCTCTTTCATCGAGGAGACAGTCTGAATCTTTGATGAGGCAGGCAGAACACGGGGAGACCACCGCGCAGTTCAGACACCGCACAGCACAGGAAAAAATCTGAATGTACCCCCTCACATAAAACGGGGTTGGGGTTGTAAGCCTGTCACTCGAGAAGCAAACTGAATTCAATCAGGTCTCCACTGAAGTTGTGGCAGTCCCCCCATTGGTAGGAGCATTTGGGGCAGATTCGCCCTCCCAATCCATGATGCTCTCAATCTTCATGGGAGAGCTATAAGACTTCAGCATGGTACTTACATCTGCATGCAGGTTGGTGTGGCCTGTCCCTTGTTTGTTGCTGTATCGGGGAAGACCCTTAGGAGCTACTGACCAAGCGGATTGTAAAAGCTCTCTCTCCAGACATTCCTTGGTCAAATGTGGAACGGGGATCCCTTGCGCCTCCAAAAATGATGCAGCCTCTGACAAATCATTAAAGATACAGACTCCCTTCTCCGTCTCAATCTGTATCTTGGTGGGGTAAACAATCTGTGCTCTGATGTTCTTGGCCCTTAATTGTTTTATGATCAGCCAGAGGGTGCGTCGGTTTTCTTGGATCGCAATTGTATAGTCATTATCCAGTGAAATGTGGTAGTTATTATATTGGAGGTTTCTGTGTTGCCAGTCACGTTTTAAAAGCTCCTCCTTGGCTGCATACGAGATTTGGCCACAAAAAGCATGGCTGGGCCCCAGCATTGTTTAGCCTCGGGGCCAGGAAGCAGTGTGCCCTGTCCATCGCCAGGTCAAAATCTTCTGGTAGGTGAAGGGCCTCTTTTAGCACTCTCTGTAGGAATTTATTTATTTATTTAGCTTTTGTTAACCAGGTAAGTACACTAGACAAACACATGCCTATTTTCAGGTACGACCCGGGAGAGTACTGGAAATCAAAGAACATACAGAGTACAATTTGAAGCAAGTAGGGCATATACACAGATGTCAGGAGAAGCATAACATACATAGTAAGATATCTCAGGTCACGACAGTAATCGTAGTCAATATGCTAAGGTACAGCGTCACTGACACAATGTCACCAGCAATATATATACAGATATATACAAAATTTCACATTTTCAAGATACATGGAATGAATACACTCAGGTATACTGTGCAGAGGACCAGGCTAATCAGGGAGGGTTAAGACAGTCACATACTGACGAGAGCTTCAAGTGGTTCCACAGGGAGGTGCGTAGGCCCGACTGGGGGGAGGTCCGCACCTGGACAGAAAAGGAGTTCCACAGTCTAGGGGCACATGACGCAAAGTCTCTGTCCCTCATTTTGGTACGAGTAGGAGGGACCTTAAGGATAGCAGGGCCCTGTGACCTTAGGGGGTAGGTAGCGGGGGCTGCTGGCACAAGGAGCTCCGCCAGTCCAGGTGGGGTGCCAGTACCCAGTACCTTACCCGTGAAACTGCTCACAACAAAATTCAAATAATTGGGCGGGGAGAGCCAGTTGAGCTTACTGTACAGATCACAGTGGTGAGTGAGACAAGGGACTCCAAGAGCAAAACGGCAGATGTTATTATAGGCAACGGTCCATCTAGAGAGGTGGATCTTGGAGGTATTGGCAAACAAAAGGAGCCCATAACAGAGGGATGGTAGAAACACCCTTCTAGACAGTGCTAGGCGAGCAGCTGGAGTAAGGTTATTCTTTGCCCTGTAAGCCAGACCCAATTTCCAGTTAACAGCTCTACTCGCATTTTGGATATGCTAACCAAGATCGACCTGCAGGTCAAGTGTCTTCAGGGAAGAAGATAGTGTCGGGGGCACTGACCTCCATCCCCTCCGGAATTCCATGCATCCTAATATTTTGTCTGTGGCTGCGGCCTTCTAGATCATCCAGTCGGTGTGTAAGCTCCTGGTCCCAGGCCATGAGGTACAGGATCAGTCGATCATGGTGGTCAGCTTGCTGTTATTTTAGTAAGGCCAAGTTCAAGCTGGTCTGTTCTGTGTTCTATTTTCACAATATCAGACCAGAGTTCAGTGAGAGTTTGGTCTATCTTGGTGACAGTTTTGGCTGTTTGTAGAACAGCAGTGATTAAATCAGAGCAGTCTTCTTCTGCTGTATGCAAGTCGGCCATGCAGACTTCACAGTTGGCAGCCTCCAACCAAGGTGGAGCGGGGCTTTTCTTCAAGCATGATTTATTTCAATTTTTGTGTTGGCATTTCTGGATTTCTCTGTAGAAGGGACTTATATCTGACACCTTTTGCTGGTGAATTCATGCTGAAATTAGGCAGATGGAGCTGGATTTAGTTGTGAGGCAAGTTGAGCTCAGAGATTAAGCTGATATTAGGATGCTGATGTCACCAGAAGTCCACACCAGGCATATCTCTTCCCCTGTGGTAACCAGAAACAGATCTGAATTGTTATCTAAAAGAAAGCAATGGGAGATACAGAAGAGGAGGAGGAGGAGGTAGGAACATAGAAATATAGACTTTGACGGCAGATAAGGACCACTTGGCCCACCTAGTTTGCCCATTTCCCTACCTATTGGATCCTGGTTAATCAACAGCCTATATCTTCCTACCCCCCACAAGAATTGCCTTATGTCTGTCCCATGCATTCTTGAATTCTTCCTCAGTTTTAGACCCCAAAACCTCCTCAGGAAGACTGTTCCATACGTCCACCACCCTCTCTGTGAAAAAATACTTCCTCACATTGCCCCAGAGCCATCCCCCCTCTATCTTCAAATTGTGTCCCCTTGTTCTTGCACATCTCTTTTTCTGAAAGATGCTACCCTCTTGGACTTTGTCAATTCCACTGAGGTACTTAAAAGTTTAAATCATGTCCCCCCTCTCCCTCCTTTCCTCAAGGGTATACATATTAAGCTCCTTTAGTCTCTCCTCGTATGGCTTCTGTTGCAGACCCTGCACCATTTTAGTTGCCCTCCTCTGGACTGCCTCCATCCTGTCTATGTCCTTGTGGAGATGGGGGTCTCCAGAACTGGATGCAGTCAGTACTCCAGATGAGGTCCCACCAACTGTCTGAAAAGAGGGATAACAACTTCCTGTTTTCTGCTGGTGATGCCTCTCCCTATACAGCCCAGTATCCCCTCAGCCCTCCCTAGTGCCTTCTCACATTGCTTGCCAACCTTAAGGTCATCTGATATGATTACCCCCAGGTCTCTTTCCATTTTTGTTGTTACTACCCCCCCTCCATTGTCTACTCTTCCCCTGGGTTTTTGTTTCCCAGGTGTATTATTTTACACTTTCTTGCATTGAATCCAAGCTGCCATACTTCTGACCATTCATCCCACCTTGCCAAGTCTCTTCTTATCCTTTCCACCCCCGTGTATCAACACTGTTGCAGATCTTTGTGTCATCTGCAAGGAGACATACTTTTCCTTCCAGTCCCTCTACAATGCCACTTATAAAGACATTAAACAGGACTGGAACCTGTACTGAACCCCATGGTACCCCACTAGTAACGCCCCTTTCTTCAGAGTGGACTATTATCTTCTGTGTCCTGTTGTCCAGCCAATGTTTTACCCAGGCTATCACCCTGGCACCCACTCCCAGGCTGGCTAATTTGTTTATTAATCTTTTGTGTGGGACTGTGCCAAATGCCTTGCTAAAGTCTAGGCAGGCCATGTCCACAGCCCCTCCCTGGTCTACTACTTTGGTCATCCAGTCAGAGAAATCGATTACATTCGTTTGACATGACCTTCCCGCTGTGAATCCATGCTGCCTTGGGTCCTGTGCCCCACTGGCCTCATGGTACTCAACAATTCTTTCCTTCATTTTTCCCTACCACAGAGGTCAAACTGACAGGTCTGTAGTTTCCTGCCTCTGTCTTGCTCCTGCTTTTGTGAAGGGGAATCACATCCGCCCACCTCCAGTCCTCAGGTACCACAACATCCTCCCATGATTTGTTAAAAAGGGTAGCCAGTGGTGTCACTAGTTCTCTGCTTAATTATTTTAGAATTCTGGGGTGAATCCCATCAGGCCCCATTTCTTTGTCCACCTTCAGTTTTAGGAGTTCTTTGAGAACCCTTTCTTCTGTGAAAGGACTAGGATCACCCCCCCCATCCAGAGTGCTTCTGTTAATTGGATTAGGTACCTCCCCCTCCTCCGCTTTTGTGAATACTGAGCAGAAGTATTCGTTCAGTATCCCTGCTTTTTCACTGTCCCTCTTTGCCCACCCACCGTCCATTCTATTCAGCCTCACTATCCCTCCCTTTGTCTTTCTACACACCCTAATGTACCTATAAAAGGTTTTATCCCCCTTCTTAACTGAGTTGGCTATCTTTTCCTCAGTTTGGGCCTTTGCTATTCTGACTGCCTTCCCTGCTTCCTTCTGTCTTAACTGGTACAATTCTCTGTCCTGTTCCTTCTGTGTTTCCTTATACTTCCTAAATGCTATCTTTTTCACCCTAACCTTTCCTGCTACCTCTTTTGAGAACCATAGTGGCTTTTTCTTTTGTTTTGATTTGTTTATTTGCTTCACACAAAGGCTTGTTGCCTCTGTGATAGCAGTTTTGATGTTTCCCCATTGTTGTTCCACCCCTCCTTCTTGCCTGTTTGCTAGTGCCCTCCTGAAGTCCAGTACTCTCACTTTTGTATGGCTTGACTCTGCAGCTGAGTTTATCGTGAACCACACTGTTTGGTGGTCACTTGTTCCCAGATGGCTACCCACTTCTAGATCTGAGATCCACTCACTGTCCTCATTTGAGAGTACGAGGTCTAAGATTGCTTCTCTCCTGAGTGGGTTCCAACACTAACTGTCTGAGGCATGCCCCCTGTAGGGCATCAAGAATGGCCCTGCTCTTGGATGTGGCTGCAGCAAAGGTGCTCCAGTTAACATCTGGCATATCCAGGTCTCCCATCAACAATATCTCCCCTTTCTCTGCCATCCTAAGGATGCATTCCAGCATATTCTTGTCCATTCCCTCCCCCTGAGATGGGGGTCTGTATACAACCCCTGTGTGGATTGTGGTGCCATTTCCAGTCTCTAAGGTGACCCACAGTGCCTCCTCTCCTCCCTGTTTACTCTTCTGTTCTGTTGCTTTTATCCCTTCCCTTACATAGAGAGCTACTCCTCCCCCTCTTCTACCCTCCCTGTCTCTCCTGTAGGTTCTATATCCTAGTATGTTAACATCCCAGTCATGGTTCTCTGTGTACCATGTTTCTGTGACTGCCATGATATCCAGGCATCCCTCTTCCATCAAGGTCAACAGTTCAGGGAGCTTGTTGCCCAGACTATGGTCATTGGTATGCATTACCCTCCATTTCTTGATGGCCTTACCCCTTTTTTGCCCTATCCCTGTCGTTTTCTCCATTTACCCCTGTCCTTCTCCCTATCGACGTCTATATCTTGGTGTTTACCTCACTAACTACCCTGATATTTTGGAAGAGGGGGCTAGGATTTCCCTGCTCCTTTCCAGTGCCTCCCCCCTTGGCTAGTTTAAATGCCTGCCAACGAAGCATTTAAACCTATCACCTAGGATCCTGGTTCCCCTCCTGGACAGATACAGACCATCGCGCCAGTATAGACCTGCATCACTCCAGGTGAACCCCCGTCCCCAGGGAAGCCACACCCCTGAGCTCTGCACCAGTTTTTCAACCACTGATTGAATCCCATGGTGTGGAGCACCCTAGCCTCAACCACGCCATAGACAGGCAGCACAACCAAGAATGTTAGCGTGCGTGCTACTTGTCTAAGGCCCCTCCCCAACTCCACAAACTCCTCCTGCACTGTTCTAATCCCTTTCTCAAGCAGATCATTTGTCCCTAGGTAGACAATGACATCCCGCTCCCTCCCTTGTGCAGCTGCTCCCACGATCCTGAAGATCCACTCCCTGTCCTTCCAAGCCATGGCACCTGGCAGGCACCTTACCTCCCTCTCCCCTCCCTCCCCAGTTCAACCCTCCTAACAATGCTAGTCCCCCACCAGGGGTCCAATGCCACCCTCCTGTGGGTCTCCTTTGTGGAGGTTCCCAACATCCTCCTTGGTCTCCACTGTGGGTGCCTCTATAGAGGAACCCCACTCTGCCAGCGTTGCATATGAATTGTGGAGAGGTACAGCTTGAGAGATGCAGCTCTGTTCCACCATCCTCAGCCTCCCTGAGCCCACTGTAGTTTTGAATACTTACTTTTTTCTCTGTGTGTATATATATATATATATATATATATATATATATATATATATATATATATTTTCCTCCTACTTACCTACTGCCTCCATGCCCTTAAAGCTCCTGATTTTCCTGTTCTGAGACAGGAAGTTCCTATATTTCTCAGTAGTCTCCTTACTTGCTCAGAGTCAGACCTCCAGCAGCTTGGGGGGGGGGGGGATCAGAGGGCTACTCTTTTCCTTCTAGGTCGGTGAGTCTTTTGCGGCTCTGTGATCATTCCCTTCCTGCTCTCAAACAGGAAGTTCCTGTTGTCAGTCAAATCCTGTGCCTATAAAAGTACAACTGACTAAGGGGGGGGTGGGGGGTGGAGGGGTGGGAAGGAGGGCAATATAGTCCCAGTAGAGAAGTATAGTTCTACCAGCACCTCCTTCCTCTTGCTGTTCTCTAGAAGCTATCTAGGGCAGTTTTTAAATCCTAAACACCTGGCTTCTTTCTGGTTAAGCCACTCCCCCTAATTTACAGCTCTTTCTACGCCTAGATAACTGCACAGATAACAGTTCACTTTAGCCAACTAAGACAAACACCTAGATAACTGCTCAGATAACAATTCACTCCACCCAACTCAGACAAACACATTAACTCTTTTTATTTTTTGTTTGTTTTTACCCTAAATTGAAGGTCCCAGTAGCAGAGTTCTAGTTCTTTAGTCCCAGTAGAGACTAAAGGAAAAAATTACTCACCTCAGTAATTGAGTTTCTTCTAATGGAGTCTTGCTGTATTCTGACATATGCAGTTAACCCCAGCACTTGAACTGCCCCGGAGAAGAAAGAGTTAACTCTATGCATGAGCATAGAACATTGAGCTCAAGCTTGATTCAAACCTCTGTCTGCAGCACTTCAAAGTGTAACCGTCAGGTTCTTAACAGCAATACTAACTAGCTATTCTACTTAAGTGAAAATTGTAAAGAAGATAGCCAACAAGAAATACATTTTTGGGTCCCCTAAAAGACTCAAGTCTAAAACCCAAAATAATAACCAGGTAGTGAATCAACATATAGCTACCAAAAACAACATAACAACAAACCCACTCCCTTTTTTAAAAAGGGGAGTGCCAAATACACCCCACGATGTGCAACATTGTACCTGCTAGCCCACTTCCCAAAAACAGATTCTGAGAGGGGAGGCGGGGGGATGGTGTCAGAATACAGCAAGACTCCATTAGAAGAAACACAATTACTAAGGTGAGTAATTTTTTCTTCAAACAACATGAAGTCTTGCTGTATTCTGACATATGCAGACTACCAAGCAGTACTGCCATGGAGGGGTGTACCGAACCTATTTTGGGAATAGGCTCTGAGGTACTGCTGTTCCAAACCTACCATTGTTACGCTCGGGTTATGCCCCCTATTGTCCCACTTACACCTCACATACACCTCATACTGTATTCCTGGTCTATTGTACTGTGATACTGCTATTTTGCACTTATATACAGATATGAGTGCTGGGAATGTGCTTTGCTGCTAAGATATGCTAATATTGTTATGCACGATTTATTATACCTCGCTATAATACATTTTAGATTATATTTGTCTTTTACATATATTCCATATATAATCTATCTAATCACTGATAAGATGACTCAGAGGGATCATCAGTGATTGTTGTATCCTTATATTCTCATATAATTATATGTAATGTGTTTTACACTCAGATATGCCATTGTAATAGGCCTGTCGGCAGTTCTCTTTGTCTAAGCGAGCTGATAGACAGAGACAGCTTTTGTTATGTCTCTGTGTTTTATATTGTACGTAAGTAAGAAATGTGCATGTAGTTTGAACTGTCAGCATTTCTTTTGTCTAAGCTATAATGCTAATGGAAGCATATTCTGTCTCATATGATACTCATTTGTAATCTGTCTCCTAAGTCATTGTCCAATGGAGAATGACTTAGGACCAATACATATTGTTTTTCATGACTGTATCTATGTTGTAATTTCTGTTGCTATGCTGTTATCTGTAGTATTTAGCTGTCCGCAACCCACTGTAGCACTCTCGAGACACTACTGTAACTTCTCTAGAAGGGCAGAGAGCTGGAGCGTGGGGAGAGATAGAACAAGATCTTAGATAACCTAAGATCTACAATTCTGGAGATTATGCACATTCTTCAGGAATGGTGAGAAGCCCATCTTCCTTGTGATTTTCTCTGTCACATGCTTGGCGTAAGTAGCATAATAAACATTATTAGTACTCCTTGCTTGTTTACGACTGTTTCTTGGCAGACTCCGAGACACAAGAATCTGTATTATTATTTTTATTGTTTACCCTAAACACCAAGAGTATTTAGACAACATAATGGCGACCGCGAAATGGAGTCTGGATGTTTTTGCCAAGTTTCATTTTTAATTTCCTCTGTAAATTAAAACACTGGGCAACAAAATCCCCAGTAACAAGCAACTGAAAGTGTCTTAATGTTTAATTTTTCGGTCAGTTGTGTGTTCCACAGTGCAGACAAAACAATCTCTTGGCAGATATTCAATTTCTGTGTAATGAGTTGTTTTATTTTTATTTTTTTTTCTATTCTTTCTCCGTGGGAACACAGTTATAAAGGATCCGAAACAAACAGTTAGACAGCTTTCTTGTGCATTCAAATCCTAATGTGTATTTACTCAACTAGGTGTCCACATACGCCAAAGGCTGTTTGTGTCCTGTCATGAACTTTGGTTGCAAACAAAGTTTTTTGATCCACAGACAGCTAAGGGTTTCTCATCTTAAGACATGTCTAAATATATCAGTACTGAGCTGAGGCTGGATGCCTTAACAAGCCAAACTGCTAACAGTAGTTGGTTTGATTTTGCTAAAGTAGCAGAATCCAATGCTAGTCCTTTAACGGATGTCATTGCCCATTAAAGGGAATTGAGAAATGGTACCAATAATCCTGAAGAATTATTAATTACAACATTGTTTAATTGTTTTAATGCTGTTCTAAATAAGATATATGTTTTGTAATCAGAGTATGATGATTGCAAAATGGAGAATGCTGCTTTAATGCAGATAATTAGTCTGAAACAGGCTTCTCATACAGAAAAAATAGCTGAACTACTGTCTGAGCTACAATCTGTCCGTCTGGAAAATGAGTCTCTCTTTAATGAGAGAAGCAGCCACGACCTGCATTCCTTAAGAGATAACACTCAAAAGGCAAAATTTAGAAAAAATGTTTTTCAAACAAATGGTGTTCTGGCTAGTAACACTGATTCCTTACGTTTTGAAAACAAGGAACTTAGAGATGATAAGTCTGAAGTAATTACTGAAAAAGTTAATGAGCTGGTATGTCAACACCAGACCTTGATGGTACAGCATGATTCAGTATGTTTTAATTACAGCAGACTTGAAATGAAGGTTTTCAATATAAATTATGACACAGCTTCTGTCAATAATAAGCATGTTTTACAAGATCCGAATGTCTTGAAATCTGAAAACAAGGCACTTAATAGCATGCTAACTCCTGTATCTGAATTAGAATGTAGGAGTAAAAAGTCAGATATGGCGAACTTGCGCCGTCAACCAGAGGTATTGGTAGGGCATACTAACTTAATGCCTAAAGACCTTGCCTCTTCTAATGTTGAAGAGTTTGATTTTGAACACTCACAGTATGCTGTGGGGTGGACTAGAGCAAAGGCTAGCCACTTGTTTTTCTGTGATTCACAAAATGGAGAATTGTGAGAGTCTCAAAATGGTGGACACACATGTCATCAGGTTGCATCCCCATACCATCCCCAAGATGGCCGCTCATGGTCATGACACAGTAACCCATGGTGCCCATAAGGTAATCCAAAATGGCCGACCACCATCTCACAGAGATTCGATCTTGCAGTCACAGGGACCTGTGATTGCTGCCATAACCAAACAAAACAAACCAGAGTTTTTTGGCATGATTAATAATGTTATCAGTAACACTAGTGTTTCTGAGGGACAGAAGATTCTCATTAAAAATTATGTTGATGTACTTTTGAATAAGGCTGATACGCAGTCTGTCATGAAGCCAGCATCTGATGCTGCAGAAACAGCTGATGCTGTTAATGTTTGCATTATTAGCATGGCCTTGGATAAAGAACACATTGCAGTTAATTACATGAAAGGTTGTTTTCATTTCCTATGCAATTTAACGTCCGCTTCCCCTGAGAAGACTAAACGTACTGCTTTTCCTGTGCAGTGCATTAATACCTTAAGCTGCAACATTAAAAACAATGTTGGTACCATCCAGTAACATTCTGGTGGGGAAACCCACTTTACATTTGATGGGGAGTGGACAACCCTGATTCTGAAAGCCCCGTGGCTGTGATATTTTCAGCATCACAGGCCACGTTGGGGGGGGGAGGGTTACAGGTTTGATTTCTGAACCTGAGCTGACAACTGTTTCAGCACTATTTTCTGCACCCCTTATGACTACTGAACCACAATCCGAAGTTGGAGAACTACGTGCAACTTGCTCACCACTTTTCTCCACTGTGCAGGCACCCCTGATAGTGCCAGCATTCCCTGCACATGATGCAGAACCTCCTCCATCAGTGACACCTAAATCATCCCATACTGTGACTGCAATGGCAGGCACTACAGGTAAGAAGGTACAAGGTATCCTAATACTGATATCATTGTATTTTCTTTTGGGATCACTGACCATGGTCCCAGCATTGGTTAATCTTAACACAGTTATAGGGTATTATTTTGAAACTGCCACATCAGATATAGCAATCTCAGCAGTTTTAGCTCAAGCATACAATGGACACATCAGACCCATTGCTTATGCAACCCAGATGCTTGCCCCAGTGGAGCTGAAATACAACCTTTGTGAAAGGAATCTTTTGGCTACATACTGGGCAGTGAGATACTTTCTGTACATCACTGGATATGCACCCATTGTGCTGCATTCCAATGATTTGCCATCTAACATTCTGTTGTCAGACAGAGTAAAAGATGACTCTGTATCCGATGTCAGACTTACACACTGGTCTCTCATTTTATAGGATTATGACATCACTGTCCTTCCTATCAAAACTTCATCCTTGTTGGCCCATGGCCTACAATTTTCAGGAGAGACCCATGATTGTTCACTTCAACCCCGTGACCTACCTGTCCCAGTGCCCTTTCTGACAGAACCTCAGAAACTGTGCAAAGACACCACTGTGTGTTATGTTTTGACTGATGACTCAGCCACACATACCAACGAGGGTCAGACAGCAGGGTTTGAAATTATTTTGCATTCTGGTGATGACAGAGTGTGCATGGCTAGTAATTGCATCATCGTATATGTACGATTCACAGGCAATGTTAAAACACGCCTAGCAAATAAAATGAAAAGCAGGGAGGCGAGGAGTCTCCTAATTACTACAAATATTTGTGAATGGTTTAGAGAGCTGGACCGTCCTTGAGAAAGACACAGCTCGTGTTAAGAAAGGAATAAAAATATTTTTCCTTATGTAAAATGATACTAGCACTCCATGAGACAGTTAAGTTCTGCCCGCTTCAAGAAATGTCCTTGAGATAATTACAGAAAGCACTGCAGATACAATGTTTTTATTATAGTTTCTAATTGGGACTGTTTCTCTCTAAACTGAATTTCTTGGGCAGAAGACAAACTTCTGTTCCAGTACTCTGTCGTATCGCTGTGAAATACAGTGGCTTGTTTGTGTACAACACAAACTTAACCAGTTTAAATACTGTATATTCATGTATAGGTTCCTTAATAAAGGAACTGAGGAATAACTTCCAGAAATAGCTCTTAAAGAAAGTGAAAATGACATTCACCTATCCAGTGATGGCGTACTCATTTGGAACATCACTGCTGTAACACTCATGAAAAGTTACGGTGATTCCTGAACACCTGAGAGTAGATTTTATCTACTGTGCCAAATACATTGTACTTCAACTGGTGGACACCAGTGAGTCAGTAAAAACACTAGACAGACTAAAATCCTCTGTCTTGTGGCCACACATGAGATTTGATGTAGAACACTACATTAGTAACTGTTTGATCTGTGAAAGAACAGTCCTATACCAGCTAGAAAAAATGCATTGTTACCCCAGAAGCAAAGGCCCCTGGAACAATATCCAGTTTGACTATACTGACCCTATGCCAACTACTAAGAACAACTAGTTTGCACTAGTGATCACCGACCTATTTTCCAAAAGTTTAAAGCTATCCCAAAACAGAACAACACAGTCAAAGTGACTGCAAATGTCTTGGTAAACCAGCTATTTACCAGATAGGGTTTTACCCCTAAAGGTAAATTCTGATTACAGGGATCTGGCTTTATAGCCAAAGTAATGCAGGAAATTCTGGATTTGTTATGGGTAAAACAAAAGTTTTATATCCCTTACCATCCACAATCATCAGGACAGGTGGAATGTGCTAACAGGCAGATCAAAGTTATGTTATCCAGACTTGTTCAGAAAACCCAAAATGACTGGAATTCATTATTGCCTTTTACTCTTATGGCAAATAAGAGGACACTTTCTGCAGGTACACAGCGTAATTCATTTTAAAATCATGACCGGACAGTCCATGAGACTCCCAGAACATTTACTTCCGGACCTGTGTACTGCCAGTAGATAAATATGTTAAATATCTCAAACAAGGCATCCAAAAAGGTACACTTGTTTGCCTCACAATATATGGGCAAGGCCCAAAAACATGCCCTATCCCATTGTAAACAAATGAAGTCCTGCAGGCTACCAAGTTTACTGCCTCACTATAACAGTCATTGATAAATGGCTACATGTCAATCAAATGAACCTGTTTAAAGGAGATTAAATTACTTTTCCATGCCCCAATGGGAAGAACAGTACTAAACTATGTTTTTCTTTTCTCTTTTCTTTTAGGTTCCAGAAAGAGAGAGAGATGCTTGCTTTTATGCTTATTATTCTTTTTAAAAGTATGGGTCTTCTTACAAGCCCAAACTGCACATTTTATTGCAGATAAGGACCAGTGACATAATCCTAAAAAGGTTGTTGAGGCAGAATACCTCATAAGCCCACATAATTTAATTGTATCCTGTGGAATTCACACTAAAGTCCTAAAAGACATGTTCATTGTCCAGAAGGGTAGTGAGGCCCTATGGAACATTATGATCATTGCTTTGGATCAATTCTGGCAGTCAGTCTTGATCTGGACTCCTGTTTACATTTTATTGATGAGCAGGAATTGTGCATCCAAAATTATATGGCAATAGAAGTCATTAGATCTTAAGGTTGTTAACCCTATGATGCTCCATAATTTGTGACACTTAATATTGAGTGCCCAAAATATAACCTTGGCCCACCCAGTGGTCTAATAGCCACTTCTCAACCAGGTACCCTAGTTAATAATGTGCAGTTTATGCACATCCCAGTGATTTTTAAATCTTACCTTTTAGAATTTGGAATGATTTGTTTTATGTTTCACAACAAACATTTCCCCCTTTTTTTTTTTTTTTTTTAAATAATGATGTGATTGAATACCCTGGCAGCATACCAGGTACTCATTAATGACCCCCCTATACAGGGACTGATAGCACACACATGCACATACACTTAGGATTTTCACATCCTGACTGCTAGTGGTACAACCTATGATTGTAAACCTACCCAAACACACTAGGCATTTTGGTTTTGTTTGGTTTTGTTTTTCTTAGTTATAAAAAAAACACAAGTTTAGACTCAGACCTATTTGGCTCTGACACATCTATTTTAAATAGGGCTGATATAGCCAATATTCATACAAAACTCAATGTGCAATCTAATGCACCCCTGCTGAGGCCTCTGAAAATACTGCTGCCTCCGGAACATTTTGATCAACCTTTGGAAAATCTAAATGCATCAAATTTGAACTATGAATCTTCATTTAACACTTGAAGAAACCCTGGATTTATCCCTGGAACTGTTCGTAGTTTATGCCTTGTGGACATTGACATTTCGTGTCCTGTTCAACTTACCAACTGAAAAATGCAATCCTTCAAGGTGGTATATTCTGCTGATGTGGAACACTGTGTGGTGACCAACTATACATTTTTCTGATATGGACTACATGTTATGCAAAATAAACTTTTCTAATTTCTGTTTTTATTCCGTAAACAGGTAATAGGTTATACGGTAATCACACCTGTTCCCATCCCGGAACCAGATAACATTAAGTCTAGTCCTAACTATCTTGATACTCTATCTTGATTTTTTTACTTATTTTTAATATCCATACAGGCAACTTAAGTTTGTCTCTTCAATTTCTTCCCAATAGGATAGATACACACCTGATACATATCAATATTTACTGATTGTTTTGATATTGGAAAACCCCAATGTGAAGTTTTATTTCAAATGTTTATAGTAATACAAGGTTTACTAACATTTTCTCTTATAATTACATTTTGTTGTATAAGGAAAACCCTGATACACCACCGTGACCAGTTAATATTCCTCTATCAGGCTCGTGCCTTGGGCCTGTAGACAAATGGTGCCTAAACTCCATCTTTTTGTTGTGTTGCCACTTTTGCAATTAGGGCAACAAAGAGGGGATTGTTACGCTTGGGTTATGCCCCCTAATGTCCCATATACACCTCACATACACCTCATACTGTATTCCTGGTCTACTGTACTGTGATACTTCTATTTTGCACTTATATATAGATATGAGTGCTAGGAATGTGCTTTGCTGCTAAGATATGCTAATATTGTCATGCATGATTTATTATACCTCACTATAATACATGTATCTACATTATGTATGTCTTTTACATATATTCCATATATTATCTATCTAATCACTGATAAGATGACTCAGAGGGATCATCAGTGATTATTGTATACCTATATTCTCATATAATTATATGTAATGTGTTTTACACTCAGCTGTGCCATGTAATAGGCCTGTCTGCAGTTCTCTTTGTCTAAGCAAGCTGACAGACAGAGACAGCTTTTGTTATGTCTCTATGTTTTATATTGTACATAAGTAAGAAATATGCATGTAGTTTGAACTGTCAGCATTTCTTTTGTCTAAGCTATAATGCTAATGGAAGCATATTCTGTCTCATATGATACTCATTAGTAATTCTGTCTCCTAAGTCATTCTCCAATGGTGACTTAGGACCAATACATATTGTTTTTTATAACTGTAACTATGTTGTAATCTATGTTGCTATGCTGTTATCTGTAGTATTTAGCTGTCTGCAACCCATTGTAGCGCTCTCGAGACACTACTGTAACTTCTCTAGAAGGGCAGAGAGCTGGAGCACGGGGAGAGATAGAACAAGATCTTAGAGAACCTAAGCTCTACAATTCTGGAGATTATGTACATTCTTCAGGAATGGTGAGAACCCCATCTCCCTTGTGATTTTCTCTGTCACATGCTTGGCGTAAGTAGCATAATAAACTTTATTAGTACTCCTTGCTTGTTTATGAATGTTTCTTGGCAGACTCCGAGACACAAGAATCTGTATTATTATTATTGTTTATCCTACACACCAAGAGTGTTTAGACAACAGCATCACTCCTAGCCTGGATATCCAGATAGTAATGCTTGGTGAAAGTATGGACAGTGTTCCAGGTGGCTGCTTTGCATATCTCTAATAAAGGTATATCCCTGGCAGCAGCCAGGGAAGTAGCTGTACCCCTGGTTGAATGAGCCCTCAGGCCTGAGGGAGGTGTCTTGCCTAGCTTTTCATAGCAGAATTGTATACAAGAGACAATCCACCTGGCAATAGTTCTCTTAGTAGCAGGTTTACCCTTTCCTACTTCACCGTAAGTGAGAAACATTTGAGGACAATCAAACCTCAGTGCCTTAGTATGTTCTCCATAGTAGCTAAGTGCCCTCTTAACATCCAAACAGTGTAATCTTTCTCCTGAAGAAGAATGATCAGTGAAAAACACAGGAAGAGACATGGACTGGTTCAGATGAAAATCTGAGACCACTTTGGGTAAGAACCTCCTATTGGTTCTAAGGACCACCTTATCTCTGTGAAATGAGATAAAATCCGGCTCCACTGACAGAGCTTGTAATTCACTAATACACCTGTCAGAAGTGATAGCTACCAGGAACACAGTTTTCCAAGTCATGTACTTGGGTTCTGCTGAAGCCAAAGGCTCAAAAGGAGGTTGCATGAGCAGAGCAATGCAAACAAGATCCCAGGAAGGAGTAGGTCCCTAAAGAGAGGGTTGGAATGGACCAAATTTTTAAAAAACTTACAAAAGACAGGATGAGATGCCAGGGAGGGAACCTTCCCCACTGACAGGAATGCAGAGACAGCTGCTAAATGCACTTTCAAAGTGGCTTGCCTGAGGTCTAGGCCATTAAGATGAACCATATAATCCAGAACTGTAGCCAGATCAGCAGTATCTGGTAGGACATCCCTATTGCAACACCAAATGCTGAATCTCTTCCATTTAGAATTATTAGTTTTTCTGGTGGCAGGTTTTCAGGAGGCTTTAAGAATATCCAGAACCCCCTGAGACAGATGCAGACTTGCGTACTCTAACTCTTCAAGAGCCAAGCCTTGAGGTTGAGGGACCAAAGGTTGGGGTACCATATCCTTCCCTGAGAGGAGGTTAACAGATTGTGCTTCTAGGGAAGAGATAAGGGAAGATGGACTGCTAGGGACATCAATAGAGGATACCAAGGCTGTCTGGCCCAGTCTGGTGCAATCAGGATCACCTTGCATGATTGTGACCTTATCTTAACCAGAACCTTGAACAACAGAGGAAAGGGAGGAAAGGCATACAGAATCCCCACCCAATCCAGAACCACAGCATCCAGGGGAACTGAGCCTATGACTGGGGGTCTGCAACAGAAGAGAGGAAGTTGATTATTGTCTGGGGCTGCAAAGAGATCTAACTCTGGAGTGCCCCACCTGGAGAAAATTACTTTCAATATGAAGGGGTCCAAGGACCATTCGTGATGGCCCTGAGAGATCCTGCTCAGAGCATCTGCTAGCACACTGTCCCTCTCTGGAAGATGGACTGCTACCAGAGATGCCCGCAGGGAATAAGCCAGAGACCATATTTTCATGGCTTCCATGCACAAGGCCATAGACCGAGTGCCTCCCTGCTTGTTGATGCACCACATGGTGGTGGTATTGTCTGTCCTGACCTGAACCACCTTGTTCTTTACTGAGTCTGAGAAGGCTTGGAGAACCTGGAATACTGCCGTGAGTTCCAGAAGATTGATATGAAGAAAGGACTCCTGAAAGTACCACACCCCTTGTGCTGTGAGAGTTCCTAAGTGAGCTCCCCAGCCCAGGAGAGAAGCATCTGTGGTTAACACCACTGAATGGGTCTGACTGATGAATGGGACTCCTTGTCTGAGACTGCCCTGATCCAACCACCACTGGAGAGCTTGGACCAGAGTCTGAGTCATGGAAATCAATTTGGTTAGAAGATCTTTTTTTCTGGGACCAAAAGGACCTCAGATGGAACTGAATATTCCTCTTCTGAAATCTGGCTCCCTGTACCACCACAGTGGAAGCTGCCATGTGGCCCAGGAGCTGAAGAAAATGTCTTGCTGGTCGAGACACCCGAAGGTGAAAGGAAGAAGCAAGGTCTGTAAGGGCCTTCACCCTTACTAAGGGAAGAAAAGCCTTTGCTTGGACAGTATCCAACTCTACCCCTATGAAGGTAAGGAGTTGCACTGGTTCGAGAACTGACTTTGGTAGGCTGAGAAGGAACCCTAGGGAAGTGAGTAACTGTTTGTTACTTGTAGGTCTGACTTGACTTGGTCTGAAGACTGTCCCACAATTTGCCAGTCATCCAAGTATGGAAAAATGGAGGTATTCTGTCTCCTGAGAAAGGCCACTACTACCGCTAGGCATTTTGTGAACACCCTTGGAGCTGATGTTAGGCCAAAGGGCATTGCTCTGAACTGATAATGATCTAAGGCAAGTCGAACCTGAGGTACTTTCCATGGGAGCATGAGGTACTTTCTGTGGGAGCACCTGATTGGGATGTGAAAGGAGGCATCCTTGAGGTCCAGGGAGGCTAACCAATCCCCTGGCCTCAGAGAGGGAAGAATTACTCCCAGAGTCACCATTTTGAATCTTGGCTTGACAAGGTGCTTGTTTAAGTATCTTAGGTCTAGGATAGGCTGCCACTCCCCTGTCTTTTTTGGGGTAAGGAAGTATCTGGAGTACAGACCCTTGCCCCTGTGTAGAGCAGGAACTCTCTCTATGGCTCTGCAAGCCAGGAGAGAGGAAACCTCTGCCTCTAGAGCAATG
This sequence comes from Neoceratodus forsteri, assembly GCA_016271365.2. Lineage (NCBI taxonomy): Eukaryota > Metazoa > Chordata > Ceratodontiformes > Ceratodontidae > Neoceratodus > Neoceratodus forsteri. Next base: position 1,131,248,832 of record CM028129.1, read on the forward strand.
GTTTTGCAGATGTTTGCAGGTGGAAAAGACCTGACCCTCAGTTTTGGAATTGGGGCATCGACCCGGGTTGACACATCAGGGTGTCTGCTTGGCAGAAGCCTTAGAATGAGAGGAGGATGCAGCCCTGCTCATCCCCCTTCTGCCTTTCCCTCTGAAGAACCCCCTCTGAGGAAAAGGAGAGGAGGCCAGTGCCTGGTAAAAAGGCCTATGAAAAGGCCTGCCCCTGCCCCTAGACTGCTGCCTCTGAGGAGTTGCCTGCCTTTCCTTGGCCTGTGCACTCCTGTAGGTGGTCCGGTATTCATCCATCTCTTTCATGTAATTCTCTGGCTGCTCCCCAAACAGAGAATTACCCACTACAGGGAAATCCATGGCCTTAGCCTGAGTGTCCTGTGAGAGGCTAGTACATCTGAACCAAGCAAATATCTGAAGAGACACAGATGTAGCCATGACTCATGATGCCACATTATTTGAGTCCACAGCAGCATGAAATTGCATCTTAGATGCTTCAATCCCATCAGCAGCCACCTCCTCTAGCTTCTTGGCTAGCTGCGAGGAAGTCTGTTTAGCCAGTTCCAGAACAGTATCCCATCTGGACTTCTGGTATCTGGTTGTGTAGGACATATAATTTGCCTGCCTGAGTCCCAAGGAGGATGCCAAATACTGTTTTTTGGCCATAGCATCCACCTTCCTAGAGTCTTTATCTGGGGGGTGTGAAGCCAAAGGTATAGTAGCCTTGTCACAGGCTGTAGCCTGTACTACCCCAACATGGCTGCACTGGTGGAACAAGAACTCTATACCTGAGCCTGAAAGCAAATACCTCCTGTCCATTCTTTTATCCACAAGAGGTAAAGAATTTGGTGTTTGGTGAATTTTTTTGTGTCTGTTTCCCATGAGATTTATGGAGGGGAATAGACAGCCTTTTGGACTCTGGGATGTCCATCATTTCTACGAAATCAGGCTCCTCTTGTTCCTCAACAGCTTCAACCAGAGGGAGCTGGATGGTCTCTGCCACTTTTTTGTAAAACAAATAGTGGGATGTTGACTCAGAGAGACTTGGAGGGGAAACATTAGAAGGCTTGTCTGGGGAGATGTCCAGTTCAATGGACTCATCCAGACCTTCCACACCATCATCACCATCACCGTCATCATCCTCTTCCTCCCCTTCCCATTCTGGTTCATAAAACTCATCCGGACAATATTCCAGAACTGGAGGAACCGACCAAACAGAGCGCCTACCAAGAAGCGCTGAATCAAATGGAACCAGATGGAGCGATTCTACAATGCTTATCGCCCAGGCTATCTCTTTGGTGGTTGGACGCTGCAGTTCTGGATCTGAACTGGCTGATTCCTTTTTTTCTTTGACAGAACTGACCCCTCAGGATCGACTCTCCTTTTGCCCAAGGGAGTATCGCCCAGGTCAGTGGGCACTCCACCAGGTTCAGTCAGAACCGAACCGGGCTGGCCATCCAGATTAGTGGACTTCTCAGCCTCCTTTTCCCTCAGCCTACTCAATCTCTTATCCAGGGTGGTCTTTGAAAAATTTTTACAGATTTGGCAGTCTGAATTGAGTTGGTCAAACCCTAGACAATAAACACAGGTGGTGTGAGGGTCTGTCTTAGCAAAGGCATCCCCACACTCACTACAGTGTTGAAACCCAGTGGGCCGGTTTTTTTTCTTGGGTTTCTCAGACATGGCCAGGCTACCAACTTACCCTTTATAGCTTAAAAGCCAGGTAAGACCCCCCCCCCCATCAGTTACCAACCGTGTTACGGGTCGTGGAAAAAACATTTAAAATTCCGGGTTTTTTTTAACTGATAGGAACCGGTACTTCACACTAGAAAACAGGAAAATAAAATAAACATAACACAATCAGTTCCAAACCGGACTAATCGACAAGTTTTTACAATTTCCTCAGAAATTTACCACACTAAAACTAAAGTCCACTACCTATAACACTTACTGTACCGCAGACAGGGATTTGAAGCTGAAAAAAAGAAACGAAAACGATATTTAAACTGACTGATTTTACCGAACCGAGCAAGTGAAGGAGCAATCTCTAGAGCGACTGTTCAGTCAGGCGGAGTAAAGAATCTGATGTTACACTTTGAAGTGCTGCAGACATAGGTTTGAACCGAGCTCAAGCTCAATGTTCTATGCTCATGCATAGAGTTAACTCTTTCCTCTTCTAGGCAGTTCAAATGCTGGGGCTAACTGCATATGTCAGAATACAGCAAGACTTCATGTTGTTTGAATAGAGAAGTATAGTTCTAGCAGCACCTCCTTCCTCTTGCTGTTCTCTGCATGTTCTCTGATGCATACTCTATCCTTTCGTCAGACTCTCATAAGGAACTGGCTCTCGCTAAGAAAGCCAGAAGCAGGTTAAAAACTCCTCCATGACAGTGTTTTTTTGGGGTTTTCCCTCTCTTATATGTAAATGAATACTTGTATCCACATCTCCCCTCTTACCCTCAATGTCTGGAGTATTAAGACCTATAAAAAATGGCTAACAACCTTTCAAATTTTGAATGGTCTCCCTAATAACATTTTTTTTATACAAGATACCTGGATTAAAACATCTTTTGAACTTTCACAAGTTAAAAAACTGTGGATAGCTGGCCCTTCTTATTTGTCACAAGGCGAGGATCTTTGTGATGGGGTAGGGATTCTATTTAAAGGTCTTCATTTTTGTATTACTAGATTAGTGGACATTTTTCCAGGAAGAGCTTTATTATTAGATATAATGTGTCAATCACAAAAATTCTGTCTCATTAATGTATATGGGCCACAAAGTATAGCATTACAGGTAGATCTATTCAGAATTATCCAACCCTATTTATTTACAAACAGACATGTATTTTTTTTGGGGGGGGGGATTTTAATTGTGCATTACAAAAATCGGATAAAGGAGGTGTAATCATTAAAACCTTTAGTGACATGACGTACTTCCAAAAACTTATTAAATTAGCTGATCTACAAGATGGTTATCAAGTTATCCATCCCAGTGCAGCCAAAACGTATTACAGAGGGCATCTTGCCACCAGAATCTATTTTTAATTTTTTTCAAAATCCTTTACCATTACAAAACTGTCGCTATTCTGATAGGAACTTCAGACCACTTAGCTGTATCTTGTTATTGCCATACAGGTATAAACAGAACTCCTATAAGATAATTCAGATGGAAGTTAAATAACTCATTACTATTAGAAAAGATATTACAGAAATGGCAAGATTTATTCTCTGCCAGAGTTTCAGTAATTGAAGCCTATGATTCCATCATGGACTGGTGGGAGAATACAAAGCAAGATTTTAATTTTTTTTTTATTTCCCAAGCCACTAGAAGGAAAAGATCTGATCATTGTTCATATTTAGTTTTAAGGAACCGACTATTTAATAAAATATATTCAGGATTTGAAAAGAAAAAAATTTTATCTGCCGAGACTAAGTCAATTAAAGAAAAAATGATACAATTCCAATATAATAGGGCTACGTCCCTCAAATTAGAAGCTCAGTGCGGGACACAAGAAACCAGATTTAGACATTTTTAAAGGTTGCTCAGACAGAATAAAGCATACAAGTATTACAGCACTGAAAGACGATATCTCAGGGATAGAATACACATCCCCAGACAAAATATTAGAATTAGTGCAAAAGTACCTTCATGAAATGTTCAGTACTGCTTTATCTGAGAAATGAAATGACCATGTTTTAAGTGACATTCCGATTCCAAATATATCTGTGGACATATGTTTTTTTTTTTTTGTTATATCCATCTTATGTTTTTGTTACATAGTTATATTTAGCTAATTTTGTATGATTTCATTTGGAAGTGGAACCTTTGTAAATGAGTCTCTGACTCAAATGTATGTCAAATTCCGAGACTGTAATAAGTACATAGTTAAAATAAATATGTGACAAGCTCACAGCTGAAATTACAATTAATGAAGTAGTACAAGCAATTAAAAAACTTAGAATACATCTCCTGGAGATGATGGCTTTAAATATTATCAGAAGATCTGTCACCAGTGCTGACTTAATTATTTAATAAAATCCTTTCTGCAGGCTGTATATCTCTGCTAACATGACACAAGCATTCATTATTTTGTTATATAAAAAATAAGATGCAGCATCTTTAAAAACTGGAGACCAATTAGTCTCCTAAATACTGATTATAAACTGTTGGCTTTTATCTTACAAAAAAGACTTCAAGCCCTTGCAGAATTAGTTATTTCTCCTGTTCAATCCTGTGCTATTCCCAAAAGATCTATTTTTCATAACTTCATTTTATTAAGAGACTTATTCATCACTGGACGAGTACATAATGTTCCAGATTACAGTATATCCTTTTACTCAATCAAGAAAAAGCCTTTGATCAGGTTGGTCATTCTTTTTGTTTAAAATTTTGCAACACTATCATGTTCCAGAATGATTTATCCAATGGCTACAGATTCTATATAATAATAGTATTATAAATCCTCATGTAAATGGTATTTGGGGTAATAACTTTTTAGGATAAAGAGGGGTACGGCAGGATTGTCTGCTTAGTCCATTACTATACATTTTTACGATAGATACCTTACTTCAGAAATGTTTAATTAATCCGAAAATTCCAAGAATTACTATTGAAGGTCAATAAATTGTACTAGTAGTATGCACATTTGCATATGCTATCTGTGTTTGCATTAAGGACCAGTCTGCAGAACCAGAAATATTGGACCTTCTCACAAAATTTGAGACAGTATCAGGCGCAAAACTAAATTATACAAAAATCCAAGGGATTCCTATACATCAGGCCCAAAATGTTGTTTCAGGTACTATGATAGCAAACACTGAAATAAAGACAACTCCAAAAAGAATCCTGGGAATACAATTTGAAAGTGAGAATGAAGCCAACCTAAACTGGGAAGAGAAAATCAACATAGCTACAGGCAAAATGTCAATATGGAAAAAACAAAACTATATCTAAAAGGAAAAAAGTCAATTTACTGAAAATACTTATCCTTCCTATATTCTTGTGTATTTCCACAGTATTTCCTCAGCCCATTAGTAAGGAAGTTGCAATTAAGAATATATTTTTCCAAGGATTATGGGGGAGTTGCCCAAATCTGATTAAAAGAATTCATACATAACGTGATTCTAAAAAGGGAGGTTTAAGAATGCTCAATATGATTGTATTTTTTCATAGTACTATATGCTTATATATAACAATTTGATGCCCTTCATCTCAGGAAAACTCAATTTATGGAACAAAAATGTAATGTTATGGTTTCAAACATTATTTACGTTTTGGAACTCTCCCCATACTTAGTGTCTATTAAGTAGAAAATAAAAAATGTACCGGAAATCTTTTACCCAACATGCCTTAAACTTAGACTATGGAAAATTCCACATTCTGCAATTGTAAATAACTTATGAAAACAGTTTTATACTACTATTATGGACACATTCTTTTATGAAACCCTGTTAATTAAAAATTGTACACTAGATCAATTAAAAACAATTTTTCTCCAACTTACTGACGAACGCACCCCTTTACAGTTATGGGATGTTAGTTAGTTATCCTATTATGGGAGGTTGGGCATTAGAGGCACGCACTAGTACAAACCAACAGATGAAATAATGTGTCCTAGACAGACTTGTATACACATCTTTGAAACTCAGGAAATTTTTTCTTGCTCTTATGCACAATAATGAGGATTGGCAAAAAATGGGGGACCCATTACTTCCTCACATTTCTTATAAGAGCCTCATACTAGGAATATATTCTATAAGACTTCAAAAGTTCCATCCCAGCATATTAAGACTCATTTTTGCAACTTGCAGATATTTTTTGTGGCAAGCTAGATGTGCTGTCTTGCCACAACAAGGAGGGGGAACCCGAGGGGTAAACAAGAAGGCAAGGTGGAAGTGAGAGTACTGCTATTGGGGGACTCCATGAACAGAGGCATACAGTAGGAGGGGAAGGAGGAGGGTGAAAGCTGTCTGATCAGAACCAAATGCCACCCAGGCCTGACAGTGCACAAGGCCAAACATGAGTTGTATTCACTGGCAAGGGAATGCAGGGGGGGGCCTGGACATTGTAGTGCACTTGGGGCCAAATGAAATAAGTGGTAATAGTGAACTAGAAATTTAGGCAAGGTTCCAGGAGTTGGCCAGGGTATGCCTTTCCACAGGCTGTAAGATCTCCTTTTCAGAAATCCTGCTGGTGCCAAGGGCTACTAGGGAAAACAAGATGAAGATTAGAGAGATAAATCAGTGGGTTAGGGAGTGGTGTGGGGAATTGGGGTATGGCCTGGTGGGGACTTGGGGGAGACCTGGGAGGATGAGGGGCTGTATGCTACGGACAGGCTCCACCTTAATTTGGAGGGGAAGGAAATCCTAAAGCTCAAACTAGCTGGGTTCATCAGTGAAAGGTGGGGTTTAAACTTGTGAAGGGGGGAGGGATAAAAAAAGAAGCAGTGCCAGCAGATATGATAAATGAGGGACATGGTCTCCACTCCTCTAGGGGCTAGGGAGATATGGAACTGGGTGACCAGGTAGGGTGCAGGAGCTGAGAAATGGGAGCTCAAGGGGAGAAAGGAGAGGAAGGAAAAGGGGTGGAGAGTGGTCCTGATAAATGCCAGGAGCTTAGGAAATAAAATGCCTGAGCTCCAGGCAATGCTAGTTGAGGGGGAGATAGATGGGGCAGCAGTCACTGAGATCTGGGCCACTCAAGGGCACAAGTCTGACCTAAATCTGGAGGGCTACACTATGTTCAGAAAAGATGGGGGGGGGAGGGAAGAGGTGGTGGTGTAGCACTGTTAGTCAGAAATGGTGTGGGTATTGGAGGGGTAGAGGAGGCAGAGGGGAATGTGGAGGCTATTTGGGTCACCTTGCTGATGCAGGGGTTAAGAGAGTAAAGGTTGGAGTGGTATACAGACCACCAGTACTGGCGGAGGTCCTGGAAGAAAGTTTGGTGGCAAATCTTGAGGGACACTGTAGATTAGGAAAGGGAAGGTAGTAGTAATGGGGACCTCAACATGCCAGGAACAGACTGGGGGACTATGACAACACCAGTGGCCAGAGAGCAGAGGCTGCTCGATGTCTTCCAGGATGCGTTTCTGACACAACAGGTGGGTGAGCCAACTAGGGAGGCCCGGACACTGGACATGGTCCTGGCATACAGTGATCAGATTAGTGGCCTAGAGGTGAGGGACCCGCTGGCTGTGAGTGATCATGCCACAGTCTGGTTCTTCCTGGACCTGGGGGGGGGGGGGAGAAGTTGAACAAGGATGGTAGTAACAGACTTTAGGGTGCAGACTTCAGGGAGATGGGGAGGATCCTTAAAGATCATCTAGACAGGATAAGGCCAGATATGGATGCTGACAGCAGGTGGGAGATCATTAGGAGAGGAATACAGGAGGTTACCAGATCCTGCGCAAGGGAAAGGTGTAAGTTCAGTAAGACCAGAAAACCCTGTTGGTGGACCCGGGAGGTACAGGAGGTGGTGAGGGAAAAGAAGGCGGCCTATAGGTGCTTCAAGTGGTCAAAGAGTGAAAGGGATCAGGAGGAGTATGAGCTGACAGCCAAGACAGTCACCAGGGTGGCGACAGCAGCTACGGCAAAAAAGAAGCAGTCCTTGGCCAGTGGGATTCGGAGGGGGAGACAAGGGGTTCTTTAGATACATATGGGAAAAAAGGAAAGTAAAGGGGCAGATCAGCAAGATAAGGGTAGGGGATGGTTAGGCACAGGAAGCAGGGGAACAGGCAGAAGTCCTAAATGAGTATTTTGCCTCAGTTTATACCAGGGAGGATGGAGGGGCTAGGTCTTGCGAGGGGAGCGGGGGCAAACCAGAGCAAGGGGTGAGACCGGTAGAGTCCAACGGCCCTGATGGGTCTGGGGAAAGGGAGTGGCTAGCACAGAAAGGTGGGGGTCCAGCAGTGCATGGTGAAATGGGGGAGAATGAGGCTGAAATCCCAGTAGAGAGAGTAAGCGAAGCCCTCAGGTCTCTTTGGATGGAGAAAGCATCTGGGCCAGATGAGATACATCCAAGGGTGCTGAGGGAACTGGCAGATGTCCTGGCAGTCCCTCTAGCGGAGCTTTCCAACATCTCTCTGAGGACTGGGTGGGTGCCCCAGGACTGGAGAGTGGCCCATGCTGTGCCGATCCACAAGAGGGGATCAAGAGAGGAGGCGGGAAATTACAGGCCCATTAGCCTGACATCAGTGGTTGGCAAGGTGATGGAGGGTATTGTCAAGGAAAGGCTAGGGGGGGTTACTGGAGCAAACTGGGGGCTTGGACAATAGGCAGCATGGCTTTGTCACAGGAAGATTGTGCCAGACAAATCTTGTTGAGTTCTATGACTGGGTGATGAGGGCCCTGAACCAGGGTAGGCCAGTGGATGTCCTCTTTCTGGATTTTAGCAAGGCGTTTGATTCGGTACCCCACAGTGGCCTGCTGGCTAAGCTGAAGGAAATGGGGGTAGGGAGACAGTTGCTAAGATGGATAGGAAATTGGCTCTCTGAGTGTACTCAGAAGGTGGTGGTTGAAGGGTTAGCCTCATCCCCAAGGTGGGTTACTAGTGAGGTTCCCCAGGGGTCAGTGCTGGGGCCACTCCTGTTCAACGCCTATATCTCAGACATCAGGAGGGGGATCAGGAGTGAGATGAGTCTCTTTGCAGATGACTCAAAGCTAGGTGCAGTGGTGGATGGGGAGGAGGGGAGGGTGGCCTTGCAGGAGGACCTGGAGGCTCTGGAAAGGTTGTCAGGAAAATGGAAACTAAAATTCAATGTGGGGAAGTGCAAGGTGCTGCACCTGGGAGTCAGAAATCCAGGCCAGGGGTATACCCTGGGAGAACACATGATTTAAGTTACAGAGGGTGAGAGGAACCTGGAGGTAGTGGTAGATGTCAAAATGAACAACTCGAAGACCTGTAGGAGGGCAGCGGCTAGGGCACATAGGATGCTGGGATGCATCGCCAGGGGAATTACCTCCAGAAAGGCGGAAGTGATCCTTCCACTGTACAACTGCTTGGTTAGGCCACACCTCAAGTATTGTGTACAATTTTGGAGACCACATTTAAAGAGGGACATTACACTCCTAGAGAGGGTCCAAAGGAGGGCAATCAAAATGATCTGGGGCCTGGAGGAGAGGACCTATGTGGAGAGACTCAAGGAGCTCGACATGTACACCCTGGAGGAGAGGCGGGACAGGGGGGACATGATAGAGGTCTTTAAGTACATGAAAGGGATCAATAAAGGAGGCCCAGTCAGGGTGCTCCAAAGGAAGGAGGGTGGGACAACAAGAGGTCGGGTGTAAGCTGGAAGGGGGCAGGCTCAGAGGGGAGGAGGAGGAGGAGATGTTATTTTACTGAAAGGGTGGTAGAGCCATGGAATGCACTGCCCAGGGAGCTGGTAGAGAAGGAGACTGTGGACGGGTTTAAGAAGGGATGGGACAGGTACAGGGGAAGGATAAATCTGACCAGGCACAATACAGGTGGAACATCTGGGACTGGGGACAGTATAACCCAAGGGGGAGGGGGGGACACCAAAATCAGCCCTCAGTGCAGGTGCGTAAAATCGAGCAGACTCGAGAGACCGTTAGGCCTATTCTGCTGGCATTTTAGTATGTTAGTATATCAAGTGCTACAAGAAATAAAATGATTTCAGATAACAGGTATCATACAGAAAAAAAGTATATTAACACCAGATACTTTTTACCTTTACTGGAAACACTGCACCTAGTTCTTGAAAGGGTAACAACTCTTGATGAAATGGATGCTGTTATATGTATCATTTTTTCTTGTTTTTTCTTCGTTTACTTTTTCTTTTTTTACCTGTATGAGACTATGTAATGCTTATATAATTGTATAACTGAGTGTTTATGTTTGGTTTATTTTCATTTAATAAAACATTGCCCTACTCTTTTCGAGGAGTGCCATGGGATCTTTATCATCCACCTGAACAACCACTAGAGCAGGCAGATGGGACCTCGGCTTAATGCCTCATCCAAAAGACAGCACCTCAGGAGTGCAGCATCCCCCTCAGGAATCACTAAAGTATCAGTATTGGGATTTTATCCCAAGTGTCTGGTATAGGGCTAGAACCCACAGCCTTTCGATCTTCCAGCCTCAGAGGCAAGTGTGCAACCTGCTGAGCCACTGGCACTTTTAGATAAGCAGCCAAAGCACATAAAGACTGGGTAATAGAGAATTTTGTTCTGTGAAACTGTTGAGTAATAAAATAAGGGAAGTAAATATGTGAAATACTTTATATGTAAAAGTGCATCTACTTCTTGTGTTTTTCCACAGTTGTCCCATTGGCAATGGTAACTGTTTTAAATCATTTATTTTTTTGAAAGGGTCACCATTAGCCCCATAGCTGACTACCCCTTCAAGTTTTGTTTCCAGACAAAATAATGAGCTACAAAGATATTGTGAATCAAATCATGGGAATTGTTTTCCAAGGCTGGACGTATACTTCTTTTCTGCTGGACCCAGTTATGACACACACTGGAATATATGGGCTCTCTGTTGAATGACCCATTAGGAATATCAGCCTGGCAGCAGTGGATTAAAGGGCTAGGTCAGCATCTGGCTGTAGTACCCGCTGTAATGCACTGCTAGAAATGGGATATTCTTCACTGGCCTGTCTGTAAGAGCTGTGTGGATCTTTCAAGGTCGACTTCTGCTGGAATTCCGTGGGATTCTGTTAATTTTATCTATTTGCAGGTAATTACATGAGAAGTGGAATTCTAAAAGCAACATTTTTTTTAAAACTGCAGACTAGGAACCCCTGATTTACATAAACTGCAAAATAGTATTGATTGGTTTACGTAAAGTGCAGATTCATTTTCCGTAAACCACGGATTGCATAATCAACGGAATATTGTTGTGCAGTACACATAGAAATGCTTTTCGTAATTATACGGAATTGACAAAAAATTCAGAAAAGCATTTTGGAGACAGAATTGTCATTCTGCATAAATTCCCTGGCAGAACTCCAGATTCCCCACAGCTCTGCTATCTGTCCTGATGATGAGGAAGTGCATGCAAAGGTTCAGGAATGCAACAAAAACAGTCACTCATTGCTTACCTTTGAGGGGATTGAGAAGCCAAAGACCTACATAATTAAGTTCAAACACAAGGACTTAACCTTTCTGGAAGAACAAACATTTTAAATATCTGGCAACAAACTAAGAATTGTACAGACCGATGCAGTATGAATATGAAGACAATGGCTCCATTTCTCAGTTTGGATTTGGAAAATAGCGTTGCATTATGAACACTGAATTAACAGAAAAATGCCTTCCTGTTGTAAACATATCTTTTAAACTTATCTACAGCAATTGTAGTTGAATCCCTACATCACTAGCTGTATAGGAACCTACAAAAAGAATACTAACATCAGAAAAAAGCCTCAGATCCAACAGAGTCTGTCCTGGACCGGTATACTGACCCCTAAAACATAAGCTGGCTTTTCTGTAACTGGTTATCCCGAGCCACCCAACACACCCCTTTGTATCTGTACCACCCTGCCTTAAATCCTGCCATACTTTCCGCATTCACCACCTCATATGGTACGCTGTTCTAGCCCTCCACCACTCACTCTATAAAGAAATACTTCCTTGTGTAATTTTTGAATTCAGTCCCTGCCAACTTCATGTTGTGTTCCCTTTCACTGTGAACAGCTCTGCCGTGTCAACCCTGTTAACCCCGTGTAGAACAGTGTTGCATTACATTTTGGGAGCTTTGGGAGCTATGGGAACTAACATTCATCTACATATTTTCTAAATCCTAGAATGTCTCATCTATCTGTTAAAGAACTGTGACTCAATCCCCTGTTTCATAACCCATTTTATGGATGTACTGTATTGTATGGATGTACAGCCTCAAAAACCTGTAATTGCTTTCAGACAATGCATCATTTATACAGCATTGGATGTCCTGAGTTAATTGTATGTCTTACTCATATGTAATCTGCATAATTTAAGTATGACTCTGGATCCTTGGAATATAGGTTCTTGCCAGAAAGAATAAGTGAGGTTCTATCTTTAAATTAAGTCCCTTTCCCATTACAAGTCAGTGGCAGGGATGTGTGAGCTACCAAGCTTACTTCAGAGCTATGAGGACCAAGCATTACCCCGGTAATTCAAACACTGGTGTAGAAATGTGTATGTTTTCTATCATGCCCCCCCTCACTAATGTTAATGCATAATCAAACTCTCTTTAACCTTTCCTTACATGAAGGATTCTGAAGACCACAGATCATCTGTGTTGCCTTACTCTGGACTGCTTCTAGCCTTTCCATGTCTTTTTTTAAATACAGGCTCTGGAACAAGATGCAGTACTCCAGGTACAGTCTCATCAGGGATCTGTACAGAGGCAAGATCACGCCCTTCCTTCCTTCACAGAAACATAGAAACATAGAATTTGATGGCAGATAAGGGCAGATAAGATAAGACAATCCCAGACAATAAACACAGATGAGGTGGGGGTCAGCCTTAGCAAAGGCCTCCCCACACTCAGTACAGTGTTGAAATCCAGTGGGACCGGTTTTCTTCTTGGGTTTCTCAGACATGGCCAACCTAACAAATTACCCTATAGAAGCTTTCAAACCAGGTAATAAAGCAACCGATTGGTTACAAACCGTGTCACGGGCTTTTTAAAAGAACCAGCAAACGTCTGGTTCTTTTGAAACTGATCGGTTCCGGAACACCACACTAATCCCAGAAAGAGAGAAAAATTTTACAAAGTTCCAAACCGGACCGACCGGAAAGAAACCGAAGAAAGACAATTTCCACGCTTTTTAGCAAAATAAAACACAGTCACTACCTATCTACATACTACCTGTACTGTAGACAGAGGCTGGAAATCTGAAAATAACAAAAATATGTGGTTTAAACCGAACGCTTTATTTTTCTTTTACCGAGCAGAGGAAATCTCCAGAGCGACTTCACTGTTAGGTGGAGTAAAGAATCTGACGGTTACACTGGGAAGTACCACTGACAGAGGTTTGAAAACCGAGCTCCAGCTCAATGTTCTATGCTTCTGCATAGAGTTAACTCTTTCCTCTCCGGGGCAGTTCAAGTTCTGGGGCTAACTGCATTATGTCTGAATACAGCAATACTCCATTAGAAGAAACAACATTACAATGGTGAGTAAGATGCTACCCTCTTGGACTTTGTTTATTCCCTTGAGGTACCTGAAAGTTTCTATCATGTCCCCTCTCTCCCTACTTTCCTCAAGGGTATACATATTAAGCTCCTTTAGTCTTTCTTCGTATGTCTTCTGGCGCAGACCCTGCACCATTTTGGTTGCCCTCCTCTGGACAGCCTCCACTCTGTCTATGTCTTTGCAGAGATGGGGTCTCCAGAACTGCACACAGTACACAAGATGGGGTCTCACCAACTGTCTGTACAGAGAGATAACAACTTCCTGTTTTCTGCTATTGATGCCTCTCCCTATGCATCCCAGTATCCCCACAGCCTTCCTTACTGCCTTCTCACATTGCTTGCCCACCTTTAGGTCATCTGATATAATTACCCCCAGGTCCCTTTCCATTTTTACTGTTGTCAGTATCTCACTTCCCACTGTGTACTCTTCCCCTGGGTTTTTATTTCCCAGGTGCATTACCTTGCACTTCTTTGCATTGAATCTGAGCTGCCATACATTTGACTATTCCTCCAACCTTGCCAAGTCCCTTCTCATCCTTTCCACTCCATCTTGTGTATCAACCCTGTTGCAGATCTTTGTGTCATCTGCAAAGAGACATACTTTTCCTTCCAGTTCCTCTGCAATGTCACTTATAAAGACATTAAAAAGGACCAGTCCCAGTACTGAAACCTGCGGTACCCGCTAGTAACCCTCCTTTTTTCACTGTGGACTCCATTTACTACTAACCTTTGCGTCCTGTTGTCTAGCCAATTTTTTATCCAGGTTACCACCTTGGGACCCACTCCAAGGCTGGTTAACTTGTGTATTAATCTTTTGTGTGGGACTGTATCAAATGCCTTGCTAAAATCTAGGTAGGCCATGTCCACAGCCCCTCCCTGGTCTACTACCTTGGTCACCCAGTCAAAGAAATCTATTAGATTCGTCTGACACAACCTTCCCATCGTGAATCCATTCTGCCTTGGGTCCTGTGCCCCACTGGCCTCTAGGTACTCAACACTTTTCCTTCAGAAGTGATTCCATCATTTTCCCTACCACTGAGGTCAAACTAACTGGTCTGTAGTTTCCTGCCTCTGTACTGTTCCCACTTTTGTGAAGAGGAATCACATCCACCCTCCTCCAGTCCTCAGGTACCACCCCATCCTCCCATGATTTGTTAAAGACAGTAGTCAGCGGTGTCACTAGTTCTACCCTTAGTTCTTTTAGAATTCTTGGGTGAATCCCATCAGGCCCCATTGCTTTGTCCACCTTCAGTTTTATTAGTTCTTTCAGAACCCTTTCATCTGTAAATGGACTGGTATCGACCCATGTCTTCAGAGAGTTTCTCTTGCTTGGTTTAGGTACCTCCCCCTCCTCTTCCTTTGTGAATACTGAGCAGAAATATTCGTTCAGTATCCCTGCTTTTTCACTGTCACCCTCTACCCACATTCCCTCCCCTTTATTAAGCCTCAGTATCCCTCCTTTGGTCTTTCTTCACTCCCTAATGTACCTATAAAAGGTCTTATCCCCCTTCTTAACAGAGTTGGCTATCCTTTCCTTGGTTTGGGCCTTTGTTATTCTGACTGCCTTCCCAGCCTCGTTCTGCTTTAACTGATAAAGTTCTCTGTCCTGCTCCTTCTGTGTTTCCTTATATTTCCTGAATGCTATCCTTTTCTCCTTAACCTTCCCTGCCACCTCTTTTGAGAACCATATCGTTTTTTTCCTTCATTGTGTTTTGTTGATTTGCTTTACACAAAGGCTTGTTGCCTCTGTGATGGCTGTTTTGATTACTCCCCATTGTTCCTCCACCTCCTTCTTGCCCATTTGCTAGTGCTTTTCTGAGGCACTCTCATTTCCCAAAGTCAGCCCTCCTAAAGTCCAGTACTCTTGCTTTTGTATGGCTTAGATTGTATGGCTGTGTTTATCGTGAACCACACTGTTTGGTGTCCTTGTTCCCCAGATGGCTACCCACTTCTAAATCTGAGATTCTTTCCCGTCCCATTTGAGAATACCAGGTCTAAGATTGCTCCCTCCCGAGTGGGTTCAGTATTAGCTGTCTGAAGCATGCCTTGTGGGGCATCAAGAATGACCCTGCTCTTGGATGTGCCTGCAGCAAAGGTGCTCCAGTTAACATCTGGCATATTCAGGTCCTCCATCAACAATATCTCCCCTTTTTCTGCCATTCTAAGGATGCCTTCTATCATTTCCTTGTCCACTCCCTCCCCCTGAGATGGGGGTCTGTATACAACCCCCATGCGGATTGTGGTGCCATTTCCTGTCTCCAGGGTGACCCAGAGTACCTCATCTGCTCCCTGTTTACTCTTTAGTTCAGCTAGCAATGCCCCACCCTATGCGCCCAAGTATACCACTAGCTCTCCCATGTGCTTTTTTGTATTTAGCACTTAATTTTAGGACATCAGTCACTGATGACAGCTGCCAAGTCTCTCTCCTCTGTTTACTGTACCACCTTTACCCCATCTACTGAGTACTCCATTTTTGGGTTCTTACTCCCTATGTGCATGATGGTGCAGTTCTTGGCCTTTAAACACGAGTTGCCATTATGTTCAACCAGCTTTCTAGCCTCTCCACATCGTCAGTCATATTACCGACTCTCTCTGTACTATCTTTGATCCAGCAGAGTTTGGTGTCATCTGCAAACAGACACGCTTTAATCTTGACCACCTCCCCTATATCTGATATGTACATGTTGAAAAGCAAAGCTCCCAGGATACAGCCTTGTGAAACCTTGCTAACAACCTGATTGATTCCCAAACATTTGCCATTTTGGATCATTCTCTGGGTCCTTATCCAGAAAACTGTGCAACTTCAGGAAATCCACTAGCCACTCCTTGATTATGATCTTCTCTATAGTAGCCACTCAACTAAGGCGGCCAGACACACTGGCCTATAGTTCCTGGGTTTAACCGTAGCTGTAGCTGTACGCTGTGGTACTACATCTGCTAATTTCTAGTCCCCAGGTAACACCTCTATCTGCAGAGAGCAATTGAATATGCATGGCAGTCACCTGACAGAATAACTGGCACCTCTTAGTACCCTGGGATGGAAACCATCCAGCCCCAGGGATTGATCTGCATTCAAGCACTGGTGCTATCTTAGGACTCTGGCCTTGGTGACATTACCAGCCCTGTGTTTTGCTCTACTGCCTTCTTGAACTTGACTCTGCTTTCAGACCACTGTGCTCCCACTGGAAAGGCCAAGCTGAGCAATTCATTTAGGATATTTGTCTTCTTGGTGTCATCCTCTGCTACTCCACTCTCCCCCACCAAGTCATTTTCTCAATACTCCCTTTTAGACTTGTCTCACTTATTGTATGTAGCAGAGGAAGGTTTTGCCATTTTTCTTGACTCCCTTACCTATCCTGTTCAGTGTCTTCTTTGGCATCCCTTATCAGTTGTTTGGCAGTTTTAACCTGTTTCATATATTCTTTTCTGCTTCTCTCTTACTGCTCCCTTTTTTCTGAATGTTGCAGTCCTTGCCATGACAGCTTCCCTAACATCACCATTAAATTAGATTGGTTTCCTATAGTTTTTTACCAGTTTTGAAAAATCTAATGCTTTCCCTTGCTGCTCTTCCTGCCTCATTTTTATAATTTCCTATATGCTTTCCACTCTGGAAACAGTTTCAGTTCCTTTCAGTCTATACTGAAGAGTATACCTCATGTAACTCAAGTCAGCCCTTCTGAAGTCATGGACAAGCATCAATGAATCCAGCCTCTGTTTGCTCAGGGAGATCCTAAGTCTCACCGTATCATAAAGACTTTAAAAAGGACTGGACCCAGTACTGAACTCTGCAGTGCCCCACTAGTAACCTCTCTTTCTTGTAAATGGAGTCCACTCTGAAGAAAGAGAGGTTACTAGTGGGGTACAAGAGGTTCAGTACTGGGTCCAGTCCTTTTAATGTCTTTATAAGTGATACGGCAGAGGGACGGACGGAAAGTATGCCTCTTGCAGATGACACAAAGATCTGCAACAGGGTTGATACACAAGGAGGCATGGAAAGGATGAGAAGGGACTTGGCAAGCTTGAAGGAATGGTCAGAAGTATGGCAGCTTGGATTCAATGCAAGGCGTGCAAAATAATGCACCTGGGAAACAAAAAACCCAGGGGGAGATTACACAACGGGGGGGTAGTAACAACAACAAAATTGGGGGTAATCATATCAGATAACTTTAAGGTTGGCAAGCAATGTGAGAAGGTGGTAGGGAGGGCTGGGAGGATACTGGGATGTATAGGGAGAGGCATCACCAGCAGAAAACAGGAAGTTGTTATCGCCCTGTACAGACACTTGTTGAGACCCCATCTGGAGTACTGTGTCCAGTTCTGGAGACCCCATCTCCGCAAGGACATAGACAGGATAGAGGCAGTTCAGAGGAGGGCAACTAAAATGGTGCAGGGTCTGCAAGAGAAGCCAAATGAGGACAGACTAAAGGAGCTTAATATGTATACCCTTGAGGAAAGGACGGAGAGGGGGGACATGACAGAAATGTTTAAGTACCTCAGTGGAATCAACAAAGTCCAAGAGAGTAGCATCTTTCAGAAAAACAGATGTGCAAGAATAAGGGGACACAATTTAAAGACAGAGGGGGGACAGCTCAAGGGCAATGTGAGGAAGTATTTTTTCACAGAGAGGGTGGTGAATGCATGGAACAGGCTTCCTGAGGAGGTTGTGGGGTCTAAAACTGCGGTAGAATTCAAGAATGCATGGGACAGACATAAGGCAATTTTTGTGGAGAGTAGGAAGAAATATGCTGTTGGTTACAAAGGATCTGCAGCTTATCCTCTAGGTAGGGAAAATGGGCAGACTAGGTGGGCCAAGCGGTCCTTATCTGCCATCAAAGTCTATGTTTCATGGTAATTTCTCCCTGGAGGCTCTGTTACCCATTGGTCACTTATAATGTACTTGTGAGCATTACAAGATACAGTATGACACCTTCCCTCATCACCTCCCTAACCCATTAATTCAGGAAGTTATTCTGCATGGGCTCAACAAACTCCTGACTTTTTCCACTGCTTGCTGCTGGGCTGTCCCAGTTCATATCCTGGACATTAAAGGCTTCCATAATGACAATGTTACATAAGCCTGCTGCCTTCCCTTTTTCATCATATAGGTCCTTGTCCTTTTTGACTGTCTCACCTGGTGGTCTGTACACCACCCCAAATCTCAAGCTTAATCCTCCCTTGCCAAATAGCTGGACACACAGTGTTTTGACTCCCCCATCCCCCTGTTGCCATATCGTCAACCACTTTTCTTGAGTCTCTGATGTATACAGTAACTCCCCACCAGCATCTTCCCTATTGCTCCTACACAAGGCATAACTTAGGATCGAGATGCCCAAGCTATGATTCTGTGTGGCCCAGGTTTCAGTGAAGGCAAGGATGTCAAAACTCTTTGAGGTCATTCTGACATGAAATTCATTCATCTTGTTCCCAATACTCTTAGCATTGGCATAACAAAACTGTCCGGTCACCCATCTGCTCTCTATCTTTGCTCTCTGCCTCTTCCCTCTTTTCCTAACCTTCATATCAACTCCACCTTAATTATCTCCTCTCACCAGTACTTTTCCTGCTTTGTTGTCCTCATAGTCCAACAGTATTTACGGATTTCCCATGGAAGTTCCAGAGGACTGGAAGAGAGACGATGTGGTCCTTCTGCACAAAAGTGGCAGTAGAGAGGACTCTAGCACTCAAACCAGTCAGTCTCACATCAGTGGTGGAGACGTTGATGAACAGACTACTGAAGGAGAGGCTCGTGGAGCACCTGGAGGCAAAAGGGCTGCAGAGCCACTGGCAGCATGGTTTCACAGGAAGGTTGTCATGTCAAATTAATCTCATATATATTTCTTTGACCAAGTTACCAAGGAGGAGGATCAAGGGAGAGCAGTGGACGTGGCCTATCTGGACTTCAGTAAGGCTTTCCACACTGTGCTGCACAGGAGGCTAGTTAAGAAAATAAGCAGCCTGGGGTTGGGAGAGAAAGTGACAAGCTTGGTATCAAATTAGTTAAAGGATAGGAAGCAAAGGGTAGTAGTAAATGGTAGCCACTCAGGTGATGGGAAAGTGACTGATGGAGTGCCACAGGGTTCGCTACTGGGACCGGTCCTCTTCAATGTCTTCATAAACGATATTGTGGAGGAGCTTGAGGATAAGTTGCGTCACTTTGCAGATGATATAAAAATCTGCAACAAGGTTGACTCTCAGGAAGTGGTGGAGAGAATGCAAATGGATCTAAGGAAACTAGAGGAATGGTCTAGGGGTGGCAGCTGGGTTACAGTGACAGAAAGGGGCCCTAAAGTTGAGCAGTGGCTTTTATTTATATTGAAGATTGCTTTAAGTAACAAACAGCTTTGAAAACTTCCCCCCAGTCACTTGTATGTTGTGCATCCCCATGCTCTCCCTGCTTAGATGTCACAAAATGTCTGAGTGTGAAGGGCAGAACCAGTGGACCAGAAAGTGGAAGGGATTGGCTGGCCATGGGTTCAATTCTATTTACAATTCCTTCCTTCTTGAAAACTACTTGCAGTAACATTATACTTTTGACAGTACTGATCTGCAACTGCCCTAAGGTAATGGGCTATGACACCTAAATACTTAAAAATAAATGTCTGAAATTTACTTTATAGTAACCCCTTTTTGGTTTTTCTAAACCTTTTCACCTTTCTGTTGTTCTTCATGAGTGTTTTGGTTGTCCTTCTTTTTCTTGTCTATGCATCTCTATACATCTCTTTTATAGCACACTCGAGACCAACCAGAAGTCTGGTTTTCAGTTAACCAGGAATGCGGCTAGCTGGACTATATCCTGTGGGTAACTTGCCAGTTTAGGACCTACTTCATTCTGTTCAAGCAACACACAAGGAAATTGCTGTTATCATGGAACTGGCCCACACTCAAATACATGAGAAATGAAAATTGCGTACCTACCGTAATTCTTGATCTTCTCTTGTATCTTCACCATTCATTACTGCTGGGTGTAAGCTGGATGCACACACCCACCACGGGAGCTCCTTTTTTTTTTTTTGGAGGGAGGAGTCGGCACCAACGACACTGCCCATGACAACGACGCACTGCAAAGTGTGCGAGGGTGGCCGTTAGGCACGACAGACTCCTCCTCTATCCCAGTTCTGTGAAGCTGAAGAGGCAGAAATAGGTTATAGGAGTAGAGTGAGGCAAGGGAGCCGAGGGATAGGAAAGGGAAAGGAAATAAACAGAAAAAGGAATAAGCCGAAGAGAGGATCGGAAACACAGAGAACCCTACCCTTAGTGACCACAGGGCCTCAATCCTCTGGCAGTTCTAAGGGAAGAGAAAGTAAGAATAGGAAAAAGAAAGGAAAAGCAGAAAAGGGGGTAAATGGTGTGGAAAGAGGACTTCCATCCAGGTAAAATGGAAGACCACTGGCTTAAATCTTCTCAAATCCCTGCAGGGACTGAAGACAGGGGAGCAAGGATCCCACCATTTGAGGGTTAAGAGTCTAAGGTTGGACCACAGGTCCTTACCGCTTTGAAGACAAACCTCTCTTCCTCTCCATTTAGCCAAAATTTTAAGTAACCCAGAATCTAGGCTCACAGCTGTCTCCAGAAGAGGAGCAGGTCCGCTCAGAAGAGGAGTGAGACCTTACTTAGGGGTAGATGACAAAAACGTTTACAGTACCCTCATTTGGTATTGACACAGTTCCATTTTGAGAGAAATATGGAACAACCAAAAGAGGAAATAGAGAGAAGGAGAACTCCCGTGAACTCTCTTAGAACTGTATTGAAAAAAACAGTCATAGGGTGAATCCAGAGGATGAGAACCCCCTAACCGGGGGACATCCCGTACATAAGAGAATCAAAGGAAGTTCCCTCAGAGGGTTAGGGTGAAGGTCCTATGCGCCATCCCCTGAAGCAAGCACTCTGTGACTTCAGGGAAGGGACAGAGAGCTCTGAGGTTCCAGGGGGACTCGGCCCCCAATTGGCCTCAAGGAGGGGAAGGCGAGCAGGGCAGGGGAGCCCAAGAATTGAGGCCCATGAGGGGAAGGTGGGTGGGATTCACTAATGAATGGTGAAGATACAAGAGAAGAACAAGAATTACGGTAGGTACATAATTTTCATATCTTCCCTTGTCAATCTTCACCATTCATTACTACTGGGTGAATACCAAGCCACCCCTGGAAGGGGCCTGATGTTCAGCCCTGACGGAACAGATCCCTCAGCATTCTACTGGTGGAAAGCAGGAGGGGGAGACCCTAGCCAATAGACTGAGGCATGCTGAGGATGAGGGGGTGTCCCCCGTGGCCAGGGGGATGGAGGATGCCCCTGAAGAATCCTCCTCACCCTGCGGGAAAACAGATGGGTCCCCCGGAAAACAGAGGAAGTCACCCTATGCCAGGCAATGGGTGACAGTCTGGACAGATGAAGCCATGCTGTCTGCCTTATGCAGATCGCTGTCCCTGCCAGTCTGGAAGCCACCTCACTGGTGTCCCGATGCCCTTGCCTGGTGCCTTGCAAGCTCCAGACCCTATGCAGAGAGGGCAATGGCTTGTGTGGACTGCTCTGTATCAGGCATAGATGCCAGAACCTGAGCCAGCATCGACCACAGATGCCTGCTGTAGGCAGCACGGTGTACCTGATGTGAACCTATACACATCAACACACGAGCCAAAGAGAAGACTCTTCATCCCAACCAGTCGAATTCTGCAGAATCTGGATCTGGGGGTTGATCGTGCACCAGGCGCCGAGGCCCAGAAGGAGTGTCTAGGGACATCAAGCCCGAGGGCAGGTGAGTTAGAGAACCTAGAGACTCATAGGAGGCACAATACCATCTCCTGCAGTCTGCTGGGGCTGGAGAAGGGGTGGCTGGAGACTGCCAGGTGCGGATAGATGCCTCCTGGAAAGGGATTTGCCAGGAAGGCACCACGAGGTGGCGAGCGCTGAATTCACTAAGGAATGCACGCGTCTGCCACTCGGTATTATCCCTGTGAACAAAGGAAATATGGAGCTCTGTAACCAGCCTTGAAAGGAACCACTGATATTCCGTGAAATCAGCATCAGAGGACAGGTGGACAGGAAGTTCCTCTTCCTCAGAAGAGGAAGACAAGGAGGAAGTGGAGCTCAAATGATCAGAAGACTCCTGCGGCGGGGAGGACAGGTGGAAGACCTGTTCATCCATGGCCCTAACATATGAAGGAAAGGCCGCTGCAGTAGCTCTAAAGTCTCCAAGTTAAGGGCCCCCATAGGACCCACATGGCCTGGAAGAGAGGGGGGTGTCTGCAGAGGGATGGATGAAGGGCACCTGAGAGAATGTGTCCAGCCTCTGCTGGGGCTCTGAGATCCAGGGAACGATGCCACCATGACTGGGGACCCTGAGACCACACCAGGTTGCAAAGAAGAAAGCTGAGAATGCAAACTCCAGAAGAGCCCAGAAGGGGAATCTCCCCTGCGACGTGACTGGGGTTGCATGTGTCCAGAAGGGCAACCCTCTGTGCTGCCACCAGAAGGCGCTCTTGAGCCTTCGAGTGAAAGGTGGGGTTCAGCACTGCGGCTCCTCCCCACCTCCTGCAGGGTGGTGGGATGTGCCACCGCTCTTCACCTCGACCTCTCAACCCCTCAGACTCTGAGGCAGCCCTCTTCCTCGAAGCCAGCATAGGAGCTCCCCGCTCTGCAGGCCCCCCGAGGGAGGCCACAGAAGTAGGGATCTCTGCTCTCTCCTGGGGGGGTTCCAGTGGCACCAGAAATGGCAGCTGCCTGGACCCTCGCAGAAGAGGGTACCCTCTCCTGAATCCTGGAGTCATCACCTGGAGGGGATCTCAGACCACCCCAGCCATGGGACCCCCAGAGGCAACCTGCTCCGGGGACTCAGGAAGAGAAACACTGGGCTACCTGACACCACAGCCTACAGAGACCTCTGACTCTCAAGAATTGGGTTGCCAGTCCGGGTCCACCTCTGAGTCGTCCCCCTCCAAGGAGGAGGAGGTGAGCAGAATGACTTCCAGAGAGGCAACCCCGGGAACGTCTCTGTCCATGGCACCACGATTGGCACCACCACAGGCCATAACACCAACAACAGTGCTGCCCAAGTCCCTGGCACCGCAGATGGTGCCAGAACCCACAGCGGCACCACCAGCGGTACCGCCCGAGTCTCCAGTACCACATATGGCACCAGAACCCAGAACGGTGCCATCAATTGCATTGTCCAAGTCCCCAGCACTGTGGACAGTGCCAGAACTCAGAAAGGTACCACCAATGGTGCCACTCAAGTCCCCAGTGCTCTGGATGGTGCCAGAACCCAAAACGGCACCGCCAACGGTGCCGCCCAAATCATCAGTGCCGCAGATGGCACCAGGATCTACAGCGGCACTGCTCAGCAGCATCGAGGGTCTGCTAGTGCCAGGCCCCTTAACCGAGGGCCAAAACACTGGGAGCTTGCACCTCTGTGGAGGTGACTGCTGGGACGGCGCCAGTGACGTGACTCTGGGAGAAATCATGCTGCTCCTCCAGCACCGAAGAAGAAACCTCCTGCTTGGCAGGGCTGGAAGTGGAGGAGGCCTCCTCCTCACTGGGCCATATAGACCCGGGAGGGGACCCGGAGGAAGGGTCTAGAGATCTGGCCTGGGAAGCCCATGGGCGATGTCATCCTCCAAAAGTCGGCGGAGCCCTACTGATCTTGAACGCGTGGATTTCCAGTACACGGCGGTCCATGAAAAAACAGGCATTGCAGTAATCCATATCATGGTTGGGTCCCAGGCACCGAAGGCAAACATCATGTCAATCCGTGATGGAGAAGTGCCAGTCACAGGGGCACTGACACATAGGGGCACGGCCTGCCTTGGATTTACACTTGGCCCCCAAATCGGACATGATGCGAACAAATTATCAAAAAACAGCAAAGATCCCAGTGCCATCTAAATATATATAAAAAGAATGGTTTTACTAGCTCAATAGGAATGTAGGGATGTAGAACTGGGATGAAGAAGCGTAGTCGAGAAAACTCGGTATTGAAGAAAGGTCTAATGACGTAGAGAAACTTTTTTCTGAACTCACACAGCAGGTGTGGCCTTGACGGTGGGAGAAACAGAATTGGGATGGAGGAGGAGTTTGCAGTGCCTAACAGCCGCCCCTTGACTACGCAGTGCATCGCTCTCATGGGCGGCACTGACTCCTCCCTCCAAAAAAAAAAAAAAAAAGAGTTTCCGTGTCGGGTGCACACAACTGGCTTACACCCAGCAGTATTGAATGGTGAAGATTGACAAGGGAAGATACTGCAACTTCACAATCTATGCTTTAGTGTCAAATAGGTAACTATGTGTGGTATTATTTAAATATCTTTAAAAAAGGTATGTGGCCAAATACCAAAGCAATAATTGTTTTTTCTGCGAGCAAACATATTGTGAAATTTGCATATTTCACAAATGTATTAATTAATTAATTTATTTTGTTCAAAACTTTTACCAGAATAGACACACTGAGTTGATAACAGCTCATTTTCAGAAGCATCCTGGGGAAGGGGAACATTATAACATTACAAAGATGCAGTAGGTAATTAAAATTAACAATTGAGCAAAAGGCAAGTACAGTATTCAGAGTAACACAGTTCAATAAAGTGCAATAGGATTAAACAAAATAGCAACTGTACAAAAGGCAAATGTAGAATTACAGTAGGATTAATAGATGTAATTGGATAAGGTGGTTGGGGGACTGCACTAGAGTGAGTGCGGAACATAGGGTAAGCAGTTGCTGGAGCGTGATGGACCGACAACTCAAGGAACAGGATCAGGAGCAATTGCAGGAGTCAGTTGTGAAATCACAGAGGACAGATTTGAGGGAGTAAAGGGAAGAGGCAGAGCAGAAGAAGAATTACACCAAATGTTTGAAACACTTTACCAAACTCCTCTATGTATAATGTGCCCAACCCAAATCAGAGTCATATTTTCCTTCCATACACAAAAAAGATGAACATTTACCACTAAGCACTGTCCTCAAGTTCTGTAAAACCTCTCAAACCATGGAGAAAAAATTGTGAATTGCCAACTTTCTAATAAGCAGAATTTCACAAATGTTTCTGCATTTTATGAACCTTATGGACGTGAAATTTGGGAAATGCCTCATAGTTCTACTGAATAATTCCATTCACCGAAAACTGAAGACATCACCCCTAATGCAGGGCATCATGAGCAACATGTACCAGTACCATTCACCATGAAGGAGCATAGGCTGGCCAGGCTTGCAGACTATAATGTTACAAAAGGCCTTCACAAACTGTAAGCCATAAACACATGCATTTCTCTGCTTGGTATTGCTGTGCGAAAATAATTCTGCCAGTGGGATTTCTGCAAAAGTCAGAATTTCACTTCAGCAAAATTTTGGAATGCATTTTGGCAACTTTAGTGAAATTCTGACTTAGAACTATGGGATGAATGTATGTACTGAGGATTGATGAACAAGTATTAAATTGTTGATTTGGATTCTTCGGACCTCCCTGCTCCATTATCAGTAGAACTGTGCAATGATTGCATATATTGCTGATCGCTATATTAAATTGCAGATTAGAATTCTGCAGAACTTTTTTGCCATGGGTCATATGTATTATTCTACAATTCAGCCAGAAAATAGCCCAAAATGGGGTGAAAATTTGTGAAACAAATTCAGAGGATTTGGATTTCACCATGGTCAGAATTTCACAAAACTTTGTGGAATTTGCAAACTTTTGTGAACATTTCATGGAAGCTGAATTCACACTTTTTGCCCAGCACTACTGCTTGGACCTCATCAGTATGTATGAGCCATTGTATCTCAGCCTATAAAAGCTAAGAAACATAGCATAAAGAGAAACCAAAAGTAACATTTTGTGCTAAGTTGAATCCAATGGGATAACAAATTTTAAAAGACAAAAACCACAGTTGACAAGCATCAGGAGTAAGATCACTTGTCAAACCAACTGGCTGCTAAGCCAAGCTTTAAAAACACTGAATTATATACATCATTCTGATACAGTGTATCACAGGAATATATGCAGATTAACATGAAGGTGCTATAGGCTCCTTGGAGAGACAATCAGTCCATCTCTGAGAGTGTTGCTAGCACTTAAGCCACACTTAATTAGTGCCCAAGCTAGATTAGCACCTGTGTACCACTGTACATCACCCCCATCAGCTATAGCCATCACTGTGTGACTTCACTGTACCTGCAATGTAGCCATGAAAAGCACTTCCTGAAACAACTATAATATTGTAAATGTTTGCAGGTTAGTTGAATATTTAGGATGATCAGGGTATAAAGTCATGTGTCAGTTACCTCTCTACTGTAACAAAACAGTACAGACTGTGATCTAAAGTTGATAGGCCTGATATACAGAATGTTATATGTTTCATCTTTAGAGTGTTACTAAGCAGTACTAGCAGATAAAGATAAATTAGAATTCTTAATTAAGCAGCTTAAGTTCTGCAATAGTAATACATAAGGAACACTACCTACCTCAGTGAGGTGAGGGTTAGGGTTAAATCCACACTGGTTGCACACCACCGAGTGGCACTGGGTACATGTGTTGAAGTTGGGCTGCTGAGGAGAGAAGTTGAGCTCTGTTGTGTTACACACTGGGCATAAATTGCTGCTTGGGAGGGGAGCAATTTGAGGGACTGAATATGGGGAGGATGGGGCACTGCTTCTGTCCGGGGAAATGGAGGGCGACCTTCCGGACCTTCCAGTCTTTGAGTCCACTTGGAGAGTTCTCCTCTGTTCTTGCCTCTGAATCTCTTGTATAGTTTCATTGTCACTAGCAGCATGTTTTGCAAATCTTTGTCCTGTCACATGTTCAAGTTGATTTGGTCTTGACACACTGTGAATGTAAAACAAATATTTATTTAAATAAAAGGTGTAAAACTAAACTGTGCAAGACAAATATGTTTTTTGCAACATCAGTTAAGACAAAATTGACAAGATAAAAAGTTATATCTTGTACCCAAATCACAAGATATCATGCTATCTTGCGAGCTGCATATCTCACAGATATATTGCCCTGTTGGGTGCATCAAATACATACTGAACCAGTAAGGAAGCAGCAGTGAGAATGGTGATGACATCACAATGGCATTGTACAGCACTGAAGCCAGAAGTTGAAACAGTTAAATCATCAAACAGCTGATAGTAAACTGATACTGTATAAATTGAATATACAATGGTCTGACGAAAAACACAGTTTATCATCACTTGTGAGAGTGAAGGACTTTTATAGTTCACTTGTGGTTCTGCCACTTGTGACACGTGGACAGCCAGTTCTGAGTACACTATGATTTTTTGTAATACAAAAATGTGTTATGGACTGTCTCTCATGAGAGATGTTGAGACAGCATGTGAGCTCACACACACAGGTTTTAGATACAAGGTGTTACCTGGAAGGCCAGAAGCTAATTACAGACTAGAACAGGCTTTAATCAAGAATCTCCTGTTATCTAAGTTAAATATAGCTTTAACTGCTAAAAGGGAAATCAGTATCCCTTTTATGATGTTTCATGGAGGAAGCCAGGTTTAGCACACTGGTGAGAAATCATAAATGCTTTGTCTGTGTGAGAGGGGATACTGTTCATAGATGAAAGGAAATTTACAGGCTTGATTGGGAAAGTCACATGGAGAAAGGAGTTGCTGCTGATGTAACCTTAATTAACTTTCCTTCTAAAATGATAAAACTTTATGGGTGTATGATTTTTAATAAACAGAGGAGGAGCTAGGTGACTTCACACAAAGGGGTTGGCAAATACAGTTTTTTAAAGAGTATTCTGTTTTCCTTCAGAGACTTCTATCTACACTCTGACAAAGAAACATCTTTCAGCACTTTAAGCAAGTATACAGGTAGAGAGAGACAAAAATCTAAGTACTATAGTAGGAACTGCACTGTTAAAACCTTGTTCTTTTAAAAGATTGTATGGTTCTTGTAGTGTTGGTTCTGTATTTTATGTTTTACATATTTTTATCTATTTTAGTAAAACTTTATTTTTAGAGCCTACTTGGTCTGCCTTTGAATTTCTTTTCTTTAACAAGTGAAGTATATGTGGTCAAAGCAGACACTGTGCATAAGCTTGAATGGTGATACCAAACTGGAAAAAGGTAAGAGTAATCTGAGGTCTTTATTAGAGTTTTTAAGGGTTCATTTTGTACACCTGGTTAGGTGCCCGTAGGCAAAGATATCTGCCCCCCCGAAGACAGAATTATCTGAGCCTGTGCATTGGGTACACTAGCAAGATGTTCACAGTTTGAATCCTTCCAGAACTGAGACCAAAGGTTGATTCGAACCCACAAAACAGACAGGAGAGTTACCCCATTTCTGTTAACTATTCACAAGACTGCACTCGGAGGTTGGCACTTTGAGAGTAGAGGGCTGACCTGCTGACTGGGTTTGTGACACCACTCACTAAATTATTTTCCTGCCCCTCACACATGAAAATATTTTTCATATTTTGAGTGAGCCTGTTGCATATCCCCTATATCTTTGCTGCCAGCATACAGAATAACATATTATCTTGCAAGCTGAGACGTCATAATCAGTATATTGAATGGGTGCACATCAACTAAGACTACTGAATCCCTCAGTGAACAGCTTTAACAATGCTGTGACATCACAATAGCTCCGTGTAACACTAAAAATGGCTGGGACAATCAAGGAGAAACAGTTTAATCTTCACACAAACAGCTGATTCTCAAATTATACTGGAACTAGCAAACTGATGCTGTATAAACCAAATACGCAATGTCCTGACTCAAAATCTGTGATGAGCATGAGGCTACAGGTTGAGTGCCCCTCAGCTCACAACAGAGAAGTGTCTATGCCTCTCAAGGAATGCAACACCCTGGAGCATATTGTTTCTCTTACAAAATGGCATGGTTTTAAAAATGTTTGGCATAGGAAAATCAGCACTGTGCATTTATGAACATGGATATAGTAGGCATGGCAGGTGATCTGGTTCATCTAATCAGATAGCACTATTAATGGTAGCCATCTTTACCCATAACCCCAGCCTGAGAGCTAATGCAGCCTAGTAGATGTTATTATATGGCTGGATCATTTTTGCCTTAGGGCAGATGGTGCTTGAGTCATAGTAGGTATCTGGGATAATGAATTTCATATCCCACAGTGCAATGCCCCCTCTAAATGGGGCATTTCCAGCACACAGGGTACCAGGATGCTGTTCACTGGGAAAATAACAGTAGTGCAACCCACTCTCACTCCTAGCAGATGCACAGTAACTATGTGCAGTAACCACCTAACAATATACACTTTATCGTAATAATACAGTATGACACAAAAGAACAGTATAAAACATGAATAGGCTGGAGGGGAGGGGCACTGTGGAGCCCGAGCTAAGAAGATACAGCATTTATAGCTCTGAGAAAAACCTCCAACAAATCCGTCCAAATCTTCAATTTAAACTTTCCAAACTGCAAAACTGTTTGTTCTCAGTGAATAGAGCACTCTTTATTTACT
Source organism: Neoceratodus forsteri (assembly GCA_016271365.2). Classification (NCBI taxonomy): domain Eukaryota; kingdom Metazoa; phylum Chordata; order Ceratodontiformes; family Ceratodontidae; genus Neoceratodus; species Neoceratodus forsteri. The sequence goes on from CM028129.1 coordinate 1,131,278,422, forward strand.
TAAGATGGGTAATCCCAAGCTTGAGAGAGCAGCTGGAACCACCAAAAAGGACAGGGGAACTGCTGGAGTGTAGACCTCGCAGTCTGATACTGACACCCAATGCCACGGCTGAACAGAGTTCAGATGAAACAGTTGCTTCCTTGGGTTTGAAACTCCATCTCATACTTCTGGTGCCTGATCTCTCTCAAAAAGTGGATGGCCTCAACAGCAGAGTTTTAACTTTGAAAACAGCTGTGGATGACTTAAAGGGAGAAGTGGCAGAAGTTCGTAAACAGGCTGACACATCTATGGGAGCAACAGCATTTATGGCTAAAGAACTGCAACACCTTTACACTAGAATGGAAACTCTTAAGAACCAGACCCATTCAGCCAATATGCAAATCTTGGGTTACCAGACAGTTGCGAAGGAGACCACCTGGTTTTATTCGTCAAAGAATGACTGATGGAAAAACTGGTACTGGAGGGAGGAGATGCGATTACAGATATCCAAAAGACCTACCATATAAATCCTCACGGCAGATCACAGTCATTGGAAGAGCCTCATACTCTTCTAGTTGTGACAGCAGGAGTTGGAATCCAGGACTGAATAATGCAACTTTCCCATAAGGCTAGCCCCATCATGCTCAACCAAAAGCAAATCTATATTTTCCTGGATATCAGTTATGCAACATGCCAGCACCATAAAAAGTCTGATGGGATCCGTTGTACTTCAAAACACAGTGGAGTTCCACACACAATGATCTAGCCAGCCTGACATATTTGACAGTAAGCTGCTTCTTTTTTCTGATCCCATCGATGCCGGCAAGTGGGCTACTAGTCATGCTGTAGGACTTCAAGCTCATACTAAAGATGAGGATTTGCCTGAAAACGTAAGGGACACTTGAGCAGGTTTTTTAAATTCTGTTCTTCTTTGTAACCTTTATCCCCTAATGTGTGCTTACTTCATTTAGCACCAACAGTTTGTTATCGCTCTCTGAGGTTCCATTCGCCACCACACTTATTTTTACATTTTAAATATTTTAATATTCTGCATGGAATGTCACACCCTTGTAGTATACAGTTTAAAGTTTACACCGTGCATGGTTTGTGTGGAGAAATAGGTTTGGGAGGAGAGGGCAGTTTTTTTTTTCTATATTGGAGGTACCTCTATGCTGCTTCAATGAATATTTTTTGGAATCTTAACACATTAAGAGATATTAGGGAAAGGGAACATTGTTTAACCTGAAGAAGCACACTAAGCCGTAGCTTCTTTCCAGATGCGACCTGGGAGCACAAGGAAGTTAAGTGACTTGCTCAGGATCACACAGTATGCACCTAAGCCACTGTGGGATTCAAACCCAGGTCTTCAGATCTGCAGCTCAGAGCCTTAACCCACTGCGCTATACTCTCTCCTTATTACATAATGCCATTAGTCCCATTTTGGGACATGAATTTGTTGGGACTTTTCTGGAAAAATACCATTAATCAGAATTAGTCATGTAGCTCTTGGACTCATTAGCATAGCACTGCTTGTACAATGTATTGGATTAATAATAATCTTAGGGTTCCCTCCCATGTGGTAACTTTGCATAGTGGATGCATCTTTCCTGTTATTAAGGGACTTGTGTTCTGAAAAGCTGTAAACTTACCTGGATGGTTCACTATATGTATTTTCTATTCTATATGTTTTTGAATAAAAGAAAAAATAAACAGCACCCACCACAAGGCACACAAATCCAATGAATGGTTATAAATGTAGCAAAAACATTTATTGAATAAAACGTGCATCAGGTTTCTGAAAAATACCAGATGTGGTATAACCGCTAAAATCACATGCAAGGAGTACAAACATTAACATTTTGCAAAGGTGTCCCCTTGCTTCATCAGAGTGTATGAGCTGAATGCATTCAATACAATAAATGGTGCAACCAATTAATTAAATACCAGGTGTGACCATTTGTAAAACATCATAAGCACAATACATGAGATTATTATCATCAGGCACATTCATAATATCCATTAGAATCCAGAAACACTTGATGGTAACATCCAATGTAGGACAGCCAGCAATCTCATCCTTATTTGTGTCAATTAAAAATACTCTAATATTTATTTAAATACTACGAGTAACAGACATTAGTGAAGCAATAATTTTAAACAGTCTCATAACAAATCTCACTGTTTACAGCAAAACATGCAACCAGACAATGATATTAGTTTTCTTGCCACAGTTTGCAAGCACTGCTGTTATAAGTAGGACAGATACTTTACAGCTTGCACAGAAATGTGGACAAATCGATAGATTCATTCAGTCACTTATCGCTTCTGTCTTTTAAGTAGAGTATCATCAGAAGCTCTCTCATTGACCTAACTTTTTTCCTTAGGCACCTCCCCATGATCCTACAACACCTTTCTCAATGCCTGTGAATGTCATATTACGTGGCACCTGTTTATATGTACTCACATTTCACAATCACGTAACTTCATTATTTTGTTGCAGGGCACAATCATTGGGCTGGCAGTATAGCCTAGAGGTTATAGGAATGAGGTGTGAACGAGCTTGATACATCCAGCAGACCAGACCTGAGTTTGATTCTCACAACCTCCACTTGCATACTGTGTGACTCTAAGCAAGTCACTTAACTGCCCAGTGCTCCCAGGTCACCCCTGAAAACAGGCACTTGTGCCTAGTGGGCCTTACCCGGTTACCAAAGACTAAAATAAAAAAATTAAAAAATAAAACAATCATGCTCACCTATTCTAATTTTAAAATGACTTGTGGTCCTACCAACATAGTAGTGACCACAACTGCAACCTAGCAAGTACACCTCCCCCTCTGTGCTGCATGTAATAAAATGTGAAATCTCCATCATCAAATAAATGTCTTTCCTTGCACCACATATTTACAATACAGACATTTGCCACATTTAAAATTCCCCATGGGAGGGGTAACCACATTTTTGTAATGCTACTCTTTTCTGGTAGCATGCTAGGGGCTACAAAATCTTTAACATTCTTCACTCTCCTAAATACTATCAAGGGGCTGCTTCCACTATTTGTTGTAACTTAGGTTCAAGTCTCAACATACTCCAATTCTGATGGATAGTGCCTTTAACCTTGTAACAAAAGGACACTGTTTCACTACATTAATTATATTTATCTGAGTGACAAGTGTTTGTGCTCACTGTACATTAGATAAGGAGGTCACAATATCTGAAATCAATCTATTGCTATACCTCCTTTGTTTAAATCTATAAATTTGCCCAGCTTGTTTAACTTGAAAGTCATGATTTTCTGTATAGTTTCTCCTAGTTCTAATCAGTTGACCCTTTGGAATATTATACATTGTACGTGTGGGGGTGGCAGCTATTAAACATGAGGAGGCTATTGCGATCAGTTTCTTTCTGAAAGAGAGTTGTACAAATCTCACCATGCATGTTCCAGTATATTTTTAAATCGAAGAATGTTATTTCTACAGCGTGGATTGATGATTTAAATTTCAAACAACTGCTCATACTCTCGAGCCAATATGCAAATTCAGAAAACTGACCAACTGTGCAATCCACTCCCTCTGGCATCCCAGAATTACTTCTGGGAATGCCTATAGTCTATGTGTGCACACAATAAATTTATGTATTGAGGCCTGATAGTTGCAGATTGTGCAGTAACAGACATGATAATTATTGGCTGGAAGTGGATCCCAATAGCAGTCTGAAACTTTGGCACCTAACTGTTTAAACAAAAGTCTCTTTAGCAGAGATGTGTCCTGCCTTTGGGCAGTTCTATGCTCATGCAGTTCTTGCCCTGTCACTAACTAGTTAACAATCTTCAGGCGTGTTAGACCCTGGTCAATACTCACAATTTCCAAGAATGCAGCTGCACAGTTATCTAGGTCTGGCACCTTACACGGGACTCTAGAGGCAGACTAGGTTAAAGATGCAGTGGACCCTAAGCTCCTCTGATTATAAATGACTGCTGGCCATGATAAAACTCCAGCTGATCTCTATCAGTCACCCCTGGGAGAGAACGCCTCTTTGCCCATCTAAAGGCAAGCAGTCACTCAGGACTGTGGTGTTTAATGTTTAATGATGAAGCAGCTCCTATACCAAAGGGACTTTAATTAAAGATATGGCTGGTGCAGTGATTCTTGCCCAAGAGGGGTTTTGTTTAAATATATAATCCAATGTAGTGACTCCTGCCTCAGAGGAGCTGTATTTAAAGATGACCCCCATGCCTTCCTCTCCCAAGAGAGCAGCCAGTACTGCCACCAAGCCATTGCTGCCTTTAATGCTGACTCATTCTCCTAAGAGGGATAGCCATAAATGTCACAGAGCCACAGCTGTGTGTAACAAGATGAAATGAGCAGCCATGCCTGGTGCAGCTGCAGAGACTTAAAAAAGTGCAATGTGTCTGCCAGTCCCACAAGGCAAAGAAACCCGATTCATCAGTACCATGACAGCGGTACAAAAAGCACAAGAAACATTGCTAGTAGAGAAAATAAAGTAACACATGAACACAGGAAATTGTGCTCTGCATTTTTGAGCACTGAGATTGAATGACTAGTCTCCACACGGAATTGGGTAGTGCAAAAAAAAGGAAGGCAGAGACAGGATGGAGATTGATGACTTTAGTGCTGCAATAGGTTAAGGATGTTGTCCAAGGCACCAAAAGCCCCACTCCTTGTGATACCAATGCGTTGCTTATGCCCTTGGTAAGCAAACATAGAAATGTTCAATATATTGTTGATTTTCTGAAAAAGCCCTCATGATAGGGGCAGTAAAGTATATCAAAAAAATTTAATATTACGAAACTAAACAACAAGGAGTTTGGCTCAATAAAACTTTAACTGTTTTTGGATGGGAAACCATAGAGCATGACTCCTTGAGATCTATTAAGCAGGAAATTACATCTTTCCTGTCTAGGACAACGCACACTAATATATCTAAAAACTCAATAGAATACATTAAAATATATAAATGAACAAATAATGCATCATAGACAGATATTACTTTTAAAAACCCAATGACTGTGCAAACTCTATTAAGAAAGACACAGATACTAGATGGATTAGGTCTACATGTTGTAGCTATGGAAGACTGACTGGAGCCAAGTCAGAATAAAGATACCAGCAAAGAGATTCCTCTGAAATCAAGTGAAGAAAATAGACAAAATATAGAAGACTGGGAAGGCTCACTTCTACTAATAGATTTTATGATTTTGGAAATTACAAAGACAAGTGACTAATTAACTTAAAAAATAGACAAGTAACTATACTGTAACAAATATTAAAATGATACAGATTCTATCTTGGAACATGTAGGGGGTACACTTAAAAACTGCTGATCCTGAGGTGTCATCCTTTTTGGAGACATTCAACATATCATGTCTCTAGGAAACGTGGTGTACAGCAGAAAAAGCACCAAAGATACCAGGATGTTTGAATGTATCAAAATCAGCAGCAAGAAAGAAAAAAATACGGAAGGAAAATTGGAGGCATTTCCATATGTCTTAAAACTAATTTAAATTTTTAAATTATCAAACAATACAATACTCCTGGATATATTTTGGTGCTCATGGTGGAAGAAGAGAATTCCCACTTTAAGATAGCAATATTTATTATCTATCTTCCCCCCTACAAAGAACATGGATAATCTAATATCCCAACTCAGCCATGCCTTAAACTAGGTTATGGATATGGAGTCCAACATACCAATGATACTACTGGGTGATTTTAATGGGAGGATCCCCTCAAATTCAATTGTTACAGACTTTACATCCCTTCTTCCTGAACTTAACCCCAGGATAAGAAACATTAGAGCTATAACAGACCATAGAAGTAACAACAGAGGAAAGTTACTTGCCCCATTTTTAGCAGGTAAAAACTTATTTCTACTTAATGGACATTCGCCAGGGGACTAGACAGGGAAACTAATCTATACAGTATCACTGGGCTCCTTAACCTTAGACCTTGTTTGGGGCAGCCTTGAAGCTATTAAATTAATATATGATCTGGAAATTTTAGAAAGACCAGAATCGGCACATAGCCCTCTGTGCTTAAGTCTATAAATTAATCAGAAAACTAAAGAAAACATCACTATACAAGTGAGGGATGGGGTGGAAATAATCAATGAAAAAGGATGCAATGGGCTCCAAATGCCAATAATTTTTTTAATGACTTATTATATGGCCAGCAGTTGGATGAAATGTGTATTTCTATCATTGAAGAAACTGATTTTAACTATTTTTTTGATATATGGCAAAACATAAATACCCTGATCAAACCACATTGTGCAACTAATAGGTTGGCAATGAATAAGACCCAGTGCACTTATGTCCCAAATCTATCCCCCTTCCAACTTGTCCACGCAGCAGTTAACCTTAGGTCTTTAGCTGCTGCTCACTATTCCAGAGCACTTTTAATCTAATCAATAATTAGTGATGTTTAATGTTTAATGGTCTCATTATTTGTAAATTCTATGTCCTTACAGCCTGCATGTCTTCCACTACCTGCTGCCCGTAAACATATGTATTCTTACTGTTAAAAACTACTCAATCTCCTGACTGTACTGATCTGTTACCTGTATGTTTGTTGTTTCACCCGGGTCGCCCCTGAAAAAGGGACCTTTAGGGGCCCAGCGGGCCTACCCGGTCATCAAAATTCAATAAATAAATAAAAGTTGGTTTAACTCCAGAAGTAGAAAACCCAAGAAAGAGCTAAAATTTTGAGACAGTATAAGTTACATAAAAGTCAAAATCTAACAGATAATATTAAACATAAACCTATTAACATTAATAAAGAAAGGAAGAAATATAAAACAATACTTGAACAAGAAAGTCAATCCCATACTGATATACTTTGGGGAAAATTAAGAAGGGCTGTAATAAATAAAGATAGTAAGAAATTTTGGAGACTTGTAAGTCAACAGTACAATAGGTACACCTCTAGAGTTGAAGCCTATATCCTCCCAGAAACATGTGTTGTACCCTTTTCAAAACTTTACTTTTCTGAAGAGGAGGAACTATTACTACAAGAGACTTTGCATAAGTATAGACACCTTAACTATCCAACTTCTTTATTCATAACAAAGGAGGACATACCTTTGGCCATTTCCCAATTGAAATCAAACAAATCCCCTGGTCCGGATAAAATCATAGGAGACATTTAAAAATATTATGCAGATTGGTGGATTCCTGTATTATTCCAGTTATTTAATATCTTTATACAAGGCCATGACTTCCCTGACAGCTGGCAGGGAAGTATTATCTACCCAATTTATAAAAAAGATGACCCAAATGACCCCAGAATGTAAAGACCAATTAGCCTCATTGACATTTCACAAAAGATATTCACTAGAATAATACTCGAGCAACTCACAGATTGGTTAGAAAGAAAATCTATCTTGCATGAAACACAGAATGGTTTCAGGAAAACAAGATCTACCATTCAGCATTGCTACGTGCTGAACTGCCTCACTTGGAAATATGTCAAAATAAAAAGGGGAAAATTATTTTGTTGTTTTATCGACTTCTACTCGGCTTTTGATAGTATAAGTAGGACCAACCTATGGGATAAGTTGCAGAAGCTGGGCATCTTCCCAGAACTACTGAACATACTAATTAGACTACACATGGGCCCAGGTACAGTACGATCAATACGGACATACAACCTCAAGATTTCGTACTAATCTGGGGGTTCGTCAAGGTTGCCTATTGGCACCAACCCTCTTTAATATTTATATTAATGAGATCCTTAGAAGTCTCCAAAATCTGAACTTCAGTGCTCCCAAAATATGGAATATTAGGGAAGACTGCCTGGTGTACACAGATGACCTGGTATTGACTTCCACCTCTGCTTTGGGACTCCAAAGAAAGCTAGAACATTGCTTCAAACTATGTACAGAACACACATTAAAAATTAATATGTCTAAAACTAAAGTACTAATTTTTTGAAAACCTTAGTAAAAAGGTTCAGCCTCTCTGGATTAACAAAGAAAGGGTAGAACAGGTCACATATTATGATTATTTGGGGTTAGGTTTTCAGAGAATCTCAGCTGGAGAAATCATATAAATCTTACATGTAATAAAACAAAGATGTCCTTTAATGCATTTAGAATATTTAATACAAAAAATGGGGCCTACCTCTGTCAAAGGCATCTTACAGGTACTAGAGGCAAAAATCAAATCTAGTTTATTATACGCTGCATAAATTTGGGGCCTTTCAGATTTATACAAATTGGAAATTATATTGACTGAAATAAAAAGATACATTCTTATGGTCCCACGGTCTGTTCCAGCAGCTATTTTAAACTTAGAAATGACACAATATTCACTGCTTACATGAATTGTTGAGAGACAAATGCTTGCAGTTTTAAAATTCATCTTCTTACATGAGGAGAAACTACAAAGACAGTGCCTGGAGGAAGAAATTTAATATTCTTCCTTAGGTTCTGATTCACCTACAATTAAAATTATAAAAAAATTCCTCTTCCCTTATGGCTTAGGACATATCCTGTGGGACATCTTCTGGTGCCCTGGGAGGAAATTGTATTTTTGGTTAAAAATATACTTCAGGATATAGATGAGGCAAACGTGTTCGAGAAACTTAAAAACTTCAAATTATTCAGATGATATAAACAAATTAAATCAGCACATGGATTGGAATCCTACTTACTAAAACTCTCAGATCCCAGGAAAAGGAGGGTACTCACTAAATTCATATTAGAAACATACAAAGCAAACTATGTTCATTTTAGGCAGAAGAGACAAAACGTTGACTCCCCATTCTGTAAGTCTGGTAGATCACTGGAAGATGATATTAAACATATAATTTTGATTTGCCCCATTTATGAACATAATCGTGCTATATGATTGAGTGACATCATGACTGGTCTCGACCTCCCTCTGGATACAATCTTAATGCATTTATTAAAATCAAATGGCACCTATGTGTTTGAGAAAGCTACATCTTTCTTACAAGCAACCCACCAATGAAATGTGTAAAACTATGTAAGTGCTGCATTATTTATAGTATTGTACTATTTGTTTATATGCCATTTTTATAAGTGTTATATGAACTGAATTTATGTACATGCTTTTATTCTATATTGTAATGGCCTTGTGCCAATCAATAAATGTTTTGAACCTTGAGTATTTGTCCATTTGGAGTTACACCTTTTAGAACAAGTACTCATTTACAAAGGTTCTATGTAATTAGTAGATTGCAGAGTAAACACAGAATTTTAAAAAAATGACATAACAATCAAGACATAATCTTAGGCAGCACACAAAGGGGCATTGTCAAGGATACAACATTACATAGTAGTTAGCAAATACAAAACAGCAATGTAAGGACTGATTCAGGAGCATTGTCAGTGACAGGGCAGTTACTGAATATGTGCAGCATATGAAACACATAATCACACAGAGTGGTGTTGTGCTGTTTATAATTAGAAACATGTGTCAGCACCGTCTTTATTAATCCACTTTTTATGAACATACAAATCTGCCAGCAGAAACAGGACTTATAGTCTATCAAGTTAGCCTGCTCGAATGCACAGCTAGCACCCTTATATTGCAGCTGCCCTACCCTCCTCTACCCCCTCACATTTACCCTCCCTCACACCCTGTCCCATGCCCTTTTAAAACTGCCCACTGTGCTACAGGATACCACCTCCTCGGGTAAAGCTTCCATTTCTCCACCACCCTCTCTGTGAAAAAATGCCTCCTCATCTGTCTTCATTATCCTCCACCCACCAACCTGAGACCATGCCCTCTGGTGTCCCTTCCTCTCCTCAGCTTAGACATCCCTTTTGTGCCTGTTTTGTTAATCCCCTTCAAATATTTGAAGGTCTCAATCATATCCTCCCGATCCCTCATCTCCTCCAGGGTGTACATATTCAACCCAGTCAGCCTGTCCTCATAGGTTTTGCTCTCCAGCCCTTGGATCATCTTATTTGCCTTACGCTGCACCCCCTCCAGCAATCTGATATCCTTCTTCAGAAAAGGATGGCAGAACTGCACGCAGTACTGCAAATATTTATGAAGATAGTACTGTAGGTAAAATCAGAACATAACCTCAAGGGAAGGACTATTTACTGTATGAATTAGGGATGCTCACAATTGGCCAATTCCCATCTGATAGGAGAACTTCATAGGAATTTTTTATTCTAAAGTCAGTTCCTATTCTGTTTCTGAAAACAACCTTATAAACAGAATCAAAACAGGATTTAGAATCCTAATTCATAAATCCTAAATCTCAATTTCTTATGTAAAAATGTGTTTACCTTTAATTTCAAAAATTAGGATTTTCAGACTGCACTTCCAAAAATCCTAACTCCAAAAATTAGATTAGATCTGACTAATCTTATTCTGTGACTCAGAATCAAAGCAACCCTAGTAAGGATGCTTAGTAAGGAGGCCATATTTATTGACTTCAATTATTCATTACAAAGCTAGTCATAGAAAAATTAAAAAGGTCAGACAGAATTAAACATACTGATGAATTTAAGGATATCAGATATTCATTACTGCTAAAAAAAACACTAAATCCCCCATGGAATTTACATGCTTGTGAATAATCTGATTGTAGTATGACATTGACAGCACTTTTGGGCTATTCTAATTTCTGTTAGAAAATGTATACAGATGGCCACCATAAACACAACTCTCTGACTGGACAAACCGGGTGCCAACTGTGTCTATACATACTCATGAAAGATACAGCTCAATTTTCTAAGCCACTGTTTTTAATATCAAGCCATTTTATAAGTGCAGTATTACTGGGTGCTGCGCTCATGTAGAGTATGCAATAAGACATGACAAGCTGTTGGTAGTTGTGCCACAACCACGTGTCCTAGCAGTGAAGTAAGGCATGATACTTCAGGCTAAGTGCCTTGTATCCCTGTAAGTCGTTGTGGTACAACTACAGTAGAAGTCATTTAATCTGGATGCCCCAGTGGTTGGCCTTTTGTCCTGATTAAGTACTGTCCCATTTAAGGGAAGCCTATTAAAATGCTTATCACCTAGTACTTAGCTTTTCCAGCACTTAACTTTGATTGTCTACAAGTGAGATGCCATACATTTTGCTTCTCTACCTTCTCAGTCAATGCAGCACTATGTACATGGTAAAAATAATACTGAAAATTAAATTACAGTACTGTAGTGTAACAATAATAAAAGTCAGCACAGGAGCTGGATTTCCTACTTTTCTTTTCCACTCCTAGTGTACTGGATCTGGCAGATAGATAGATAGACAGACAGACAGACAGATGGATGCTTTATTTATAAAATGCCCCATTCTGGGGACTCTGGGTGTTGTACAATGTTAAAACAATAAAAAATAACACATAACATACAATACACATATTATTACAATATCATATAAAATCAGCAAGAAGTCAACTGCATTTAAAACACATCTATCTATAATAAAACAGGCTAATATCAGTTATAAATCAAATGCCTGCCGAAATAAAAATGATTTTAGACCTGTTTTAAAGGTCTCTACTGAAGGTGCCTCCCTGAGATGTTTAGGTGATAAGTTCCACAGAGTAGGCACGGCAACTGAGAAAGCACAGTCCCCAGAATGCCATGACCTTGCCCTGAGAACTCCAAGAAGGCCACCCTCAGCAGAACGGAGAGTCCAAGTCGGGCGAAGGGGCTCAAGGATCTTGTAGGTAGACTGGTCCCCTTTTGTGCAGAGCCTTGTAGGTAAGGAGCCCTACCTTGAAAACAATCCTCCACCTGACCAGCAGCCAGTGCAGTTCATGGAGGATAGGAGTAATGTGTTAATTTCTTTTTACTCCCAATAACAATCTTGCCACCGTGTTCTGCACCAACTGCAGCCGGCGGAGGGTGCCTCCAGATAGTCTAATGTACAGGGCATTATAGTAGTCCAAACTGGACATAACAAAAGTGTGTACCAGTGTAGGGAGGTCCTCAGATGGAATTAGGGCTCAGATCCAGGCAATGTTCCTTAGATGGTAATATCCACTTTTGACAACAGCCGACACCTCAGCATCAGGTGTCAGGCCATTATCCAGGATCACGCCAAGCTCCTTCACCTGTGAGGATGGAATAAGGGGGACCCCACCCAGCACTAGTCCAGGGGGGTGCCCCTGACCACCCCCATTGCAACAATGACCTGGATCCACCACTAGCACCTCAGTCTTGTCTGGGTTAAGTCTAAGCCAGTTTTGAGTCATCCAGGTCTGGATTTCCTGGTAGCTGCTAAGTACGGAAGATGCCATCTGGTTACCCGGTACACAGGACAGGAAGAGCTGGGTATCATCTGCATAGCAGTGAAAACCCAGCCCATACTGCCTGATAATGTCTTCTAATGGCAGCACGTACACCGTGAACAATAAGGGCGACAAGACCGAACCTGTCAGAACACCACAGGACAGAGGCTTTGGGTTAGAAGTGACAAGCCCCATCATCACCCTCCGCACTCTGCCTGTCAGGTATGACCTAAACCATTTGATGATATTTCCTGATAAACCAGTACCGCAGGTGGTGAAATAGCACCTCATGATCCACAGTGTCAAACGCTGCCAAGTGCAGGAAGACTAAGATGGTACTATGGGTCTCTTCTCTCTCCTCGGCCTATTCTCTCACTGTAGGATAGAATGGGGCTGGTATATGCTGGAATGTTGGATGGAAGCTGAAAGGGCTTCTCTTTTTTTTTCAACAAGCAACATCCTCAGTTGAGGGGGGGGGTGAAATACTGAGAGCTAGGGAGGGTTCATACTCTGAAGTAAAGTCATCCGTTAAGACAGTAGTGCTATGTTTTTCCTAATGTTGAATATGGAAAGAGCTACATCCTCTGTTTGGAGGAAGCGGGCTGCAATGCCAAAGTGCTTAGAGGACTAAACTGTGTATCTGAAAAAACAAGCCAGATTTTTTTTTCTGGATGGATGTCCTAAGTAGGGAAGGTAGTGGACTGGACTGCGCTACATCTGTGAAAAGGCAGCAGATAAACATGGAGAGTGGGTGGGGTAATTCGTGAGATGGGATGAGATGGTCAGGAATGCTGGAGTGTCAAGTAATCAGGAAGTAGCAGCTGGTAGGTGGCTGTGAGAGCAATTAACACATGCTCGTTGGGCCATTAATGACAGCACGAGTCTCTGTAAAAAATGCTGGACATAATCATCCCAATAATCCAGCATCCCCATCCTCATCAAACAGACATTATCTGCATTAGAAACAATGGCTACTTAATCAGTTCCTGGTGGGACATCCCAATAAAGCCGACATCCATGTCCATGTGGCTTCTACTGTATCAATACCCTCAACTTCAAGTATGCAATTGCACTTACAAAACATGTAACAAGGTAAATAAAAATAAGACAATTAGTTTCTAACAACTAAAAAAAATAAAAATATGTTTAAATTTAATGTAAAATTGTTCAGCCACCATTGGGAACCACTAGGGTAGTTGGCAGGTTTACTGTTAGTTTACTCGTTGTTTGCAGAGAAAACAAATGACTGCTGTTTACTACCTGAATATTTTAAAAGGTGTTAGCACACTGAATTTACTTGCTAGCTACCCAAATGGGAACATTTGTTTTTTTTGCTGTTGGTAGTGATCTCACTATGCAGAGCTAGGGAACAATCAGGCAGCAGCATTCCCCTACCCATTTTATAATTAAGGAGTAATACACAACAGGATGTAGTATATCATGGGATACTGCCTCACACCAGGTACACTGTCATGAGGCTGCAATCCGAATGGCTCATGCACCTCAGAAGTGGCATTGTCCCATGATTAGACAGAGGAAACTATGAAGAAAGCTCTACTCATTTTGTAGCCTGAAACAATAAACTATATTTTTACTCTTCACTAAAGAAAAAAAGAATTCAATGCTTCATGGACTTGCACTTCATCAGGGAACTAGGGATACTTTTAATAACTTCAAAAACACATACCTCTGATCAGGAGAGAAATACAATGGGAAGGGGTAATTATTTTAAGCTACAAAAGGAGAAGACCCTTCTTCACAGTTGCCTGTATCATTACAAGCTGGCTTGGAAGAAGCTACTCTGGACTATCCTATTTGATAGCCCTAAAGAGCAGAAGGCATTCTGGAAAGTTTCCCCCACTATTTCACAATATGCCTCACCCTTGATTTTAGTATTATGATTATCCAAGTGTTTTTGTGTACACAAAAAATAAATAATTGAAAAGTATTTCAGTGCTGTACATTTAGAAAAATAGTTTATTTTGCAGTAGGGTGGTGCTGTAGTAGTAGGTACCACAAGACAGGAGAAGAGAGCAGGAAGCAGTGTGGTAATGGTGGAAAGAAAGATGGCTCCAAGTTTAGATGGTAGTTGGCCAGCCTGTTCTTGTAGTACAACAGAAGCCCTTTGACTGAAAATTCAGTAGCAGGTAAGGTGTGTTGGAAACTGGGACTGGGATGTTCAACACTGGTTAAGCTTTCTGAATTGGGAGTCATTATAAAAACAATTTGGTGAGGAATGGATGCCAGAGCAGCCATATTATGTGCAAAAAAACTCTAGGTAGAGGAGGGTGCAGTACTATGAAGGCAAACGAAAAGGCTATTGGCTAGCACGTTTTGTTTTTTTTACTGTGGGTATATGCAGAGATGCCCCCATGACTGTTAGCCACTGAAGTTTAACAATTGTTTTAGGTACTGGATAATTGGTGATATTCCTCTGGCGTGTGGTGAAAGCACGTAACCTGCGGCCTCATGCCTCAGCACACAGCAGTGGAGTGCCTGCCTCGCAACAAATATAATAATAATAATATTCTTTATTTGTATGGTGCCTTTCAAAAACCAAGGCACCTAACAAGCTAGAAATAACACATCAAGCACACACCTTGCTCTGTATTCTTGCTCACATACATGCATTATTGTACATAACTGCTTAATGCTGTAGAGATAATATTTTGTCACATTTATTCTGTATGTAGGTTTTAAAATTATGCATACCGTCAATGTATAAGCCACACTGATTTAATGGATATTTACAACCCCAACTCCACTTGTTGGTTGGTAATAAAACCCACACTCTGCTCAATGGGAATTAGTTGCTTTTTTGCCATCAACTGTCTGGATATCTAAATGAAATAGAGAATAATGGATGGGGAAAGGTTTGATATGAGAATTTAATGCACACTCGAGTTATGGGATGCTACATAAACCCCGAGGGCAAAGCCCGAGGGGTTTATCAAAGCATCCCACAATGAGGGTGTGCATTAAATTCTCATATGAAACACCCTCCCCATCTTTTATTTTTTATAATAACAGACCAGTAATTTTTCTCCAGCAGTTTGTGAGACTGTTTGGCTCCGCCTACATACAGAATGATGGCCAATGAGGCAGCTGCATAGTTTGACTGGCATGGCTCATGAATGTCATAACAACCAGCTGGTTGTTATGGAAAATATCAACCTGGTCAGTACATTGAGAGAAATTGCTGACCAGTTATTATATATAATTTACACGCATTGATTGCCTCCATTAAAATCTTTATCCAGTAAAGGCACACTGAGATGAAACTCATTTCCAGGTGTGACCTAAGAGCACAGGGACACCAAGTGACTTGTTCGTGGTCATACAATAAAGGAAGTGGCAGTCTTGAGATTCAAACCCAGGTTTACTGGGACTCCGGGTTCCTAGCTTGCTGTTCTATTCTCTAGGCTACTCTGCCTCCCATTAATAAATAAACTAATTAATTCATACAGACATACTGATGGTAACTAAGGCTGAACATCAAGTGATGCTTATTTTGATTCTTTAATATGTATTTTTGGTCAACATGAGCTACTGCTTTTATACAAAGTGAACACTGTCTAAAATAGAGTCTGTGGAAGCATTTAATAAGCTTAGGTCACTTATGCGTGCTTTGTTCTCACCGAAATGGATCAACGGGGCATGCCCAGCAGCTCCCCATCTTTACTAATGGAGTCAGTTTGTCTGCGTTTTGACAGCTCCACTGTAGAAATTACAAGCAATGCTAACACTAAAATACATTTAAATAAAACAGAAAACTTTCTTTCTCCTTGATCTGGCATGTCATGGGGATTAAAAGAAGTGAAGGGAAAGGTTCCCTAAAACTCATTAGGTACATGCTTGGGGGAATCTTGAAAGGGGGGATCCTGCTGTTATGTTTTATGTTTCGGTCAGTGAAGTACAGTAGAAACACTGTCGAAAGTGACAGCAGTATACACCATGTGACAGTGATCATTCCTCAAGATCCTGAAGATACTGCATGTAGGTGCTTGCTTTTTCAGCCAGCAGCAGTGTGGAGTGCATAATATACAACTTTTATAGACAAAGAAGCATAGTCCCCTGAAGAGAACAATATCACTGAGGAGGCTCCAAGCCTTCCACAGTGGTGATGGATGCAGCAAATGCTGGCATAAAAAGGGCTCTATACAAATGGGCAAATGGCCAACTTCAAGTACAGAAATACAATAGTCTTTAGTCATTCATAGCACTCCAAACAGGAAAATCAGAGAGAATACAGAGATGAACTGTGTCACCATTGCAGCCTTTTTGCCTACTGCAGACCATAAAGCCTAGTAGTTAGAGCACAGCTGTCAATCTGGAAACCCAGGTTTGAATCTCAGAACCACTTATGAGACCATGAGCAAGTCACTTAACTGCCCTATGCAGAATTCTCTCTTTCTCTGTACCTAACCACTGACTTTCCTTTCATTTATTTATTTATACATATTGGAATTACAATCCTTTGAGTCAAGGACTCATTTCCAAAGGCTCCACGTCAAGAATACAGAAACAACCACAGGGTTACATAGTTACAGAACAAATACAATAGTACGTTAGGTGCAACATTAGAAGTAGACAGGGTTGTAATGGCAGCAGCAGCTATAAAGCAGTTTTAAACTACCTGTGCACACCTAATGGCTGCTACCAACTGTTAATAGATTGTAAAGCACGCTGGGATACAGCATGCAAAAAGGCACTACATAAAATCTAATTCCTTTCCTTAATGGCTCCTTCTACCTGTTCATGGTCTGTAAAGCACTTTGGAATACAGTGTGTATGAAAGGAGATAAATTCCTTTCCTTTCATTATAAGCTATTGCTGACACTTCATGATTTGTAAAGAGCTTCAGAATACAGGGCACATTAAAAAAGTGATGAAAAATCAATCCAATTTCCATTCAGTTGTATTTGATCACCAGGTGGTTACAATGGGCCACATGGCCTGTTTATAGGCACAACCTGGTAACATACAACACAATATATACAAATACAGACGTACATTCATATGCAAGGCCACTGATTTACAGTGATTGAAGTCAAGAAACTATGTTTCCAAGACTTAAAATTCCAGGAATTGCAATGGTGATTGTTAATTTAATTTCTGGATTTCACCAGGATTCTACCGTCATTCTTTTAGTATTTGTATAAATAATCAGAGTAAAAAAGGCTTAATATTCAAAGCACAAAATGAAGCAAATTGAAAATAGTACAGGAAGCAAGTATAAGATAAACACAGGTTCTGTAGATTTACTGATCTGGTATAAAATGCCAAATTCCACAAAAACTCTTTGTTTTTATCAGTGTGCAGGCAGACCAAATTCCAGAATTTTACTAGGTTTTCTGGTAAAAACTGAAAACCAGTGGCCTTGATCATATGTACAAAATACAATAAAAATACACAACATAAAAAATATTTAGAGGCAAGTGCAAACTGCTGAATCAAAGTAATGTTTGATGGGAGTAATCTGATTCCATACATAAGGTGCTTGGTAAGAAATGTTTTCTGTTCACTTTTTGATTTGTACAGGGAAAGGACCAAGTTCCTTTTCTTCCTAATGCAGCGGTTTTTTCCTACATGTGCTGTCATCATCATCATCATCATCATCACTGTAGAAGGCTTGCAGCCTGATCAATAACACTGTCAAAGTACAGCAAATGACACATAACCCTGTACTGCAAGGCATCCTGGGTAATATATGAAACGCGCCATAAAGGAATTTATGGTGGCTATTTTATTTTATTTAGTTTTTGTTTACCGGGTAGGTGCACTAGCCATAATAATGACTATTTTCAGGCACGACCCGGGAGAGTACGAAGACAAACTTCAGGAAACATGGTACAGAATTTGAATAACATGTAGAAGTTCTCAAGCTAAGACAGCAGTAAGTTGACAAAAGCAGTAGTAGCACGTACAGTACAACACAGCAGTAACATTTACATGTAGCAATACATTTAAGGCAAGGATAAAGTGACTAAACAAAATACAACCAACAGAGGAAAAAGTGCAAAGAGGGCAATGCAGCAGACAGCACACAAGCACTCACCTCTGTGGTACTCACCAACCACCCTAATCGGATCCCCAATGTACAAGTCCTCCCAGACTCTCTCAGCGATCACTCCCCCATTCTATTCCACTGGTCATCCTCAGTCCCCAAACCCATAACACAGTCCACATGCCGGCGGCGTCTAATACCTGGTGGTCTGACAAAACTTAAGGAACTTCTGTCCCAAATTGACTGGTCTCCTATACAGGCAACTCCTGACATTGACACAGCTCTCTCCTTCTTTACCCGAACTTTTAATAATGCCTGTGATATCTCTGCCCCAATGTCGACCCACCGTTCTAAAAGGCAGAATGCCCCTTGGGTAACCCCAGCATTGATCCACCAACTCAAACATAGGGACAACCTATGGCACCGTGCCATTGAGACTGGCCAGCCCAGTGACAGGCAGTTATATGCTGCCACTTGAAACAAGTGCACTTGGGCCATCAGAAAGGCCAAGTCTGAGCACTATCGGTCCTCACTCACAGCCTCATGGGGGAACCCCAGAACCTTCTGGGATAACACTAAACAGTTAAATGGGAGTGCACACTCCCCCCACCCACCCAGATCAACATTAATGGCGTGATCTCTTCAGACCCAGCCCTCATAGCCAACCACCTCAACACCTCATTCACTGACCTTAGCCCTATCCTCCCTACAAATTTTGACCTCCTCCCCAGCGCCTGCCGTAAATCTTTCTCGCCCTTATTTTCTCCTCCGCTTCTGCCCAAGAACTTAGGCCGCACTCTGTCACTGCCCCTCAAGAGTAATAGTACGGGCAGTGACGCCCTGATCCGTAGTATCCTACGGCTGGTCTTAGACAGTCCTTACCCCAATCACGCGCCTCATCAACCACTCTTTGCCTGGGGAAGGTTCCAACTGCCTGGAAAGTCGCCACTGTCACCCCTATCTTTAAAGGTGGTGATAGGACTGTGTATGGAAACTATCGGCCAATCTCCATTCTCTCTCCTCTCTCCAATGCCTTGGAAAAAGTGGTAGCCTCTCAAATCTCTGACTACCTCTCCACCTACAATGTCCTATGTCCTGAGCAGCATGGCTTCCCGAGCGGGCCACAGTACCAACACAGCCCTCCTAGAGTTCTCCAACCTCCACCCTCCTTAGACACTGGTTCTCTGGCTGGTGCGTCTTCATTGACCTCTCTAAAGCTTTCGCCACTGTCTCCCACCCCTCCTTCTTGATGCCCTTAGTCTCTGGTTTTGCTGCTGGGCCTATCTCCTGGTGCACCAGTTATCTGTCTGACCGCTCACAGCGTGTAAAATTAATGGGACCTACTCAGACATCTGTCCCATCTTTTCTGGGGTTCCCCAGGGCTCCATTCTGGGCCCCTTACTATTCTCCCTTTACCTTAACACCCTTTCACGCTCTTGCTCAGTGAACATTCTATTGTACACTGATGATGCAGTCATCTTTGCCTCAAGTCGTAACCCTATTGCCCTCCAGGACTCACTGCAGAAGTCCTTCGCTGAAGCCGAGGGCTGGTTCAAGGAACATAGATTGGTGATAAATCTTAAAAAAACAAAAACCATGTTCTTCACTCATCCTCAAAACAAGTCCTGCAACTTCAAACTCCTCATTCACTCTGGGTCCTCTTTCCCACTCGAACAAGTTTGCTCCTATAAATACCTAGGGATCCATTTTGACCCCTCCCTCTCCTTCCATGGACACATCGCTGCCCTAGCCACTGCCACTAATATCCGATTGGGCATCTTACATCGGTATAAACACTGCCTCCCCCCAGAGGCTCTTTGACTCGCAGTCATCTCCTCTATCCTGTCCCTAGTGGACTATGGACTGCTGGTGTACAGTGCTGCTGATCAGACCGCACTCCATAAAATTCGCACTACTCTGAATAAGGCCTGCAGGTTAATTACTGGGGCACCTAGGCTAACACACACCTGTCTACTGTACGCTAAAGCACTGGTACTTGATCTTGACGAGTGCCTCAAATATCTGACCTGTACCCTTACAAAAAAGACCCTCCTTGGGCTATCTCTGCCAGGATTGACCACCACTATCCGCCACTCTGTCCCACTAGTTCATACTCGGACCTCTGGGAAAACCTCTCTTGTTATCCCTAGAGCTAGGACCTCTCACGGCCAAAGAGCCTTCAGCTTTAGGGCTCCCTCCTGGTTCAACACACTGCCCCTCCATCTCCAAGCTCCAACTATATCGTGTTTCAAAATATCCACGGAACTCACCTTTGTTAACACCAAGCTGTAACTGCCACTAGTCAAAGCCATACTCATTACTAATGACAAAGCTTACTACTAAGCTGCTAAGGACAACATAACTCTGGTATTGTTTGCATCAATCCTACCTGTACCAGCTTGTTTGTATCTATGTCTTAAGTTACTGTTATACTGTGTTATACTGTTATACTGTGTATTTTCGTTTGTCTTACTGTGACAAGGTACCTTTGTAAATGAGCCTATGGCTCAAAGGTTTTCCAGACTGCTGTCTAAATAAATAAATAAATAAATAATTAAATAAAGCAGAAATAGGTGTTGGTGAAACTCAGAGAGAGGGAGAGATGTTGGAAGGCGGAAGGTTGGAGGGTGGAAATTAGGATGAGATACACACCAGGTTTACCCGTAGGATACAGTAGGAAACAGTTAATGATACTAGAAATTAGACATTGAGATCAAGAGGAAGTGCTGGATGGGGCTGGGGGTGATGGGGCTAGGGTGGTTTGAAACATGAGCATTTGTAGTAGGAGATGAGAGGGGGTTATGCTTGAAGCAAGACCACGGGGTGCCAAAGGCTTCACAAATAATTTGCAAAGGCTGAAAACAGCAAACCATCAGTCTTTCCAGATTGTTTATGGGGCCTTTGGGCTCTTTAAGGACTTATTTAAAGCTTAGTCAACATGAATTTCCTTATGGTGATTTGCATATATTAACTCTGATACATTCAACTATAGCACTATGAGTAATTTTGTATTTCTTTAACACTTAGCTTTATTGCCCTGCACATTTGACATATTCAGTTCTTCTACACAGAGGTTCTTCTCTTTTAGATTCCTTTCAACATACTGTTCAGTTACTTGTTATGTTTGCTTGCACGCATGTGCAAGAAACATAGTGCCATCATATGAGTTTTTGCAGGTGTGGCACCCTGTCTTCCAATGCAGTCAGTGTGTTTGCAGGCACGGCCATAGTTCACCAATGAATGCTGCAGCTGTCTATGACAGCAGTTGAAAATGCAGCGGCATACAGTTGAAAGGGAGAGACCGCTTCAATGAGCGAAGATAATGTGGTGTTGATTAGCATATTGCCGGCAATCCTGTTTGTCTCACTTAGTGAGAACTCAGACCCAACTCCAGTCCTGCAGCCATTCTCCTCATCCTTCCTCAGTAAAATCCCCCAAAATAAATAAACTAAAAAGAAACCTATTTCTTTACACGTGTTTTTCTTTCAGAACCGAGTCAAACATTTAAAATTTAAACGGACCCTCGCTCACTCCACTCCACTGCTACCCAGCTGACAGTCACACCCCCCAACCCAAAGGATGAATTAGGAATCACACTTTACTGCCCCTGTCATTTCAAAGTATGATGAAAAAAAATGAACTGTAAATTATAGTTCAACCACTGGACAGTTTTCTAATCGCTGATTAAATATTAAGAGAAAGTCCTCCCAAGCTATCAATAGAAAGGTAGGAACAAACAAAAGGAAGAAAAACAGGAGGAGATTAAGGAACTGATGTTGGAGGGAAGGGGGGGGGGCTGCAGACTGTAACTAGCCAGTATAATAGACCAGAAACTGAGAAACAGCCCCCCGTGACTCTTTTCCTCCCTCCCATCTATCCAGCCCCTCCGCCTGGATAAAGGATCCAGTCTTCAGTAGGATTGCCCCTTACTTAGCAGCACTGCTGGAGGGGCTGGAAAGTGAAACAAACAAGGTGAAATGTAATAAAGTAAATTTGCTGAATTTCTGTGTCTTCTGTCTGTTTTTTTACACTCGTTCCTGTGTGATTTATTTTGTCTCTCTTTCCCTTCCAGTCCATGTATAGTAATTAGTCTATTGACTACACTTTCGACGTGTTCAGAGACAACGTGCTAGCTGTATGGGACTATCACGCCCCCCTAAGATGCACTAGGGTCAAGGGCTCCCATCTCCCATGGGTCACCGCCGACATCATCAGCAGTTGTCGAGCTAGGGACCAGGCCTGGAAAAAACACAAGCAAACTTGCTCCCCGGAATCCATGCAGCGATATCGGACCCTCTGTAACTCCTGCACTAAATCCATTTGGAAGGCAAAAAAGAACTATTTCAGGTCGGCCCTCTCCTCCAACTTTAACCACCCATCTAAATTCTGGAAATCCATCAAAACCCTGCTCACTCCCCCAGCCCAGCCACCTACCCCTACCCTATCTATCCATGGGAACGCTGTCTCAGACCCTAGCGAAGTTGCCTCAACTTTCAACACCTTTTTTACTAACTGTGCTGCGTCTCTCCTCGCAAACCACCAATGCACCTCACCCATACCCAGTCCCTCCTTGCAAACCCAGCATCCCCCTCCCCCCGTCCCCAAGTTCTCATTCCGTCCTGTCTCCACGGCAGAAGTACTCCATGCCCTACGCTCTTTTGACCCCAACAAAGGCAAATGCCCTCTAGGACTGGATGCCAAACTCCTACACCTATCAGCCCCTGCCATTGCCACCCCACTAGCCAACCTCCTAAACCTCTCTTTCTCCACAGCACAATTTCCAGCCGCTTGGAAGCAGGCGGTCGTCATCCCACTACCAAAGGGTGGTGATCCTTCTGCCCCTGGTAACTATCACCCCATCTCCCTTCTCCCAATTCTGTCCAAACTACAGGAACACCTAGCCCTTACCCAACTCACACAATTTCTCGACTCTACCTCCTTCTTCACCCCATATCAGTCGGGGTTTCGTAAATCTCACTCCACCATCACCGCACTTTTAAGACCTCAAATGACATCTCCTCAGGGATGGACAAGAGGCATATCACCTCAGCCATTTTCATACACCTAGCCAAGGTGTTCAATACCATCTCCAACCCTAAGCTACTCACTAACCTACACAACACAGGCCTCTCCCGCCTAGCCACTAGTTGGTTCCAGGCCTACCTGACGGGCAGACAACAGTCAGTAAAAATTGGCACACATGTATCCCCCCAATTCCCAGTCACCATGGGGTTCCCCCAGGGCTCTGTCCTGGGCCCCTTACTTTTTTCCATATTCTTAAACGACCTCCCACTGACCTGCTCGAACTCAGCCATACAAATGTATGCAGACGACACCGTTCTGTACGCCTCCAGACCCTCCACCGGGGACGTGTATGCAGCCCTCCAACAGGATTTTGATGCCATTCAAAAATGGCTCAGGTCAAATCAATTAGTACTCAACTCAAAAAAAACAGTCTCCCTAACCTTCAGCTCGCAACCTAGACTCTCCCGCCTAGCTGCTCCCCCCACCTTCCATACCCTGGACGAGTCCCCTTTGGAGTCCTGCACCTCCTTTAGATACCTGGGAGTTTGGCTTGATCAACATCTTGATTACTCTATCCACATTGACTTGCTACACAAAAAACTGCACCCCAGACTGGGAGCTGTTCATCGGAATAAAGGGTGTCTGCCCACCATGGTCAGGAGGGAATTAGTGCATAAAATGATCCTCCCTATCTTTGACTACAGCGACATGGTCTACAGCTCAGCACCTTCATCAACCTTGGCCAGCTTGGACACCCTCTTTCACTCCTTCCGCCGCTTCATCCTGTAATGCCCCCCACCACCCATCATTGTGACCTTTACAGTGCCTTAGATCCCTTCGCTCGAGGCCCGGTCAGTACACTGCTCAAATGTCATAGCCAATTCTGACTAACTCCTCCCCCATCTCAGCTCCATTTTGACAGCACAACCTCCCTGACCTACTCACTCAGGTGCTCCAACTCCAGGCTACTCCAACTCCCTTTCACGCACTCATCGAAGGGCCAATCTGCTTTCAAATATCGCCTGCCCAAACTCTGGAATGACCTCCCTGCTGATATCAGGCTCACCCCCGCCCCAAGGCTCCTTAAACTGCTCCCCCGTGACCATTTCGCAGACATATGCAACTGTTACAAACTACCCAGACCCGCAACCAAGGGGCATCTAACTGTACCTTGACAGTACAACATTATCAGCAAAATTACTGTGAACCTGCATGATTCTGCCTGTTTATACTCCGCGGTCTTAGGACTTAACCTTGTATTAGCTAACTGTATATGTCGCAGTCTTAGGACCAAACCTTGTAATAGCTAAACTGTATCAAATGTGTAGCCAATTTGGTATCTATTCTGAACCTGCTGTATTGCTCCTGCATGTACTTGTCCTGTGATATTCTCTAAGTAACCCCCCAGGTCGCATCTGGAAACGTGCGGTCCCCGCTCAGTATGCTTGCCTGGTTAATCTCTTAAATAAATAAATAAATAAAATAAATTAGTTATGTTGTAAATTGCATATTGAAGGGTACTGTGTTTTGTGCCTGGAACGGCAGCCCTCCGCAGCTCCATGGAAGTGATTCAAAGTGGAGCTCGAGACACCACCGATGTCACATTCTCGGTTTGCCACCACATTGTGTACTGTAGTGAAATTCGCCAGTCCCATTCTGTGGTACTTGGTCGTTTTCTGATGCGTCGTGGCTGTACTTTTGGCTTTTTCCTTTGGTTAATTCATGTATTGCAACAGTGCAAGAGGCATTCTCTTCAGAGCCTGTCTATTCTTTTTCCACGCCTATGATTTCTGCAGTGCAACATTTCTGGCCGTGGTCTGAATTTCAGCCTGGTTCTGTAAGGCTACTGTGAACTTGCCATTCTTTTACTTGTCCTCACAGCATCAGCACTGTAGACTCACTGGGACTTTTCAAAGTTTTGTGCTGAAGCCCCCAAGTAAAATGTGCACTGTATCAAGGTGCATAGCCTGTGACTGTTTTTCTCACCTATTCCTGGTGGTGGGTGACTTATTTATAATGAGCTCCTGTTAGGACAGAGTTTAGTTGCCATGCAATGAGGTGTCCTGCCATCACAATACATGTCGGGTTGGGATCTATAGTGATTCATTGTGTGGTGCTATGGCCGCTCCTTTTCAAGAATAACAGTGTTTCTTTTTATACCGTTTTGCTAAGTGTTTTAGCCAGTACCTGAAGTTAGCCTTGCTTGTAATAAATGACCTACTTGCCAGTGACTGTTCGCCTCTGATTTAGACCGTGTTATTATCTGAGTAAACTGTACTCATCAGCAGCTTATCCAGTTGTTCTGACAAAGGTTTTCCTAGTGTGGACAGTTATACATATTGTGTAGGGAAACTGACACCTTTTTAAAAACATATGGTAAGCACTATTTTTCCCTGTGGAGAACTGTAATTCTGGATTGATTAATAAAGTATATTGGTTTAGTGATCCTGTATGTAATAATATGCAAAGTAGTTTATATAGACAGTATACATATTGAAGAAGCTTGGTTTGCATCAAAGAGCCAATTAGGTTCCCTAACATAGCACATCTACACAATACCTAGTGGCTGTTTCTGAAAATACAGATTTCATGTAAACCACTGACTTTTTATGACAGCAAAGTTGCAGTACACACATAAAAAGAAATAATAAAATGTTCAAACACTATAAAAACATACTGTGAATCACCGTACATACAGGTGCCCAACACCAGCATTTGTGACTATGCGTCCCCCCCCACACACACACACATATAATACGTCACTCAATCCAAACACAGTGAGAGTGCAGAAAAGAAAGACAACAACAAAAAATGTGTGATGGACTGCTAGCTGAAAGGGATGGAATACACTGAAGGTGCTGAGTCCATTCGCAACATTTACAAAGCGTGTGTAGGATGGTAGATCCAAATCATCCGTTTGTTTCCTCCCATATCTCACTTTTGTATTTCCTCTTCAATTTTTTTTTCAAGAGAGCAGCAAATCACTTTGTGTGCAACTAGAAAAAAACAATAAAGAACTAATGTAACAGTCACAACAGCCACTTTCTCTTTGTTTCATTCTGTGATTACCCAGGAATCTGTGTTACTGCTGAGTCCCCAAGCTACATCTCATTAATCAGTTGAAAAACAGGAAGTGAAACACACACACACACACACACACACACACACACAAACACACACGTGCGTGCACACACACACACACACACACACACACACACTTCAAATTCATGATTACATAAAGGCACCGTGGACTATGCAGGCACGCCACAGCAGATTGACCCCAAAATTCACACATACAAGCAGAGAAGAAATGTAAATAGATCTGACACCTCTCAAAGCATGGTGGACAGCAACCTGGTATGTGGCAGCCTGTATCACGAGCAGACAATACAAGAGGAGGCACAAATGTGTGATTTTAAATAAAACATATATAAATACAAAAAAACAGTTAATATGTACAATGAACAGGAAACAAAGGCTACAATAGCATATAACATTTTTACTCTGTGACAGACTAACTTGGAAAGCAACCACGCACTCATCAAGCCAGACAACCAGAACAAAAATATGCACTAGCATTTGTATCAAAAAATGAGTTTATTCAAATACTGAGATAGTGAATAACATCATGAATGAAAATTACCTAAAAAAGCTAGGTTTTGGATGTAGAGATGCCAGCTACATTTGGCACGACTGGCAGCCTTTTCTCCACAGGTCAGAGTACAGAGGCTGTGATGTCATGGTATCTTTCAACTTGAATGAACGAATGGCACAAAAGGGACTTCTACACTGACAAAAGTTTGTGTGGGAAAACACAATATTGGTAGAAAACAATGGTTTCAATGATGCTTCATACAAATTTACATTACATTCTAAAGCCGACTCACTAATTTCACAAGGCCAATCTCAATTTAGAAAAAGCCATTTTACATTTCAACTGCGAGCTGCTGTCTGCTTTACAACCTAAAGTTCCAGGATATGAAGAGAGAGTGATGGCATGGCTACAGCTTGAGGAAGTCACCCGGCATAAATACACAGAGAGACAGAGAAAGGTGTGAACCCTTAGGCAGGGAGGAGTTTGATAGGGGAGGTATTGCGTAAGGAGATAATCGGTTAAATAAATTGGAGTTGCCTTTAAGTCCACATTTTTTGTCTTAAAGAGACAGAAGCACAATTCACAACTTGAATGCAGCATCATCTCATAGGATGTGGTGGCTGGAGAAGAAGAATCATTACAAAATTAAATTTGGCAGCTTACATACTACTCCTGTATGCGTCCATTTGATCAGTTTGTTCTAAAGTGACAACAGCTGAGAGATGCACGTTAGGCACTGTTTTTCTTTTGTCCCTGCCAGTGAGTTTATTTGCAATATTAATCGTCAACAGCTAAGGTCACCATATCTCTCAACCTCCTGCCTCACAAATCAGGGACAAGGCTTAAAAAAATCAAGGACAAAGGACCAAAATCAGGGACACGTCTTCAAAATTAGAGATATCCACCCAGAAGGCTGGTAGAATATGGTGCTTAGTGCAGAATGCATTTTCTAAAGAAGAAAATGTTTGTAACTTTAATGCTTGATATTATTTTGTGCTTACAATTTCCACCGTTTAGCCACGGAAACACAAATTTTAGGAGGGACAGAGTAAAATTTTGAGACAAAGTCAGGGACGTCCCTGAAAATCAGGGACAGTTGAGTGGTATGAAGGCCACATTGACTGGACCGACCACAAGGTGATCCACTTCAGTGTTAAGAGTCATTTGTTTGTGTTCGTCTCCCAGACACATACCCTCTTTGGCCTATTGGATCTAAATGTATGCCTGATACCCACAACAGAACTTTGCTTTGTGGATTTTATTGTCTAAGTTATCAAAACAGCATGTCAAAAGAAAATTAACATGATGAAACGGAATACAAACGTCCAAGCTGAAAACGAATAGCCCTTATTTGCAGTGCTAGTAATACACTTTATGAACTTTGGAAGCAAAGGAACATTTAGGGTCTCTCTGTCTTGAAAATACTCCTCCAGAAGGAAGTGATATACAGCAGGTCACTGTTTCTCAAATGGGGATCTGTGGTCAAATGCAGCCACCAGCACAGTTATGAGTCGTACAGAGTTTTTTTGGTACAGCAATTTAAAAAAGAAAAGTGATGGAACTGACCATTTTCCCTTTTACAAAAGAAGCAAAATGTCAAGAGGAATAAACAGCAGGAATTAAATAATGTATGAAAAATATATTTTATTGCAAGGGAGGAAATTAAAAAAAAAAGTGAGTGAGACCATGGGTAAATTCTGTTAGCTGTACACTGAGTCTTCGAGCCTTGAGGACCACTGCTGGTACATGGGAAGCAGTATAGCATAGTGGTTTAAGGCTCTGAGCTGCAAACCTGGAGACCTGGGTTTGAATCCCACAGCTCCCACCTGCATACTGTGTGACCCTGAGCAAGTCACTTAACTTCCTTGTGCTCCCAGGTCACACCTGGAAACAAGCTTCAGCTTAGTGTGCCTTTCCTGGTTAAACAATTTCCCCTTTCCCTTTCCCTATGCTGGCTGAGTTATGCCAGGGTGTACTTCATAGTAACTAGAGACAGCCCTGTAAGCCCCCCCCCAAAAAAAATCCTGCAACACTTATCCATTATAATGTGAGGAATACACAATTTAATTGATCAGGGAGACAGTCAATAATGAATTCTACTAACCTACATTGGAATTGTTGTCCGTGCTCTCTGGTGTCCACCTCACTTGTCTTGCGTCGGTGAAGCATTTCAAGTGAACAACACACCCCTCAGGATTCCCTGTTCTGTACACCTCTGGGCTGCAAGCACGTACCTTGCTAATCTTTATCTGATTTTCCTTTCCATATTAGTCAACTTTCTTTGTAAAGTTTGTTGACAGACTAATTCAATGGCAGTTTCCATTACGATCTTGTAGCCTTGTAAAAACAGATACCCCCACCCCCACTGATTTTGTTAAAACAAGATTTAAAAACAAAACAAAAAAAAATACAAAAGTCCCTCACAACCCTAACAATCAGCCTGGGGCCATACTATTAGAACAGAAGAGGACTAGAAAATCAGGAGATACTAGTAGGTTCTTACACTGAGGCCACTACAATCTGTCGTATGGTAGCCGAATCATGGCAATTATGGAGCTGCATGCCTTGCTTAATGTTCCCATCATGAAGAATGATTTGTTAACTGTGATTTTAAAGAACTGATAGACATCTCTGGGTGGTGTTTATTATTATAATTTGGTTTGCTGCATACAACATCGTCAGATATCAAAGGGACAGTGACCTTTTCTGAACGTACACCCTTGCCTAAAGTGACAAAAATGTACTTTATTCATAGTTACAGAATCACAGTGTATGTGTCAACAAAAGCAAACCCATGTTCCTCAAAACTACTTTGAGTCAGCAGGTCCTTCTCAAGGAATAAAATGCCCTCATGTCATTAAACAACCAGTAGCTAGCAAATTCACAGAGGGCCTGGGTGCAAGGCAATGTTACAGGGCACCTCCCCAGTTTTGAATAAACTTCAAAATTAATGATTTAGGCCCCTCAGACCTCGTGGGCCCAGGTGTCACTGTGCCCCTGCACCCTTGTAGCTACGCGCCTGTAAACAACTAGGACACGATAAATGCACCTAATAAACACACACACAACACACACACACACATTCTGGTTGAACATAAAGGTGCATCAGTGGAATAACCTGCACAGGCAACCTGGATCTATGTAAGCAGTATTTCACCTAAAATGACTGCAGATTAATAAATGCTGTGATTTGTTTTTCTCTCCATAATTGAAAACACTCTGATGGCTGTTTAACATTGTAATTATCTCATGTTATTGCCAGTCCAGTACGTGGTTGCACTATGCTCCAAACGGATTCTGACATTCACATTTCCCATTTATGGTCACTCCCCAGGGAAGACAGTTGAATTTGTAAGAATCTTTATAAACTGTAACATTTAGATGACAATTAATAGAAAGAATACATTGCACTATATGCCACCATTTAAACCAATAATTAGACTGTGAAACATTCCTATTCTGCATCTGTCTAACTTCTGCACGTTCAATGCTAATATCAGCAAGCAAACATTCGGCATTGACAAATGCTTGTTTTTTTATTTTATTTTATTAAATTTATTACTAGGATTGCAAATACCTTTGAACCAAGGGTTCTTTTACAAAGGTTCTGTGTCAGCAATGGGTGCAAGCAAAACAGTGGTAAGATACAATACAGGGTCAGGAGGTTAACATAGAAGTAAGTAGAGGTAACATGCAATACATACAGGTCAAGAGGTTAACTTAGTAGCAAAAGACAGTACATGTGTATAGACTAGCACAGTATCAAACAGTCAGTGGCAAATATCAATGCACAATTAACAATACAGGTGTGTATATATAGCAAGACACAAATACAAATAAAAACCATCCTAGGGATGACATAAGTGGAGCAAGGGGTAGGGGATAAGAGGGGAGGGTGGGAAAGGGGGAAGGCAGTCAAGGATTTGACAATGTCGTAAGTGCAAGAACAGAAAGATAAGTACTAGGTAGTCTGGAGGTGGAGCAACAAGAGATAGGGTGATAGGGAGGGGGAGACAGGAGGCGAGGAGCGGGAGAGGGGTGGAATGGTAGGTGGGAGGAGAGAGGGGGTAGAATGGTAGGTGGGGGTGGGAGAGAGATGGAGAGTAGCAGGGGATGGAGGGGTGGAGAGAAGTGGGGAGGATAGCTTGGGAGGAGAGAAGAGGAGGGAAAGGTGAAACAGAGCCGCAAGCCTAGGCAGAGCAGTCACAACTGCTGAGGTCAGTGAGGTGCTGACGGAGTTTTATATGATATGTTCTCTGGGACAGGCAAGCAAACACACTAAGCAGACTTCTGTGCTGCCAGTCTTTCAGTACGTTATGTTGAATTTTGCTCGTACCAAATGCTGGAACAATGAGCTACACTGTTGTGAGCCACCAAGCTGGAAAAAACTTTTGAGTTAGTCGAGTGCAGAACTGTGACATTTGAGACACAGGTTTGCATCCCAGGCACATAACTTACTCATCATTTGACCCAGAACAACTCGGTTAACCCCAGGTGCTTAATCGTTCTGTAGTTTATTATCTCTAATCAGCCTCAATGTTGTTTGATTTTCCCTGTGTGTGCCTAATACCAGCAACATTCTCTCACTCACTGTCATGTACTGTAAAGAGTTCTGGAAATCAGTTTGTATGAAAGATGCTATATAAAACCAAATTCACTTTGAAGGTTTGCTTAAAGACTAGGCCACTGACAGCTGAATAGTAGTTTCACATATATGTTTTAGTTATTTCAGGATATCCTTTGCGTTTGAACCAATTTCAGCATTTGGAGGTTAATGTATTGAACTTTATGATAACTCTTTCCAAATGTAGAAAACCATTGAAGTGAAATATAATTGTTAACTGTCCAATGTTTTTTCCATGGTGCTTTATCTGTCATTACCTTCTTGTCACATTCTCACATGTCTTAAACTTGCTGGTGACAAGGATTTCATGGTGGCTTCGCCCCATCCTGTGAAATATGTTGCCTTGGATATTTGGCTGTCACCCTCACGTAATATCATTAAAAGAGCTTTCTGCTTCACTTGAAGGACTCGGCTTTTCCTGAGCATGGTTAATTTGTAATTGGTTCCGCAAATAAACATTTAGGACACTATTATGCACTTAAGATTATGCACTTTGCATGCTGTTTTATTTTGATTGTGGAAGTTTGCTGTTGTATCTACCGTAATGTGACTGTTTCACCTTGTCATGCTGTTTGCACCCTCCTGTCTTTATGTGTGAAAATGGATTTCAGCACTCTGAGATTTTAAAGGGTTGTATAAATATAGTAACTATTACTATTTGGAAATGCATTTCTTTCATATGAAAACAAATATAAACATAAAGTAAAAAAAACACATTCCTTTGCTTACTGTACCTATGGTAACTAAAGAAGCCCTTGGAGACTTCTAATGGGTACTAAAGATGACTGGATAATGTGTTATGGGTACTGAATAGTGTTGGGCAAAATTTTTATTATGCTTACAAAATTATGAGAAATTTTCAGTTTTACATTTGTGTAATGTTCATGAAACTGTGACACAACTTGACGTAATTTTGCCAATTATTCTTGTATGCATAGTGCCAGTTTCCCCAAAGTGCACCTTTAAAAAAAAGATTTATTAAAACTGCACAATTTCAGCAAATAGTGCCATTTTTTGTCAGAAAGTACAATTTCAATCAAAAGTGGCCATTTAATAGACATAGTTCTAGTTTAGGAAATTGAGCAAAATTACATGAAATAGATTTTTTTTAAAAGAGTGTGCAAAATGTATTTTTCTAATTTTTTTATTGGCGTTGGTATTACATGAACTGGCATGTACCCTTCCTTCAGACAGACAGTACAATACAAACAATCCTGCCTAGCCAAGTTACTCAATCTGCCACAACCTGCTTCTTAAACAGCCACCTGTTTCACAAGAGAAACTTGGGAAACACATCATTTTTAGACACCTTACAACTAATAATTTACATGTTCTCTGCATTCAGGTTTACCCTTTTTCACAATACCTACAGCATGGACATTAACTTGAAAACAGGCACGCTGTAACCTACTGTATTCTTCATCTGTTTCAGCTGCCTATGCATGACATTACAATCCTGTTCATGCCATCATAATCATTTCCACAGCAATGTATTCTGATGTCACAAGCAGAGGATTGTGATGTCAGCCGTAAACAAGTAACCAGAGTTGAAAAGACTGTGATTTTGAGCTAGGTAGCTGTGCTGCCAGCCTTGGTGATGATTATGTGACAAATGAGGGACTGCAGCAATCCGGGGAGCTTAGGTGGGATCAGGTTATGAAACACCTAAAGTCACATGTGCATCAACAGCCTATCAGATGAGCATAACCCAGTCTGTAAACAGCTAGGGATGCTGTAAAGAGATGCAAGGTATTGTACAAACAGAGTTTAACAGACTGTGATCTTTTTCACTTGTTAAAGGGCATAGTTATCATAATCACATGTAAGTTGAAGAGCTAGTATACTGCCTAAAACTAATATTAGCTTTTAAAAGAAGTCAGCTATTACCTTTTACATCTGAGGTACTTTTTCTTTTCCCTGTGGCTAATTAGAAGATTGTTTACCTGATGTTAGTAGGTGTGATGTGTGGGACAATACTTTGCCAGGCAGCTTACATACCTATCTCTATTCCCTCCCCACTGCATCATCTGCATTGTGACCTCACTGACTGACACCACTGCTGCTCAGAAACAGCCTCTCACTGGCTGCCAGGTCACTAACCTGTGATGTCACTGTTAGTGAGATCAGAATGTTAATGATGAAGTGGTGGGATAGAGATAGATATGTCAGCTGCCAAGGCTATGAGCAGTTCCACACATTCAGCACAATAAAGCTTGCCTTTTAAAGGCAAGCCATGTTGTCCCTTGGCCCAGCCAGAAAGAGAAAAAGAAAGGGGGGATTAGTGATGTCACAGGATGGAGGGGTAATAGGACCAGGGCTAGGTACTTGCAGGCCATTGGCCAGGGGGAGGGGCCACCAGGGGTCCTGATCTGGGGTCCTTTAGGGCTATTTAAGGGCAGGCACCCCAATGGAAGCCCCTTTCTTGCTGTGAAAATTCAAGATTGAATTTCAGCACATCATTGGCAATATGAGGTAAGACACCAAGGGGCCTGGGGCCTTTAGGCCACAGGTAGCCCTGTGCTTGATTTGTTTTTATGTTTGGAAAGGAACATGACTGTTAGAAGGCCAGAGAAGACAGTTCTGCTGGTCCGTTGGTGTTTGTTTTGCACTATTTCTGCCTGTGCCCCTGTGTAATTTGATTTATTTCAGGTAGTCCCTGGCTGAGGCCACGTGGAGCCAGAAGCAGGGAGCAGGTTAGGCTGGTTAAAATAAAAATAAAAGAAATTATAGCACTGTGCATCTGCTGTGAGATAGCGTGATTACTCTGGCTGGTTTGGGTACTTTCTGATAAGGAAGCCTGGGCTGAGGACACATGGAGCCAAGGGCAGTCAGGGGTCAGTTATTTACTGGTTGATTCAGTGGATCTACACAGCTGGCTAGTAGGAAGAAAGGTGGAGGGGTGGCTGACAGAAGCCCAGGCAAGAGCACTGTACATATGATGGTGGTTTTTGTTTGTGGAGGGAATGGGGTTGTATGTTGGGGGAGCTGCGGCGGGGGTCAGTTTCTATTGGTAGAGATATCGTGGGGTGGCTGTGGTCGCTGGTAGCAGGCCAAGTGCGGGGGAGTGGACTGAGGTTGGTGCGACTAGGGCTGCTGTGGGTAGCTCATTCGGTTATTGCTGGGGGAACGGCGCTCCCAGCATTTGGGTTTTTCAGGCCCAGAGCCGTGGGCTGCTTCAGCGGTGTTGGTGCTGCCATGAGGTTGTGCAGGCATAGGGGTAATGGAGTTTTTCGGTTGGTTGGGATGCCAAGAAGGCTGGGGGAGACGGGACCATGTGGAGAAATGGATCACGGGACGGTGCATCCTGAGTAAGGGGGCAAGAAGCTGGAATGGCAGTTGCATTCTAGGGATGGTGGACGGGAGGCCATGTGGCCTCTTAGATCCCAGGGCCCCAGCGGGTGAGACAGGGAAGCCACATGGGCCAGTGGGCCTCAGGGATGCAGGCGGACATATTGGGCCTACCAGCTTTCATGGAAGAACAATAGGAAGTACATGAGCTGCTGGTGGTTAAAAGGGAAGAAGGCATGGTGCATTTGTTGCTACTGCGTAAAATCATCAGCTGGCCATGTGGTTCCAGTACTTTCAGTTTTCCTCCAGTACTGATTGTTTCCAGGGGTCGATTTCCTCATGAGGGTAGTGTCAGCAGTCAAGCCATGATTCAGAAAAGCCCACCATAATGCAGAACACTAATCCTGCTCAGATGGGATAGGGTCCTCCACTCAGTACGTGCGGGTAGGACAAATATAAGGCAGCAGCGGCATTTTCGGAAATCAGCACGAATACCAATGAATTAATGCAGGGACCTCCTGGAAAGGGGTCAGAAGGCCTTGGTAAGCCTCTCGGCTACAAGCAAGAGAGAGGAGGATCAGCAAGAAACCACAAGCTGGGGGGGGTCTTAGTTGGCCAGGACCTTGAGAGCTTATGAGGGGGTGTGGGCAGGTTTCCAGGAGTTCCAGGCCTGGCAGAGCTTGGATACAGCGGAACCAGTGCAGGAAGAGCAAGTAATGCAGCACATAGTGGAAAAGTGGGAAGAAGGGATGGCTCAAGCCACCATGGTGGTCCAACTAGTAGGCATCAGCTGGATGTGTAGGAACTGGGGTGGGCGGATGCAGCAGGGGAAAGGGCAGTCAGGTGGATGGTCATGGGATGGCAGAGGGGGCATGGCGCAAGGCTGGACAGGAGGAGGCCAATAATGGGGCCCTTACTCATGAAGGTGATAAGGGCATTAGACCACATTTGCTGCTTGGTAAAGGAGACCTGCCTGTTCAAGGCCAATTTTGCAGTCATGGCCAGAGGTGCATTCAGGTTGGGGGAGGTGGTGGCTCTCAAGAAAGTGTCTGCCTCCGGGGCATTACAATATGAGAATGTAGCATGTGGGACAGGCTCAGTGGCCATCTGGTTACACAGGTCCAAGACGGACAAAAATGGAAGGGGTACCTTGGTGTCACTGGGTAAACACCAAGGGGAAGGGGTGTGTGCAGTGGAGGCCATGAGAGACTATAGCAGGTCCCATGGTACAAGTGCAGCTGCATGGTTCCAGCATGGAGATGGGTCCCCAGTGACAAGCTTTCAGGTCGGGGCAG
This sequence comes from Neoceratodus forsteri, assembly GCA_016271365.2. NCBI lineage: Eukaryota > Metazoa > Chordata > Ceratodontiformes > Ceratodontidae > Neoceratodus > Neoceratodus forsteri. The sequence goes on from CM028129.1 coordinate 1,131,314,474, forward strand.
TCCTGAGGAAAGCCCTGGTGTTTGTGGGGGAGGAACCCATGGACTTTGCCCCTCATTCATTCAGGATTGGGGCAGCATCCGAGGCAGCCACAAGAGTGAAGACAGTGGAGAAGGTGAAGTGAGTGGGGCAGTGGAAATCCAACTGTTACAGGAGATATGTGAGGTGTTGAATAGCCCATGTTCCTTTCTTTCCACAGAGGGCTCAAAGTGGCAGGTGTGGATTATGGGGCACTTGTTCATCTACTGGGCAGAGAGGTTTGCGGCCGCCAGGAGGAGAGGACCGCAGTTGCGGCTGGATATGGAGCACACAAAAGTTCAGTGGAAAGGCATCAGGGCATGCGCAAAGGCCCAGCTGTTACCTTTGTTGGAGGAGTTATGGGTGTGGTGGGCCAGGCCCGACTGCATTATAATTCACCTGGGGGCAATGATTTGGGGGAATGCCATGGGGACCCTGTTGAAGGACATAACAGACTTTGAGAAGTTAAAGAATTGGTGGACGCGGGTGGTGATCGGTTGGTCCGAGGTCACCTCGCGGTGGGTATGGCGGGGAGCTAAAGCGATTAAAGCAATAGAGGTAGCACAAAAATGCCTAAATAGGAAGGTAGCCAGAGTGGTTATGGAAATGGGAGGGGTACACATTCAGCATAAGGATATTTCATTTGAACAGGCAGATGTGTACAGATCAGATGGGGTGCACCTGTCAGAATTTGGCATGTGCTTATTCCTGCGACCTTTTGGGGACCTGGTTGATGTGGTAAATAAGAGGGGCCCACGATAGTTAGCCTGCAAGGGGAAGCCCCATCTTTCATCGCAAGTGGAGATGGGTCAATGGAAAGGGGTGGGACCAGGGTGGGAGGAGGAAGGAAGAGGGGAGGGGTAGGCAACCATGGGCTGGGGACAAAGGGACCAAGGCATGGGAATAAGGGGGGGAGGGGGAGGGATATAGAGCTAGGGAGCGGATTGCTGTGTCCACACCTAGTGGGGAAGGAATCCGAGTAAGTTATGGTACCTGGTTGTGATAATGGAGGGGGGAGTCGGATCATAGTGTCTGGACCCCAAAGAGCAACATGAAAGGAGAAGGACCAGGAGGAGAGGAGGAGAAGAACAGCAGGATGGAAGACATTGGACTGTACACCCAAAGCAAAGAAATGGACTGATACATCTAACGGTAATATTGACTATTGTGTTACCAAAATATTGGGAAGTAATGATTATAATGTGTGCCTTTAAAATAAATAATGCCAATGAGCATTCAAAGGTTAGAGGTCATGGAAGTGATTTATTTCTGGGGGGGATCAGAGGACAATAAAGCTTGCCTTTTAAAGGCAAGCCAGGTTGTCCTTGGCCCAGCCAGAAAGAGAAAGAAAGGGGGTTTAGTGGATATCACAGGAGGGGAAAGGGCACATGAGCAGGGCTATGGTACTGCTGGCCAGGCCAGGGAGGGGCCACCAGGGGTCCTGATCTGGGGTCCTTTAGGAATATTTAAGGGCTGGCAGCCCAAAGGAAGCCCTCTTCCTTGCTGTGAAAATTCCCACCCACCTTCCCTGGCAAGAAAAGAGATTTTTTGAAATGGGGATGGCACACAAAATGGGAGGCAAAGAAGGAGGATGGTTGCCTCAGTGGGGCCCTCCTAGGGCCGGGAGAGCTGCGGAAGGGCAGCTGGGGGACCGGAAGGCTAGTTGGAGCCTTGCCAGCAGAGGATAAGAGAAGGGAGAAACAAGGAAGAGGGGGGAGAAAAGGAGGTGGGACTGGGGAGAGGAGGCAGGAAGGGGGGAGGGGGTAGGCACCACGGGCTGAGGACAAAGAAACCCAGGTGTGGGAGTAAGGGGGGGAGGGATACAGAGCTAGGGGGTGGATCGCTGTGTCCGCACCTAGCGGGGAAGGAGTCTGGGTAAGTTACGGTACCTGGTTCTAGTGATGGAGGGGGAGCTGGATCATAGTGTCTGGACCCCAAAGAGCAACATGAAAGGAGAAGAACCAGGAGGAGAGGAGAAGAAGAGCAGGATGGAAGACACTGGACTCTATGTCCAAAGCAAAGAAATGGACTGATATGTCTAATTGTAATATTGACTATTATGTTACCAAAATATTGGGATGTAATGATTATAATGTGTGCCTTTAAAATAAATAATGCCAGCGAGCATCCAAATGTTATAGGTCATGGAAGTGATTTATTTCTGGGAGGATCAGAGTACAATAGTATCACATAGAAGGCTTTCTAATGAGCAAAAGGAAAAAGAAAAATACAGTACTTCAGAAATAAGTTACAACTGACTACTTAAAACTTATATTTTCCTTTCTGCAGCTGTTATGGCTCCACGAGCACCGTAACTAAAAAACATACATGAAATATAAGCTGAAATGACTATAAATGTTTTGAAAAGTTTCCCACAGATGTCAGGGGCTTTTGAAATAGAGTTGGTATTTTGAGTGACTAGCCCCCTTTCTACCTGAACAGGACTATCCAGTCTAAGTAGAGTAGAGTAGATATGAAGTATACCATTGGACTGGATACTGTTCAGCATAGGGTCTTAGTTGACTGCCTGAGGAACATATTATAGCTAGAATATCTGGAAGCATATTGAAATAGTTTTTTTGCTTCCCATCGGTCAGTTGTTTTACGGAATTTTAGATCTTCCCCGCAGGACACTGAGTAGGTTTGCTTTAGTCCCATTTGTTGTTCACAATGTTTATGCTTCCACTTGTAGAACTGATCTAAAAGTGAGGCAGCTGGCTACAGTTGCGGCAACAGACATCGCCAGATATTTCCTGAAATGTCTGTGATATCTCTGGAGAAATTCCCTGCCTGCCTGCAGTACTACTATGAGCCACCAAAGAGAATCTTTTTAGATATACTGCGAAGTATCAGAAAATACCTGAACATATCTATGGCTGCAACTGTAGCTGTTTTGGAAGAAGGTTCAGCCAAGATTGGACTATACTTGGCATGCAGGGAACTGAAGATGAACTCTGATAAGATGGTGGTGATACTGGTGGGTTTAAACAGCTTGAGATCAGTTCTCTTAAACAACCTTGGACTGCCCTCTATGAATGTGTTTCAGCTTGAGGTTTAGTGGGTTGTACACAATCTGGATGTTGTACTGGATGAAGGGTGTGCTCTGAACAGTGTTTGTGATTGTCCAGTGTAGCTACTATCATCTGAAAAAACACTGCTAGGTCGCACCCTTATCTCCATCCAGATGATCTTACCAGGGCCTTCCTGCAAATGTAACCCACTGCCTTTAGTTAGAGCAAAATGCAGCAGCTCATCTCCTTATTGGTAACAGTAGGAGAGGCCATATTGCACCAGCACTTCAAAGAGTGCACTGGCTGCCAGTTAGGCGGAGAATAAATGTCAAGGTTCTTATGTTAACTTATAAGACCTTGAACAGTCAGGGCCCTCAGTATGTTCTTTATCATGTGTTTATGTCAACATTCTTTCTGGTGGCCATACTGTATTCTGGTGGCTACCTACAGCCCCATCATCCACCTCAACTGAGACTTCTCTCACTTCTTACCGTCATGGGTGGGTGGGTGCCTCAGAAGATGATGCATTGCTTGCAGGGTGCCACTGTTATTTTGCTGTTGGAGGGTTTGTCCTCCAGACTTTTGCCCATTGTACCCAGACCAGTGTGCATGGAATGGTGTGCATGTCCTCCATGAAGATACAGGGACACCATAGCACCCACACCTGGCTAATCAGGTGGGCAACCACTGGTACACCACCTAACTTATGCTAGGTAGTGGGCATGCAACAGTATGTGCTGTCCTCCCCCTCTCTGAAGGAGATGCTCAATCCTCCTTCCACCAAACAGTTCCTGACAGACCCTGGTCTGTTTCTAAACCCGGGTCACTGGCATGGCAGCAGGTGAGATGCAGAGCACCTCAGCCCTCCATGCCACTGGGCCAGCCTCAGTATGCTACTGACCTGTTGACCACCCACTCAAACATAAGTATTAATACTACAGAGTTGTGTTCTATGCATAAGAAGTTGGATTGAGATTCCTCGTCTAATTTATAATGAGCAAAGACGGAGCCTTTGGGATAGCTGCCCCTAGGCTCCGGAACACACTCCCTTTGGGTATTAACATGGCCCCTTCTTTAAGCTGCTTTAGGACTTGTTTACAAACTCTGTTATTTAAATCAACCTTTCCTAATTCTTTATCTGATTTGGGATTATTTAAATCAACCTTTCCTAATTCTTTATCTGATTTGGGATTATTTACTATAACCCATGGAGAAGGGATTATCTCTGAAGATTTAAACATATGGCATTACTGCTTATTTATTAAGTTAATGGGGATATATTGTGTTTGGATCTTTGTTATTGGGCTTGTTTTTTGATGTGTCGTGAATTGTACAATTCCTTAAACTTTGAAAAGATGTTTAAATATCTATCTGTCTGTCTGTCTATCTGTCTATCTACCTCTTTCTCTACATATATATATATATATATATATATATATATTTATATATTATAGTGGCACAGTAGTGCCACTATAATTAGGGTTGCCCAGCCATGGCCACTTCTATGTTAAACCCAAACATTTGCACTTTAATAACTTTGCAACCTTTCAACCGATTTGCCTGCAATTTTGCATGCACCATCTAGTATCATAGATCTCTGGATGTGTGGTTGCAGAGCTGCGGAGTGCCAAAAAATGTAACAAATACCAATTTTTTGGCAAATTCTTTGCTCGGGGCTATGGCCCAAACGGTTTGGGGCTCTGGTCTGAAATTCTCAGGGTACGTGAGGTCTGGGTCACTGATGTGCGTTTTGAAGGATTGGTGAAAAAAAAGATTAATCCATTCAAAAGTTACTAAAGATTTAAGTTTCTCATTATAACCTATGGGAAAAAATATATGTGCCATGCGAAAGCACATTTTATTTTCACAAAAGCACCTTCTTCTGTCACAAATGGGCTCAGTACTGTCATGCGGATGCCATCTTGTTTTCAGTTAGCAATGGAGAAAAAACATTGTAATTCAAAACATAATGGCCCAGATATTCAAAAGGGTTGCGCCATGCGCAACAGGGTTGCGCGTGCGCAACTCCAAAATTGCGCCATTCTGCGATATTCAGAAGGAGCCAGTTGCGCCACCGAAAACATGCTGAGCAACAGCGCAATGAAATGAAGGCATGCGCCGGCGAAGGCGGGTCCATACATAAGTGCGCAATGCGATGATTTACACTGCGCAATGCGCAAAGTAGCTCAACCGGAAGTTGCGCGGTAGTGGAATTGAGCCAAAAAAAAGGCTCAAGGAAGTGGCGCAAGAACCCTAGCAGGCCACAAACTGGGGAGAGACAGAGACAGAAGCTGGAAGGGCAGACAGGGACAGTGGGTCCAGGAGGACAGAGAGGCCAGCGGGGTGTCTGGTGCAGTGGAAGCAGCAGTGGGGCAGCGGGGTAACACAGGAACAGCAGCCGGGGGCAGAAGCCAGGAGATGGACAGTGCCAGCTTCCACATGGAAGCTGTAATGAGGGGTGAGACACCATGCTGCAGGGGCGTGGCGGAGGGCCGTGACTCTGCCCCGACAGGGTGGTATCGTGCCCGCCTCAGCTTCGAGCTGTACACAGGCGTCGAGATCGTGGCCCGGTACCGCCTGAACAGGGCAATACTGAGACGGCTCTGTGAGCTGTGCAGTGATGTGATGCAGGCACCCTCACAACGGAGTCACGCTCTGTCTGTGGAGACCAAGGTGACAGCCTGCATGTGCCTGCTCGCCACGGGCACCTTCCAGAGGCCGACAGGTGACACCACAGGCATTACACAGTTGGCCACGTCACGCATCCTCACCCAATTCCTCAGCGCACTGCTGCCTCATGCTGCGGAGTGCATCCATTTCCCCAGCACCGCGGCAGAGCGTACAGCAAACATGCAGGAGTTCCACAGGGTAGCACATATGCCTGGCGTGCTAGGGGCCATAGACTGCACCCATGTGGCCATTCGCACGCCCACCTGGCCCCGACGGCCAGGCATATCGAACCGAAAGGGTTTTCCAGTGTCAACTGCCAGGGTGGTGTGGGATGCCACTGGGCGCATTATCAATGTCTGTGCACACACCCTGGCGGCACATGATGCCTTCATATGGCACCAGTCTGCACTGTGCCATCGATTCGAGAGTGGGGACATCCCCACGGGTCATCTAGTGGTGAGTACACATGGCGAATGCAAACTCTGGGCAAGGGTGGAATGACACAGGTGCCATGGTAGTGGCACACAAGGATATGGGCAATATGGACCTGACATGACACTGCTCTCCACTATCTCCACACAGGTGACTGCGGATACCCACTCCGGTCCTGGCTGCCCACACCGTACTGGCGCCCCACGACCCCAGCGCAGCTATGCTTCAATGAGGCACATGCCGCAACACGTAATATCATAGAGCGGGTGTTTGGGATGCTCAAGGCATGCTTCCGATGCCTAGACACCTCCGGTGGTGCCCTACATTACAGCCCCCAAAAGGCCTGTGGGATATTCCTGGTCTGTTGCATCCTGCACAACATGGCCAAAGACCATGGGATAGCCATACAGGTCGAAGAGGGGGACAGCGATGAGGACGCCAGTGGCGCCGGTGATGTTGGTGATGAGCAGCCCCCCCTAGGACGGTGGGACCCCCGACTGACCCGGCAGGCCCAGCTGCACCGGGACACCATTGCAGAAGAGCACTACGCCCAACACAGGTAAGTCAAGGGGACATGTGCAGGCAACACTGTCCATGCGCAAACCACAGGCACACAGGGGAACACACCGTGCATGAAGGTCAGGGGAGTTGAAGGTTCCAGGCATACCAACACACCATCAGGAAGGGGTGAGCACTCATATGGACACACACATACACCAGGCAGCGTCCATGGGCAGAAGCACAACACTGCGGAAATGACATTGCCAACACACAGCACCACCGACCACCCCCACCACCTGTACTGTCCAAGTACGTGTGTCAGGACCTGGGCACCCTTGCACCTTGGTGTACAGTGCAATGCAGGCATCATCATGCACACGCACCTGTGGACAGCAGTTGGGAGAGTGTACAGGTGGTCCGTGTGTCAGCGTGGTGAGCAGAGCACCCAGCAGTGCACTGCCCACCATGACACACATTGCACACAGGGCAGCACCAGACAGGGCCCGCACTGGGAGACAGCTCAGTCATGTAGCACTGTCCCACGGCCACCACGGATGCGTGGGCGGCCCGCCGTGGCCCAGCAGCACTGGCAGGCTGAGCAGGGGCCACATGGGGTGGCGCTGTTGCACCACCAGGGGTCCCACTGCGAGAACGCGACCTTGCCCGCACAGGGGTCTGCATCATGCCGAACAAACATGCACCAGGGGTGCTCGGGATGCCCACAGCAGAACCCGGCGTCGACAGGCCTGGTGTCGCCTGACACCGGCAGTGGAGGCGACTGTGGGTGTGCGGTACAGGGCACCTGACAGTGTGCCCAATGCATCAGCGACAGAGACCACTGCCTGGGTCAGCCTGTCAATGGCGGCGGTCACATCCGTCCGCATAAGGACCAGCTCGGCTCGGTCCCGAGCACACTCCCTGCTGTGCGCTCCACGGACACAGACAGTGCCTCCACGGACCTTGCAACCCACCCCTGCAGCTGTACTGATTCCTGCAGCAGGCGGGTGTGCACGTCCAATGGGTACTGTGCCCCAATGGCATCGTGACCCCCAGGGTGTGGACGGTCCCGGTGCACAGCACCCCTTGAGGGTGGGCGCTGTTCGCCAGGACCAGGTATGGGCGGATCAAAGGGCGGTGGACATGTGCCACTGCTTGACACTGTACCCCCAGACCTGGTGTTCGACTGCTGCTGCCGCCCCTCCAACTGCTGAGCCCCCAGGTCCACCTGTTCCACCTCCGTGCTGGCAACAGTGCCGGACACCTGCACAGCCACTAGTGCTGCCCCACCGGTGCTGACAGGCACAGCCTGGTACTGTGCCAGCATGCTGGTACACAGGTGTGAACCAGGAAGGCCCAGGGGCACGTGCTGGCCTGCCATGTGTCCGTCATGGGACACACACCTATCACTGCCATTGCAGGCCTGCTATCATCAATGGTGCAGGTACCCACTGCCATAGGCACAGCATGCTGGCATACCTACATGCCGGACTGCTGAGACACAGGCTGTGCACCCCCCGCACCCGTATCACTGACACCAGAGTTGTTGGCCCAGCGTGCATGCTGCTGCAGTGCCTGCTGGCTGGTGGTGGAGGTGGATGGTCCCTCCTCCACGTCCAGCAGGTCTGCATCACTGTCTGGACCCACCACCACCACTGTCTCCTGAAGACGAACAGGATCTGTAACAGAAAGAGAGTACATGTGAGTGCATGTGAACAACAGTCCCCCCAACACCACCACCATGTCATACCGTGCAGTGATGGGCTTCCACCTGTCTGGAATCCTCCGCCTGGTATGCCCGCAATGGCACTCGGCTGCATGGCCGCGACCAGTGTCTCCTCCGTTGGGGTCAGCTGCAACACCACTGGCGGGCCCCACCAGTCCAGCCGCGTCACGCGCCCTGAAGGCTGCCACCTTCTCTCTTCCAGCCCTGCGTCCTCCCCATCTTCTTCTTGCATTCCTGCACGGAGCGCTGGTGGCTTCCGTGCAGGTTGACGTGCCCGACTACCCCCTCCCATGCAGCTGCACGTTCCTGAGGGGTGCCCCTCCGTCCACTCAATAGTGGCTCATCCTCCAGGTAGGCCTGGAAGAGGGCCTCCGTCTCTGCCGCTGTGAAGTTCGGCCTCCTCCTACGCCCACCATCCTCACCCTCAGCTTGGCTCTGGTCAGTCATGGTGATCTGTATGGGTGGAAGTGGACACCTGTCACTGTGCAGTCGACAGCATTTCCCCATGAGCATAGGTGCCGGCCGGGGGGCGGAAGCCCCCCACGTTTCTTCTCCGTATGGCAGATACTGATAGAAAGGGTGCCCTTTGTCCCTTTCTAAGTGCCCTTTTCATTCTCAGCCCCCTCAGCCTTTATCATCCTCCGGCACCCTTGCCCATGAGCATTGTCCTGAGCATCACACAGCATGTAACTCACCTCTCACCTGCAGTAACCGAATCTGGCCAGCACAACCCACTGTCGCATTTTTATAGCACAACACATGCAAATGAGTGGGCGCAACTTTAATGACATGCTAATCGCGCCACCGCGTTCGCAGATGGCTGCTCAATGATTTGCATATGTCAGCTGAATATCGCGGTTGCGCTTTGCGCAATACAGAAGGGCCGGCTGAGCCCATGGGCGCAGATTTGTGCTTGCGTACGCTACACTGCGAATGCGCATGCCCAGACAGCTTACTTACGCGCTCATCATGCTGCAGACCTGCTGAGCGCGATAGGCAATTCAGGCCATGGCTACCATTGTGCCAGTGGCGCACAGCACTGGGCACTATATGGCGCGTGGCACTACTGCGCAATAGTCCACTGTGGCACTGGTGCGCAGCTTGGCGGTCGCGCGGGATGCCTATCGTCGAAGGCGTGCTGCGTAACCTTGCGTCGTGCCGTGACCTTGTGTATGCCCTTTTTCCCTGGCGCTGTTCGCATGCCATGTGTCGTCCCTATTGCGCTGTCTGGTGCACAGCTATGTGAGTGATGGCGCTGTTCGAACAGCGGATTGGAGCCTGTGGTGGTCTATTGCGCAACATCTCCACGTGGGGTTACAGTGCAGCGGAGCGCCATATTGCCTGCTGTAAACTGGCTGAGATGGCTCGGAGGAGGGCAGTGAGTTGGAGCCCACTGGAGGTGGCCAACCTGGTGGCCCTGGTGGAGCCCCACTGTGAGGCACTCTATGGTGAGGCCCCCCTCACCACGCCTAGGACGCACTTGTGGCAGCAAGTGGCCACTGACCTGGTGGAGGTCACTGGATGGGGCCGGTCTGCTGAGCAGTGCCGGCACCGATACGGTGACCTCCGCCGGAGGGAGCAGAACTTGTTGGCCAGGCTGCGGGCACGTGCCAGGCGGGGCATGGTGCCTAGGCCAGGTGAGTGTACCATCTATGCACCTATATTCTCTGTAGGGGTGTGTGTGTGCTTGTGTGGCTGTGCATAGGTGATAGCTTGGACACGGTTGGCTGTGTCAGTGTGTGCAGCTGTGCGATGGATGGTTATGGCTGTGTGGGCGGGCACTCTCACTGGGGCAGGGGGCACTCTGCTTTAGAGTCACACTGATGCTTGTCTCAACATATGTCTCCCACAGGCCGGGATCTGAGGATGCAGGGCCGGGATGAGGAGGGCCGTGCCAGGGCCCCGGTGGCAGCAGGAGTCACCCCCCGGATAGAGCAGCAGCAGCAGCCGCAGCAACAGCAGCAGGGGCAACAGCGGCAGACAGAGCTGCTTGAGCAATGTGAGTATCATGACTTCATGGATGCTACTGCATGCTGTGGGGAAGTCCACTAGCCCTGCACAATACAACCATGCAGGAAAGGGGAGGTCATAATTCCACTATACAAGACACTAGTGAGGCCCCACCTGGAGTACAGTGTACATTTCTGGAGACCATACCTACGTAAGGACGTAGAGTGGCCAGGGAAGGTTCAGAGGAGGGCAACAAAGATGGTGCATGGCTTGCATCACGGGTCCTATGACGACAGGTTGAAGGAACTGAACATGTACTCCCTGGAGGGGAGGGGGGAGAGAGGGGATATGATGGAGACATACAGGTATCTTACAGGGGATCAGGGTGCAGGACACACTTTTTGAAGTGAAAAAGATGTTCCAGGACTAGAGTGCATGGGATGAAGTTGGAGGAGGGACGATTCAGAGGACACATGGTGATGGACTGTCTTCACAGAGCGGTGGTGGACAAGTGGAACACCCTGCCAGAGGAAGTGGTGAGGGCTGACACAATCACGGGATTTCAGACTGCGGGGACAGACATGAAGGAATTCGGAGATCAGGGTAAGGGCAACAGACTTTAGGGAAACAACGTGAGCTTTCAAGCTCATATGGACAGACTGGGTTTGCCATCAGGCCCTTATCTGACAACACTGTCTATGTATCTATGTATGTAGGCACGACACAGGTGACATGCATCACTGTGCAGTATCACAGCACGTCTGTGTATCGTCACTGGTGGTCAGGCATGCACTGGGCACATGGCTGTATAACTGGCATCGCACCCGTTGCCGTCACTTGCCAGCCTTGTTTGTACTGTGATGGGCGTGGGCGGTGTGTGTGGGCAGTGGTGCGCATAGCTAGTGCCGCCCTGTTTTGTGATGGCCATGTGCATGTTCACTGTGGAGCAGGTATGCGCCATCACAGGTCGCGGGACATTGGGCTATAGCTTGCAGGTTGGGTGGTGTTCAGGGTTGTGGTCAGTCACAGCCATTGACTGTGTTCCCATTTTCCTGAGGCCTTGAGGTTCTCTGGCGCATTGGGAGGGATGTCCGAGCCTGAGACAGCTGCTGGAGGACAACCAAGCCATCCTGTCCATCCACAGGCATGGCCTTCGGAGGAGCGGCATGGGACGGGCCAACACCAGCCAGGAGGACGGGCGGCCAGCGGACCATAAATTGTTCTTACCTTCCCACTTCTCCCATCCCTACCACCCTGCCTTCCTCTCCAAGTTTGTAATCCCTACCCTTGACCAACCCGACCTTGTACCCATCCCCCTTGTAAATAGTTCTGGTTGATTGTTTTGTACTTTACTCTTTGAGAATACATTTATATTTTGATATGAATGCTGTGTTGGTCTCTGATTTGCAGCTGGCTATGGTTGCTCAGTTGCAGTGGTGTACAAGCCATCTGGGGTGGTATGGTTCTGGATACATGTGTGTGTGTGTGTGTGTGTGTGTGTGTGTGTGTGCATGGGGAGGTATCACCAGCATGGCATTGACTTTCTGTTGGTCTTGCCGTCTGCTGCCACCCACTGCTGGGTGCACAGGGTGGATCTGGCTTGTATGATTCTCTGCAGCACGGGGTTGACGTGTGCCAGGGGGGATGCATGGTGTTTCCTGCAGTGCCAGTCACTGCACATGGGTGGTGTCTTGGTCACGGTGCAGGTGTGCTGTGCGTGCAGGGGGCTGATGTGCACTGGTTGTCAACCCCTGTGTGTGGCACTCTCGCCTGCCAGTGGTTGTGCTGGGGTGTCATGGCTCTGCTATGCTTTGTTGGCTTGTCCCCATGGGCATGTGGATCATCCGTCCCACCCCAGTGATGCTGTGCTTGGGGTGAGCAGGTGTGGTGTGGGTTCTGCAGTGTGTTCCTGTGCCCATGTGGCATGGCTGGTGGGGCCCCAGCCTGCCTCCTGGATGTGCAGTTCCATTGCTCTGGGGGGCTGAGCTTGCGCTATGGCAGCTCTGGAATGCTCAGCTGAGCTTCCTGGTTGCTCCATAGCGCAACATTTGGGCTCAGCTTCTCCTTCCTGGTTGCGCGATGGCGCAGTATGTGCGATATTCAGACGCTGGTTGCTTGCGCAATTTGCTCTGCTCCATGTTTGAATATCGCACCTGTTGCGCACTTGCGCAACTGGTTTGTGCTTGCTCCTGCTGTTCAAAATCAATCAATCAATCAAAATCTTTATTTATTCAGGCGAACATCATTGAGCAAAGCTCATTTACAAGATGGACCTGAGTGGTCATACAAATGAGGATACAAGTATTATTACATTGACAAGAAATAGAATAAATAGCAATACAATGGCATGAAATGATTATATACAACAATTTACATATATACAAGTAACAGTAGAACCATTTAGCCTGTAGGAAAAAAGGGGACAGAGGGTATAGCAGGCATAAAATAAAGATAATATGGTCTAACTAGTTTTTATGAGAATATAATAGGTGATTCGGAAGAAAGAAATAGAATTAATATAATGGATGGAAAAAGGAAGGTGAGTCAGATAGGTAGGAGATTAGGCTTTATAAAAGCAATTGCAGAGCTCTGGAAAAAGGGCGGAGAACAATCTTTTGAAGGATGCCAGAGGTAGTAGGCTATCTAGCTTCATGGATTTTTGGAGAGAGTTCCATGCAACTGCTAAGGAATAGCTGAAAGCAGCCCTCCCATACCGGGTGCAGGCATTGGGACCTTTAATATGATGAGTTTACTGATCCTTAAGGTGTATGGCCTAGTTGTAATTTGGGTAAAGCAATCAGTGATATAGGTGGGTAGTTTGCCTGTTAACGCTTTGAATATCCAGATAACAGCATTCCTATTTCTTCTGTGTTGCAATGATGTCCAGTTGACTGCCATATAAAGGAGCAATGATGGGTGCTGGAGGAAGGTCAGTAATAAATCTTATGGACCTGTGATACAGGGTGTCCAGTTTATGTAAGAGATGACTTGAACAATGGCAGTAGAGAAAATCAGCATAATCAATGAGGGATAGGAATGAGGCCTGAATTAACCTTTTTTTGGAATCACTGTTTAGGTAATGTTTTATTCTAAAAAATAGTCCGAGCCTCTGTCTTAGCTTTTTAAGTAGCTCTTCAATATGGACAGAATAGTCAAGCCTGTTGTCTATCCAGACTCCAAGGTATTTGAAGTTATCAACAAATTCAAGCTTCTCTCCAAGTAAGGTGGATAAATGTAGGGTGTTGGATGCTGGGGTAGTGGTAGTGCAATTCTTTGTGGCAAAGAACATAGCTTTTGTTTTTTTTGCATTTAGAAGTAGTTTTTTGTCAAGTAGATTGTGCTGCAGAATGGAGAATTCGGATTGTAACAGTTCACAGGCTTTGGAAGGTGAGGATTGCTGACATGTAATACAGTATCATCAGCAAACAGATGAATGTTAGATTGAGTGAGGTTGGCATCAATATTGTTTATATAAATAGCAAAGAGGATAGGGCCAAGAATAGAGCCTTGTGGTACGCCCTTAGCAGTGGTTTTGAGGTGGATAGGTAATTTCCATTTCAACCAGTTGTGACCTATCTGAAAGGTAATCCTTAAACCAGTTGAGTGATAGGGAATCCAGGCCTATTGAGTTAAGGGAGGTGATTAATAAGTCATGATCCACTGTGTCAAAGGCTTTACTCAAATCCAGAAACACAGCACAGGTAAAATTTTTCTTGTCCAAGTTAGTCTGCCAATCGTTGGTTACCTTGGCTAAGGCAGTAATGGTGCTATGCTTTGATCTAAATCCAGATTGTGCAGAATTTAGAAGGTTATTGTTATCCAGATAGTCCCTTAACTGAGAGTTTACTAGTTTTTCGAGCATCTTAGATAGTACTGGTAGGATGGAGATAGGTCTGTAATTGTTGAGATCCCTAGTATCACCAGATTTGAGTAGTGGAACTACTTGAGCTGTTTTCCAAGTAGATGGAATGGATCCAGTAGTTAGGGAAAGATTGAAGAGATGAGTGAGGGGGGCGCAGATAAGACATGCGAAGCAATTTTCAGGAAATAGGGATCCAGGGAGTCTGCACCTGCACTCTTAGTGGTGTCTAAGTTAGAGAGGAGATCTTCCACTTCTTTCACGGATATTGGGATGAAGGAAAAAGTTGAAGTGGCCATTTGACCCACAGTAGTTTGCAGGTTCAAGGAAGATCTCAGGATATTTGCAGGTGATGAGTCAAATGCTAGGCCAGCAGTGGTGAAGTGAACATTGAAGGTATTTAAGATTTCTTGTTTACCTGTAATTTCTGTATCATTTAGTAGCAGTTTGGTGGTTAAGGCAGGAGTAGAATTTTGGCCCTGTTGCGCTAGTTTTGAGCGCAGTTTGAATATCTGGGCCAATGTCCCTTGGTAAACACCAACAGTTGTGTTACCTAATTGGGGCCCTAGGAACATGATCCTGGCTTCAGATTAGTAAAATAATGCTGAGAGAGATTTTTTTTTTTGGTTTTTCCAGTTAGCAATGTTGCAATTTGCGAAAGTACCTGTGCAACACTTTTGCAAATTTGCAAAAGTGTCACACCATTCTTTCGCAAACCGCAACAGCCTTTCACGAAAGCTTTCACAAAATTTGCAAAAGTGTCTCAAATTTGTGAAAATACTTGGAGAAATGGCTGTTTCTTTGCCACTTCACTGCAAATAAACGGTTTGGAGTTTTGGGCTGAAATGTTCAGGGTAGAAAGGGCTTGCCGCACAGATGTGCCTTTTGCTGGTTTTGTGAAACAATTTACATCAGTTCCATAGTTACAGCATTCCAAAGTTTCCAAATTTTCCATAGGCTAATATTGTGGCGGTTGCGGTACCTTTTGGTGCCTATATCTCCAAAACAGTTTGAAATAGGGATTTTTCGGTAAAAAGCAGCTTAGCATGCCTTTAGGTATACCAAGCATGCATGCAGGTTGCCAGGTCATGATTACAACTGCGGTGGATTTTTTTCTAAAGTTCCTATGGTTGCTGAGATATTGCCACATTTGAAGCACAAGTGTTGCTTGTAATGTCTCTAGGCTTGCACTATGTCTCTATATCTATGGGTAGATGGAAGGGCCTGCGCTCTCACATATGGATGCCATTATGCAATAATGGGAGCACAGGTCCTCCATTATGCAGTACTGGGAGCGCAGGGCCTTTGGATGAGGGTTCATTACAATGTCTCTACACTTATGGATATGGGCCCTGTGCTCCCACAAATGTATACCATTATAGAGTGATCACAGTGTGATGGGAGCATAGGGCCCGGAGCATTCCCACAACTACATATGTGTAAGATTACACTTTCTCAAAAAGAAAGGAAATTCATTGCAAAAAACTCTGTTAATGCATCAGTTAGGGTTTCTATTACAGTGACAAAACTCTGGAAATCCGATGTTAGGGTTACCAACCCTACCACCACCCCTGCTCTCCACACACCAGCAGGAGTCGTGGTGTGCCTTGGGGTTGCTGGGCCTAACTTTCACCCCATTCTCCTATACTGTACCATTTCAGCTTCCTGACACATGGAATGGGGTGAGAGTTAGGGCTGACGACTTCAAGGCACACCCAATGTCTGTTGGTGTGTGAAGGGGGGGTGGGGGGTGGTAGGGTTGGTAACCCTAACATCAAATTTCTCGACTTCTGTTGCTGTACTAGAAACCCTAACTGATGCATTAACAGAGGTTTTTTTCAGAATTGAAGATATATATCCCTTAGAACTGGGCAACTGGGTCATTAAAGAAAAAGCACTGAATTACAGCAGTGCAACAAAACTAAACATTTTATAAGATAAATAATATATGACAGAGGGAGTATTATGGTTTTATAAGGTATGCCATTGCTACAGCAACAATTTCATCACGACGAACACTACAGCAACAACAGTGCCAGATCGCTGTAGTGTCGGCGCGGGACCCCAGCACTGCTTTCTTGGGGTATTGCACCTCCTCCCCGAAGAAACTTCGAGCTTGGAGTTGATTAATTTAGTAGCGTTTAGTAGCGTGGGGTGTGGGGGCAGGGCCCCATGAAGAAAAAACAGTCTGAAGTGACTCCTTTTATGTAAACTGCAAATGCGGTCAATATAAAGGAATCACTGTAACATCGGTCAACAACACAACTGTTGACCGACTGTCATGGATCCATATTTATAAGACATATCTGAGCCTTTTTTTCCCGTATGAAAACTACAGACTTAACTATAGCACATCACAACTGATCACAATTAAAAAATTGTAACATCATAAATTAAAAACAACCTACTAATTGGATTGACTTAATGGTTTATGACTTTAAGTACACCAGTTACACATTTACACCACCCTAGTATAAATCAATTTTAATGACTTCAAACTTGATTTATATTAGGATAGTGTAAATGTGTACACCAATTACACATTTACACCACCCGAATATACACCAGTTTTGACATCATTAATCTGAAATGCCCAAACTAATTACTCAATAGTGACATCATCAATACTCATCAGCAAACAAGTAATTGGGCTTAACAGGGTGCATATGTGTGTGTGTGTGTGTGTGTGTGTGATTATAAATACACAGGCCCAGATATTCAAAAGGGATGCGCCAGCGCAAGTCCGAAAATGCGCCATTCTGCGATATTCAGCGGGAGGCGGATGCGCCCCCCAAATCACAATGCGCAAGAGCACAATGATAACAAATGCATGTGCAACTGAAGGGGGAGGAACCATGCATAAATGGTGCAGTGCGATATTCAACAACATGCGCCATGCACAATAGGGGAGCAAACGGAAGTTGCGTGATAGCGGAAATGGTCCAAAATAAAAAGGAACAAGAGAGAGGTGCAAGAATGCTACAGGGAAGCCACATGTTGGTGAACTGCAGGCAGCCACACAGGCACACACAAACTGGGAGCAGGACAGGGCAGGAGCAGGACAGAGCACCTGGAACCATCAGGAACAGGGAAGGTGTGGGGAGCCTGTGCCACAGTGCAGGACAAAAGGGGGAAGTGCCACACAGCACTGAGGGCACAGATAGTGGGCAGTATGGCCACTACAGGGAGGTGTTCCCGGTGCAGGGGGAGTAGCAGCAAGGACAGCGGGGTGAACAGTGAAACAGCTGCCAGGGGGGTTACACAAGCCAGGGACATGGCCAGTGCCACCATCCAGATGGAGGCAGTTATGAGGGGGGTGAGAAGGCAGGCAGCAGGGGGTCACGGCCGTGGAAGGGCCCATCGCCGGTATGCCCCCAACAGGCAGTACCAAGCCCGTACCAGCTTCAAGCTGTACACTGATACTGAGATCGTGGGCCAGTACCGCCTGAACTGGGTGATCCTGAGGCGGCTCTGTGAGCTGTGCAGTGATTTGAAGCAGGCACCCACACGACGGAGTCATGCTCTGTCAGTGGAGACCAAAGTGACAGCTGTCATGTGCCTGCTCGCCACGGGTACCTTCCAGAGACCAAAAGGGGACACGACAGGCATAACCCAGTCGGCTGTGTCACGCCTCCTCACCCAATTCCTCAGCGCACTGCTGCCACATGCTGCAGAGTACATCCGTTTCCCCAGCACACCGGCGGAGCGCACAGCAAACATACCGGAGTTCCACAGGGTAGCACGTATGCCTGGCATGCTCGGGGCAATAGACTGCACCCATGTGGCCATCTGCACGCCACCTGGCCCCGAAGGGGCCGCATACATGAGTCAGAAGGGGTATGCAAGCATCAACTGCCAGGTGGTGTGTGATGCCAGGGGGCACATAATCAATGTCTGTGCCATGCACCCTGGGGGAGCACATGTTGCCTTCATCTGGCACCAGTCCGCACTGTGCCACAGGTTCGAGAGTGGGGACATCCCCACTGGCCACCTAGTGGGTGAGTATGCAAATCATGCAGAAAGACATGTAGCTTGGGAGGGGCATAGTCAGAGGTGACATGGGTACTGGCCTAGATGGCCCATGGCAGGGCAACGCTGATCACCAACCTAATGTCCACCCTCTACACACAGGTGACAGTGGATACCTACTCCGTCCCTGGCTGCTCACACCATACCGGTGGCCCCGACCCCATCGCAGCAACGCTACAATGAGGCACATGCCACCACACGCAATGTCATCGAGTGGGTGTTTGGGATGCTGAAGGCACGTTTCCGTTGCCTGGACACGTCTGGCAGTGCCCTACAGTACAGCCCCTCAAAGGTCTGTGGGCTATTCCTGGCCTGTTACATCCTGCACAACATGGCCAACAACTGTGGGATAGCCGTACAGGTCAAAGAGGGGGACAGCGATGGGGACAATGAGGACGCTGGTGAAGATGGTGATGGGCAGGCCCCCCTTGGTCGAAGGGACCCCCAACTGTTCTGGATGGCACAGCTGCACCGGGACACCATCACAGAGGAGCACTTCAACCAACCCAGGTAAGTCATGGGGCCATGTGCAACCACCAGTGGCAAGGGCACAACCCACAAACATGCATGGACAAACCCCAGGGGTGCATGTCGTTAAGAGAATTAGCCGAGTATGGAACCGCACACACCGTCAGGGATGGGCAAGGTCTAACATGGCACGCGGTCACACACACACACACACACACACACACACACACACACACACCACAAGACATGCACAAAGGGTAGGAGGCACGCCGACCCCAACCGCCACCCCTAGCCACACACACGTCCACAGACCACCACATCCAGTGCCTGTCATTGTGCGTGTGTCAGACGCTGGGCACCATTGCACAGTGGCGGACAGCGCAACGCAGGCATCATCATGCACACGCCACAGTGGACAGCAGCTGGGAGGGTGTGCAGATGGAACATGTGTGTGTGTGTGTGTGTGTGTGTGTGTGCAGGGCCAGGTACCCCACCCGTGCATTGCACATTGAACAACACAATGCACACAGGGCAGCATCAGACAGTAGCAGTGGTGGGAGACAGGTCAGCCATGTGCCAGAGTGCCACAGCCACCACGGATGCGTGGGCGGCCCCGCCGAGACCCGCCAGCAGTGACAGGCTGACCAATGGCCTCATGGGGTGGCACCAACAGTCCCCCAGGGGTTCTGCTGCGTGAACACGACTGTGCTCATGCAGGGGTCTGCAGCACACCGAACATGCCTGCGCCAGGTGTGCTCAGGATGCCCACAGCTGAACCTGGTGTCAACAAGGAGGGTGTCGCACGACGCCGGGAATGGGGGTTGACATTGCACTGTGCGGTGTCTGCGACGCATGGGCAAATAACTGTGTGCCCACTGTGGCCATGGCAGCTGTGATTGTCTGTGTCAGCCTGTCAATAACAGTGGTCACATGCTCCCGCATCCGGTCCATCCCTGCTAGGAGCAGAGTGGTGTCCCTGCTGCACCGCTCCTCTGCCTGGCGCAGAGCCGCACTGAGTGCATCCACCACTGTCACAAGCCGCAACTGCTGATCGACTGATTCTTGGAATATGCGGGTGTGCTCTTCTAAGAGGTCATCTGCCTGATCAGCATGCTGTCCCTCACGGTGTTCACAGCCCTGATGGGCAGCACCCCTTGAGGATGGGCGCTGCACACCAGGGCCAGGCCTGGGCATGTCCACAGGCAGTGCACTGACGCCGCCCCCCGACACTATACCCCCATGGCCATTGGCCGACTGCTGACACTGCCCCTCCGGCTGCCGCTCTCCAGGGCTCAACGGTGCCACCGCAGCGGCCACAACCCCACTGTCCTGGACACACACCAGTGCTGCCCCACTGGTGTAGACAGGCACAGGCTGGGACTGTGATGTCACGCAGGCCTCCACGGCGGCACCACCCAAGACCATGCCCGTGATGTCACCTGCTGTGTGGCCATCCTGTGGCCCACACGTATCACTGTCCATGAAGTGAGCTCCATCATCATCAGTGATGGATCCGGCACCAGCCCGAGTCTCAGCATGCTGGCATCCATGGACGCTGGCATGCTAGGACACGGGCAGGGCCTCCACCGCACCTGCTCCACCAACATCAGCCCAGACAGCCAGGCGGGCCCACTGTAGCCTTGACCCTCGGATGCCTGTGGAGGTGGACGGGCCCTCCTCTATGTCCATGGTATCACCCTCAGTGGACAAGCCCACCACCGCTGACCCATGTAGACGCCCAGGAGCTGTAAGGGAACACAGTAGCATTAATGTATCTGCCCTACCCTGTCTCCCCCCCATTGACAGACCAGGACCTACCATGCAGTGACAGGCTACCACCCATCTGGAATCCACCACCTGGAACACCTCGATGGCACAACGCCGCATGCTGCCAGCAACCCACTCTTCTCGTGGGGTCAGGCGTTGCACGACTGGCTGTTCCCCACCGGTTGCAGCCCGTGCTGCCCTAATGGCAGCCACCTTGTCCTTAATCCTCCGCCTGTCCGTGCCCATCTTCTTTTTGCACTCCTGCACGTACCGCTGGTGGCTGCCATGCAGGTTGATGGCACGCGCCACCTCTTCCAACGCAGCAGCACGGGCCTGTGGTGTTCCCCGCTGTCCACTGAGCAGCGGCTCCTGGTCGAGGTAGGCCTCAAACAGGGCATCTGTTTCTGCCTTTGTGAAGTTAGGCCTCCTCTTCCTCCCACGTCTCTGTTCCTCTTTCTCCACCGCACGATCGCTCATTCTTCATCCTGTGGGAATGACAGGTGTTACCTGTGACTGTGCAGTCCCATGCATGTCCCACACACCACAGTCCACACTCCCAGACAGCATGCAACTCACCACAATAGACTGCAATGACAGACTATGGCCACTGCAGCCCAATGTCGCGTTTTTATAGCGCAACGCATGCAAATGAGGTGAGGCGCAATTATAAGTGGATGCAAATGCAGTATCTGTGCCACTGAATGGCTGATTAGCTGATTTGCATATGCCGGCTGAATATCGTGCTGTTGCGCTTTGCGCAATTGTGCTGAACGTGCTCAAGCAAGGGTGCATTTCTGTGACATGCGCATGCCCGGGGTGATGAAGCCGACGCCTGCCGCGCTACTGATGTGCTGTGCACGGGAGGCAATGCAGGGCACAGCCACCATTGTGCCAGTGGCGCTACTGCGCTGCTCACATGTATGGTGCTCTGGCACTGGGGCGCCGTAGGCGCACTGGGGCCACACCGCGGTAGGCCACTACAGGAAGTGGCACACAGGTGCCCTACCACACTACACATGGTGAGTACCAATCGCGCTGTGGCGGTCCATGCGCAAGAGACCCTTGACCCTGTGCTGACCTCTGCCCCCCAGGGCACCATGCGTCCGCATGGATGCACCTCTATCGCGCTGTTCGGTGACAGCTCGATGGGGAATGACAGCGCAGAACCACGCAGTATCTGCACGTGGCGAACATGCACTACAGAGCGCCATTTTGATACCAAAACTGTACAGGATGGCAAGGAGAAGGGTGCCCATCTGGAGCCAACTTGAACTGGCCAATCTGGTCCAGTTGGTGGAGCCCCATGCCGCTGCCCCATTTGGGGAGGCACCCCTGGACAGGGCCAGGAGTGCGGTGTGGGAGGAGGTGGCGGTGGCCCTGGAGGAGGCCACAGGCATGGCGAGGATGGCGGAGCAGTGCAGGAACTGCTATGGTGACCTGCAATGGTGGGACCCAGACAGGCTTGCCTGCCTGCGGGCACGTGCCAGGAGGGTCATGGTGCCAAGGCCAGGTAGGTGCCCCATCCATACACTGTTAACGCCCATACGGGTATCACGGTGGTATGTGTCCAGCACATGGGAGGGGGGCCGTCCAGTGTTGGCCATGGTGGTGGTATCGGGGTGGGGAGGATGGGTATGGCTGTGTGGGATTGCACACACACGGGGCGGGGGGACTTTGCTACCGGATTGTACTGATGTTCCTCTCTCCATGTTTGCACCCTAGGCCCAGAGGAGCGCCGGTGGGCGAGGGAGAGGAGGCTGCACCAAGATGAACAGCAGGCCGGGAGGGCTGCTGGACAAGACAGGCGCAGGGACCAGCCTGATGATGGTGAGTGCCTTACATCCATGATTACTATTGGATGTTGTGTAACAGGGCGGGCAGCGGGGCATGGCCACCATCCATTGACACCACTGCCATGCACGTAACTTGTTACAGTCAGGACTGTCTAGTGGCACTGCATGTCTGGGAGTGCATCAATAGTGGTCCATGCGTACACCAGGTACATGGCTGTGCCACTGCCTTTGCACCGCATAGCCATGTCACTGAACAGCCACGGTGGTGCTGTGCAGGACTTGGCCAATGGGTGTGTGCAGCCGTCCGCATGGCTGTGTGCGCCTGGGTGGGCAGATCTTGTGGACGCAATCACTGTGGGTGGTCACACACCATCACAGAGGCATGTTCCACGGCCGTATGCCATGCACAGTGGGTGGGCTGCATGGGGATGTGCATTCACGCCTATTGACTCTGCTCCCTTGTCCTGGGTGGACGGCAGCTGCAGGAGATATGGGTGGTGCTGCGGGAGATTCTCCAGGTAGCCTCGGACAGGCTTGGTGTCCGAAGACGTCATGGTGGGAGGAGAAGCCGGAGCAGGGAGCGGGGCTCCCGCTGAGCTTGGAAATGCCCCTGATTTCCCCTACCCCCCTGGACACACCCTCACACCCCTCCTTCCCTCTACCATTTGTTCACCCCTGCTCCTTACCCACCCCCACCTTGTTTGTGTCCCTCCCCCCAAACCTTTGTAAATACTTGTACATAGTTTTGTTTGCTGTTTTTAAATACATTTCCTTTGATATGCCTACTGTGGCTATAGGTGCTCAGCTGCAGTGGTGTGCATGGCATCAGGGGTGGTGCAGTCATGTGCATGTGTGTGTGTCCTTGGGGAAGTGAGTATGGTGTAGGAGTGGCTATCAGTCACTGTCTGTGGTGTGTGTGTGTTGTTCCCTGTGCACTGGATGACTGTGTGTAGTGGTCCACGGTGCATGGTCTGTGTCCATGGCGCACCTGTCAGACCGTCCATGGCCTGTGCAGCTGACAACCTTGCATGTCTGTGACATGCACGGTCTGCTGACATGTCAGTGGTGGCTGTCCATGGAGGACAGCCACTGTACCCGGCACAATGCCGGGTTGCCTCCTGTCACTGGTGTGGTGCATGTCTGCCTCGGGTGACACTGTGGCCTCCGCTGTTGTTGTCCCACCTCCAAGCTGTCGCTTGTGTGTGTCGCAGGTGATGTGCACGACTGTCTGTCACTTGTGCTCCAGGCAAATGCTGGTGGCGTACAGCTCCACGGTGCCTGCGCAGGGTGGCTGGCACTCCTGTGCCATGGAGGGGTGCTGGCCATGTGTACATGGTTTCCATGGACACATGCTGGGGGCTTGGTTGCCCCACTACTGTGTCCCTGTGTTGGTGTGTCCTTGGGTATGGGTGGGTGTTTGTCCATGCACTGTGTTACATCCTGTGTGGTGCATGCTTCCATGCACCACTGTGGGTGTCTGCGCTGGCTGTTGTGCCCAGTGCTGGGTCAGGGTGTGTCCTTGGGAGGGTGTGCAGGGTGCTGTACCACTGGTGGTGGGGTCCGGGGCATGCCCTGTCACGTGTGGGGTACCTCGTGTGCCGACGCATGGTCAGTCTCTCAGCTGTACGTGGTGGCACTGTGTATGCAGTCGTTGCATCGCTGTGTGCTGCCACCCGCTGATGGGTGCTCGTGGTGGGGCTGCCTTGCATGGTTCTGTGGTGCACAGGGTTGCATTGTCACAGTGGGGATGGTGGCATGCATGGGGTATCCTGCACTGGTGGACGCTGCTCCTGGGCAGGGTGTCTGGGGGTCATGGTGCAGGGTGTGCTCTGCATTGGTGGGATGGTGTGGCATGGGGTGGTCGGCCCTCCTTGTGTGCCCATCACAGCTTGCCAGGGGGTGTGCTGGGGCACCATGCCCCGGCTGTGGGTTGGTTGCTGGTATCCATGGGCCAGTGGTTATTCCGGCTCTCCACCGGTTGTGCAGTGCATGGGGTGTGGGGGGCGATGTCTGTTCTGCTGTGTGCTCCTCTGCCCATCTGTGGCATGGGTGGTGGGCCCCTGCATCCTGTCCCTGCGCATCCCTGGTTGTCCTGTTGCACTGCTGCCCTGCTCCACGGGGCATCCCTGGTTGCGCTATGGCGCATCTGAACTGTGCAACTGCACATCCCTGGTTGCGCTATGGCGCAGGTGGCATGATATTCAGTCGTGTGCCACAGGCGCATCTTGACCTGCGCAGTTTTTGAATATCGTGCTTCTTGGCGCATGGGTGCAGTGGATTGCGCTTGCTCCTGCTGTTGCGCACTTTTTGGGCGCAGTTTGAATACCTGGGCCACAATGTTTTTAACTTTCTAACTTCAGTTTCAAAACCTTGATTTTGCAAAACAAAAGCCTTTTTAACATGTTGTTTCCCACTCCAAAAGCTAAAACCACACAGTGCTACACAAACCCTGTTAGAACCAAATACTCTCGGTGTAACCATTCACAACTCACTTTACTTCCCAATGCTTCATGCCACCAAGTTTAGGAAAGAGTTAAAAAGCAGGACTCAGATGAAAATTAGATGTTGTCTCTCAACTCAGATATCATTTTTTAAACAAATGACACTTTTAAAAAGGTAAGGCAGCACAGATTACAAGCAGTTCAAATTCCACAGACCCCAGCAAACACAGTTAAGCTACTTATCTTGCTGCACAATAGACATACATGCATAACTTACTCAGGAAACAGATAGAAAGCAAGACCCGAAACAAAATGCTGCATCTCACTTTTCAGGGCATTAAATGCATTACCCAAATCCAAACACTGTTAACATTACAATAGAAAATAAGCTCACTAACCTGCAGTCATATGCTTCCAAACAGACAGATGCCAAAGCAGTTTTGAAAAAACACTGCTTCAGGCAGTGGGCCCAATTTTCAAAACTGGTGGTAGAGCTGCTGGTGTGTCAGGGATCCTGCATCTGAATTTAGAACCGGTGGGGTCCTGGTGCCACACTCCATGGACTTGCTGCAACTAACCCCATGTGCCAAACAAGCGGCACATGGGAGGGGTTTGACAGAGGTGGCCGGCACCCCCAGGTCACAGAACAGCTGGCCCATCCCTGCGGAAACATGGCACTATGAACAGTGTTAGGCAACTGCCAGGGTTGAACATCAGTGACAGATCATCATGACCCCCATGAAGCTGTTAAACATAATGCTAAATGTTCTCTGCAGTACCATAGTGCCATACAGTTCAGCACAGTGTAATGTGGTATCAGTGTACAACCAGACAGCATTATGTTTCCCAATATGACATCTCATGTGCTGCCTGTCCTTTTTATGTGGCATCCCAGGAAGCACAGTCCAATTCCTTGACTATTAACGTTGTGGCCATTGTTGAAAAATGTTGTGCATCACCAGCACTATGGCTATCATTGCTTACTTGTCCATCCACAAGACAGTTTTTGGTCGTATGGGACACTTTTTGAAGCAACGTGGGTACAGCTGGCTGTGTCTGGAGTTCCATGTTCGAGACCAGAGGGGTGCTAGACCAGCTCTTGGCTGGTCTAACTCTGGCAGGCCATGTGCCCATTGGAGGGGTCTGCAGAATCCCATTATAGAGGGTGCTGCAGCACTGCCTGGAGCAAGCACTCTTCCGCCTTGGTGCACTGATGCATCCATCGCAAGGATGGTGCAAGCCTGGCTGGCATACATGGTCCCCCAATTGGTGCAAGTTGCGTTGTATAATTTGGAATGATGCAAGGTGCAGTGTAGTAAGCCCCTTGCATAATTTCTCAATGATACAAGTACCTTGCATCATTCCCGATGCTCTGAAAATTGGGCCCAGTGTCTCCATCATTCTTTTACAGTCCACACCAAGGTCAGACACATCACTTGCATATCAAAATACTACCCTGCATCAAGCTTAGCTTGTAACAATCACCTACCATGGCAACAATCCACACAATGTTTGCTCCACAAATGCTTAACAACCAACAATCAGCAATCTATCAATCTATATGAATGTAATTCCCACCCTGCTGGAAAGTTTTTAAAATTTGTAAAATCAAAACTTAAAATTATGTAATTTTTCAGCTAACAAAATATATTATATAAAACAAAAGATAACAAAGTGATATACCCTTGTAAAACAGTTGCTCATCATTGGTCAAATGAGCTACTAGGACCACTTGGATTTCTGCTTCATGGTTTATTAGCATATTTGAACAACTTGATGTAACTACTTTACACATACTGTACACTACCAACATTCTATAATTTATTCTATATGTTAATGTGCCTTCTGGTGATTTAAGCCCTTAGCTAAAACCACAGGTTCAATTACAGCAGTTGGTATAGTAAATTAACATAGCTTAATCCCCCTCCTGTTATGTATTATTTCTTCTATAATAGAGGTGTTGTAAAGGACAGCTTCCAGCCTAAAAAAAATAACTCTTGAATGTTTCTTTTGAAGCTCAGCACTATGGCAACAGAGATCATAAATTGCTGTAGCCTGGATCAGAGAGACACTTAAAAAGCTACTGACACCTCGGGTTATGCAACTCATGGCAAGGGGCTGCCTAACCAGAGGACCTAAATTGCACAAAGTTTGAAGTTTTTACTTCAAGCATTAAAATGAAAATTAAGTTACATTATCCTGCGATCTCACTTCTGTGGTCTTGAAAGCCATTCAGCTTCTGCTGTAGCCTCACCCCTAAAATCAGCATTTTGATGACGTTAAGTAGGGAAGGGAGCTGCATGGCTTCCAATGGCTATAGGCAGCAGTCAGGAGCAGCAGCACTCTGCAGATTCACATAGTTTACTTTGTAGGTACTTACACATGATAAGGGGGGTAGTACTGCATTTATATACCCCCCTTAACATGTGCAAGTACCTACAAAGTAAACTATGAGAATCTATAGAGTGTCACTGCTCCCAACTGCTATATATTGCCATTAGAGACCATGTAGCTCCCTTCCCTACTTAACGTAATCAAAATGTTGATTTTATGGGTGGGGCTGCAGCAGGAGCTGTGCAGCTTTCAAGATCGTGGAAGTGAAATCGCAGGGTAATGTAACTTAATTTTCTTTTTAATACCTACATTAAAAAACTTAAACTTTGTGTGATTTAGGTCCTCAGGCAGACAACTCCTTGCCACGAGTTGCCTGACATGGGGCATACTGGTGCCAGCTGCTCCTTAAGAGAGAGCTCTTATATTCCCATCGGCCACAACAGAGATCTGCCTTCATACAGAGTTTGTTTTCAAATAAACATCTTCAAAGGCAATGGAGAGAGAGAGAGAGAGAGAGAGAGAGAGGAGGTAAACATTCACATACAGTCTGCAGCTATATGGTAAAAAGATGGCAAAGTGGACTGAAAAGTGAGTGACAAAAAGAGAGCTGCATTCATAAAAGGGCAGTTTCAAGATCCAGAAGTTGTGTATTAGAGATGGAGGAGAAAGGATTAAATAGAATGACAGCAAAGATGGCCAACAGAACAGAAAAAGGATGTTGCAGACTGTAATGGTTATCTTGTGAGCTGAAGCACAAGGCCAATACATGAAGCAGAAGCAGTTCATTCACGAAACCTATTGCATTAAAGACACTAGCTCTGGACTGCCAAAATAGTCTGGCCATGGACTAACCAGTCTGTCCAGATAACTTTGGAACTTCACAGAGATCATTCAGACAGATAACAACCTTTGAAAAATGTTGAAAAACTTCAAAAAGGAATTGATGCATTGAGGTTTATTTATGATGGTATAAGCAATAAAAACAAACTACAGGCCTTTGCTGTATCAGAACAGGTCTTAAGGGCAGTTTAAAAAAAAACTGAAAAAAAAAACAAACTTGAAAAACTTCAGAAAAGAATCTGGGTGGGCATTTAGGTTTATCTAAGATTGTATAAGCAATACAAACAAGTTACAAGTCTTAAAGTTATATTATCAGTAAAAGGGCAATTTCTCCTGATGAAGCCTGTTATGACAAGGCAAAATGTTGAGGAACTATGCCTATATTGAATTTCTGAAATAGAAGAACATTTGAAACAAGCATTCTGGATTTCCAACTGTGTCTTTTAATGAATGCACTCCCCAACCCCATCTTCTTGGTTCTGGACTGTTACTGAGCATCAGGTAACTGCAACAGATTAACTGGATCCTTTCTCATGGAGATCGCGGACAAACACAGGACCCTCTTTTTTTATTAATGGATTCAGTTCACACTTTGCTCTAGATCCTTGGATAGTTCATATTGTCCAAACAAGATGAAATGAAAAGGATGGTGTCCATACAACTCTTGTCTAAACAGAGCAGGTAAATGGACTTCATAGCAATTTTGTTATACGGATAATGGCTAAAGGTCTAAATAGCAAAGATGCAGTGGCAGCCTATAATGGGGCTGTTACTGCAGCCTTTGATTCCATCACACCCAATCGTGTCCATCCCTTGTCTACTCTCCAGAGACCTCCTTGGTACTATGAGGATCTCTGGAGTCTAAAGATGAAGGAGGTTAGAAAGGTGCTGGAGGAGATCTGGCACGCTGGAGGACAAATTGGCCCTGAAGTCACATTATGTCAACTATCAGGAAGAAATTTCCTGTAAGAAGGTGGAATATTTGTCTAGGGAAATTGCTTTGGTGAGGAACAGACTGGCCCAGCTCTTCCACACAGTGGACGTGCTATTACATCCTGCCTGTCTCTGTGTCGGAGGAGCAGGTTGTAGGACTAGGTGTGAGGAGCTATCTGTATTCTTCGCCAACAAGGTGTCCTCTATCAGGGATGGGGTCTCCTCGAGTACCTCTCGAAGGGGATGCAGGGTCTGGCCTGAAATGTGCCGAAACACTCCTCCTGTCTGGGATGAGTTTGAGCTGGTTGGGGTGGAGGAGGTGGTGAAAAGAATCTCGAAGCTGCAGCCAACCCAATGTGAGGGCTGGACCCAGGTATGACCCGACTTTTGGTTGAATGTTTGGACCTGATTGGACCTGTGATTGCTGTGGTCATCTGGAGTTCCTTGAGGAGTGGGGTCTTCCCATTGGCCCTGAAAGAGGCCTTGGTAAGACCCATTTTGAAGGAAACCCTCTCTGGACCCAAACAGCCTCAGCAATTATAAACCAGTCTCAAATCTCCCATTTTTAGGGAAGGTTATTGAAAAGGTGGTGGCCATACAGCTTGAGAGATATCTTGCCTCTTCCTCCACCTATGAGCCTTTCCAGTCTGGGTTTCATGTGGGGCATAGTACAGAGACCACCCTGGTGAGGGTGCTTAATTATCTCTTGATGGTGAGGGACAGGAGAGACCATTTTGGTCCTTCTGGACCGCTCTGCGGTGTTTGACACCGTGGACCATGAGGTGTTACTTGACCGCCTTTGGTTCTGGTGTGGCTTGTCTGGTAATGTCATCAACTGGTTGTTATACCTGACAGGTAGAGTGCAAAGGGTGATGATGGGGTTAGCCTCATCTAACCCAAAGCCTCTGTGCTGTGGGGTTCTGCAGGGTTCGGTCTTGTCACCCTTGCTGTTCACGGTGTACAGGCTGCCATTGGGGTACATTATCAGGTGGTACGGGCTGGATTTTCACTGCTATGCAGATGATATCCAGTTGTACTTGTCCTGTGCACCTGATACCCAGGTGTTAGCCTCTGTGTTTAACAGCTGCCTTGATGAGATCCAGGCATGGATGACTCAAAACTGGCCTAAGCTTAACCCAGATAAGACAGAGGCACTGGTTGTGGCTCTAGTTCATCGGGTCGGAGAGGAAGGGTTACCCCCTGGCCTAGTGTTAGGGGGCGTTCCCCTTGCCCTGTCTAGATAGGTGAAGGATGTGGGCATGATCCTGGATGACAGTTTGATGCTTGATGCGCAGGTGTTTGCTGTCATCAGGAGTGAATTTTACCACCTCCGGAACATCGCCCAAATCCGAGCCCTGATCTTGCCTTAGGACCTGACCATGCTAGTGCATGTGTTCATTGCTTCCAGGCTGGACTACTATAATGCCCTGTGCCTAGGGTTATCTGGAGGCAACCTCCACAGGCTGCAGCTGGTGCAGAACGTGGCGGAAAGGTTGTTGACTGGGGTGAGGGTGTCAGCATATCATCCCAGTCCACCGCAGACTGCACTGGCTGCCAGTCAGGTGGAGGACTGTCTTCAATGTAGGGCTCCTGATCTACAAGACCCTACATGAAAGGGGACCTGTCTAACTGCAAGATCTCCTTGTCCCCTACCATCTGCCCTGGGCAATCTATTCTGCCGGTGGAGGCCTCCTTGGAGTCCCCAGAGTTAGGCTGTGGCACTCTGGGGACAGGGCATTCTCAGTGGTGGCACCTACTCTGTAGAACTCCCTTCCTGGTTATTTAAGGGAGGCTCCCTCAGTAGAAGCCTTTAAAAAGGGATTAAAGACATACCTGTTCCAACAGGCTTTCACTGACTGATTGATAAATTATTTTTTAAGGGATGGATAGTGTAATTTTTAATCTGTTTTAATGATGAAGTGCTGTTTATATGTATTATTGTGTGTTTTTTGTATTGTATAGCGCCCAGAGTCCCTGGAGATAGGCGCTTTATAAATAAAATATCTATCTATCAATATTTATAACTGGTCTGGTTAGTTATTGCCTGACCTGGTAATTGGCAATCTGGCCAGAAACTGTTAATATGAAATTGATCTACAAAGTTAGGCTGTGTGAAGAATTCCAAACATTACGGAAAATGCACTGTGTGATCCTCAATACTGCACAGTGCCTACCATGTGTAATGGATAATACACTGTGCAATCATCCCTTCTGGACAGTGCACACCATTTGCAGGAGATAATGCACTGTGTGATCACCACTACTGGGCCATGAATACTTTCTGCAGTGGATAATGCAAAGGCTAATTACCATTACTGGGCAGTGCATACCATCAACAGTGGATGATGCACAGTCTGATCATGACTACTGGGCAGTGCATACTCTCTGAAGTGGATAATACACAGTCTGATCACCACTTGTGGGCAGTGCATGCTATCTTTAGAGGACTCTGTTTGCAATGGATAATGCACAGTGTGATCACCACTTCTGTCCAGTGCATACCATATGCAGTGTATAATGCACTGTGTGGCTGATCACCACTATGGGCAGTGCATACTGTTTGCATCAACCACTGTTGCTAATCTGTTACAAATTTAATACCTTACTGGCAACCTTCTGGAGGATTACTTGTCATTGAAAATGTCATAGTGTAACCATGATTCCTACTGGAGATGGAATACTGATTGCAAGAAACTGCTCAGGTGACAGGTCTAGAATGACACAAGTTCAGTTTGGGTGAGGGTGACTGTCTCATAAAGATGCTGATTAGTCTTACATCACACAAGAGGCTTAGGACTGATTCCAGCAGTTATGTAGCACTCTGGCCTATCTGTAGGTGCATGGATAGCTAACTAGTGTGACCTTAGTCGGATGACATGTCAGGTAATTACTCCATGATGACCCCAGAAAACTGATATTATTTGTCTGCCCTGAGCTTGAAGGCACCCTATTGACATGATTAAAGCTTAGGAACTTAAAGAGGTGCGTAAAATGATTTCCACAGAAACAAGTCCAAATTTAGCCCCTAATTACTATGGGGGATTAATTTGCTGGAGTATACAGAGGCATAAACTCTGATGTTAGGAAGAATGTTTACAGCAAGAGATTACTGCACTAGACAAGTGCACAGCATGTTGTAACTGTTAACATATAGCATGTGTCACAGTCTGTGCCTCGAGAAAGTCAATAAGAATAGAATAGTCTCTCTTTTTGTGTGGAAGACCTGCCACTGAAGTCTACTGTATGCTGACTAGAAAATCAGCAGAAGCAACTAGGTAGCATTCTGTTATGCCCCAGACCTGCAAATGTTTGCTTTAAATAAAATATCTGTCTTTGTTAAATGTAGCTCATGGCTATCTCAACACACAATTCACCCATTAGACTGAAACCAAGACTTAAAGATCCTGTGACATCTTAGGGGACACTTTGAAAAACATATTTATGCTAATTTCTGCATACTAATCCTTACAGAACTATAGGTGTGCTGAGTACATGCAGAATGCATGCCACGTGCTTAACTGTGCAATGTTTGCATGCAGTTCGCATACTTACTTATTTTATTTATTAGATCATCGGTTTACAGGCCTTACACAAAGTGATCCTAAGCGAACCAGGTCTAAAAAGCAAATCAGGTTCACATGCTGCAAGCTTGATATGTGCGCACCAGGAAAGCCGGTGTGAATATCTTCTAAAAATTACATTAGGTTCACACGTTGCACACTTGACACGAGTGTAGCAGTTAAGCTGGTGTGAACATCATTTAAACATCACATCAGGTTCACATGCTGCACCCCTGCCATGTGTGCAGCAGCAAAGCTGGTACAAATCTCATCTAAAAAAAACACATAAGTTTCTATTTCTTATACTACTGCTAGAAATTAGAGTCATTAAAATAAATTTTTATTTGGATTCCCATAAAAATTAGGTAAACTCATTAATTGCAAGTTGTTTAATGGGTTTTGATTTTTGTCATTAAATCGGCATTAATTTGTAAAGTATTGTTTGCTTACTGAATTAAATGCCTAGGATTTAGCCAGTCAACATCCCCCATTCCAGATGTATGCAGAGGGGGCTGTGTTGTGAAGCCTATCCTTTTTGTTTTTGACAATGAAAATCCCATATGCGCCGGCCCGGTGGCGCCGAGGGTTGAGGCACTGGACGCCACACCTTGCTCCACGCTGGTGACCCGGGTTTGGGAAATGACTCGGGTCGCCAGGGGTCGGCAGTGGCGAAGAGGGATTGAGCATTTGTAGACTACTCTCCCTCTCTGGGGGAAGGGGGCTCCCAGTTTTTGGCGCACTAGCAACCTCTGGTGGAGGCCAGAGGCGGTGCACTGGCTCTACATGGTAGGTGTGAGCTTGGGGCACAATGCCAGGAGGGAGCGCTCACTCTTTGTGCTCAGTAGGGTCTTGGAAGCATGCACCATACTTCACATTTTGTCACTAAAATGAGGGACAATGAGGGACACTAACACAAATGATGATCGGGACACATCATGAAACATGGAGATACAGTACCTCAGAACACAGTGGAAACCATTGCATTAGCACCTAAGAATACATTTTTACCATTAAGCAGCAGTGCCATTTAGGTGGGCAGAGGCAGTTGCCCTCCCCCCCCCGTATTTGTATCTAGGTGATTCTTATGGTGTGGCAATAATGGCATTAATTTGGATATAATCTTTTGCACAATAATTGCCCACCTGGCCTGTGTGTGCACATGCTGCAGGTACTCTCCAGACTCGACTGTGCCTGTATTGTGTTGTCCACTCTCTCCATCTATTAGCGGCAGCACAATCCCATGTGATGTGGATGAGCTCCAGCCAAGAAAGAGCGCATCAGTCTTGCAAGTGTGACACTGTCTTTCCCGCCACAGAGTAGACAGACTGCACACTACAGCTTGGAGGAGTCGGTGAGCACTGGACTCTCAATAGCAGTGTTGTGGCAGCATATTTTTGTTGGTCTACTTTTAGTGAGTCTCCATCTCCTGTGGTGGCTGAAGAGGCAGAGGGTGAGCTAGACACTAACTCAAGACTAGGCTACCTACTTACAAGCAATTTTGCTTAAAGTTGGACCAGCATAACATTCTGTGGTGATTTGCATATGCAGCCCATGATGCTTTGCATTGTGAGGGCATGTGTGATTTTGTATTTTCTTGAAACTTGGCTTCCCAGCCAAATGCCCTTTGGGGTAACCCTTGCCTCAGTGTTTGCACACAGAGGTTCTTTGTCTTTTAAATAGTTTTTTATTTTAATGGGTTCACCACAACATATCCAAGACACACTGTCTTAGGGTAGCTGGTCCAGTCCACTGGGGTGTCAAGCAGATGAGGCATACCAATGAGTCCTGGTAGTATGAAACACGTGTCTATGTCTTCTGTTAGCACCTTTTGCAAACTGTGTGAGAGGCCTTTCGGCACCATGCAATTTTGCTTAAAGTTGGACCAGCATAACATTCTGTGGTGATTTGCATATGCAGCCCATGATGCTTTGCATTGTGAGGGCATGTGTGATTTTGTATTTTCTTGAAACTTGGCTTCCCAGCCAAATGCCCTTTGGGGTAACCCTTGCCTCAGTGTTTGCACACAGAGGTTCTTTGTCTTTTAAATAGTTTTTTATTTTAATGGGTTCACCACAACATATCCAAGACACACTGTCTTAGAGTAGCTGGTCCAGTCCACTGGGGTGTCAAGCAGACGAGGCATACTGATGATTTCTCGTAGGACGAAACACATGTCTATGTCTTCTGTTAGCACCCTTTGCAAACTGTGTGAGAGGCCTTTCGGCACCATGCAATTTTGCTTAAAGTTGGACCAGCATAACATTCTGTGGTGATTTGCATATGCAACCCATGATGCTTTGCATTGTGAGGGCATGTGTGATTTTGTATTACCTACTTACTCTACTAGGCTTGTCATGCAAAAAAAACAGCACACACCCCCACGGCAGCAAGCTAGCCTTAGCAGCAGTGGTGACAGTGGTGTGGGTGGCCTTCATAGGTCTTGATCAATGCAGTGTGGCAGCAGCCACAGCAGCAACCAAGCAAGAAGCAAGCAACCCAGGTTGGGTGGGTTCAGTTGGTGAGGTGACTTGGTCGCAGACCATGTTGGGGATCTGTGACTGTCGATTCTAGCATTCAGCTTCTAATGGAAGAAGAGAGGGGGGAGCAGACTGAAAACTGGGCTGGTGGCATACTGTACCAGGCTGCAGGTTCTGGCCACATGGCCGGGTAAGTAAAAGTAAATCATTTTTTTTACAGGGGGATTGGGGAAGGTGGAAGGACTGAAATACTGATGTGTTTTCACGTTTCTTCACCTTTGGGTGGCTTCATGACCCACACGGAATGGGTATTGAATGGAATGGAGTCGGGGAGGGAAATTGGGACAAAGTTCTTTTTTTTGTGGGGGGGGGGGGCAGAACTTCAGCCAGGAAAAAAATTTGTTAGTAGCTGGGTGGGTTTAAGCCCAAATCTGATGCACTGCTCCAGGTTATATACAGATGAGTCTTGTACATTCAAATTTTTCCTTATTTGCATATAACTTTTCAGTCAAAACAAACAAGTTGTACCATTTAGAGAGGTTACAGACATTCTAGAGCTGTCCCTTGCATTCATGGACAGTTGAGCGGTATGGTATGCACAGACTATTGGAGCCCCACTATAGTCATGCTTATGCGCCCCCGTGAAGCTGACCTCCACATCCCCACGCTCAGGCACATTATGACAAACGGCAAAGGAGACTGCAGGGGTGAGCACCATTGAAATAAATGGGGGTATTTTTTTATTACTATTTTATACATTATTGATGGAGAGTTGGAGATTAATGAAGGCCTCCACTCGACTAACAAGGGCCTTGTTAGTAGAACAGTGGCCTTCATTATTCTCCAACTCACCATCATAACATATAAAATAGTAATAAAAAATAACTCCATTCATTTCAAGGGGGTACACCCCAGCACTCTGCCCTATGGACATCATCTCTTAAAGACTCCTGCCTCTGGCTCCCTAGTACTCAAGTAAGAGACGTTTTATTTATATCTATACTTGGTGGGTTGTCTGTAGCAGCATGGCTGTATCCACTACAGTGTGTGTGCATGGGGGGGGGGACTGGCCATGTGAGTGTGTGTCAAGTTATTGCTGCTTTTGTACTTGTACCTTAAAGTCTGTTTGCGTGGGAGCATTCAAAACTATGGAGAGAAAACAGTAGGAGTACAGGCCAGACAGAAGTAACTAAGTGGTTTTGTGGGTAAGTTTGTGTATTGGGGGTGGGAAAAACCATGTGTTTCCATTGGTATGTGTGCTACAGTTAAACTATGAAGCTAAAATGAGTAAGAGAAGAAAAAGAAAACTGAAAAGCATTACAGTGGCTACAAGCATACCGCATTTGTGCAGATGTAGTCAGATACAGCATGTATTGAAGTACAAGCAAGCCATCCGTGTGCAGACAGTATGGCTTAGTGGTTAAAGGCACTGAACTGCAAACCAGGAGACTTGGAGGCATGAAGACCTGGGTTTGAATCTCATCAATCCCCACTTGTGTATGGTGTGATCCTGAACAAGTCACTTAACTTCTATGTGTGCAGTTATCAGTGACCACTTCCTTTTTGCACGCATACCACATGCATTCAGTCTTTCCCAATTTACCATAAAAATCATGGTTTCCACACTTGCTTGCTGCACATATGCCATATGCATGCAACTGGTTCCAATTTAACATTTACATCATACTTGCAGCACACATATCACTTGGGTAGTTTTATATGTGCAGCATGAAAACATTTCATATAATTATTTCTGTAAGGGATATATAACACATTATTTCTGTACTTATCTTTTTCTATATGTATTACTAATAACAACTGTTTGAAAATAGGATCCTTATCCCTCAGATTTCATCTGTGCTTATTGCTTGTCCACATATAATCAGTGCTTAGTTTATAAAAAATAAAAAAAAGAGGTGCCAGGGCCCAGGAAGCAAGCAATGACAATAATACCATTTTATTTTATTACCATTGCTAAGAACCGCACATTCAAAATCATAATAAGCTTCTTTGAAAGAGTACTAGTGTTTCTAGTTTACAATCATCTATTCCATATCATATACGAAGTGATATGAAATGAAATACTGCCACAGAAGAAAGGAACATTTTTTATTGAGTCTCCACACAACTTGTCACTTAATCATCACGTTTTTGCCTTTTCAGTAAGAAAATAAACATGAAAATAGGGTTGTGCTCTACTTATCCAGAAAAGTCCATAAAGTCTCCATATTTGACTGGCTATCCTTGTTTTTTCTCTTCTTACTTCTTGTGTTATCAGGTGCTCTGCACCCTGTGGCAAACCATGAATGAACGTAAGGGATGGGGTTGAATTTCTTCAATGGTGGGCCAACTAGATTCAGGAATAGTAATGAGGAAATAGTTTCAATAAGCATGGATGCTCGCATTGACATGCACTTGAGATTCATTTGTGAAAAGCCTTGCTCACACTCAGCACTGGAGACAGCAATAGTGCTCACAGCAATCAACAAGTTCTTATACTGTTTCTGAACTTCCTTCCCAACTGACTCTTTATACACCCTGTATGCTTGAAGGGTCTAGTATGTTTCCCCGTCTCTTATCTTCCCGTCATACAATAGCCTGACTCTGATTCCCTGTTTTGTTATTCCCTGACAGTACAACCAAACCGACGATTCAAATACCCGGCTGTACCTTTACCCTCTCAAAGTCAAATCTTACAGCTGTGGAAGAGATGAGAATCACTCTCTAAATGAAGTAAGCAATATCAGGTCAATAATTCAAAACCATGCTCTCCTAGGCAGCATTTTCATACCTGTATAATTTAGCAAATTTGCCTTTAAGCACTAGAAATGCAATACACTCTTTGGTCTTCTCCTGTAGTCTCTCTCATTCAGTTTTCAGTCCAGTTTCTCTCATTACCCTCAAGGCACCGTCAGCGAGGTGAGCTGCACCTTCCGCTCGACTCCTAGTCTATTGTAGCCTGGTCCCGAGAGACGCCACAAAACGTTTCCTTCTATGTCTAGAAAACTTTTAAACTTAACAAGGAGCGCTTGAAAATAAAACCGGAGGCAAATAAAAAAAATCATTGTAGTCAAAAGATGGGAAAACTCAATGCTGCAGACCAACACAGATCCAAAATGTTGGTTATGAGTCACAACCTACTGAATTGTGATACCGGCAAACAAAGAACAATGCTGCATCAGATAAATGAGCCAAAATCAGCATAGGTTTCATTCAACAACTTTTTAAAAAAATTTAAAATAAGGTAAAACCAAACAGAGTAAACCTCTGCATGCCACTTCAGAACGGGAGCTATGCCTCTCCCTCCAATGCAAGCAATTACATCTCTGCTCTAAGTGGAAACCAGAGGAAACCTAAACAGACATTAAACCATGTTGGGAATTTAGTGTGTTGGCATTACTGTGGACGGGAATTTAAATGACGGGCTGATGCGTGTGACAGAGAGACAGAGTCGGGTGAAAGGGTGTCAGGTAGTCATGTGTCGGGCAATCGACTGGATCCCTGCTCGAACAGTTTCACAAGCATTACCAATGTCAAACCTTCTGCAAAGAGACTCAATCTCACTTTCCCCATACAGTGTAGGTAGCTTATCATGCCAGTACTGCTTATGTGACACTTTCAGTTCTATGATCATTTTCTCATATGCAATCTTCTCGCCAGCACTGCCTCCCATAAACTGCATATACTTTTGTTAATTGTCCACTAAGCTACGAAAAAATTGTCTTGGGTGAATTTTCTTGTTGCAAGGCTTTCCTTCAAGCAATAGCACACCCTGAAACCTCTTCTCTTTCATGGCTATCGCACACTGTGCAGAATATTTCCCTCACTCTTCTATCATTGCTTCAAACACCAATATTTGGCGGCAGATAGCTCAGCGTGCATCAATGATTGTGCAGTCCCGTTGTTGCAATTCAAGAGATAACTCAGACAACTCCTGCAGTGCATAATACATATTGCCAATATTACTGAAGAACTGAACTGATGATGACCACTTGCTTAAACCTAAGTTTTGTGTGTTGCGCTGTCACAAGAAATGTCATCAGCTGCCAAAGTGAAGTGCTTATATAGAGCGGGATAAGTATTCCAAATAGCTTCCACTGTTCTAAAGCTCGATGCAATCCAATGAGT
Source organism: Neoceratodus forsteri (assembly GCA_016271365.2). Taxonomy (NCBI): domain Eukaryota; kingdom Metazoa; phylum Chordata; order Ceratodontiformes; family Ceratodontidae; genus Neoceratodus; species Neoceratodus forsteri. Next base: position 1,131,353,406 of record CM028129.1, read on the forward strand.
GTCTAATACTAGATCTATTTTGCAAAGCTGAATATCAAGAGTTTTAGCGCACTCTTTTAGCTCTAATTGATTTTTTCTAGGGGTGCTATAAAGCAAATATAACTTGTCTAGTAAGCTTTTAAAGTGATTCGTACCTCCAGCTTCTTGCATAACATCACCGACTGTAAGTTCTAGGCAATAGGCAGAGCAGTGCCATGCTATAATATTTGGAAAAAGATCTTGCACTTCTTCCCACCACCAGTATTGCATCCAAAGCTCACTGACGCTCTATCACAAGAAACTGCTGCCAGGCACTTGGTGAGAAAGTCTTCAGTCATGTTAACTTTCTGAGCGCGAACAATAAACAGTTCACTGTTTCCTCAGAAGAGAGATCATGCAGCTCAACAAGTTTGGGAAATACATTAGCAGGAGCCTACATACCAGGTAACTGCATCTGCATGTACACAATTAAAGCACTTTCATTGTTTATTGCAGTTGCTTCTTCAAGTAAAAGACTTAATTTAGGAGCAAGCACTATGTTTTGGGCAAACAACTTTTTTCTTTATTTCAGAGGAAATGTGATGTTGAATGTTAGAGCAAGCCATGTTTGAATGCAAAATCCACCCCATGTCCAGTCCTTTCAACTGCTGGCAGTCAATTTCTACTTCAAAACCATATGAAGGCCCATTGCACTTTGCTTCCTTATAAGCAGTATGGAAGATTCTGGCCATTGTAGAAATTTGAGCAGACTGAGCATTTGCAGCTATTTGCAACAATATGTCTTTCTTTTCCTGCTCCAAAATACAAGAAGCCATGACACGTGACTTGGTTTGTGCATGTTCTCCTATCTTTTTCCAGAGTGCTTTCTGTTGTTTGTTTTTTTTTAATATCTTTTTACCTCCTCTTCTCCTTGTGCCCAGTTTCCACTCCTTTCGAGAGACACAGATGGCAGTCTCCCCACATCGCGATCTGCCCGATTCTATCCCCAAGTCCTCATTGAGTCATGGCTATACCCCACAGGCGGGTATGCGGCGGGGCAACTGCACCCTGAGAATCTTACAAGTGTCAGACTTGGGGACATCGGGCCGGTGCATGAGCAATCAGGGTCTCTGCTGAGGTCTCTGTCATCTAGGAAACCAGGCACAATTGTTTTCCCCTGTTCTTGGAGAGTGGCACACACTGGACGTTATGGCATCACCACCGACGTCGCCACTCCCTACCCCCTTGAAATGACTATGACACTTGCAGTACCTCCGACTTCGGCCGGAGGTCAGACAAGCACCGAGCAAGGACCCCCCTCCCTCCTGGGAGAGGAGAGCTGTCCATCGGACACTCAATCCTCTCCCATCCCTGCCAACCCACGATGGCCCAGTCTGTTGCTTGGTTTTATTGGCACAAGCAGAACTGACACTAGCTTCTATCCATTCTTTAGACAACTTCACTCCTACAGATTTTTCAGGACCTAGATTACTGACCTGCTGACGCACACTGCAACTGAGATTTGATCTACTGATTGCTAACCACAGGTACTTGCTTTGGAAATATTATTTTGTTCACATTTCCATCCTGCAGGAAGTAAATCTTTGTTGTAAGCCGTGATATATTGAGGTAATTCATCATCTCCGCTACTAGTGCTGTGCTACATTTCAGAATCACAATCAGCAAAAGTGCTTCCTGCACCACCCTTGCCTGCAATTTCATGGACTTGCTTTTCTTCTGTAGGGCTGCTGCTGGCACATGTAACAGAAGCACCTGAAAAATCTTCTGGTTCTTTTCCATGGTTTTCAACTGTATCCTTTTTGTCCTGCTTACTGACTGGCTCAGCTTCATTCACAGTAGTGCCCAATTTAGAAAAGTACAACCATATTTTCTTCTGATCTTGAGACATTTTGGCTGATCAATAATATCTCAGTCATCACCGAAAACAACAGAAAACTGAATAGCCACTGTGTGGAAATGCTGACATGTGACAGCCCGCGCGGCACAAGCAATGATCTGCCTCCACTCCCATGTCAGCTGTCTAGTACCAAAAATGAATGTCCCTGGCAGCAGACTGTCTATCTCTATCTTTAGTGAATGCAAAAACTTGCAGAATGGAAAAACTGTGTTGAGAATTGTAAGAAAATGTCAGTTGGTGCATTTATACTATGCCTGACTAAAATTGCTAAATTCTCAGACAGCATGCACTTGAGAGCGAAAAAAGCCCACCCAATAACAGAAAGTATGAGACCCATAAAAAATTCAAGAGTGAACTTAGGGGTTATTTATTGAATACTGACTCTTGTGCTTGTTTTGAACCCACCTGATTTAGCACATGCTCTTGCCTACTCCTTAGTTATGACACCTGCACTTGCTGTCCTACTTGACTTCCATTTGTACCTTTTTGTTTCCAATTTGTACTTATTTGTTTCTTAGGGCCTCTACTTATCCTCTCTATTTCTCTCATTTTCTCTTCTTGCCACATTTGTGTCTCTATTTTGTGTTTCTTTTATCCACTCTCTACCTCTCTCTTTTTTCTGCTCCTGCCGTCTCTACTTCTACCTTCCTCCTGTTTCTTTATCCCTCTCCTTCTCTGTCTGGCTTAAATATCTCCACCTGTCTCCGTCCTGATATTCTCCCTACCTATGCTCATTTTTTCTATGTTAGATTGCTTAGTAACGATCTTGCTTTCTGTTTTGTTTAACGAATTGTACTATTCTCCTCGCTACTATCTTGCTGCACGTCCCCTCTTTTGTTTTCAGGCACTACATGAAGAAAAACTGCATTTGTATTTACTGACTGTCTCTATTTACTGCACCTTTGTTAGCACTAATGTTTTGCACTTTCTGTACAATGTTTGCGACCTTGAAATTGTATCTGTTTGAAGCTGTTATCTGTATTTGTTTACTATGTCTCTGTATGCTCAAAGATCATGCCTGAAAATAGTCAGTTTTGGCTAGTGCACCTAACATGTAAACAAAAACTAAATAAAATCTGTGACACACATTTGCTGCTGAGCCAGCACTAGGATTTACTGGACCCTGGTGCAAAACTGTGAAGTGCCCCCCAAAAGTGTAAAATATCAGAACTATCAGCGGTACAGAGCAGGGATCGGGCTGTTGGAAAAGGTCTCGTTTATTGTTGCTGGAACTGTTGTGAAGTACGGAGAATGGGATTCAAGCAACAGACTAGTTTCTGATGAACAACGTATGGATGAGGACTGTACCGTTAAACTAGAGCATCCGGAAATTATACTCCAGGATGACAATCAAAACAGCATCTGCTTGCTAAAGAAAGCATCCAGACTAGTCGACATGATGCATACAGAACAGCAGCATCTAATAACAGGAGATAGATGCCCAGCAGGTGCAGGAAAATCATAACCAATCCTTTCAAACTCCGAACCATGAAGCTGATGCTTCAGGTGCATTTTGTTTTTTCCCTGTTTGTTGACCTTCCCTTAATCTCTTCCCTTGCTCCTCCCAGCCAGGGTGGTGATCTCCTTCTCATTCTTTCCTGCCATTTCCCCAGCCCTTGGCTTGCCTACCCAGCTTTTTTCCTTTATTTTTAGCTTTTTCTGACGTTTACTTTCTCTGACCCAGTAAGTAAATGAGTAAACAGTTATTTAATTTTATTCAGTTTTGTTTAAACACTGCCTGAGAGATGATGTTAAATGCAGGCAGCAAGTTGCAACAATGCAAGCAGCCCAGCATTCTGTCAGCAGCAGAGACATCCGTCCTCAGACGGTATAACCCACAGCCATGGCACAGCCACACTTTCGTCTTGCCACAAGGCTTGTGCTTACCTCTCCAACCTTCGTACACCACACCTTCCCACCACCTGACTACACAGCAGCTGGTCAGGTGACCCTGGATTCACTGTTGACAAATGGCGAAAGTGCAGTATCGCATGCAGGTTCGCTGGCTGCCCCTTCCCCTCAACAACATGAGCTGCAACATATAACAGAAGAGGTGCCGGAGCTGTGCCCCAGCACAAAAAGAGGTGACGGGGCTGTACCCCGGCAAGACACAGCACAAATTAAGCACTGTATACGATGTCATTATCCTCTGTTTATTAATCAGAATTGGCAGCCATGGAAACACAGTAACTAAGATACTTCATTTAATAGATTATGACATCTCAAGTAGATGCAGCAGGAACAGATGAAGTGTAGGGGGCAGGGATCAGTGGGCCTAATACACAGTCACAATTTTGTAGCACAAAGTGATTGCAACAATCGCTTTGCACCATGGTTCGACTGTACATTGGACCCAGTTGTGATATACACAACAGGACTCGAACCTTTTCCCTGTACTGTTGCAATGGTCAGTTCAATGCCTTGCACCATGACATAGGAGTACTTGGGTTGCCTGTGGTCCCATGCCTCCAACTGCGCTCTTGTGCAATCTGTGTGTGTGAGATTCATAGATGTATGTCAGCCTAAGCACACCACTATTGTGCTCTGAAGCACCACCTACCAGGAACATCCAGTAAAAGCAACTCATCAGGGTGATGCAGCATGTGACAGTGCTGGAGGAGATAATTTGGGGAACCAAAACTGAAAAGGGACCATTGGTAAACAGGAAATATGTGGTGTAATGGGCCTATAGAGGAGGTTCCAGTGGACACCATCGATAACATGAACTGCAAGGTGTGGTTGAGGGGACACTGGAACACCATTGCTGAATAGCAAAGGACAGCAAAAATGAAAGTCCACATGGCCAACAAGCAGGTCTCTAGGTACACATGGGGGGACAATGGAGGTGAAAGTGCCTATCAGCATGGACTCTGGGCACCCCATGCCCGAATCTCCACAGTTGGTGAACACCAGCATGTAAGTAGGTGAAAAGCTCATTTGTGCCTACTAACATGTAGTGATTCAGCCACTGGGGGAGACCCTTCCTCTGACACCGAAGTCTGGACTCTGTGTATGGCAGTTTTTGGTGTTTGCACAATGAGTTGTCTCTTTTCACCCTATTACACCAACACTAAATGCAACTCTGTGTTAAGCTCCTGTTTCCATACATATTTCCTTAATAATAAAGGAATAATGCATGACAGGGTGTGGGTTATGCTGGGATAACGTCACGCCTTGGGTGGTTGGGCACGAGGTCGCAGGCCAAGTGCATTCAACACGCAAGAAGTGACATTATCTCTGCACGACACACACCCTGGAGCATATTATTCATATTATGCAATGGCTCCCTTGTAAAATGAAATAAAAAACTGATTAGAAACACGTTTACATTTTTTTAGTCTTTTTTTTTTACTGGGTAGGTGTACATACTGGAAAAAGACTGCTGCTGTATTGTTTGCCCAGCAGGTGGTGGTGCCGCTTTGTTTTTCTTGTTCTATTCTTGTTTTGTTTTTTTGCTTGTTCTATTCACTCCCCTCATTTAGTTGTCTTGGGTTGGTAAATTATTGCTGCCCATTGAGTTTAACTGACTCCATCGTGCTGTCTTCCCTGGGACTGGGTGAAGATGTGTGTATTTGTTTTTTAATTTATTTCTGTGAAAACCTCAAACTGTCCTGATACTGAGAAGCAGCTAGGTGCACACTTACGGTTTCCCATTTCGATTGGTAAGTCCATGTCGATTATAGAAACATAGAAACATAGAAGTTGACGGCAGATAAGGACCGCAAGGCCCATCCAGTCTGCCCATTTCTTTTTCTACCTCATAAATGTGCCATCAGCCTTTGCTCTGTCAGTGACCTATCTATTCATAGTCATTTGTATTGCTCCCTTATGCCTATCCCATGCCTGTTTGAAGCCCTGCACTGTATTCATAGCCACCACTTCTTGTGGTAAGCCATTCCATGCATCCACCACCCTTTCTGTGAAAAAGAATTTCTCATATTCCCCTTAATCGGCCTCCCTCTAATCTCATGCTGTGTCCTCTTGTCCTGCTATTTTCTTATATTTAAACATGTTAGACTCTTTCACCTTGTTTATGCCCTTAAGGTGTTTAAATGTCTCGATCATATCACCTCTCTCCCTCCTTTGCTCAAGGGTATACATATTGAGCTCCGTTAATCTGTCCTCATATGTCTTCTGATGCAGTCCCTGCACCATTTTGTTGCCCTTCTCTGGACTGCCTCAATTTGGTTAATGTCCTTGTGAGGTGTGGCCTCAATACACACATGAGTACTCAGATGGAGCTAACCAATGTCTTGTACAGAGGGATTATTACCTCCTCTTCGACTTGTGATACCCCTACTATACCCCTAACACCCCTAGCCTTACCTACTGCTTTAGAGGTCTGCTTGGATGATTTTAGGTCATCAGTGATGATGATGCCCAAGTCTCTTTCTTCCTTTGTGACTGCTAGCAACTCCCTCCCAGCCTATAAGTGGCTTCAGGTTTCTCTTCCCTATGTGCATGATTTTGCACTTCTTTGCATTAAATCCAGTTGCCACTCTTCTGACCATTCTGCTAGTTTATCCAGATCTCTTCTCATTCTGCCCACCCCATCTGGATCATCTACTCTGTTGCAGATCTTGGTGTCATCTGCAAACAGACAAGCCTTACCCTCAGTCCATCTCTGAGGTCACTAATGAAGATGTTGAATAGGACTGGCCCCAGGACTGATCCTGAGGTACCCCACTTGTGACTTGCATCTCTTCTGACTGTATACCATTTACCACCACTCTCTGTTTTCTGCCAGTCCAGCAGTTTGCCACCCAGTTGACCAACCTGACCCACCCGAGCCTACCTAGCTTATTTATCAATCTTCTATGTGGAACAGTGTCAAAAGCTTTGCTGAAGTCAAGGTAGGCGACATCAACTGCTCCCCTTGTCCACCACTCTGGTTACAGTCAAAGAAATCTATGAGATTAGTTTGACAGGACCTTCCTTTGTAAACCCATGCTGTCTTGGATCCTGTGCCCGATGGATTCCAGGTGTTGCACTATCCTTTCCTTAAGGAGTGCCTCCATAATCTTGCCCACTACTGAGGTAAGACTGACCGGTCTGTAGTTCCCCGCCTCCTCCATGCTACCACTCTTGTGGAGTGGGATCACATGAGCCCTTCTCCAGTCTTCTGGGACCTCTCCTGTGCTCAGAGACTCACTAAACAATTCTGCTAATGGCTCTGCTAGATTGAACTAAGGAAAGCAGTTCCTGAAAATGCTCTTTTTAAAAGGGAAAACTGATTTCAAATGTTTTTTACAGCTGCTTTATATGGTTCTTGTGGGTGAATGACCGAGCTCCAATGGATAAGTGCACGCTACATTACAGTACACAACACTGAAGCCACTCGCATCCAGCAGCACTTTCCTGAATTAAATTTCACCAGTACAGTATCATCATTTTTTAATTTTTTTTTTATTTTATTACAACTAGGATTACAAGTACCTTTGAGCCAGGCTCTTTTACAAAGGTTCTGCATCAGAGAACAAATACAATACAAGTTACAGAAATAGGAACAAAACAATAAATAGGTCGGCATATTAGGTTACAATGGTAGATCAATACAATAGCTAGAATAAGTAGAATGTATACATGGGAACACAGAGTAACAGAGTGATAAGGAGGAGGGAGGGTGGAAGATGAAGATAAACGTGAGGAGTGAAGTTGGAGAGGGCAGGAATTGCAGCCAAAGGGCATGGCCATCAACTGGGAGCAGGCTGAAACTAGTCATCAAAAAGGGAAACATCATTGAGGGCTCAGAAAATGTGGGGGGTGAAGGGGGGAGAGTCAGGAGTGGTGAAAAGAAAGAAGAAATAAAAAAGTAACAGAGGAAAAGGAGGGGGTGGAGATGTGGTAGGTGATAGTTGGAGGGAACAAAAACGAGAGGGCTGAGGAGATTATAGGTAGCATTCACAGGAGCTAGAGTTAGTAAGGTGGAGGTGGAGTTTATGTTTGAATGAGCCAAGGGTGGTAGTGGAGATGTCAGGATTGAGTGCATTTAACCAGCTAGGTGCTCTGAAGGCAAAGGATCTTTGACCCTGAGAGGTGCGACAGCGGGGAACCTGAAGGAGCTGGTATTCAGAGTCCCTGGTGTTACGTGGCTTTAGTCTAGAACTAAGCAGTGCTTGGACTCCCGGTGGAGCGAGGCCCATGGTTACTTTCTTTGCCATAATGCAGGTTTGGTATTTTATGCGATTTGAAAGTTGAAGCCAGCCAGATCAGACGATACAGGTCACATGTATGAGTGAGACGATGAGCATCAGAGATAAGCCTGCAGGCCTTGTTAAGTGATGTTGAAATTCATCTCAGGGCAGTGGCAGAGGCAGAGCCATAGATTATAAGATCATAATCAATGATGGAGACCACCGAGCTTTGGATGGCAATCTTCAGTGCTTCTGCAGTAAGGTGTTGTCTATGTCGGTAAAGTAGGCCTAGGTGCATATTTGCTGATTTGGCAACATTGTCTATGTGTGCCCCATAGAAGAGATTTGAGTCCAGGGATAACCCTAGGTATTTGAATGACTGCACTTTCTCAAGAGTGTTGCCATTGCTGGTAGAGATAGCTTGGGGGTGAGATCTATGCCTGTTTTGAGAGCTGTTAAAGAGCACTACTTTGATTTGTTTATGATTGAGGACAAGCTTATGATGAATGAACCAGTTTTCCACTGCGGCAAAGCCTTGCTGAAGATGGTCTACAGGAGCACAGGGTCCTTGTGGGAGGAGAAGACAACATCATCAGCATAGAGGATAATCTGTTCAGTGCAAGATTTCAGGACCGTGTTAAGAAAAAGGCTGAAGAGTAACAGACCCAGGATGGATCCCTGAGGGACTCCAGATCGGACCGGTCTGAGGTCCGAGAGTGTCCCAGCAATTTTGACTCATTGAGATCTGTTTTGCAGATAGTTGTTGAACCATGAGACAGTGTCAGGAGAGAGTCCTAAATGCTGGAGTTGTTGGATCAGCAGACAATGGTGGACTGTGTTGAAGACCTTGGTCAGATCTACAAATACTGCCCCGGTTAAGTGACCCATATCCAATGTGCCGTGCAGTGCTCCAGTGAACTCCAGTAATGCAGAAGAGGTGCTATGACCTTTTCTGAAGCCATATTGTTGTGGGCATAAGAGATTGTGTTTGTCCAGGTAGTCCGTGAGTTGGTTGGATACTATGCGTTCGAGTGCCTTGGAGAGAGGTGGTAGTATCGAAATCGGTCGATAGTTCATATGGCAGGTCTTATCCCCGCTTTTCTGGACTGGAGTAACTGTAGCCACCTTCCATTTGTCAGGGAACTGACCAGTGCTAAGGGAGAGATCGAGAATGTGTGTTACTGAGACTAGAACCTCATCCATAGTGAGGGTTAGGAGTTTTAGATCCAGCGAGTCTCCACTTGATCTTGACTTTGAAATTGCTTTGGTGATGTGTGTTCGGGCATCGTGCAGGTTAATTTCTTTGAAGTGGAAGGGCGGGAGAGTGTTAGGAGGATTGTCGGGGATAGCATGGGTAGTGTCAAGGAAAAAATCCGAGGGAAGGATGCTGCTGAGATCAGTAAATGCATCATTAAAGGTCTTCGCAATGACCAGAGGATCCAGGGTGATGGCCTCATCAACCTTTAGCATGGTTGGGGAGGATTTAGTTTGTTTCCCTGTAACTTCTTTGATCTTCATCCAGAAATCTGACCCCTTTCTCCAGGAGTTTGAGAGAGTTTCTTTGTAATAGGCATTTTTCAGTAGTCGTATGGATTTAGTGCAGTTATTGTGGGCACATTTGTAGTTCTGTATGTCATGCTGGGTGCCAGAGTCTCTAGCCAGGGCCCAAAAGTGGTCCCGAGCCTTTAGCTGCGCAAGTAGCTCTTCAGTTAGTCACGGGTTGCAGAGCGCTTTGACTTTTCATTTTTTAAACAGGGCGTAGGTGTCACAGGCCACGTTGAAGGAGGAGATAAAGAGGTCAAGAGTTGTGTTAACATCTGTTGAGAGGAAAATTGGAGACCAATCAAACTGACTGAGGTAGGATTTAAGGTGTCTTAGCTGTCCATGTGGGAGCACTCTGCTAGTGATGACTTTGGGTGGGGGCTTATGGAATTTATTTGACCATTCACATATAATGGGTGAGTGGTCGCTTAGTGAGCCAGGAAGGACAGAGGTGCTGGTAATATGAGAGGGATGACTGGTAAGGACCCAGTCCAGTAAGGTACTAGTGCCTGCTTTATAGTTCTTTCTGGTGGTGGAGAGAACCATTTGTGAGAGATTTGCTGATGATATGGCATCCCAAGATATAGCAGCATCTGATGAGAGCCAATTAATATTGAAATCACCTAGTTAATTGTCTCCGCACCTACTGGTTGGGATTTGATGAAGTCCAGAACAGTTGTGGGGCTCTTCCCAGGGGTCAACCTTAACCTTTTTTTGCACTAGCCAGCAGGGCAAGTTGATTCAAAATTGCACTAGCCCGCAGACGGTTGCACTAGCCCTTAATTATAATGGTAAATTTTGATCACTTATACAGGAAACAATGCAAGCAAAGCCAAGAAATACTCTGATTATTGCACATTTATCTTGCTCCCACATTGCTTCCAGCTCCCCAGCAGAAAAAAAGACTGCAATGCTATCCATCACAGACAGTGAGCCCCCCTCCCATTGTTTTGTACCATGGCCTCCTCTCTTCCTCTTTCTGCCCTCCCCCCACACACACACCAAACAGAGAGAGGATATCACAACAGCAAATGTTCAATCAAGCAGTCCTAGCTCTGTGCACACAATAGCTGGCATCATCATGCACCTCATCACACTGTCACCACCACCCACAGGGCAATGAACAGAGTCAGGCAGAGAAAGACACTCGTGGTCCCCACCCTATAGTCAACAGGAGACCTGCACTTCTGAAAGTTTCTGTACAGTCTCAAGTGAGCCAGAAGCACATCTAAGATTTTTTTGGGGTGGGGGGCTAGACAAACCTAAGGGGCTTGGGAAATAGAAAACTATGAGATTTTTATTTGTAAAAGCATTGATTTTAATATGCTCTGCCCAAACAATAACAGATTTTTCTTTATCATTGTCATTTCATCAGCCCAGGGGAAACCTTACACAGGCATAACAATATACTATTTCCATTTCTGTATAGGATGATCTATGCACCCCAGGAATACATATTGCAAGGTTTCAAATTATGTATTTTATCAAGGTTTATTTTTTGTACCACACATGATCCAAAGCTTTGTTTTTAGGCTGAAAGGACATGCTGAGTGGGATAAGGCTGGAACTATATGGATGGTGATGGCTGGCATGGGCCATTTAGAAGAGCTGAGGACCCCCTACACTTGCCAGTAATGGCAGCTATGGATCTATGGATGGTCACTTCAGAGTCTGGTCTGCAGTGGTGTCCAAGGAAAGAACAGAGTTAAGAGATTTGGGAGAGGGAAGTTATGGTGAGGCTGGGATAAAACCCGCCACCTGCAGGGCCGATCCTGTATACCTCTTTGTATTTTGTCACTGAAATGTTGGATACAAACACTCAAAATGTAGAAAAATGAGGGGGCACTGGTCTTAATAATATTGGACAAATTGTTAGACATAGACACATTCAGAAAACTGGAACCTAGTGACCTAACAGCACTCTACCCTTGATCACACCCTGGACACTAGCTGAAAGTCTTAACAGTGGAGTGATAATGGCTAACATTGAGTCTTTGTGGGATCCTCTCTTGAACTGCCAGATAATTGTAGCTCTTAATGAGCTGTTAATCACACCTGGCCATCTGGAACATTGAGAGAGATTAGCATGAGGACTAGAGAATGCTGAAGTAGAGACTTTTTTTAACTTCATTAACAGCCATGAAAATGTGCACTAGTCAAGACGGGCAATTAGAGAGTTAGCTGCACTAGCCCTGGTCAATTTGCACTAGTGTTTGGGCTAGTAAAACAATGTTAAGATCGACCCCTGGCTCTTCCCTTGGTCTTTGGGGGGGGATGTAGACTGTGATTACTGTGAGGGTTTTGTTGTGTGCTCCTAAAAGTAGCTTAATAGGTAAGATCTGAGCAGTGGAGTCATGGAGAGGAGTAGAGATGTGGCAACCTATGAGATAGTCTTTGGTGTAGATTGCACAACCTCCACCTCTTTTGGACACACGGTCCAGTCTGTAGACGTTATATCCTGGCAGTGCAATCGCTGAGTCTGGGATTTTTGGCGACAGCCATGTTTCAACAATTGCCAGAATATCAGGTCTGTGCTGGTTTACAAAGACTTGGATGGCATCAAGCTTAGGGATCAGGCTACAGATGTTAATAGTGGCGATGGTCAGGCCCCCAGTAGATTTTGTACAGCCAGCATTGGTGGTAGTAGAAGGGCCTGGGATAGGGTGCACATCTCCTGATATCAGAAGAAGGAGAAGGAGGGGGATCTTCAGGGCGCACAGACGGAGTTTCTTGCAGGTGAGATTACACATTAGCGGTTTGTTATTACTGGTCTGCAGTCGCAGATGCTTGCCCCAGAGCAACATCATACGTGATGAGGGATATAGGAGTGACCACTGCCTGTATCTCATTGGCTGAGTGGGAATTAGAACCACACTTTTCATAGGCTGGAGTGAGGAAAGGAGCAGTTACCTCTGCCAACTGACCGGTGTTGTGTATGTCAACCAGAGGGAGATTTAAAATATTGTCCATCAGAGAACAGCTAGTGGTGTAAAGCTGATTGGAAACATGGTTTTCACTTCGCTTGAAGATAGGACGTGCAGTGATTTTTTTTTTCATGTTATTGGATCATGTGTGTGCTGTGACTAGATCTGTGATGTTATGCTGGGATAACATCACAGGTCCAGCCCCAGACTGACCAATCAGAGGCCAGCATTCTTTCTTGCCATTGTATAATAAAGAATAAAGAGAAGATAAAAACAGGGGGCCCGATTTTCAAACAGCCTGGTAGAATTACTCAAGCTGCTGTTTGTCACAGCTTGCACCAAAACCAAGTGCACCAGGGACCCTGTATCTGATTCTGGAACAGGAGAGGTCCTGGCACCAACAACTCCACATTTGCCGCAACAGCACCTATGTGCCAAACATATGGCATACAGGAAGGGATTTCTGCAAGCTGTGGAATGGTTGTAGGGCATGGCAGACAGTGGTAGAGAACCAATGACCGTGCGCCCAGGTGGCTGGCAGGGATCATGGAGGATAGGACAGGTTGGGTTGACACATTTGTGTTGGGGGGCATTGGGGGGGAGGAATCTGAGGGCATGTACCTGCCAAAGTGGGATACCGCTGGCTGCTTTCTGTGGCATAGGATGTGTTTACAGACAACTGGTGGTGTGATGGGTGTCTAGGTACTGTATGAGCACGGGATTCCATGGGCAACTGTATGCAACAGGGGGCACAGGGTCACCTCCCACCCAACGATGGCTTAAGGGGTGGTGCTTGAGATGTTAGACCAGCCCTGGCTGGTCTAAACCCTTATGAGCCGTGTGTCTTTTGGGGGGGATTTAAGAGTCCCAAATTAGGTGATGGCATAGCATCGCTGTGGTACAAGCCCCCTTCTGCCATGGTGCAGCCATGCATCTGCCACAAGCACATCGCAAGCTTGGCTGGTATAGGCGGTCCCCCAACTGGTGTAGGCTGCATTAGAAAATCAAGAATGATGCAAGGTACAGTGCAGTGAGCCCCTTGCATCATTTCTCTTTCCCACAAGCACCTTGTGTCATTTCCGATGCTTTGAAAATCAGGCCCAGAAACTCTAGGAAACACAACTAAAATTATGTATAATTTTCAAACGTTTTCTCAAAGGAATTAGATGCTGTTAAAGGATGTGTACAGCCTTAATATTCAAAGTCTTTTTTAACAGGCATCTTTTTTTTACTGTGCATGTTTTTTTTCCTGAATATAAATCATCTATATAAGAGCAGCGCATCAGAAATAAAGATTACTAAAATTGCAGTGTGACTTACTGAGAAAGTAAATGCACTCTCCTGCATAGACTCTTTTTTTAAAACACTAGTGCTTCTTGTCTCTTTCAATATAAAAGTAATTGGTTTTCTTATTTTTAATATTTTATTTATAGTGCATTCACACTGTACATCTGACCTATGGTATCACTCAATATATGTTGAGTATTGTCTTGATTACAGTTCTGGAATCAGGCATCAGAAACACACAGCTTTGTAGTTCTTTCACTTAAACTGTGCACGTCATGGTGGTCAAAAGGGTTATATGTAATGCATTCAGACAATAGACAATAAAGTCACGTGTTTGCCATTAGGTCTTCTTTGGAAATGAGCTACTATAAAAAAGCAGATTTATTATTCATCATGTTAGTGTCTGAAAGTGATTCCTGAAGTGAACCCTTTGGCATATAATTCTAAAGGTGGGAATGTGACAGGAAGGAGATTTCGGTCCTACAGTAATGTGTGTGTGTGTGTGTGTGTGTGTGTGTGTGTGTGTGTGTGTTTGTGTGTGTAAAATACAACACAGTAATTTAAAGTTACAAGGACTATCAGGTTCTCCCACTACCCCGGGTATCCTGGGATTCCCTTTGTAAGCAGGGGTTTGTCCAGGCTTTCCTTGAAGGGCTGCATTTTCTTCATATCCACTGTATCTGCTGGCAAGCAGTTCTATAGGTTCACCACCTTCTGGAAGATGTGTTTCATAATGTTATCCATGAATTTACCACCTCTGAGCATCAGGGTGCGTTCATGTATCCTGCTAGAACACCAGATAAGTATCTCTGTCTTTTCAACCTATTTGTGTCTGCTGGGGAGGCGGGGGGTGGCTGTATGTATGTTTGTGCTCCGGTAGGTAGGTGTACATGTGTCTCTGTTCATGAGTGCCTGGGTCATATGCTGACTGTGTTAGCACTTCACGTTTTGCCAGCTCTCATGTTTTATTTGCAGACCCCATGTTGACTGATCAGCATCCATTTTGCAACACTTTGTAACTAACATTCAAAATTATAATGGTTTTGCTTTTCCCTTCATTCAATTAAAAAAAGGTGAATATAATTTACCTAGATACTAATGTATCTAGTACTCTTCCCTTTCATGTCTCAACAGTGTCTGTGGCTCACTAGGTGGCAACCTTGGTGTTGGGGCCAGAAAATGACAGGGTCGTGGGTTGTAGCCCCACACCAGATACTTGGGGTTACACACATAACTGACACTGTAGTGCAGTGCAAGGGGGAGGGGGTGGGACTGCAAAACTAAGGTGCTGTCCTTTGGATGAGATGTTAAACTGAGGTCCCTTCTACCCATCTATGGCACTGTCCTGGTGGAAGTAAAAGATCCCCTGGCCCTTACTGATGAAGAGTAGGGTATTTTGTTTAAAATAAAAAGAGTCATATATACATTACATTACACCATTCATTAGGCATGACATGTGTTACAAAATATAAGTAATTGGCTCAATGAATGATAGCAAAAGAGAGTAAATAACAATGGCGTTCATAAATGAGTATGTTTCCTACCATACATCTTATGCCTTATATCTGAAAACTGTACCATTTTCACCATGTGCCAATGCCATAGGTTTACAATAAGCAGTGACATTTTCTCTATAGCTCTTTGAAATGGTTTGGAGGTAAAATAAAACTCTATCTAAATACCTTCCTTAAAGAGCACCATTCCCCATCCTAAAAACATTACACAGGGAGCGTCCTTACTTCATCGGGAGCTCCTCCAGACATTTTCACTTTTTTTTTTCAGCCCCTAAAAGAAGGAAAGGGATCGTAATTTTCCCCCAAGGATCTGGCTGCTCAATCTCTTTCCACTTCCTGACTCTCTGATCTGCCCTGCCTGCTGATGTTTTGTGACATCTTTATAGGTCAAGCGGGTGGGCACTCCCCATTCAATTGAATGGAGTGTCTTTTTCAAATGTGATTTCCCAATTTTAAATTGGGTTTTGGTGCCTACTGATGCCAGGGTTCAACTAACAAGGCTCTTGTAAATTGATCACTGGCATCAATAGGTACCAAAACCTGATTTAAAATTACGAACATATGAAATTTACCAGCAGATAAAGGCCTAGAGGTCTATCAAGTCTGCTCGAATGTGCAGCTAGCACCCCTTATTCTGCAGCTGCCCATCCTTTCCACCCTTCCCCTTCATTGACCCTCCTCCTTGTCCTGTTCCATCCCCTTTTGAAACAGTCCACTGTTCTACTGGATACCACTTCTGCAGGTAACACATTCCACCCAGCCACCACCCTCTCTGTAAAAAAGTGTCTCCTCATCTCCCTCCTAAACCTTCCTGCCTCCAGTCTCATATCATGGCCCCTGGTGTCCCTCCCCTTCCTCACTTTGAACAGCCCCTCTGTACCTGTCTTGTTTATTCCTTTCATGTACTTAAAGGTTTCAATCATGTCCCCCCATCCCTCCTCTCCTCCAGCGAGTACATGTTCAACTCCCTCAGCCTCCACTCATATGATAAGTCCGCCAGCCCCTTGATCATCTTTTTTGCCCTGCGCTGCACCCCCTCCAGTAACTTAATGTCCCTCTTCAGATACGGGCGCCAAGACTACACACAGTACTCCAGGTGCGGTCTAACTAATGACCTATACAGTGGCAGAATCACCTCCTCCCTCCTCGAGGATATACCCCTTGCAATACAACCCAGCATTTTGTTGGCCTTTGTAGCTGCCTTCCTACACTGTGCCGAGTTGTTCATTGACCCTGTAATGAGCACCCCAGATCCTTCTCCTCTCTGTCTGGGCTAGCTGCACTCCCCAGCTGGTAACTCCTCCTTGGGTTCTTCATCCCAAAATGCAGCACCTTCCACTTTTTGGCATTAAACCCCAGTTGCCAGGTGTTTGACCAGGTTTCAAGCTTTGCCAGATCATCCTGCAACCCCTGCCATCCTCCTAGGTCATCCACCACCGCTCCTACCTTGGTATCATCAGCAAACAGACTGATCTTGCTCTTGATGCCCAATGATATGTCTGCAATAAATATCCCAAACAACACTGGTCCCAACGCCAAGCCCTGTGTAACACCGCTCGTCACTACCCTCGGGTGTGAGAGCTCCCCACCCACCACCACCCTCTGTTGCCTTCCCTGAAGCCAGTTCCCTACCCATCTCACCAGCTTTGCACCCACCCCTGTGCCTTCTAACTTACTTCCCAGTCTTCCATGCAGCACCGAGTCGAATGCCTTACTGAAGTCCAGATACAGGACATCCACTGCATGGCCCCTGTCCAGTTGCCTAGTTACCCAGTCATAGAACTCCACCAGGTTGGTTTGGCAAAATCTGCCCCATATGAAGCCATGCTGTCTGCTGTCCTGTAGTCCTTTGGCCTCTAGAAGGGCCACCAGCCTCTCCTTCAGTATAGTCTCCATTAGCTTACCCATGATGGATGTGAGGCTCACTGGTCTGTAGTTTCCCGGTTCATTCTTGGGGCCACTCTTGTGGAGGGGCACCACATGAGCCATCCTCCAGTCCTGAGGTACACACTCTGAATGTAGTCAGGCATTAAATAGGTCTGACAAAGGTCCTGCAAGGACCTCTGCCAGCTCCTTCAGTACCCTGGGGTGGATGCCATCTGGGCCTGGCACCTTGTCCACCCTCAGTGCCTTCAAACCCTCCTGAACTCTGCCCTCCATGATTTCCCCATCTGTCACCCCCTCGTCCCCTGTTTCTGCCATTCCTCCCCCCCTTGGGTGTCTCCCCCCTCTTCTCCTTAGTAAATACCAAGCAGAAGTGCTCATTTAGTGCTTCTGCCTTATCGCACCTGCTTCCACCCAACCCCCCTCCTTCCTAATCCTTACTATGTGGTCCTTACAGCTCCTTTTCTCCCTGTGTACCTAAAGAAGTCCTTCTCCCCCTTCTTAATGCCTTGTGCCAGCCTGAGTTCTGTAGATGCCTTGGCTCCCCTTACTGCCCTTGTCACCTCCTTCAGTTCCATCAAGTACTCCTCCCTGTCCTCCCTACTCCCTGTTTTCTTGTACCTCCTAAAGGCAGCTCTTTTTCTCCTTACCTTTTCCATGACCTCCTTGCTCAAGCAGCTCGGCTTCTTAGCCCTAGCCTTCTTGCTCTGGGTCTTGCAGCAGGTTTTGGTTGCCTCCACTATCCCTAGCTTTATGAGCTCCCACCTCTGGTTAGTGTCCATACTAGATTGAATTCTGGTCAGGTACCTTTTACCACTTCCCCCATCCTCCCAAAGTTGGCCCTCCTGAAGTCCAGCACTCTTGTGCCAGATTCCACTCCTTTCTTGCCCATATCCAATGTGAGCCATACTGAGTGGTGGTCACTCCCTGATAGTGGTTCCTCCACTGTAAGTTCTCTCACAAAGTCCCCATTTGCCAGCACAAGGTCAAGGGTATTCCCTAACCTGGTTGGTTCACTGACCATTTGCAGCATGAAGCTGTCCTGGAAGGCATCCAGCAGTACCTGTTCCCTTCTGTTCCTGGTTGTTGGGGTACTCTAGTCCTCTCCCTGGCATGCTGAAGTCCCCCACAATCACCACACGACCCTTCTCGCAGGTCCTCCTCATCTGTCCCGCTAGTTCCCTGTCTAACTCCTCCATCTGAGATGGCGGCCTGTACACCACTCCCATTCTGAGAATCCTATTCTTGGAATCCTGGATTTACAACCAAAGTGACTCCGTACTACCCTCCTCCCCTTCCTCCCTTACACACTTCAGACCTTCATTCACATATTGTGCCACACCCCCCTCCTTTTCCAATCACCCTTACCCTACAAAATAACCTGTACCCTGGTACAGACAGGTCCCAGTCATTGTATTGGGTGGCCCATGTTTCTGTGACGGCTGCAATGTCCACCTCTCCCTCTGCCATAAGCACCTGTAACTCTGCAGTTTTCCTCCCAAGGCTTCTAGCATTAAGGGTAAACACCTTCCACCTCCCCAATCCTGCCTTTACTAGCATCACCAACAGTACTTGCCATTTGTCCTTTGTCACTGTTATGGGAGGTAAGCTCATATGGTTTCCCAACCTGTGGTCTCTGCATGTCTCCTGCCCAACTGCCACCCCCCGCTCCTAGTTTAAATTCCCAACTTCCTCTATGTACTCCTCCATTCTCTGTTTCAACACTTTCTTTCCCTCCTCACTCCAAGTGTAGTCTGTCCTTGGCATAGAGACTATTGTCCTTCCAGGTCCCTCCCCACCCCCAACAGGCCATACCCTTTAACACCAGGTCCTTAGCCATCTGTTAAAATTCCTCTGTTCTCAGCTTTTGTTGTGCTTGCTTGGGCACTGGAAGTATCTCTGAAAAAGTTACTGATCTTCCTGCTCCCTCACGTAATTGTCCTAGTTCCTCAAACCTCCTCTGGACTATATCTACTGTCTTGTTAGCCAGGTAGTTCGTCCCAAGATGTATAATTAAATGAGGCTTGTCCCTACCCCTTCTAGCATATTTCAGAACAGATTGTCCCACCCTTTCCGCTGTCATTCCTGGCATGGCCTCCACCCAAATGCAACTATGCCTTTCCCCCTTGCTACCCCACCTGACTCCTCTTAGTATTGAGTCCCCCAGCACTAAGATTCCACCCCTCTTACTCTCTGCTTGCTTCCATTCATCTCCCTCTCTCATTTCCAGCTCCTCGTCTTCCTCATGCACATTATTTCTCCATTTTGCCCCTGTTGCAATTTTCCCAGCAGAACTTCCCCCCACTCCAGTTTGGGCCAGGCATTTATAAATTACTCCTCTAATTTCATCATTTCCCTCCTCCTCCTTCTTCCTCTCTAGCAGTGCAAAACTTTTCTGAAGACCCTTCACAAATGCCCGCTCCCTCTCTCTTCATAGTAACCTGTTCTCTCCTTTCCTCTCCATGACTTTTGCCACTTCTTCGCCTCCCCTCATAAGTCCCTATCTCCTCCTTCCATTTGTCTTTTGTCTCCTGACCTGGTTTCCCCGGCAATCGTTTTTCCTGGCCTAGGCTCCTTTGTCTCTGCTTCCCTTCTTCTGACCCTCTCCTCACCACTGTTGGCTTAAATGGCCCTCCCTCATCTCCCCTCCAGTATTGGGCTAAACCCACTCCCAGTCTACCTTGCCTGTCTTAGTTCCTCCTGCAGACTCTCAATCTCCTTTCTAAGTTTCTCTATGTGGTTGCACACTAAACATCCTCCCACACTCCAGGCAATTTTTAGAAAGATTGGTGCACCGCAGTTGTTGCAGCCTACCACCCTTACCCATTGCTGTCGTCGTTGCCCACCAGCAACCTCCACCCTTCCAGATGAAGGATACCAAACACTCCCCAAGTCTCCCTCTCCCCCTTCTATCAGTGAAAAACATTTTTTCTTAATTTCCCTTACCCCCTTTATTGTACACATTTGGATAGATTGAGCAACTGCTATTTATATTCCTATCCTTCCTATCCACACCCAAAAAGAGACTTTAAGTAGCTATTGCACAACCTTCTCCAAACTCCTACTCCTCCTTTCCACAATGCAATAGCAATGCAAAGAAGTAACAATGAAAGCTCCTTGATTTGCAGCTACTTCCCTTCCACTGAGATAGCAGTCACCTCGTCACTCACTGCTGTTCCTTTCCTGGATGTCTGCTTCTGCTATGGCAGGTGCATATCCTTTGCCCATTTGAGAAAGTGATTTCAGAACCCCTGGTATAAGGAAATCACGGACCAGAGTGGGTGGGGTGAGGGGTTCGAGGTGAGACCAGCCCAAGTCTTCCAGAAACAATCAGGTAGCTGAGGCCCTGGTCAGACCATTAAGCTACCTTCCCCACTATGCACTAAACTTTGCAGCTAGTGAAGCCAGCAAAATGAATCACAATTCTACTCAAAGCCCCTAAAATAGGTTTGCTACCAAGAAAACAGGTCTCCAATTCGAAACAGCTTCACCAACAACACATCAAAATAGGCTTGAGAATTAGAAGATACAGGTCTCCAGTTCAAAGAAACAGCCCCAGTTAAATCACACCAAATAGGTTTAAATCGAAGAAATAGGCCTCCACAATGCAGCCTGCTACACAGTGAAACATCAAACAAATGAGCCCACTTATAGCCACCAAAACAGGTTTCAAAATTCCAACGGCCCCAAAACAATACCCTGCTAGCCCCTTAGAAGTAGTAAGAAAGAAAAGAAATAACCTTCTACCAAGTAAAATCCACAAGAAACAATGTAAAAACAAGAAGAAGAAGCTACTGTACTGGGAAATCACATTTGAAAATGATGCTCCATTCAAGTGAATGGAGTGCACCCCTGTGCTCAACCTATAAAGACATCACAAAACATCAGAGCGCAGGGGCAGACCAGAGAGTCAGTGGAAAGGGATCATACAAGCCCCTCGGGGTAAATTATGATCCCTTCCCTTCCCTTCCTTTGTGGGCTGAAACAAAACTGAAAATATCCTGGAGGAGCTCCCAATGAGGTAAGGGAGCTCCCTGTTTAATGTTTTTAGAATGTAAAAATATCGAGAAAGATGCTCTTCAAAGCATTTGTCGTAATATCTATCACTACTTGGGGGGTGTGTTGGGGGGGGTCATGTACTTCTGCTGCATTGTCTTGGCACATCTCGCCTGCCAAATATATTTGAAAACACCTTGTAACTCAGGCACTCGCAAACCAAAATTAAAACCACAAGGATCTCTATTACTATTAAAAGTGTTTATTTACACTATAAAAACTGCCATAACTTAAAGCAAACTATTAAAAGTGTTTATTTACACTGTAGAAATTATCATAACTTAGAGCAAATGCCAGGCTAGCCTGATGCGTTTCAGACCATAGTCCTTTATCACCTTTGATAATATATGATAATAGCTTATATTTCTTTATTTTAAAGAGCAGTTGATGCCTTTGGAAAAACTTTGGAAAACATAATATTTAGAAACAATTCAACTTCTATTTCATATACATGTACATATATATTTTACAGATTTCTCCCTTTTATTACTTATTACTAAAGAGGTTTCCACAAAAACAAGTTTAAATCCTTCAACGTTTACCTGCCTCTGTAGCGTACTCCCTACTTGCAATTATAATGCTCTGTTGTGACATCATACTCTGTTGCCGTAGGAATAACTATGATGTCACAAGTAGAGTATTGTGACATCAGGTTGGGAAGATACAAGAGGAGCTGATGAACCCTCAAGGAACACCTATCCTGTTTTCATGCATATGACCTCAGTAATAAATAATGGGGATAAGAAATATAGAGCTAACAAGAAATATAAGCTGCTTTGTGTCTAAATATTATATTTTTCAAAGTTCTTCTTAAGGTGTCAGTGGCTCATTAAGAAAGGCAGTACAGACACACTTCAGCAGCATATGTTGTTGCACCTCTGCAAGGCTCATCAATTCTCTTACCTGCCAGCCTTCAGCTTAAGGGACAATCCATTTTTTCACAAAGCAGGACCACATTTTCACTTTCCCAGCCAGTATTGGGCTAATATTGTTACAAATGAACATCACCATAAAAAAGAAAATAGACTATCAGATTTATCATCTCAACACCTCCCTCCTTTAGCTCTCTACATGTAACCTCCATTTTATGGGGTTAAGTCTGCTTTCCCAGAACCTTTGAAAGAAGAGGATATATATTCTCATCTCCAGTTTTGCCAGGAGAGGATATACTGCACCTACAAACAAACAAATAAATGGAAGCAACAAGGACTTAAAAAAAACCCTTTTCTGCTTGAAGGGTCCTGGTTTTCCACATTAATAGTTTTACTTTAAACATTCCTGCCAATTATCTAAAGTTACATTCCAAGGGGCCAAATTGTATCCCTAGGATTTTACGGTAGTCTTTCCCAATGTGCACCCCAGCAAAAGTCACATTCCTCTCCTGTTATTCATCGTTCTCTAAATAGAGGCTAGAACTTTAGGTGTAACATACTAACATACTATTTGCCAGCAGATTAGGCCTTACGGTCTATCGAGTCTGCTCGAACCTTAGATCCTTAGTTGGGTGCCGAGACCCTCCCATCCCTTGTGCTCCAAAAACCCGTATCATCCATTCCAACCCCCCTGGGACAGGCCATCATCTGATACATCCACTTTCTGTGTCTATCCCACCCTCTCTTGAAGCCCTCCACCGTGGATCTCTGAACCAGCTCACCAGGCAGTGCATTCCAAGGGTCCACCACCCTCTCAGTGAAAAACCTCCTCCTCTTTTCCCCCCTCACCCTTCCACCTTCCAACTTCAAACCATGCCCTCTGGTGATACCTCCCCACTTTAGTCTAAAGATCCCCTCCATGTTTACCCTATTTATTCCCTTGAGGTACTTGAAGACCTCAATCATGTCCCCCCTGTCTCTCCTCTCCACCAATGAAAACAGGCAGAGCTCCTTAAGTCTGTCCTCATACGTCAAATCCCCTAGCCCTCATATCATCTTTGTTGCCCTCCTCTGTACCCTCTCCAGGAGCTGTATGTCCCTCTTCAAGTGTGGTCTCCAGTACTGTACACAGTACTCAAGGTGTGGTCTAACCAGTCCATTGTACAGCAGAATCACTTCCTTGCTCCTAGAGGTGATCCCCCTTGCGATGCATCCTAACATCCTGTTTGCCTTGCTAGCCGCTCTCCTGCACTGCTCAGAGTTATTCATACATGCATCCACCATGACCCCTAGGTCTTTTTCCCCTATTGAGGCCTCCAGCGCCTCCCCTCCCAGGGTGTACCTGTGTTTAGGGTTTCCCCGACCAAGATTCAACACCTTGCACTTGGTGATATTGAAATTTAATTTCCATGTGTGAGCCCAGCTTTACAGGGTGTCCAGGTCCTTGCAGGGCCAACCTCCCCTCTTCTCCCTCAACTACTGCTCCCATCTTGGAGTCATCCGTGAAGAGACTCATTTCACACCCTATACCCTCCTGATGTCCGATATGTATGCATTAAACAGGATCGGACAGGACCGAGCCCTATGATGCCCCCACCAACCTCTCTAAGGTTGAGAGCTCCCCACAGACCACTACTCTCTGAGTGGCGTCCAGCTAGCCAGTTTCCAATCCATCTGACCATCAAGGGCCTACTCTAACCCCATCAGTTTCTCCACCAGACCATTGTGGGGACAGAGTCAAGCATTGCTGAAGTCCAAGAATAATACATCCACAAGCTTACCCCTGTCCAGGTCTGATGTTACCCATTCATAGAAGTCCACAAGGTTGGTTTGACATGATCTACCTGGCACAAACCCATGTTGCCGACTATCCAGACCTCCCACCTCCTCCAAGTACACCCCCAATTGTTCCTTTAGTATACTCTCCATTAATTTTCCCACCACTGAGGTCAAACTGATGGGTCTATAGTTACCTGGTACTTCCCTCGACCCCCCTTTATGGATTGGTACCACATGTGCCTCTCGCCAATCCCTAGGTACCCTCCCTGTCTCAAGTGACCTGCTGAAAAGCTCCGCCAGGGGTGCAGCCAGTATGTCCGCCAATTCCCATAGTACTCTCGGATGAATGCCATCCGGCCCAGGAGATTTGTCTTTCTTTAGGGCCTTGAGGGCTAACCACACCCTTTTGGCGGAGATAGCATCATCCGTCCCCTACACCTTACTGGCCTTTTTATCCTTACCCAGATGTGACACCCCTGGGGTACCTCTCTCTCCCTCTTGCTCCATTTCTGTTGCTCCCCTGATCCCACTTACTGACGTTTCTATCCCCTTCATGCCTTGCTTTGTAGATATCCCATCCCCCACCCTAGTGAACACAGAGGCAAAGTACTCGTTAAATACCTCTGCCTGGTCCCTTGCCTCTTCCACCCACCCTCCTTCTGATCTCAATCTGCTGAGATGGCCCTTAGTTTTTCTCCGCTCCCCAATGTACCGGAAGAACCCCTTTTCCCCTCCATGTATCCCCTGTGCCAGCCGCTGCTCTTTACTGACTTTGCTCCCTCACCATACGGGTGACTTTTCTAGATGCAAGCTGGTACATTTCTTATCCCTATCCCTCTTGTTGTTTTATATTTTTGTAGGCCCTTCTTTTCTCTGACTGCTACCTGTACCTCACTGGACCACCAGCATGGTTTATGTGACCTTGCTCCTTACGTTTCAACTTAGCGCAGATCCTGACTGCCTCATGAAATCCCGTTTATGACCTCCCATCTCCTTTCCACACTTGTCATTGAGGTAATCCCCATCAAGTGATCCTTGAGAATATTTCCCATGCCCATAAAGTCTGCCCCCTGAAGTCCACTGCCAGTGTCCTAGATCCCCCCTCCCCATGCTTATTTGAAACCAGACGTGTAGTGGTCGCTCCCAGTCAGGGGTCTTGTACAACCATGTCCCTTACCAGATCCCCATCTGCCAGAACCACATCCAGGACATGCCCCTCCTTGTGGGCTCCATCACATGCTGTGTTAAGAACACATCCTGGAAGCCATCCAGCAGCCTCTGCTCCTTGGCCACCTTAGAGGACATGGTTCCCCAGTTTGTACCTGGCATATTAGGTCCCCATCAACATCACTCCTTCCCTTTTGGTCCACACTGGGCAGTGATGTTGTCCAGCAACCATCCTCTAGAACATCACTCATCCCGGGGACCTATATGCTACACCCAGCTTGACCTTATCTCCTGCTGAGGATCGTGGGTGACCCATAAGGCCTCCATGTTTCCCTCTGCCTCTTCTACCCTAGCAATTTCTATGTCATCTCTAATGAACATAGCCACTCCACCCCTCTGCCCTCCTTTCTATCCTTCCTAAGCATAGTGTACCCCATGCGTTTAGGTTCCAGTCATGGTTTTGTTGTACGTTTCCCGTGCCATCCACATCCACCCCAGACAGCATGGCCTGGAACTCTGGCAACTTGTTTCCCAAGCTCTGGCATTTACTAACACCAACCCCAACCCCTTATCCCTGATCCTCTTTGTCGAACCCCACCCAGATTCCTTATACTTCCATCCTCCCTCTGCTCCTCCTGAAACCTCCACCCCAGCCTGTTTCCCGGCAGATCACCTTTGATCTGGCTACTCAAGAGAACTTTTGTAATGTCTGTAATATATGTGTCCCTGATGTCTGGTCTCCCAGGATAATACAGAGATCATCTGCATATGCTAATATCCATCATTCTGGAGCATCTGGTGTCACTTGTATGCCCTGGTTGCTAGGGTAGTTCTGCAAAACCATGAAATTAAAAGATCCAGGGAGAAACTGTACAGCAGGGGGCTCAGTGGTCACCCCAGCTATACTCCTCTACACACTTGAACTGAAGTGCCTAGCCCAGAATTTATATATTGGACAATTACTACTTCACTATGTAGTTCTGATGCATGATACAAGCAAATTTGGAATGCCATGAAGTTTTAAAACCTGTAATAAGTAAAAATGGGGCATTCAAGTAAAGGCCTTTTCTTGATTGATCAAAAGTAAGGGATGCAGTATAATGGTTAAAAACACCGAGCTGCAAACCTGAAGAACTGGATTTGAATCCCACAACCACTGCTTGCATACTGTGTGACCATGAGCAAATCATTTAACTTCCCTGTACTCACAGGACACACCTGGGAAACAAGCACTGTCTAAGGCCCTGTCCACACTGCGCCTCTGTAAAGTTACAGAGTGCCCAAACCGTTACCGCAATGGTTTGCGTTTACACCTGTAACGTTGCAGAAGGTGTTTTTGTAACCGTTGTTGAAACCACATATGAGGTGGTTTCAACAATGGTTATGAAACTGGTCCCACCTCGGTAACGTTACTGGCGGTAGTGTGGACGGGTGGTAACGGTCCCCTGCAGGGTCCGTAGCACAGCGCAAGCAGAATTGTGAGATTGGGTGCCACGGTAATGGTCGCCCGGTTCTCAAGGTGTGTACTGGCGGTACCGGTCTTGTATCGGTCACCGCTGCAGTGTGGACATACTGTGCTGCTCCCCGGCTGTAACGGTTTCTGTCCGTTACGGGGTCTGAGCGGTGCAGTGTGGACGGGGCCTTAGTGTGTCTTTCCTGACCAAAAAAAAGAAACAAAAGAACCCCTTCAGCTGCCCTGTCTTCCCTCTTTCTAACAACTGCCTACCTGGATCAGGTAGTCATATATTGACCTATAATCAATGGTCCATGTTTAGGAAGAAGCAAGAGGTATTGGGGCTACCTTTGACAATCTGTGAGCCAATATTTTACTTTATATTTTCTGGTCCAAGTTCAGGAGGCACAGGGGTCTTAAATTTTTAATATCTGCTCTGTTACTCTTTTTGAAAATGTATACAGTATTAATAAAGCTCTGAACATACAGCCAAGAAGTGTCCCAGATTCCAATACTGCACTGAATACTTCTTTCAAGATAGGCCCTAACTCATTTATCAAAAGGTCTGTAAAACTCACCTTGCAAACCATCTCCTGCTGGACTGTGTTATTTCACAGTTCTTTAATTGCCTCTATATTTCTGCCAACTGTCTAGGCTGTATTAATTAAATACATTTATTTTGTAGAATTATAGGTATAACCAGGCCAGAGAACATTGACTGGTTAAACCGAGCTGCCCCTGAGGTGCCAAAAATGTCCTGTACATGTTTCTTGACTATATCCATAATTTCTTCCAAAGTACTACCTGGTGTTTTTCTATTTGGCTATTCCTGGGAATATATGGTACTGAACCCAGTCCTGCCAGCCCGGAACTTGTGCAGGTTTTGTGTACAACAGAGGTGGGTGAAATTAGAAAATTATGAATTCATGGAATTTTCACAGAATTCCACAAATTTTTGGTGAAATTTCATGGACTTTTTTGGAATTTTCCAAATGTTTTAATTGGCCATAACTTAGTCCGTGTTAAGGTTAGGAGTCTGAAAGTTGGCATACATATATGCTGGTAGAGGTACTAAATGCCTGACGAGCTTCATGACATTTGAATCAAAGAGGGGGAAGTTATAGGGGCTCAAAGTCCAGCAATTTAATATTCATGTGAACATTTCTGAAAATATTTCTGTGCTTTCAACTTAGCCACCTTTGGAGCTAGATAAACTGAAAATGTAGATGCATGCTTTCTTGGAAGAGACATAGAAATGGCTAAATAGTGATTGTAAGGTTTTGCTATGACCTGCATCCCAGCACAACTTCCAGAGGCTCGCTTTTGAACCCAGGTCATCAGCATGACGTTCTGATGCTGGAACATGGTGGTTGTCTTAAAGCCTAATATTTAGGGTCAATGAACCTAACAACATTGCTGATATTCTGTTCTCTAGCTTTAAACGGAGAGGGGCTTAAAATTCAGCAGTTTACATACTTGTGAAATGTAATTTTAAAATGTCTGAAAGTGCGGAGGCTTATAAATCAGTCACCTTTAAAAGCTAGTGATCTGAAACTTGGCACACATATGTATGGGTATGGTTACTGTCACCATACCAAATTTGGTGCAATTTGCACAAAGGCTTTGTAGTTGTTAACTGTAGATCTTACTTCGAAGGGGCTCATGCAGCAGGCAACACCATTAGGACTAAGCTGCCAGGTGCAAGGACCACACAGAAAACTTCTAGCTAGCAGTAATTAGTGGGAGACCGACCCTGATGTCAGCAGGCTGATGTCCACCAATGGTATAAAAGGGTGGTCCACCAACCCATCCTCAGTTCTTTTCCCGCCATTGACCCACACAAGTTGGGCCTCCATGGATGCCTGTGTCTGTTGACCGCCATTGTTTTGCGTTTTAATAGCGATTTCTTATTTTCTTACCAGTAATCATCCTTTTTTCGACACTTCATCGTTCTTGCATGTCTTCTTCTCCATCGATATCTTCAGACCAGTGGACAAAGTGTGCTTGCTGTAAGCAACTTCCCTGCAAGGATGGCCACTCTTCCTGCCTGCTCTGCTTAGGCCCTGACCACAACATTGCCAGGACTTCACCCAGGCAACACGGAGATGCCAACTGAGGACCCTCCAGAGTTCCCTGCTGCAGAAGAAATTATCCACTATGGAGAAGGAGCTCCAGGGGAAAAGCATCTCTTCTTCCCTGGGTTCTGGGGACTCCACTTCTTCCCCTTCCCAAGGAGAAGAAGTCTGATGGGAAGCACAAGCACCGGAACAAGCAGAGGGAATGGCCCCGGTCAGCTTCTTGCTGTTGGTCACTGCATAAAGCAGTGGCTGAGTTTGGGTCTTCCTCACACAGGAGGTCAGCTCCTCCTCCACCAGCAGCGCTGTCTCCTTCAGGGTTACCAGTGTCTCAACCTCCTACCCTCTTTACCACACAACCCACCCGCACCATGTCATTAAATCCAGTCTCCTCCCTGATGCCCTTAGTGATCACAAGCCCATTTTCATTGTAAGTAAGGTCCATCGCCCCAAACCTCCCCCTAAAATCCTTAGACCTTACTCCACTCAGCTCTGCACTTGCTTCCATCAACTGGGCCCCCTCTCCACTGCCATTTCTGTCAACCAAGCCCTTGACTATTTTAAGGATAAATTTATTGCCACCTGGAATGCCTTTACTCCTTTCAGAAGGATCAGAGTCCATGGCTTCACCTCCCCTGGATCACCCCCGAACTTCTGGCCTGCTTCAGGGAGCATGATCGGGCCTGGAGAAAACATAAATCTACTAAACATCCAAACGACTATGCAATTCATGTACTAAAGCTACTAGACTGGCTAAGACCAATTATTTCAACTCCTCATTGCTGACTAAAATTAACTCTCCATCTAAATTCTGGAGGGTAGTTCACATCCTATTCTCTCACCCCCCCCACCCTCCTCCTCCAGTTCTCAAAATAAATAACTCTCTAGTTTCCGACTCTGGCTCCATGGCCAATGAATTTAATGCCTACTACACCTCATGCACCACATCTCTTCTAAATTCCCTCTCCCCCTTGCCACCTACTAATTTCAGCCCTTCACCTCAGCCAGTGCCTACCCCTACCCCTTTTTCCTTTTCTACTATCTCCTCTGATGAAGCTCTTAGTGCCTTCCTATCCCTGAACCCCTCTAAAGGTTGCTCACCAGATGAGCTTGATCCTAAATTTCTCTACCTTTCTGCTCCTGCAATTGCTTATCCTATCCTCCTGCTTCTTGATTCCCTCTCCTCAGCTGGCCTTGCTCCGTCAGCCACCAACTGGTTTAAATCCTACCTCATTGGCAGGACCCAATTGGCGAGAATCCTTGATTCCATCTCCCCTCCACTCCCCATCAACACTGGTGTTCCTCAGGGCTCAGTGCTGGGTCCCTTACTCTTCTCTCTTTT
Organism: Neoceratodus forsteri; assembly: GCA_016271365.2. Classification (NCBI taxonomy): domain Eukaryota; kingdom Metazoa; phylum Chordata; order Ceratodontiformes; family Ceratodontidae; genus Neoceratodus; species Neoceratodus forsteri. Next base: position 1,131,383,311 of record CM028129.1, read on the forward strand.
CCTTAATGATCTTCCCACAGCCTGCTCATCCTCATCTATCCACATGTACGCTGACAATACTGTCTTATATAGTTCTGGCAATAACCCTGATGCTGTGGAAACCAGCTTACAGCATGACTTCAATCAAATTCAGCTTTGGTTTGTTTCTCACCAGCTTTTTCTAAACATCAAGAAGACAGTCTCAATGATCTTTGGCACCAGGCAGAGACTGTCTAGGCTCCCGGCACTACCCACCTTCCACACCCTTGATGGGACCATCCTAGAGGACACCTCCTCATTTAGATATCTGGAGGTTTGGCAGGACCAGCACATCAACTTCTCTGTGCATATCAATGCTATCCTGAAGAAACTGCACCCCAAGCTTGGTGCTCTGTACAGGAATCGTAGTTGCATCCCTCAGACTGCGAGGCGTGAAATTGTCCAGAAGATGATACTCCCCATTTCTGACTACTGTAACGTAGTCTATGGTGCTGCTCCCAAGTCTTCCCTGACCAAGCTGGACACTCTCTTTTACTCCTTTTGCCACTTTGCTCTCGACTCCCCTTCCCACTCCCACCACTGAGAACTCTATTGCTCTCTAACCTTCCTTCCACTATGTCACAGATGCATCTCACACTGTGCCAAACTAACCTCCAAATTATGGTTCAGAGTGCTCCCCTCCTATCGCTTATCCTCTCTCTCTCCAGTCCACCTCCCCCCACCCTCTCTCTCAGATCTAATGATGCCCGCACCTTGATGGTCCTTCGCCGCTCCACCCTCATCGGTCAGACTGGTTTCGTCCATCTGGAATTCCCTCCCCCCTGAAATATGACTCCTCCTCCAACTACTCCTTTACCTCTGCCCTACGCAATTACCTCTCCCTCACCTGTTCCTGCTTTAACCCTCCTTAATACCTATCCCCAGTTTCTGCCTTCCTACCTTGACCCCCCCCCCATGGAGGGTTCTCAACATCCTGAAGGGGGAATCAGGAAATAGCTACCCCTTCTCCTCATATTCAGTTCTTGCCTCTCCCCATCTCTTCTCCACCTGCCCTTCTGGGGTCACCCTGTTGCACAACCTACCCCGTCCTTTTTACTCCAACAGCACTTGTATATTAGGCAAGGCAAGGCAGGTTTTATTTAAAAGACGCCCATCCCGGAGGCTCTGGGCACCATACATCAATCAAAATAAATACAGAACAACACAATAATAAACATTTGTATACAATATTCAAAACAGTTAAAACATAATTTACTACCCTTAACAGCAACAAAATTCAGAATCGCTAAAAACTAAATTAAGCATCAATTTCTAAAAGACAGGTAGGGACTATGAAACACAGTCCGGGAAGGCCTGAAATATACAAGAAGGCCTTGAGGTGGGAGCAAATACCTCCACAGAAGGGGCCTCCGTAACAGCTAAAGGAAGCGACCTAATAGGACGGGCGCTTACACTAAATGTTCTGTCACAACAGTTTTAAACTCGGCCCTGGGATTTGCAAAGAGGACCCTAGAGGAGGAGGAGTGGAGGGAGTGGACCATGACAGCAGGTGCAAGAAGATCCTTCAGGTAGTGAGGGCCTAGGCTGTGTAGGGCCTTAAAGGTGAGCAAACCCACCTTAAAGAGGACCCTCCACCTAACTGGCAGCCAGTGCAGTTGACGCAGCACCAGAGTGATGTGACAGTACTTGGGCTGTCCTGTCAACAGCCTCGCTGCCACATTCTGCACCAGCTGCAGTCGGCACAGGGTACCCCTAGAGACCCCGAGATAGAGTGCATTACAGTAGTCAAGACCTCGAGCCTGCTCCTGGTACACTCGAGCACTATAATGGTTCTGTTGCATTATTACTGTTTTGTACATTTATATGTTCTTTTGTATGATTTTGGACATGTATTGTAATTTACCCAATGTTCCACTACTGTTTATGGTACAATACCTTGTGTTCCAACTGTTGCATAATCTTACAAAGTTATATTGCTTGTACTCCCCACATAATATTGTAACTGATCATCCTTCACAACCCTATGTAACCTCTTCCCCGCGGTTGCACCATGAGATGAGCAACTTGTTCAGTGTGCTCTCCTGGTGAAACATTTCAATAAATAAAATAAATTTCGGGCGGTGGTTCTTTAGGGCTTTGCACTCCATCCCCAGCCACCGAGCCCCTGAAGCTCAGGCCCTTGGTTCCAGCGGGTCCTCAGCCAGGTGGATCAACCAGTTGTTCCCCAGTCTTGGCACTGCCCACATCAGTCCCGAGTTCCTCAAGTGAGAACATACGAACATTCGAAATTTGCTAGCAGATAAAGACCTAGAGGTCTATCAAGTCTGTTCGAATGTGCAGCTAGCACCCCCTTATTCTGCAGCTGCCCTCCTTCCACCCTTCCCCTTCATTAACCTCTCCCCTTGTCCTGTCCCATCTCCTTTGAAGCAGTCCACTGTTCTACTGGATACCACTTCTGCAGGTAACGATTCCACCCAGCCACCACCCTCTCTGTAAAAGTGTCTCCTCATCTCCTCCTGAACCTTCCTCCCTCCAGTCTTATATCATGGCCCTGGTGTCCCTCCCTCCTTACTTTGAACAGCCCCTCTGTACCTGTCTTGTTTATTCCTTTCATGTACTTAAAGGTTTCAATCATGTCCCCCCTGTCCCTCCTCCAGCGAGTACATGTTCAACTCCCTCAGCCTCCTCTTGTATGATAAGTCCCCCAGCCCCTTGATCATCTTTGTCACCTTGTGCTGCACCCCCTCCAGTAACTTAATGTCCCTCTTCAGATACGAGTGCCAGTACTGCACGCAGTACTCCAGGTGTGGTCTAACTAATGACCTATACAGTGGCAGAATCACCTCCTCCCTCCTCGAGGATATACCCCTTGCAATACAACCCAGCATTTTGTTGGCCTTTGCAACTGCTTTCCTACATTGTGCTGAGTTGTTCATTGACCCTGTAATAAGCATCCCCAGATCCTTCTCCTGCTCCATCTGGGCTAGCTGCACTCCCCCCAGCTGGAAACTCCTCCTTGGGTTCTTCATCCCAAAATGCAGCACCTTCCACTTTTGGCATTAAACCCAGTTGCCAGGTGTCTGATCAGGTTTCAAGCTTTGCCAGATCATCCTGCAACCCCTGCCATCCCCCTAGGTCATCCACCACCGCTCCTACCTTGGTATCATCAGCAAACAGACTGATTTTGCTCTTGATGTCCCAAGATATGTCTGCAACGAATATTCCAAACAACACTGGTCCCAACACCGAGCCCTGTGGAACACCACTCGTCACTACCCTTGGGTGAGAGAGCTCCCCACCAACCACCACCCTCTGTTGCCTTCCCTGAAGCCAGTTTCCAACCCATCTCACCAGCTTTGCACCCGCCCCGTGCCTGCTAACTTACTTTCCAGCCTTCCATGTGGCACCAAGTCAAATGCCTTACTGAAGTTCAGATACAGGACATCCACTGCATGGCCCCTGTCCAGTTGCCTAGTTACCCAGTCATAGAACCCCACCAGGTTGGTTTGGCAAGATCTAGCCCATATGAAGCCATGCTGTCTGCTGTCCTGTAGTCCTTTGGCCTCTAGGAGGGCCACCAGCCTCTCCTTCAGGATAGTCTCCATTAGCTTACCCACGATGGATGTGAGGCTCACTGGTCTGTAGTTTCCCGGTTCATCCTTGGGGCCACTCTTGTGGAGGGGCACCACATGAGCCATCCTCCAGTCCTGGAGGTACACACCCCGAATGTAGTGAGGCATTAATCGTCTGCTAAAGGTCCTGCAAGGACCTCTGCCAGCTCCTTCAGTACCCTGGGGTGGATGCCATCTGGGCCTGGCGCCTTGTCCACCCTCAGTGCCTTCAAACCCTCCTGAACTCTGCCCTCCATGATTTCCCCATCTGTCACCCCTTCCCCCACCCCGTTTCTGCCATTCCTCCCCCCTTGGGTGTCACACCCCTCTTCTCCTTAGTAAATACTGAGAAGTACTCATTTAGTGCTTCTGCCTTACCGCACCCTGCTTCCACCCAGCCCACCTCCTTCCTAATACTTACTATGTGGTCCTTACAGCTTCTTTTCTCCCTGATGTACCTAAAGAAGTCCTTTTCCCCTTTCTTAATGCCTTGTGCCAGCCCGAGTTCCATAGATGCTTTGACTCCCCTTACTGCCCTTGTCACCTCCTTCGATTCTGTCAAGTACTCCTTCCTGTCCTCCCCCCTCCCTGTTTTCTTGTACTTCCTAAAGGCAGCTCTTTTCCTCGTTACCTTTTCCATGACCTCTTTGCTCAACCAGCTCGGTTTCTTAGCCCTAGCCTTCTTGCTCTGGGCCTTGCAGCAGGTTTTGGTTGCCTCCACTATCCTCAGCTTTATGAGCTCCCACCACTGGTTAGTGTCCATACTAGATTGAATTCTGGCCAGATACCCTTTTACCACTTTCCCTATCCTCCCAAAGTCAGCCCTCCTGAAGACCAGCACTCTTGTGCCAGATTCTACTCCTTCCTTGCCCATATCCAATGCGAGCCATACCGAGTGGTGGTCACTCCCTGACAGTAGTTCCTCCACTGTAAGTTCTCTCACAAAGTCCCCATTTGCCAGCACAAGGTCAAGGGTATTCCCTAACCTGGTTGGTTCACTGACCATTTGTAGCAGGAAGCTGTCCTGGAAGGCATCCAGCAGTACCTGCTCCCTTCTGTTCCTGGTTGTTGGGGTACTCCAGTCCTCTCCTGGTATGTTGAAGTCCCCCACAATCACCACACTACCCTTCTCGCAGGTCCTCCTGATCTGTCTTGCTAGTTCCCTGTCTAACTCCTCTGTCTGAGACGGTGACCTGTACACCACTCCCATTCTAAGAATCCTATTCTTGGAATCCTGGATTTGCATCCAAAGTGACTCCGTACTACCCTCCTCCCCTTCCTCCCTTACACACTTCAGTCCATCCTTCACATATAGTGCCACACCCCCTCCTTTCCTAATCACCTTGTCCCTACGAAATAATCTGTACCCTGGTACAGACAGGTCCCAGTCATGGTATTGGGTGGCCCATGTTTCTGTGAAGGCTGCAATGTCCACCTCTCCCTCTGCCATGAGCACCTGTAACTCTGCAGTTTTCCTCCCAAGGATCCTAGCATTAAGGGTAACCACTTTCCACCCTCTCCCCCCTCCCATCCTGCCCTCCTTTACTAGCATCACCTCCACGCGACACCCGGGGCATGAACTCACCTCCCCAGCGACAGCCATGCCTCTACCTCTGTTGGGGGCTAGCTCCCCCGTGCAAGCCTCCCCTTTGAGGCCTGCACCAACAGTTTAGCTTGACCACCACCAGCCCTCGCCTGTTCGGCCAATGCCGGTCCCCCCCGACACCAGCCCCGACTACATACCAGTCATTGTCCCCTATCCCTCGGCCAAAGCCTGAGGATCTGATGCCTGGTCTTCCAACTCCTACTAGACCAATGCTGGACAGACATTCACCGCAAGGGCCGATGCCAGGTTATCTGGCACCCCAAGGGTCGACGCCACGGTACCTAGTGCCTCTGGGAACAACACCGGATAAGCTTTTCCCAGCACTGACTCCCCAAAATCCTCCTATGGATTACAATGCATTGTTCTCAGCATGGTGGGAGTCCATGAAGAGTAAGGACTCCCTAAGGGAACCCCCAATTCCACTTCCCAGTGACCTTACTCTGAACCCAGATCAGGCTGGCCCTAGCCACCCCCAGTCTCCAGGGCCCATCCTCTCAAGGAATGTTGCCCTCTGACACCAGTCCCAGATTCTGACCCATCAGGAAGGGATTCACCATCTTCATCCTCGGAACCAAGGGACACTCCTAGATCACCTCTTGAAAATTTCCACTTTCATGGATGTCATGAGGAACATTCAGTCTCTAATGGGTTAGAATATGGAGGAGCTAGACCCCGAGCATCGGCGTCTCACTACCTTTCTGTGTAGGAAGGAAATCCTGCCTATAGTGGTTCCTCCTCTTATCAACTCGTTTGAGGATGTCAATAGGGTCACCTGGAATCTTCCCTCCCCCACTCTGGCCTTAGCCAAGAAGACCAGCTTTATACTGCCCCCAGAGATAAGCCTTTATATGGGTAGCATCCAGAAGCAGATTTGGTGGTCATGAGCGCTGCTCATGACAGTACTAAGAAACCCAGTCACCTTAGTACCCACCATCCGGATAAGGAGTCTCGCCAAGCGGATCAGTTTGGCAGAAATGTCTATGCTTCTGCCACCCTGACTGTGCAGACCCTGAATTTTATAGCCCACATGGTTCAGTACCAAAATGCCCTGTAGGAGAAAGCTTTAGAGTTGGTACAAGCTCTTCCTGAAGACCCTATCAAGTCCCAGTTGGTTCAAATCCTAAATTCAGCCTCAGACGTGGGTACTCATGTCCTCAGAGTTTCCTATGATTTGTCGGATGCCGCAGGCCAGGCTGCAGCTACTGGCATGTGCATTCACCGCCATTCCTGGCTCAGGGTGTCAGGCTTTGCCACGGATGTGTAGGCCAAAATCCTGGATGTCCCATTCTGGGGTTCTGTCCTATTTGGGGAGGATACCCAAAGCACTATCTCTTTCATGCAGGAATCGGGCAAGGCACTGAGGTCTGTACAGTCCATGTATCATTCCCAGCCTAAACCCAACCAACGCCACTCCTTTCATCGGCCCAAAAGACAGCAGTCCAAGGGCCAACAGTCCAGAGGTGCCTTCAAATACAAAGCCACTTCTCACCCAGCTGGAGCCTCAGCCCATAGGGCCCCCCAGGCTGCTTTGCCCATCCCAGGTTCCTCAACTTGACTCCTTGACTGACCCCCCCCCCAGCAGACATGTTGGGGGAGGCGGTGGGGGGGCTGCTTTTCCCTATACCAAGAAGGATGGCGCACTGTAACCTCAGACCAATGGGTCCTCCAGCTGGTGGAAAAAGGACACACTCAGGAATTTCTGGAAATCCACCCAGACACCCTCTCTTGCACTCCCATTACCCTCGAATGCACATAGCCCTCATCCAGGAGGAGATTCTGGTGCTTCTGCGCAAACAGGCCATAGAACCCATTCCACCCACCCGAGAGATGGGATTCTATTTGCACTTCTTCCTGGTCCCAAAGAAGACCGGCGACCTGAGACCAATTCTTGACCTCAGCCACTTGAACCTGTTTATAGAATACAAGGGCTTCAGGATGGTCACCCTCCATGGCCTTCTTCCCCCCTTCTTTACCAAAGGGACTGGCTTTGTTCACTGGATATGCAGGATGCTTATCTCCATATCCCGGTCTTTCAGCCCCACGAGCTCTACCATTCTGCCTTTCCTCAGCTCCCCAAGTCTTTACCAAGTGCCTGGCCATAGTGGCTGCGGTCCTCAGGAGGCTGGGCCATTATGTCTTCCCGTATCTGAACAACTGGCTGCTAACAGCCCTCTCCAGAGACCAGTCGATCTGGACCACAGATGCCACCTTCCACTTTTCCAGAACCTTGGCATCACCCTGAACCTGCCCAAGTCCTCCCTTTGGCTGAATCAACACTTGCAGTACAGTGGAGTGATCCTAGATTCAGCTCAGGGCAAGGCTTATCTCCCACAGGACAGGGCAGAATGCTTACAAGCCCAGGCTCATCTGGTTTCTGCATCCCACCAAGTACCAGTCAGGTCCTTCCTGCAGCTCCTGGGGCACATGGCGGTGGCCATAGCCACTGTACCTTTAGCCTGCCTGCGCATAAGAGTGTCTCAATAGGGTTCAGTGGGACCAACATACGGACTATTTGGAGCAATTGGTCTTAGTCTCCAATCCTGTGTGGCAAACCTTGGACTGGTGGTTGAACCCTTCCAACCTCTTCAAGGGGGTTCACTTCCAAGCGGAATCACCACAGCAGATTCTTACAACGAACGCATCAAACCTGGGCTGGGGCACCCACCTTGCAGATTGTCAGACGCAAGGGATTTGGTCACAGCATGAGCAGCATCCCCACATCAATGTCTTGGAGATAAGGGCAATCCTCTATGCCTTGCAGGCCTTTTGAATGCATCTGCTCCCTGGCCCTCTTCTGATTCAAACAGACAACATATCAGTTGTCTATTACATAAACAAGAAAGGGGGACTCACTGTTATCCCCTTTGCTGAGAGGCCACGAGAGTATAGTACTGGGCCATCGAGCACAACCTGAAACTGATGGCAGTACATGTTCCAGGCATCCAAAACATCCTGGCCGACAGCTTAAGTCAGTACAGATTGAAGGCACATGAAAGGGAGCTCCTACCCTCAGTGGTTGAGGATCTCTTTGACAGGTGGGGTCATCCAGAGCTAGACCTTTTTGCGTCCCCACTCAATGCAAAACTGCCCAGTTTTTGCTCGCTAGATCCAGGGCCTGATGCTTTCTGGCAAGACGTGTTGTCCCTCTCCTTGACAGGGAGGTTCCTGTACACCTTCCTTCCTTTTCCGCTCCTGCAGAGGGTTCTTCTCAAGTTGCAGTCAGAGGGAGTGGAGATCACCCTTGTAGCTCCCTACTGGCCATGCCAGATATGATTTCCACTGTTGCAGCAACTTGCTATGGAGCCTCCACTTCCCTTGCCCCTTTGCTCTGACCTCCTCTCTAAGGAACATGGCACTCTTATCCACCCAGACCTCAAGTCTCTACATCTCCACGCTTGGCTCTGGCAGACTTAGCCATTGCCCGCTTTGGAGTTTCCTCCCGGGTGGCGGATGTTTTAGTGGCCACTAGGAAGCCTTCCACTAGAGCCACTTACACTATGAAGTGGAAGTGGTTCTCCATTTGGGCCACTGCCTGGAACTTGGATCCTTTCACCTGTCTGGTAAACCTTGTCCTGGAGTATCTTCTTTCCCTTTTGGACTCAGGTCTGGGATACTCATCACTTAAGGTGCATCTTTCTGCCATCTCTGTGTACCATGCACTTGTTGAGGGCAAAGCTATTGCCCAGCTGGACCTCTCCCACACCTATTGCCATAATCATCTCACACCTGAACCTCCACATGTACAAACCAAAAAATCAGGAACTCAGAAGTGCTGGAGGTAGCAGGTCTCATGTAGGAATCATCCCATAATTGGAGCCAAAATTGACATAGAGTGCCATTATGACTGATGTAAAAGTTGACAGATTAGAATTAGCAACAAAAAAAGTCTTGCAAGACTGTACAAGGTTTACCAGGTTGGGACACCGAGCTTCAGAATCTGTGCAGACTCATACTAACATACTATTTGCCAGCAGATTAGGTCTTATGGTCTATCGAGTCTGCTCGAACCTTAGATCCTTAGTTGGGTGCCGAGACCCTCCCATCCCTTGTGCTCCAGAAACCCGTATCATCCATCCCCACCCCCCTGGGACAGGCCACCATCTGATACATCCACTTTCTGTGTCTGTCCCACCCTCTCTTGAAGCCCTCCACTGTGGATCTCTGAACCAGCTCACCAGGCAGTGCATTCCAAGGGTCCACCACCTCTCAGTGAAAACCTCCTCTTTCCCCCTCACCCTTCCACCTTCCAACTTCAAACCATGCCTCTGGTGGTACCTCCTGCTTTAGTCTAAGATCCCTCCATGTTTACCCTATTTATTCCCTTGAGGTACTTGAAGACCTCAATCATGTCCCCTGTCTCTCCTCTCCTCCAATGAAAACAGGCAGAGCTCCTTAAGTCTGTCCTCATACGTCAAATCCCCTAGCCCTCGTATCATCTTTGTTGCCCTCCTCTGTAGCCTCTCCAGGAGCTGTATGTCCTTCTTCAAGCGTGGTCTCCAGTACTGTACACAGTACTCAAGGTGTGGTCTAACCAGTCCCTTGTACAGCAGCAGAATCACTTCCTTGCTCCTAGAGGTGATCCCCCTTACGATGCATCCCAACATCCTGTTTGCCTTGCTAGCCGCTCTCCTGCACTGCTCAGAGTTATTCATACATGCATCCACCATGACCCCTAGGTCTTTTTCCCCTACTGAGGCCTCCAGCGCCTCCCCACCCAGGGTGAAACTGTGTTTAGGGTTTCCCCGACCAAGATGCAACACCTTTTACTTGGTGATATTGAAATTTAATTTCCATGTGTGAGCCCAGCTTTCCAGGGTGTCCAGGTCCCCTTGCAGGGCCAACCTCCCCTCTTCTCCCTCAACTACCGCTCCCATCTTGGAGTCATCCAGAGAGACTCATTTCACACCTATACCCTCCCTGATGTCCGATATGTATGCATTAAACAGTTGGACCCAGGACCGAGCCCTCGGTACCCACTACCAACCTCTCTAGGGTTCGAGGCTCCCCACAGACCACTACTCTCTGAGTGCGTCCAGCTAGCCAGTTTCAATCCATCTGACCATCAAAGGGCCTACTCCTAACCCCATCAGTTCTCCACCAGACCATTGTGGGGGACAGAGTCAAATGCCTTGCTGAAGTCCAAGAATAATACATCCACAGGCTTACCCCTGTCCAGTTCTGATGTTACCCATTCATAGAACTCCACAAGGTTGGTTTGACATGATCTACCTGGCACAAACCCATGTTGCCGACTATCCAGACCTCCCACCTCCTCCAAGTACACCCCCAATCGTTCCTTTAGTATACTCTCCATTAATTTTCCCACCACCGAGGTCAAACTGATGGGTCTATAGTTACCTGGTACTTCCCTCGACCCCCCTTTATGGATTGGTACCACATGTGCCTCTCGCAATCCTAGGTACCCTCCTGCTCTCAAGTGACCTGCTGAAAGCTCAGCCAGGTGCAGCCAGTATGTCCGCCAATTCCCATAGTACTCTGGATGAATGCCATCCGGCCCAGGAGATTTGTCTTTCTTTAGGGCCTTGAGGGCTAACCACACCCTTTTGGCGGAGACAGCATCATCTGTCCCCTACACCTTACTGGCCTTTTTATCCTTACCCAGATGTGACACCCTTGGGGTACCTCTCTCTCCCTCTTGCTCCATTTCTGTTGCTCCCCTGATCCCACCTACTGACGTTTCTATCCCCTTCATGCCTTGCTTTGTAGATATCCCATCCCCCTCTCTAGTGAACACAGAGGCAAAGTACTCGTTAAATACCTCTGCCTGGTCCCTCGACTCTTCCACCCACCCTCCTTCTGATCTCAATCTGCTGAGATGGCCCTTAGTTTTTCTCCGCTCCCCAATGTACCGGAAGAACCCCTTTTCCCCTCCATGTATCCCCTGTGCCAGCCGCTGCTCTTTACTGGACTTTGCTCCCTCACCATACAGGGTGACTTTTCTAGATGCAAGCTGGTACATTTCCTTATCCCTATCCCTCTTGTTGTTTTATATTTTTGTAGGCCGCCTTCTTTTCTCTGACTGCTACCTGTACCTCACTGGACCACCAGCATGGTTTATGTGACCTTGCTCCCTCACGCTTCAACTTAGCGCGAGATCCTGACTGCCTCATGAAGTCCCGCTTTATGACCTCCCATCTCCTTTCCACACTTGTCATTGAGGTAATCCCCATCAAGTGATCCTTGAGAATATTTCCCATGCCCATAAAGTCTGCCCCTGAAGTCCACTGCCAGTGTCCTAGATCTCACCCCTCCCCCATGCTTATTTGAAACCAGACAGTATTGTGGTCGCTCCCAGTCAGGGGTCTTGTACAACCATGTCCCTTACCAGATCCCCATCTGCCAGAACCACATCCAGGACATGCCCTCCCTTGTGGGCTCCATCACATGCTGTGTTAAGAACACATCCTGGAAGCCATCCAGCAGCCTCTGCTCCTTGGCCACCTTAGAGGACATGGTTCCCCAGTTTGTACCTGGCATATTAAGGTCCCCCATCAACACCACTCCTTCCCCTTTTGGTCCACACTGGGCAATGATGTTGTCCAGCAAACCATCCTCTAGAACATCACTCATCCCGGTGCCTATATACTACACCCAGCTTGACCTTATCTCCTGCTGGGGATCGTAAGGTGACCCATAAGGCCTCCACATTTCCCTCTGCCTCTTCTACCCTAGCAATTTCTATGTCATCTAATGAACATAGCCACTCCACCCCTCTGCCCTCCTTTCTATCCTTCCTAAGCATAGTGTACCCCCATACGTTTAGGTCCCAGTCATGGTTTTTTGTTGGCCCACGTTTCTGTGACGCCGCCACATCCACTCCCCTCGAACAGCATGGCCTGGAACTCTGGCAACTTGTTTCCCAAGTTCCTGGCATTTACTCAACACCAACCCCACCCTTATCCCTGATCCTCTTGTCGAACCCCACCCAGATTCCTTATACTTCCATCCTCCCTCTGCTCCTCCTGAAACCTCCACCCCCAATCTGTTTCCTCTCCCCTTGGGCTTAGGCTACCCCTCATCTGGAGGAGAGGGCTTAGTCAGCCCCTCCTTATCCCTTCCCCTCACAAGTTTAAACCCCACCTTTCTTGTATGTAGTCAGCCATCCCTGTTTAAGGACTTCCCTCTCCTAGCTTACTTTACCTTTAATCAGGCTGTACCTGAACCTGTAACTTAACCTTGGAACTGGGAGCATTAGAGCATTGTGGGAGTCAGCACCTGATTCAGACACATGACTGGGGTATAAATAGAAGCATTACCACCTCATTATAACCTGAGCAATGATGCACTCAGGTACACAATGGAACTCTTGTGGGTTGGGATGGGTGGGAATGGGCTCCCAGCTGCTTATCAACAAATAATCAGGAGGCCTTGCATCCGATATAGCAGGCACCAATAATACATTATAAGAGATAAATTTAACATCAGAATCCTTTGGCAATGATGTGGGAAAACAGATTTTGGGCCAGATATTCAAAACTTTGCACTAGGCGCAAACCGTTTGCGCAGGTTTAGTGCTAGGTTAGCGCAGGTCCGCTATATTCAAAAGGTCAAATAGCACACGCAAACAGCATTAGTGCAGGGCAAAATTATAATGTACTCAAGGGGCAATCTGAGGGGGAGTGTCAGCGCAATGTTATATTCAGCGAATAGCACTGCGCAAAGTGGTTTTGCGTGACGTTAGCACAACACATTGTGCAGTGCAAATTACCGCCCAGGAAAAGGCAGTCTTAACTCTGGGCAAACCAGCTTTGTGTGACTTTGTGACTTTGCACGGCATTTGTGCGACTTTTGCATGGCTTTGCGCCACCCTAACCAATAAGTATGACAAACAGAAATAAGCCAGACATAGAAGAAACATGCTGCTCACTGATGGCATCAATATGATGCCATCATCTGCCACCAGTCTCAGCCATGCCAGGTAGTAAGTGGTGACCCGGCTCCCAGTGGACACCATGGCAGTGCGGCCATACAGCACACACCTGCAGACTACCCTTAAGCGGACACCAACAGATGCCAGCACACACATGCTGCACTGTGGGCTTGGAGGGTGTTGAGGGGAGGGTGTACAAGTGGCCAGGCTGCACCACAGACTGGGTGCAGCCCCAAGGTTGGGACACATCATGCGGTGCACATGGACCAGTGTTGGGAATGCCCCCAACACCAGTGTGCCTGTCTGATCTTATGTGCCCCCCCAGCAACGTACCACACATCTGTACAGACACCATAGCACACACAGCCATCATGTATATGTCACTGTGAGCATCCCATGGCAGTGGTGCAGCATCTGTGGTCGCACAACAGCATAACAATAATGTCCACTCTCAGTAAACACCTACAGGTTGGGCCTGTCACTCTGTACAGTGCAGTGGTCATCACTGCCTTACACACCATAGGCACTGCTATGTCCCTCACACTACTGGCCCCCTTGCTACCATAGTGCCTGCTGTGCACTGTAGCATGAACTACAGTTTGACAATTGCATGCAGCACCACCACCTGTGCCTGTGCCTGTGCTGCGTAGTCCCCTGGGGCACAATATGCTATGCTGTACTGTTTAAATGTAGCCTGCAGCTACCACCATGCACTCCTAGACTGACCTACAGGTGGAGCTGTGGGCAGACCCAGCCAGCCCCTGTACTTCCAGATTGACCTACAGATGGAGCTGTGGGACCCTGCAATAATGCTGGGTAAACTGCATGCAAATCATAATGAGATGCTACTCTGGATGTTTGCCCAAAGACTACCTAAGCAGGCTCATTTGCATGTCACTTTTGAATATAGCACAGTTTATCCCCAAGCAAACATGATTGCGCCGGGCAAACAGCTTAGCTCCGCACTAAACCCGTGCAAATGTGTGAGCGCTGTGCAAACATTTCGGAACTATTGTACATGTTTCACAATGTAATGTCACATGCACTGCTGCTTGCAGCTTCACTGGGCCTACGCCTTTGCTGGCACACATATTGGCCACATAGTCCACCTCTACCATCCTTCATGTCACTGTGACCTTGGCTGCTGTTGTGGTGTGCACTTCATGGTTGCTATGTTCAGAGCTGTCTTATTCCTGGGCTGTGTTTACACTGCACTCCCAGCCCAGTTTGCCCAGCTTCTTTAGTATGCTATATTCAGCAGGTTTAGCACCAGGGCTATCCCTTTTGAATATAGTGGGCTATTGGGTCCTGGCTAATTTAGCACGCCGGGTAGTGCTAATTTAGCCTTGGGGCAAAGTTTTGAATATCTGGCCCTTTGAGGGTTATAAGTAGCAGTCTGGCTTAAACTGTAAGTATGTTGTGAAAGTTAAGTTCCACAAGTAGAATTGTAGTGGCATTGCCTATTAAAATCTGTGGTGTTTCCACTGTAAATTTTAAACTACCAAACCAAATTTCTATAGCTCTGTTGGAAGTCAGGACCCACTGACAGAGTATGCATACCAAATTTCAGCTGTATACCTGTAATAGAAGTGGAGTTGAGCTACAAACATCCCAGACTTTGGTAAAGCTTCCCAACATTTCACAGATAATTTAATTGTGAAATTATGAACCCCTGTAACCAGGCATAGTGGACCAAATTGAAGCCATGGATATTGTATATCTAGATTTCAGTAAGGCCTTTGACTCCGTTCCACTTAGAAGATTTAGCAACAAACTGGAAAACACAGGGGTAGGGAGCAAAATAGCAAACTGGGTAGGAAACTGGCTTCAGGGCAGAACTCAGAAAGTGCTAGTAAATGGCGCACTATCAAAGGAGGGCAAGGTGATAAGTGGAGTCCCTCAGGGCTCAGTACTGGGACCCGTACTCTTCAACGTATTCATCAGTAACATTGCAGATGGATTAGAGGGGAAAACATGCCTGTTCGCAGATGGCACAAAGCTCTGCAACAGGGTAGACACACAGGAAGGGGCTCATAGGATGGAGTCTGACCTGAAGAAACTGGAAGAATGGTCCAGAACTTGGCAGTTGAAGTTCAATGCCAAGAAATGCAAGGTCATGCACCTAGAAAGATGCAATCCAGGGACAAATTGCTTCCTGGATGAGATGCAGCTAGCTGAAACAAAACACGAACGTGATCTTGGGGTGATCATCACGGACGATCTAAAACTCAGCAAGCAATGCGAAAAGGCAGCACAGAAAGCCAGTAGCATCTTGGGCTGCATAGGAAGGGGCATTACTAGTAGAAAGAGAGAGGTAATTATGCCACTGTATAGGTCACTGGTGAGGCTTCACTTGGAGTACAGTGTCCAGTTGCGGAGGCCTCACCTAAACAAAGACAAAAATAGACTAGAGATGATACAAAGAAGGGCAACAAAAATGGTGCAGGGTCTGCACCATGAGCCATACGATGCAAGGCTAAAACACCTCAACATGTACTGTACTCCCTGAAACAGAGAAGGAATGGAGGGGATACGATAGAGACATTTAAATACCTGAAGAGGATCAACAAGGTACAGGCACAGGATCTCCTGCAGGTAAACAACTGCACCCAGACCAGGGGGCATGATATGCACCTAAAGAGGGCAGGTTCAAGAGCAACAAAAAGAAGTTCTTCTTTACAGAAAGGGTGGTGGAGCCTTGGAATGTCCTCCCCACACAGATGGTGGGGTCAAAAATGATCAAGGAGTTCAAACTGGCATGGGACAGGCACTGTGGAGAACTTAACACAGTGGCCTGAATGGGGGGGGGTAGTATACAGGGGCAGACTAGATGGTCTACACGGACCTCATCTGCTGACACTTTCCATATTTCTATGTAACTTAAAATTTACTTATCCAAATCTCTCTACATTGTGCAGTTTCTAAGACCCTTCCAAGAAGGCTAACTATGAAAATTTCAAGGTATATCACTCCAAAGGTGAGCAAGTTACAGGATAACTAGAGAAATATTTAAAAAATTGAATACAAAGCAATTGCCGGATGTACTTTGATCTCTTGTAAATCCAAAACTAACCGTCAACTGCTTGCATGTATCTTCTAACGAGGGCCTATTATTGTCAGTAGCTTCAGCCTTTTAAATACTACTTGTTATCATGCTAGCAACTACTGGTGTTAACTACTGTATACTAGCATATATTTATAACTTCCTATCCAGGGCCTGACATCAAAGAACCATAGGAATGTTTGTGTATTTGGTTTTAGTCCATATGACCTGTAATATAGTTTATTGTCTGGTACTGTAGTCAGCCTCAGATTAACATTACTAAACCACATCAGATAGTTACATCACCTGATTCCAACTAGTGTGTCTCCTTATGAAACATATCTGACTGCTAACTGTTGTACTGCATCATACTTGAAGATCAACAGCTCAGTAACACTGGTACATAAATTATCTTTCTATCTAATCTTCTATCTTCTACTTATTTTCTATCTTGATTTCAACAAGGCCTTTGACTCTGTGCCCCATAAAAGGTTGATCAGGAAGTTGGTGGATCCCGGAGTTGCGGAAAAGATGGCCAGATGGGTGGAAAACTGGCTGAGGGACAGCACCCAGAGGGTGGTTGTGGGGAGAGAGTTATCTGGCACCAGAGAGGTAACCAGTGGGTTCCCGCAGGGCTCAGTGCCGGGGCCGGTGTTGTTCAGCGTCTTCATCAATGACATTAGGGATGGTATTAAGGGCAAAATGTGCCTATTTGTAGATGACACTAAGCTCTGCGGGAGAGTGGACACTGCTGAAGGGATACAGGACCTTACTCACCACTGCTCTCTTTACCAATCCCTTAACTAGCTCCCTCCACAGGCGTGGTGCTCCTATCTGCTGGCCTGGAATGTTGTTGATACCTTGCACAATCCCTCCTACTCTCCACTATCCCTTCTTATCTGGACCAGACTCTACATCAGTCTTCCCTCCTCCAACTAGAATGTCCTAACATAACTACGAGGATGGGCCTAAGAGCCTTCTCCGCAGCCGGGCCCTGACTATGGAATGGCCTCTCCTCCTCCCTTTGTTCCCCTGACCCCCCTCTAAATCTAAATTCCCTATTTAGAATGCATTTTCTGTCCTCCACAACTTGCATCTGCCCACAGGCTGCTAGCATGGCTGTACCTCCCTTGCAGCCCACCATTACTCCTTCCCCCCTCTAGTGCTCCACTCTCCTGTCTCCTCTCCCACCCTGAATGAAAAAATTACTCACCTGTAGTAATCTTTTTTTTTCCCAGGGATCTACTAATATTATTACTCTTTGCAGTGCCCCTTTAAGTCAGCACTGCCCTGGAGCCAAATAGAATGCTATGTTAATTATGGAATGTTTCGCTCGTGCATTCATTTTCAAACTGCCCTATTCTAACTGCCTGGATTCTACCTCAGATTTCTGTGAAGCTTGCAAAGAGGCCATAAAATATACAGAACCATTAATAATTAGAAAGGTAATGGTCAACGGGGCCATAAAAAGAGAAGTAATAGGCCAAGAAAGGGCCAAAAAAACAGTAAATAATGAGTCCCCTTTTCTGAGCCAGATGTACCCTTAGAAAAGAACCTACCAGCTAAGTATTAGAAAATGTGACAGTAGATGACATACACATCATACTGAGAGACAGTTCAGCTGTAAAGAGTATTTTTCTGAGATTCTAACGGGAGGACCAGGGGTGGGGAGTAATAATACTAGTGGATCCCTGGGAAGAAATAAGATTACTACAAGTGAGTAATTTTTTCTTCTAACCCTAGGAATCCACTAATATTATTACTTTTTGCAGACTATGCAGCAGTACCACTAGGAGGTGGGCAGAATCTAATTAGGAAAAAAGACTCTACAAAACAGCCCTTCCAAAACTGGCATCACTCCTGGCCTGGGTATCCAGGCTGTAATGCTTAGTAAAGGTGTGGACTGATCTCCAGGTAGCTGCTTTACAAATCTCCAAAAGAGGAACATCTCTAACAGCTGCAATGGCGGCAGCTGTGCCCCTTGTGGAATGGGCCCAAAAACCTGAAGGAGAGACCTTGCCCACATTTCTATAGCAAAACTGAATACACTGGACTATCCATCAAGATATAGTCCTCTTTGAAGCAGGAGATCCCTTACCTACTTCCCCATAGGTAAGGAACAGTTGTTGCTTGCCCTGCCTATGATCCTTGGTATTGGCTGTATAATAGCTCAATGCTCTCTTCAAATCCAATCTATGCAGCCTACACTCACCAGAACTGGTGTGTGCTGTAAAGAATACTGGTAGGGTAATAGACTGATTTAAATGAAAGTCAGAAACAACTTTGGGAAGGAATTTTCTATTAGTTCTCAACACCACCTTGTCATTGTGGAAAGAAATATAGTCATTTTCCACACATAGGGCTTGTAACTCACTTATCCTCCTAGCAGAGGTAAATGCCACAAGGAAAACCACCTTCCAGGTAAGGTATTTTAGCTCTGCAGTAGCTAAAGGTTCAAATGGCAGGAGCATAAGCTGGGCTATGCAAATGTTGAGGTCCCAAGCTGGCACTGGTTCCCTATGAGGGGGAAACAGGTGTAGAAGGCACTTAAAGAACCTTCTAAATATGGGGGTCGAGGCTAAAGATACCTTTTTTCCCTACAGAGAGATAAGCTGAAAGTGAAGCCAGATGAACTTTTAGGGTTGAATGCTGCAACCCCAGGGAATGCAGATAAGACAAATAATCTAGGAGGGTTGGAATGCCAGCCTGTGTTGGGTTAAGCCCTTTTCTGTACACCAAATAGAAAATCTTTCCATTTTGAAGCATAAGTCTTCTTAGTAGAAGACTTTCTGTAACTTCTTAAGTCCTCAAGAGCCAAGCTTTGAGTCTGAGAGACCTGAGATTGGGATATACCACTCTGCCTTGGAAGGAAGTCAGCAGATTGTACCTCTGAGGGAAGTAGATCGGTTCGCTCACTGACATTGAGCGTAACACGGAGTACCAAGGCTGTCTTGGCCAGTCTGGTGCTATCAGAATCATCGAGGCTGGCTGTGACCTGAGCTTGATGAGTACTCTGAGAATCAAAGGAAAAGGCAGAAAGGCATAAAGGTATTTGCCTGTCCAATCGAGAATCAGGGCATCCATAGGGACAGTCCCTTCCACTGGAGCCCTGCAGCAATAAAGAGGTAAATGGTGATCCTGGCGGGAAGCAAAAAGATCCAGCTCTGGGGTTCCCCACCGCCTGAATAGGACCTGTACTACTTGGCTGTTCAGTGCCCATTCGTGATGGGCCTGGTTTATCCTGCTCAAAGCATCTGCCAGTGTACTGTCCTTCCCTGGCAGATGAATTGCTTGTAAGGAGGCATTTATAGAGTAAATCAAGCTCCATATTTTCACTGCCTCTGTGCATAGTGGAGTGGATCTTGTCCCTCCTTGCTTGTTGATATAGTACAATGTGGTGATATTGTCTGTTCTGACCTGAACCACTTTTCCCTTTATAAGATGAGCGAAAGCCTGACTGGCCAGGTACACTGCTTTTAACTCTAAGAGATTTATGTGTAGAAGTGACTCTGCAGCACTCCAGGACCCATGAACTGTGTGGTCCCCTAGGTGGGCACCCCATCCTGGGAGGGAGGCATCTGTTGTGAGCACCAAGGAGGGGGGTTCTTGTAGGAAAGGAACCCCTTCCCTTCCCTTAGGTTGTCTGGATCTTTCCACCACTGGAGGGCCTTTAGAAGAGTTTTTGTTACAGGGATTAGTTTTGATAGTGGATCTCGTCTCAGGGACCAATGGGCCTTAAGGTAAAACTGAATGTCCCTCATTTGGAATCTGGCACCCATAACTGTGCTTGTTGCTGCAGCCATGTGTCCTAACAGCTGTAAAAACTGAGTTGCTGGTTTTGGCCAGCCCAGGACGAATGAGTTTGCTAGAAGCTGAACAGCCTGTACCTTTTCCAAGTGAAGGAAGGCCTTTCCCAGAATTGTATTGAGTTCTGCCCCTATGAACTGCAATACTTCTACTGGGGTGATAACTGATTTCTTTAAATTTAGAAGAAACCCCAGGGAGGAGAGAACACCTTCAGCTAGCAGTAAGTGTTCTGACACTTGTTGTTGGGGTTTTCCTACAATCAGCCAGTCGTCCAGATAAGGAAGAACTGTGACACCCAGCTTTCTGAGCTGTGCCACTACTACTGCTATGCACTTTGTGAACACCCTTGGTGCAGAGGTAAGGCCGAAAGGAAGTGTTGAGAACTGGTAGTGGCCTGAGGGGAGAGTGAACCTGAGATATCTTCTGTGTGATCCTCTGACAGGGATATGAAAATATGCATCTTTTAAATCCAGAGAGGCCAACAGTCCCCTTTTTGTAGTGTTGGCAGAATTATTGCCATTGTGACCATTTTGAATTTGGGTTTGACCAAATATTTGTTTAGACGTCTGAAGTTTAGTATAGGCTGCCACTCTCCAGTCTTTTTTGTTGTAGGAAGTACCTGGAGTAGAACCCTTGCCCGCTTTGATTGTGTGGAACAGCTCGACTGTTTTTATCAATAAAAGGTTTTTTACCTCCTGCTCCAGCAGTTCTTTTTGTGATGGAGGTACTGATGCAAAGCGTTTTACCCTTAGAGAGGGAAGGGACTTGAAACAAAGGGAGAGACATCGACCCACTATTTCCAGAACCCACCTGTCTGATGTTATTTTTGAACAGTCCTGAAAATAGTGGGAAAGCCTGCCCCCTACTGGATGTGGAAAGGCAGCCTGAAGGGAAGAATCAGGGATTCTGCTTTTGCTGTTGTTGAGGTTGGGTAGAATGGGACCCTCTACAGGAGCCCCTTCTGCCCCTGTAGAAACTCATCTGCTGGGGTTGGTACTGTATCTGCGGAGCAGCTTGCACCTGAAAGAAAGGTCTTCTAAAAATAGACCTGTCCCTGCCTCCCTTAGAATAAGAAGTGGCGGGAGAAGGTTTGTCTCTGGTGGAATTACTTCTGAAAGCAGCCTTGTGTTTGTCTACTTTCTTCATGTAGGTTTCGGTTTGTGCACCAAAAAGGGAATGGCCCTCAACTGGGAAATCCATTGCTTTGGTTTGAGTGTCCTGGGTGAGGTTAGTAGCCCTGAGCCAGGCAAACCTTCTCATGACTATAGTACCAGCCAGTCATCTGGCAGCAGTGTCATTTGTATCTGCTGCCATCTGGAATTGGTATTTGGAAGCCTCCAAACCCAATTTGGCTGTCTCTAATAATTCAGAAACAGTGAGAGAGGGATTTGCCTCTGCATTATCCACTACAGATTGCCATAAAGCCTTTTGGTAGAGAGCAGCATAGGCCTAATAAGTGGCTTTCCTGATAGCAAGGGATGCTGAAAGATATCTCCTCTTAGCCATACTGTCCACCTTTCTGGAGTCTTTTTTAGGTGGATGAGAAGACAAGGGGGTTTTGGCCTTCTCACAGGCTGCCTGCTGCACAATGCCCTGCTGATCTGGGTGGCTGAATAAAAACTCAGCACCAGATCTCTCCAGTTGGTACTTTTTGTCACATTTTTTATCAATAGGTGTGACAGTCTGAGGAGCTTTTAAGATTTCCAGAATGTCTCTTCTGAAAAATTTATAAAGAGGAAGAAGAAGTCGTTTTGAGGGTGTTAACCCCATTAGTTCCATATATTGAACCTCTTCTTCATCCTGCACTTCCTCAGTTGTCTGGAGGTCCAGTGTTTCCACCATTTTCTTGATAAAAGAAAAATGGGAGGAAAAATCCTCTGAAGGCCTAGCAGGGGAACCAAAGTCTTGCTCCGGTGACACCTCAGGCTCTATTCCTTCCTCCTCCTCCTCATCATCAACTTCACCACCCATAGTGGAAACAGACACCGGGGGGTAGCAGCAGCAGTAGTTTTATCAGATGCAGCAGTTACAGGTTGCTGGGGAGGGAGCAGGCCCTGCAGCACCTGTAACAAACCCAGAGTTTGTGAAATGTCAGCAGGAGAGGGAGTATGTATAGGCACCTGAGGGACCCCTTGAGACGTTTCAGCCGGGGTGTCAGTGTGCTTACTTTTTCTTAGTTTCTTGGTTGGCACCAGAGAGTCAGCCAGCTGATAGCCTCTCTTACTAGAGCTCTCACCCGTATCATGGGTGGATTTGGTGGTTCTAGAAGAAATTCCCACATTTTTTGAGGGGGTGGACTGGTCAGAGCCCAAGGACCCCTCTTCAAGCCTTCTCTTAAGTCTCTTCCTGTGCTTCTCCATAGTTTTTTCAGGGAAAGACCTGCAAATCTCACAATCTTCACTGAAATGCTTAACACCAAGACAGAGCAGACAAAGGTCATGATTGTCAGCTCTTGCAAAAACCTCTGCACATTTAATACAATTCTTAAAACCTGTAGGTCCTGTGTTCTTTTTAGGTTTATCCATGGTAGAAAACAGGACTCAAAACTTCTAAAATATGAAGGATTTTAAGATTTTGTGGTCGGTTTAAATAAAAAAAGATCGATTCAGAAACCGGCAAATTTAAAACAGAACTGTGGTTCCGATCGGTTCAGGAACCAAGAACCACTAGTAGAACCAGAACACCTCGGTTCAAAATGAGTAAACTTAAATGTTTTAGAAGAAAAAACACATGGAAACTTAACTAAAGGTTTCCTTTGAAATTTACAAAACAATCGGTTCCCCCTCGGTTCAAAGGAACTGTGAAGTACTGATAAAAAAACTAAAGAACTTATATATGAGGTAAAATTACTAAATAACAATAAGAATAAGGTAGTAATGAAAAAATAAGACAAAATACTTAAGATTTTTTGTTCTTATGCACAATTTAGACGATCCCGATATAGATCTCTAGGGCGTCTGAACTTTGCAGCGGAGACAGAAAATCTGAGGTAGAATCCAGGCAGTTAGAATAGGGCAGTTTGAAAATGAATGCACGAGCTAAACATTCCATAATTAGCATAGCATTCTATTTAAAGAAAATACAAAATCACACATGCCCACACAATGCAAAGCATCATGGGCTGCATATGCAAATCACCACAGAATGTTATGCTGGTTCAACTTTAAGCAGAATTGCATGGTGCTGAAAGGCCTCTCACACAGTTTGCAAAGGGTGTTAACAGATGACATAGACACGTGTTTCGTCCTATCAGGACTCATCAGTATGTCTCATCTGTTTGACACCCGGTGGAATGAACCAGCTACCCTAAGACGGTCTGTCTGGGTTATGTTGTGGTGAACCCATTAAAATAAAAAACTATTTAAAAGACAAAGAACCTCTGTGTGCAAACACTGAGGCAAGGGTTACCCCAAAGGGCATTTGGCTGGGAAGCCAAGTTTCAAGAAAATACAAAATCACACATGCCCACACAATGCAAAGCATCATGGGCTGCATATGCAAATCACCACAGAATGTTATGCTGGTTCAACTTTAAGCAGAATTGCATGGTGCCGAAAGGCCTCTTACACTATTTGACTTCGGGGCAGTGCTGACTTAAAGGGGCACTGCAAAGAGTAATAATATTAGTGGATTCCTGGGGTTAGAAACTATTGTCATTCCTATTGCTGAATGATGGAGCAACCTTACCCTATTTACCTAAATGTTATATACCTTGGTATGCTCAACTGCTGATGTTTCTGGTACTGTCTACCTTATATTTTCTCTGTTAGCTTGACCTACACTGGATTCCCTGTTATGTTCCCTGTATGATCTACACTGTTCTCTCACTGTAGTTTACGCTGTTTGTGCCAGTTTCTGGCCCGGGTCATGCCTGAAAAAGATCTTCAGATCAGTGCACCAACCTGGTTACCATATGAATAAATTAAATTAAATATTAAATGTTAAAAGCCTGTGGTGTCCAGTAGTACCCCTTCTATCTGCATCCCCATAGCGAATGTCAGTGGTGTCCAGTTGCACTGCCTCCCTCATCATGTCCCCATGTAAAATGTCCCTGGTGTCCAGTGGCACCCCATTCCCTCTCCCCCTCCCCATGTGAAATGTCCCTGGCGTCCAATGCCACCTGCTCCCTCTCCTCATATTAAATACCCCTGGTGTCCTGTGGCACCGGCTCCCTCTCCCAATTCATACGTTAAATGTTCAGTGTCCATTGGCACCTCCTTCGTCTCCCCATCTCCATGCTAAATGTCCCTGGTCTTCAATGGTACTCCTTTCCTCTACTTTTCCCCCTGCTAAATTTTTCTTGTGTCCAGTGGTATCCCTTCCCTCTCCACATCCCCATGTTAAAAGTCCCAGTTGTCCAGTGTTACCCACTCCCTCTTCTTGTCCCCATGTTAAATGTCCCTGGTGTCCAGCGGCAACTGCTCCCTCTCCTTGTCCCCATATTAAATGCTCTTGATGTCCAATGAAAGACCCCCAGCACCACATTTAGGGCTGTATGTACATTGCCATGGGCCCTTTGCACAGCAGTAACCGTAGGCCCCTCTCCAGCATTGCCTGACCCTCAAAGATGGTGCAGCAGAGCCAAAACCAAGGATGGCACACTTTGGCAGTATAGCATCTGCCTTGTAGTACACTGGCATGCCAGTGTCTGGGGTTACTGAGCCCAATCTTTGTGTGAGATCAGAACCCATGACCCTCTGGCCCAGAGGCAGATGTGCTGACAATTTAAGCACTAGATATCATGGCATGGCTGCCAGCTTGATTCAGCCAGCACTGACCAAGAAACATGAAGCAGGCCCAGTCCTGGTTAATCCACAAAATGCTAAACCAGACTAGGCAATAAAATGATCAGTATGAAAAAATTACTTGCCATAGTAATATTGTTTCTTCCAGCGGATCCTTCAATATGCTTTACTACTGCAGTATTGCCTGCTGAGTTCAGCTGCCACAGAGACAAAACTTGTGCTAATGATGGCTGAGCATAGACAATCAGATTGCAGTTGAAGACTGTTGCCTGCAGGTTCTGCTGTTAGTCAGTCAGATTCGTTTTGAAGCCTGAGGGGCAAAAGGCCCCAATCCCTAAACCTAGTCTAGAACTATAGAAAAGAACAGAAAAAAAATGAAATGAGGAAAAAACAAATCACCTGTAGCTGAACTATATACACCATGCTTAATTGCGATACATCACACAGGTTATGGCCATCAAGTAAGAAATCTGGCCTGCGATAAGGACTGCAGAACTGTTTACAGTAAGGTTATATGAGGGGAGGATGGTCGGGAGGTCAAGCATACTGAGGAATCCCCTGGAAGAAACAATATTACTATGGTAAGTAATTTTTTCTTCTCGCCCCAGGAATCCCTCAGTATGCTTGACTACTGCAAATTACAAAGCAGTGTTTTTGGGAGGCGGGAACAGAACTTACTTTGGGAAAAGGTTGTGCAGGACTGCAGTGCCAAATGTGGTATCTGATTTGGACTGTGCATCTAAGCAGTAGTGCTTTGTGAAGGTATGTACAGTCTTTCAAGTAGTTGCTTTGCAGATGTCAAGCAAAGGTATTTCCCTTTGTGCTGCCACTAAAGCTGCAGTGCTCTTGGTAGAGTGGGCCCTGAGGTATTGAGGTGGCTGTCTGCCAGCCTCACTGTAACAGAATTGGATGCAAGACATTATCCAGTGAAAGATGTCTCTCTTAGAGGCTGGCCTGCTTTTGCCCACGTCACCGCAGGTGAGAAACAACTTGGTATGAGATGACCTGAGCTGCTTAGTATGCTCTAGGTAGTAGGTCAGTGCCCTTTTGACATCTAGGATGTGAAGCCTGCACTCACCAGGACTGAATTTGTCTGTGAAAAAGACAGGGAGAGTTATAGATTGGTTGTGGTGAAATTCAGACACCACTTTGGGAATAAATGTCCTGTTGGTCTGAGAACTACTTTATCCCTGTGGGAGATGATGTAGTTATAGGTTCAGTGCAGAGAGTTTGCAGCTCTGATATCCTCCTGGCTGAAACGATGGCCATGAGGAATGCTGCTTACCAAGTGACACTCTTTAGGTCTGCTGTATCCATAGGTTCAAATGGAGAGTCCATCAACTTGGCTATACACAGGTTCAAGTCCCGGGGGGACAGGTGCCCTAAGTGGGGGCTGAAGGTGCAGCAGGCCTTTAAAGTATTTCTTAAGAATGGGATGGGAAATTATAGTTTTCTCCTTGCCTGCTGAAATGAAGGCTGAAATTGTTGCCAGGTGGACTTTCAGGGATGAGGCCCTAAGGCCTGAAGCCTGTAGGTGAACCAGGTAATCTAGTATAGAAGATAGACTAGGTTGCAGGAGATTAATCTGCCTGCCTTTACACCACAGAGAGAACCTCTTCCATTTGGAAGCATAGGCCTTTTTGGTACCTTTTTTTTAGCTAGGCTAAGGATTCTCAGGACTTGTTCCGAATGCTGAAAGTCTGGGAACTCTAGCTCTTCAAGTACCAGGCCTTGAGGTGGAGAGACTCTTTGCTGGGGTATTCTATTCCTGTCTCAGGCAAGGTCAGGAGACTGTGGCCTGAATGTAGGCGAAAGGGCCACTTGGCTGACAGGGCATAGAGCAGAGGGTACCAAGGCTGCCTTGCCCAGCCCGGAGCCACCAGAATTATTGTTGCTGGCTGTCTTCTGAGCTTGAGAAGCACTCTGAGGATCAAGGGAAATGGAGGAAAAACATACAGGAACCTTCCTCTCCAACTGGGGAACAGAGCATCCACTGGCACTGTGCTCAGTGCCAGAGGCCTGCAGTAGTACAGAGGATTGTGTCTGGAGGGGAAAAGGTCTATCTTTGGGGTGCCCCACCTCCTGAAGACTTTAGCCAGCACTTGTCTGTTTAGGGTCCACTCACGTTGGCCCTGGCTGATGCGACTCAGGGAGTCTGCCAGCACATTGTCCTTCTCTGGCAGGTGAATGGAAGTTAGTTGCATGTTCAGGGAGTAAGCCAGTAACCAGGTCTTCATGGCCTCTGTGCAGAGCTTTGAGGATCATGTGCCTCCTTGCTTGTTGCTGTAAAACATGGTGGTGGTGTTTTTTTGTCCTGATTTGGACAGACTGTCCCTTGATCTGGTGCACAAAGGCTTGTATAGCCAGATACACAGCTCTGAGTTTAATAAGGGATATGTGACAGCTGGACTCATTGGGAGACCACACCCCACTTATGGACTGATCTGCCAGGTGTGCTTCCCACCCCAGAAGGGAGGCACCTGTAGTGAGCACTCTGGAGGGCTCCTTCTGTTGGAATGGGATTCCTTCCCTTAGGTTGTGCCTGTCTTTCCACCAATCCAGGGCTTGTAAAAGAGTCCTTATGACTGGAACCAGCTTTGGCAGGGAGTCCTTTTTTTGAGACCCATGATCCCTCAGATGGTACTGAATGTCCCTCATCTGAAACCTGGCACCTGGGAAAGCCATTGACCAGTTAGGAACAGAGGCCACAAACTAGTGTAGGGCTTTTGGGTAGACTGGATGGGCCTGGCAGTCCTTATCTGCCGACAATTTCTATGTTTCTATCGGACTACTTCTGTAGTACAGACCATGTGGCCTAGGAGCCTGAGGAAGTGCCTGGCTGGCCTCGGTTGGCCTAGAACAAACAAGTCTGCTAGAGTCTGGAGGTTCTCTACTCTGTCTAGTGGGAACAGAGATTTCCCTTACTGGGTGTCCAGCTCTGTTCCAATGAATTCCAGGAGATGAACTGTCTCCAACTGTGACTTTTTTGTATTGATCAGGAAGACTAGCAACTCTAGAGTGAGCTGAATGGGTCAAAGAGAGTCTCTGAGCTTTTGAGGAGACTTGTCTACTATCAGCCATCCATCCAGATGAAAGACAGAGACCTCCTGTCTTCTGAGATGGGCTGCAACTACTGCCAGGCACTTTGTGAAGACTCTGGGGTCTGAGGAAAGGCCAAATGGTAGTACTTCAAACTGGTAGTGGCTGGAGGGCAGTCTTAATCTAAGATACTTTCTGGGAGAGGGTCTGATTGGGATGTGAAAATAGGCATCTCTGAGGTCTAAGAGGCTAGCCAGTCTCCCTGTTTCAAGGAGGGAATCACCAGTGAGAGGGTGATCATTTTGAACTTGAGGCTGAGCAGGTATTTGTTTAAGTACCTGAGGTCTAGAATGGGTCACCAGTCCCCATTTTTCTTTTGGGCGAGAAAGTATCGTGAATAGAGGCCCCCTCCCCACTGGGAGGGGGACACATTTTCTACTGCATTTGCCAGCAGAAGAGACTTTACTTCTGACTCCAACAGAATCTTTTTCTGTGGGGGGGGGGAAGAAGTTTGAAACTCCTGTGTCCCTGCTGTGTGGGGAATTTATTGAACTGCAGGTAAAGTCCTTGACGCACCACCTCCAGCACCCATTTGTCTGTGGTGATGTGTTGTCAGTGATGGAGGTAGTGGGTCAGCCTTCCTCCTACTGAGGGAGGAGAGGTGACCTGGGCATTCCCATCAGGGTTTTTGCCTGGACTGGACTTTTGGTGACGGAGCAGGGTCAGTGAGCTTCTGATCCCTCCTACCTCTTCCTCTTAAGTACACTCTCATTTGAGAGTAATCAATGGGCATGGGACAGAAGGCCCTGGGGTAGTAGCCCCTGCCTTTGCCTCCTCTTCCCTGGGGCCTGTAAGAAGTGGTGGCTTTCTCTTGTGCTGCATTACTCTTGTAGGTGGTTTTGTATTCCTCCACCTTTTTCATATATGCCTCTGTCTTGTCCCCAAAGAGAGAACTGTTCCCACAAGAAAAGTCCATAGCTTTAATCTGGGTATCCTGAGAGAGGCTGCTGGTTCTTAACCATGTAAATCTCCTGGGTGAGATGGCTTGGGCCATGGACCTAGAGGCAATATCACTAGCATCTCCAGCCATATGAAACTGGTACTTTGTGGCATCTAAGGTAGTTCTGACAGCTTCTTCGAGGTCCTGGGCAATGTTATCAGGTGCTTTCTGGCTAATAGCCAGGACAGAGTTCCACAGTGCCTTCTGGGACTGTGCTGAGTATGTCATATAAGTGGAGAGGCAGGGCAGCAGAGAGGTTGTGGTATAAGATTTCTTGCCCATGGTATCCAGTTTTCTAGACTCCTTATCTGGAGGCTGGGAGGAAAGGGGCACTTTAGCCTTGTCACAGGCTGCAGCTTATAACATTTCTTCATGTCAATATGGGTATAAAGGTATCCAGCATTTGTTTTATCCAGCTGGTACTTTTTCTCTATTTTCTTATCCATGCCTGGAATAGAGGTGGGATTCTGGAGCAGTTTGAAAGTAGCCCTACAAAGGGACTTGTGAACTGGAAGCTTCTTGGGAGGAGGGAGACCCATTATGTCCAAAAAGTCTGCCTCCTTATCCTCCTCAGTAGTCTGCTGCATGCCGAGGTCAAGAGTGTCCACCATGTGCTGGACAAATGTGTAATGGGAGGAAAACTTCTCTTGACTATGGGAAGGGAAGCCAAATTCCTGGACAGGGGATACATTAGGTTTATGCCCTCCTCTTCCTCATCATCATTGCCTTCCTCAAAATAAAAACCTAGGCCTGTGTCAGGGTCTGTGGAAATAGGTGTGGAAGAACCAGATGGGGCCACAAAAAGATTGCCCATAGCTTTAATGGTCTGATATAGTTGCGAAGCCTTTGCCAGTTCCTTAGGAAAGGGCATATTTTGTTGTGACACTGACATTTCCCTTTGCTCTTCAGCAGGAGGGGAAGTGATATGTTTCTCTTTTTGTTTCTTTTCAGCAGGCACTAGATCAGAAACCAGCTCAGTATGTCTTTTTTGTTTGGCTTGGTCTGAATTATTTTTGTCAGACTTATTCTCAGGGGGTCCTTAGAGGAACTCTCTTTAGATTTATAATGAGATGAGGATCCCTCTTCAGAAGGCTTATTAGAGGGGGAGGCAGACTGAGGAGCCATTATTTCCAATCTTTTGCCTCTTTTATTAACTGTTTTTGAGTATAATTTAGTGCAAATTTCAAAGTTACCAGAAATGTGGCCATGATTTTAAAACACTTACTGTAATTTTTAAATCATGTTGGTCCAGTTCTCTTTTTAGGTCTATCTGACATGCCAATATTGTCAGAAGACTTTAAATGAAGTTTCCAAAAGGGAAAAAATAAAACTTTGCGGTCACTTACCAAGCACAATGGAACTGTGAGTACTGGTTCCGGTACCGGTTCAGGCTGGCTGTATAGTCTAGAGGTTAGAGGAACGAGGTGAGAACGACCTTGATACATCCAGCAGACCAGACCTGAGTTTGATTCACACAACCTACACTTGCATATTGTGTGACTCTGAGCAAGTCACTTAACCACCCAGTGCTCCCAGGTCACCCCTGAAAACAGGCACTTGTGCCTAGTGGGCCTTACCCAGTTACCAAAGACTAAAATTAAAAAAGTTACAAAATATAATAGAAAAGTAAATGCTAAATGAGATTCCCTAAAAAAAAACAACGGAACCAATAAAGAAGTAAGTTTATATATTGAAAATAGAAGTTTTTTTTACCACAGAAAGTAGTTTTTCTAGTCAGGGAGAAAGCGCAGGAACCACAACAAAAACCCCTGTCAAGGGAAGTTTCCTCAGTTCCTGGGAACAGATGAGAACCGAAGAAAAAATGCTATAATAGTGAAAAAAACATAAAAAACCCTAAAGGCAGCAGAAACCATAGAAAAAAAAACAATGTTATAAGAAATAAACTTCTTCAAGTGAGGAGATATGAAAATAACTCAGGGGCCAACTTGTACAGTCAGGTGAAGAAATTAATAGTCTTCAGCTGCAATCTGATTGGCTATGCTCAGCCATCATTAGCATAAGTTCTGTCTCCAAGGCAGCTGAACCCAGCTGGCAGTACTGCAATAGTCGAGCATACTGAGGGATTCCTAGAATGAGAAGCTCCATTTCCAACCATCTAAACAGTCATTGGGGGGGGTTATAGGCACATTAAGAATGGTTTTCCTACCCAGATTGTTCCAAAAACCTTCCAAAACTGTACCAAAAAACAGTGGGATCTTGCTTCTACCCAATTTCAGGAATACTGAGCACAGGAAGATGATCACTCAAGGCCACACAGTGACCAAGTGACTGATGTGGGATTCAAACCTGAGCCTCCCTACAGTCCCCCTCTCCTCCAGCCACTATATGCATGCTGCAGTTATTTTAAAACTGTTGTATTTAATAGACAGTAGGCAGTAGTAATAGTAACCATCCTACCTGCAGGTCTTGATCATCTCCTCCTCCTCCTCCTCCTCCTCCTCCTCCTCTGATTTGCTGTTGTTTGTCCTCTATCCATCTTTGTTTCCAAACTAGTCCTCCCAGTTGATTCCCCCTTTCCTCAACCCCACTGCAAACACCATGCTGTACTGCCTCCTGCTGCCTGCCCTCAGCCTTCAGACCAGACACTCGCAGCTCAGCCAGAGTTCTATTAAAATTTTAAATACTTCTTAGAACTCTGTGTTCAGCAAGCTGCCAGCCCTAACTGTCCGATTATGTGAATGCCTGAATGCCACTTGCCTGGATGCCCCATCCATCAGTGACACTTCTGCTACACAGCAGTGCTCTGACTGCAGTTGAAACTTCTGGTCCTGTACATTACACACACAGTTACACTTTAGATCTCCTTGGCTTGCACTGTCAGAATGACACCAAACATATCAGTTGCCACCCGACCATTGTGCACAGCTGTGGCTCCTGATTTTGCTCACTGTCTGTTGTTGAGTTGGTCTACATCCCACTTGCCTTCCTTGGCTCATTCTCTGCAAATCACGGCAGTTAGGGTAGTGGAGGGGATTGGAGCTCACATGCACGTTTGAAACGACTCAGCCTCAGACAGTAAAATTAACCTTCCCCCAAGGACAGAGGCTGATATTAGAACTGTCTAACGCACACCCTGGATTGTCTTATTGCATGTATAAAATGGGCCTTTCTATATTACATGGATGTAGCGGTCCTAAGTTTTATGTTTAAACAGAAAAAAAATTAAGATGTTTGTTGTGTTTTGATGTAAAATAGTTCCTCTGGCTATACTTTTTTTTTTTTTTTTTTGCAGTTTGGACTTGTGACCCAGTTTGGCTACCGTAGTTGAAGATGGTTGGTATGGTTAGCAAGGCCCACTTCCCCACCCTGTGTTGACTTCTGGCTACACAGACACACGCATCATTGTTTGGAAATACACAGCACAGTGAGTGTGTGTGTGTGTAATGTTTGAGTTTCTGTATGTATTTTTTATTTTGTTCCTTGTTCTGTAGGCTCCTTCGAGGAGGCGATGCATGGTCTCGTGAAGTAGAGAAAGTGAGCGCAGTGCTGTGCAGTGAGGGCTGACAAGTGATTGCAGGAGTGAAGGTAAATGGGAAGGAAAAAACAATTTGGGCCAGGTTGTTTTTTTCAAAACCATGTGTCTTTACAATGCAGAGGAGTGAGTGGAAGACGGATCTTAGCGGGAGAACGGTGTGAGTGGCAGAGCCGGGGCTGAGCGGTTGGTCTGTGGGAAGTATTAAAAAATAAAACAGGGTTCACAAAGAATGTCAGTGCTCAGTTTTGAGTTGTTTTTAGGATCCAAGTTGTTGAGTTGGGGGGGTGGGTATGTGTGTGCCTGTATTTCTCCATCGGTAAGCGAGGTGAAAAACATTTTGTCAGATACTTTTTAAAAATTCTACTGGCCCATTGATTTCTTATTTTTATCTGTGTCCACTTGGGCAGGACTGTTTTTAGCCATGTGTTAGACAGTGCTAAAGCATGGCTAACAACCAATGAAATTGCTCCAACTCTTTAGCCCATTTTATAAATCCCATTGTCAGCCCTTAGCATGCATGCACTGATTAAACTCCACTCACAGAAAATGTCCCAGAAAGCAAGGGCCCCTATGCACAAGTGTCTTTGGCATAATGGTAAATCTGGCACTTACTGCAACCAGTGACCCACCCTGATCCTGTGATGGCACTCAGCACAAATCCTCTGCTCGCCTCCTCGGAAGCCCACTGTCTGACACACACACATACAGTATATATCTTTAACACTAGGTATTTTGATAGTAGTTGCAGGATGTCTTCCTGCAAATGAAGTAGCTGAAAATCCCTCAAAACAGTGGAGCAAAGGCAAAAGTAATTTCAGGAGTCTTTGGTCCCCATGGATTCAAACTGAAGCAATGGTTTAGTTCTTGCCACATCAAAGCACTTCTAGCAGCTGTTTCTCTCATATTTATTATTTCTCCAACCAGCGAAGTATTGTGGGGAGCAGTAAAAGAGATTTATTAGATGTAGAAGTTAATGCACCTTGTAAGATTACAGAAGGATATTTCTGACATGTAATGAATGCTGTGGATGACCTTTTATCACCTCTACATCAAATAATTGCTGTTCCTTAAAGCAATAGTGCAATGAAAAAAGTTATCCTAAAAAGTGAATGTTCTACTATAGTTATGAAAAATATTGGCAGAACAGCGGATTTTGGATTTCTGGAAGCTTCCTATGCTGTGTACTGTACTTCTGCAGTTTTGTCTGGATTCTTCCCTCCTCTGGTCCTCAGTATTATTTCTATGGAAAAATGAGGCAGCCATCTTTATTTCTTGAGAAATAATTATTTTAAAACTTTCGTAAAATTCTTAAATGACAACAGAAACCAAAAATGTTACCACAGAAATAACCTGGAAGACATCTGGCACTGATTAGGAAGAAAAAACGTATGTTCAAAGTTTAGCTCATTTTCGTTGCACTGCTGTTTTGAGGAAATATTTTGGAATGCATACATGGTCTTAACAGTTGAAAAAAGCTGGAAGAGATGATTTTTTTTTCATTTATTGTACTTTGTGCATCCCTGTCTTGCTATCTTTTACTCGCCTGCTGTCCCTGAAACTTACCTTCCTACCAGTCAGTGCCCTACAGACTGCACCCCCCCCGCCCAGTGGCAGAGCCTCCAGAGTTCCCTAAGCCTGAGAGGAGTTAGTGCTGTGTTGAGACTGGGAGCCCAGTGAGCAGTGCAGAGCCTGTGGAGAGAGAAGCGGCATCAAGCTGCTGTAAGGAAATGATGGTACTGAAAGGAGTTCAAAACGACCTCATTTTCTTCTGAAATTTGCATGGAGGATTGGAAAACTGATTTAGAATCACAACGTATGGTTGCAAATATTGTATTTGATGAGACATACCAATAAAGGAAAACAGCAAAAAAAAAAAAAGGATACACTTTTCCCAATCATTTTTTCATATTCTTTGAGCCTTTAGTATGCACCTCCGGCAATATATGTTCTTATCAATTAATTAAAGCATCAGTGGAATCAAAGGGAAGGGGTAGGGGTCTTTACTGTCTCTAATGCAATCTGACGTCTTTTACCTCGTACTTCCTGCTAAGTCTATTTTTACTCAGTTTGCTGGAATTAACCTATATACAGTACAATAAAATAAAATGTTACATAATAAAACATACCAGCAGACAGTAAACTGTTGCTGTGATTGCCATGTTAACCTGGATATCTGCCTTTCCTCCTCTGCCCACTCAGACAGAAATAGGCATCAGAGGAAACAGATGTTGCTCGGTTTTAAGGCAGCAGAGCTGGGTTTAGGTAATCTCACCATATTTTTTATGTAAGAAGGTAAATATTTATTTTTCTTATTTTTACATCTCTCAACATCTCCCTGGACCCCTTCTCACCTGACCTGATGACTGCGGCTGTGATGGCTGCACTCTGAACCCCTTGCTCCCAGGTGATGGCATGCTGTTTTGCATCTTTACCTTGGGGTTGACCTCAGTGTGCCATTCTGGGTTTGAACATAAACCCCAGTCTCCTAGGTGGCAGTGTTAAATACTGATGAAGACCACTTTGGTCGAAGTGCCAGGGTTAGTTCAGTGTCCTCGCAGTTTGTGTTATTTTTTTGTGTTTTACTCACCTGTTTATTCAGTAAATGTTTTTGCATCAGACTTGAAGCTGGTTCTCCGGTTCCTCAAGTGAAGTCTCTTATTGTGAGCATGAAATATTGTGTCTGTGCCACGGAGCCAGCCACAGTGTGCTTTTCTGGGGTTTGAACATTTATTTATTTATTTAGTTTTTCTTGACCGGGTAAGTGCATTAGACAAATCCTGCCTATTTTCAGGCACGACCTGGGGGAGGGGGATACAGATGAATGCCAACTGACCTTGAACCAGATTAAGCTGTTGGAGGTATCTGGTCTCCCAGATGGCAGCACAGAATACTGAGCATGTGCCATGAAACCAGCAAAAGTGTGGAATTCTAGGGCTTAGACATGAACCATGGTCTTCCAGACAGCAGCTTAACATGCCATACTGTATCTGGGCCACAGAACCAGCCTCAGTGCAGGATTCTGAAGCTCAAACATGAACCTTACCCACCCAGGTGGCTGCCAGATATACTGCCTCTTTGCCATACAGCCTGTGCAATTCAGGGAATTGGATATGAACCCCGAACTCACAGATGGCAGTATGACATACAGCCCCCGTGCCACAGAGCTGGCCTCAGTGTGATTCTGGGACTCAGACATTAACTCCTGCTCTCTCACATGGTAGCATGACATGCTGCTTCTGTGTCATACATCCACTCTCAGTGTGGGATTTTAAGTCTTGGACATGAACCATAATCTCCCAGCTGGCAGTAAGACATACTGCCTCTGTGCAATGGAGCTGATTTCAATTTGGGATACTGGGATTCAAACATGAAACCATCTCCCAGGTAGTACCATGACATGAACTTTAAGGGCACAATGCACAGCAGATCTGGGATAGCATAATAAAACAACTGGAATATTGTGTAACACACTACGTCCCTGAAAAAACTAAATATAATACTCGCGGGAAAATTCCAACTTGGTTAACTCCAGCACTAAAAAGGACCATCAAAAAAAAAAGAATAGGGCCTTCTTTAGATACAAACACAATCCCTCAACTGGAAAGTGGCAGAAATACAAAAATATTGCCAAAAAATGCAAAATGGCTATAAAACATGCCAAAGCAAATGAGGAGGAAAGAGTGGCAAATATAACCAAAGACAACGAAAAAACATTCTTTAATTATATCAACAACCAAAGGAATGGAAATACTAATGTGGGGCCAATTCAAATGGGAGGTGAAATAATCAGAAGTGAAAAACATAATGGCAGTTACATTTAATGAATACTTTCTAAGGCCCGGATATTCAAAGTGGCTGCATATGGCGCAACAGAGTTGCGCCAGCACAACCCCACACTGCACCCTGGTGGAATATTCAAAAGGCTGCCAGGCACAGAGTAAATGCCAATGCGCAAGGGTGCAATGGTAATGTATGCGGTGCAAATGCAGGGGGCGTGCCCATACATATGCGGCACATCCCGATATTCTGCCTGGGATGTGCGGCACATATACTGGCACAACCCTGCATTGCGCCACATAGGGGGGCTCAAATATGAGCCCATGAAAAGGTGGAACAAATCCTGGCCACCCACAGGCTGGCTGCTGTATTGCAGGGTGCAACACAGTAGCCACCAGCTGTGGGTGGCAACCCGCCCATCCAGAACACCGTCCAAAAGCACCATCTTGTCCCTAGTAGTCTAGTGGTACCCCCCTCCCTCCTGTTTCCATGATCGCCATGAAATAGTGACCACTACATTCCCTGGTAGTCTAGTGGTACCCCCACCCCTAGCCCCGATTGCCGGTAAATGCCGTAAATATATTCCCTGGTGATCCAGTGGCACCCCCCACCCTCCCCCACTTACACAGGGGCCCGTGCCCACCCCACTCCTCCCGTCATCGTGAGGCTGCAACCAGCCTGGCTTTAGCAGCCGAATGACAGCTATAGACTGTAAGTCCATTGGTCCACACTGTGGACCAATGGGCTTACAGGGCATACTGTACTAGACAGCCACAAATATGTGAATGAAGTCGGGCCATGTGCAGTCCGTGCCATATTCAATGGTGCTGCACCATGGCGCATTACCATTGAATATCACCTGGTCCTGGACTTGGCGCATCCCAGATGCACTGCGCCCACGCCTACGCTATTGCCAGGCGCAGTCTGAATATCTGGGCTTAAGTGTCTTCCAACCCAAAGCTTGTCAGACATGCTCAGTTGACGGGGTAGTGGCAAAAACCATACTATGAACTTTAATAATGTGACAGTATTTGAAAAATTGAACAACATCAAAACAAACAAATCCCCAGGGCCTTCATCCATGCCTAATTAAAGAATTGGCAAAAGAACTGAACAGCACAGTTGGATTATTATTTGATATGTCCTTTAGGGATGGTGTGATACCCAAAGAGTGGAGGTGGCCAACTATTACGCCAATTTACAAGGGTGGAAATAAATCAGATGTTGGCAATTATAGGCCTATCAGCCTTACCTGTGTTCTATGTAAAATTTACTTGGTTTACTCAGTTTTGTTAGATAGAAGAAAGTCCGAAGACCCATCGTGTCCACCTTTCCACACCGTGTTGGAGTTTGTTGTTTAAATGCCCAAGAAAAACCTATCCAAGTAACCCTTAATGGAGGGTTACATCAAAGAACACTTGGAAAACCATATATAAGCAAGAGGCTACTTTGATGTCACTCAGCATGGATTCACATCAGGGAGGTCTTGCCAGACTAATCTCATGAGTTTCTTTGAAACCGTGAGTAAAGCTCTCGATGTCGCCCTACCAGTGGATGTGGTATACCTTGACTTCTCCAAGGCATTTGACTTGGTGCCTCATGATGGTGTTATTAATGCCCTACATGGATTAGATCTTGAACCTCGTGTTGTTCGGTGGGTAGATGCATGGCTTCAAAATAGGAAGCAGAGAGTGTGCGTGTCAGGGGGTATTACTCAGATTGGGGTAAGGTGACCAGTGGGGTCCCTCAGGGCTCAGTGTTGGGCCCGGTGCTTTTTAACATCTTTGTGTCATCTCTCCAGACTTCAACTGGAGTATGGATGTCCACGTTCAGGGACGATAGCAAAATAGGGGCAATAGTAAGAACAGAAGCTGATGCAATAAACCTACAAGTAGAACTGGATAAACTAAGTACCCGGGCAACTACCCACAAGATGAAATTTAATGTAGACAAGTGCAGTGTAATGTACTTTGGCCACAATAATATTCAGTCAAACTATAGTCTGTCTGGACAGGTATTAAAAAGGTAGACTGTGAAAAGGACTTTGGTATCTGGGTCTCAAATGACCTAACCTTTAGGCAGCAAACCTCTAATGCAGTTAATAAAGCCAAGGTCCCTGGAATTCTGCGATTCTGCGGTTGTGGAATTTTCTGCAGAATTTGCATCATGCCACAGAATGTATATAGCGCCACAGAATTCACCGTTTTTGGTGATTTTTCATTCAAATATACTGTTTTTCCATAGTGTCAGGCTTTCTTTCCCATCTTGTTTATCCTGAAGCCCCTCCTTTATGCTCAGTATATGATGTCACTGATGACATCACATCATAGTTAGCCAATGGCAGGACTGCATTCTGCCAGAGAAATGAATAAATCATGCCGCAGAAATCAGAAAACGCTGCCACAGAAACCAAGGAGCCCTGCCGCAGAACATTAGGGGCCCTGATTAAAACCAACAGGATGTTGCATTGTATACTGCACAATATTTGAAGTAGGGACAGATCAGTGTTACTGCCTTTGTATGGCGCACTGGTGAAGCCGCTCATGGAGTATGGGGTGCAATTTTGGAACCCATACGACAGAGTGGATATACTGAACATCAAGCGAGTGCAGAGCAGAGCAACTAAGATAATGTTTGGTTTGCAGGCTTTCTCCTGTGATGAGACATTGATTGAGCTAAACGTATACTCGCTGGAGTACCAGTGATTTAGGGGGGACCTGTGTCTGGTTTACTCAGCCTTTAGAAACAAAGACTTGTGGGAATGTATGGAACTGGAGTTGAAAACATCCACTAAAACTACCCAAGCACATGAACACCAACTGAAGGGCCAATTACATAAATCCAACAAAAGGGGGAATTGGATTAGCCAAAGGGTTGTGTCTCCCTGGAACAGACTGCCACCAGAAATTGTAAACAGTAAAATGATAATCTCATTTAAGAATAAATTAGATGAACTATATACAGTAGGGATAAAGAGATACACTATAGTACCTAACGAGACGTCTTGGCGAAAGCTATTGTCTCGCATCCAACTTACGAAACTTATGAAATGACATACTGCATCTGTGTTATGGAGCCAGCCTCAGTGTGGCATTTTAGAGTTCAAACATGAACCTAGTGTCCCAGGTGTTTGTGTGACATAATGTGTCTCTGCCACAGAGCCACACTCAGTGCGTGATACTGGGGCTAAAGCATGAACCCCTGTCTCTCAGATGGCAGCATGACTTGACATACTTTGTCTGGGCATCAGAACTAGCCTCAGTGCTCTATTCTGGGGCTTGAGCATGAACCGCCTTCTCCCAGGAGGCAGTACTACTGCTGTATGTGTGCCATGGAGTTGACCTCAGTGTGGGATTATGGGGCTCTAATATGAATCCTGACCTCCTTGACGGCAGTGTGATACACTGGATCTGTGTCACAGAGCTGGCCTCAGTGTGGGTTTCTGGGTATCGAACATGAAACCAGTCCCAGGTGGCAGCATGACATACTGTCTCTGTGCCATGGCGCCAGTGTGTATGTGATTCTAAGGCTCACATATGAGCCCAGGTTTCCAAGGTGGCAGTATGACCCCTGTGTCTCTGCCAAGGCATGGGCTTTTGGGGCTCAAACATGAAATCAGGGTTTCTCAGATGGCACATTGATATACTGTATATGTGCCACAAAGTCACCCTCAGTGGAGGATTCTAGTGCTCAAACATTAACCACGTTCTCCTAGGTGGCAGGTCTTGCAGGTGGTAGTGTGTGTCATACTGTGTCTGTGCTATGGACCTGACCTCTGTGTGGGATTTGGGGGCTGGAACATGAACCCTGATCTTCCACATAGCAGTATGGAATACTGCCTTTGTGCCACAGGGCTGGCCTCTGTGTGGGATTGTGAGGTTCGAACATGAACCCCAGTTTCCTTGTTGGCAGCATGACATACTGCCTCTGTGTCATGGAGCCACCTATTACTCTAATTATCTTTGAAGATCACTGGATTTATAAAGTATACTTTGATTTTGAATGCTGAGGGTGTATTTATTGGACAGTTACCATGGGATCTTCTAAATTCCATCTGGACAGCTATCAGAGGTGGGCAGAAGTGACCTAGGTTTAACATTTCATTCAAAGTATGAAAAACAAACAAGCAAAATAAGGGGAGGGACTAAGGGGGGTAGGAGGCTAAGTGTGGTCAATGGGTAGTAGAGGTGTAATGGTGGGGTAAGGGGCACAGAGAGAGAGAGTGAAGGGGTGATAGTTGGAATAGGAAGTGGTGGGCAGGGGAGGGGGAACAAGGGGAAGAAGTTGGAAAAGGAAGAAGTGGGCAGGGGAGGGGAAAAGGGGGAGGTAAGGGAGTGTAAGGAGGTGGAACAGGTAGGAGGGGAGAGCAGAGATGGGACGAGTAGGTAAGACAGGGAGGACAGGCCACATAGCCTAGGGGGGTAGGGCAGGCTAGAGGGTACAATCACAATTGCTGAGTTTAGCGAGGTGCTGACACAGGTATTGTTTGTATGGTCTTAGCTTAACCTCACTGGAGATCTCAGGAGGAAGCCCATTCAACAGTGCTGGGGCCCAGATACAGAAGGAGCATTTGGCTTGGGAAGTTCAGCAGAAAGGAACCAGGAAAGACGATTCACCAGTACTATGTGTACATTGCATGTAAGGGGTGGGTAACACAAGAGCATGTGTTGATGGAGGGGTCATGCGGAGGCACATTTTCTTGGCAAATAGACACATTTGGTAGGCAATCCTCCCTTGCAGGTGGAGCCAGTTTGATTGTCTATCTAGCTCGCAGGTATGTGTTCTTTTCTCTGCACCAGTCACAAGATGGCAGCACATATTTAGGGCTGTTTTTATGCATTTTAGAGTGGTGTCAGTGGCAGACCCATAGAAAAGTAATCCATAGTCAATCATGGACAGTGCTGAACAGGTTATGACTAGGCACCATACTACTACTACTACTACTAAGATAGCTGTCCCTGGGATGATGTGTCCCCTGTCTCTCTGCTGGCCCCTAATGACCTCTACTTGTTCCCAAACCTGGGTCACAGGTATAAGAAGCAGTAGCCATATCGCTGCACCACTATCTTTAATCTATATCAAATATACTTTTTGGGCATTCTACCTCTCACAGTATAGTATTTGTGTTGTACTCTGTTTCCCTATGTTGCAATCCTTTGCCAGCTCTTTCCCTACCCTGTCAAAGAAAGATACTACATGTTCGGGAGGAAAAGGAAGTGGAGGACTCTGTAGCAGTGAAAAGTCATGTTAGGTCAGTTAGGAGGGGAGTTAGACTTCCCTTATTTATATCCCCTAGTCCCTGGACTTCGCTAGGGGATGGTATGGAAATCTTTGTGCACCACGTTAAGGTCAGTAATCTTAGAGTGGGTTACTTCTGTAGCTAGTAGTCTTGTTCCCTCTCTCAAATCTCAAGTACATCACCACTCTGACACTACTTAACTTCTGCCATCCCAGATCTCCAGCCTGGCAGGACAATATGCTATAACTGCACAGTCAAGCCCATGCCCTACTTAGCTGCCATTTTCTAACATTTGGTCTGGTCTCCAGTCTGTAAGGACTCTGACATTAGTAAAGGTTTAGTCTACCAGTGTTTCCACTGGGATGTCTCTGACTGAGCAGATACCCAAGGACCAAGTGTAGATACTGTAGGGCTGCTGGCTGTCAAACATCCGACTCCACTGGTTGCTTCAGGAAAATCTGCAGAGTCTGGTTGGAACTCTGCTGTCATTAAATTTTTTGCTGGAACTGGGATTATTAGCAGGTCATTTGAATTTGGTTTTATCTGGAATTATAGTTTTCACAACTCTCCAACTGTAGAAATTGATTTCTTTTTATCAGCAAATGGGTTTAATAATAATGTGCCATATAAGTAAATAAAAATTAGTCAACTGTAATAATTATATGGCCAGAATGAAATACTTACTGGAATGTATCGAACTGTTAAATGCAAAATGCATACCATTTCCTATCTGATTAATAAACACTTCAGTGCTTATGACCATACATTGTAAGTCCTGAAGTTTATTCAGTTATTACTGACTTATTTTGCCTATTTTAAATAAAAATGTACTTGATATGCTGTACGATCCTTGAAAGTCATTACAAATACAAATAGGAATAACGTACTGAACACTGCAATGAACAAATGTGAGAGGGGAGACAAACAGTTATAATTAATTATTTATTTATTTACGAGTTTTACCAGGAAAGCATACGGAGCAACATGCTCGATTCCAGATGCGACCTGGGGGCCGAGACCCACTTACATATTAGTAATGCTTAGACAGTACAGAGTTGTGCAAGGACTGTTACATTACATTTGTGTGGGAAAAATTACATAGTTGGGGGAAAATTACAGTCAAGGGTAGGATACATACAATCAGTATAGAGAATACAGAGGGTTTGTACTTTTTGAAACAACACCACAGGGTGGCACCTCTTCTCCTGAACTTGGTAATGAATTGAAAACAGCTTACCAACATAGCTTTGACCCAAGAACCACAATTCAGCTTCTTTTCACTATTTTCTTGCATTCTTTTAATCCATAAAGCAGCAGCTTAGACATAAATTCCAGAGCAATCCAGGATGATAGCTGCAGTATAGAAACATAAACAATGGCTTACTGCTACCTGCTAGCCTGCACAGACCATCTACCCTCCTGGACACGACAAGACACTCCACGTGACTAACATTTTAATGTCAGTCTTCATCTCTGACATCGAAACGTTAGTCACATGGTGTCTTGTCATGTCCAGGAGGGTCGACAGTTTGTGCGGGCTAGCAGACAGCAGTAAGCTGTTATTTAACGGAGAATTGCACTGAATGTATCAGTCATTTTCCCCAGCAGAAGCAGTTTTTTAAATACTGGTTCAAATTCTGTTATTGCTCTGGCTATACAGGCCTTTCAGTTATGGGTGTTTCTGATTTACATGCTGCTAGTAAGTGCCATTTAGAAATGTATGATGTAGTCTATGTCGTTGTCCTGCTCTTCTATTGTTGGAACAATGCATCCATGCTCTACTACAGAACTCTGTGGTTATTAGGGACATAATGTACATCATACAGTTCTAAAATGGTACTTAACACAATATTGTAAAGCAGAAGCACTCACTCAGGTTACTAAAAGGCCTGTGCAGATAGAACAATGACAAAATGTGAACCAATACATAAAAAACAGCTTTTAATGGGAGAAATGACTTATAGGTTAGGTGCAGTTCTCCTTTAAGTTTCTATACCACAACTATTAGACCACGCTAGCAAAGCAAGTATGTCTCCTGGATTGCTCTGTATTTCATGTCTAAGCTGCTGCTTTATGGATTAAAATAATGGAATAAAAATAGTGAAAAGAAAATGAACTGTGGTTCTTGGGTCAAAGCTACTTTGGCAAGCTGTTTTTAATTCATTACCAAGTTCAGGAGGAGACGTGTTACCCTGTCCACTACAGCGGTGTTGTTTGAAAAAGTACACTTTGACTAAGCCTTGGTGTGTGCACTCTAGATGTTGTGATTTCATGAGCCACCACATTTGTGAACTTTTCCAACATTTAAAATGATATTAGATAAAACTGTCACAAGATCTATGCACATAATAAGGCATGGAACTGATCAACTATACAATGTACTGGACAACTCTGTAAACTGATTAAACATTATGTACCAATGAGGAAATATTCCTTGTGCAAATTCCCTAACAGCAAAGGGACTACACCAGGAATAATCTATAGTATAGGAGACCTTATACAACAAGCCTGTGTTTCCATTAAGCAGTCGAGATAACAGCATATGGACCTCAAGAGCAAGGCTCAAGAGCTCCGTGCTTTTATCTCGACCACAAGATGGAAACACAAGGTGAGTTGTTTATGGTCACACTGATATTTTTTTATTGTATATAGTTCTGTTGAAGGAACTAGAGGGTGGCACTGAACACCAGTGTACAGAGAAAGAGAGAGAGTGAGCAAGCCGAGGAGTGGCTCTGCCGAGTAAGCACTTCCAGTACATATTTTAATTTACTTTATATAAAAAAATATCAAATCCAGTACAAAGAGAGTGAATGAGCACCAGTACAGACAGAGACAGTGAGTGAGCCAAGGCGTGACTCTGCCTAGTAAGTGCTGCTGTGCTCTGAGGGGAATCCCTTCACACACCCTGAGTGCAGGCATCTTTGCCTGCACAAGTCATGCTCAGTGAAAATGAAAGTGGGTGTCAATCAGGAGTCAGTACAAGCAGGGACATAGGTGTGCTTGATGGCAGAACGGCACAACTTTTAGAATGTACACAACTTTTGAGTAGCCACTGATTTCGATACACAATACGCCCTAACCTTATAGTATATTATTATTCTAATCCATGCATGGTGTTGTACCCCTGAATGTAAACTCTTTAGTGTAACATGGTGTAGTATATTGTCCCCAACATGTAAACTCTGTAGTGTAGCATAGTGTAGTCTGGTGTCACCTACATGTAAACTCAGTAGTGTGGCATAGTGTAGTGTCCCCTACATATAAACTCTGTAGTGCAGCATGGTGTAGTTACATGTTTCCTACACATAGTGTAGCATTGTGTAGTGTAGTGACACCTATGTGTAAACTCTGTTGTGCAGCATAGTGTAGTGTCTTCTACATTTAAACTCTGCAGTTTAGCACAGTGTAGTGTGGTGTGAATTACTTGTAAATTCTGTAGTGTAGCAGGTTTTTGGGCACTGTAGTCTTACTGTGTGTAATCACACTTAACTGTCGGAAAGGTTGTGGCCACTTTGTTTAAAGCATTAAGCCC
This sequence comes from Neoceratodus forsteri, assembly GCA_016271365.2. Taxonomy (NCBI): domain Eukaryota; kingdom Metazoa; phylum Chordata; order Ceratodontiformes; family Ceratodontidae; genus Neoceratodus; species Neoceratodus forsteri. The sequence continues at coordinate 1,131,428,076 of CM028129.1, forward strand.
AGTGTATACTGGTGTCTTGGTCATGCATAGTAAATCTATTTAAAATAAATCCTATTTTTAATTGCCATACTTTCCCCCAATCCCTGTTACTGCATCTTTGACACAACATATGAAATAAGTGATATGTGTAAGAACGCGAGTGAAGGATCCTTTGATGTTGAAGGATTACCCAATACTAAAATACAGTATATGCAGCAACTGGATTCTATTGATGCATTCTTTAGAGACTGAAGGCGATGATGTAAGTTTGCCAAGATTACTGGATATAGTAATTAGGAGCAGATGAACCTACTCCCTTGAGACTTACATCACTATTCAAAAGCAGGTCTGCCCTAGCGTCAGATAATGGGATTCCAGGGTGAGAACCAATAAGGCCTTCTGCATTTTCTACACACAGAATGTGATTTTTATCAGCTCTTCTTTCATTTTTTTAGAAGCAGGCAAACATCTACTTTACTGTAAAAAAATGACTGTAGAAATATTTTAGCACCAGTACTGCTGTAGCATCTCCTCCCTAACCTTCCCACCTTTTGGGAAAATAGACAAAAATAAATATAAAAATAGAAACTAGGTTTTAATCACCACAGAGAATGCCATAATTCTCAGCTATGTATGAAACCCTAGTCCCACTTGGGGTAGTGATGTCTGGAAGCCTGTGCAGATATTTAAGCTGTTCTGGGACAGAAGGAGTTGAAGAAAAGGATCAGAGGGTGTGATCAAGGGATTGCCATTTTAGAGCTGGTGTTTCTGGATGGGATGAAGATAACTGCATTGCTAGATGTAGCCTTGTTACACAATATAACTGTGCAGATGGGACATATATTCCTTATTACAGTATTAAGAATTCCAGCAGACATATACCACAGGATTACAAAGAAGAAGGAATAGTTTTATAGAACTGCGTTTGAGGTACATAGCCTCTCCTTTCAAACTGAATTTTAATTGATGTCCCCTTATATCTAGTGTATGTTGATTCTATTGTCTTCTAAAAATATATAGTATATACCACTAGTTTGACATAACTGTCTATAGAAATGTGATCACTCAAAATTCGAGCTGAGTATGGCCAGAAGCCATTGTGAATGAGGGTAAAGGTCACATATCTTCTTTTGTAAGAACTGTTGTGACATAACAACTGTATATGACAGCTTCTGCAAATCAAAATATCTTTCCACCGCTTTGAATCAATAAACCTGTTGCTGACCGCTGTTTCCTCACACTCCCTCCCCAAACATCAGTCTACCTTTCACTCACAATGACAGTTGCTGTGTTTTTAAAGGAAATCAATGAACGTAAGCAACAGAGTTTGCAAAAAGCTAGTAGAGAAGGAGTTCAAGATTTTGGAGCATGATGCTCATTGTGACAAGAGTAATGGAGGATCCCAGTTTGTAGTAGCAAGACAGATGTAGATAAGGGACTGTAGACTGTTTAAAATGTAAAAATAACAAGCTTTGGTCAAGGGCCAAAGAGCAGATGAAAGTGAAGAAGGGAGGTTACGAGCATGGCGATGAGAGATATCAAAGTAGTTTTGGGGAGACTGGAGTGCTGGCTAAGGATAAAATGCAGACTATCACATGAAAACACTTATTTGCACGTTTACTTATACAGTATACCAGAGACTCACAGTAAAGTGAAACATTTCTTTATTAAAGTTGCAAAACAAGGATGATTTTATTTCTCAAAATATCATTGTTCCCCCCAAAACTATAAACTATAAAAAGTGAAGATGATGCAAAAATTGAATTGGCTATTCTAATTCATATAGTAAGAACACAGCTTTGCTCTTGAGGTCTATGATGTCATCTCACCCCATGATGGAAACATAGCCTTGCTGTGAATGAGCAACTATACACTATTCTATATGTGCTGTACTTAGACAGCAGAGCTGTGAACTTGTTGACACAGTTTGAAGCCCATCACCACTACTTACTCGCTGTGTGATCTGCAAACCAATAATCTCCCAGTGTTTACCCTCATCTGTTTCTGTCTTTATCTCCCTCTGTGCTTTCTTTCCTCCATTTCACTTTCTCCTGATGCATATCTAACAGCTGCTGCAAACCAGCACAGCCTTTAAAACACACTGGGATACAGTGTGTGTGAGACAGGCACCATATACAATCAAATTAATTTCCTTTATATACTTTATGGCTGTCAGGGACCACTGTACAAGTATAAATTGTATAAAAACAAATGGCAGTTTACATTACTAAAATAATTTCATGTTCTGTTTTTTTCCTGTTTATTGGATGTTTAAGTGTAAACAATGTATGTCTCATAAATACTACATCACTAACTCCTGGGCTGTACTATGGAGGATAAGAATCATACAAGTAAAGTAAGGCAATTGGTATGCGAGAAAGAGTACTGTCTGAAAAGACAATGCTGCTGAGGTTGAGGATTTATACTTCCCCTTATTCTGATAGTGAGGCTAAGCCTGTCTTGAGTATGGTAAAGGATGCTTTCTGTCACAAACTCCAAGTGCCTGGTTGCCATTTGATGGTGATGCTGAAATATGCAATTCCTTGGTTTGGTGCTGATGTTTGCATTCCAGTTTGTAAGATGACTAGCATGCAGCTCAGATGTCACTGAATTCCATAGTACAGTCAGAACAGAGGTCAGGAAACAGACACTGGTTTCTTTAGGTACTGTACATATCTCAGAAGAAAGCTTAAACAAACAACAAAAACAGAAGGGCTGCACACTATAACAGGCTAGCCTGGGATGACAGGGACACTTCAGTCTACATATCTAAAAGAAGGTAAAGCTCTGAATACACTGCATAGGTACAAACATACAAAAATTACCAGAAGAAGGACTACCTGTCCAGCAGTCTGCTTGTGTTGCACAGTCTTAAACAGCAACAAAGGGCTCCATCCCCTCTCCAAACACTACTCCTGCAACTGCCCACTCACCCTTGACCCTGACCTTCCCCATTATCCTGTCCCACCCTCTTTTGAAACCTTCCACTCTCTCAAGTGAGACCACCTCCTCAGGAAGCTTGTTCCACCCTACTACCAGCCTCTCTATGAAAAAATGCCTCCTGAGCTCTCTACTGATCCTTCCTCCCTACACTTTTACTGCTAGTGAAACTGACGAGGCTCTCCTTGTTCACCTTGTTAGTGCCCTTCATGTACTTAAAGATCTCTGTCATGTTGCACTCTCCCTCCTCTCCTCTGCAGAATCTACTTCAGGTCCTCCAGTCTCTCCTCATATGACCTACCCTGCTTGACTTTTAACCATCTTAGTCATCATCCTCCAGACCCCTTCTAGCAGGTTAATGTCCTTCTTCAGATAGGGACACCAGTATTGCACACTATACACCAAGTGCGGCCACACCAGTGATCTGTGTAGAGGCAATATGACTTCCTCCCACCTGCTACTGATTCCCTGGGCAATGTAGCCCAGCATTTTGTTGGCATTTGCCGCCATCTTCCTACAGTGTGAAGAGTGCTTCAAGTCTCCAGTGATCACCACCCCCAGCTCTTTTTCTTCCTCAAATTTGGTTATCAGGACCCTTCCCAGGCTGTATTCTGTCCTTGGGTTCTTAACTCCAATGTGCATGACCCTGCATTTCTTTGCACTGAATCTGAACTGCCATATTTCAGATCACCTTTCCAGCCTGGTCAGATCTTCCTTTAGGTCCAGTACCCTTCTGCTGTATCCACCCTCCCACAGAGCTTGGTGTCTTCTGCGAACAGAAAAATATTGCATTTTATGCAGTCTCCAGTGCCATCAATGAAGACATTAAACAACACTGGACCAAGCACCAAGCCTTGTGAGACCCTGCTAGTGACTTTCTTGAACCTGAGAGATTCCCACCATCACCACCATCTGAGTCCTGTCTTTGAGCCAGTTTGCCACCCATCCAGAGAGTTTAACCCCTACTCCAGATCCTTTAGTTTTCTGATCAACCTCCTATGGGACACACAGTCAAAGGCCTTGCTGAAGTCCAGGTAAAAGAAAACAACCACTTGGCCTTTCTCCATTGCTTTAGTCACCCAGTCAAAGAAATCAATCAGGTATCTTTAGTAGGATCTCCCAACCATGAACCTATGCTGTCTCTCACCCTGAAGACTGTTTTCTTCCAGGAATCTGACCAGCCTTTCCTTAAGGATTGTCTCTATGAGCTTACCCATGATTGAGGTCACGCTGACTGGTCTACAGTTGCCCGGGATATCTCTAGGTCCTCTTTCACAGAACGGCACCACATGCACCATTCTTCAGTGCAGTGGTACAATTACAGTGAACTGTTGAACAGGTCTGCCAGGAGGCCTGCTAGTTTCACCATGAGTTCCACCAATGCCAGGGGATTTTTCTACCCTGAGAGACAATAATCTTTTCTTCACCCTGTCTTCAGTGATCTTTTCATCTGTGTACCCCTCCCCCTCCTCCTCCCCTGTGGTACTGGGCCACCCCTCTCTTTTGTAAAACACAGCAGAAGTTTTCATTCAATGCCTCTGACTTGTCTCCACTATCTTCCACCCACCCCTCTATTCTCTTTAGCCATCCAATACAGTCTTCCTTGTCCCTCTCTTCAAATATGTACTTAAAAAAAGGCTTTTTCCCCATTTTAAATCCCTTACACTAGCTGCAGTTCCTTCCTGACTTGAGACAGTCATAGTGCTTTCCTGGCTTCTTTGGCTTAGCTTGGTACTCCTTCATGTCCTCATCCCCGTGGGTCTTCCTGAACTTGCTGTAAGTGGTTGTTTTATCCTTGACTGCCCGGGCTTACCTCTCTGCTAAACCAGCTGGGTGCTTTGGCCCTAGAGCTTTTCCCCTTTAGCCTGACACACACACATTTGTGGCTGCCACTATGCCTTCCTTGATGGACTATTTCTGATCCATTCCCATCCCTTCACTGAGGCTAGCCAGGTGTCCTCTTGACGGATCCTCCATCTTCCTGAAGTCTGCCCTTTTGAAGTCTAGGACCTTGGTCTTGGTGCTTGCCTTCTCCCTCCCACTGTCCAACCAGAACCACAGTACAGGTGTCACTCCCTCCCAAGGGTGCCTCAACTTGGATGTCCTGAACATGTTCCTATTCATCAATACCAGAGCAAGGATTGCTTCCTCCCTAGTGGGTATCATGACACCATGAGTCAGGAATCTGCTCTGCACCATATCCAGTATTAACTGGCTCCTGGTGCAAGTTTTGGCAGAAATGTTCCAATCCACCTTGGGCAGATGAAAGTCCCCCACAATTACCATCTCACCTTTGCCAGCAGCTGCCCTGATTAAATACCTCAACTCCTTACTCCTTTCCTCCTTTTGGTTAGGTGGTCATAAACCACCACAAGTCTTGTTTTCTTTCCCCTAGTGGATTGCAACTGCACCACAGTACCTCTGCCTTCCCCTTTTCTGGCTCCTCCCTCATACAGGTTATTATCTCCCTTACATAGACTGCTACCCCCTTTACCCACTCTCCTGTCTCTTCTGTACATCTTACACACAGGGACTGAGAGGTCCCAGTCGTTACTAGATGTAGCCAAACCTTCTGTGACTGCTACAATGTCCACCTTCTTCTCTGCCAACAATGCACAAGCACCCTGGAACCCCTCTGCTGAGGTGCAGCCTATCTGGTGCACATAGGTTTTTGTCATTTCAGGTCTGCTCCCAGCCTCCTATGCAACCAAATCCCTTCCCCTTCATAATTCACATAGCCAGCTGAAATTCTCTATCCTCCTCTTCCTTGCTGTACTGGTTCTAGGTACCGGTATCATTTCAGAGAAGGCTACCGATCTAGTCATCCCACTACAGATCCTACCCCGCCATAAACTTCTCCAGGACTACCTCCACCACCTTCCTAGCTAAGTCGTTTATTCTTAGATTAATTATTACATGAGTTTGACCTTTAGCCACTGCACAACCTGACCAATCATTGACCACACCCACTTTGCCGTCATTCCCAGCATACATACCACCTTCCTACCTGTGTGCACATTCCCCATCCCTCTCCAGCATACTCCCTTTACTACTGAGTCTCCCAAGATTACAGATCTGTCTCCCCTCTCCACTTTCCCTTGTTCCCTCACACCACTCTTTTTGAGATTCCACCTGCCTGACAGCTCCCCCTCAGCCTTGCTCTCCAACCTTCCTTATGCCCCTTCCCACCATTCTGATTGTCCTACCAAATGGCCACCACAGCCACCCCACCTACGTTCACTTCCCTGACTCTGTTCTGCTTTCCTGTGCATCCTGCTCTCCTTTCATCGATCCTCTCCATCCTTACTCCCACCACTCCCTACACCTGCCTCCCCACCTATCCATTCACCCCTCCACCACTACTTCAACATGACGGATACAGATTGGTCAATACCAGCAGGAACATCTGCCAGAACTAGACACATGGTGGATTCCCTGCAGGGGGAGGGCCTCAAACAACTGGTACAACAACCCACAAGAGACAGGACTATCCTAGATCTAGTACTGACTAACAGGGAAGAGATCACAGATCTCCAGGTAGAAGGTCACCTGGGGGCCAGTGACCATCACATGGTATGGTTCAATTTGGCCACTACATCTAAATCATCCCATTCCAAGGCAAAAATATGGGACTTCAGAGGAGCTCACTTTGACAAGATGGCCAACAGAGTTAAGCTAGCCCTGGCAAAAAGAAACACAGGCGAGGGGGTACAGGCAAAGTGGGCAAGCATTAGGATGCAATATTTGAAGCAACATCCCATTGTGTTAGACAGAAAAGGAAGTGCAAAGAAGAAGGAAACCACTTTGGTTCTCAAATACAGTAGCAGAAAAGGTCAGAGCCAAAAGGCTGGCCTTCAGGAAATATAAGGAACACAACGGGATGAAGATAGGGAGACATACCGAACTGCCCTAAGGGAAGCAGGGAAGGCAGAAAGGCAGGCAAAGTCCCAAACTGAGGAAACACTAGCACAAACAGTAAAAGAAGGGGACAAGACTTTCTATAGATACATTAATGAAAGGAGAAAGTCAAGAGGGGGTATTGCTAAGCTCAAAGGAGAAAAGGAGGCATGTGAAGAGGAGGACCCTGTAAAAGCATCTATCCTAAATAGATACTTTTGCTCAGTATTTACTGAAGAGAAGGTAGGGCAGGGCCCACAGCTCAGCACCATGGACAAAGGAGGAAGGGAGGTGAGCACTACTCCCTTCACAAAGGAAAGGGTCCTACAAGAGCTCGCTAAGCTCAGGGTGGACAAAGCAATGGGACTGGATGGCATACATCCCAGGGTACTTAAGGAGCTAAGGGTGGAACTAGCAGAGCCATTAGCAGAACTGTTTAGTGAGTCTGTGCACAGGAAAGGTCCCAGAAGACTGGAGAAGGGCTCATGTGATCCCACTCCACAAGAGTGGTAGCAGGGAGGAGGCAGGGAACTACAGACCAGTCAGTCTTACCTCAGTAGTGGGCAAGATTATGGAGGCATTCCTTAAGGAAAGGATAGTGCAACACCTGGAATCCATAGGGGCACAGGATCCAAGACAGCATGGGTTTACAAAAGGAAGGTCCTGTCAAACTAATCTTACAGATTTCTTTGACTGGGTAACCAGAGTGGTGGACCAAGGGGGAGCAGTTGATGTCGCCTACCGTGACTTCAGCAAAGCTTTCAACACTGTTCCACATAGAAGACTGCTAAATAAGCTGGGTAGGCTCGGGTTGGGTCAGAAGTTGGTCAACTGGGTGGCAAACTGGCTGACGGGCAGAAAACAGAGAGTGGTGGTAAATGGTATACAGTCAGAAGAGATATAAGTCACAAGTGGGGTACCTCAGGGATCAGTCCTGGGGCCAGTCCTCTTCAATAGCTTCATTGGTGACATTGCAGATGGACTAGAGGGTAAGGCTTGTCTGTTTGCAGATGACACCAAGATCTGCAACAGAGTAGATGATCCAGATGGGGTGGGCAGAATGAGAAGAGATCTGGATAAACTAGCAAAATGGTCAGAAGAGTGGCAACTGGGATTTAATGCAAAGAAGTGCAAGATCATGCACATTGGGAAGAAAAACCCTGAAGCCATCTACAGGCTGGGAGGGGAGTTGCTGGCAGTCACAAAGGAAGAAAGAGACTTGGGCATCATCACCACCGATGACCTGAAATCATCCAAGCAGACCTCTAAAGCAGTAGGTAAGATTAGGGGGATGTTAGGGTGTATGAGTAGGGGTATCACAAGTCGTAAGAGGGAGGTAATAATCCCTCTTTACAAGACACTGGTTTGGCCCCATCTGGAGTACTGCGTGCAGTACTGGAGGCCACACCTTCACAAGGACATTAACCAAATTGAGGCAGTCCAGAGAAGAGCAACCAAAATGGTGCAGGGACTGCATCAGAAGACATATGAGGACAGATTAACAGAGCTCAATATGTATACCCTTGAGCAAAGGAGAGAGAGGTGATATGACTGAAACATTCAAACATCTTAAGGGCATTAACAAGGTGAAAGAGTCTAACATGTTTAAATATAAGAAAAATAGCAGGAAAAGAGGACACAGCATGAGATTAGAGGAGGCCGATTAAGGGGAATGTGAGAAATTCTTTTTCACAGAAAGAGTGGTGGATGCATGGAATGGCCTACCTCAGGAAGTGGTGGCTATAAATACAGTGCAGGGCTTCAAACAGGCATGGGATAGGCATAAGGCAGCAATACAGATGAGTATGAATAGATAGGCCACTGACAGAGCAAAGGCCGACGGCACATTTATAAGGCAGAATAAGAAATGGGCAGACTGGATGGGACTTGCGGTCCTTATCTGCCGTCAACCTCTATGTTTCTATGTTACTGCCATTCACTCCTCCACCTCCCACTGTTCATCTTGCCCCCCTGGTTCCCCTATCCTGAACTGGACATCTCTTCTACCTCTGCCCCCCTTCTCCATCCCAAATCAGTGTAAGGAATCTATTCCATACTGGTACCACACTAGCTACTCCCACTACAGCCCCCTCCCTCCTGACCTCCCCCTGTCCTCCTACCATTCTTCATCCCCCCTGAGGTTTTCAAACAACATGAAGTCTTGCTGTATTCTGACAATAGCAGTGAGTCCCAACCTTCGAACTGCCCCGGAGATGAAAGAGTTAACTTTCCATGCCAGGCATGGAACGCTGAGCTCAAGCTCGGTTGAGACTCTGTCTGTTGCTGTTTGAACTCAAACCATCAGATTCTTCACCTCCGCCTCACTGAACAGTCGCTCCGGAGATTTCTCCTTCTGCTCGGTTCAATTTGTCGGTTAAAGTACCGCTCTTCACGGTTTTCGACCGAATTTAAACCGTAACCTGTCGCTTCAGTCTCTGTCTATGGTATTCGTGAGTACTAGATAGGTTTATATTATTTTCTATTCTGTGTGGAACTTGTAAACGGTTCATCGGTTCGGTTTGAACTGATCAAGTTGTTAAAAAATCTTTATCTGTACTTTTAGTGTGTGGTTACCAGTTCTTATCGGTTCTAAAAAAAACGGATTTTATTACGTTTTTTTCCACGACCCGTAACACGGTCAGGAACCGATAAGAGGGTCTTGCCTGGTGGATTGCCATTATAAGGGTAAGTTTGGTTAGGACTGGCACAATGTCTGAGAAACCCAAAAGAAAAACCGGGCCCACTGGGTTTCAACACTGCAGTGTGTGTGGAGAAGTCTTTGCTAAGGCTGACCCCCACACCACCCGTGTTTATTGTCTGGGGTTTGACCACCTCAATGCAGACTGCCAGATTTGTAAAAATTTTCCTGCAGCTCACCCTAGAGAAGAGAGTTGGCAGGCTCAGGGAAAGGGAGGCCAAAAAGTCAGCTGAACCGGATGGCCAGCCCGGTTCGGTTCAAACCGAACCAGAAGGAGTGCCCTCTGACCAGGGTGAGACTTCTTCGGGCAAAAGGAGAACCGATTCTGAGGAGTCGGTTCTGGCTAAGAGAACAAGAAAGGAAAAATCAGCTGGTGTATCCAAAACTTTCTTCTCCAACCGCTGAAGAAATAGCCAAAGCGATAAAAATTGTGCAGTCGCTTTCCCCGGTTCCGACCGAACCGGCACCATCAGGGAGGCGCCGTTCAGCGCGGTTCCACCGTTCAAGATTATGATTTAGAGGAATATTATGAACTGGAGGAGGAGGAAGAGGAGTATGGGGAAAGTGAATGTGGTTTTGAAAGTCTGGATGTGCCCATTGACCCGGACATCTCCCCAGACAGACCTTCAGGAGTGTCTCCTCCTAGGCTTTCTGAGTCCCCTTCCCATTTCATGTTTTATAAAAAAGTGGCTGAAAGTCTCCAGCTTCCTATGGAAGAAGCTGTGGATGACCAGGAGGAGCCTGACTATGTGGAAATGATGGATATCCCAGAGTCTAGGAGGCTGTCTATTCCTTACACAAATCTTTGGGAAACAGACATTTAAGATTTTAAAGACTCTAATACTATACCTCCTGTGGATAAAAGAATGGACAAGAGGTATACATTGTCAGGCTCAGATATGGAGTTCGTTACACAACAATGCAGCCATGTTGGGGTAGTGCAGGCTGCAGCCTGTGATAAGGCAAATATTCCCTTGGCTTCACACCCCCCAGACAAGGACTCCAGGAGGATTGATGCCATGGCAAAGAAACAGTACATGGCAGCATCCTTGGGACTCAGACAGGCCAACTATATGGCCTATACTGCTAGGTATCAGAAATCCAGATGGGACACTGTCATGGCTTTAGCAAAACAGGTCCCTGGCCAGCTTGCCAAGGAGCTGGAGCAGGTGGCTGCTGATGGTATTGAGGCATCCAAGGTGCAATTCCATGCTGCAGTGGACTCCAATGATGTGTCATCTAGAGTCATGGCTACATCTGTGGCACTTCGTAGAATGGCTTGGTTCAGATGTACTAGCCTGTCACAGGATACCCAGACTAAGGCCATGGATTTTCCTGTTATGGGTAATTCTCTGTTTGGGGAGCAAACAGAGAATTACATGAAGAAAATGGACGAATATAGGACCACCTATAGGAATGCCCAGGTCAAGGAAAGGCAGGCCACTCCTCAAAGGCAGCATCCCAGGGGCAGGGGCAGGCCTTTTCACAGGACTTTCTACCAAGCCCAGGCCTCCTCTTCTGCCTATGCTCAGAGGGGGTTCTTTAGAGGGAGAGGGGTACAAGCAGATCTGCTTCCACCCCTCAGCCCAAACCCCCTGCCAAACAGGCACCCTGATGGGTTTGCCAGGGCTGATTCTCCGCTACCTGTAGGGAGCAGGCTGGCTTACTTTGTACAGGACTGGAAGTCTCTAACATTAGACAAGTGAGTCCTGGAAGTAGTAAGCCAGGGACTGGTTCTCAGCTTCAAAAAATTTCCAAAGCTGAGAACCAGATCCTTTCCACCTGCAAATCCCTCAGAGGCACTTGCCCTAGAGGCAAAGGTCTCTTCCCTCCTGGCTCTCAGAGCTGTGGAAAGGGTTCCATCCCTACACCAGGGCAAAGGATTGTACTCCGGGTACTTCCTTACCCCAAAAAAGAAAGGAGAATGGCGGCCCATCCTGGATCTCAGATACTTAAACGAGCACCTTTTAAAGCCAAAATTCAAAATGGTGACTCTGGGAATAATTCTACCCTCTCTAAGGCCAGGGGACTGGCTAGTTTCCCTGGACCTCAAGGATGCCTATTTCCACATTCTCATCAGAAGCTCCCATCGAAAGTACCTCAGGTTCGAGCTGCCCTCAGGCCATTACCAGTTCAGAGCAATGCCCTTCGGTCTAACCTCTGGTCCAAGGGTGCTCACAAAATGCCTGGCAGTAGTAGTTGCTTCTCTAAGAAGGCAAAGGATTGCCATCTTCCCATACCTGGACGACTGGCTCATAGTAGGCCAGTCCCCAGACCAAGTCAAGTTACACCTACAGATAACTTAGCAACTGCTCACCTCTCTGGGTTTCCTTCTGAATCTTTCAAAGTCAGTTCTAGAGCCTGTTCAGCTCCTCACCTTCATAGGTGCAGAGCTAGATACAGAAAAGGCCAGAGCCTTCCTTCCCCTGGACAGGGCAAGGACCCTTATCACTCTGGCCTCCTCATTCACTCTACAGGTGTCTCAACCAGCAAGGCATTTTCAGCAGCTTCTGGGGCACATGGCTGCTTCTACAGCAGTGGTGCAGGGAGCAAGATTTCAGATGAGGGACATTCAGTTCCATTTGAGAGCCTTTTGGTCTCAGAAAAAGGACCCTCTGACCAAACTGATCCCAGTGACTCGAACCCTTATCCAGGCCTTGCAGTGGTGGCAGGATCAGAACAATCTAAGACAAGGAGTTCCCTTTGTCACTCAGTCTCACTCTTTAATCCTTACTACAGATGCCTCCCTCTTGGGTTGGGGGGCTCACTTGGGCAACCTGACCACCCAGGGGTTGTGGTCCCCTCAGGAATCTCTGCTTCACATCAATCTGTTGGAACTCAGAGCAGTATTTCTAGCACTTCAAGCTTTTTCCAAGTCTGTTCAGAACAAAGTTATTCAGATCAGAACAGACAATACCACCACAATGTGGTACATCAACAAGCAAGGAGGCACTTGGTCTACGGCCTTGTGCACAGAAGCAATGAAGTTGTGGTCTCTGGCTTATTCCCTGAACACCTTCCACACAGCAGTATACCTCCCAGGCAAGGACAATGTCCTGGCAGATGCTCTCAGCAGGATATCTCAGGGCCATCACGAATGGTCACTGGATCCCCTGGTCTTGGAGGTGATATTCTCTAGATGGGGCACCCTACAGATAGATCTTTTTGCAGCCCCAGGCAATCACCAACTTCCCCTTTTTTGCTGCAGGCCCCCAGTGTTGGGCTCAGTCCTCCTGGATGCCTTAGTTCTCAGTTGGGAAGGGAAGTTCCTGTATGCTTTTTCCCCTTCCTCTCCTGTTCAAAGTGGCAGTCAAAATCAGGTCTCAACCCTGCAAAGTGATCCTGATTGCTCCAGACTGGGCCAGACAGCCCTGGTATCCTCTCCTATTGTCCTTAACAGTCCATCTTCCCTGGCTCTTCCCAGGAATTACAACCTGTTAACCTGTGCTCAGGGAGGGTTTGGTACCCGAATCTCAAATCTCTCAATCTCAAGACCTGGCTCTTGAAGTGTTAGAGTTTGCTGATTTACACCTCTCCCAAGGTGTTATGGATATTCTAAAGGCTTCTAGAAAGCCTTCCACCAGAACTACTTATAATTCCAAGTGGAAAAGATTTTCCATATGGTGCTCTGGGAAGCATATTTCCCCAGAGTCGGCTGATCTGCCCACAGTCCTTGACTATATGGTCCATCTGAATAGCTTGGGACTCAGACCAGCTACACTAAGGGTGCATCTGGCATCTGTTTCTGCTTTCATTTCAGCAGGTAAGCCCTCTTCTCTTTCAGCTCATCCTGTTTTCTCCAAGTTTTTCAAGGGATTGCTTCATACCAATCCTCCATTCAGGGACCCTGCCCCTGCTTGGGATCTTAACGTTTGCATTGCTCAGCTTATGCAACCCCCTTTTGAGCCTTTGTCCTCAGCAGAGCTTAAGTACTTGACTTGGAAAACTGTGTTTCTGGTGGGCATCACTTCTGCCAGGCGCATAAATGAGCTACAAGCCCTGTCAGTGGAGCCTGACTTTATTTCCTTCCATAGGGATAAGGTGGTCCTCAGGACTAACAGGAAGTTTTTGCCTAAGGTGGTTTCAGACTTCCACCTTAACCAATCTATGTCTCTTCCTGTGTACTTCACTGACCATTCCTCCTCTGGTGAGAGGAGGCTGCACAGTCTAGATATGAAAAGAGCCCTTCGCTACTATATAGAACGTACCAAGGGTCATAGGTTTGACTCACTCCAATTGTTCCTCACTTATGGTGAAGTTGGTAAAGGAAAACCTGCCACTAAAAGATCCATTGTCAGGTGGATTGTCTCTTGCATCCAATTTTGCTATGAAAAATTAGGTAAGGTTCCACCCTCAGGCCTGAAGACTCACTCTACCAGAGGTACAGCTGCTTCCCTGGCTGCTGCCAGGGATATTCCTATCTTAGAGATATGTCAAGCAGCTACCTGGAAAACAGTTCACACTTTTACCGAGCATTACTCCCTGGATATCCAGGCTAGGAGTGATGCTCAGTTTGGCACAGCTGTGCTTCAGAGCCTATTTCCTAAGTAGGTTCTGTCCCTCCTCCATGGAGGTACTGCTTGGTAGTCTGCTATTGTCAGAATACAGCAAGACTTCATGTTGTTTGAAGAAAAAATTACTCACCTTAGTAATGTTTCTTCTAATGGAGTCTTGCTGTATTCTGACCTCCCCCCCCCCCCGCCTTCCCCTCTCAGAACCTCTGTTTTTGGGATGTGGGTGGGCAGTGGCAGTGTTGGCACTCAGGAGGGGCCCCACCCCTTTTTTGTTATCACCCTTTCGGGTGAGTGGGTGTTAGTTTATTTCATTTTTTGGGTCTCCTGACTTGAGTCTTTGTTTTGGGACCAAAAATCTGTTTTTATGTTAGTAGCCAGTTGGCAAGTGTAGGTTTACAGCTTCCACACAGGACCTCAGTGAGTTTAGCTCGTAAAGATCTGACGGTTTGAGTGCAAACAGCAACAGACAGAGTCTCAACCGAGCTCGAGCTCAGCGTTCCATGTCTGGCATGGAAAGTTAACTCTTTCATCTCCGGGGCAGTTCGAAGGTTGGGACTCACTGCTATTGTCAGAATACAGCAAGACTCCATTAGAAGAAACAACATTACTAAGATGATTAATTTTTTCTTGCCACCCACTGAATTAGTGGGGCCCATGGCATCTGGGTCTGTCCCTCCTCAACACTCCCCTGCCTGCCTTGCTCACCTGGGTTGTCCCCCTGACCCTCCCTCCTCTTTGTCCCTCCTCCCACTACTCCCCCTTCACTAGCCTACCTAACTCCCATCTAAGATGCCTCACCTCCTCAAACAAGTGATACAGATTTCTGCATACTGGGTAACCACCTACCTCCCACAATGTATCCAGGAACACTGTAGCCCCACACCCTCTACAACACACCACCCTACTCCTGTCCTCCTGCCACCTGTATTTGTTCCTTCCCCACCATATGCTAACTAATTCAGTATTTGGACTCAGATTTCAAAAGCCAGGGACTGACACAAGGGGCTTGCATCAAACAGAAATGATGCAAGGGGCACCCTGTGCCAGGCCCTCTGCCAAGTCGAAATGTTGAAGGGGACCTGTGGCAGATAGAAACATACACAGAAACATAGAATGCGATGGCAGATAAGGGTTGCTGGGCTGTTCCTTTTTTTGGTTAGATCTTCATTTTTTGCTCTAGCCTCAACTTGGTCTCTGGCACCACCTCTTCCCCTCCCTTCCTTATCTCTACAATTCCTTTGAGTCCATCTCAGCCATTTTTGAATCCCACTGCTGTTTATGCCTCCACTACCTCTGTTGGTAGGCTGTTCCTGGCTTCCACCACCCCTTCTGTAAAGAAGTACTTCCTCGCTTCCCTCCTGAATTTGCCCCCCTCCAGTTTTATTGCATGCCTCTTGTTGTAGAGCACCTTTTTTCTCTAAAAAATACCTCACTCCTGTACCTTATTTACCTCCATGAGGTATTTAAAGATCTGTATCATATCCCCCTTTCCCTCTTCTCTTCCAGGTGTACACGTTTAGCTCTTTAAGCCTCTCCTTGAAGGGCTTTTGATGTAGACCCTGCACTATTTTGATAACTTTCCTGTGGTCCACTTCCACTCTGTCTATGTCCTTCCTGAGATGCAGTCTCCAGAATGGGACACAGTACTCAAGGTGATGGTCTTACCAGCGATCTAGAAGCAGCACCTCCTCCCTTTTCCTGCTGGCAATACTCCTTCCAATGCTCTCCAGCACCCCAGTAGCCCTTCTGATTGCCTAGTCACAATGCCTGGCCACTTTTAAGTAATCTAAGATGATTACTACTAGGTCTCTTTCCTGCTTGGTCTTTTCTCAGTATGACTCTGTCCATTTTGTACTCTGCTCCCAGGTTTCTATGGCCCAAGTGCATTATTCAACACTTTTTTGCATTAAAACCCAGCGGCCATACCCTTCATCACTCCTCCAGCCTTTTCAGATGCCTACCCATCATCCCCCCCCCCCCCAGGAGTGTCCACTCTGTGGCAGATCTTGGAGTCATCCACAAAGAGGCAGACCTTTCCTTCCAGTTCCTCTGCTATATCACTCATAAAAATATTGAAGAGGACCTGATCCCTGAGGTACCCCACTGGTCACCTTCCCTTCTTTTCAGCAAACTCCATATATCACTATCCTCTGTGTCCTATCAGCTAACCAGTTCCATACCCAGGCAACCACCTTATTACCCACCCCCAAGTTCCCCAACTTGCTTACCAGCCTCCTATGTGGCACGGTGTTGAACACCTTGCTGAAATCCAGGTAGGCCATGTCTACCGCTCCACCCTGATCCAACTCCTTGGTCATCCAGTCAAAGAAATCAATTAGTTTTGTTTGGCGTGACTTCTCCCCCTGTGAAACTATGCTGCCTTGGATCATGTAATCCGCTGGATACAAGATAATCCACAATCCTTTCCTTTAGTAGTGATTCCAGTAATTTACCGACATCTGATGTCAGGTTGAGAGGCCTATAATACCAGGCTTTTCCCTGCTCCCACTTTTGTGAGGTGGGACTACCTCTGCCTTTCTCCAGTCCCCCAGGAGAATGTAGGTCTCCAGTGACCTGTTAAATAGATCTGTCAGAAGTGCAGACAACACCTCCTTCAGCTCCCTCAGTACCCTTGAATGTACCCTGTCGGGCCCCATAGCTTTGTCCACCATTAGGTCAGTGAGTGTTTCCCAGACCTTCTCCTCAGAAAATGGACTAGTGTCCCTTTCCCTTCCCCTTCCCCCAAAGCCCCTGTCACCTTATCGTGGTCCCTCCCCTTCCCTTTCTACTGTGAATACTGCGCAGAAGTATTTGTTCGGGATGTTTGCCTTTTCTTCACCCCTCCGTGCAATCATGTCCTCACACTTG
Source organism: Neoceratodus forsteri (assembly GCA_016271365.2). Lineage (NCBI taxonomy): Eukaryota > Metazoa > Chordata > Ceratodontiformes > Ceratodontidae > Neoceratodus > Neoceratodus forsteri. The sequence goes on from CM028129.1 coordinate 1,131,444,972, forward strand.
AATCTTATTATTTCTCCCTTTGTTTTCCATTTCTCACTAACATACCTAAAAAAAGTCTTGTTTCCTTTTCATACTCCCTGAACTATTCTTTCCTCAGTTTGTGCCTTTGTGCTCCTTACTGCTTTGCCTGCCTCCTTCTGTTTTCTCAGATATGCCTCCTATCTTCCTCTCTCTGGGTTTCCTTATAACTTCTGAATGCTACCTTTTTAGCCTTTACCTTTTCTACCACTTTTGAGAATTGAAAGGCGCATGCCTGTAGTTCTGTGGGGGAAGAGCTCCTCCCCCACATCCTACTTAAGCCTTCAGGCTCCACAGCTCTGCTTAGAGCGAGTCATACTCGCTCGTGGCGCTGCTGGTGCTCGGCTGCCCTCCCTCCTCCTCCCCCCTGTTCGTTCATCTGTTTTCGTTTGCCATTTGTTGCCCCCCCCCAATGTGTGCTGTTTGTTTCTGGTCTCTTATCTTGGGGATTTCCTTTCATTCCTTTGTTGTGTTTCTTCGTCTACTGCCTCCTTGCTCTATGCTTTCTGCTTCCCTGCCTCTGCTTTCAGCAGCTGTTGCTCATGTTCCGACGAGTTTCCCTATCATCGCATACCATTTCTTTGTTCGTATTGGACCTGTCAGCTGCTCAGGTTCCTACTCCCTGCTAGTACTCACTCCCCATTTCCTGTATCTTGGGCTACGTTGGGATTTCATGCTCCTGGAGGATGCATGTAACTATCTCACACTGCTACCCATGCTCCTGCTCTTCCTTACGGAATCAAGGTACCCTAGCTACAACCTCTAGCCTGATCTTTAATCGGCCCTCACCTCTGGGGCTTTGGACTGCTCACTCCTCGAACATTTGCGTAACCACAGCGGCCCCCGCCGCCTCTCTGCTCTCGGTACTGCTGCCTCATTACTTCGCTGGGGTTATCTATGCAATCTCCCCTTCCGCATCCATGCCTGTTTCCGACCATCAGTTCTACAACCATTGGCTTCTAATTCAGAACAGCACAAGCACCGGGACATTGCTGGCTGCCGTATGGTTTGCATTCTCGATAACACTTCCACTAATGATGGCTGTGCAGACCTCTGGCTAAAGCCGCAGCATGCATTTACGGGGTGGGCTTTACAGCTCAATTAACTTCACTATGGACCTAGTACTTTGCATTTGTAGTTTGCTACCTACATGCCATTCCTCTCCTTACACTGTGATGCAGTCATACATTCCCTCATTCAATGATATTTTTCTGATAATGTGCTGCTTTCCTAGCCAATTTACCATTTGGGTTCAAACCTAAAGCAAATTAAGGCAGGCACTTTACTGCAACTTCAGTTGCTTATAAATCAGTATCTCAAATCAGGGCCACTGGCCTTCCTAAGATTCCTGGAACAGTTACAGATGCTGTGTTTTGATCCCATATTATGGTAATTCTAATTACTTTTCCTACTACATTCAGCCTATCAGAGATGCTATTATGGTGCAGTATGTATCTACTGAACATCTTTTTAGTGCTACCCTGGCCACCAAGCTTCATTCAGAAATGTCTTAAGTATTATTTGAATTACTAAGCTATGATGGGGACACGTTTAGAGCTACGTTTTAAATCTGCAGTCAGGATACTTATATTTTTCAACGTCAGTGTCTCTCATGGATGGGCTAACTTATTGCTGTACTCCCTAGCACTATCTCTTGATATTTTGATTTCAGCCATGGGATATCCATCCCCGGGCAGCCCTCCGTTGTGGCGCTATAGTGCTAGCCTACATGGCGCCTAGCTTGACTTGCACTCTCATTACGCCTACCTGCCCAAGGTCTCCCATACCAATAGCTGTGTGGGGGGCTCGCCTGGCTCACTTTCTGCTTCTTTACTGCCTACATGGGGATGCGTGCAGCCTGATAGCCTTCATGGAGTTAGCTGCCGCCCTCTATTTACCTTACCAGCTGACCTATGTGTGGTCCAGCTGCGCATGCTAGCCTTCGTGGGGCTAGCTGCCACTCTCCATTCACTTAATTCTCAGGATCGGATGCACTTCCAGCTATTCCTTGCTTTCAGTTGTACTACCCGGATCCTGGACCTTGCAGCCTTCACCTTGCTGCTCCCATTCACTTCCATTGTCAAGGATATGCTTTTTCCTTCATTGGATTTAATTCTGGATTACATCAAATAGTCACCTCAGTTCCCTAGGATGCTTCTTGCTATACTGCTCAACTCCTTCGAGTTACTACTACTGTTTCATAATGCCCTCCTTATTATAGCTTAAACTTAAGACATGAATCTACTGCAGTTCAGATGCTTATTACTTCTGGTCAACTTGCCAACTTATCCACCCAGGTCTTTTCATTGCATCTTCGATCATCAGGAACTGATAGTCTACAGCACTTTTCTGTTGCTTTCATAAGTTGCCTCAGAATATTTTCTATGCTGCACGGAATAGGCTCAAGAGTATGCTACCATTTACAATATCGTTTACAATCTATTCCTTACTACGTTGCAACTATTTCTGCATTGCATGCAGTTAGACATTACTATTCCTCTATCTACCACTGTGCAACCTGCCTCGCCCACAGGACCAGAGGCTCACTGCATCACACTTTGAAAGACCTGCACCCCTACAGGCCCGGAGGTCCCTTGAACTTGTATTACTACATCATATTCGCCTGCTTCTATGACCTGCCTCACCCATCGGTCCTAGGGGTTTACCTACTTCTACTCTACACCTGCCTCGCCCAGCTCAGGGCCTGGAGGTTCACAAATTCTACTATAAGCCTGCCTGCCTGCCGCTGTGTCTGCCAGCCTTAGGAGCTCCTTTTACCATGGACTCACTTCTGGATTGTTTAGCCATTTGTCTTCTATTCTTCGGATGCTTCTGCCTTGCCACTTCAATCATATGGATTACTACTACTACACTCTTACCTGGACAGTTAGTTGAGCTTATCCAGAAGACTTTCAATTATGGTTTATGCTCCTAGGCTTCTTGGACTTGGTCACTGCTACTTCATTAGACTCAGCTTCTTCGGTTTTAACCATTTATAACCCATATGTTCGATTATACAGGACTTTTTAGACTATTCTCACCAAGTCAGTTCTAGCTACTGTACCATTCTGGCTTTAGAAACATGGATATCTAGGTTGCCTTGCAGTTATTTGGATCGCCAGATGCAGCTCTTCGATTCCTGTGCTATTACCATTCCTCATGCTCCTCGCTGTTTGCGTGCATGATTTGTACCATACTACTACTCTGCTACTGCGTCTGCATCATGCAGACATCATTGCTACTACTGCTCTATGTACCTACTTCACTAACCTGATTCCCACTCCGGATTGGAGATTCCTATTGCTCCGCCCTCTCCGGATCATGCAGCATGCGCTAGCTCCTGCACTTCCTCACTGAGGCCTTCATTTGCACAGCTTGCCATGTGGAACACGAACTGATTGTCCTCTACCCCATGACATGGATACTTCACCTTTGGTTACTGGTTCTCCTCGAAGAAGACTTCCTCACCTGGAGCACTTCGTCAATGCTACTTCGACGCTTTGACTTTTATCAACCATGGATCCCATTTCTATCATTCTGCCCTGGACATGGACACTGGGTCTAGGAGTTTATTGATGGATGCTGCTATGTTCACCAGATGCTTTCCATCAATGCTTTCTTCAGTTTTCCATTTCACTGGATCAAGATCTGCGCCTTTGGATTTCAGATTAGCAGATTCATTTTAAATTGTTTACTTAGGATTACTCTCCTTTAGTATGCCCAGAAGGATGGGCAGGCCAGTAGCCATGGGTTCTCAAAGGTTTCCCCCCAAGGAGGTTGTTCCTCTCCTGCGTGCTACTGGTCATACTCTCCGGAGTTGGAGGAGGTGATCATACTGCTACTCATTTTCTTGGGAGGGGTGTCATCCTACTCGACTCCTTCTAACAGTCAGATACTGAACAATCATATGATATCATTGTTTTTTTTGGGGGGGGTCTCATACTACTGGACTAAGCATCCTTCTTATGGTGGGATACAGAGAAAGGCCAAAATATCAAGTCATAACAAGTGACTCATCTATTTAAGCATCTAAGCACCTTGCATATACTATCCAGACCACATGTACTATAATCACTGACTTGCTCATGTCCATACTGAAGTACCTAAGCACTAATCATTCATACAACTGATACCTCATAAGCATTGTCCTACCTACTGGTCTGGCCTCTGTATCCAAGCATGACTTACATCATTCAGCTACAGTACGTAGCACAAGCACTGAGCTATGAACCACACAGAACCATAGCATCTCCTCTTTTACTTTTGCTTACTTGCTTGACACAGAGGTTTGTTGCCTTTACTATACTTTATTTTAGCTTGGCTCACATTTCCTCCACCCTACCCCCCCGGTCCTCTCCCCCTGCTAGGTCATTCCTGAGGCATTCACTCCTCTTAGTAAAATCAGCCCTTCTGAAGTCCAGGACTCGTGCCTTTGTGTGGTTGGATTCTGCAGCTGTTGATGTCTGCACTACTGTCCCTGTTAGTAAGCTTCAGATCCAGTATTGCCTCATGAAGAGTTGGTTCTCTGACTTGCTGCCTGAGGAATGCCCCCTGCAGGGAGTCCAGGATGTCCCTACTTCTAGCTGAAGCTGCCACAGATAGGCTCCAATCCACACCCGGTAGATTGACATCCCCCATCATCAACAACTCTCCCCTTTTCAGCCATTCTGCTAATTGCTTCTAACATTTCCAGAAAATGGTGGGTGTGTGACAGACTGCTCTGTGCTGTGCTTGTAGCAACTGTCCACCTTCATCATGGAAGACAGGAATCCTGTACTACGAAAGTGATGCTGCATGTGCTATTATCAAAGTCCTGCAGGGACTGCAGGTCCTGCCCATGGTTAGACCAGGCAAAGCTAGGGGCAGCTGTGTGGAGAAGGGGAGAAGGGTGTGTGTGAATGCGGGCAAGCATCAATACTGTACAGCAGCCAACACCCAGAGGCATACTGCTGACAGCAATACATCTCTGGGTGTTGGCTAGTGTACAGTATTGTTGCTCGTCCGCATCCACACACCCTCCTCCACACAGCTGCCCCATGTTCGCAGTCCAGTTAGACAAGTGTCCAGTTAGACATGATTAGTGACATGTACTGCCAGCATGGCCAGTGTATGATTGAGATGCCGGCATCTGTTGCTGCCTGTGTGTGTAGTGGCACACAACTCATGCTGCTGCTGCTACGTCAGAACTGTGGCACATTAGCATTATGGACCCCAGTAACTGTGTGAGTGTGGCATATGTGCACGATGCAGAGTACTCAATGGTGTAGGGTTTCGGATCCTCCTGTTGGTGGGTTGGATCATGGATGTGAAAGATGCAATCCCAGTTCATGTTTCCTAACCCCACAGGGACTTCTGTTATGTGTGATGTCTCAACATCTTTCTGCACAGTTGCAGTCTGTCCATGTGCAACCACTACCACAGCACAGAAGGTGCATTCTTACCCCAGAGGTAGTGTGCATAGACCCTCAGGTTGTATGAATGATGTGCACTGTGTAGAGGCTATATGGGAATTTGGTAATCTACAGGACTGACTGCTGTTGTATCGACCCTTGATGATGGGACAGGTGTGCCTCCATAAACAAAACAGTATTTCCAGAGTCACCTGATGTACAGACTCTCTCGTTCCTCCAAGTCGGTGTGGGTACTTTTCTCTGTTATGCAGATACCACCTATACTGAGCCAGGGTACTACTGAGCTTGTGCATCTGTCTGGATGGCAGCAATCTCTACAGACCACTGATACTATCTAAGAGACCCATTATTGACTGGTGGATGAAACCTGGACTCCATGCTCTAGAACTGCACACATACTGGGCAGTACAACCGCCCACAAATACAAACAGGCTCTGCTGCTGGGTGCTATAGAATCTGGGATGACGGACTTATCTGTCCACCAATACTCTTGTGTCCGAATTGTCTTAGACCCAACAGCAAAACATGAGTGAACACAGGTATGGCACGTACAGTCATCCCAGCTCTGTACCCTCACCATTTACTGTACAGAACCAACAGCCACATGATTTTACCATGGGATACCTTTACAGCCACAGCAAACGGACATCCAGATATCTCAGGAGTCAATTGGGAACATAAGCAGGAGGCTGGTAAGGACAGAGGTCTGGGGTTATATTCTGTTTTAACTGAAATACTTGAATAGTTTTGTACGTGAAATTAGTTCTATGTGTTAAAAACTACTACTTTGAGTTAGAACTGTTACTTGGGCTGCGATAGTGTAACTTTTGAGGCCTGGGAACACTTGTTTGGCAGTGATAATTAGAGTGAAATTTAAATGTGTTTTTTGCCTGGTGTTGGTAAGAACCTTCCCACCCACCCTGTTTTGTAGGCTTTCTTAAATACTGAAAAGCCACTGGGGGTTGGGATTGAAGGGCTGAGTATTTCTGTTTGGGACTGAAATTGGAAGCAATAGGAACTGGTGGGCCTGTGACATCATACTGTACCTGACGTCTGCATACATACACTGTTAGTGGGACTGGACCCACACTGGACTGTATGTGTTTGTGAGACTTGGGAACTTTATTGGTGGGGTTGAAATTGGGTTTGTAAATAACTGCAGTCAGTATAGAGAGAAACTGTATTCCAGGGGAAAGGGACTGAGAAAAGGGGGTGTGCCATTATAAACAGAGGGGGATAAACAGGGTGGCCATATTCCACCATGGCAGGCATCTTTGGAAGGGTTATAGGCTGCACAGGCTGTGGGATGGCAATAAGTCTCAATTGGGCCTGGAGAGAGGGAGGCTGCCCACTCTGTAGACAGCTATCTTGTATCAGGAGTGAGGTATATTGGTTAAGGAGTAAGCTGGGGGGTGTGTCCAAGGATAAGGGGTGTGGATATGAGCAGCAGAAGGGTGGGTCTGAGGGAAGGCTGGGGCAATGCTATGAAATTACAGGACATTATGTTACAGCAAGCAGAAGGGGGGATATTAGGGACAGAGGACCCTTAGATAGGGATGTTGACGTTAAGGGGAAAGCGTATGGGGTGAACATTCTGAATACAAAGAGAGTGGAGGGGGAAGAGTCAGGAGGGGCTGTTGTGGGAAGCCTAAAACAGCAGACTGTGGGAAGGGAGCTCCTAAGGTGAACAGAGCAAGAGGGGAAGAAGAGGGGCAGTTTAGAGGTGCAGTCAGGGGAAACTCGGGTTACTTGATGGAGGCTGACATAGAGTGTCACAATAAATTTGAGCTACTAAGCAACCTAGAGGGGAAGGAAGGGTTGGTGGAAATGAGGAAACTGATACAGAGACCGGGGTCAGGGAGTCGGATACCCATAGGGCATCACAGACCAGCAATGGAAAGGGGAAACATAAATGTTAAGCTAATGGGGGAGATGCAACATATTGCAGACATGAGGGAGGACAGCATGACTGGAGAGAAACTAGGAGACAAGGAGGTGGGAGTGGAGCCCCCCTTCAGCAGGGGGGTCAGTACCAAGGATGGGGCCCTAGCTAAAGGGGACCCACAGAGAGCCTCTGGAGGCAGGGGACTATTACAAGGGGAGGATGGCGGTGTGGGGAAGGGGAACCATCAGGGCCAGGATAAATGGTTCAGATAAGAGAGGGTTAAAGGGACACCTATTCAGAGGGGTTTGAGTTAAGGGGCAAAATAACGAGGAGGCAGAAAGGGAGGGTAACAAGGGGTCTCTAATACGGCAGGAAGACTCCTATGGAATTGAGATCACGAATAAAGGGGGGATGGCGGGCTGAGAGGGCAGTAGGAGGTAACTCCATAAGGATGATGGCGGTGTTAAGGTTCTGTTATTGAGAGACCAAGGATTAGGGTATCCAGTGGAGGGACAGGGGGTGGATGCCACAGCCAGGTGAACGAGTGAGTATCTCTGGGCTGACAGTGCACAGAGCAAAGTTCATGGTGTATGAAATGGTTAGGATTGTGGAGGGAAACCGGATTTCTGGTGCATTTGGGAACTAATGATCTAGAGGAAATAGCTTTGAAATCCAAGCAAGGTTCCAAGAACTTGCCAGAATCTGTCGGGATAATGGATGCAGCATTTCCTTTTCAGAGATATTGCTCAGTACCAAAGGCCTCAGTGGAGAAAAATGAAGTACACAGAGGTTAATGACTGGCTCAGGAAGTGGGGTGAAGAGAGGGGTCTGGGTGTTGGGGAACTGGAAAGGAGTTTGGGAGGATAAGGGACTATATGCCAAGGACAGGCTTCATCTTGCCATTAGGGAAGAAGTCCTTAAACAGGGATGGCTGACTACATTCAAGAAAGGTGGGGTTTAAACTTGTGAGGGAGGAAGGATAAAGGAGGGGTGACCAGAGCCCTCCTCCAGATGAGGGGGTAGCTCTCTAAGCCCAAGGGGGGAGGGGGAAACAGACTGGGGTGGAGGTTTCAGGAGGAGCAGAAGGAGGATGGAAGTATAAGGAATCTGGGTGGGATTCAACAAAGAGGATCAGGGATAAGGGTGTGGGTTGGTGTTAGTAAATGCCAGGAGCTTGGGAAACAAGTTGCCAGAGTTCCAGGCCATGCTGTTCGGGTGATGTGGCGGCGGTCACGAGACGTACAACAAAAACCATGATTGGGACCTAAACGCAGGGGTACACTATGCTTAGGAAGGACAGAAAGGAGGGCAGAGGGGTGGAGTGGCTATGTTCATTAGAGATGACATGGAAATTGCTAGGTAGAAAAGGCAGAGGGAAACGTGGAGGTCTTATGGGTCACCTACATCCTCAGCAGGAGATAAGGTCAAGCTGGGTGTAGTATATAAGCCCCCCGGGATGAGTGATGTTCTAGAGGATGGTTTGCTGGACAACATCATTGCCCAGTGTGGACCAAAAGGGGAAGGAGTGGTGTTGATGGGGGACCTTAATATGCCAGGTACAAACTGGGGAACCATATCCTCTAAGGTGGCCAAGGAGCAGAGGCTGCTGGACGGCTTCCAGGATGTGTTCTTAACACAGCATGTGAAGGAGCCCACAAGGGAGGGGCACGTCCTGGACGTGGTTCTGGCAGATGGGGATCTGGTAAGGGACCTGGCTGCAGAGGACCCCCTGACTGGGAGCGACCATGATACTGTCTGGTTTCAAATAAGCATGGGGGGAGGGGGGGTGAGATCTAGGACACTGGCAGTGGACTTCAGGGGGGCAGACTTTGTGGGCATGGGAAATATTCTCAAGGATCACTTGAAGGGGATTACAACAATGACAAGTGTGGAAAGGAGATGGGAGGTCATAAAACAGGGACTTCATGAGGCAGTCAGGATCTGTGCTAAGTTGAAACGTAAGAGAGCAAGGTCACATAAACCATGCTGGTGGTCCAGTGAGGTACAGGTATGGGTCAGAGAAAAGAAGGCGGCCTACAAAAAATATAAAACAACAAGAGGGGATAGGGATAAGGAAATGTACCATCTTGCATCTAGAAAAGTCACCCGGATGGTGAGGGGAGCAAAGTACAGTAAAGAGCAGCGGCTGGCACAGGGGATACATGGAGGGGAAAAGGGGTTCTTCCGGTACATTGGGGAGCGGAGAAAAACTAAGGGCCATCTCAGCAGATTGAGATCAGAAGGAGGGTGGGTGGAAGAGGCGGGGGACCAGGCAGAGGTATTTAACTGTACTTTGCCTATGTTTCACTAGGGGAGGGGTGGGATATCTACAAACAAGGCATGAAGGGATGAAGCGGCAGTGAGTGGGATGGGGAGCAACAGAAATGGAGCAAGAGGGAGGGAGAGGCACTCTAGGGTGTCACATCTGGATAAGGATAAAAGGCCAGTAAGGTGGAGGGGACGGATGATGCTATCTCCGCCAAAGGGTGTGGTTAGCCCTCAAGGCCCTAAAGAAAGACAAATTCCTGGGCCGGATGGCATTCATCCGAGAGTACTATAGGAATTGGCGGACATACTGGCTGCACTCTGGAGCTCTTCAACAGGTCACTTGAGACAGGGAGGGTACCTAGGGATTGGCGAGAGGCACATATGGTGCCAATCCATAAAGGGGGGTCGAGGGAAGTACCAGGTAACTATAGACCCATCAGTTTGACCTCAGTGGTGGGAAAATTAATGGAAAGTATACTAAAGGAACGATTGGGGGTGTACTTGGAGGAGGTGGGAGGTCTGGATAGTCGGCAACATGGGTTTGTGCCAGGTTGATCATGTCAAACCAATCTTGTGGAGTTCTACGAATGGGTAACATCAGAACTGGACAGGGGAAAGCCTGTGGATGTATTATTCTTGGACTTCAGCAAGGCGTTTGACTCTGTCCCCCACAATGGTCTGGTGGAGAAACTGATGGGGTTAGGAGTAGGCCCTTTGATGGTCAGATGGATTGAAAACTGGCTAGCTGGACGCACCCAGAGAGTAGTGGTCTGTGGGGAGCCTCGAACCCTAGAGAGGTTGGTAGTGGGTATCAAGAGGGCTCGGTCCTGGGTCCGATCCTGTTTAATGCATACATATTGGACATCAGGGAGGGTATAGGTGTGAAATGAGTCTCTTCATGGATGACTCCAAGATGGGAGCAGTAGTTGAGGGAGAAGAGGGAGGTTGCACAGCAAGGGACCTGGACACCCTAGAAAGCTGGGCTCACGTGGAAATTAAATTTCAATATCACCAAGTGCAAGGTGTTGCATCTTGGCGGGGAAACCCTAAACACAGGTACACCCTGGGAGGAGGCGCTGGAGGCCTCAATAGGGAAAAGACGTGGGGTCATGGTGGATACATGTATGAATAACTCTGAGCAGTGCAGGAGAGGCTAGCAAGGCAAACAGGATGTTGGGATGCATCGTAGGGATCACCTCTAGAAGCGAAGTGATTCTGCCGCTGTACAATGGACTGGTTAGACCACACCTTGAGTGCTGTGTACAGTACTGGAGACCACACTTGAAGAGGGACATACAGCTGGGAGAGGGTACAGAGGAGGGCAAACTAAGATGATACGAGGGCTAGGGGATTGAAGCATGAGACAGACTTGAGGAGCTCTGTTTTCATTGGAGGAGAGGAGAGACAGGGGGACATGATTGAGGTCTTCAAGTACCTCAAGGAATAAATAGGGTAAACATGGAGGGATCTTAGACTAAAGCAGGGAGGTATCACCAGAGGGCATGGTTTGAAGTTGGAAGGTGGAAGGGTGAGGGGGAAAGAGGAGGAGGTTTTTCACTGAGAGGCTGGTGGACCCTTGGAATGCACTGCCTGGTGAGCTGGTTCAGAGATCCACAGTGGAGGGCTTCAAGAGAGGTTGGGACAGACACAGAAAGTGGATGTATCAGATGATGGCCTGTCCCATGGGGGTGGGGATGGATGATAGGGGTTTCTGGAGCACAAGGGAGGGGAGGGCCTCGGCACCCAACTAAGGATCTGAGGTTCGAGCAGACTCGATAGACCATAAGGCCTAATCTGCTGGCAAAAAGTATGTTAGTATGTTAGTATCCCAGAGTTAGGAGATTCAGACACACAAGGGGACTATGGCAAACAACTATCACTATGGTGCCCACTCAGTGTGCTCATACTAGGGGACAGCATGGGTAGGGGCTCCCTGGCATATTTCATGCATGGGTTCCTTCTACCCAAGACCATGACTTTACATTTTTTGGCGCTGAATCTCAACTGCCAGTTCCTGGACCATTCCTCTAGCATCCTGAGATCTGCCTCAATTTCTGTGATCCTTTCCTGTGTGTCCACCCTGTTGCAGAGCTTCGTATCATCTGCAAAGAGGCAGACTTTCCCTTTCAATTCTTCAGCGATGTCACTGATGAATATGTTGAAAAGGATAGGTCTAGTACTAACCCCTGCAGCATGCCACTTGACACCTTCACCTTTTGGGACAAGGTGCCATTTACCATAACCCTCTGTGTCCTGCCTTGCAGCCAGCTTGTGATCCATTTAACTACATTGCGACCGATGCCAGTTTGCTCCAGTTTGTTGACTAGCCTTCTGTGTGGGACTGTATCAAAGGCTTTACTAAAGTCCAGATACACCATGTCCACTGCTGCCCTCTGGTCTACTTCTCTTGTAACCCAGTTAAAGAATTCTATCAAATTTGTTTGGCATGCACATCCTGCTGTGAAGCCATGCTGCTTTGGGTCAAGTTGCCCACTTGCTTGGTAGTTCATTACCCTTTCCTTAAGTAATGTCTCCATTATTTTACTCACCAATGAGGTCAGACTTACTGGGTGGTAGTTTCCTGCTACCACTCTTGTGCAATGGCACAACCGTGGCCCTTTTGCAGTCCTGTGGTACTATCCCCTGTTCCAGTGCACTGTTAAACAGTTCCGCAAGTGGGGTGACAAGTTCATCCCTAAGTTCTTTTAGAATTCATGGGTGTATTCCATCAGGGACCACTGCCCATTGCCTTGTCCACCCTTATTTCAGACAACTCCTCAAGGACCCTTTCTTTCGAAAAGGAGGATATGTCAGCTCCCCCGGTATGGGGAACTGCCCTGGCTGGTGCTGGACCATTACCAATGTCTTCCTGTGTGAAGACTGAGCAGAAGAATTAGTTGAGAACTTCTGCCTTATCTTTGTCATTTTCCACCAGGTGTCCTTCCTTGTTTGCCAGCCATGTTATTTCTCCTTTGCTCTTTCTTTTTTCTCAAATGTATCGATAAAATGTTTTGTCCCCCCTTTTGACATCTTGAGACAGTTTTTCTTTGGTCTGGGCCTTTGCCACTCTAATAGTGGGAAGATAGCAAGAGGGAAGCTTCAAGTGGCAACACAGGCAGGAAGGGGGAAGGAGGGCTGGGGGCACTGTGGAAATTAGGTGTGGAGAGTCATTTGTGTCAACACAAGTAGTCTTGGAAATGAAATTCCAGACCTGGAGGCCAACATGGCGGAGGCAGACAGTCATGGTGTACAGTGAGCAACAACTGGGACATGGCCATACCAGGCTACACTCTGTTCAGAAGGGATAAGGAGGGGAGGAGAAGAAGGGTGGAGGGGTGTTACTGAATGTGAGGGAAGGTATGAGAGTGACAGAAGTACAAGAGAACCTAGGGGCAAAGGTAGAATTAGAGGTGCTGTGAGTCACCCTGGAGACAGGAACTGAAGCCACTATTTGCACTGGGGTGATATACAGACCTTCAACACAGGGGAAAGAACTGAATACAGCACTAGGGGAAGCCATTAACATGATATTAAAACAGGGGAAGGTGCTGCTGGTTGAGGCCTTCAATATGCTGGATTTTGTTTGGAGACTCCCAGCTGAGTTGGCCAGTACCAGACCCATCCTAGGCTTCCTGCAGGTGGCATTTGTCAAGCAATTAGTCAAAACCCCCACTCTAAATGGAACAGTACTGGATCTGGTGCTCAGAACCAGGGACAACAGTGCAGACATCAAGGTGGTAGGTCACCTCGGGACCAGCGATCACCGTACAGTTTGGTTTAACATAAAAGACAGTGGCAGAGTCAAATCACACAAGGATGAGGGTCCTGGACTTCAGGAGGACAGATTCAATAAAATGGGTGAAGGTCTCACGGATGGTCTAGGGGTATTGCCAGAGTGGGGTAAAGGATCAGTGCAGCGAATAAATGGGATGGCATAGTGAAGGCAACAAACCTCTGTATGAAGGAAGTGAGCAAAAACAAGAAGAAAAAGAGATCACTATGGTTCTCGAGGAATGTGGCAAATGAAGGTAGAGGCTAAATGTGTGGCATTCAGGAGGTAACAATAAACAGAAACGGAAAAGGATAGGGAGGTGTACCAGGAAAAGCAGAAGGAAGCAGGGAATGTGGTAAATGCTGCAGAGGCATAAACAGAGGCAAGGATAGCAAAAAGGTTGCTAAAGGGGACAATACCTTTTTATTTATTTATTTATTTAGTTTTTGTTAACCGGGTAGGTACACTAGACAGCATAGCTGCCTATTTTCAGGTATGACCCGGAGATTATTAGATACATAGTCAAAAAGAACATAAGAGGTGGGATTGTGAGGATAAAAAGGGCAGGGGGAGACTGCCCAGAGGAGGTGGATCAGATAATGGTAGATATCCTGAACAGATACTTCTGCTCAGCCTTCTGACAGTGGATAAGGTTACTGGGTCAGACTGGGCACATCCAAGGATGCTGAGGGAGCTTAGGGAGGTACTGACTGTACCTCTGAATGCCCTATTTAACAACTCACTGGAAACAGGTGTGGTTCCAGAGGACTGGTGGAGGGCGGATGTAGTCCCACTTCATAAAACTGGCAGGAGGGAGCAGGCTGGCAACTAAAGACCGGTCAGGCTAACATCACTGGGGGAAAGTTAATATAAATACTACTAAAAGAAAAGCTAGTGGGTATACTGGATCCAGCAGGTTACAAGACCCAAGGCAGCATGGATTCATGGGGGTGGGGGGCATGTCAGATGAACCTGATCCATTTCTTTGACTGGGTGACCAGGGAAATAGATCAGGGTGAGATGGTGAATGGGGCCTACCTAGACTTCAGCAAGGCCTTTGACACTGTACAGCATAGGATACCTACATGGAAAGTGGGCAGTTTGGGGGTGGAACCCAAGGGGGTAAACTAGATATGGAACTGGTTGATGAATAGGTGACAGAGGGTGGTGGTAAATGGCACTCAGTCTAGTGAGGGGAGAGTAACCAGCAGTATACTTCAACACTGAATGCTGGGACCAGTCCTCTTCAATGTCTTTATAAATGCCATTGCAGTTCATTTACAGAAGAAAGAGTACTGAAAGAACTCCTAAAACTCAAGGTGGACAAAGCAATGGGGCCTGACAGGATTCACCCTAGAATCCTAAAAGAGCTAAGGGAGGACCTAGTGACACCACTAACCACACTTTTTAACAAATCGTGGGAAGATGGGATGGTACCTGAGGACTGGAGGAGGGCAGATGTGATTCCCCTTCACAAAAGTGGGAGCAAGGCAGAAGCAGGAAATTACAGACCTGTTAGTTTGACCTCAGTGGTGGGGAAAATGATGGAATCACTTCTGAAAGAAAGAATTGTTGAGTTCCTAGAGGCCAGCGGGGCACAGGACCCAAAGCAGCATGGATTCACAGCAGGAAGGTCATGTCAGATAAATCTAATCGATTTCTTTGACTGGGTGACCAAAGTAATAGACCAGGGAGGGCTGTGGATATGGCCCTACCTAGACTTTAGAAGGCATTTAACACAGTCCCGATAAAGATTAGTAATCAAGTTAGCCAGCCTGGGAGTGGGTCCCAGGGTGGTAGCCTAGGTAGCAAACTGGCTGCACAACAGGACACAGAAGGTAACAGTGAATGGAACACATTCTGAAGAAAGGCGGGTTACTAGTGGAGTACCTCAGGGCTCAGTACTGGGTCCAGTCCTATTTAACGTCTTTATAGGTGACATTGTGGAGGGTCTGGAAGGAAAGGTATGCCTCTTTGTGGATGACACAAAGATCTGTAACAGAGTTGATACACAAGGGGGTAGAAAGGATGAGAAGGGACTTCAAGGTTGGAGGAATGGTCAGACATATGGCAACTTAGATTCAATGCAAAGAAGTGCAAAGTAATGCACCTGGGAAATAAAATCCAGGAGAAGAGTACATAATAGCAGGGAGGTACTAACGACAACAATAATGGAAAGGGATCTGGGTGTAGTCATATCAGATGACCTAAAGGTGCTGAAGCAATGGAGGTCAGTAAGGAGTTAGGGGATACTGGGATGCATAGGAGGCATCACAAATAGAAAAAGGGAAGTGGTTATCCCTCTATACAGACAGTTGGTGAGACCCCATCTGGAGTACTGCGTGCAGTTTTGGAGACCTCATCTATGCAAGGACATAAGACAGGATGGAAGCAGTCCAGAGGAGGGCAACTAAAATAGTGCAGGGTCTACATCAGAAACCATATGAAGAGAGACTGAGAGAGCTTAATATGTATACCCTTGATGAAAGGAGGGACAGGGGGAACATGACAGAAACTTTTAAGTACCTCAAGGGAATCAACAAAGTCCAGGAGGGTAGCATCTTTCAGAAAAAGAGATGTGTAAGAAGAAGGGGGCACAATTTAAAGTTAGAGGGGGGATGGCTCAGGGATAATGTGAGGAAATTCTTTTTCATGGAGAGAGTGGTGGACGCATGGAACCGCCTTCCTGGAGAGGTTGTGGGGTTTAAAACAGTGGGGGAATTCAAACATGCATGGGACAGACATAAGGCAATTATAGTGAAGGGTTGCAGGAAGTAGGCTGTTGGTTAACTAGAATCTGCAGCTTATCCAATGGGTAGGGAAATGGGCAGACTGGGTGGGCCAAGTGGTCCTTATCTGCCGTCAAAGTCTATGTTTCTATGTTTAGAAGAGCTGGAAGGGAAGGTGTACCTCATTGCAGATGACACCAAAATCTGCAATAGGATAGACACTCTGGAGGGGGTGGAGAGAATGACTAGAGACCTGAGAAAATTTGAGTGGTTGAAAGTATGGAAGCTGCATTTCAGTGCAAAAACCAGGAAAGAGAAATTGGGGTTATCATAACTGATAGCCGCAAGGTGGCAGGGCTGTGCAACAAGACAGCTGGCATGGCAAGTAGGATGCTGGGGTGCATAGAGAGGGATATCAGAAGGAGAGAGGTGGTGTTACCAATGTATCCATTGGTGGAGAGACCCCACTTGGAATACTGTGTCCAGTTCTGGAGGTCACATCCCAGGAGGGAGAACTAAAATTGTGCAGGGGTTGCATCATAAGCCCTATGAGAACAGACTGTGGCATTTCAATAGGTACACCCTGGAAGAGAGGATGGAGAGGAGGGACACAGTAGAGACCTGTAAGTACCTAACAGTCTTTGCAGAAACTGCTCCCTCCACAGCATTCAAAACAGAAAAGCAATTTTCAAAACAATCTAAAAAGTAAGGCTGTTACTGTGATTAGACCTATAATTGCAATAACAACCCCAAAGCCCACCATTTCCTAGGATTATGGACCATCTGGAGGGAGGTATCCCAAGGCCTGCAGTTTCAGTGAGCTTCCCCTTGTCCTTGTATTTGTACGCAAGAACAATACAGTCTTGTAGAACACCCTGTTTAACCCATGAATTCACCTGTAAATTTCTATCATGTCACCTCTTTCCCATTTTTCTGGAGGGTGTACATGTCCAAGTCTTGCAGTCTCTCCTTGTAGGTCATGTGTGTCCCCCAGGCTCTAGACCATCTCAGTTGCACTGCATTGCACTGATTCTACCTTACTGGAGCCTTTCCACAGATGTGGACTCTGTTACCTTGTGCAGCACTCCAGATGTTGTCTCTCCGATGTTCTGTACAGTGGGAGGATAACCTTGCCAGCTTCTGCTGCTGGTCCCCTTCCCTATGCATCTCAGCATCCTATTTGCTTTTCTTATAGCTTTATTATAGTGAGCTGTGGAATTTAAATGATCTAATATTTGCACTAGGCACTTTTTGCACGTTTTTCTGCCTATTCCCTGAGGGGGTGACCCCATCTTCCCCGTGCTCTCTTGACACTGAATGTACCTGATATTTGGTTGTTTTACCTCATTATGTTATTTAGTTTTCTACTTATTTACTACTGGTATGTATCCTGATGCTATCTCCCTACTTAAGTGTTTTGCCTGATGTCCCATATGCTGTATTCACCTACCTATGTATGCCTGATGCTCCTGTATGTTACCATGACTTTGTCTGATGCATAGTATGTACCCTGTAATCCTCCCGGGTCGCACCTGAAAATAGGCACTTGGCTGTCTAGTGTGCTTACCTGGTAAACAAAAGCAAATAAATAAATATTATGACCCCTAGGTCCTCCTCTTGTGCTGTCCATTCTAGAACCACCCACTGCCAATTTCATACTGTGCCCTTGATTTCCTTTTCTCTGTGTCATTGCCTTGCAATTTTGTTTTTGCGTTAAAGCTCAGCAGCCAGATATTTGACCAGTACTCCAGCCTACCCAGATCCTCACCTAGTTCCTTTATTCCCCCCTCTGTTTCTACCTTTGCACAGATCTTTGTGTCATCTGTAAATAGGTAGACTTTGCCCTTTATGCCTTCCCCTGTATCACATTTGAATACAATAAGAAGGACTGACCCACTGGTGATCACTGTGATACTTCAATCATGACCTTCCTTACCTCTGAGAAGTCCCTGTTTACTACAATAATTTGCATGCTTCCCCTCAACCAGCTTTCTACCCAAGCTGCCAACCTTTCCTCCACTCCCAAGTTCCTTAGTTTCTTAACCGATCTCCTGTTGGGGGACCACGTCAAAAACCTTTCTGAAGTCTAACTATATTATATTGACTGCCTGTCCTTTGCCAGCTGCCCTGGTTACTTAGTTGCAGAACTCAAGAAGATTCATTTGGCAAGACCTCCCCCTAGTGAACACATGCTGTCTGGCATCCTGCAGCCTATGGCCTTCTAAGAAGTTCACCAGTTTTTCTCTTAGTATGATCTTCATTACCTCCCCCACTGTAGACATCAGGTTGACTAGTGTACAGTTTCCCAGCTCATGTTTCGTTCTGCTTTTTGCAGAGGGCCCATGCCTGTCATCTTGTAGCTCCTTTGGACCACCTGTCACCAGTGAGCAGTTAAAAATGTCCACAGACAAGGTAAGCCCAGTGGTGTGGAGGGCTGAGGCACTGAGCACCTCACCTTCTGCCACACCAGTGACCCTGGTTCGTGAATGGACATGGATCACTCAGGGGCTGCCCTGGGGAGGGAAGGTTGAGCATCCCAAGGACAGCTCTCCACCCTCAGGGAGGTGGTAAGGGTGTCCCACTAGTTGGTTGCCAACTGAAGGTTCTAGGTGGCAGAGCAGCATGTTGTCAGGGAAAGTGTCCTGGCCATTTGACACTGGAGGTAGAGCTTGCACAACATATCACTGATGCTCTGCAGATCCAGGGGGGGAAATGGAAGTAAACCCCTGACTGTTGCAGGATGAAAGCCCAGTCCCCTGCAGGCCCTGCACCAGCGACTGGGCTCTCCAGGGTCCTCAGGCAAAGAATGGATGGCAAGAATGGGTACATCACAGAGAAGCTGGGTGATGGGGCTGGGGTGACCAGACTGGAATGGGGACCTTCAGGCAGCTACAGGAGATAAAATGCTAACTGAAATAAATGTCTGCAAGCAGAGCTGCTTATTACCTCTGTTGCCTCCTTGAGCATGTTAGGATGCAGCCCATCTGGTCCCATTGATTTGTTCACCTTCAGCCCTTTTAGCCATTCCAGTAACCTTTCCTTGGTTAAATGTCCCCTACTATTTGGGTGCCTACCCCCTTTATCACCCCTCACCCCCCCCATTCTGTCAGAGGCCCTCTTTTCAATGGTAAATACAGAACAAAAATATTGGGTCAGTATCTCTGCCTTGCCTCTGTTCCCTTCTCCAGATTTCCCGGTTTTAGCCTCAGTAATGCCCCCTTGACCTTGCATTTCTCCTACAAAGTACCTGAAGAATACTTTCTCTCCCTGCTTCATCCCCTTTGTGAGTCTGAGTTCCATATCTACCTTGGCCTCCCTGACTTTCCTACTAGTGTCCCTGGTTGCCCTTAGTATTCCTCCCTATCCTTCCTTTGGCCTTCACATATATTTTCTGAATGCTCTCCTCTTCACTCTTACTGCTTTCTTCACTTTTGACATGAATCACATTTGGTCTCTTGTTCTTTTGCCGTTCGATCCCCTCCTAATACAGCCTAGCACTGCTTCTCGTATCTTTGTAATAAACATGTTTCATTTTCCATTCACTCCTTAGTCCTTCCAGCTGCCCTACTCTCTTTGTGTTTTCCCTCAGTAGCCATCACATCTTTGCCAAAGTCTACCTTTCTGAAATCCCACAACCTTACTGAATTTGTCCCCTTGTAAGTCTCAGTCTAAGTCTTGTTATGATGAACAACTGTACTTAGTACAGAAATCTTTGCTTTGTTTAAATGTTGTGACCTTTTACAAGGAACTTAAAAAACTTTCCTTTAGATAGAAAATGTTTTAGCAAATATTTTAGGAGGCTAAATGGAGTCTGCACACTAAAGCTCCACACATAAATGTGCACGTACCCCTGATTAGCACTTTGTGTGTCTAAATCAAATGTCTTACTTGCAGTTTACGTATTTGTTTTAAATTTATCTGGTTGATCCTGCCATCCCCCAATGCTCACATCACATAGTTAGTTTTGATGCAGGTGATGTATGATGAGGGGAGCATGTGGAACAGATATTAGGGCAGGGGAATTCAATGTCAGGTTGCCATTATGGAAGAGCTGAGATCATCACCACTAGATATGGAAGGCACCATCATTCACCATTCAACATCACAAGGCATAGTCAGGGTGACAGCAGCTAACTCACATTCTGAAAGGCGCTTAAAGCAGCAGTGCAACGAAAAACGTTTCTCTAAAAAGCCAATTTTCTGCTATGGTTATGAAAAATATTGGCAGAAGTGTTGATTTGGGTTTTCTGGATGCTTCCTATGCTGTATACGGTATATTTGCATTTTTGTCTGAATTCTTACCCTCCTCAGATCCTCTATATTATTGCAATGCAAAAATGAAGTGGCCATCTTTTTTTTCTTGAGAAATAATTATTTTAAAACTTTCATAAAGTTCTTAAATGATAACAGAAACTGAAAATGTCACCACCAAAATAAACTGGGTCAAATTTTAGGCCATTTTCGTTGCACTGCTGCTTTAAGCAAAATAAAGTTTATTATAAAGTTTATTAACTTGGCTGCTATAATTCTAAATGAGGAAGGCAGGAAGTGTGAGTTCAAATCTATGCCCATAGTAGTTCCAATATCAGTGGAGGTGGAGGTAATCCAAGAAGTGTTTGTTGAGGATCAGAGGGGGAGGGAAAGTCTGAGGAGACTGGTGAAAAAGAAGTAGAGGAGGTTGATTATGTCAATTATGATGTATTATACCATGGACATAAGTGTACAGCCAATGAAATCATCAGACTGGCAGTTTACCACCGGTGTAAATCCTCTGATAACCAACGGCTGTTGATGAGACTATCCATTTTATCATCTGCAGCATAGGAATAAATACAATAAAATTAAAAAACAAATCATCCTCTTTAATATTTGTATTTTATTAGAGTAAAAAAATGAACCTTGGTATAATCGCAATAAGCCACTCGGAAGATGTGGGTTATCGGGAGATTTACCACAGCTGGCGAGGATTTACCCACTCAGCTGCGCCTCATGGGCAAATCACTCCAGCCGTGGTAAATTCCATGATAACCCAATGCCCCTCGTGGCTTATTGTTTAAACAGGCACTTGCTGGGAATCTCAATCCAAAACAGCTAGTCAACAAGTGTGACACAATTGCAAATATACAGTATGATACAAATAATTAGGATAGGGCTAAACGTCCCAAAAATGTGAAAAATTATACTAATACAGTGGACAACCCCTAGGACAAGATGTCCAAAAGAGCATCCAAAAGCCACACAACCAAAGAAAGAAGTTGAGGAGCCGCAATTGACTATGCCTGCCAAAATGAGTTAATGGCGATCATATAAATCCCAATACTGTTTGAGTCCCTCCCTTCCTTTCTGTTTTCCTTGGTATCCCCAGTGCCCTGCTCTTCCTATTTGCTTCAACCCAGGGACTCCTGCCCCCTCTCCATTTCCCACCCTCACTCCTCTGTTGGCCAAATGACCTTCTCCTATCACTTCCCCTCCCTCAGGAATATGCTCCCTTCCCACCTCTGCCTCACCCCTTCTCTCCCAGCTTTCCATCTCCACCTAAGGCAACTTCCTTCACCCACCTGTTCCTGCTGACCCCTCCCTAACCTAATATCCTCTCCCATGACTCTCACCTGCTCTGTTTCCTGGTTGCTGCCCTTCACCTTAATACCCCATCCCCAACATGAAGTGGCCACTTTGCCTCCGGCTTGATTGTTTACTGCTTACTGCGTTATACAATGCTGTATTTATGTTTTGCCATTTTATGATACCACTGCCTCTGTATATATCTTTTATTCCTGTATTTACTATATTCACTCTGAATTGTATTTGTAACTGGTCTCTCTACAACCCCTTCCCCGGGTTGCACCTGGACACAAGCCTTGGCTCAGTGTGCCTTTCCTGGTTATCAACTTTTAAATAAATAAATGAAACCATTTTATCACTGATCCATCAGACGATAGTTGAGCAATATGTCAACTATGCTATGCACATCAGCGGTGGTAAAAGGGAATCATAACTTGGCACTGGTGGGAAGCATGCTTACCTTAAACACAATCATCTGTCAATCTAGGAAAAATACCAGGGTGGGGCTGATGAAGTAATGGCGGCACCTGTTATTCATCATCGCTCATGGCCAGGAAGGACCAAGGAGGAAAGGGAGAAGAAACTTGATAAGAGACGTGGTAGTGCTTATTGCACTTCAAAGAAATAGAGAAAAAGGAAAAAACCCTGTTTGTTGTCATACCTGGAATAAATCTCGGTGGTGGTGGTCATTCTCAGTCACGCATCTCTGGTGGTAAAAACTGGTAGTACGAAAGGTATAAAAAAAACAGTTCTGCGCAGAATGAGCTATTTCATAAACCAACAATGCTGTGGTCATTGACAGTTTTAACAAAGGTACTTTAGGTTTTTGACCATCCCTTCATCTTCATGCGAGTTCTTTCCTTTTTCAAATACCACATCATTAGATGAACATACGAACATATGAAAACCCGCCAGCGAATACTGTCCCTAAGGCCTATCGAGTCTGCTCAAGTGTGCAGCTATCCAATTTTGCTCAGTAGCTGCTCCACCTCCCTTTCCAGTAGTAACCCTTCCCCTGATCCTGTCCCACCCCCTCTTAAAACTGCCCACAGACTTCAACGATACCACTTCCTCTGGAAGTGTGTTCCACCCTGCCACCACCCTCTCTGTGAAGCAGTGTGTTCTCATCTCTCTCTCTTGAACCTACCCCCCTCCAGTTTCAAACTGTCTCCTAGTGTCCCTCCCTCTTTTTAATCTAAAATTCCCCTTTGTGTTGACCCCGTTTATGCACTTCATGAATTTGAAGGCTTCGATCATATCCCTGCTATCCCTCCTTTCCCCAAGGGAGTACATACTGTATTGAGCTCCCTTAGTCTTTCCTCATAGGGTTTTTTCTCCATACCTGTGATCATTCTATCATCTTAGGAACATTGTCCAAATCCAAGCCCTGATCCCTCCTGAGGAAATGCCCACACTGGTACATTTTTTATTTATTTCGCTTTTGTTGACCGGGTAAGTGCACTAGACAAATCCTGCCTATTTTCAGGCACGACCCGTGGGAGGGGGATACAGATGAATGCCAACTGACCTTGAACCAGATTAAGCTGTTGGTGGTATTTTTAGTGAATGAGGGAAATTTGGCCAGGACACCGGGGAAATTCCCCTACTCTTTTCGATAAGTGCCATGGGATCTTTAACATCCACCTGAACTACCACCAATCCAGGCAGATGGGACCTCGGTTTAACGTCTCATCCAAAGACGGCACCTCAGAAATGCAGCACCCCTCTCATGCTGCATTACAGTGTCAGTACTAGGATATTAACCCAAGTGCCAGATGTGGGAACTGAACCCACAGCCCTCTGATCTCCCGGCCTCAGAGGCGAGTGTGCTACCTACTGAGCCACTGACACTGACAGATGATTGCGTTTAAGGTAAGCACTGACATGCTTTCGTAACTTCCAGGCTGGATTACTGTAATGCCCTGTACCTTGGGTTATCTGGAGGCAACCTCCGCAGGCTGCAGCTGGTGCAAAATGCAGCGGCGAGACTTCTGACTGGAGCAAGGAGATGTGAGCATATTACCCCAGTCCTCCGCAGACTGCACTGACTGCTAGTCAGGTGGAGGACTGTCTTCGAGGTAGGGCTCCTACCTATAAGACCCTGCATGATGGGGGTCCCACCTATCTGCAAGATCTCTTTGTTCCTTACTGTCTGGCTCAAATGCTCCGTTCCACCGAGGAGAGCCTCCTTGGGTTTCCAGGGTTGGGTTGTGGCATTCAGGAGACAGAGCATTTGTGGTGGCCACTCCAACCCTGTGGAACTCCTTACCTGATTATTTGAAGGGGGCCCCCTCAGTGGAAGCCTTTAAAAGGGGACTAAAATCATACCTGTTCCAACTAGCTTTTATTGATTGATGTCGTTTTGAATAGCTAGATGGGAGTTTGTATTTATAATGATTTTATTATATGTGTGTTTTTGTTATTTTTAAATAATTATGTTTTGTATTATGGTTTTATTGTACAGCGCCCAGAGTCCCAGGAATTGGGCTCTTCATAAATAAAATATCTATCTATTCAACATCCTGATTGCTCTGCGTTAAACTCCCTCCAGCTGCTTGGCATCTTTAAGTACGGCTGCCAGAACTGCACGCAATACTTCAGGTTTGGTTTGACCAAAGACCTGTACAGTGGTAAGATAACCTCCCTCCTCCTTGAGGTGATACCCCTGGCAATACACCCCAGTATCTTGTTAGCCTTAACTGCTGCCTTCCTGCACTGTGCTGAATGGTTCATTTGCCCTGTGATCAGTACCCCAAGATCCATTTTCTCTGTAGGGGCCAGCTGTACTCCTCCCAGTCTGTAGCAAAATGTGTGGTTCCTGGCACCCAAGTGCATAACCTTGCACTTTTTTTAACACTGAAACCCAGCTGCCATGTGTTCGACCAGTGTTCGAGGTTCTCCAGGTCTTCCTGCTGTCCTAGCCAGCCCTCTGTGTTGTCCAACACTGCACCTATCTTCGTGTCTTCTGAAAACAGGCTGATCTTATTGCTTATCCCATCTGCTATGTCAGCAATAAATATGCCAAACAGCACTGGACCAAACACCAAGCCCTGTGGCACCCCACTTGTCACTGCTCTTGGGGATATGAGTTCTTCCCTTACAACAATCCTCTGCTGCCTGTTACCCGTTTTTGACCCACTCCACCATCCTCTTTCCTACCCCCAGACTCCCCAGCTTGCTTATTAACCTCCAATGTGGCTCTGAATCAAATGCCTTGCTGACATCCAAGTGCAGGACATCCACAGCCTGGCCCCTGTTGATTGCCCTTGTTACCCAGTCGTAGAAGTCCACCATGTTCATCTGGCAGGATCTACCAGAGACAAACCCATGCTGCCTGTTGCCCTGGAGACCATTTACCTCCAGAAACACTACCAACCTCTCTTTGATGATGGACTCACATGAGCTTCCCCACAATGGCGGTGAGGCTGACTGGACTATAGTTACCCTGCTCATCCTTGGACCCACTTTAATGGATGGGCACCACACATGCCATCCTCCAGTCCTGGGAAATGCAACCAGTCCTCAGGGAGATACTGAATAGGTTTGCCAGTGGTCCTGCCAGGACCTCTGCCATCTCCCGCAGCACTCTGGGGTGTATGCCATCTGGACCTGATGCCTCATCCACCCTCAGGGCTCTTAGACCTTCCAGCACTCTGCTCTCTTGGATTACCCCCACTGTCAGTTCTACCCCCTCTGTACCCCCTGCTCCCTGTGGAATTTGCTCCAGTTTCTCTCTGGTACAGAACAGAAGAAGAAAAAGAGGAAGAATCAACATTTATATAGCGCTTGTCATACATCCAAAGCGCTTTACAAGCAATGCTAGACTGGTAGTGAAGTGACTGAATGTGTGGTGGCGGCCATATCGCACATCATCACCCACACACAGCCTGGATAATTGCATGCACCTGTTTTATGGGAAGGGGAATGTTGGCCAGGACACCGGGAATGTTCCCTACTCTTTGCGAAGAGTGCCCTGGGTTCTTTTACTTCCACCTGGACACCCACCAGGAAAACACCAGGATGGGCAGAAGGGACCTCGGTTTAACGTCTCATCCGAAGGACGGCACACCCCAGCAATACAGCACCCCCCAATACTGCACTCAGATGCCAGTGATTTTTAGGTGCAAGTTCAATCCCGTTGTGGGACGAGAACCCACGACCTTCTGGTCCAGAGGCGGATGTGCTACCAACTGAGCCACGCTGACACTCATTGAGTGGTTCCGCCTGCTCCTCCCCCTTTTCTGCCGACCCCCCATCCACCTTTATGCTAACAATCTGATCCTTACAGCTTCTTCTCTCCCTTATGTATCTGAAGAAATCTTTCTCCCCTTCTACTCTCCCATGCCAACCTAAGCGCTTTTGCTGCCTTGGCTGCCCTGCCTGATTTGCTCACCTCTCTCAATTTACTCACATACTCCTCCTTGTCCTCCCATTTGGATCTCATGTATTTTTTTCTTACTCTTCCCTAACACCTCTCTGCTTAACCACTTTGGCCTCCTGGACCTGGCCTTCTTACTCTGGAGCTCTGAGCAGTAGTTTGTGGCCTCAGCTAGCCCAAGCTTGATAATCCCCCACTTCTGGTTAGCATCCATATTGACCATAGTGACTGGATTCTGATGAGGTACCTCTCCAATATGACCCTCATCCTTCCGAAATCTGCCCGCCTGAAGTCAATCACCCTAGTCCCGGTACTGTATGTCTCTTTACTCATTCTAAATGAAAACCACACTGTGTGGTGGTCGCTCCCTGCCAGGGGATCCTCCCCCTTCACCTCCTGCACACCCTCGACATTTGTCAGCACTAAGTCCAGTATGTTTTCTCCTCTGGTTGGCTCCCCTATCAACTACCAGGAAGATGTCCTGCAGAGTATCCAGGATGACCTGTTACTTGGCATTTGTTGTAGCTGGAATACTCCATTCCACCCCTGGCATGTTGAAGTCCCCTATGATCACGGTGTGCCTCTTTGTGCAGACTCTCCTTATCTGCTCCTCTAGCTCCCCTGTCTATCTCCTTGCTTTAAGCTGGTGGCCTATACACCACTGCCAGCCTTGTCCTCCTCCCCTTTGAGTCCTGTATTTGTACCCATAAGGCCTCTGCCCTGCCCTCCTTCCCCTCGTCCCTGCTACAGGGTATTCCTTCCTTTACATAAATAATCACCTCTCCCCCCTTCCCCTGTCTTTCTGGTACAATTTATACCCTGGGACCTCTAGGTTCCAGTCTTTCCTTCTCTACCGGCTTGGGGGAGAGGTCTGCCTGCCTCCCCTGCCTGGAGACTTTGCTCGTCATACAGCCTACTGCCCCCCACACCTAGTTTCACGGTATCCTTTTCGCTATATACTCCCCCAGTCTCTGCTTCAAGACTACTGTGCCTTCTCTACTCAAGTGTAGCCTATCTGGGGCACACAGTTTCTTGTTCATCCATGTTCCAGCCCCACCAGCCCATACCCCTTAGATTGACACCACAGGGATTTATTTAACTCTAAAAATTGATTAGCGTTTTGCTCATAAAAGTGCTAAATCTTTGTTAAAATGCATAGCTCTTGCCTCACTGTGTTTAACAAACACAGCACTTCTAGAAAATGTATATAAATACTTTCTGTACAGTTAGTATAGTCTCAAGAAAAAAACTGCTAATCAATTATTTAAAACCCTGCACCACTGCCCCAACCATATGTTGAATTACTCTATCTGCTGCTTCCTGACACTGCTAGTCCTGGGTACTGGGAGAACTTCTGAGAATGCAACTGAGCTCCCTGCCTTCTCACACAGTCTACCCACCTCCGTAAACCTCTTCTATACCTCCCTGACTGTCCACCCAGCCATTTCATTTATACCCAGGTGCACCACAATGTGAGGGTTTTTCCATTCTGAACCACCACCTTAGGCAAAACTTGGCTCACCCTCCCTGCTGTCATGTCCAGCATGCATTCCACCCATATACATCACCCCCTAGTGTTCTTGCCCCACCATTCACTCCTTTTAGAACTGAGTCCCCCAAAACTATTACTGTACCTTCTCCTTCTTGCTCCCCTCCTGTATGTTTTCCCCTCTCCTTGTGGCAGTCTCGCTCTACATTTTCTTTACTCCTGTCCATTCCCTCCTTTGCTCTTCCCCAACACCCCATCCCCCTTTCCACACCAGTTGACCTAACTCTATCCCTCTCATCCCATCACCCCCTGCTCTCCCACCCCCCTCTTCCTGCTTGGAGCAACCTCATTGCTCCCACCCCTCCCTACTGCTTACCCTCCTGCTCCCCACTCCCCTCCCCTCTCTCTGCCTGGAATGACCTCATCCTCCCATTCTCCCCCACATTTGTCCCTACTCTTTTTTGCTCCCTCCTCAACACCACCCATCTTAGCTTCTGCGCCCCTGTATGTCCCCCTCCCCATCTTGTTTTTTCACCTATTAGTCCCATTTTTTTCTCCTACCCTCCTGTTCTCCTGTCTCCATTCTGAGCTCTCTCAGCCTCTGGCCCTCTAGGCTTGCCAACATCATGAATCTATTCCTTTTTTTTTTTTTTATTCAACATCTTTATTTATTTTAACATACAGAACAACCAACATACACACAAGTATCCTGCAATGAATAAGCTATCCTCAGATAACCTATACGAAATAAAACAAAAAAAAACCTTAACCTTTAATCCTATCCCCCCTTCCCCTCCCACTATCCCACCACTACCCCACCACCACCCCTGGAGTGTGCCAAATAAACCAATCATACGGATAAGGAAACAGAGGTAAATATGCAATCTACAACCAATATACAAAAAAGATACAGACATAGACGTGTTAGTTACTAGTGCAAATATAAAGCATATAATTTGCCCCATTTTTTATTAAATGCTTTCATGTTATTACGGGAGCTAGACATCAGTCTTTCAGTGTCAAAATATGTTGATAAGTCCTTCAGCCATTCAGTATATGAAATGACCAGCTGGTCCATCCAGTGTTTCAGTACCAATTTCTTAACCACTATTGAAATTAATGTCATGTGGAATTTACGTTTCTTGAACCTCAATGTTGGAGAACATTCCCAAGATACATATCTCTATAGTGAAAAGCTCCTCCAAACCTAGTAATGGGTCTAGTCTGGATTGAATTGTTTGCCAAAGAGGGGATATTTTTTCACACTGCTAAAATATATGTATCAAGCTCCCTGAGTTTTTACCGCACCTGGTACAAATAGAAGTCTGCCCATTTTTGCCAACCTAACTGGTGTGTAATACATATTATTCAGGATGTGATATTGGGTGAGTCTGAGCCTGTCTTGGGTGAGGTATCTATGGAGATCTTTCCAAATTTGATCCCATATAGGGGTGTTATCCGGCAAAAGAGAATCCCAGACTTTGGAACCTGAAAGGGCAGCTGGGAACTTGAGATCCAAAAGGTAAGAATATATCTTGGAAACCCCATGAGATTTATTAGCATATTCTTGCAGCTGTTCTAGGATGGGCCTAACCTCGGCCCCTTCAGGTGTAGTTCCAAAGTGACAACAAATAAGATGTCTCAGTTGGAATATTTTGAAGATGTACTTCTGAGGTATCGTGAATCTGGCCAGAATATTGGGAGAAGAAAGAAGAGAATCCCGAGAAAACAGGTTTTCTATAAGAGCTCCTTGCAGTTGATGAAGCCAGTCTGGAGAAAGTTGTGCCCCTCCTATCTTTATATTAGGATTATGAATAAGGGGTTGACTGAGGTCTAGCTTAGGGAAAATCTTGAAGTAAGACCAACATTGGGCCAGGACATTAAACGAGGTGCTAATGACCAAGTTATGCAATGGAGTCAGTAATACTGAGTTGGAGAGATGGCAAATAGTAGACGACTTGGAGATTATGTGAGTCCAGTAGCCATCTTTCGAGTTGCAGCCAAACAGGAGATTGTTCATTATCGCTGACTGAAAGCCATCTATTTATTTTGACTAAGTGACTAGCCCAATAATACAAAAGAAAATTAGGGAGACAGAGACCACCCATTTCCTTGGGAAGACTAAGTTTAATGAATGTATGTCTAGGAAGTTTACCCTGCCAAATGAAATGAGAAATGACTGAGTGAATGAGCTGAAAATAGGATAGTGGGAGCCACAGA
Source organism: Neoceratodus forsteri (assembly GCA_016271365.2). Classification (NCBI taxonomy): domain Eukaryota; kingdom Metazoa; phylum Chordata; order Ceratodontiformes; family Ceratodontidae; genus Neoceratodus; species Neoceratodus forsteri. The sequence goes on from CM028129.1 coordinate 1,131,474,704, forward strand.
TTCATTAAATTTAAGGGGTAGAAGAGACGGGGCAGAATATTCATTTTAATAATACTAATTCGTCCCCATAAAGGGAGAGGGAGATTTGCCCATCTTTGGAGGTCTTGTTGAATATTTACCAGTAAGTCATCAAGGTTAACTTTCCTAAAATACACTGGGTCTTTAGTAAGACATATACCTAGGTATTTAATAGATTGTGAGGACTATTTCATCCCAAGTTGGGCAAAATCAGCCCTATGAGTGAGGCCGTTTAAGGGAAAAATTTCCTTTTTCGATAAGTTCAACTTGTAGTTAGAAAGATGTCCGTATTGTGTAATAATTTCTAGTGCATGTACTAGAGATGTATCCAGGTGTTCCAGATGGAGAAGGATGTCATCAGCATACACTGAAAGAGACAAGGTGTGTTGAAGTACTGAAATACGCTGTATTTGAGAGGCACGTCTGAGGTTGAGAAGGAGAGGTTCTAAGTATAAGTTAAAAAGAAAGGGAGACAAGGGGCAGCCCTGCCTGGTGCCTGTATACAAAGGGAAGTGAGAGGAAAATACCCCATTGCAGTAAATTTTTGCTGAGGGAGACATACAGACCGCCTGTATCCATCGGATAAAAGAAGAAGAGAATCCCATCTTCTTAAGGGTTAACCACAGAAATTCCCAACTAACTCTATCAAAAGCCTTCTCAGCATCTAACGAAATCAGGGCATTGGGGATCCAAGAGGTTTGGGCTATATGGAAGATGTGTGAGAGAGTTCTAAGATGATCAGCTGATGAACGGCCCTGTACAAAACCGACCTGTTCAGGGCTTAGTACGTGAGACCAAATCTTTTTAATCTGAAGGGCTAAGATTTTGGTTAATATTTTAATATCACAATTTAAAAAGGGAAATTGGTCTGTAGCTGGCAGGATCTGTGTGTGGTTTATCCAGTTTAAGATGTAAAACTATCGTAGCTTCTAACAGTGTAGGGTTTAAACATATAATTATATAGATTAAGAAGCAGGGGAGATACATCTTTACAGAAAGTCTTGTAGAAATTTGAAGGGAAGCGGTCATGCCTCGGTGCTTTATCTAGTGACAGACCCATAATAGCCTCCTCCACTTCCTTCAACGTGATAGGGGAAGAAAGAGAGGACCTGTGATAAGCTTGTAAACAGGGAAGATTGAGAGCCTCCAAGTATCTCTCAATACTTGAGGAGGGAATCGGAAAGGTGTTTTTATTATAAAGTGTTCTATAGAAATTCCCAAAGACTTGGGCTATATCTCTAGGTGAAGTTTTGGTGGTACCATCTAGTGCCTGTATAGAAGGGATTATCCCTGAGCTTTCTATTTTAGGTAGGCGAAGGGCCAACAATCTACCAGCTTTCTCTCCTTGTTCCATGTATGCAGATTTGGTTTTTAATATGGCATATTCTGCTTTTTCCCTGAGTAAGTCTGCGTATTTGTTTTTTAATGCTAACAGGGTTTCCAGAGAGCCTGGTGGAGAGGTCACAGGCAGAGAGTTTTCGGCATCTCTTATCTGTGCTAACAGGAAAATCGCCCTTGCTTCTCTTTGTTTTTTTCTTCTGGAGGCTAATTTGATGAATTCCTCCTGGAGATAACATTTAAAAGTACACCACAGTAGGTCATCCCTTGTTGTGGAACCTTTATTAATATCTATAAAAAAGGGGATTAACAGTTTAATATGGGAAACTGTGTGTTCCTCTTTGAGGAGTTGAGTATTCAGTCTCCAAATAGTGTCCCATTGAAAATCTGGAGCAGGAGCGATCAACAACCATGCCACTGAATGGTCTGATAAAACAAACTGGCTCGAGTCCTGCCTGACAAAGACCAGGTAAAAGAGAAAGGCTGGTGAGAATATAATCTAGACAGGACCATGACTGGTGTACCTGAGAGTAGAAAGAGAAGAGACGGTGAGAGGGATTGAGAAGGCACCAGGGATCACAGAGTCCAAGAAGCCCCATAAAATCTGCTAAGGCCTTTTGTGAGGACGATAAGGGTTTTAATGGCAAATAGGATCTGTCTAGATCTTGGGACAGCGGAATATTCCAATCACCCCCCAAAATTAATGGGGAGGGCAACAGGCCTGCAAGCCTATTAGCCAAATCCATAAGGAATTCAACCCCCCCCCCAAATGGACCATAAATGGAGCCTAACATTACCTTGATATTATTAAGGTCACCTTTTACTAGCTCAAACCTACCATTTGGATCTATTAGGTTCTCTTCTGCCTGGAACGATATGTGTCCCTTTATCAAAATAGTCTCACCCAGGCTTGATGTAGACCCACCTCCAGCAAAAATTTGGGAAAAACCTTGTCTGCGTAACCAGGTAGCTTCATTGGTTAGTAGATGGGTTTCTTGGAGCAAAATAATATCAATATTTAATTGAGCACAATTGTTAAGAACTTGATATCTCTTCATTACGTCTCTAACACCTCTAACATTTCATGTGGCAATTTTAAGTGGTTTGTTAGCCATTATCCACACCTAAAAGTAAGGAACAATCGTAAAGAGCTAACTGAGATAAATATTTAAAAAGGCACACTCCATTCAATCCCCCCACCCCCTCCTGAAAGAGTGATCCAGTAATAAAGTTATTTCCCCTGATAATACAAGCATTTTGGACTTGTACCAATGACATGACTAACTTCACCCACCCATCTTTAACATCCATAGGTGTTGTCAACAGGAGAAAACTCAGAACCATGAGCCCCCCCAGCCCCCCAAAAAAACACAACTATATACAAAAGGTCCCCAAGTACAAATAGCGATTAACCATAACCCCTTGCAAAGGTCCCTGGAGACCAATCTCTATTGGCAGTATTCCGGTGGGCATATGTCCCAAAACAATGAGTCCTATCCTGAGTGGGAAATCTAAACTCCAATTTTAGAGAGTGACTAACCAGACACCCAATGCCAGTGTACCCACTTAGATTCCCCAGAAATACGCCATTGCCGCCTTCTACTGGTACATTATACAGCTCTCCTTGAGCCTGCTCCAAACTAGAGCCTCCCCCCCGCCCCATGCCATCCCCATTCAATCAGCCAGACCGAGTAATACATTGAGAGTAAGTGTTACAGAACAGTAAAGTGAAGGACAGAAAGAAAATTCCAGATACCAAAACCTCCAATAATATCATTGTCTTGCTATTGAGACCCTCCCCCTAATCAAATTCGAGCTATCTATTCCACTGGCCCAGATATATTAATGGCGACTTACCCTTATGTGGCTTGCTAGTCCGAGTCGGGTCTAACAGGAACCTCAAACATGAAAAAACTTAGGAGATCCCATCAGTTATGAGGCAGCGACCCCTCATAAACACGAATAGTATACTTCCAGAACCCCCAGTATCTCGGGCCCCAAGAAATCGAGGAAGTAGTAGGGGATGTTCGAGGTGGGACTGAAAAACGTCCGTTCCTATTATCGCTACATGGAAACGCCCACCCACCAAAGGTTCCTACCTCCCCAGCTCGAGAATGAAGACGCACCACCACAAGGAAAAATTTGGGCCTACTATGCATCACTACAGCCTACCCATCTCTCCCCACCCTACCGACCAAGGAAAAGAAAAAACAGCCTGAAAACAGGTAAATAATCTAAATCATTGCAACCAGCTTTAGGAGAAAAACCTTTTTTTATACAACTGAGACCCAGATTAATCTTTTAAAAAGTCAGCCTGCTTTGAAGAGGCTAGGAAGCTCGATGGTGAGATCTGTAACAGCCTGCTCAGGAGAATCATAGGAGTGCCAGGTGCCTTCAATTGCCACTTGTACTGTAACTTAGCAGGGTACAACATCTTGAAGTGGATGCCGGCAGCTATCGGCTTGCTAACAGTAGGGTGAAATGCTGAGCGTTTCTGGTGAGTCTCATAGGGGAGATCTTGAGTAATTCTTATTTTAGAACTTCCCCAGGTTATTTATTGGAGCTCTTTCAATTTTGTTAAAATGTGTTGCTTCTCCACAAAGCTAAGGAATTTAATGATGATTGGTTGGGGGGCCTCGGATTGAGGTTTCGGTCTGAGGGAGCAGTGAGCTCTTTCTATGTGATATTGTGGATTCAGAGGAGAAGGGCCCATGAGCTTGTTTAGAAATTTTTGCAGAAAGGCAATGGTGTCCGCTCCTTCCTGGGCTTCAGGTAACCCAATGATCAAGACGTTGTTTATCCTGCTTCTCCCCTCTAAATCCTTCATTTTAAGCTGGAGTTTGTGCACTTGCTGGCGGAGGTGGACAATCTTGGGGTCAATTTTATCTTTCCATTTTTCTAGAGATGAGGATCTGGCCACCGAATCCCCCATCCTTGTTTTGAGGCTGGTCCGGTCACTTCGTATAGATTTTAACTCTGTGGAAGTGTCTTCTAGAGTTTCCCTGAAGGGTAAGAGCTTCTGAAGAAACTGATCCTCAGTCAGAGGGATCACAGGAGAATTGGGAGTATTTGCTTTAGTCGAACTCCCTGTTCCTTGACTTCTTGATTTTTTTGGAGTTTTCTCTGGGGTGGAAGGCGGAGTATGCTTGATCCTGGCCTGTCTCATCTCAGCCTCCATCGCCGCTAAAGAGCTATTTGCAATGTTGAATTCGGATAAAAAAACAATCTCTGAAGACAGGAATGCAGCACAAGTAAGTGGAATTAGAAATCAGCAATTAATCCTACCAGAAATTAATGATTAAGGATTATGCAAAGAGTGGTAGGCAGGAGCTCCAGTCTAGTGCTGCTTCTAGGTGCTCTGCATCACCATGAATCTATTCCTATCCTCCATGGCCTTGCCGTGAGCACCCCCCCCTGTTCTGTCTGTCGCCTTTCCTTCCTATCCACCCCTAGGCTTTGTTATTCCTTTGCTTTAGACCACCATCCACTTCCCTGACACTGGTTTCTTTGGTTCTTGCTTATATGGCAGGCCTGGCTCCATTAATGTCCCCTTTCCCTCTCTCAAGCCTGACTGCTAAGCTGTCCAAGTATCTTCTCTGGCTCCCTGGCCCAAGATGGCTCCCCAGTCCCTCCCCCAAAGCTCCTCCCTCAGCCATGCAATTTCATTCTTTAGCTGCTCAAGCTGTCTACACACTAAGCGCCCCCCAGCCCTCCATGCAATACTTAGGAAGATGGCTGACCCACAGGCATTGCAACATACTATTCTTCCTATATCTCTTCCTATGACCCCCCCCCGATCCTGTCTGTTCCCTCCTCTCCATTTCACTGGTCCACCCACACCCACCATGACTTGTCTCAGATTATTCTTTTTTTTCCCTTTCTCTCCTATAAGCCTACCCTCCTTCTGTATAGCCTTTTACTACTAGGTACCCTGTGTGATTTTAGGCAGACATCCTAGTTTGAGCAGCAGTCAGAACAGTAGAAAGGCAGGAGCATGCCCTCCACAGCATAAAGCAGGACTACCATGGGAGGGTGGGGTGGGAGGGATAAAGGCCACTTCCTGTCTCTCTCTCTCTCTCGCAATCAGCCTCAGCTCCATCAGTGATTCTTCGCCCCTTCCTGGTCACCCTCTCAGAACAGCAGGACGAAATAAAATACCCTAACTCCTTCAGCAATCCTCCGTCCCTTCCCAGTCACCCTCTCAGAGCAGCAGGATGAAATAACACACTCGTTAGTAATACAGCACACACAAAAAAAGTTACTGCCCTTAATTGGTTTACTTTACCACCCTCCTTCACTCAGCTGTGCCTCTGGTGCATTCAGCAGCCACTCTCTGATCACAGAGCGTATAGTGAAGCCAGAGGACAATTCAGCTGTGGTCTCCAGTGTTTCCATTCTACAGCCGCTCTCCTCCATTGCTGGAACCCATGCAGTCCACCAACCAAAAAAGGAATTCAGCCCATTAGCCCAAACCATCAATTCCCCAGAAATGAACAGCTGCACCCGATGTTTGCAAGCGTCTGTATACACCCCTTCCCACGATCTCAGTTCCACGGCAAACTGAATGCTAGGGACACAGCCAGGGGTTATAAGGCCCCTTCCCTTTGTCCAAATTTGGTGTCCTTTCCCTCCTTTCCAACTGGCCTGCCTCTTAATCCCTGTCTCTCTTGGTATGTCGCCACTACAGTGACACCCGCACAGCAAAACCCCCACCGCGCCTAAATCTGCAGCGACAGGGGTTTTCCGTCAAGACACTTTAGGGTGATGGGGGGTAAATATCTAACTCCACTGACTGTGTGACGTGGCGTTAGATATCTACAGTAGGGGGCTATGGGGGGGCACAGCCCCCTGTATTGTGCATCACGATGTTGCTGGTCGGTTCGGGTCACGTCACAGTCAGGGGTGTCAATGGGTTCCTGGCACTGTAGCAGATATCGTGGTCAGGGTCATCACGCCAGTGTCATGGATCCATCTCTCTATCTCTCTCTTTCTGTCTCTAGAGAGACAGAGAGAGAGAGAGAGAAGAAGCGAGAGATAATCAACCCCCGTTCTTTCAGCTACTCTCCGTCCCTTGCCAGTCACCCTCTCAGAGCAGCAGGACAAAATAAAACACCCCAGCTCCTTCAGCAATCCTCCATCCCTTCCTGGTCACCCTCTCAGAGCAGCAGGATGAAATAAAACACCCGTTAGTAATACAGCACACAAAAAAGAAAAAAAAAATAGTTACTGCTCTTAATTGAGTTCCTTTACCACCCTCCTTTGCTCAGCTGTGCCTCCGGTGCATTCAGCAGTCGCTCCCCAATCCCAGAGCATGCAGTGAAGCCAGCGGACAAGTCAGCTGTGGTCTCCGGTGCTTCCCTCCTACAGTCGCTCTCCTCTGTTAACGGAATACACTTTCACTTGCAGCAATCTCAATTGCAGCAGTCTGCCAACTAAGAGGCACCAATGAACAACTGATTTTGCAGCTGGAAAAATGGCCATTCTATCAGCCAGCAGGAAGGTGCTCATGTTCCCACTTAACCACAACTCTTTCCATGGGGATAGAGAAGTCACCTCTGCAACATGGCCAAGTCACTCTGACCTACTGAAAATGTGGAACCCATGGTCTGCACCCAAATCCAGTGGAGTCAAATTATTCTTTGTAATGTTTTTCTTATGGAGCCTCATAGTTTCTGCATGATTCACACATGTGATTCAGGTGGTTAAGCATTCAAGTCCCACACTGGAGACTTATGCTCCAGATAAATGCTGACACTGCTGTGTACTGCTAGGGGGTTCTGCACTGTCTTATTTGTTGTTTGCACAAGACATCAAAACAGAGCCCCTTGTGCTCATCTCTTTCGGCTATCTTCATGGTAATTAAAAGCTCCCATGGTTTTGGAAAAAAGGAAATGGGATAACCTAGCATACTAGCCAAAATTGCCTTTCTCCTAAAAACAGATTTTGCAGTTGTCTGGGGCTATGTGGGGTGACTGAGAGTATAATGACTGCCATGTTTGTCAGCCTGTACTTCCTGGCCAGCATTTAATTCATATGTCTGTAAACTACTTTGAGATATACTGCACAAATGGTGCTAAGCATAAGCCAAAGATTGTATTGTCTTATGGCGGAAGGCTAAAAATATACTAATGCCAGGGGCAGATTGAAACTAGAGGAACCTGCAAATCAGTTTTGCAACCTAGGTATAGGGGTGAAAGACTAAACTATGCAGTAGCTGGTTACTGCTGGACCTTCACTTATGATAGCTAGCACTTTTTTCACAGTTTAATATGGTGAGGGCAAATACTGTATTTAGAGGGTTTGGGATGGATATGATCTCAACCTATTCTCAGTCTTTCACTACTTAGGAATCTCAGCTTACTAGCTTGTAGCCTGGCATGGAATGCAAGTACTTAGTGGACCACTTTTGGTATGCAGAACTGGCACTGCAGGATGAACCCCATTTGTTCTGCCTGTCCCCAACCCTGATATTAATGGTTTCTACAGCTACAGTATATCATTCCTCTGGTGGGCAGGGTGGGTGAGCCCCTTCCTTCAATGACAATACAGTTCCATAGCTGGCTGGTAGAGGGGTGTACAAATCTTATTTGGCCCTGGCCCTTCCTGCCAAAGTGCTTCTCCTCCATTACATGCCCAGCTAGCTCCTGTGTGGGATTCCATGGCTTGCCCATAAACCTCTGTCACTCAGGTGGTGGGATTCTGTGCTGCCACCATGCTGTGCTGGCCCCACTCCCATTTTTATGAATCCAATTAGAACACTATGTTAACAAGGAATAGATGAAGACTCAGTATTTGACGGTCTGTAAACAGCTCTGCATAAAGCTCTGACTGCAAATTAAAAATATCCCTGGTGAAGCTGTTTATGTGTGAAGCACTGGGGCATTCCATTCTGTGCTTAAATTAAAATAAAGGTATCTGCCTTCATATTTGATTTTCTGTGTGCTGCTCCAGTGTTTTTAAACAACAGGTCCTGCACTCCTTAGAAAGAATGGATATACAGTGCCTTCAGAAAGTATTCAACCCCCTTGGATTTTGTCACATTTTGTGATGTTGCAAACTCAAATTAAAATACATTTATATGGGATTTTTTTGTCACGTATCTACACAAATGACTCTATAATGTCAAAGTGGAATGAAACTTCTGGAATTTTTTGTACATGTAATTTAAAATAAAAACCTGAAATGTCTTTATTTGATAAGTATTCACCCCCTTTGCTATGACACTCCAAATTGAGCTCAGGTGCATCCAAATTCCTTGTGAGATCACTCTAAAACTTGAATGGAGTCCACCTGTGGTCAGTTCAAATGGTTGACATGATTTCAGAGGAAATACACCTGTCTATATAAGGTCCCACTGTTGACAGTGCATGTCAGAGCAGAAACTCTACCATGAAGACCAAGGAGCTGTCCGTAGAACTCCGTGATAGAATTGTGAGGAGGCATAGATCTGGGGAGGGGTATAAAAACATTTCTAGGATGTTGAAAGTTCCCAGGAGCACAATCAAGTCCATTATTAGGAAATCGAAAGATTACGGAACCACCCAGAGTCTTCCTAGAGCAGGCCGTCCTCCCAAACTGAGCAACCGGGCAAGAAGGACCTTGGTCAGGGAAGTGACCAAGAACCCAATGACCACCCTGACAGAACTACAGAGTTCCATGGCTGAGATGGGAGAACCTGTCCAGAGGACAACAATCTCTGCAGCACTTCACAGATGTAGCCTCTATGGGAGAGGGCTAGACGGAAGCCACTCCTGAGAAAAGCACATAATAGCGTGCCTGGAGTTTGCAAGAAGGCACGTGGCAGACTCTGAGACCATGTGGCAAAAGATTCTCTGGTCTGATGAAACAAAAATTGAACTCTTTGGCCTGAATGCAAAGCGCTATGCCTGGCTCAAACCGAACACAGCTCAGCACCTGTTACCACCATCCCTATCATGAAGCATGGTGGTGGCAGCATCATGTTACGGGGATGCTTTTCAGCGGCAGGGACTGGGGTACTTGTCAGGATACAGGGAACAATGAATGGAGCCAAATGCAGGCACATCCTTGAGGAGAACCTGCATCAGTCTGCAATAGACCTTGGACTGGGCGAAGGTTTACATTCCAACAGGACAACGACCCCAAGCATACAGCCAAAGCAACACTGGAGTGGCTTCAGAACAAGAAGGTGAATGTCCTTGAGTGGCCCAGCCAAAGCCCAGACTTGAATCCCATTGAGAATCTGTGGAAAGACTTCAAGATTACGGTTCACCGACGCTCCCCATCCAACTTGACAGAGCTTGAGCAAATCTGCAAGGAAGAATGGGTGAAAATCCCCAAATCCAGATGTGCAAAGCTGATACAGACATACCCAAGAAGACTCAAAACTGTAATTGCTGCCAAAGGCGCTTCTACAAAGTATTGACTCAGGGGGGTGAATACTTAAGTAAACAAGATATTTCAGTTGTTAATGTTTCATAAATTTTTGTTACATAATAAAAATATTTTTGCCCCTTTAAATTGTTGAGTATGCTGTGTGAATCAAGGGGGAAAAAATAATTTCAATGCATTACAAATTCTGGTAGTAACACAACAAAATGTGACAAAATCCAAGGGGTGTGAATACTTTCTGAAGGCACTGAAGTATAAAGGGCTCTTTACAAGGTAATTGCAAACAGTCCTGAAACATATCCTGTATTAGCAATCAAATGAAGTACAAACTTCCCTTAACAGTTAAGATGACGCAGAAAAGAACAACGTTATATCACTTTCAGTGTGGGTTTAGTTTGGGGAGGGATGTCCACACTGGTGCACAACCGCAATCCCGAAAGAGAAAGGGAGTTGTTTTCCTATCTCCTTCATATAACAGCAGAGATATGAAAGGCATTCTTTGGACATCAGATATCCCAGAGGTTCTTAGGTTTGTCTCAATAGATAAAACACCTCTAACAAGACTGCATCAGCTTCCTCTGTTGTTCTTCCTATATTCTGTTTCATTTCAAACACTCCTGGTTTGGAAAGCCTTCACTTCTATAATGATGAACCTGTCTTTCTTTCCACTGCTCAACACTTGCACTCTTTTTGCCCTTTGCAAGTTGTGCACCGCATGAGGCTTAACTCTGAAGAAATAAGAAAGGGTGAAATCTGCCTTGTCTGGGAAAGAAAAATAACCTTAAATCTAAATGTGGCTTCATTGCATTGATCGGAGTTTTGTCTGTGAATGTCAATACTTTTTCCAGTTAGCAGTGGCCTGGATTTTAGACCCACTTCTACTGTCTTCAAAGGATTGAATCATGAATTCACAGCAAAGCAGTCTGTGATTTGCTTGTTATATTCAAGGAAATATATTTGAGAAGCCAGGTAAGGGGGTTCTCTTTAGCACAGTATCCAGTGAGAACTGGCTTTGCTGTCAAAACCAGAACCAGAATGTTTAGCTGAGCTCGAGAAGTTGAACAAAAAAGGAGGAAGTAAGCAACGGTCTTTGATTTAATATGCCAATATAAAATAAAATAAAATATAACTGAAGTGAATGCTTTGGTTTGATTTAACAATGCTGTGAGGTACAAATCTCATTCTGAGCATCTGCAAAGGCCTCCTTAAATTCTATACTGTAGCTCCACAGTGGGAAACAATGAGGTCATAGCAATAATAAACTAAGTTATCTACTGTGTGTTTCCCTGGATGGGACTGCAAGTTGATTATACTTTTATAACTTATTATAAAATGGCAGGGTAAAATCATTTAATCTGATTGGCTCTTACTTATGTATGAAATATGGTTTATACACGGCTAAAAAAAAAGGACTGCAAAGAGTCTGGAACCCAGATCAATGGGCATTTGGAACACAGGCATTTTAGTTAGCCCCCTAAAGCCAGAATTGATCTTCCACCACAAACATGGCTGCCACCTTTACACTGTAAAAAAAACTTGATGTGGGCCCTAAAAATAAAACTACCTTAAATAAAAAATTAAACAAATTAACTGTTTCCCTGATTATCACACTCTCCTTACATACCGAAACAAATTATAAATAATAAGTATTGTTTATATGTAACCTCCCTACAAATGGGGGTTCCCAAAAAGTCTTCCTTGAGCTTGCCTAAATAATCACTGCCAGGCTGGTGTCCTGCGTTTTAGCAGTTTAAATGTGATTACCAGAGCCTGGATAGCCTCTGTGTACTGTCTCTTTAAGAGCTGCCTAATTGTAGCTTAAGCAATCTGAGAGGGAGCTCTGTTGAAAGATGTAACCATTTACTGAAAATCATTTAGAGTGATAATGATAATGTAGTTTGTCTAACCTGCTTTCTTTGTAGCAAGGAATATTTTGTTTGTCTCACACTGTCTTGGTCCTGGACTGCAAATTGGACCAAACAGTACCGGTGGGACCTAAAATGTAGCCGGACTACAGGAGCTGTCTGAATTCAAAATCTGTAGGAACTGTAGTTTGGAGTTTTTTTGCGCCTTTTTTACAACTGAAGGGGGAGCTCTTGCTTTGATTGATAGCCAAATCAGCCAACCAATTTTTTTGGATCTTGGGGAAATCCCAGGCTGCTTGCAGTTTTCAGTTAGATCTAAGCTGGAAGCTGAACAAGAAGGAACTGAAGTGATTCTGAACAGCAATCCTGAGTGGATTTGCATGGGAGAACTCTGAAAAGGCTAAGTTTTTGGCCTGCATGTCGGTGTGCTGCTCCTGAGAGGGAGAGAAGAGAATTATTTTGGACTAAATCCAAGTCTGTGTGACTAAAGTAAGCTACTGAAGTGGGCCAGGCTCAACCTGAAGAAGACTGAAGATTTTGCTGAATGCGATCGACCTGTCAGGAGTTCCAGCTACCCCTAAGCTCCTGGTGTATGCAGATACTTTGCTATTGTGACCGGGGAGCGCTTTGTCTGGTACAGTAGAATTCCCTTACATGTGAATGTGCTATGAGCTGCTAGTGGGTCGTAAGTTAGTCCCCCACTGTGTGAACTGTGTTCTGCTTGCTGGAAGCTGTATCTAGCCCAAAACGGACTGCCTCCGAATTTGTCCCCATGCGTTTTGGGCCTTGTCCGACTGGCCCAGCCAGACTACCCACTGCACAAAGAAGCCATCAACAAGAGACCTGCCTGGGGATCAGCCTCCTGCTCCATGCTTGAACAGGAACGACGCCTCTGTGACTCATGTGGACCCTGCTTCTCCTGGCATTCCAGATCAACCACCTGCAGTCTCGATTTTCATCCAGCCTGTGTCCAGTCTTGGGTATCGTGAGTAAATACCAGGGTAGCTCCCTGCAACAACAGCTTAATCTGAGTGTGTCATCTGATTGTCTTGTTGTTTTGTTTCACTTACGAACTGAGCCCTCTGGCTCCGGATTACAAATACTGTGTACTGTGCATGTTGTGTTTTCCATCACAGGGCCCCAACCAGCTGCAACCCCAGGCATCGGTCCTGGCTAGCCCATCTCTTCTCCACCTGGGTACCCAGAGGTGGACTGTGTGGGTGGGACTCAAAGCGCATGCATAACTGCTTGACTGATATAACCTTTAAGCTAATTAACTTGATTTTGCCCCTCCCTTGTTCAAGTCCCCTGAATAAATCAGATCTAACTTTTTCTGCATGTAATCTGACTGTGGTTCCAGTTTGTGCTCAGAGTATTGTACCGTTGCTATTTGCTGTGCATAACCTTGTTTTACAGGGGGGTCCCCAGGCTCGAGCCAGAGGAACCAGCCCTGGTGGTAAGTGCAAACAGTGTGGGTACTTGTGTGGTGTACCAGGGGTATTGTGAAAGTGATTACTGTACAGTGTTCAGGCCACCAGATGGGAAAGAGGGGGTTACAGTGTCCCAGAGGGCTGTGCCCAGGTTAGCTTAACCACTACCAACCCTGATCTCCGGGTGGATGCACCCGTTTCAGAACTCAGGTCCCTTAACCCGCTACTAGCCAAGCAGGCAGGGGTAGTAGCCCTTGGAATAGTGCCACCTAGGGGTTACATATAGTTTTCACTACAACTGTTTTTTTGCTGACAGTGAAAAATCCCCCTTCTATCTTTACCTGCTCATCAGGAAACTGTCTTCTTCTTGCCCTGACAGTGAGATAATTGAGTCTCTGGCTGTAACAACGACCTTTGTTGTCTCTGTGCACAGAGTGTTAGGAAAGAAACACTCTGCCAGTGGAACTGAGCAGAATTTTGAATCCATGTATTCCATGGTAAACATTCTATGACAAACATTCCATATCTTGAATGTGGGAAAAAAAAACAGGAAGAAGAAAGCAGGCAATAATACAATGACATCATCATCAAGGACATCATTTGTAGTGATTGGAAGGACTATTTTATCATAAATGCACACAAGTAAATCTATTGTTTCTACAGATAAACATGCTTTTCCCAACTATAAAAAGTTTTTTTAAAAAAGAAGCCCATTTTATAAGCACAATAAGACACTCTGGGATGTGCATGGAACACATTTTACCGCATGGCTAGTGGCTAAAGTCACTCGACCTTCAATCTCGTGCCTTATTACGCCCCTGGCCGTGTGGTAAAATGTGTTCCATGCATACCCCATCATGCCTTATTGCTTACATGTGCACTGGCCCAGAAACAAACACACACACACACACACACACACACACACACAAGTATGCCCACACAGCGAAAAACCTGCAGTCATTGTTTTCGTTACTTTGGGACTGAATTAAGCAAAAAAAAAAAAAACAACAACAACAACAACAAAAAAACACTACACATATGGCAGGTCTGGGTGCCAAAAGACGTTCTAAGGGGGGGATGTCTGTGCCCTCACAATGGAAAGGCCATGAAATGACATCTCATTTTAGTCAGCAAAGAGTCACAGAAATGATCCTCAACAACTTAGCAACCTCCAGAGAGGTAAGGTCAGTGCTGAACTGCTCACTCTGAATTCTGCACAACTTTTTTGACTGGGTATTATGTAAGGAATGGCAAACAATAGAGTTTGGGATAAAGACTTCATTTACACAGAGAATAATGGATAGGATGGGGTGCTGTACATTATGAGTTTGTTTTTGCACACTAGAGATGTGTCATACTGCATAAACCATGTGTGTGAAGCATCAGTGGCTTCTGATGGTACTGCACACCAAGGGTGCATAAAAAACCAAACAACCCATATTTTACATAGAAACATAGACAGTCACAGCAGAAAAAGACCAGAGGTCTATCCAGCCTACCCAAGTTCCCCATAATCCCTGGAACCTACTGTTCCTCCAGGGTACTAACCCTCCCCATCCTCTCTCTAGTCTCCTCCTTGGTCCTGTCACCCCCGGTAACCGCTATTCCCTTTATTATGTCCCAGCCCTGCTTGAATCCACCGACTGTTTTGCACCCACCACCTCAGCCAAGAGACTGTTCCAAGGTTCCACCACCCTTTCCATAAAGTAGTACTTCCTCACATCCCTCCTAATCCTACCTCCTATTAATTTCCATTCAAGTTCACGTGACTGTGAATTGTTATCCAGGCTAAATAGTTCCCCACGGTTCACTTTAATTCCTTTAAGGAACTTGAAGGGCTCTATCATATCGCCCCTCCCTTCCGGTCTCCAGTGAGTACATTTATTTATTCATTAAATTTTGGTGACCGGGTGAGCCCACTGAGCCCCGGAGGTTCCTTTTTCAGGGGTGACCCAGGTGTTACATAATGCAAGAGACCAATACAACATTAGTTTGAGTTACAGCAACACAGTTAAGATGGCAGAGCTGATGCATAACAGTACACAAAGAATAGAGTAGATTGAGCAACAGTGAGTTACAGGAATCACAACTACACAGTTAATATTTAGTGCCCTGAGGCACTCCTCACAGGATCTGCCCTGCTGGCCCTGAATTATTTATTTATTTATTTATTTTATTTAGTGATTCGGGAAAAGACCTTTGAGCGCAAGCTCTTTTACAAAGGTGCCACGTCATAGATTATGAAACAAAGTACAATAGGAGAAAGAAAAGGTACATCACAATGAATGATATAACTTGGATTCAGAACTTACAGAACAACTCAAAACATAGGTACCAGTTAAAATAACAAGAAAAACATCTTATGAGGGTGGAGGGGGGAATAAGCAGCCACAAAGTGCCTTGTCAGTAGTTCAGAGGGACAGGGATAGCTGGCCATGGAGTGAAGAAAGGAGGTACGAGAGAGAGAGGTAGGTACTGTGGTGGAGGTGAAGGGTGGGGGAAGAAGGGCCATAAGGTACAGGTAGAAATGGGGGGGGGATGAGTGGAGGCTGAGTGGCGAAGACATGCTAGAGTAAATGGTGAGGTGTTTATTTGTTTTTACTTATTTAGATCTAGGATTACAAATATCTTTGAGCCAAAGGCTCTTTTACAAAGGTTCCACGTCAGATACAGTACAATGCATTTCAGATACAGTACAATACAGAAACAGGAAATAAAATAAAACATTCTAGGCAAACAGTGAAACAGATGAATTACATGTAGTTCCAAGTGGGCACATTCTAGAAAACCAAACAGAGTCAAAAAAGAAGAGCAGTGGAGGCCATAAGGGACAGAATGAGGGGGGATATGTAAAGGAAGTAGCAGCCAGAGGCATTGCCAATCATCATACGAAGAAGTGCTAGTGGTGGAAGGGGGGGGTGGAGCAGTAGAGGGAGGAGCCAGGGGGTAGTGGGGAGAAGAGGGAAGATAAGTGCTAAGAACGGTAGGCTTGGACTAGACTAGGTTAAATGTAAGTAGGGCTGAATTAGATGAAGCAGTCACAAGAACTTGAGGCAGTGTGATGACAGCGAAGCCTAGATTTGAACATGCCAAGCCTGGGAATGGAGATGTCTGAACTGAGACCATTCAGCCAGCTGGGTCCCTTGAGAACAAAAAACCTTTGTCCCTGTGTGGTGCAACAGCGAGGAACCTGCAGAAGCTGAGATTCAGATCCCCTGGTGTTGTGAGGATTCAAGCTTGGGCGTAGAAGAGCTTGGACTCCAGGAGGAGCAAAGCCCATGGTTATTTTCTTAGCCATAGTGCAGGATAGATACCTAATGCGGTTGGAGAGTTGAAGCCATCTGGACTGAGCATAAAAGTCACGTGTGTGTGAAACGGTGGGCACCAGAGATGAGCTGACAGGCCTTATTGAGGGCTGACAATATGCGTCTGAGAGCAGTTGCCAAAGCAGAGCTATAGATGATCGGGGTGTGAGGGGGCATTGTCAGGCAGCCTGCATTAGTAAGGACTGTTAGGGAAACTCAAGGGACTGGGAGTTGGGGGGGGGGAGGAAGGTGAGGTGGCGGGTGCTGAAGAAGCATGACACAAACTGATTGTTGAGGCAAGTCATAAGAAGGGACAGAGGGAGGGGGTACCTGAGCCCTGCCTAGTGCTTGCTGGAGGGGCAGAGGGAGCAGGTGTGGCTGGACTTAGGGGCAGGTGCATTTAGAAAGTGTTATTAGATGCTGTTTGAGGTCAGTTTTGAATTGGGCCAGACAACTGATGGCCAAGAGGTGCCGGGGGAGTTCGTTCATCTGCAGGGGGGCCCAAAGGCACGTTGCCCAAGTGAGGTGCGATGGAAGGGGATAGCCAAGGCCCCTCTAGTCCTCCCTCTGGTGACCTGTAATGAGTTGGCCGCCTTGATCAAATTGCCTACACAAGGTGGTGTTTTACCAATTAGAGCCTTCTTCCCTAGGATGCAAGTTTGGAATTTGGCCTGTTTCTTAATGATAGCCAATTTGCGCATTCTTACAGAGCACAGGTGTGAGTGCCATGTTCTGCATCCAGGGCGAGTCTGCAGACTTTGTTGTACACAGTCTGAACCCCTCTTGAGCGCTGAGTCCTTTGCCACCCCATAAACCATCAGTCCATAGTCAACAGTAGCTATAATGGAACTGTGGACTGAGAGGTGGAGGGCCCCTGGAGAGAGATATTGCCTGTGCCTGTTCAGGACACCAATCTTGGTATTGACTGTCTTGACCAGAGAGTCAATATGGTGCACAAACATGAGGGTATCATCTATTATGACCCCCAGATACTTGAACAAGTGGACTTGTTCCAGCGGCTCACTGCATGAGTTGGAGATGATGAGGCGATGGTGCTTATTTTTGTTGTGGGGGCTGGACATAAGCTTGGCTTGATCTTCTTGTAGTTTAGTAGCCCCTTATCAATACAGAACCAGTCCTCGAGTTTGGAGAAGGAGTTCTGCAGCTCAGACTGTAAGGCAGCCTGAGATGTGCTGCTGCTCAGGAGTACAGCATCGTCTGCATATAGTACGAGTTTGGTGTCACGGGCTGTGGGAAGGTCATTTAAGAAGAGGCTGAACAGTAGGGGCCCCAGTATTGATCCCTGGGGTACCCCTAATGATACCTCTCTTGCACTGGATACTGTTTGCCCAATTTTGACACATTGATTTTTCTGTATCAGATAGTCTTGGAACCAGCAAAGGGCATTGGGCACCACACCCATGTTTTGCAGTTGGGTCAGTAACAGGGGGTGGTTGACTGTATAGAAGGCTTTGGTGAGGTCAATAAAGACAGACCCCACCAGTCTGCCTTCATCCAGGGCCTTATGTGCATAGTTCATGTAGTCCAGCAGGGCAGTGGTGGTACTGTGATTTTGTCGAAACCATGTTGGTTGGGGCATAGTAAATTATTTTATTTATTTGCTTTTGTTAACCGGGTAAGCACACTAGACAGCCAAGTGCCTATTTTCAGGAGCGACCCAGGAGAGCTACAGGTAAAAACATCATACATAAACAATTGAGGAAGCATAAGGAATACACAGTAAAATAACAGGCAATGCAGTGCAGGCTCTAGAGCAAGGTAGGTATACATTGAACAGCTGAGGAACAGAGAAGGATACATAAGAAATATACAGGCAGTTTCAAGGCTAGCTCTAGGACAAGGTTGGTACGAAATTCATACATGTACAAATTGAGGAGACAAGAAACATAACTAAATTGACAGACAGTTCAGGGCTGACTCTAGGACAGGTGGCACGGTGCTTTAGTGTAGGATGGGACAGACAGGATACAAATTAGGTGGTGAACAACAGGAACAAGGTTAATGGTAAGTGCCTGCAAGGGGGAAGGGGAGTGCCGTAGGCAAGGTGGTAAGACCAGATATACATGGCCAGTTCCTGAAGGAGAAGTGCAAGAGGCGCTGAGGCCACTCCATCCAATCAGGTTGGGGGGTGGGGAGGGGCAGGGAGTAGGACTACGAGGAGCAGGAGCGGGGGGGGGAGGAAGGTTTCAGGAAGTTCCAGAGGGACTTATTGAGGTAGTTGATGAGTTGACCCGCCACAATCTTTTCCAGTGCTTGGACAGGGGGGGAGAGGATCAAGATGGGTCTGTAGTTGGCTACCAGAGACTTTTTGCCTCCTTTATGCACTGGTGTAACTAGGGCCTGCTTCCAAACAGCTGGGAATTGGGCAAGGGCCAGGGACTTTCTGTACAGCTTGGTAACGGGCACTATAAGAATGTCCAGGGTGAGGGATAGAAGTTTCATGTCTATCCTGTCACTGCCCAGTCTGGTCTTACCTAGTACTTTCTTGACCATAATTAGGGCCTCCTTCACCGTCACCCTTTTAAAGTAGGTCGGGTAAGAACACTCAGTGGATATGCTGTTGGAATGGTTCAAACCGGGCTGAAAATAGGCAGGTGGTAGCACTGGGGTAAGATCGGTAAAGGCCTTATTGAAGGCTTCTGCAATAGCTAGAGGGTCTGTACTGGGGGTGTGACTGATACTAAGCAGCTGAGGGTGCTTCTTGTCCTCCTTTCCAAGGATGCTTTTTGATGTTATCCCAGAATCTTTTCCCATCACCCCAAGAATTGCAAAGCTGGGCCTTATGAGGGTTGGCTTTGGTGAGCTGGATTAGCTTGGTGCAGCAGTTTCTGGCTGTTCTGTAACACTTGTAATCATGCTTGCTATCTGTGTTTCTGGCCTTCTCCCAGAATATATCCCTTTCTTTCAGGTGGGAAAGGAGTTCCCCATTAATCCAGCCATTTGCCTGCTCCCAAATTTTTCTTTTCATGAGCAGGGCATAGATGTCACAGATGGAGCTAAAGCCCTTAATGAAGTAACTGAGGGCCTGGTCAAGGGTAGACGCCAGGTCGACAGGAGTCCAGTCATGCAAGGCAAGGGCTGATTTGAGGGCTCCAAGTTTACCCTTCCTCAAAACCCTGCTTTCAATGAGGATGGGTGGGCTTTTGGTAAAATTTATTAGACCACAGGAAGGTGATTGGGGAGTGGTCACTGAGCATGTCCGCGAGAACCTTGATCTCAGAGATCCAAGATGGTGAGCTTGCTACTCTGTTACTCTCTGCTGCACTCTCTCCAACATATCCTTATCCTTTATAAGGTGAGGACTCCAGAACTCGGTGCAGTACTGTAGGTGAGGCCTCACTGGGGACTGTAGAGGGAAGTGTTACCCCTTTTCTTCTGTTATCAATACTCCTCCTCCTGATACATCCCAGCATCCTGTTAGCTTTGCTATAGGCCTTGTTACACTGACTTGATTGCTTAAGTGAATTGTTAATGATAACTCCCAGATCCCATTCCTCAGCTGTAGTACTAAGTGGTTCCACCCATTCAAGGCACCGGTGGCAGTGCGTCTGGTCATTAGGGTGCCACGTTTCCATGTCACCGTTCCCTCTTTTTGCATGGGCTATGTCCCGAACCCCCCATGTGATGGACTGCACCCCCACCCCACCCCTTTCTAAATATTCTAACTCTGAGGGCGGTGGACCTCGGGGAGAGGGCAGTGAATTCCATTATTTGGTGCCCAAATGATGGGCACACTACCGACAGTGCCCTGATGGCCGGAAGGGGTGCTAAGTCTCTTTCTCCCATCCAGTACTCTGCCTTGGGGTTGTTTTTTTCCTAGGTGCATTACTTTGCACTTTTTAGCATTGAATTTTAACTGCCAGACCTCTGACCACCCCTTTAGCTTTTGTAGGTCTCTCTGCATTTCTCTTATTCCCTCGTCACTATCCACCCTCCCACATAGCTTTGTGTCATCAGCGAAGAGACACAACCTGCCCTGGATTCCTTCTCCAATGTCAATAATGAACATGTTGAAGAGAACTGAACCCAGGACCAATCCCTGTGGAACCCCGCTCATAACCTCCCTCTCCTCTGATTTAACTCCATTGACCGCCACCCTCTGCTGCCTCCCCTCTAGCCAATTACCCACCCAGATCACTCTTGGCTTAGCTGCACCCAGGTCTTCCATCTTCTTGAGCAATCATTTGTGAGGTACCAAGTCAAAAGCCTTGATGAAGTCAAAGTAGGGAAGATCCACAGCATGGCCCTTGTCTAATTCCTTTGTCAACCAGTCAAAGAAAAATGGAAATTACATACCTACCGTAATTCTTGATCTTCTTGGACTAAGTCTGCACCACTCATTCACACTAATGGGAGTACCCCGGAGGCACTAGGACCCAGTGGGAGCCAAACTTTTTCAGGAGGGCCAGCATCGAGGTGGAGCCGCGAGGGAGTGGCACCACGAGCTAGGCTTGCACGGTATAGACTACCTCGGTGTCGACCCTCCAATCGCCTCAGTACCTTTTTTCGAGGAGGTGCAGCATAACTAAACTAGAGAGGCCTAACCTAAATAATGGACTTAAGACAGTCCGAATGACCTGTGCAAGAAGGATCAAAGAACAAAGTCTTCACAGCCCCAAAGACTGAAGGAGTGAGGACCATAAACAGAGAAGTGAGCTCGGGGGATGGTGGGCGGACGTGTGAATGAGTGGTGGAGACTTCGTCCAAAAAGATCAAGAATTATGGTAGGTACGTAATTTCCATATCTTCCTGGACATAAAGTCTCCACCACTCATTCACACTAATGGGAGAGTACCGAGCTAAAATAATGCCCCGAGACGTGCAGCAGGAAGAGAGGAGCTCACTTAGGACAGAAGTCCATTAAGAATTGTCCTGGCAAAAGGCTGATGCTGTCTGGCATGGACATCTAAGGCATAGTGCTTGACGAAAGTGTTCATGGAGCTCCAGGTGGCTGCATTGCAAATGTCTGCAGTGGGAATATTATGAATTTCCACCAGAGATGCCGCAACTGCTCAGGTAGAGTGAGCGTACACTCTGCCTTCCAGCTTGACCAGTACCATGGAATAGCAGTGGCGAAGGCATGCCACTAACCATGCTGAAATGCATCTGATAGCAACAGGTTGACCAAGCCAGATCGTGCTGAGGGAGACAAACAGTTGTTGAGCCTTACAGATCTCTTTTGTCCTGTCCAGGTAGAACCGCAAAGCTCTCTTTACATCCAAAGAATGAAGGGTATGCTCTCCCTCATTCTGGAAATTTGCAGAGTAGGTAGGAAGGACTAAAGGTTGATTCAAATGAAATTCCGAGACAACCTTAGGAAGGAACTTAGAATGAGTCCTAAGAACCACCTTGTCCTTGTGAAATACAGTGTATGGAGGGTCTGTGACCAAAGCGCGTATTTCTGATACTCTATGGGCGGAAGTAATGGCCACCAGCAAGGCCATCTTCCAAGTTAGAAATCTCAACTCACAAGTGGCTAGAGACTCGAAAGGTTTACGAGTGAGCATGTCTAACATGAGGTTAATGTCCCAGGCTGCAACTGGACGTCTAATGGGCGGTCTGGTATGCAGAATGCCCTTAAGAAACCGTTTAACTACAGGTAACTGAGCCAAGGACATAGAAAGTACAGGCTCATGGTATGCGTAAATTGTGCAAAGATGAACTTTGACTGTAGAGTACTGTAAACCTGTGTTAGAGAGGTCTAAGAGATACTCCAGGGCTTTACTCGGTGGGTATGAAAAGGGATTCCAAGATGATTTTGCACACCAGATAGAGAAACGCTTCCACTTAGCTGTGTACGTTTTTCAAGTAGCAGGTTTGTGTGCAGCTAGGAGAATATCTGAAACTCTATGACAAACATTAAACCTGTTCACCGCTATCTCCTCAGGAGCCAGGCACTGAGGTGAAGAGACCGCAGGTTGGGATGAACTATAGGGCCCTGAGTCAGAAGGTTCATCTGGAGTGGAAGCGGTTTCAGGTAGGTTTCCTATAGCCTGTTAATTAAAGGAAACCAGATCTGGGGAGGCCAAAATGGGTCAATGAAAATCAGTCTGCCTCCCCGTGCCTCCAATTTGAGCAGCACTCTCTGAATTAGGAGAAGAGGAGGAAATGCGTACAGAAAGCGTTTTGTCCACCGCAGCCTGAATGCATCCTGACAAAAAATGCCAAGTCCTGGATTTCTGTCTGGAGCAAAAGAGAGGCAGTTTTGCATTGAGTGGGGATGCAAAAAGGTCCAGGTCTGGAGTTCCCCATTCTTTGAAGAGTGACTGAATGATGGTTAAATCGAGAGACCACTCGCGAGGATCTGTCTCTGTTATGCTGAGATGGACTGCCAGTTCGTTTTGTACTCCTGGCAGGTAGACCACCTGAATCAGAGCCTTGTGCTCCAGGTACCATTCCCACACTCTCATAGCTTTCCTGCATAATGGGTAAGAGTGTGCACCACCCTACTTGTTGATGTAATACATCACTGCCTTGTTGTCCATTTGAAGAAGAATGGTCTTGTGACAGAGTATGTCCTTCAAAGCTCGGACTGCATAGAGGATGGCCCTCATTTCCAGAATGTTTATGTGAAGTTGAGATGCATCCTGGGTCCACGTGCCCTGGGTGTGGGAGATCCTGGCAGTGAACTCCCCGGCCCAGTAAGGACGCATCCATGGTAATGGAGATCTGGAGATCTAGAGGGGCAAAGGGATATCCTTCCAGAGGGTTGTCCTCCTGAAACCAGCAAGTGAGTGACCATTTCAATGGTTCTGTCTCCTTGATGTTAAAGGACTGAGGGTGAGTGGTTGGTGACCACTGAGTGCTGAGCATCCCCTGAGAGGTTCTCATGTGGAGACAAGCCAGAGGTACAGTGAACACTGAGGATGCCATCAGACCCAGCATCTGCTGCATTGAAAGAGCTCGAACTGAGCTGTTCTCTCTCTCTGATGATGAAGGCCATCTGAAGGATACTGCTCCTTCTGACTTCCAGAAGGAAGGCTTTTGCGCAGGAGGTGTCCAGAAGGGCTCCTATGAAGAAAAGCTTCTGGGAGGTCTGCAGCTGTGACTTTTTCAGGTTGAGCAGAACTCCCATGGACGTGTGGAAGTCTGAGGCTGAAGCCACGGCCTCCAGAGTCTCTTGTCTGGAGGGGCTTGCGAGAAGCCAGTTGTCCAGATATGGGAATACTTGGATTCCAATTTTCCTTAGATGCACTGCGAGAACTGCACCTCATTTTGTAAAGACTCGAAGCACCGAGGATAGCCCAAAGGGCAGGACTCTGTATTGGTAGTGCTGACCCAATGCCACACACCTTAGGTACTTGTGGTGCTTTGGGTGTATGAGAATGTGTTGGTAGGAGTCCTGAATGTCCAGGAAGGCTAGCCAATCGTGTTGGCGAATCAAAGATAATAGGGTACCAAGTGATATCTTCTTGAACTTTTCCTTGTAGAGGAACTTGTTTAACTTTCTGAGGTCGAGAACAGGGTGCATACCGCCCGTTTTCTTTGGAACCAGAAAGTAGTAGGAGTAGAAACCTGTGTTTTGCTGATCCAGCAGGACTACTTCTACTGCCCTGTTGTTCAGAAGGCCTTGCACCTCGGAAGCACGAAGGCCTGACTGACAGCTTGGGCTGCCACTTGGGAGGATGATCCGAAGGGGTTTCTGACAGGTTGAGAGAGTACCCCTCACGGACTATCCTTAGGACCCATTTGTCTGATGTTATTGACTTCCACTGGTCGTAGAAATGAGTCAGATGTCCTCCTACTGCCGAGGAAGAGTCCCCCTCGGACAGCTGAGGTGGGACCTGGGCCGGAAACTCAGAGAGTGGCACTGGGCGCTTTTGGGCCCTGTGCCTTTTGCTACATTTTCTTCTGCAGCTGAGAGGTTTGGTTTCTGTTAAAACCTCCTCTGCTTTTGCCATGAAAGCACTGACAGTTATGAAACTGATACTTATTCCCGCCTCCTCGAGAGGCAGCAGGAGGGGGTCTAGCTGTGCTAATAGCTGACCTAGTTTTCTGAGTGGCCTCTAGTGCTTGCTCCACTTGAGGTCCAAACAGATACATACCATCGAAAGGTAAGGCCATGACCGTTTGTTGGGCATCATTCATGAAGCCCGAAGTGCTCAACCAAGAATGGCGATGGGTGCAAATACCAGCCGCCGCTCTGGAGGCAGTATCGAAAGCGTCCATGGCAGCTTTAATCTGTTGATTGCTGGACTCGATACCTCTAGTAATGGTCTGTAGTGGCTCTGAATTAACTTCTGATTTGGGTAGAGCTTCTACTGTTGCTTTGAGCAAATGCCAGAGTACATACTCGTATTGAGAAAAATAACCCTGGTAACTAGCAATGTGCATGCCCAGGGTTGAAGCAGCAAAGACTCGCTTACCCAAGATGTCAATCTTACGAGATTCTTTGTTTATAGATGAGCTGTGGATTCCTGAGGAAGGACAGCCTTGTCATTCTCTGCCAGGACCACTAAAGCATCAGCAAAGGCTTGAGAGGGCAGGATGGGACGATCCTTAGGAGGAGCATATTTTCTATCTATGGACTTTGCCACAGAGGGAATGAGGGCTAGGTTCCTCCACACCATCTGGGAAAAGGTCTCGAAAGAGGGCTGCACCGAAGGGGTTAAATCCGTAGGGATTTCCGGAACATGCAGATATTGGAGACGTAAAAGCTTCCCAGGATCGATTTCCGTGGTCTGAAGAGAAAGGGTATAATTTAAATTCTCGAGCACAGACTTAAAGGAAAGGTCTTTGACCACAGGCTCTGCAGAAGGATTGATCCCGGCCCCTAAGATGGCTCGACATCAAAATCATCACCTAGCCGAAGATCAGGATCAGGCTTAATATCTCTTGACAGTCCAGGAGGGACCGTATAGACAGGAAAGGGGTGAAAACCAGGAGGAAGAGAAGGAGAAGGCAGAATCGGAGTCAAAAACCTCTGAAATTTAAGTGGTGCCACCGACACCCCCAGCGCCACCATGGGGATGGCGCAGAGTACAGAGGTGGCTCCAACACAGAGAGCGGCACCAAACGCTGCGCCGAGCACAATGCTGACATCACACCCGGCACCAGAAACGACACTGGAAGTGGATGCAACACTGCACTGGACACCGACACCACATGCAGTGCCGCGAGCAAACTCGGCATTGAAGAAGCCTGCTCCAATCGCGGCGCCAGGAAGGTTGGCACTGCAGACTGTGGCACCACAACAGAAGTCTGCAAACTGTGATTTGAAGGTAAAGGAGGAAAATTAGCAGGAGATAAAGGCATCGATGTGGACCCCTGCACCACAGTCATGTGAGGGGGATAGACACTGGAACGCAGAGTAGATGGCACCAAAGGAGGTGTCGCATGACTCGGCAGTCTCAACCACCCCACCTGCTGATCTGACACTGACAGACTCGAAGGCTCTGGTGATGGACTAGCCAGTTCAGGCAGTCGGGTCAACCTCTGTGCCCACTGTTCCATAAGAGCAGCCCAATGGTGAAACTGCTCACCAGAGAACCCTTCAGCAGGTGGGGAGGGACTCCACTGTCGAAGATGCCGGTCATCAGAGACAGAAGCCAGAGGAGACTCCGAAAGAGGCAGAGACTGGCTCCTGGCCCTGACAACTGACCATCTACGTGTAGACGTACCAGAGTGATGCTGTCTCTTTTTCGACCAGTGGGCCGAAGAAGAACTTGAGGATGAACGGTGCAGAGAATGGGACCGTTTCTTTTAGTGTTTCCGGGGAGACCTCCCCTCTGCCCAATCACTGGACCATCTGTTGTCAGACCCCCCTCCAGAGAGGACGGCGGACCAGACTTAGCCCAGCAGACTGAACAGCTTTCATGCGAAGTCTCCCTACAATCACCTGCCCCACTCATAGTCGACTCCATCAAGGGAGGGCTGAAGACTTCTTTCTTGTAGAATAATAAAAATATACTTTTAAAATATGAATCGGTACTTTCGTGAAATCTTACAAAACAATAAAACTGAAAACTGGCTGCTAGTTGAAGTTTTGACTCCCGGTGGGTGAGCAACATCGTCACTGAAGCGCACTCGACAGCAGGAAAAAAATGAACTGAGGTGATTGGTGGGTTGACACCGAGGTAGTCTATACCGCGTGAGCCTAGATCATGGTGCCACTCCCTCCCGGCTCCACCTCGGCACCAGCCCGCCTGAAAAAATTTGTCTCCCGCTGCGTCCTAGCACCTCCAGCATACTCCCATTAGTGTGAATGAGTGGTAGAGACTTTATGACCAGGAAGCTCTATCAGGTTAGTCTAACGAGGCCTTCTTGCCACATAACTGTGCTGTTTACTGTCTTGGAGACTGTTGCTCTCCAGGTAGTCTATGAGATCCTCTACTACTTTATTTTATGTACTCTACTTTATATTTTATATATTCTACTTTATTTTATATAATTGCTGACTTATTTAGGGCTGTGTGGTAAAAAAAAAAATTTTGTTATCCATTCTGTGGCATTTCATTTCTGTGAGTCAGAGACAGCGGTGGCTTTCACATTCAGTTTGACTGGCTGACATCCGTGATGTAATAAGTGTCTGGTTATTACTGAATGGAACTCAGCTATTATGGCATTCAAAGATGGTGTCAGTCCAGTCAGAAAATGGGTTCACCAGTAATTATTATAAAATTGGTGAATCCCATTATCACACTGTTTTTGAGCCCTTTCTAAGGTCACTGGCAAAAGTCGTAATACAGTAGAAGCCATTTAATCAGGACATGGATAATCAGGACGTTCGCTTTATTGGGACATCCTGCTAGGCACTGATTAAGTGGCTGTTTATTTCAGTGCTGTCCTCATCCATTTAATAGGGATGAGGATGCCGGACTACTGGGATGATTCTGCTCCACTCAACCCTATTCACAGTCATTCAGTACATTAAGTGCTAAGTGTGCAATCAGCAACCTTCTCACACTTCCTGCTTTTGTTAACAAGCCACTCCTGACCCCCCCCCCCACCACATTCTTGCTCCAGCTCCATAAAACAGACCACGATTCTTCAGATCCCAGCCCCCATGCTCCGGTCACGTTTCTGCTTCAAGCCACATATCTGCCGTATTTTCAAGATGCATTACGATTACATGTACTGCCCAATTCAGTTTAGTTGTGCTTACTCCCCAACCTACCAGGGTATACCACCCAATTCAGTTTAACTGTGCTTACCCCCTCCACCTATCATGGCATACCACCCGATTCAGTTTAGGTGTGCTTACCGCGCCCCGCCCCGCCAACAACACTTGCAACAGGATCCACTAGAGTGGCTGACAGATGATGGCTCACCTTGCTAACAAGATCAGGAAGTAAATCAGAGCTAAGCAGGCTCACAATGCAAACATGGTTTTAGGCAGGAAGAGTCATACAGAACCACGACCAGCATTCAAAGCAACATTTTAAAATGATTGTACAATAAATTTAAGACAACATTTTTGTTTCAATTACTCATGTTTAAAACTTAATAAAAAAACATTAAAAACAGTGCACTGATGACAATTAACAGCTGGCATCTATCAGACTGGTATATACATAATGAATTAGATTGAAAAAGCTGCCTAATTGGGATGAAAAACCTGCCACCAGGCCATCCCAATTAAGTGGCTTCTACTGTAATGGGTTATTACGGCTTTTGATAGCTTACTTTTGTCTGTTGCAAGTCAGCAGTGGGAAGTTGCATTGTGAGCCCCATGACAGAGTTTAAGAATCTACTGCTTGCCGTTGTGGTGACAGGGATATGGACTAAAACCGATGATAAAAAAAGATAAAAATTATCGCAGTTATGTAACCTTTGAATGTTGTAAGTGCAAACAGCACAGCCATTTACTGACTTTTGAGCTGGGGCACTGAACTGGAGAAAAAGCAAAGTCTGTAAGGACTCATATGTAAAAAAAAACAAAAAAACATACTAGTAATTATAAAAAATAAAGCTTAGACAGAAGTGTGTTTACAATGTTTTTTTACACACCTGAGGTGAGTGATGATCTCATAAACCTCTTGAGCTTCACTCTCAAGGTTTATGGTGCATCACTCACCTCAGGTGAGTACAAAAACATCATAACACAAATCTGACTGTCTGGTCTGGTGGCGCTGAGGGTTGAGGCACTGGACGCCACTCCTTGCACCACACCGGCGACCCGGGTTCGGGAATGAACTCAGGTCGTCGGGAGTCTGACGGGGGGAGGATAGAGCATCCCAGGGACTGCTCTCCTCCTCCTCCAGGGAGGTTGGGGAGGGACACCCGTGCATATGCTGGCTCCTAGAGGTGGCTGGGGGCTAGGGTGAGTTGTGGAGCAAGAAAGGGTCGGCACAGCAGACGTCCGATGAGTGGTGCACAGGAGCACGTACTTCTGTGTCACTGGCGTCATTGCATGCCCATGCTGTGAGGGGGACTTGAGGATTAAAAATCTGCTGAATCTTCTGGTGTATGAGGGTCGGGCCGTGGCATTGCACTGATCGCTCCTAGGAGCTCTCTCTGGCCTTGACCCCTTGGCCTTCAGCGACTGGGGACTGCAATGTGGCCTAGAGAGAGGGTGAAGGTGAGAAGATGGTAGCTCAGCATGGTGTCTGATGCAGAAGCCACCAACTACCTGGGTCCAGTCCTTTTTAATATCTTTATAAGTGACATTGCAGAGGGACTGGAAGGAAAAGTATGCCTCTTTGCAGATGACACAAAGATCTGCAACAGGGTTGATACACAAGGAGGCGTGGAAAGGATGAGAAGGGACTTGGCAAGGTTGGAGGAATGGTCAAACGTATGGCAGCTAGGATTCAATGCAAAGAAGTGCAAAATAATGCACCTGGGAAACAAGAACCCAGGGAAAGATTACACAATGGGGGGGGGAGGTAGTAACAACAACAAAAAAGGAAAGGGACCTGGGGGTAATCATATCAGATGACCTTAAGGTTAGCAAGCAATGTGAGAAGGCAGTAGGGAGGGCTGGGGGTATACTTTGATGCACAGGGAGAGGCATCACCAGCAGAAAACATGAAGTTGTTATCCCTCTGTACAGACAGTTGGTGAGACCCCATCTGGAGTACTGCATCCAGTTCTGGAGACCCCATCTCCTCAAGGACATAGACAGGATAGAGGCAGTCCAGAGGAGGGCAACTAAAATGGTGCAGGGTCTGCAAGAGAAGCTGTATGAGGAGAGACTAAAGGAGCTTAATATGTATACCCCTGAAGAAAGAAGGGAGAGGGGGGACATGATAGAAACTTTTAAGTACCTCAGTGGAATCAACAAAGTCCAAGAGGGTAGCATCTTTCAGAAAAAGAGACGTGCAAGAACAAGGGGACACAATTTAAAGATAGAGGTGGGGTGGTTCTGGGGCAACGTGAGGAAGTATTTTTTCACAGAGAGGGTAGTGGATGCATGGAACAGCCTTCCTGAGGAGGTTGTGGGGTCTAAAACTGTGGAAGATTTCAAGAATGCATGGAACAGACATAAGGCAATTCTTGTAGGGGGGTAGGAAGAAATAGGATGTTGGTTAACTAGGATCTGCGGCCTATCCTGTAGGTAGGGAAATGAGCAGACCAGGTGGGCCAAGCGGTCCTTATCTGACGTCAAAGTCTATGTTTCTATGTAACTGAAGACCTGATACGGGGCACCATAGGAACACCCCAGCTGAGGAGGTAAGGCTAAAAGAAATAAACAAAAAATAAATAAATAACACACAGCTGACTATGCATTATTCTCTATACTATGGTTATCTACTATATTCTTATTATAAGTGAAACTTCTCTTAACTGCTTGTATGTTCAACCATTTGGTTATGTGTACTTTTTACCATGATAAAATCTGAAATGTGAATCTGAAACTCTAACTTACGCACACTTCGTCTGATTGGGTATTATGTAAGGAATAACAAACAACAGAGTCTGGGTTAAAGGAGAACTGCTTGCAAGCCTGTATTTTCTGCAGATACAGTGTTTCAAATACTGGGTCAAATTCAGATATTGATTCCTGTTCACTGGCCTTTTAGCAAATTCAACAAGTGATTCTAATTCACATAGTAGTGTTAGGGCTAGAGCTATGTAGAATTTTCAAATTCAGGTTCCGGCAGAATTTCAGAGTAATTCAGAAATTCCCCCTACCTCTGCAGTAGGGACATTCGGAATGTTGAGATTCCAATGGAATGGTATGGAATTATGTGGAATTTCAGAATATTTCGTGGACTTCCATCGATAGCGGAATTTCAACATTTTGCATGCAAACCGTTTTCCGTGGATAAATAATCCAGTTTACATGAACTGCAGACCTTTTTCCACAGTCTGAAGAACAATATTCTGCAAATCTGCAGTTTACTTGAGCTGTAGAAATGTATTCCACAGTTAACACAAAATGTTTTTCAGAATTCTGTGGAATTTGGAACAAAATTCCAAAAAAGCATTTTGGAGTGGAATTGCCATTCCACACCAGTTTTCAATGACAGAATTTCACATTCTGCACAGCCTTACTCAGCAGAACTACATCAGAAGAAGAATGCTAAAATTCTGAAAGTGACATTGTTTTTTCAAACTGCAGAGCAGTAATATGCAGTTTGCATCAATCGTGGAATGGTACTCAGTGGCCCATGTAAATTATGGATTCATTATACAGACTGGGGAATATTATTCTGTTGTTTACATAGAGATACTTTTTGAATTTGCAGAATTAAAACAGAACTGTTGTGAATGTGTGTGTTAAAGAGCTACTGACGCCTCAAAGAAAACATTGAAAAACATAATAATTAGGTACAATTCTGCTTGCATTCCATTTATACTTTATATATTTCTCCTCCCCATAATGACTAAAGAAATATGTATGAATATATGATCATTGCCCCTTAGAGTTCATTTTGAGTTCATCTGCCTCTATAGTTTACTCCCTACTTCAACTCATAATCCTCTGTTGTGACATCACAATCTGTTGGCATGGAAGTAACTGTGAGGTCACAAGCAGTGCTCTATGACTTCAGGTAGGGAGAAGGCAGCAGGAATAGATGAACTCTTCAGGAGCAAAGATCCTGTTTTCATGCAAATGACCCCACAACTGAATAATGGGGAGGAGGAATACAGAACTAATGGGAAATACAAGCTGGACAGTGCCTACATATTATGTTTTGTTAACGTTCTCCTGAATGTGTTGCCAGCTCTTTAAGTATTGACAACTGACATGTGGTTTTACCTAAAAGTTATATACATCCAATGATATTTTTTTGTTGTTTAGAAGTATCCTTTTTCACTTTCTATTTATTCTATATTTCTTGTGCCTCATATCCCCATTGCTCCATGCCATGAAATTCAATGCCAGGAAAAGCAAAGTGATGCACTTGGGGAGGAGGAATTCAAATACCACATACACAACACACCGGGGGAGAAAATGGCAGCAATCAGGCAGGAGAAGGATTCAGGGATTATAATCGCAAATGACCTTAAGGTGCAGTGCAGCAAAGCAGTGGGCAGGCTAAAAGGATGCGGGCATGCATAGGGAGAGGGATAACCAGCAGAAGGAGGGAGGTGCTGATGCCACTTTACAGTTCCATGGTGAGGCCACACTTGGAGAATGGGGTACAGTTCTGGAGGCCCCATCTAGGAAAGGACATAGATGGCACGGAAAGGGTGCAAAGAAGGGCCACTAAAATGGTGCATGGGCTAAGAGGGATGGCAAATGAGGAGAGGCTGAGGGAACTGGATTTGTATCCTCTGGAGATAAGAGAAAGAGGGGACATGATTGAAACATTAAAGTATGTGAAAGGGATCAATAAAATGGGGAAGAGCTTATATAAAGGGAAGGCAGACACAAGAACTAGGGGGCATGGACTGAAGGTGGAGGGGGAAGGTTTAAGGGAAATGTCAGGAAGTATTACTTCACAACTTCACAAGAGAGAGTGACTGAGCCCTGGAAAAGACTGCCAGAGGAGGTTGTGAGTGCCATTACAGTGGAGGGATTCAAGAGGGCCTGGGACAAACACAGAGGGTTGTCAAGGGTAGGACGAGGGGAATCTTGGAGGAGGGGGGGTGACAGGTAGAGGGAGGGAGGGAATGGGCAGACTTGATGGGCCAGGAAGGCCCTTTTCTGCTGTCACATGTCTATGAATCTATGACTCTATGAGTTTCTGATTCAGGAATTGACATACTGTATACTAGATACCACTTGATCAACTTCACTATAAGTACCATGGCAGCTATGTTTTTTTCAAATGATAACCATGGGACAACAGATGAAAACAGAGCTCTCAGAGTGATCATTATTCCTTATAGAGTTGAACTGTGTCAAAGAATAGTCACAGATAGTGTCTCTGTAGCATCCAACGCCAGGTTTACAACACATATTTTATCATGTCGGGGACAGTTCTTTTTAATGAGCTCATTAGTGATATTGCAGAAGGGCTGGAAAGGAAGGTTCTTCTGTTTGCAGATGACACCAAGATCTGCAACAGGAGAGACACTCCAGAAGGGGTGGAAAAAATGAGGAGTGACCTAAGAAAGCTGGAAAAAGGGTCTGAAGTGTGGCAACTGAGGTTCAATGAGAAGAAGTGCAAAATCATGTACCTGTGGCACAGAAATGCTTGAGAGAGCTACAGGATGGGGGAGAGTTGCTGACATGCACTAGGGAGGAAGGATCTGAGGTTTATCATCTCGGATTACCTAAAAGTGATCAAGAAGAGCGCAATGGCTGTAGGGAGGGCCAGTGGCATGTTGGGGTGCATAGGAAGAGGTATCACTAGCAGAAGGAGAGAGGTGGTGATACCACTATACAAAACACTTGTGCTGCCTCATCTGGAATACAGTGTAGAGTTTTGGAGGCCACATCTTCGTAAGGATATAGACAGGGTGGAAGCAGTTCAGAGAAGGGCAACTAAGATGGTGCAGGGCTTACACCAGGAGAGATTAAAATACCTCAATATATATATACACTGTAAGAGAGGAGGGACTGGGGAGATACGATAGAAACCTTTAAGTATCTTAGGGGCATAAATAAGATACTGGAAAAATGGTCTGA
The DNA here is from genome assembly GCA_016271365.2 of Neoceratodus forsteri. Classification (NCBI taxonomy): domain Eukaryota; kingdom Metazoa; phylum Chordata; order Ceratodontiformes; family Ceratodontidae; genus Neoceratodus; species Neoceratodus forsteri. The sequence goes on from CM028129.1 coordinate 1,131,508,017, forward strand.
AGTGTGGCAACTGAGGTTCAATACGAAGAAGTGCAAAATCACGTACCTGTGATGCAGAAACGCTGGATAGAAACATTTAAGTATCTGAGGGGCATAAATAAGGTGCAATTGAGTGACACTTTTCAATATAGGAGAAGTACAAGAATGAGGGGGCACGATATGAGATTGGGGGGGCAGGATAAGGGGAAATGTGAGGATGTTTTTTTATGGAAAAGGTGGTAGATGCATGGAATAGCCTGTCCCTGGAGGTGGTGGGGGTAAGTACAGTGGGGAGATTTAAACATGCATGGGATAGGCATAAGGGAACCCCAGAAGTGGGAAGGAGAGGCTAAAGCCGAGGACCAAGTTGGGTCAGCGTCCGCTAATAAAGGTGGTTTATATGGGCAGACTAGATGGGCCTAGCAGTCCTCATCTGCTGTCAATTTCTATGTTTCTATGACACAATCGTCATTTAGCCTGTCAGTAATGGTCACAACAGGAATCTAATCGGGTTTAAAACAGGTATTTGTAAACAGGCAGTTTCAGGTTTTTAACATTCACAATATCAAACACAACATGATAAAATATCTGTTGTAGACCAAAGTTACAGTTTTGTTATAGTTATTAGTAGTTGTAATCCAGCTACTACTTTCATATATTTAAATAGTGATTCAAACTTTAATTTTTTTCTGCATTTTCATTCAAGCAAAATTCATTGTAATATATTTGGCAAATATCTGAGTAGCTCTGAGTTGGAAGAAGTTATGTTCTACAGTTAAGCAATAAATATTGGCTGTATTTAGTTTCTAAAGTCTGTTTTAATTGTGGTGAGGAGTCAAGCTGTTTATCAGCATATCACAAATGACTCTTGTAAATGAAATGCACGCATAACAATCAGATATTTAGTCAGTGTCCATATTGTTCAGTGTAATGTTCCTTAGTTTGGGGGTTGGGGTGGGAGGCTGACGATGAGCTGTATCATGTCATGCTTGCATTACATATGAATATACAACTGCGATAAAAATTCTTTAATTACTGGTTCTCATTTTTTACTTCTGGATAACCAAACTTTTAAATCCCATGACAACCACCCAGTTGATATTTCACATTTTATTTATTTATTTTATTTTATATTGCAATCAGTTTACAACCTTTGAGCCAGAGGCTCATTTCCAAAGGTACCTCGTCAAGAGAAGAGAAGATAATACAAGTACAAAATACATACTATAAGAGAACATATGCATAAAGATGCAGGCATACATGGATCCTGGGTACAGATTACATGGTTACAGGGTTTAGCAGCATAAATGTATGACATTTGCAAAACAAAACAGTTGAACAGGTTCCATGGTATTAGTTACAGAGATAGTAAAACATGTGACAAGGACAGCACAGCAGGTAGTTTGATTCGGTAACAGTAGTGCATACTAGTAGGACAATTTAGCAAGCAGTATAATAAGATTCTATCATACATGGTACGTTCTTGACAGTAGAGAGAAGGTAGGCAGTTGGATATGGCAGTAATGTAGGTGGTAGGAATAATAAAGATGGAGAGGGTGCAGTCCAGTGGGCATTGTCAGACAGTGACTGTACAATCTGCTATGCACAGGTGCAGCAGCGCTTTGTTGAACAGCCTGCTTAAGCGCAGTTTGAATTTGGAGATAGTGGGATTTCTGAGATGGAGAGAGGGAGCGTGTTGTACCAAGAAGGGGATCTGTGGCGGAGAGACCTCTGTCCATGTGAGGTCCTAGATCGAGGAACCAGGAAGGTGGCCTTGCAGGAGGTCCGAGTACTGACTAGGGGTTGGGCTAGGAGGAGGGAGGATGTTAGCCCGGGTGGAGAAAGTCCTAGCAGGGTTTTTTTAGCTATAAGGCAAGTTTGGTATTGCAGCCGTTCATCAAGGTTTAGCACTGTTGCCATGTCATAAAGCTGGCACGTATGTGTGAGCCTAGGGGCCCCTGTGATTAGCCTGCATGCCTTATTTAGGACGAGGCGGATTTTGTTTAGGGCAGTCGTGTTGGCAGCACCGTAGACAGGTAGCCCATAGTCAACTAGGGATAATATAGAGGATGTAACTGCCAGCTGGAGGGCATCGGGGGGAGACAGTTTTTGTAGCGGTACAAGATACCAAGCCGAATATTGGTAGCAGAGGCAAGTGCTTCGATGTGGGTGTGGTAGGTGAGGGCTGAGTCAAAGGAGACCCCTAGGTACTTATAGGCGTGGACTTGCTCCAGTTGCTGTTTGGAGTTGGAGAGGATACGGAGAGGGGAGTTGTAAGCTTTGTTTTGAGGGTGGGCAAAGAGCATGGTTTTAGATTTTTTAAGATTTAGGACCAATCATGCTTTAAACCAGGTTTCCGTGTCTTATAGGAACATTGCAGGAAACCTGGAGGAGGTGGGTTACGGTCAGTGGCTAAGATGATGGCGCTCATCTGCATAAGCAGAATTTTCCCAGTGCATGCACTGGGCAGGGTGTTAAGGTATAGTGAGAAGAGTAGGGGTCCCAGGATGGAGCCCTGTGGAACCCCAGAGAGGATAGGACGTGGATTGGAAAGTGTCCCACCAATATTGACACATTGGGAGCGTGCGGATAGGTAGCTGGAGCACCAGGCAAGTGGTCCAGTGGCAAAGCCAGAGTGTCAGAGGGCTTCCAGCAGGAGGGGGTGTGAGACCGTGTCGAACGCCTTTGATAGGTCGAGGAACACGCCCGCTTAGGAGCCAGCGCCATGGAGGAGTGTAGAAAGGATGAATTCAACAAGAGCTGTGTTAGTATGTGTCCTGCATGGAATCCGTGCTGTTCAGGCAGAGGATGTTGTATTTGGTCAGGTATTCAGTGATTTGCGTGGCAACTAGTTTTTCCAGGGCTTTGAAAGGGGTGGGAGTATGGAGATAGGTCGGTAGTTCCCAGCTAAGGACCTCTCACCCCCTTTATGGATAGGAGTAACAGTGGCAGTTTTCCATGTAGTGGGGAATTGTCCCAGGCAGAGGGATTTGTTGTGAAGGCTGGTGAGTGGGGTGAGGACCTGATCCAGTACCAGCCGGAGAATTCTGTGGTCCAGGGAGTTGTCACCAGGACTGTTGCCTTTTAGTGCACGGGTCAGGTGCGGTCTGGCTTCCTGGGCAGTTACCCTACGTGGGTAGAAGCTAGAGGCGATGGAGGGCAGGGGCAGGTTGGGAGGGTGGTTGGTCAAAGAAGTTACTGGGAGGATAGGGCTAAGGTCAGTAAAGGAGGTGTTGAGGAGGTTTGCAATGTCAGCAGGGTCTGTGCAATTGGTGTTGTCAGTAGTAATCTGGGAAGGGGAGGGGAGCGAGTGTTCCCATTCAATTGTTTGATATTGTCCCAGAAGAGGAGCACCCCAGGAGGCGGTGAGGGTGGCCTGATAGTGGTCGGCCTTGGCTTTCCTGATTGCCCAAGTGCACTTATTCCGGCACTAGCGTAGAGGCCTGTCTGTCTGCTGTCGCCCGGTTCTATGGCATGGTGCCAAAGATTATCCCTGTGCCTGAGCAGCTGTAAAAGCGGGGTAATCCAGGGCAGGTTATGTTTTTGGATCGGATGGCTGAGAGGGGAGCAAAGAGGTCACAGGCTTTACTAAAGGTTAGGGTAAAGAAGGCAAGGGCAGTGTCAATATCAGGAGCGCGGTGAATGGGGGACCAGTCTTGCTGGTCAAGGTATTGTTTAAGGTTTTTCAGACCACACGGTCTGAAACGCTGGCGGGGTGCGCGCAGGGCAGTGGGTCGGGTGAGGTGGCCATCCAGCAGAACAGCACTGGGGAATGGTCACTGAGTGAATCAGGGAGGACTTGGATGTCCAGGATTTTTTGGGGGCAGTTTGTGATGATGACATCTAGAAGGGTGCTGGTACCACTCTTAGGGTTCACTCGTGTGGGCTGGGAGACTAGTTGTGTTAGATCCAGGGCTGTGAAGGAGTCCCGGGTGGGGGAGGAGGAGGGGCTCAGCCAATTCACATTAAGGTCCCCCACAATGACTTGATCAGCGCTGTGAGGGAGGGTGGCAAGATAGTCAGTTAATGATAATAGTGCTGGGTTTTGGTTCCTGGGTGGTATACAGGCAGCGGTGAGATAAAGGGGTGCCCTGGCGGGGTCCGGGGTAAGCTTAATGGTAAGGGCCTGAGCCCCACTTACAAGGTCCGGAGCAGGGAGGGCGAGACCAGTGAGAGAGTTCCTGGTGTAGATAGCACAGCCACCCCCACGTTTGGTTACTCGATCCTCACGGTATAGGGTGTAGCTGGGGAGGGTGACAAAGGTGTCAGGGGTGGATTTAGATAGCCACGTTTCCACCAGCGCAATGACGTCAGGTTTGTGCAGTGTGATCCAGCATTGGAGGGAGACAAATTTTTTCAAGACGCTGCATATATTCATGGAGGCAATCAACAGACCGGGGTGCCCACCTGCTGTGGAGGTCAGGGTGAGGCCAGGGTTAGGATGGATATTGCCTGTTAAGAGTAGTAGGAGGACAACAACTCTGGCCAGGGTGCGGTGATATGAATTTTGCTCATGGGTTAAGAGGAGATGGGGTGGGACCATTGGGGAGCAGGGATGGGTAGGGATTGCAAGGTAGGGAGGGCAAGGTTGATGAGGACGCCCAGGATGGGCTGGGAGGGAGGAGGGAGTGGCCGGGAGATGGATGCTGTAGGCCAGTGTACATGGACATTGTAGGGTGAGGTGGAACTATGTTGGCGGGAATTAATGGTGCAATTTCCTGTGACCCAGGGGCGATATCAGCCTGGAGGGAGGAGGGTACCAGAAGGAGGATGACGGGGAGGGAGTTTAGTAGGAGGTGAACTAGCATGGTTTACAGGTGGTAGTGGAGTAGGAGGTTGAAGTATCTGGGTTGCCTTCTAGAAAGTGTGGCTGCCACTTTGGATTAGTGATAGCGACACGGACTCTGGTGGACAGGGTACAGGGTTCAAGTCTCTACCAGGGCAGCAAGAAAAGTGCCTGGGAGAGGGCAGAGACCCACGTTCTAGGGGTCCAAAGCAGGCTGGGATTGGGCCTCAGCAGGGGTGAGATATAGCGACTCCTAGTGGTCACTGGGTGTTGGTACAGAGGAGGAGGGTGGGTCAGGAGGTGGATTGGTACAGAAAAGGAGGAGCAGGTGAGGGTGTGGGCAGAGGTAGGTATGTTGGAGGAGAGGAGTGGGAAAAGGCGATAGGAGGATTCCAGGAAGAGGTAGGCAGAGTACAGGTAGCGGACCTGAGGTGGATAGGTATGGGTCCTCTAGTGGCTGGCAGGTATAACCTGCAAATGGGAAAGTGGGAGTTAGAAATTATCAGAGAGTGATGTCTGACTAGGCCAGCGCCTATATAGGTAATGACGACCCAGGGTGGGTGGGGCAGTCAACACACGCAGCGTGTCGACGGGCTAACCCCCCTCACAAAGGTGCTGGTGTAGAGGTACTTTAATTACCTCTTATTGGCCCGCGGTGATGTCCGTGCTCCCTGGGGGGAGCTGAAGATGATCTGACTGTTGTAATCAGTTGTAATCAGTGCCTGTCAATCAAATAAGCTCTATGCAGCTCACTGGCTGTTAGTCTCTGTGCAGTCAGGACGAACATCTCTGCCAACATAATGGCTCAGTTGCTCTGTAACTGAGTTTCTGTAGTTATCCTTTGCCTCACATTACATGCCAGGTATTTTTTTTTATATATATTTTTCAATATCTAGCTGGTTGAGCCTGCCTTCTCATTGTTAAAAATCTATCTGGTTGATCCTGCCGTTCTTACCCTTCGAGCAGGGCTCCACACTGCGGCTGCATCCCAAACAGACCACGACTGATTAGCTCCGATTTGTAATGCAATTAAAAAAAAAAGCGAGACATGCAGTGTGTGTGTGTTTGTGTGTGTGTATGCGTGTGTCTCTAAAAAAATGTGGACCAGTAATTAAATAAAATAATACATGGATAAGTAAGTGTGTAAAACCAGAATTTTAGACATACCCTCAGTGTGGGATGCTTTTATAAACCCCTCAGGCTTGACCCTCGGGGTCTATGTAGCATCCCACACCTTGGGTTTTGGTCTAAAACTCTGGTTACACACGCCCATCCATATATTATTCTATATTTTATTTTCTAATTTTTTAAAGTGTTAGTCCTATGACTACGTGGTAGAGTCATGCTGCCACTTTTTGATTTTTCATACTTGTCAACTGAATCTGATTTAGAAACCTTCACAAAGGAATTTTAAATGACAAAGACAATTCAATTCACACTTTACTATTCAATGGTGTGCCAGTGTTCCACTGGCAAGTAGTAGTGGGCAAAGTGAGCAAAATTTGCTTCGCAGAGTAATCCACAAAATTCTGCCTATTTAGTGGAGTGAAATGCGAAATTTCACCTGGCAGAGTGGCAAAATTTTGCCAGGTGGAACTTCGAAATGTCACTTTCCACGGTGAAATTTCACCTTCTGTGGCGAAATGTCACCCACGGAAGGCGAAATGCTGCCTAATGCAGAAAAATGTCGCGAATTGCTCTGCCAGGCAAATTTGGCCACTTCACCGGCACTTCACTGGCAAAATTGAAATTTGCTGCATCCCTACTGGCAAGGTGTGATGTACCTGGGATGTGGTTGGAGAATTTGGACAATGACAATTACCTTCTGATAGTATTTCATAATATAAGGTCTAACAAATTTGTAATGGATACTCAGCTAATTGTGATGTGAAGCCAAGCTGTTTATATACTTGACAAGTAATCCCATTTTACAGCCTCTCATCTGGTCAGATATAACATGGGGGGGGGAGAGCTGGATGAAGTTGAATTGTGCCAACTGTTTGCTAATATTATTTTAGTGCATGCAATGCAATTACTGTGATTTTTTATTGTTAGCATGTTGATTAATATGGAGGAGGCTATTTTTATTTTTTACACTACATCCATCTTTCAGATGAGACGTTAAACTGAGGTCCCATCTGCCTGGATTGGTGGTAGTTCAGGTGGATGCTAAAGATCCCATGGCACTTATTGAAAATGATTAGGGGAATTTCCCTGGTGTCCAGGCCAAATTTCTCCCATTCACTAAAAAATATCACAACAGCGTAATCTGGTTCAATTTCAGTTGCTTACTATCTGTATCCCCTCCTCCCCCAGTCGCCCCTGAAAAAGGGACTTCCAGGCCCGGTGGGCTTACCGGGTCAACAAAATTCAGTAAATAAAATAAATAAAGTGAACCCTTCCATTGTTCGCACAAGGAGTCCATCTAGCATAGTAGTCCAGAACACTGTCTAAGACACAAGCATGGAGAAATGGGTTCAAATCCCACTGCCACAACTTGAATACTCTGTGAAAATTAGCAAGTTACATGACTTCCATGTGCTCCGATGTCACAACTAGAAACAAGTTCCTGTTTAGATTGTCCTTCATGGCCAAAAATTGTTAAATAAAAAAAAAACTGGACAATGACGATCACCTGATGATAGTATTTCATAATATAAGATCCAATTAATGTCTTATGGCCACTCAGTTGATTCAATGATTGATGTCGTGCCAAGTTGTTACTTATATATTTAACAAGTTATCTCAGTTTACCACCTCTCAGCTGGTCAGATATAATGTTCGTGAGTTGGAGGGATTGCATAAATTGAAGTGTGACAATTACCTGCTAACTGTATTTGAGAGCATGTGATGTAATTAATCTGTAATGGTTAGCATGATTGTTACAAGTCTTTTTTTTTTAAATGTTCAGACTAGACAAGTGAATCCTTTCATTTTACTTCACTGAATAGTAACACTGACATTGAAAATGCAAAGCACACTTTACTTATTCAATAATGTATCAGTGCCAGTCTGCCTAGGTGTAATGTTCATGGGTTGGTGGTGAGGGTATGGATGAAGCTGAACAGTGACAATTACCTGACTGTAACTTATGTTACCTTCTTATAACACACACAGAATCAGTCTAGCATAGCTGTTCAGAACACTCAGATGCAAACATGAGACATTGGTTCGAATCCCACTGTCACAACTTGTATACTCTGTGACCATCAGCAAGTCATATAACTTCCATGTACAGCACTCTGATGTAACAACTAGAAACAAGTCCCTGTTTAGATTGTCTTTCATGGCCAAAATGTGTTAAAAAAACGTTATATTAATGGCAATAGTTCTAAGATATTGTCAGTCATTATATTAATTCATGCTGCATGTAAACATTTTTAAATATGAGTATTTTAGTGGGCATTGTTTATGCACAATTTACACTGATTGGAAACCATCTATTCATGTGAGCATGATGTGATGAGCCTGCAGATTAGAATAAACTAAAAATGAATTTTAATTTCTTGAAGATGGGTAAGGTGTTTGTAGTTGAGAGGTGGCTATATACAGTTGTGTTATATGGAACATTTAAAAGGGAAACTGTCAGCTTCCCAGGAAGAAGAATGCAGAATCTATACTGTAGGTCCCGCTGAGCTAAGACGCATCATAGTGACATTTTGTTAATAACATATAGGGCTGCAATTTTAATGTTTATCTGTTTAATCCTGTGCCCTTCCACGCACAATTAATTTCTCACAGTCCCCTGTGGCCAGCCAACCAGTGATGCACCTAATAGACAATGCTGCAGGGGACTTCTAGGTGCCACTATAGTGTTTGAAAAGATTAACATTTATACAGTGCATGTTTTCACTTCTAATATTGGTACCAATCGACTGAGGGAAGTGCTTCCTTGGTCAACTAGTACCAGCCTTAGAGGCACATAGGAGTCCACTACAGCACAGCCAGTCAGGTGCATCATCAGAGGGCTGGTCGTGGGGGACTGTGGGAAAATAATGGTGGGAGGAGGGTCACAGGATCAACTAGATGAACATTAAAACTGCAGCCCTGCAAAGTATTAACAAAATGTCACTACAGTGCATTTTAGCTTAGTGGGACCTATAGGTCCCGCTTTCTTCTCCTGGGAAGCTGACAGTTTCCTTTTAAAGATAATATTATCATCACCAGGGCAGAATACATGTTTCTTATCTGCTAAGAAATAATTACATTTAGTCATTGGGTGTATGGACAATATGTCCTATCATTATTACTTACATTCTGTTGTTCATTAAAAATCAATAAGACATTATCCATTGAAGCACTGTATCAAACAGCTGCATAAACATGGATCTAATACAGTAAATATGCAATATGTCAAACATTGTTTATTTGTAATACAATGAATACAGGTAGTGTGATTCACGTCAACAGCCCCCAACTGAACTGACAACCTTGCTGCTTTAGAGGACAGATTTTGTGAATACCATTCATATGTAGAAACACTTTATTAGGCAGCATGAACACCATAAAGAGACACAGTTTTAGATTTCTACTTCAAAAACAGAAATACCACAGTGTGCTCGAAATCCAGTTGCAGAGTTCTTTGAAATTGTTACAGTTGGCTGCCAGCAAAGCAACAGTACAGCAGCTGTATAATAAAAGTGCAGCAGTCATACTAAAGCAAAACAAAAAAAAGAAAAGTCAAAGCCTAACATTTGCTTTACTCAATAAGCATTAACTTAAACATTGCCATAGCTGAAACTGAACATGGGAGAGCAACTGTCGATTATTCTGCTAGTCTCAGAAATCAGCACTAAGTTTAAAAGTTTACAGTCTTCTTAAATATGATTTTGTACAGTTGGTGTAAGAATAAGTTTAAATCAAAAGGCACAGACTAAAAACATGTACTGAAAACAATACTCTGTTACTAGAGACCACACAAGCTGACACTTCATTTAGTAATCAGATTTCATTTATCAAGGGAAAAGCAACTGCCAATTCTGCCACTCACTGAACGCGGCACTAAGTTACACAGCTGACAAATTACTTTTATCTGAATTTGTATAGCTGGTGTTAGACACTGTAAAAACAAAATAAGTGCTGACAGGACATAAACAGCTACTAGATAGCACAAAAGTTGACATTTTCCAAATTTCATTTACCATTTATCAAATACAATGATCTAATACTCTATAACGCACTTCTTGCCAATGTTCGTCTTTCAGACTGGGTAAAAACACACATCACCGATATAAGAAAAATCCAAAATGAGTGTTACTGGCATGAGTCCCTAACCGATCTAAAAGTCACTGAAAAACAAAAATAACCTGGTAATGAGTCGGCAGCAGAGAGATTGTGTTTTTAAACAACTTATGTCACAGTGTCAATGGCCTGCACAGCAGTTCTCTCTTAAGAAAGAAATTCTAAAAAGCATTTTAGAAGTGGGATTGCCATTCCACATGAATTCCACTGGTGGTACCCACATTCTGCGCAGCTCTAGTTCAGGACCCATTTGGAACTGTAGTGATGTAGTTTATGTCCTTCTTAAGTTTTTACACTGCTGTACCAATGCATCTGTGGGATACAACAGAACCTTGCAGGCTGTAAGTGACTTAAACTACACCATACCATTCTAAAATAGTCCTTACCTCCAGTATATAAATTAGAAGCCCTCATGGAATCTATTAAAAGGCAAGTAAAGGTGGAACAGTAGCAAAATGGGAGCCAATATGTTAAAATAGCTTCTACAGAAACAAAAACTTACAGGTTCAATGTAGTTCTTTAAAGAGCAGGTGTTTACTTCTAATATACAGACAACTAACTATTTTATGTATTATATTTGATATGTTAGTAATTATTTTTTCTTTTATAATAAAATATTTTGTTTGTGCAATGAAACAATAATGTTCTAGCCTTTGCTTTTCACACTACCAGTAAAAGGGATTTCAATATAATTCTGGTATTGTGATGTCAGAAAGTGCCAGCTACTTAGGAGCCCAATGTATTTCAATGAGAAACTAAATATATTTTTTCTATCTTTTTCAAAAGAAATAGATACTTATTTCAGCAACAGACATTTCCTATTATATGCCTGCACCACTGTGGTCAATGTGTATGATTTTACCATTTTTAAAACAATAGCTGGCTTCTCTTTTTTCTTCCCAAGTAATATCTGCTTATGAAGAACATGCCACCTATTGAATTATACCAAAAGATCACAGTTTATCAAAAATCATATATTTCTATTAAATATATAATATTTTTGTGGTACAAGGTGTTACTTCTCTATAAAAACCTTAAAACAGGCTTGCAGTTTCCCACTGAAATACACTGCCAGCCCTGCCAGTAAAACTTTTCTGACATCATAATACAAGAATTCTGTTGTAGCCTTTTTTTAACAGTAGTTGGCAAAATACAAATACAATGATGAAAAGGTAATTAAAATAAGAAATAAAAGCAAACAAAATTATTACAGAGGCATCTAAAGGCCCCAAACCTATTATTTAATATATGCATCCTTACTAAGCACTTGCTCTTTTAAGGTGGGTTAACATCACATGTGGTATCTGCAAGGGCCTTCAACTACCCAGGGGCCACTAACATACAACAGCTTATAACATGGGTAGGTGGAAATGCTGAATCCCATTGGTGGAGTCACTGTGCATGCCTGTGGATTAAGTTAGCATTAATCCTCAGCTGCGCGGAGTGACTCTGGAAATCTGTCACCCGGTAGTCTTCATTGGAATCCACACCAAACTGTAGTGGTAGCCATTAAAAATGGCAATTCAGTGAGATATAATTTGAACACAGACATTCTGTAACACTGGGAAATATTCACACTATTCCTGTATTCCTCTCTGTCTGACATGTTGCCCCGACACCAAACACTGAGAACAGACCTTGCTTTCTGCGCCTCTCTCTCTTAGTATGTCATTCTGTCATGGCTGACAGAGGAACAACACAGTGCAGCAGTGCTGGATGCCAATACTAGCTTATGCTCACCTTCTCCTTTTGAACAAGCGCATTCTGCAACACGGGGAAATATTCACACTGTTCCTGTTTTGTTGTCTGTCTGACATGTCGCCCCCCCCCCCAAACACCCAGAATGGACCTCACTTTCTGTCTCTCTGTTTGTCATTCTGTCACGGCTGTCAAAGGAACAACACAGCGCAGCACTGCTGGATGCCAATACTAACTTATGGTCACTTTCTTGGGCTGACATGTCTCACACTTTTGTAACAGTCTGCAGATATAACTATGTGTGGGACAGTCCCTGTAGAAGGACTGCTACATATGGACTGGTCATGGAGACTGATGGTGGCCCCCCCAACCCCACACACACTCCACCACAAACAAAGCAACAGTGGGGAGGGAGAGCCAGAATATCCTCTGTCACTGTGAACATTACCTGCACCAGGTCGCTGTCATCGCTAGTGTGTGCCAATACATCAGGAGCAGGGAACACTGGCAGAGAGAGAGGGGACCCAGGAATATGAGATAAATGTACTGTACAAGTCACTGTAGAGCCGCAACACATCCTTGCAACTTCTCGGATCACCAGTTTGCTACAGCAGCAACAGTGATACACTGGGGAACCAGAGAGGGAGATAGAGCGAACACATGTGGAGTCACAGTTGTGTGGATAATGTCTTGCTCAGTGTGTCTCTTTACTGTTTCTGGGTAGTGCAAATGTCGTACTGAATGTCACTTTCGGTCCACTGGATGTGCACTGGAAAGCAAAGGTTGCTGGCAGCCATACAGAAGGGGGGAACTAAGTGATCAGAATTTCGAGGGGCAGTATCTGTGTGTAAAGTTGTCGGAATTTGTATCAGTGCTTCGCTAAAAAGTAGCAGTTCACCACATGACTGAAGATGCATACATTTTAAAGCAGTCTGTTCCTACAACATTAATTTGTGCCCTTATGTGGAAGTCAGAATCATCTCCAGGGAATAGGGAACAATGTTTCACTGTCCTGATGCCCCCCCACCAGTGCAAGCAGGCACAGGCAGAGTAAGAGGATGGCTGAAAGTGACACTGGGCATCAGGCTACAGACAGAGTGAGATACAGAGACACACAATGAGTGCAAGGTGGTACACCAGTGACCGGGTGTGAAGCAGTCAGTGTATTGTGTTGTGCCCTCCCTCTCACTCTTGCTGTGGACTGGCTCTGAGTTATTCCTGAGCTGTGTCCCAGAAGTAGCTGTCAGGCAGCATGGGATGTATGGCGAGAGGGTGTAAACCCTTTGCTTACTGCACCGTAGTGGCACTGATCGAGTGGGACTAGTGACAACGGTTCGGAGCAGAGCTAGTGGCCGTACTATATGTTGGACAGAGCTCCAGCCTGCTGTCTGTGTGTTGACATACTGAGGAAGTGTAAACCCATTGCTTACTACACTGTACTGGTGCCGATGGGGTGGGAGTAATGACAGCGGGTTGAAGAGATGCAGGCAGCCACATTAGATGCTGGAGACAGCACCGACCTGCTCTGTGTGTGTGTTGAAGTGCTGCATAGGCATGACTGGCAGGCTGTGCACTCATCCCCAGGGCAAGACACAGAGATTGCAGCGCAGGTGCTGTTTCATCATAGATAATACTGGGGAGCCATCTCCTCCATCCCAGTACAGCGATCATTCCCTGAATGACTGGCACAGTGAGGAAGAAAGGGACAGAGAGAGACACAGGCACCATCTGTCATGTGGAGCGGTTGGTGTGTCTGTCTCTTTTCAGCTCTGAAGTGCATATGTGTGTGTAGGGGGGCACACAGTATGGAGCACTGCAAGAGTCAGACAGTATTTCACGCACATCAAATGTCAGAATTCCTGTTAGTACTGTATTTCTAACATTTATATGTGCATAAAAGTACTGACATATGGATAATTTGTTGGGGACTATTTTTCCAGGTGGCAGGATACCGTCCCTTTTTTGGCATTTACACAGGGAAAAAACCCTTTATGTTGTTTTCTCCTTACTTTCAGCAGGACCCAAGTTATAAGTACAATAACCACTCCAGGGTATTGGGTAATTGGGGATTAATCAACACCCTGGGTTCTGTGAGGACATTTGGCCTGCGACCTCGTGCCTCACAAGGAACCCGGGGGGCTGATTAAACCCTAATAAACCTATAACCTGTTGTGTGTTACTGCTTACTTAATTAATCCCTAGTCATCTGATCTATGTTATTCTACATATAAAATGTTTTTCATTTGCTGAAAACATTAGACATTATCATTTTGCTTTCTCCAAGGAAGGAAATAAGGTGCATTATATCCCACCCACATATTGCCAGGTTTTGACTGCTCGTGAAGGATGATTTGCCACACAACATTTTCTAAATACTGTACTGTTAGAAGGCTCATTCTAGAAGAAATCCTCTGGCCCCTCTCTTGACCTGAAAGGTTTCTATATACAGTGTGTTTAGTACGTGTGCAAGAGCGAAGGTGAACTAAGAATTATATACTGTTCTGATGTGCCCAAAACTGTGTTCTTCAGTGTTGTGCAGTGTTACCATTCTATGCTGCAGTATCACCCATTGCAAAGCAGTGACTTCTACTGTGGCATTGTGGGGATCTCAAGAAACATTGTGTTGTTTGCATCCATCCATACATAGTACTGGGGACAGAGGAAGACTAACCAGTCCATCCAGGCCTCTCCTTCTACATGTACCACCAGCATCAGCTACCTGTACTCCTTTAGACAACATCTTTCTCTGAATCTATATGACTCAAAGAGAGTAGAACATGCACTAAGGACATAAAATTAGGTAGCAGTTCATGTTAAATATGTTTTTGCTTTATGGGACTGCCCAGTGGCCCAGAAGAAGCACAGGAACATAATCTACGTCAGTAGAAAAAGACTCATTGGCCTGCAGTTTCTGTCCCTTCTTACCAAACTAATGTTGAATGACAGAGCCCTCAAGGCTCTTCATTCCCCCATCCCACCTCTCTTTCTGGTACAGTCTTTACCAGTCCTTGAGTTTGTCACACCATTCTTTGAATCTTCCCACACTGATTCTGCACAGATCAAGTCCTTCCTTGGCTTATTTAACCCCTCAATAACCCTTTCCATTAAAAAGTACTTCCAAGTATCTCCTTTAAAAATGCCCCCACCAGCTTCATAGAGTTGCCATTGGTTCTTGTGTTTCCATTCAATCTGAACAGTTCTCCCACTATCCATGTTACAATCCTTGTGGAGGTATTTGTAAGTTTAAATTGCTTCATTTTCCCTGCCCTGCCATTGCCAAGAAGGAGACGCTCCCAGCCCACCCCTCCCACAAGCAAGCTTCTTTTCCCTGCCCTGCTGTTGCTGAAAAGGAGCCACCCCAGCCCGCCCTCCCACAAGCAAGCTTCTTCTCTGCCCTACCATTGCTGTGAAGGTGCCGCTCCCAGCCTGCCCTCCCACAAGCAAGCTTCTTTTCCCTGCCCTGCCATTGCCAAGAAGGAGACACTCCCAGCCCACCTTCCCACAAGCAAGCTTTTTATCCCTGTCCTGCCGCTGCTGAGAAGGAGCCATTCCCAGCCTGCCCTCCCACAAGCAAGCTTCTTTTCCCTGTCCTGCCACTGCTGAGAAAAGAGCCGCTCCCAGCCTGCCCTCCCACAAGCAAGCTTCATTGCCCTGCCATTGCTGAGAAGGAGCTGCTTCCAGCCCACCCTCCCACAAGTAAGCTTCTTTTCCCTGCCCTGCCATTGCCGAGAAGAAACCAGTCCCAGCCTGCCCGCCCACAAGTAAACTTATTTTCCCTGTCCTGCCACTGACGAGAAGGAGCTGCTCCCAGGCTGCCCTCCCACAAGCAAACTTCTTTTTCCTGCCCTGCTACTGTCGAGAAGGATCCGCTCCCAGCCAGCCCTCCCACAAGCAAGCTTATTTTCCCTGCCCTGCCATTGCTGAGAAGGAGCCACTCCCAGCCCACCCTCCCACAAGCAAGGTATGCTTCCAGATCTCGGACGAGCTCCAAAAATTTGAACTTGACAACTTCTCAGACAGTGCCTCCCTGTTCCTTTGTACTGCTTTTTCAGAGCCCTGACCAAGTGGACTGCTGCAAATAATTTTCTTACTGCAGTTTCCCTCAGCCTTCGTACTTTATTTAACAAGTCGGCTGCTTTTATTTCACATTCTGCTGCTCAACTCTAATGCTTTAAGTTTTGCTGATCCAGCCTAATGCTGTTATTTAATTCAAGTTTTGCATGTAACTGAATTGATGGAAGGTTATGAGAAATGTATTTCTTTTAATTGAACTCATTTAGCTGCTGATATTATTTTTGTCTGCCTACACCATGCCTTTCCTTTTCTGCCTGAAACATAACTTTGTAACACTTCCTGCCTTTTGTGATCCCTCCTGTTCTTTACCTACTCTCCTTCCCTTTCCTCTGCAGTTTCTTTCCCTGCCCTGCTGTTGCCAAGAAGAAGCCACTCCCAGCCCACCCTACCACAAGCAAGATATAATCAAGTTATGTTTCCAGCTGGGCCCCGGCTCCCCGCCCACCTATCTGGACACTTTCTTTTATACCCACTTTGGACACATCCTACCTCCTATTGATTGGGTAAAAATCTAATGTGTCTAGTTTCCCATTTGCTCCTTATAGGTTAGCCCACTAGAAGGACTTCATCCTATCCTAAGTAAAAACATATCCAGTTTTCTCCAATTTTGCTGCATTCTTTACTTTCACACTCCTTACCTTAATAAACATCTCCTATTTCTGTTATCTCTCGCGCCACCCCCCATACTTCAGATGAATCCTGATTACATAAACCTTATTCTAACTTTTAAATAATCCATCACAACTATAGCCCACAACCTTAACATACTGCTCTTTTTTTATAAAATAACGCCAAGTCAACTTCCTAGGTACCAACTGGCCCTCCACTTATTAAGCTGAAATGTGTTGCATAATTTACGGCAAGGTTAAAGCTGGAATGTACTGCATATATAGCATAAGGACTTCTACTGTGTATACCTCTTGTATTATATATATTTTTTTTGTTGTTCTACATTTTATATCTCCTGTCTATGTAATTGCGGATTGTATGTCAATCAATCAATCAAGTCTTTATTTAACCAGGCATTCATCGTTGAGCAGAAGCTCATTTGCAAGATGGACCTGGGTGGAGCATGAACAATTGTATATACAGTTCAACACAGGTATTTACAAGGCAATACAGATAATACTCTTTACAGAGAGGAAGAAAAAGAAGTTCATATGCACATAGAATTATACAGATATTGTACAGATTACACAGTATTTACATACATAGAAGTGTCTATAGGAAGATAAAGCAGGTTATCTAAGGTTGCAGGAGGAAGTAGCGGAAGAAAAAATAAAACTAAAATATACACCAGGTAGAGGTGAAGGTAGCGGGGAAGGGAGGGAGGTAGGGGAGAAAGGCTAGGAGGGCACGGTGTACAGAAAGGAGTTGGTAAGCGGGATGTAGAAAGGTGGATGGAGAGAAAGATACGTGTGAGCCAGGATTGAATGCTATAAAGTACGGGCATGGTAGGATGTCACAACCCAGGGTAGTGAGCTCCTATCTGAGGTTGGGAAAGGAAGAATAAGGGATGGATGGCCTAGTGTTGATAAGACAGAGGATAAGAGAGAGAACAATTAGCTGGTGAGGAGCAAGCTGGGGGTCAGTACTTAAAAATTGGGTCTAGGCGTGGCTATATACCAGTGCAGACACCAGTACTGGGTCTGAGTGGGTGAAACAGTTATACTTCTCTGATTGTCTGGAAATAAAGCATCTTGAAGGCATTTATACGATTAGGTGCTTAATTTGAGGGTTTTTGTAGATGCGATTCATAAAGGTAGGTAGCAAAAGCTTATGTGCCCTGCCAAAGGGGATTTTGCTTTGGGTACTTATTGAAATAGCTGAGTAACTTCTTAATGCATATTTCCCAATTATACTCAGGGGAAGACAGCAGGAGATATAGTAAGGCAGCTTATTAGAGATGGCTCTATAGGTCCGGAGAGCTGCATTTCTGCGGCGCCTGAACTTTAGTGATGTCCACCCCACTGCCACATATAGGGTGCAGTGATGTGTGTTGAAGGGGAGTCCCGTTATAAACCTCAGTGCTCGATGGTAGAGTGTGTCCAGTTTAGCCATGTAAGAGTTGTGGCATTGGCTGTAGAGGAAGTCAGCGTAATCAACCAATGATAGGAAAATGGATTGGACCAGTTGTTTCTTGGCATCTCTGGTGAGAAATTGGTTGATTCTAAAAAACAGTCCAAGCCTTTGCCGAAGTCGTTTCAGCAAGTCCTCGATATGTTCAATGAAGGAGAGTCTTTGGGGGTATGTGTATGTGCCTCAGGACCTCCTTGTGAATGAGCTTGCTCAACTGAGTCTTTCCTGCAATAAACCTGAACAGTGAGGCACCACTGCAGCTGGAAATAGCCCATCCTCCAACCAGGGCAGTCCTAATCCATGTATCCCTCCATTCATAGCAATCGCAACCTCCATATTTGCTCCCTCCTTATCCTCTGAACAAGGACTCCACCTGTGCACTGATTCATTCTGCTTTAAATTACCCCCTCCCTCCTGAAATCTCTAAATTTTCAGGACCATGAAACCCAACCTATTTGGGCTCCTCACTGCTATGCTGCTGCCACTAATAATTCCATCTGGCCTCATAAGGGACCACTGCAACCTCTCTGCCAAACCATCTTCCACTCGCCTCTTTTCCAGTGCCCAACCATCCCCCAAACTCCCCATCTCCACAAACCTGCCCACCCTGTTCTTCCTTTGCACTCATCCACTGTGCCCACTTCCTTACCGTTTCTATACCAGTACAGACCTACAACACACTCTTCCCTCTATCTCACCAGCCCTACCCTGGACAAATACCTAATCAAACTCTGCCTCCTTCATGAGCGCTCCCACTCCTACTGTACCACCATAATCTTATTTTTTATTACTACCATGCTAGGCCCAGATCCCCAAAGCTCTCTATATTTGCCTACAACAGACACAGGAGGCTCCTTCTGCTCCACCTCCTCATCTCTGGGTCCATTCACCCTAACCCCAGCAAGAAACCTCTGGAATCCCCTTCCCTCCTCCTCCTAGACACTCAAGTCAGCTTAAAATAACACACCTATCCAGAGTCTATTAGACAAAAAAACCTTCTTGAATCTTGGCTCTCTACCAATCCTTCCAATATAATTGTCCTTACCGAACATGGCTTACTCACTGGATCTCTTCTAATGGAATTAGCTCAGAAGGATACTTCCTTTTCAGAGAGGACAGACATGGTAAAAGAGGGCATGGTTGCTGTGACAGAAATGGGAAGGAAAGAGTTAATGGTTTGGATTCTGTAGATGCCTTATTTTTTTAGCAGTGTGGAAAAAATACACTGAGGCTGAAATCCTCCAGCAGCAACCAGCTTGTGGAATTCCTAGCTGCTAGATAAGAGCTGGGTCATAAATCTCGAGTGGACATCTCCAGACACACACAGACCTTGCAGACACGGACACAGGGCAGTTTGAATGGATTGGATCATTCAAATATAACCTTACGGTGAAAAGGGAATATAATTGGTCACCAATAGGTGTTCACTCTGATTGGGACAATTAAATACATACATGTTAGGTGGTTGGTGCATTTAAGGGAGAATAGGAATGACCTAGTCTCCATAGACTATATAAGCTTCTGTAAGACAGAGACTCTCTCTTGCCCTGGAAGCTGTGAGGGAAACATAAGCTTGGAGCCTACCTGGTATGTCCGTGGGAGCTGGCAGTTAGAACAGGGTCCAGTGTCTCTTGTAAGGACAGGGAAGGGTAAGTTTAGTGATAGTATATTTCAGTATAGCCTTCTTCTTTGCCATCTGTTGTTTAAAAACATTTGTTTACTTTTCCTGTATGAGTGTTATTCTCTTGTGTTGTAAATACATTTCCTGTAAATGCTCATTGCACTTTCTGTTAAGTAAAAGCTATTTATTTGCTCAACAGTTGTGACTCTGATGTCATTTTTCTAAGGTGAGATTTGGTTTCCACTGGCTAAGGTAAACTCTGTGTAGCATCCGCCACCTGAAAGAGACACACCAGACTTTAACTTGTTACAGGTGCGTGTGATTATTCAAGTTTGTACACTTGAAAGAGGTGCCGGAAGGAAAGTCCGGCTGGTGGCAGCGAATACCCAAGGACACACACCTCTCTAAAAGCTGTTTCAGCCCAGAGGGAGAGGTGGGTTGTCACAGTTGCCTCATACGGATTGCCAATCAACTCTCAGCCACTGAACTGGAAACACCAACAGCAGACTCTAACCTCGAATCCCTGTCCATGAATCTCCTACTGGGTAAAAACAAAATAATCATTATCAGCATTACTTACACCCCTCCACTGAACTTGATGTTTTTCTCAATATTAAGAACTCACTTCCCCTTGCTAGGGAATGGATAATCATTGGTGATTTTAATCTTAACTGGCAATCACCACAGTCAAACCTTGCTAAAGAATCCATTATCAGCCACAGCCTCTACCAGCTAATCACCACCACCACCACTTGCACCGACTACAGAATGGGACATGAATCTGTTCTTGATTGGAATCTTGTGTCTAACCCTTCCCATGTCACCTCTGAGGTCTTGTCTGATTCTATAAGTGACCACTGGGCAGTTTACTGCTGCTGGTCAGCCAAAACCCCCAACAGAGACCACAAATTCATCTATACCAGACAGCTCAAGAAACTCATCCCCGTTGAATTCTCTAACACTGCCCTCGCCACGGACTGGTCCTTCACCAAATCCATAAATGACATTGACTACGCCCTTGAAATGTTCAGTAGAAACTTCCTTGCCATATGTTTATTTAATTATTTAAAGGTTTTACCAGGAAGGCATACAGAGCAGAACTGCTCGATTCTAGATGCAACCTGGGGGCAGGGGTAAGTGGAGTACATGCAAGATGGACAAATAGAACATACATTT
This sequence comes from Neoceratodus forsteri, assembly GCA_016271365.2. Classification (NCBI taxonomy): domain Eukaryota; kingdom Metazoa; phylum Chordata; order Ceratodontiformes; family Ceratodontidae; genus Neoceratodus; species Neoceratodus forsteri. Next base: position 1,131,528,671 of record CM028129.1, read on the forward strand.
AAATCACAATATAAAACATACAGGGTTGAAAGCAGAACAATGCAAATTGGGTAAACTATACATTCTTGCGTTGACAATATGGAATAAACATGGATTAAGTGCAGACCACAAGTCATTGAATGAGGCAAGTGACTAATGGGAAGTAGTTCAGATACATAATAAAAGCAACAATTCGCATAGCAGCCTTGAAGCCTGTCAGCACCTAGAGCTGACGTTGGTACACATGCAGGTGGAGGAGAAATGGGTTTTGAGAAGAAAGTTGATGTTGAGCCTAGGGGTGGTTTGCCAGCTAGCCAGGGGAAGTGAGTTCCAAAGTTTAGGCATGCGGTAAGTGAAAGCTGACTGGCCTGCTGAGGTAGTCATGATTGGGATGGACAGGAGACGCGATTCACTATTTCTTAGTGCATAACCCGGGGAGGTGGTGGCTGAGAGAACTGAGGTTAGATATGGAGGGAGAGAATGTGCCCAATATTTTGCTGTGATGGTAGCACAGTGTGTGAGGCACCTGTCCAGGAGTGAGGGGAGTTTAAGGGTTCTGCATAGGTCGCAGTGGTGAGTGGTGGGTGGGCAGTCAAGTGCAAAATGGCAGAAGGAATGGAAGAGGGGGTCCAGTCTGACTAGAGTGGACTTTGGGGTGGCACTGTAGACTACGTCACCATAGTCAAAAATTGGGATGATCGTCTTCTGCACAATTTCTCGGTGAGTCAGCAAGGGGATGCAACCACGATTGCGGTACAGAGCTCCCAACTTGGGGAGAAGCTTTTTGTGGATGGCATCTATATGCGCAGAAAAGTCCAGGTGCTGGTCAAGCCAGATCCTGAGATATCTGTATGAAGTGCAGTTCTCCAGAGTAGTCCCGTCCAGTGTGCAGAAGGAGTGGATGGACGGGGGCCTAAAAAGTCTCTGCCTCGTGCCGAAGGTCATGGAGATGGTTTTCTTGGTGGTGAGAAAGAGCTGATTTGACCGAAACCATCACCGAACATCGTCAAAGTCTTGCTGGAGTCTGGTCGCCACATCAGAGCATGAGGGGCTAAATGGATGTGTGTGGGCAGGAGGAGGGCAGGTCATTGAGGAAAATGGAGAATAAAAGTGGGCCAAGGACTGATCCTTGTAGTACACCAGAGGTAACCAGGAGTGGAGCGGAGGTGGTGCTACAAATTCTGACAGACTGGGATCTGCCTATCAAATAAGAATGAAACCAGTTGGTGACTTCGCTTGAAAGCCCTGCAAGAGAGAGCTTCAATAGAAGAAGAGAGTGGGAGACAGTATCGAAGGCTTTAGCCAGGTCGACAAAAATGGCAGAGGTGATGTGTCCATTGTCCATACCAGTGAGGACGTAATCTGAGAGCCTTTGGAAAGAGGTGGTGGTGAAGTGGGACTTCCTAAAACCAGATTGGAAGGGAATGAAAAAGGAAGAGGAATGAAGAGTAGAGGAGAGTTGAGAGAGGCCAAAGTGTTCTTGGACTTTGGCCAGTATAGGGAGGAGGGAGATCAGGTGATAATTTCCAGGAGCTGAGGGGTCACCACCTTTGGGGAGGGGGATGACTGTGGCATACTTCCACTCAGTGGGGGCAGCGGTTAGAGAGAATGACAGGTTGTATAGTGAAGCCAAGGGGGCAGCTATGGCAGGAGCTGACAAGTATAGCAGCTTGGAGTCCAGGCCAGTAGAACATTTGCCCTTGGAAGGGTTAAGGGCAAGCAGGGCTTTGTGAACTTCAGCCAGGGAAATTGGAAAGAAATCAAAAGGGGGGTGAGCTAGAGTCGCCTGGTTTGTGGGGAAGGGGGGTTGCTGGTTTGGAGAGGAGGAGGTTTCCAAGTCAGGAGTGAGATGGATAAGAGTGATGAGGTGCAATCTGTAAAAAAGGAGTTAAAATGAGAGGCCACCTCAAGATGGTCTGTAAGCGTGGGGCCATCTGTGATGAGTGCTGGGGTGGGGGGCTGCTCTGGAGGAGAGAATAGTGAGTTTACCACCTTCCAAAATTTGGTTGACTGACTTAAATTGGTGTGGAAGGAGTCTTTGAAGTACTTGGCTTTTGCCTTCCGGATCTGACTTATGCAGGCATTGCGAAGGGCATGACACTTCTGTCGATGCATGGGTAAGCTGGAGATCTTGGCTGCCTTCCAGGCCTGATCTCTGGCCCTGAGTAGGGCTGTTCTATTCGTAGAAATCCATTGCAAGTCAGCACCTCTCACTCAGACATGTCTTAGAGGGGTATGGAAGTTGCAGACTGCGACAAGAAAAAATTACTCACCTTAGTAATTATGTTTCTTCTATTGAGGTCTTGTTGTATTCTGACTAATGCAGTTAGCCACAGCCTTTAAACTGTCCCGGAGAACAAACGGTTAAACTTTCTATGCAGAGCATAGAATGCTGAGCTCGAGCTCGGCTGATGTCTCTGTCTGTTTCCCTTTGAAATCTAACCATCAGATTCTTACGAGCAAAAACTCACTAGCTATCCTATGTGGAAATTGTAACATTTTTACCAGCCAACTGGCAACCAAAAAGTTTTGGATTCCCAAAGAAAGACTCAAGTCAGGAAACACAAAACACAAAACCAGTTCAAATAAGAATAACAACAAAACAAACACGCAAACAAAAAAAGCAGTGGGTGTAAAGGAATACCCCTGAGGTGCAACACTGCGCCTGCCCACCCACTTCCCAAAAAACTGGTTCTGAGAGAGGAGGCGGGGGGTCAGAATACAGCAAGACTCCAATAGAAGAAACATAATTACTAAGGTGAGTAATTTTTTCTTCAAACAACATGAAGTCTTGCTGTATTCTGACTAATGCAGATTACCAAGCAGTACCTCCATGGAAGAGGGACAAAACCTACTTTGGGAATAAGCTCTGAAGTACTGCTGTGCCAAACTGAGCGTCACTCCTAGCCTGGATATCCAGAGAGTAATGTTTGGTGAAGATATGGACTGTTTTCCAGGTGGCTACTTGACAAATTTCTAAGAGAGGAATATCCTCGGCAGCAGCCAGGGAAGCAGCTGTACTTCTTGTAGAGTGAGCCCTCAGGCCTGAGGGTGGAATCTTTCCCAGTTTCTCATAGCAGAATTGTATACAAGACACAATCCACCTGGTAATAGTTCTCTTGGTGGCAGGTTTGCCCTTTCCCACTTCTCCATAAGTGAGGAACAACTGAAGGGACTCAAACCTGTGACCCTTGGTATGCTCTATCTAGTAGCTAAGGGCTCTTTTAACATTTAAACTGTGTAGCCTCCTCTCTCCTGAGGAAGAATGATCAGTGAAGAAAACAGGAAGATTTAAGTGGAAATCTGAAACCACTTTGGGCAAGAACCTTCTATTGGTTCTAAGGACCACTTTATCTTTGTGAAAGGAGATAAAAATCAGGTACCACTGACAGGGCTTGCAATTCACTGATACATCTGGCAGAGGTAATGGCTACCAAAAACACAGTTTTCCAAGTCAAGTACTTAAGCTCTGCTGAGGACATAGGCTCAAAAGGAGGTTGCATAAGTTGAGCAATGCAAACATTTAAATCCCAGGCAGGGGCAGGGTCTCTAAAGGGAGGATTGGTATGAAGCAATCCTTTAAAAAATTTACAGAATACAGGATGAGATGATAGTGAGGAAGTCTTCCCCACTGACAGAAAAGCAGAAACAGCTGACAAGTGTACCTTGAGAGTAGCTAGTCTGAGGCCTAGGCCATTAAGATGGACCATATAATCCAGAACTGTAGGCAATTCAGCAGTATCTGGAGAAATATGCTTCTTGGAACACCAAATGCTAAATCTCTTCCATTTGGAGTTATTAAGTCTTTCTGGTGGAGGGCTTTTGAGAAGCTTTGAAAATATCCAGAACCCCCTGAGACAGATGCAAATCTGCAAACTCCAACTCTTCAAGAGCCATGCCTTGAGATTGACAGACTGAAGATTGGGGTACCAAATCCTCCCCTGAGAGGAGGTTAACAGGGTGTAATTCCTGGGAAGAGACAGGGGAAGATGGACTGCTAAGGACAGCAATAGGGGATACCAGGACTGTCTGGCCCAGTCTGGAGCAATCAGAATCACTTTGCAAAGTTATGACCTTATCTTGACTAAAACTTTGAACAGAAGAGGGAAGGGAGGGAAGGCATACAGAAATTTCCCTTCCCAGTTCAGAATCCGAGCATCCTGGGGGACTGAGCCCAAGACTGTGGGTGTGCAACAAAAGAGAGAAAGTTGGTGATTGTCTGGGGCTGCAAAAAGATCCATCTCTGGAGTGCCCCACCTTGAAAAAAATCACCTTCAATACCAGAGGGTCCAGGGACCATTCGTAATGGCCCTGTGAGATCCTGGACAGTGCATCTGCTAGCACATTGTCCTTCCCTGGAAGGTGAACTGCTATCAGAGAGGTTTGCAGGGAATAAGCCAGGGACCACAACTTCATGGCTTCTGTGCACAAGGCCGTAGACAGAGTGCCTCCCTGCTTGTTGATGTACCACATGGTGGTGGTGGCGTATGTTATGACCTGAACCACCTTGTTCTGTACTGACTGAGAGAAAGCTTGCAGGGCCAGAAAAACTGCCCTGAGTTCTAGGAGATTGATATGGAGAAGGGATTCCTGAGGGGACCACAGTCCCTGGGCAGCGAGGGCCCCCAGATGGGCTCCCCAACCCAGAAGGGAAGCATCCATGGTAATGACCACTGAATGAGACTGAGTGGCAAATGGGACCCCTTGTCTTAAATTGTCCTGATCCTGCCACCATTGAAGGGCTTGGATCAAGGTTAGAGTCACTGCGATCAGTTTGGTAAGAGAATCCTTCCTCTGAGACCAAAAAGCCAAGCCCTCAGATGGAACTGAATGTCCCTCATCTGGAATCTTGCCCCTTGGACCACTGCCACAGAAGCTGCCATGAGGCCCAAGAGCTGGAGGAAATGCACTGCTGGTCAAGATACCTGAAGGCTGAAGGAAGAGGCTAGTTCTATAAGAACCCTTGCCCTTTCCAGGGGAAGAAAAGCCCTTGCTTTGACCATATCCAGCTCTGCCCCAATAAAGGTAAGAAGCTGGACTGGCTCGAGAACTGACTTGGGAAGGTTGAGAAGAAATCCTAGAAAAATGAGCACTTGCTGGGTCACTTGCAGGTCTGACTTGACTTGGTCTGGAGACTGGCCCACTATTAGCCAGTCATCCAGATATGGAAAAATGGAAATCTTTTGCCTCCGTAGAAAGGCAACTACTACTGCCAGGCACTTTGTGAAGATCCTTGGGGCAGAAGTTAGGCCAAAGGGCACTGCTCTGAACTGATAGTGGCCTGAGGGCAACTCGAACCTGAGGTACTTTCTGTGGGAGCACCTGATGGGCATGTGAAAATAGGCATCTTTGAGGTCCAGGGAGGCTAGCCAATCCCCTGGCCTTAGAGAGGGAAGGATTATTCCCAGAGTTACCATCTTGAACTTTGGTTTTAAAAGATGTTTGTTTAGGTATCTTAGGTCTAGGATGGGTTGCCATTCCTGTCTTTTTTGGGGTAAGGAAGTACCTGGAGTACAGACCTTTGCCCCAGTGTAGGGTAGGTACTATTTCTATGGCTCTTAAAGCCAGCAGAGATGAAACCTCTGCCTCTAGGGCAAGGGTTTCTGAGAGACCTGCAGGTGGAAAAGATCTGGCTCTCATCTTCGGAAATTTATTGAAGCCGAGAACCAGTCCCTGGCTTACTACTTCCAGGACCCACTTGTCTGATGTAACAGACATCCAGTCCTGGATGAAGTAAGTCAGCCTGCCCCCTACTGGAATAGGAGAGTCGACCAAGGCAGGCCCATCAGGGTGTCTGCTTGGCAGGGGCCTTAGGCTGAGGAGTGGATGCAGCCCTACTCATCCCCCTTCTGCCTCTCCCTCTGAAGAACCCCCTCTGTGAAAAAGGAGAAGAGGCCTGTGCTTGGTAAAAAGGCCTATGAAAAGGCCTGCCCTGCCCCTAGAATGCTGCCTTTGAGGAGTTGCCTGCCTCTCTTTGGCCTGATCACTCCTGTAAGTGGTCCTGTACTCATCCATTTTCTTCATGTAATTCTCTGTCTGCTCCCCAAACAGAGGATTACCCACTACAGGAAAATCCATGGCCTTAGCCTCGGTATCCTGTGAGAGGCTAGTACATCTGAGCCAAGCCATTCTCCGAAGAGCCACAGATGTCGCCATGACTCTTGATGACACATCACTGGAGTCCACAGCAGCATGAAACTGAACTTTTGATGCCTCAATCCCATCTGCAGCCACCTCCTCCAGCTCCTTGGCTAGCTGTGGGGAGGCCTGTTTAGCCAGTGCCAGTACAGTGTCCCACCTGGACTTCTGGTACCTGGCTGTATAGGCCATATAGTTCGCCTGCGTGAGTCCCAAGGAAGATGCCATGTACTGTTTTTTTGCCATGGCATCAATCTTCCTGGAATCTTTGTCTGGGGTGTGTGAAGCCAAGGGAATGTTTGCCTTATCACAGGCAGCAGCTTGCACAACCCCAACATGGCTCCACTGCTGATATAAAAACTCTGTATCTGAGCCTGAAAGTGTATACCTCTTGTCCATTCTTCTATCAACAGGAGGTACAGAATTGGGAGACTTCAGGATTTTTTGTGTCTGCTTCCCAAAAGATTTGTGAAGAAGAACAGACAGTCTCCTGGTCTCTGGGATGTCCATCATTTCCACAAAATCAGGCTCCTCTTGATCCTCCATTGCCTCCTCCATAGGAAGCTGCAGGGTCTCAGCCACCTTTCTGTAGAACATAAAGTGGGAAGGGGACTCAGAAAGCCCAGGAGGGGATACACCTGAATGTCTGTCTGGGGAGATGTCCGGTTCCACAGGCACATACAGACTTTCACCATCACCATCATCATCTTCAAACTCCCCCTCCTCCTCAAACTCCGGTTCATAAAATTCTTCAGGGGTATAATTGTGAACCGGGGGAACCAACCGAACTGAGCCCCTGACAAAAGGTGCCGGATCGGTCGGAACCGGGCGAAGCGATTCCACAATCCGAATCACTCTGGCTATTTCCTCGGTGGTTGGAACATGGGCTTCTGGATCCGAACCGGACAATTTCTCTTTGCATTTTCTTTTTGTCAGAACCGAACCCTCAGGATCGGCTCTCCTTTTGCCCGAAGAACTATCGCCCTGGTCAGAGGGCACTCCTTCTGGTGCGGTCGGAACTGAACCGGGCTGGCCATCCAGGTCAGCGGACTTCTCAGCCTCCTTTTCCCTCAGTCTACCTAATCTCTTTTCAAGGGTAGATTTGGGAAAGTTTTTTCAAATTTGGCAGTCTGAATTGAGGTGTTCAAACCCCAGACAATAAACACAGGTGGTGTGGGGATCGGCCTTATCAAAGACCTCCTCACACTCACTGCAGTGTTGAAACTCAGTGGGCCCGTTTTTTTTCTTGGGTTTCTCAAACATGGCCAACCTAACCAACTTACCCTTTTTTTGGCAACCGCCAGGCAAGATTCCCTTATCGGTTCCTAACCATGTCACAGGTCTTGGAAAAAAACGTACCAAACACGTTTTTTTTTTAGAACCGATAAGGACCGGTAACCACACACTAAAGTAAGATACAAGAATCAACAAATGATTGGTTCAGCCGAACTGATCCACACTTTTACAAGTTCCACACAGAAAAACAGTACAAAACCTATCTAGTACTCACGGTACCACATACAGAGACTGAACAGACCATGCGTAAACAAATTTCGGTTAAAAACCGACAGTAAACCGACACTTTAACCGACTTTCGAACCGAGCTGCAGGAGGACTCTCCGGAGCGACTGTTCAGTGAAGCAGAGTAAAGAATCTGTCAGTTAGATTTCAAAGGGAAACAGACAGAGACATCAACCAACCTCAAGCTCAGCATTCTATGCTCTGCATAGAAAGTTTAACCCTTTGTTCTCCGGGGCAGTTTAAAGGCTGGGGTTAACTGCATTAGTCAGAATACTGCAAGACTTCATGTTGTTTGAAATATGGACTTGAAATACTACAGTGCGGAGTCAACTGAGGGAGCACTTGGGATGTACAACCAATCAGTACTAGCCAGGTCGTGAAGGACAGACGCCACCAGGTCCAGGGATTTAAAGGATCTGGACAGAATATTTCAGCGAGGGGATGATACTGACCTACGTATTTTCCTGACAGAGCAGATCATATGGTGATCACTTAAGGAGTACTGAAGCAGTCCTGAGGCAATTACCTGGTACGGGTGGGAAGTAATGGACCAGTCCAGGAGGAAGTGGTTCGATGAGGTGGGGTTGTTACGTGTGGGCTCCTTTATAAGTTTCGAAAGGTTTAATATATGTGACTCCCTCATCCCTCAAAAAAAAAAAAAAAAAAATTAAGGTCAAAGGTCACCGCCATGAATGGCTCTCTTCTGATATCCTCATGAGGAAAAGGGACTGGGCCTCATCAAAGTACAAGAAATTTAAGCTTCCCAACTTCCCACAACAGTACAAAACTTTATGCAACAACTGTAAATCAGCAGTCCACACTGCAAAAATCAGCTTCCTCGCTGAAAAACAGTGTAGCCCAAGAGGCAACCCTAAGCACACCTGGAACCTCCTAGACGACCTTACTGGTAGAGGACAAAGATGTGAACAAATCAGCCTCTCCTCCATGGGACAGCCAGTCTCTGATCCCCTAGAAACTGCCTCACTTTTTAATTGTTATTTTGGAGACCTAGACAAGTACAAGCTAAACCCTCCCTCTGTCTCCGGTACATCCTCCCCCCTCCTCCTAACCACCACCCCCTAGCTTCCACTTCCGTTACCTTCCCCTCCCAAGAGGTTGTAAAAGTTATTAAATCTAATGATCCTAGGCCTTATATCAGGCAAGATAACATTGCTTACCGGATCCTCAAACAGGACTGAGAATCCATAGCCATTCTATTTACAAACATTCTCAATCACTCCATCTGTGCTGGGTCTTTCCCTCTAAAATGGAAATGCACTATCATCAAACCCCTCCGTAAATCTGGACCCAAAGATGATATTAACAACTACAGACCCATCTCCCTCCTGGCTCCCCTTTCCAATACTATTGAAAAAATCATCCATAAACAAACTATCGAATCTCTTGAGAGAGAAACAGAACTTTCAGACAGAGGTGCAGCATGGATTCAGGGCTGGCCGCAACATCGAAACTGCCCTTAAAAAATTCACTAACAACATTATTAGAGCCAACAATGAAGGCCTTTACACTGGCTCAGTGTTTGTGGACCTCACAAAAGCTTTCAACCTCGTTGAGCACGAGGTCCTACTCTCCACTCTCTCCTGTCTACATTTCTCCTCCTACGTCAACTGGTTTCGCAGTTACCTAAACCACAGGTCCCACCAAACTGTAATCAAAGCCATACTCTCTAACTCCTGCCAAATAAAATGTGGCATGCCCCAAGGTCCATTCTTGGTCCACTCCTCTTCTCACTGGTGGTGAACTCCCTTACTGAAATTTGCAACCACACTGAGCTCATACTCTATGTCAACAATGCAGCCCTTTTCTGCAAGGATAAGGACCCCTCCACCCTACAAAATAAACTTCAGCTGGACTTCCACAGACTCCACTCTTGGTTCTCAGCTAAAGGGCTAGTACTAAAATGCAAAAAAAAAAAATCCATGGTCTTCTCCAGCTCCTGGAAACACTTTGCTTTTGATTTCTCCCTCCTAGACAATGACAGAAACCCCATTGAAAGAGTTTCAGAATTCAGATACCTAGGCCTGCACCTTGACTGTCCCCTCAATTTTGAATCCCACACCAATCAGATGATTAAGAAAGCTCACCAATGGCTTGGCCTGTTATACCGAATGAAACCTTTCCCCACCCCTGAATCCAAGACTCTCCTAGTTGCCAGTTTCCTGCTCCCCATTTTTGACTATGGGGCTGTAATCTTCTACTTTTCTCTCTCCCAAAGGAATTTTAAGAGGCTTCGGAGAACCTACCACAATGTTATTCATTTTGTATCTGGCCTCCCTTGACTCATGCACCACTGCGACCTTACAGACTCACTAACTGACCCCTCGAGGACAGGTTCAACAGCAAAATCCTTACCTTTTTCTACAAACTTATCTTTGGACTCCTTCCTAGCAGCATCTCATCCTTCTTCCCTAAGTCAGCCCCCTCTTGGACCACAAAACAGTCCTCCACCCTCTCCTTCTCCCTCCCTTTCTGTCGGACCTCCCAAGGTGAAAACACCCTCTCTGACAAGGGCACCAAATTTTTCAACAATCTTCCTCCCTCTTTAATCCTGTGTCCCTCTTCCGCGTCTTTTAAGCACACCCTCAGGAAACACCTTTCTCATTCTTTTACTTGCAATTGCCCTCAGTCCTGATTGATCCAAACCAGCTGCTTAACTTGTTCCCCTATTAAAGCAACAGCATGTGGCCACCTTTCCCCTTTTCAGCTTTCCTGATTCCCTCTGGTTACCCCTTAGACTCCTTCTGACACAAGATGTGTGCCTCAATCCTTATTGGCACTTTATTACAGTCTCTAGAATTTTGGGGGGTTTGCTTGTTTTGTTTGAAAATGTTTATTCGTTACTGTTCTCCTGTATAGTATTTCTGTTGTACTTTGTATTACTACCCATTTTGTTTACGTGAAACTGGACGCTTGAGAAAACAGGCAACTTTTGTTCACACGCCTTTCAAGTATAATAAATAAACTGAACTGAAAAACTAAATTATATTCCCTCTCTCTGGTCTTCCCTTAATCACGTACATATTGAGATCTCACCACCTTTCCTTTTGACCCTTGAGCATCTTGGGTGCCCTTATTTGCACTGCCTTCATTCTGTCCTTGTTCTTTTCTTCTTCTATTTGTCACCCGCTACCAGCCCCCTTCCACCGGCCCCCCCATCACTGCCACCGGGTGACATGCCGGCCATTGCCTCTTGCCAATTTGAGGCACCAGCTGTCCCAGTGCGACGTGGAGACCAGCTTCATCCTGCCAGTCGGCTTCTTTTCTCCTCCAGTTTTGTCCCTGCTGGCACAGAGCCAGGCATGCAATGGCATGTGTGGCTTCGTGCACACTTCCATACTGCGGCATGCCGGGCGTCTTACTCGACTCTGCCCCCTCTTGTGTGGGTCCATTGTGCCGGCCCCCAGCCACCGCTAGGGGCCAGTCAAGCAGCAGACTCCATCCCCACCCCTTCCCGGGAGAGGAGAGCTGTTCTCCAGACGCTCCATCCTCTCCCTCCCTGGTCGACCTGCTCGCACTGCGAACACGGGTCGTTGGCGTGGCAGGAAGTAAGACAGGATGCCTCAACCCTCCACACCACTGGGGCAGCTCAAGCCTTGTTGTTTTCTAAAAGTGGACTCTAAAATGCCCTGTACTTTCATGCAGGCAACCCAAGTCTGTGAATGGACTCAGGTCCCTGCAGTCAGTCACTCAGGGCTGGGAAGAACACTGCTGACGATGTTGTGTCCCATCCCAGGAAGGGTTAGTACTGCTGTTTAGTCACAGTAAACCCTTGGGGTGGAACAGGTAGCTAGCTTCCTCATGGTGTCCAGCCATCACTACATACATGCAAGGCCCTGAACCAAGGGTATGTGTTGACATTGGGTGGCGGGCAGATCAAAGGACATTGGGGGGAAGACAGTAATTCTTCATCATGCAACAGAATGAGGCTATAAAAATACCCTAAGCAGTTAGGATGAAGGTCTGGACTGGCACTCTCAGGGCCCAACTGGATGACCTGCATCCTCATCAGATCCTGATGGACCAAGCTGGTATGTCCCAGACCCAAGGACCCTGCTTTGAGGTGGCAAGCTATAGAGAAATAAGAGGCCAGGATATAGATGGGAAATCACCAGTGGCAATCTCAGCACTAGACAGCTAAGGCCAGAAAATGCTAGATTAGAAAACGCTTTGCACCTACCCCTAATCCTATGGCTACACATGGTATGTATAATGGCCAAAAACATTATTTTAATGATACTAGAAATTAACATAAACATTAACACTAGCATATGGCTCACAAATTTATCATTAAGGCCTAACTATGAAAGTACTGCACATAGCAGTTTTAACAGAATAGGTAGATTTTGCAATTTGCGGAACACATTTCTTCAATCTTATTATTGTAAGATAACAACATTAAACACATGCAAATCATCTGTTCACAGAAATAGTAGGTTTACCATAACCCTTGCTGCTAGGTGGGTAGCTAGGTAGGCAGGTAGTTCGAATAAGGCTGCTGATAAATTAATAAAAGAGTAATTGAACAGAGTTAATATGTTGGTTCTTATACCTTCTTAATTAGCTGCTGATGTATGTTTTATGTATGTTATATGTATATAATTTTCTATTACACTAGATAATGTATTATTTTGCATAACTTTCATTGTTAGCATTTAAAAAACGTAAATTATAAAAAAGATTTTGAAATACTTCATTATGCATTCCTCCCCCTCCCATGAGAGCTGATCACCACTACTCCGTTTTGTTTCCTTGTCCATCTGTATGGTGCCACATTTCATTTTAGTTTGCCTCATATCATAGTTAAAAATTCACGGTCTGGGAGTTAGTCTGCATGGCCCCTGTGTCCCACAAGGTCAGGAGGCAGTATATGTTGCCTGCTAGTTCATCTTAATTTCAAGAAAAGTAATGTTACGTTCTGGGTACTCAATCTAAAATAGAGCTGAGACAACTGATGAAAACCTTGCTGCAGTCATATTTAACAATGTGCACCATTAAGTATTTAAAATCTAACAAAAAATGCTCAACTAGATTCAAAATAGAAAGAAAAGTGCCTCGGACAAGGGTGGTATAGAATGGAAAAATAGTGGAAGAACAACATTTTTGCCATAACATGAACTCCTGCTGTAATACCTAATTATAACATGGGGACATATGCAGCGGATAGTTGATTGGTGGAGGGATTGCACCTGACTGTGCATTAATGCATGATATACTTACAGTAACTATGATTAGATCAGGTCCTAAATCACTGGGCAGCATGGGTCAATTATGTTCACGTCAACAGCAAAAGCGTGCAAAGCAGCCATTTGTATTTGGCAGCTTAGCGGTGCACCACTGCTGGAATTACTGTGAAACAAAAGGCTTCTGTGGCACTTTCTACACTGTCCCACGTGTGTCTCACTCCATTCCGCTGTGTCCTGTCATCACAGAAACAGAGTGAAAGACACACACTGGGACAACAAACTCACAATTAGGCACACAATATATAGCATGACAGAAGTGATTTCTCCTTCTCTGGTGTGCGTCCCGAGGCAACAGCCAGCAGCCCCCCCCCCCCCCCAACAGAAGTAGGAAGTGCAGTATTTGGAAATGAGGGACAGCGCCCTGTATGATGCTCTATAGAGTTCTTGTGCTCATCTTTCTCTTGCCCTGTTCCCGCAATTACAGTAAAAGACAAAGCTTGTGTTAAAGTTGGGCACTGTCCTGTGTGTGTCTCCCTCCATTCCACCATTTCCCATGCACTTGTGTCACACAAAGACAGTGACAGACACACACCAGGTCAAGAAAGTGATGGTTAGGAACACAGTAATTTGCATAACAGGAGTCATTATAGTTCTCAAATGTGTGAGCAGCATCGACAGTCAGCAATGGGCAACCCCCGACAGAAGTAGGAAGTGCTGTATCTCCAAAATAGTAAAAGACAGTGCCCTGTATCATGCTGCAAAGTTTTTGTTCTCTGTCTTTGTCTCTCCCTGTGGAGGAAGAGTAATGACAAACACAGAGAAGGAGGTAAAAACACCTGACATTGGTCATTTGTTCATCTTGTCCAGTCAGCATTCCACTGTGTGTGCAGTTGTGCATCGCCGCTGTTAGTGTCCTGTCCCACAGCACTGTTAACCCACAGCTGTACCCCTGTATTAGCTCCAACTTCCCCTATCGGTAGCCATCACCCTTATATTGGGACTGTACCGTAACCCTGCAGAGGAGCAACTAGCAGTAGAAATCGGCCTCCGGTAATTGCGGCAGTGTGATGATTCTCGACACCTCTACCACTCCCTCCCATCTCCAGCGTGGATATGTTCGCCACGATCCACACAAGATAGCTAGCTGGCACACACCTGTCAGTGCTGATATGTCATACAGCTGCGTAACACAATGTGAAACACTGACCAAGCGAGGGAGAAGTGAGAATAATGTGAGGTAAGTCACCATCGCGGCCCTAGTTCTTCAGGCACAAATACACCGACAGCGGTACTCACATCACCATATATGTGTGTGTGTGTTACAATGTTTAACTCTTTTTATTTGGACGTCTGTACTGTGTTTAGTATATTTGCACAGTGGCACTACTTTATGTGGTGGAAGAATACATATACTAAAATCAGTTGTTTCTGCATACCACACACATGCTGTCTGGATGTTTACCACATGAGTCACCCCATGTTATAAGCGCAATAACCCACGACAGGGTGTGCAAATACTGGGGATTAATCAACACTATGGGTGCAATCCCCAACACCTGCACACCCTGTTGTGGGCTACTGCTTACTTAAACACTGGTTCAGTGACCGCAGAGCATTTTTCCTGTATTACTGGAGTATACTTTCATCAGTTTTAGTCTCTGGGGCAAAACATCTAAACAAACCAATCAAAAAAACCAAACAAGACCCAGTCTTCTCCTGTGTGTTTTGTTTTCTCTGTTTGGAAAAAAGTGACAAATGAGGGCCAACACTGGACTGCCCTACATACAGCAACAGTTTAAGACAGCTGCTGATGAAGGGCATTTCAGAGACAGAAAACTGACAGCAACTAAACAGTCTTGATAAGTTTGCCTTACACGTGCCACTCTTCAAAATACATAATCGAATCTGACCATTTAAAGGAAAATGTAAGGTTGGATTCTGTCACATCTCATTTAACTCCTTGCATCTTTTGTTTTTAACATTTGACAATTCAAGACCCTCTGCAAGCATTCTAGTAGCATCAATTATTCTAATGTAACCAAGTCACACAGTAGCAATTTGATTACTTTAGGGGATGGCATTGATTAATACAGTACAGCCATCCTCGTTCATGGTGTAAACAGGTCTCCTCCAGTCAAGGAGTGTCAAATGGCACTAACATACCTCTACTACTATCACGTCCAAGAAACAACACATGTCCAGTGCTCTGTCCCTGACTCAGACTCTACAGTACTAATATCTGGTTCACCAGGATTTCTACGTTCATTTGACTACTGAATGACCTCCAGTTAATATAGCTGAATGCTCAGATAATTCTTTGCAAGTCCAACAATATTTTCTTTATTTAACAGAAATCATGGGTACTGCCTCATAATCATATGCTACGGGCTATACTTTTTCATTACTGTCACAAATGTTCTGTCATGAACAGTTATATCCCCAAAAGAGAGAAACAAAAAGTGAAAAATATTAATTTAACTCCTGTCGATAATAAAATGTGTTATTTTAAAGGGGCTACAAAAGCATTGCAAAGTTCCCAGTTCATGTCTGCTTAGCCCCTGCTCTCCCTCTCTCTTTTTCTCTCTGTGCATGTCTGTCTTTTTTTCCGCCTTCAAGGTCTTTAAAACTATCTCTGCATGTAGGCTCCTTACTATAAAACGAGCAAGAAAAATCAAGACTTCTGATTAGTTTGATGCAATCACATGACAGTGCATTATAAAAGCACAACAGAAAAGGTCAGAAATACTTAACTTTTTGAATTTCATTACTCAGTTTTTGAAACAGAAATCAGAGGTACCATTTAATAATTGCAATGGGGGGGTACATACGTGTGGGATTATGGCACTTCTTGGGTGCATAAGGCTTTTGGTAATGCATTGCCTCAGGCCTCACTTTCTGAGGTTTGCCATTATCCCACAAAAACACACACCCTGTTATGCCTTATTTCTTACTTGCACCATAACAGGTGCTCCACCCAGGGATATTATTGGCTGCATTCAGTGAGGGGCTCCAGATGCTAATACCACTACTTACATAAGTTTCTATGTGGATGAAAACTGAGCACATGAACGAGCTGCTCAATTTTCATTAATGGCATCAGCATGCACCAGTAGCAATATCAGCATTAGGTGCCACTGACTGATTGCAACTGATGTCAGTAGTTAGAGCACCAATACTGGTGATATGATGAGGTTATGGACACAGCTGGGATTAAAGACAAGGGATACAGAAAACACAAAGGAAGAGACTGGTACAGAAAAAGAGCAGAAGGAAATAAATCAATCAAGTCAATATGAATTAGTAATGCTACATGCTTCCCAACCTCTATGGTTAAGTTATCCCATTGTGAGTTAATGTGTTCTGAAAGATGTGTAGGAGGGTGGTCATCTTGGCATTGATATGGGGTCATGTAACATCAGGGAAATAGAGTGTATTGGCCCCTCAAGAAAGATAATCTTCTTGAATGGTTTGGTCTTGGGAACTTCACTGAAGCTGAGGGTAGCCCCCTACCATGATAAGAGTTTTCAGCTGACATGGCTCAATGAGAGGGTGTCTACCCTGAACATTTATGTTTACTTTGGATCTGGAGATGTGGGGGTGCAAGGGCACAAGGGGTGACCTACTGTATTAAAACACACAAAGGGACATAACAATGTTCGCATGAATAAATAGAGTCATACAGCTGGTCTTTATTTGGTCTCCTTACAGCTTCACACATTGATATCATAATGGCAGCCCTGGCAGTAACTGCAGGCGTATTCTTCATACAAATAGAATGCCTCTCCATGTGTGTAACCTTTAGTCATAGATGTCATCACTGAGATTACAGGATGTCTATTTACCTCTGGGGAATCACACTGGAGAGAGCTGCCAAACTTCCCTCTTTCACCTTGCTGGCCCCTTCAAATGACAGGTACCAGGGACACTAGTTGGTTAAGAATACCAAATCATAACCGCAGTAGCCTGCACCCTTCTCACAGGTGGTGTGAGCTTCAACAAGAAACTCTAGCATACACACCATGGCCACGTTTAATGGGATACTTCTGAGCTGAATTGTTTGAATTTTTGAGTACCTAGAGGCCAGTGGGGCACAGGACCCAAGGCAGCATGGATTCACGATGGGAAGGTTGTGTCAGATGAATCTAATAGATTTCCTTGACTGGGTGACCAAAGCAGTAGACCAGTGAGGGGCTGTGGACATGGCCTACCTAGATTTTAGTAAGGCATTTCATACAGTCCCACACAAAAGATTAATACACAAGTTAGCCAGCCTTGGAGTGGGTTCCAAGGTGGTAGCCTGGATACAAAATTGGCTAGACAACAGGACGCAAAGGGTAGTAGTAAACGGAGTCCACAGTGAAGAAAAGAGGGTTACTAGTGGGGTAATGCAGGATTCAGTACTGGGACCGGTCCTTTTTAATGTCTTTATAAGTGACACTGAAGAGGAACTGGAAGGAAAAGTATGTCTCTTTGCAGATGACACAAAGATCTGCAACAGGGCTGATACACAAGATGGCGTGGAAAGAGTGAGACGGGACTTGGCAAGGTTGGAGGAATGGTCAAATGTATGGCAGCTCAGATTCAATGCAAAGAAGTGCAAGATAATGCAACTGTGAAACAAAAACCCAGGGGAAGAGTACACAATGGGGGGTGAGATACTGACAACAGTAAAAATGGAAAGGGACCTGGGAGTAATTATATCAGATGACCTAAAGGTGGGCAAGCAATGTGAGAAGGCAGTAAGGAAGGCTGGGAGGATACTGGGATGCAAAGGGAGAGGCATCAATAGTAGAAAACAGGAAGTTGTTATCCCTCTGTACAGACAGTTGGTGAGACCCCATCTGGAGTACTGTGTGCAGTTCTGGAGACCCCATCTCCATAAAGACATGAGTGGAGGCTGTCCAGAGGAGGGCAACCAAAATGGTGCAGGGTCTGCACCAGAAGACATAAGAAGAAAGACTAAAGGAGCTTAATATGTATACCCTTGAGGAAAGAAGGGAGAGAGGGGACATAATAGAAACTTTCAAGTACCTCAAGGGAATCAACAAAGTCCAAGAGTGTAGTATCTTTCAGAAAAAGAGATGCGCAAGAACAAGGGGGCACAATTTGAAGATAGAGGGTGGACGGCTCAGAGGTAATATGAGGAAGTATTTTTTCACGGAGAGGGTTGTGGATGCATGGAACAGCCTCCCTGAGGAGGTTGTGGAGTCCAGAACAGTTGGGGAATTCAAGAATGCATGGGACAGACATAAGGCAGTCCTAGTGGGGGTAGAAGGAAGTAAGCTGTTGGTTAACTAGGATATGCAGTTTATCTGTTAGGTAGGAAAATGGGCAGACTAGGTGGGCCAAGCGGTCCTTATCTGCCATCAGATTCTGTTTCTATGCTACTTTACATCTGACCATTCACTTCAAATTACATTGAACATTAGCCCTAGTACAGAAAGGGACCTGGACTCGAGAGGGACCACAGGAGGGAGCACAGTCCTCAATTCAGGGGCATGCTGGAGGTGGCCATCCATCCATCTATCCACACTGCATAGATTTAATACTTGCCACAGTATTACGTCTGTTAAGCCTGGGTCAGGAGTAGAGAGGCTACTGGGTTTTCCCCCTTCAACCTCACCTGTATAAAAACGTTTTGGAATTTCCAGACTCAGTGACAGCAATGAGAAAGGTTTATAATAATAGACATATACATGAGTTTCTGATAGTCAGCTGACATGGAACTTTAAACAATGCTTTGGCATTCTGTACATCTGACTATGATGAATACTTACTTTCACTTTCATGATTACGTAACTGGATTCCCCCACGCCCGTCCCAGCAGGGACCTGTGTAGAAAATAGCCTCTGCCACTTACTAGTGGCCCCACAGTTCTCCCTCACCTTGGAGAAAATGGAATTTCTGGACAGAGAAAAGAGGCCAAATGTCCTCTCCATCTGTGGTGCTTCTTTGAACAGAGTAGTCTGATAGGGTTCCACTATGCCACGGTGCCAAATTTTAAGTCGACCAACGGCACAGTGACAACACACCACCACCAACTGGTGGGATTTGGTGCAAGGGTTTTCTGTGGGGGGCTTTGCCCCCACACTTCAGGAGGGGGAGGCTCTGCCCCCCCCACGCACCCTCTGTACTATAGATTACCAACTCCAGTCTGAGTTGGTTCTTGGGTGGGGCAAACACCTTTGCAGCATCGGTGTCAGGTAGCGGAGACCATCACAGCAACTGCAGTACAGCCTAGAGGTTAGAGGAACGAGGTATGAACGATCTTGATACATCCAGCAGACCAGACCTAAGTTTGATTCTCACAACCTCCACTTGCATACTGTGTGACTCTGAGCAAGTCACTTAACCGTCCAGTGCTCCCAGGTCACCCCTGAAAACAGGCACTTGTGCCTAGTGGGCCTTACCCGGTTACCAAAGACTAAAATAAATTAAAAAAAACAATGTCGCTGTGATGGTCTTTGCCGTGGGAGTGTCGCTGCGCGGTCGGTATACAGTCTGAAAGTACCACAGCTCCACACGTGCTGCTGCAGAAAGCCCCTTTCACCCTGGCACTAGTATCTATCACCAACAGAGGAGCCAAGGGAAGTTCAGGGTTTAAACCATAAAGCAGCAGTACATCAAAGACAATTCTGTGTTTTAGTGCAGAGTTTTGTTGTGGCGTCTGAGAAATGTATATTACTGTCACTTTCCTGGTATTTTGTCCATGTGTTGCTGAGTCACTAACCTTTTTTCCCCTCTACACCAACATGGACCACTGCGAGGATCGCCATTTTAAAAAAAGCCTCCACTACCAATTTTCTGACATGTGCAGTCCAACATTTAGCTGACATCCAATCAGCCAGCATGTTCCGCTCCTAACTCTTTTTGTGTGTGCTAGTGTCCGAGTCAGCCTGTGAGTGCAATGCACACTCTGAGCAGCTGTCACTCAGAAGGCTTTGCGGGAGAAATCTGTGAGATCATTAGGAGCTATGACAAAAATAATGTAATATGCTATTTTTCTTGCACAGCTGCTTTAATCCGACTTTCCAGAAGGGTCCCGTGCCCTGCGACCAGCAAAATGCAAATTCTTCTCGTCTCCAGAGACCTGCTGTCAACTGCCACCCAACAAAGTTGCTAATTTCTGCAGGGGGTTGTAATCATTACGACAGGCTACTACTAGCACTAAAACAAACAATAGGAACCTCAGTACTCCTGGACAAAAGGAGACAAATTTACTTAACCTAGGACTGTAGGGTGCCTGTCTGGGCAAACGATGCCACAATAAATTATTTTGCACTTTAAGTAAATTCGTCTCCTTTTGTCCATGAGTGCTGAGGATCCTGTTTGTTCGAGCTGGGCTAGCTACGTTCCTCAGCACCGCCTCCATTCCCCAGTCAGCATGCCACTTTCCCCGATTATACTACTAGCGCTGCAAACCAACCCCCAAGTCTTGCACTACACATTACTAATGGCAAAACACCAACAGAAACAGGAAGGGTTGAGATTCAGTTTTCCTGCCTGACGGTCATGAACACACAAATTAAGCATAACATCCTGACAGTTGAATCATGAGTATTCCAGTAAGGAAAATAGATATGTGGGGGCAGTACATAATTACGCGTGAAATAATACCTCTTTTATTTGAAAAACCAAAAAAGATATATATTATTTTTACAAAAACTTTGTATGAGATAGAAACAGACTTCATAACTGATAATAAAAAATGAGAAGCTGACACCACCACAAATACATGGCTGTTCATTGCACTGCTGCTTTAAGTATTTGTCAGATGTAGATACTATTCTGGGAACCCAAGGGGATACAGAAGATTATATGAGCATTTCTAGCAGTCCAAACCGATTGAGATTACTCTGTTACACAATTCAAAACACACAAGGTGTAATTTAATATACACATTTCACATTTTGTTTTTTTAAAGAAAAAAGCAATTTTAAAACACATTTTCTAATAACAAAACTCGCCCACTCCTGCTGAAATGGAACATCCCACTTTCTTCGAACAGTGTACACAACTTTACCATATGGTTATAAATTGTTCTGCTAACGATTTCTGATTGCAACATGTTGCTTGACTCCACTTTGTACCATAGAATTTGCAGATGTCCTTTGCAATAATAGTTATTAAAATACAAAAGCAGGACATTCTTTGTGGACCTGTTGCTTTTCTAAACTTCTTATTATTAAAAGATGAAAACTCATCTCTTGTAGAAGTGTGTGCCAATGTTCAACAAGGAACAGTGGAGCCCGCCAGGATGCCAACACAGTGTCATAGTTTCCTGCGTGACTAAGGGGATTAACTGCCTGAAATTGCCTCGTTTCCTGCCTTAACTTCACTGAAGAATTCTACAGTACTGGATTGCATCCTGTCTGGCTGCACAGTCTTGACGAGTGGGCCACTGCTCTGACCCTGACTTTAGTGTTCAGCAGTAATGAGTTCTTCCAGACATGCCTTCCTAGGTGGGGGAGGTGTATCTCTGTTAGCAAACAACTGAGTTCCTGCACCTCTGTGCCAGCATATCATTTATTCATTTAATAAAGCACTCTATTTCATTGTGACTCAATGCGCTGTACAAGTGAGCAAATTTTAAAGAAACAGTTAAAATACGTATAAATGCAGTATTAAATTAACAACTCAACTGAAATCAACTGAAGGGAAAAGCTTCTCTAAATAATGTATTTATCTTCCCTTTGAAGGAATTTACTGATGAGGCCTCTCTAAATGAACAAGGCAGTGAATTCCACAGGGTTGGTGCCATGAATATAAATGCCTGGGCACTCGATGACTTCAAATAAACCCTGGGAATCACCAGGAGGCCCTCACTGGCAGACCGGAGGGGACGAGATGGGTGGTAAGGCTGTAGGAAGTCTTTCAGGCAACTGGGCCCTAGTCCATGCAGGTCTTCATAGGTCAGCAAACTGACTTTGAAGGTGATCCGCCACCTAACAGGAAGCCTGTGCAGAGAGCGCAGCACAGGTGTAATGTGACATGACCTCGAAAAGGCCAGTCAACAACCTGGCTGCCGCATTCTGCACCAGCTGTAGGCAGTGAAGATCAGCCCCCAATAGTCCTAGGTAAAGGGCACTGCAGTAATCAAGCCGTGACGTCATGAAAGCATGGACCAGTGCTGGCAGATCACCTGGGGGAATCAGGTGTTTAATCCTGGCAATGTTTCTAAGAAGATAAAAAGTGCCCTGGACCACATCCAGCACCTGCGATTCATGTGTTAGGTCGCAGTCCAGTAAAACACCAAGATTCTTTACCTTGACAGAGGTGAGCAGCTGGGAGTCTCCGAGCCCGAGCCCTGAAACTCAACCAGGTTAAACACCAGCCCTCTGGTGACTAGATTCCACCACTAGTACTTCCGCCTTATTCGGATTTCATCTCAACCAGTTTGCGCTCATCCAGCCTTGGATTTCAGCAATGCACTGACTAAAAACTGAAACTGCATCCTGCTGTTCAGGCACAAAAGACAGATATAGCTGAGTATCATCAGCATAGCAATGAAAACTCAGCCCATACTGTCTTATAATGTCCCCTAGTGGTAGCATATCCACCACAGACAGCATGAGGGATAGAATGGAGCCCTGAGGAACCACACATGGCTGGGGCAGTGATGCAGAGGAAAGATTCCCCAGTATGACCCTCTGCATCCTCCCAGTGAGGAAAGAATGAAACCAGTTAAGGACTGTACCAGCCAGTCCACAATAAACCCGCAGGCACTCCAACAGCACCCCATGGTCCATGGTGTCAAATGTAGCTGAGAGATCAAGGAAGACAAGAATGGAATGCTTACCTCCATCCCTCGCCACCAGGAGTTCTTTAAGCACCCAAACCATGGCAGTCTCAGTACTGCGCCCTTTCCTAAAACCCAACTGGAGAGGGTCATAGATGTGTGAGTTGATAAATGGGCCTCCAGTTGAAGAGCCATCACCTTCTCAATAGCCTTCCCCACAAATGGAAGGTTAGAGACAGGTCTGTAGTTTGCTAGACAGTCCGGGTCTAGTGACGATTTCTTCAAGAGTGGTCTCACCACTTCCTCCTTCAGGGGCTATGGGAAGACCCCTCACACTAAAAAAAACTGGGCTATCCCAGCCAGGACTAGGCCAATACAACCAACGCACCCTACCAGAAGGCACGTTGGACCTGGATCCAAACCACAGTAGTGGGCCTCAACTCCTGGATGACCTTCATGACATCCATGACCGTCATCTGGTCAAAGTCAAAACAGACAGAAAGAATGCCCGTGATCCCCGGCTCACCACTGCATGCCCCAACAGAGGGTGCTGACTGGATCCCTGACCTGTTAGAGGTAATCTTATCAGCAAAAAACAGACCAAACTCATCACACTTAGAGTGTGAAAAGGCTCCAATGGACTGAAGACAGGTCAGACTACATAGCCTGTCAACAGTCTGGAAGAGCTGAGCCAGTCTGTTGACTGCTGCAGCAGTCTGCCTGGACAGGAACTCTGCCTTCTTACAGGAGATTGCTGACTGATAGTCTCTTTAATGAGACATCAAAATAAGCTTATCCCCATTAGACCCTGATCTCTGCAAGCACCACGCCAAACTCTGATCCCTCATCTTCAACTCCCTGAGAGTCCCATCAAACCAAGGGGATCTCTGTTATGAAGTGAGGGGTCAAACACGGACCAGTGTGACAGAGTTGAGGGCCTCGAGTCACGTGATGGATCTAGCCTGTGCAGCAGCTGGTCTCGGAGCTCTGTGGTTGAAACTTACAAAACACGGCTTTTAAACTATTTTTACCGGCCCAAGTGACTCCAAAACAGAGATTTTATTTGGTGAATATTATACCAAATGAATAATGGCCGAACTAACCCAGTCAGAGCAAGCAGGAATCCAAAATATGGAAATTTCTCTGACTGCCCAGGCTAAACCAGCCACCATGCCTGCTAAACGTTAAAAAAACAGACTCTCCAGCAGAGCAACCAACACCAGCTAACCTGATAGAAATACTAATGGGTAAACTCAACCACTTTTTCTCTGAAATGACCGTAGTAAAATCACCTTGCATGATGTAGCAACAGACATCAAAGTGCTCACAACCACTATGGATACCATATCCATAAGTGGAAGATAGACAAATTAAGGGAGAAAACACAATGAAAGACATGTGGAAGAAGCTGGAGGGTAGGCTGGAGGACCAGGGGAGCAGACTTAGATGAAACAACCTAGTTCTGTGGGCTTACCAGAACAGGCGGGGCAAAACTTATTGGGCTTTGTGCAGAAAGTCCCACAAGATGTGTGGTTCCCAAACTATGGGTCCCACTTACCAACTAGAATTGGTCCACTGATCCTACCAGGCTCAACCAAGTCCTACGGGCAGACTGCGAGCACTAATAGCTCGCTGCTCCAATCTACATAAAAAAGCCTACATTCAAGAGCAAGCAAGAGTCAAGGGTCCCCTGGCGTGGAATGGCCAGTGCTTTCACATGTTCAGTAATGTTACCCCCTCAGTCAGAAACAAACAAAAAGAATATCAGGATATTAAGTATACCCTGCATAAAGCCCGGATCTCCCTCCGCATGCTACACCTGGCACGGCTGGTGGTCAACATTGACAGAGGTCCCCTGGAATTTCCCAATGCCAATTTGCATGCAAAGAACTACCTAAACACCTTCCACAGGTATTTCAGTCCAAGATGCTGCAAGGCGGGCAGTCACTAAGCAAGAAACCCAGACACTGACAGACGCCAGCACAGAGGATGGATCGGAGCCCTATGCTTACACAAAGACAGACTCTCACTTCTAACCCCCCAAGCAGACACACAAAAATGCAGCATCAGCTATGAACACCCCAACGCCAGCCCAGGCAGCAAACTGCAAACACTAAAAGAAGTTACAGAATCTGTGTTATGTACCTTCATAATATCAGGCATGCCCTCAACACACTCGACCCCCTAACACCACAGAGTATTCTCCTCCCAAAAAGCGACTGAAGGCTGGAGCCAAGAGGTAGCCACCCCTGCCACAGCACTGGGGGAATGGGTTGAAACATACTGCAAGAGGGCCCTGGTCACCCCCTCCTAATTTAAAATGGCCACGAAGGTCTGGCATCCCTACCTTCCTTCTCCCCAGACACAGGCTGACTTTCCCACCAGAGGTTTTATGGCTCTTTGTCCAAAATCAAGGAGGGCAGACATAAATCTTACCTAGCCAGGACAGGATGACCCTGGCAGGCTCACCCTCACAGCGGACATCCACGCAGACACACAGAGAGGCCATCTACGCGGAGCACCAAACAACATCGACACCACCCCTTGCGTCCGACGTTATGAAATGAGAAAGTAGCCAACGCCCCAAACACCAGACAGGACATCCTAACAACAGGAACAATAGTTCCACTGACCAAAAGGCGGAAGACTACTCTCAAACCCCAACCCTTGTGGAACGAAATTTCCACTGGGTCACCCATCCAGATCGCCATGGCAACTCACCAACAGCCCACCCCGATCTCCTCAACCAAGCAAGCGCCTGCAATTATCGGGTGAAGACAAAAACTGGCGAGGATACCGAAACACAACAGCCGGATGGGGCGCAACCATACACAGGGATTAAGGCAGATCCACAGGACCGCGAATACGGGGCTAACTCTCAAGGTACTTGGTGCTAGAGGAAGGGGGATGCAGATGGAATGTAAGCAAAGAGGCAGAAGTAATGGGAAGGGAGGTCTGAGGGTACAATACTAGGAAGAATGGTGGCCTATTCTGCTAAGTAACAGGGCTACTCAACTGAGGGACAGGGGCCGGGGAGGCAGCCACTCTAGAGACCCTTGCAAGGACCTCCCGAATAATTGCTGTGAGCATCCCCCCCACCCAGATACCACCAAGCAAGGGGGAGGGGAGACTCCTGGATGGAGGGGAGCCACTCCCACCCCCTTTTCTCAGCCCAGGTAGAGCTGCGGTGGCCCCCCTGAGTCAGCGGTACAGCTTACTCAAGAGAGCATAACTGGCCAGCATAGGGGCTGCACGTGAGCAGTGCACCAATCCCCCCCAGCTACTCCCAAAACATACACAGAGAGTGAGCTCAGGCCTGCACCTAGAAGAAGCCACAGGAGGGATCAGCCATGGCCCAAAACTGAGGGGAGGTGAGAGCATTAAAAGAAAGTGGGGGAGAGGGGGCCGCTGAATCAGGCATCCAGGCGAATGGGGAGAGGCAAGGGTAGCCACCTCAACCAGAACTAGAACAGTAGATAGGGGTAAGATTTAATCTGGAGGCAGCTGGACCGGGACATGAGAGACGCCTAGGGCTCACACTGGACACAAGCCAGTGGCCTTGGGATCAGCTTGGAAGGGGAAATGGGGTTAGCATATAGATCCATGTAGGTGGGAAGTTGAATACAACTGGCTCTTAATCTATAGAAAACACTAATAGGCCACACAGTTTACTTTGACAATCACTAGGGGAGAAAACTATCTCAACAATATATGCTAGATGCTCTATGGTCTTTTTATATGGGCCTTAAAGAACCACCAACCATGGACAGAGACTGACAGTTCTCATGGTGGTTCATTATGGATAGTGCGGGCTGTGGGTCTCACTGGCCCCGTCTCACCCTGGGCCCCTCCAGCCCAGGAAGCCGGGCAGGCACGGGGCCCACCATATGCCCAATCTATTGTATATAATGTATGTGGTAGTTAGTAATTACTGTAGTCTTGTCAAACCAAATATATTGTGCAT
Organism: Neoceratodus forsteri; assembly: GCA_016271365.2. Taxonomy (NCBI): domain Eukaryota; kingdom Metazoa; phylum Chordata; order Ceratodontiformes; family Ceratodontidae; genus Neoceratodus; species Neoceratodus forsteri. Next base: position 1,131,555,216 of record CM028129.1, read on the forward strand.
GCACATCCTAACTTCTGTACCATGCTCTCTATGAGGAGGATCACCGACGGAGTGGGAGGCTCACGCTTACAACACCTCCCACGGGGTGGATATGGGGCAGGGCCAGACAAATATACCCTTTTAGGCCACACCAGAGACCGCTCAAAGACACCCCGCAGACAAAAGCACTAAGCTCATTCAAGCACACACAGCAACCAGACACCCCCAGCAACCAAAATGATTAGCACCTCGTATAACCTCACCACCTGGACTATAAAAGGGGCACAGACGAAAGAGAAAAGATACACTATCTTGAGGCACCTCAGGATGCTCAACACGCACATCGCATTCCTCCAGGAAACACATACCCCTGAACACCAAGGGCACCTTTGGAGGAGGGAATGGGTGGCGCAGGCTTTTGTGGCAGGCAGTAACAAAAGAAAGGCCACAGTAGCAATCCTTGTCCACAGATCTGTCCCCTTTCGCTCAATGGAACAGACTGCAGACCCAGCAGGGAGATATCTTATAGTCCGGGGGAAGTTGGGTAGGCAAGACGTCTTGCTCATAGCTGTCTACGGCCCGAACACAGACGGACCCAGATTCTATACCAAACTACTGACAACAATATCTGCCATGCCAAGCTTCCCCACAGTTATGGTGGGGGACTAGAACCTAGTCAGGGACAATGGCCTGGACAGATCCCGCCCCAGAAGACTGGGCCTTTCCTCAGCACAACGGGCACTGACCAAACTCCTTGACTCACTAAGGCTGCTAGACATGGAGAATACTGTACCCCAATTCTAGGGAATACACATACTGGTCGGAGCCCCACTCCTTCTTGATCAACTGACCACTCCTGCGACTCACTACCTCCTCTGAGATCCAAGCCAGAGTCACCTTGGACTATGCCCCTGTGCAGATGTCCGTACTACCCCCAGATTTGCTAGCCAGAGACATAATCTGGCAGTTTAACAATGCCCTCCTGAAGGACCAAACATGTTTAGCCAGAATCAAGGACTGCATTACACAGTTCTTTGAAACAAACACCCACTCGGTGGAGAGACAGGCCACTCTGTGGGGAGCCTTGAAATGCACCCTCAGCTCCTGCATTGGATACCACTAGAAGGAGAAAGACAGAGGCAGAGACTATAAGACTCCTCCGCCAGATTAGAGATTTAGAAAAAAGGATGAAGGGCCCCCCACCCACACAGACTGAAACAGAACTAAATGTGGTCCGCGCAAACTACGCAGAGCTCATTACGGAGCAAGCTGAAATGGCAGTCTTTAGGGCCAAGACCCATTACATGGACCAGGGGGAGATGACTGGGAAACTCCTAGCCCTCAGGCTGAAACAACAGGAGCCCGCCGTGTCATAAACATGGTTCGCACCACAACAGGGGCAACCATATCAGACGCGAAACAAATGGCGGCAGCCTTTGGAGATTTCTTCTCGAGACTATATGTGGAGGGCTCCGCAAGACACAGAGAAGTGCAGTTATTCTTTAGGAAGGCCAACTTCCCACAGATCCCACAGGAATCTAAGGAGATGTCGGGGGCTCCTATCTCGATTGGCGAGGTCCAGGAGGCACTGGCATCACTGAAGTTGGACAAAGCACCTGGCCCTGACGGCTACACCCCCAACTTCTACAAGGCAATGGGGAAGAAGCTAGCAGAACCACTAACAGACCTCTTCAACAAGGCCAAAGAACCGGCAGAGCTGGTGCCAGAAATGCAAGTGGCCACTATAACCCTAATCTTAAAACCTGATAAAGACCCAACAAACATGGATAGCTATAGGCCCACATCCCTCTTAAATGTGGACCTTAAGATCCTAGCCAAAATCCTCGCGACATGACTAGGCAGGGTGATGGACAGCATCATTGGACCCCAGCAGGTGGGATTCATGCAGGGGAGGCTGGCAACTGACCAGCTAAGAAAGCTGAACCACATCCTGGCGGCGTCCAGGGATAGCAACATCCCTGCGGCGCTGCTCTCCCTGGATGCTGAAAAGGCATTCAACAGGGTGTCCTGGTCATTCCTCTTTGAAGCACTGAAGGCATATGGGCTCCTCCAGGCCTACATAGACTGGGTAAGGCTCCTCTACTCTTCACCTAGATCCAGGGTGCTCTGCAAGCCTTCCCCCAGCAAGCGGGCACCAGACAGGGCTGTCCTCTGTCTCCCTACCTCTTTAACCTTTACATCGAACCCCTCACCAAAAGGATCCTAGCGGATCAGTCTGCAAAGGGGATTGGGTGGGATCTCGCAGGTACAAAATTTCTACCTCTGCGGACAATGTGCTATTGCATATAGAAGACCTCGGTCGATCAAGATCTCCCACCCTAGCTATCCTCGAGGAATTTGGAAACGTATCAGGGTATAAACTAAACAGAATAAAATCCTGCATAATGATGCTCAACCACCGCACTTAACCCTGCCCATGCGAAGATGTGTAGGGGGGAAATGGTGCCAGGAACAAATCAAGTACCTAGGTTTCGTGGTAACCCAGAACAGCACACTACGCCGGACACGAAACCTGGATGACACGTGAACCAGCATATGCCAGGATCTAAAATGCTTGTCCTCCCTCCCCCTGACTTTATGGGTGCGCATAAATATCATCAAGATGAATGTCCTCCCAAGACCGCTATACCCGCTTAGCATGTCACATTGCTTTCTCCCTCCTATGTGGTTCAAAACACTAAACTCGACAATCTCCTCATTCTTCTGGTCTGGCAAGCCCCCACTCAGGGCATATCAGAAACTCACTCCTGTGAAGGAAAAGGGAGGTTTCCAACTCCCGGACCTACGGCTGTATTACCTCGCAGCCCATGCATCACAATGCCTTTGGTGGAGACGATATATAGCCCCTATTGAGGACTCAATCTATGTCCTGAAACAGAAAGAAATGGAACTAGATCTGTGCCGATAAGCCAAGATCAAAACTCAAGTCCTGACCTGCATGCTGCTCAGGCCACCCCCGTAACATCAATCCAAGTCTACAAACAACTGCATAATTTGCTGAATACCAGGCTGGTCCTAGACCCAGAACAACCGCTAATGGTAAACCCAGACTTCCAAATCCAGAACACACTCATTCCTGAATGTTTTCTGGGCCCAATACAAAACTGCACACTGGGGTCTCTCTTAGAGGACAACAAACTAATCTCATACTTAAACCTTCAGATCCCAAGTCTCCCTGTGAACATCCCGGCATTCCCATTCATGCAAATCCAACACATGCTTGCTTTGCGGCTGGGACCTAAACCATGGAGAATGGAAATGTTTAGTAGTTGGGATGACCTCTGCTCCCTGGCACCCCTCAGACATGCAACATCCCAGCATTACAAGCACCTGTTGTCCCTCACAACTGACCCTAACAATGCGGCGTGCCACTACTTGCAGAAGGAGTTCCCAGAACTGGTGACCACACGAGTGCAGCAAATCACTATGGGAAAACACCCACACTCTCCTAAAATTCGACAGTCTCAGACTCATGCAATACCAAATCAACCACAACATATACTACACCCCCACCAAACTCTTTAAAATGGCCAAGCTAGACTCACACAAGTGCACGTGGTGTGGAGGGGACAGGGGTACTCTCAAACACATCCTGTGGGACTGCTCTAAAACAAGACCACTATGGGAAGAGGTCAGAACACAACTGGATCCATTGCTGGGCCTGGAGGACGCCTTTTCACCACAGGTGTGCCTTCTGGGATGCCACCTGGAAGGGATAGTAGAGATAAAAAAATACCACATAACACTCATCTTAGCCATGGTTAAAAAACTAATTCTCAGACACTGGAAAGATGAGACTGTCCCCTCCTTCCAGGAGTGGCACTAGGGAAACCCTTGAAGCCCTGTACACGGAGAAGTTGATCAACCACATATGCCACACCCCGTGAACGTACCTGAAAATGTGAGGCCCACTGGAAGCCCTGCTGCTCAACCCACAGCCTCCGGATGCACCATCCTGGGAACCCTCCGCAGATGCCCCCCGCCCCTGGAGTGCCCTCCACACCTTCAACTGCTCCACATTGCTAGTAACCCTGATATAGGCAACTCCAGAATGCTGATGGAGACCAGACGATGCTGATATACAGTGCATGAAAGGATGTCTTTAGATTAACTGTTGTGACTGTTTTTTGTCCCAGTCTGTAAATGTTATATATTCTGTATGAAAACCTATAATAAAATTTGCTATTTCAAAAAAAAAAAGAAGAGTTGAGGGCCTCAGCAACAACCCTGCTGTAGGTTGATACCTGCTCCCCTGGTTCATCGTAAGCACTCATCACACTTGATAGGTCAAGCACCACCATAAGACCTTCCAGGGTCAAACCCCTTAAAGGGAGGCCCTGACCATCTCCATATGGGAAGGTCTATTGGGGGGCTTCAAACGAGAACATTATGGTATATGGTCTGACAAAGCATAGCTGCATTTGGGATAAAGGGCAACAAAGCACAGCCAATTCCTTTAAAGAGACAGTATCCTATTTTCTGAATTGCTAAGGAAAATGTGAGGACACCAGTCCCCTTAAACAGCACCTTTCTTAATTTTAGAAACATAAAACAGGGAGCTCCTTTACCTCATGGAAAGCTCCTCCAGGTGGTTTTCAAAGTGTTTTCTATAGCCCCCCAAGGAAAGGAAGGGATAGTAATTTGCCCCCAAGGGGCTGGCTACATGATCCCTCTGCACTTTCTGAATCTCTGATCTGCCCCTGCGCTCTGACCTATTATGACATCTTTATAGCTGAAGCATGGGGGTGCGCTCCATTCACTTGAATGGAGTGTCTTTTTCAAATATAATTTCCTGATTGTAAATCGGGTTTGGTACCTATTGGTACCATGTGTAACCCCCTTGCAACTGGGGGTTCCGGATATGCCTGGTGCTAGGGTTAGTTACCGGCCTAAAGCCGTTTAATTGGGTAGCCAGTGAGCGCTTTAAATAGCCTCCGTGAGCTGTCTCTTTATGGGCTGCATGTTGCAGCCGTAAGTAACTAAGATGGAGGGGGACTGTGGTTGTATACCCGAGTCCCGCCTGGGATACTGAAAGAATGACTCCCTTCTGCCATCGCTAGTGGTGCAGAGGGAGTTCTCTTGGGGGATGCGATTGTATATGGAAATTATGTAAAATAATAATGATAATGTGGTTGCTCTAACCTGTCTTCCTTGCAGTAAGGACTGTTTGATTGCCTCCTCCATTTTGCTCCAGAACTGCTGAATTGGGCCAATCAGTACCTCGGGACCCTACAGAGTCGGCTGACCAATAGAGGGACTGCTTGTAATTTGGGAAAGGCATTATGGGCTATGGTGCTTTTTCGCACCACTGAAGGCTAGAGGAAATGACTGGCATGTTCCGCCAGCCAATGGCAACGGGTAGTGCCCGATCTGGAAGGAGTGCTTGGTGCTGCTGGCTTCAGATGCGTTGTGGTTAGTGAGGAGTGAGGAGCTGTGTGCTTTTGCGCTGCAGAGTGTTCGCGCAGGAAGCACGTGAAGGCTTGAAGCGGCCGTTTTGTGTTGTCGGCTCCAGCGGATGAAACCCGTCGGCGGGCGGTCAGAGGAGGCTGTGCTTAGTACAGCTACCCACCAGGCTCGACCTGAAGGAGGACTGGAGAAAATTGCTGAATCGCGCTCAGTCCGAAGACAAGTGGAAGCTGCCGTTGCAGTATTTCAGGGACGGTGAGTCTGTGGGAGCATTGGAAGCCGTTGCCTGGTGTGGTACCCCTCTGTTGCTGTTTACCATATAAATGTGTGGAGGCTTGTGTAGCTCAAGTAAATCCTGCTGCAATTAAAGGACTTTAGCCTGTTGCTGTTTACCATATAAATGTGTGAGGAGTCTCGTGGAGCTCAAGAGTGGCCCTGTTAACGTTTAAGGACCCTATCTTGTCTGGAGGTCGTGAGTACTAATTCAGGCTAGTTCCCTGTTGATTTGCCACCTTGGAACCAAATGGGATTACTGTACTGCTGACTGTTTAACTAACTTTTTCTTTCCTCTGTGTGAAAGGGCCCCCTACCAGTTGCCACGGTTTGGACTAGCCACTAGGGCTTGGGTACCCAGGGACAGTAATTGATAGGGATAGGCCTGTGCACAGAGCCCTAGGTAGATAAATTTAGTGATAAGCTAATCAACTTGATCCCCCTTGTCCTTGTTGTTTTCCCCCTTGAATAAATCAGATTCTTTTTGTACAGCTACGTCCTGGCTATTGTGTATGTTAATGGTGAACTGCTGTTTGGTGATTGCAACATAACTGTGCCTTACTTTACAGGGGGTCCCCGAAGGGAGCTGGATTATATTTTCCATGGGGTAAGTGTACTGGTGAACAGAATTGCTGCTACCCAGTGTAAGTCACTAGTGGGACAAAGGGGGGGTTGCAGTAGCTCAGAGGGCTGTAACCGTGGTAGTCTTAACTGTGCTAACCCCGACCTCTGGGTGGAGGCACCCGTCAACGGATCTGGGCCCCTCAACCTGCCTCTGTGGGGGCAGACAGGGGTAGTAGCCCTAAGGGTAGCGCCCCCTGGGGGTTACAAATTGGAGGTACCGCTGGGATTAGTGTCCCCTAGTGGCTCAGTGAGAAGATACCCCAAAGATGGAAAAAATGGAAGGGGGATATGTTGGAAAATATTAAGCTGGGACCCATCAAAACCATGGTACATAAACTGATGGGTTGGGGTGAAGCAGAAGAGCTAGATTCCCAGAAGATTGTATTATTGTTAGATGTGCCCTTGGGTACTTCGGCTGCTGAAATTGTCTCTGTTGCAGAACAAGTAAAGTGTTTGGGTAAGGTTGAAGTGAAAGGGCGTATGGCTGATTTGCTTGACCAGACATTGCAGGTGCTACTCCTGTGCAGTGTGGTCATGGACCCTGAGAAGGTACCTTCTGTACTTTACCCGGAGGGTGCGTCCCAGGGGTGGAGGCTATCCATATCCGAAGTGGGTCAGTCACTCCTGGGGGGTCTCCTCAAATGAACAGTTTTAAAGATAAGCTGCTTAAATTGTTAGCTGTGGAAGGGAGGATTACCCAGGAGTTGCTACAAGCCTTGGATCTGTCCAGTGATACTACCCCTCGGGGTTCTCCGGGTGCCTCCCCTGGCCCGCCCAAAAGCTCCGTGCTGGCTTCTTTGCCCTTGGCAGTCCCATCCATACAGCTTGATTCCTACTGTAAGTTAAAGCTTTTCTCTGGCATGGTACCAGTGCCTTCCGGGGAGGATGACCTGGAGGCATGGATGGACTACGCCACCCCTTTAGTCCAGGAGAGGCAATGCTCCGAGGGGGAGAAAAGGAAGAGGTTGATGGAGAGTTTGCGGGGTCCTGCCTTGGAAGCCATTAGATTCTTCCGGGCCACTCGTTCAGAAGCCACTGCTGCAGAGTATCTCTCTGCTTTAGAAGGGGTTTTTGGGAGTACAGAGACTGGTGAAGATTTATTATGGAAATTCAGGTCTGCTAAGCAGTGGAGAAATGAAAAACTGTCCGCTTTTGTTACTAGAGTGGAGCGGGCATTGCAGAAGGCTTGTAGAAAAGGGGGAATCACTGCTGCAGCTCTGAATCAGGTTAGCTGAACATATTTTAAAGTCTGCCCGATTCTCTAGTGTAACTCTATTGAAACTTAAGGTGCATGATCGTGAGCCACCGCCTGAATATTGTCAATTGATGAGGAAATTAGAAGTGGAGACTGATGAAGAGGGTGGGAACCCTGTGCGGGGGCAGTGAACCCTAGTGGGACCCCTGAGTCTAATACCCCTGAGGAGACTGGCTCACCTGGAGGGTCCGAGGGGCCCCCAGATTACCCAGGTACTGTGGGGATGCAGGTTGTTTCCTCTGACCCCTACGTGGAGGGTGAGTTGAGGGCTGAGATCAGGAATTTACGGAAATTGGTGAGGGACTTAAAGCAGTCTACTGTGTACCCTACTCGGCCCGGGGCCCCTGAGTTATGTAGAGCCCAAAACCCTAGCCCTAGAGAGCTTTCTCCCTCCCCTCAGGGCCCCCCTCAGAGTAGTGATCCCCGGGACCCTAAGTTTTGTTATCACTGTGGGGAAGATGGGCATTTCCAGCTTGACTGCCAGAGGCTGGAGAATTTAAGGAAAGTTAACAGCAGACTGATCGCTCGATACCGCCAGACCCAGTCTCGGGCCCCCAAGAAAAGTTGTGTGACTCAGGCCCATGCCCGCCGGACTAACAATGTTGCTACCCCCAACTGGTCTGATGTGGTCGGGCCGTCTATGGAGACCCAGGTGCAGGTGAATGGAATTCTCACTAGAGCTGTATTGGACAGTGGCTCCCAGGTGACCATCATGTTTCAGGACTGTACCAAGCACACTTATCTGAAGTGCCCTGCAGCCTCTAACTGGTCTACATGTATGGGGTTGAGCGACAAAGGCTTATCCGTATTTGGGGTACATCCGTATGGTTATCTTTCCTGCAACTGTGAATGGAACAGATGAGCAAGTGGAAACCTTAGTCTTGGTCTGCCCACCCACTGGACTGTATGATGGGGTGCCCTTGTTGATTGGAACAAATGCGCACATGTTTGGACGATTGGCCCAGTTGTGTTCAGAGAAGCGAGCATTTCAGACTGGGCGAGTTTTGGGTGTACCTGCTGTAATTCAAATGGTCCGGGCCACTCAGAAGAAGGGTAGGCCGGAGGAACCTGAAGGCCCTGTGGGAGTGGTATGGAAGAAGGATCCAGCCCCTGTAGTGCTTGCCCCAAATGCACAGTGTGTTCTGCATGGAGAGGTACGATTAAAGACAGATGTCAAGAATAAGTTGTTGATGTTGGATGCGCCTATGGAGGGAGAACTACCTGAGGGGTTGTTGCTCAAACCCAGCATTCTGCCGGCCAGGGCCCATGCCTATGTTAAAAGGGTGATGGTTCAAGTGCACAATGTGTCTGATAAAGATATTCGAATAAAAAGAGGGTGTACCCTGGCTAGCGTCCATTGTGCGGATACTGCTGTCCTACCAAATAAAAAGAGTTCCCGGACAGGTGATAGAGTTGCTCCTGATCTGTTTGACTTTGGTGACTCTCCGCTGCTGACTGAGTGGAAGCGCAGGGTCAGTGAGAGGCTTGCCAAGAGGAACCAGGTTTTCTCCCTGAAAGAGTGGGATGTAGGATGTGTACAAGGGGCTGAGCATCACATTCGATTGCACGACGAAAAACCCTTCAAGAGAGATCCCGACATCTGGCTCCTGATATAGATGATGCTGGCGGCATTTGCAAGAAATGTTGGCTGCTGGTGTAATTCAAGAGTCTAGAAGCCCTATGCCTCCCCCATTGTAGTAGTAAGGAAAAAGAATGGGGCAGTTTGGATGTGTGTAGACTATCGTACTTTGAATAGGCGGACCATTCCGGATCAATATACCATGCCACGCATACAAGACGCCTTGGATTGTCTGAATGGTAGTAAGTGGTTCTCTGTATTGGATCTTCGGAGCAGATACTACCAGATCCCGATGGCCCCAGACGATCGGGAGAAGACTGCTTTCATTTGCCCATTAGGCTTCTATGAATTTATTCGGATGCCTCAAGGAATTTCGGGTGCCCCAGCCACTTTTCAGAGCTTGATGGAACAAGCTGTGGGGGACATGAACCTACTCGAGTGTTTGGTCTATCTAGATGACGTCATAGTGTTTGGCCGATCCTTGGAAGAACATGAGCAACAATTATTCAAAGTCCTGGATCGATTGGAGGATTTCGGCCTCAAGTTATCTATCGACAAGTGTCAATTCTTCCAGACTTCTGTGAAATATGTGGGCCACATAGTGTCCACTGAAGGCATACAGACTGATCCTAGCAAGGTGGGAGGCGTTGACCACTTGGCCTCAACCTAGAAATTTGAAAGAGCTGCAACAATTCCTGGGGTTTTGTGGCTACTATAGGCGGTTTGTCAGAGACTATTCACGAGTGATTCGCCTCTCCTTAATCTCACCCAGGGGTATCCGCCTACTCACAAAAAATATAAGAAGGGTGTGCACACTGACTTAGAAAAGAAGTATTTTCGGCCAAACGATATGTTCGGGGATCGATGGACTGCTGAGTGTGAGGAAGCTTTCCATGACATCATATATCAACTCACCACGCACCCGTGTTGGCCTATGCTGACCCAGCCAAGCCTTACACTCTTCATACTGATGCCAGTCTGCAAGGATTGGGGTCTGTATTATATCAGGAGCACTCGAATGGGCTGAGACCTGTAGCATTTGCCAGTAGAAGTCTGATGCCGTCAGAGAAGAATTACCCAGTGCACAAATTAGAGTTTTTGGCTTTGAAGTGGGCCATTGTTGATCAGTTCGACGACTATATGTATGGTGCCAAGATATCAGTAAAGACTGATAACAATCCTCTGACTTATGTTCAAATCTCTGCCAAATTGGATGCTACTGGGCATAGGTGGCTCTCTGCCCTGGCCACCTACGATTATGCTGTAGAGTACCGGGCAGGCCTCAACCATATAGATGCAGATGCTCTCTCCCGGAAGCCTGCGTATCAGACTGAATGGGTCCGGTTGTCTGAACCTGATATAAGAGCCCTGTGCCAGAAATTTGATAAAGAAGAACAGGTGCCTCCTGACGCAGTGGACTGTGTGGTAGTTCGTTTGGGGCCGCCGGAAAACTGTATACCTGCCACCTACTGCCATTTCTCTGCATTGGACACCAGCTCTCTGACGCAACTCAACAATGATGATCTCCAACAGGCTCAATCCTGTGACCCTATGATAAGAACGGCCGTAGAGGTTTTGCGGGCTGGAAGGGATGTATCCAAACTACGTTCCACTGACTTCCGGACTACATTGTTGTACAAAGAAGGGCCCAAATTAAAGCTAAACAACCAACTACTATATAGAGAGACTGTGAATAAGGAGGGCCGGGTGCAACGACAACAACTGGTGCTGCCCTCAGTTTTCAGAGAACTAGTTCTAAGGTCATTGCATAATCAGATGGGGCACCTGGGCATAGATCGAACACTTGATTTGGTATGGGCGCAATTCTGTTGGCCAAAAATGAGTGTGGACGTGGAACAGTATGTCAAGACCTGTGGTCGTTGTTTGCAAAGGAAAGCGTTACCTCAGAAAGCTGCTCCCTTGGTCAACATTACTACTAGTGCTCCTATGGAACTGGTCTGTATTGATTTCCTGAGTTTAGAGCCTGATCTGAGAAGTGTTAGCAACATATTGGTGGTCACTGATCATTTACCAGTATGCACAGGCTTTCCCGACCAGGATCGAAAGCAACTACAGTGGCTAAGATACTTGTTGAGAATTTTTCGTCCCACTATGGGGCTCACTTAGTCAGTTCATTCCGATCGGGGAAGGGACTTTGAAAATGCTTGATTAAAAGATGCTATCTTTGTGGGGTCACGCAAATCACGAACCACCCCTACCACTCATGAGGAGACCTTCAGCCTGAAAGGTTCAATCGTACATTGCTCGACATGCTGGGCACCTTACAATCCAAAGATAAATCGAGATGGAGCCAACAGATTAGCACTCTAGTTCACGCCTACAATTGTACGAAAAGTGATGCCACAGGGTTCTCCCCCTATCGTCTAATGTTTGGAAGAGAGGCTAGATTGCCAGTAGATGTGTGTTTTGGGGTTTCCCCTGATGGGGTGCGAGCAGAGAACCATCTACAGTATGCACAGAAATTAAAGGCCCAATTAAATCATGCCTACCAACTGGCCCAGACCATGGCTGCTAAACGAAATCTGGCTAACAAGGAGAGATATGACAAAAAAGTGAAAACAGTAGAGTTGAGAAAAGGGGATAGAGTGTTGTTGAGAAATCTGGGACTGCATGGCAAACATAAAATTGCCGACCGATGGCATCACCTCCCTCATGTTGTTGTGGGACAGCTGGCAGACCTACCTGTGTATAAAATGCAGCCCGAAAACAATTCGAAAGATGTGAAAACCATACACAGAAATCATCTGCTGCCAATTGGGCAGATCTTGATTGAAGTTGAACCTTCCTCTACCCCTCCTTCCAGGCCCGTGACTAGATCTGTTGCTAAGAAAGGAATCAAGCCCGTGGAGCCTTCAACAAGTCCACCAAGGGAGCCTTGTCCAACCCCCCCTGCAGAAGGAGATGGTCAACACTCAGTGTCAGAAGACAGTGAAGATGATATTGAATACTATCTCTCTTATGAACTAAGTCAATTGTTTCGGGGCAATCCCCTTGTTAACTCAGGAACTGAAGCTGGCCCATCTGTGTTAGTTGAGCCCTCTACTTTATCCCCAGAGGAAATGCCTCCAGAAGATGAATGGGGTAGCAGACGAACTCAAGGGGCTGAGTCCTTAGGCTTGGCTGAACTGTCTGGCCTGGCTGAATTATCTGACTTTTCAGAAGAAGAGATGAGATGGGGAACAAGCCAGTGATATGCCGAATCGGAAGACTATTTTGAATGCCCTGATGGTTCCCCTCTGTACCTACACCGCCCCAGATGAGCCCAGTGGGGTGGGTTCAGGGATAGAAGGTCAAGCCCTGATAGTATTATGAGTGTCGAGCCTGATCCCTTGAAGGATCCCTGTTGCTAACGTCTCTGACCACGGGGAGTGGAGTCAGGGGCCTGGTTCAGGAATCCTAAGACCCTAGGCGATCTGGCCGACAAATTAGGCCAGTAATAAAGTTAAGCTATGAATCTTTGGGTCAACCAGTGGATCTGCCTTTAAATGTGGTTCACAAAGGGGTATATGTGTCCCAAGTTCTTTGCCTAAGTTAGCCTTGACAGATAACTCCAGACTGTTAGTGGTGCCTTCAAGAGTGCGTCCCTGCTTCAGGGGACCTGGTGGTACTAAAGAAGACAGATTCCTCAGTCTGGGTGTCATGGTAGGAACTACTGATCTGTGTTAAAACCAAAGTAATAGTTTATGTGTAGGACATGTAAAGGTTATGATATTTTGTAAATCCAATGTTTAAATGTGTAAAAAGAAAATGTGATATGCTACTCACTGGGTGTTTACCTAAAACGCCTTAAGGGCATATGCATGACGTGGATGCCAAGTTTTTCCAGGCCAGGAAGGGTGTAACCCTCTTGCAACTGGGGGTTCCGGATATGCCTGGTGCTAGGGTTAGTTACCGGCCTAAAGCCGTTTAATTGGGTAGCCAGTGAGCGCTTTAAATAGCCTCCGTGAGCTGTCTCTTTAAGGGCTGCATGTTGCAGCCGTAAGTAACTAAGATGGAGGGGGACTGTGGTTGTATGCCCGAGTCCCGCCCGGGATACTGAAAGAGTGACTCCCTTCTGCCATCGCTAGTGGTGCAGAGGGAGTTCTCTTGGGGGATGCGATTGTATATGGAAATGATGTAAAATAATAATGATAATGTGGTTGCTCTAACCTGTCTTCCTTTGCAGTAAGGACTGTTTGATTGCCACCTTCATTTTGCTCCAGAACTGCTGAATTGGGCCATTCAGTACCTCGGGACCCTACAGAGTCGGCTGACCAATAGAGGGACTGCTTGTAATTTGGGAAAGGCATTATGGGCTATGGCGCTTTTTCGCACCACTGAAGGCTAGAGGAAATGACTGGCATGTTCCGCCAGCCAATGGCAATGGGTAGCGCCTGATCTGGAAGGAGTGCTTGGTGCTGCCAGCTTCAGATGCGTTGTGGTTAGTGAGGAGTGAGGAGCTGTGTGCTTCTGCGCTGCAGAGTGTTCGCGCGAAAAGCGCGTGAAGGCCTGAAGCGGCCGTTTTGTGTTGTCGGCTCCAGCAGACGAAACCCGTCGGTGGGTGGTCAGAGGAGGCTGTGCTTAGTACAGCTACCCACCAGGCTTGACCTGAAGGAGGACTGGAGAAAACTGCTGAATCGCGCTCGGTCCGAAGACAAGTGGAAGCTGCCATTGCAGTATTTCAGGGACGGTGAGTCTGTGGGAGCACTGGAAGCCGTTGCCTGGTGTGGTACCCCTCTGTTGCTGTTTACCATATAAATGTGTGGAGGCTTGTGTAGCTCAAGTAAATCCTGCTGCAATTAAAGGACTTTAGCCTGTTGCTATTTACCATATAAATGTGTGGAGGCTTGTGTAGCTCAAGTAAATCCTGCTGCAATTAAAGGACTTTAGCCTGTTGCTGTTTACCATATAAATGTGTGGAGGCTTGTGTAGCTCAAGTAAATCCTGCTGCAATTAAAGGACTTTTGCCTGTTGCTGTTTACCATATAAATGTGTGGAGGCTTGTGTAGCTCAAGTAAATCCTGCTGCAATTAAAGGACTTTAGCCTGTTGCTGTTTACCATATAAATGTGTGAGGAGTCTCGTGGAGCTCAAGAGTAGCCCTGTTAACGTTTAAGGACCCTATCTTGTCTGGAGGTCGTGAGTACTAATTCAGGCTAGTTCCCTGTTGATTTGCCACCTTGGAACCAAATGGGATTACTGTACTGCTGACTGTTTAACTAACTTTTCTTTCCTCTGTGTGAAAGGGCCCCTACCAGCTGCCACGGTTTGGACTAGCCACTAGGGCTTGGGTACCCAGGGACAGTAATTGATAGAGATAGGCCTGTGCACAGAGCCCTAGGTAGATAAATTTAGTGATAAGCTAATCAACTTGATCCCCCTTGTCCTTGTTGTTTCCCCCTTGAATAAATCAGATTGTTTTTGTACAGCTACATCCTGGCTATTGTGTATGTTAATGGTGAACTGCTGTTTGGTGATTGCAACATAACTGTGCCTTACTTTACAGGGGGTCCCCGAAGGGATCTGGATTATATTTTCCGTGGGGTAAGTGTACTGCTGAACAGAACTGCTGCTACCCAGTGTGAGTCACTAGTGGGACAAAGGGGGGGGTTGCAGTAGCTCAGAGGGCTGTAACCGTGGTAGTCTTAACTGTGCTAACCCCGACCTCTGGGTGGAGGCACCCGTCAACGGATCTGGGCCCCTCAACCTGCCTCTGTGGGGGCAGACAGGGGTAGTAGCCGTAAGGGTAGCGCCCCTTGGGGGTTACACATGGTTCAACTAACAAGGCTCTTCTTAGCTGACCCCTGACATTAATAGGTACCAAAATCCTAATCCACTAGACTACCAGGGTAGTCACAGTGATTACCCGGACAAGAGAAAGAGAGGTGCTAAACTCCATTGTTTTAACAATGTGCTGTCATAAGTGTGTTGTTAAAACATGGTTCCTAGAAGGGTTAATTAATGCTATGTGTAACCCAACTCGGGTTGAGATTACCTTGTCTGTCTCCCACTGTCTCACCACCACCTGCCAAGTTCCGTGTGTGTCCCTGAGTCTCCGTCCATCCCCAGTTTAGTTGTTCAGTCTGAAAGGGTCTGGAAGAGCAGAGTTGTGGAACTGCTGCTGCATGAATGTGCGAGTCAGTGGTCGTTGCATGTGCAATAGCACGCATCATTTTTCTCACCACCATTGCAGCAAAGATCTCTAGTGCTCCTGGACCCCAAAATCAGGGTCCAGAGACACGTAGGAGGCACATGAGAAGCCATGGAATGTTTTATTTAAAAAGTGCCAATGAGCAATATAGAGTTGAGACTATACATTTTTATGCGTGTCTATGAATATTAATGAGCCTGTCTGCTGCATGGGGACTATAATTATCAGCAGCAGTGACAAGCGGGGAACTCATTTGAAATATTAAATTTTGCAGCTGAATAGTAGAGCGAAGGTGTCACTAAAAGTCTGTGGGGAAAATAAAATATAAAACGGTGTACTTTGGCCTCAGAAGGACTGAAAGGTTGAGCCACTATATGGACTGCATATTCAGCAGCCATGTTGTCAACCTTTAACCCAGTCACATCCAATCGGAAGCAGAATTTTGGCAGAGGGCTCTTGGGACAGCAGAAGGATTCTTGGGAGAAAAAGCATGGACATTTCTTGGTGCCCAATGATCATTCAATAAGGCATCAAGTGAGCTCAATAAATATTAATTTATTTGAGTTGGACAAGTTCTGCAGCCAATCAGGAAAGGGGAATGGAAAAGAGATATGCTGTAAGTGACTGTTTTGCCTGCCAAATGGGGGATTCTTGAGAGATCAGCTGGTGAGAGGAGAGCAGGAGACACTGTTGTGGGGCTTGCTTGCCCTAGAGGCAGCCTGTCTGCCCAATGGCCTTGCTGGCCCCAGCCTTGGACAATCAGCAGAGTGCTTGAGGGAACGAAGTAGTGAATGGGAAAAGATCTGGGGCAGGATTCACAAAGCACTGCCCGGGACAAACTGGGCTTTGTGAATGGCTGGAATTCACAAAGCCCAGTTTGCCCCTGGGCAAAGTAGTGAGGGGTGGTGCAATGCAAATGAGGAGGTGGTGACCTGTATATTCCCTCAAACCCATTCACAAAGGATTTGCTCCATGCAAGGGCTTCTGTGAAGGTCTTTGCATGGGGCAAATTACTGCTGAAAAAAACTGGTGGTAATCCACACAACCCTAGTGGTTGGCAGAGGTACTGAAGCCCCCCCTCCACCCTGGTCCCCAATTACCCACTCATCATAATAAATTATTTCCCATAGTGTAGGGTCCAACCCCAGTTCCAGATCGCCCGATCACCCACCCATTACGATAATAAATTACTTTCCTTAGTGTAGGGTCCCAACCCAGTTCCCAGTCGTCCACCCAAGAGTAAAACAAGAAATTTCCATAGTGTTGGGTCCCTCACTGTTGCCAGATCGCCACCAATGAAACTATTCTTAGCTTTCCATATGTAGTGGTCCCCAGCCCCCACCACTCCAGTAAATACAGGCCACCTCCCCGCCCCTAGCACGACCACGGCTTGGCAAGCAGCATAGCCGTCCTCACACCTCCATGGCTGCCAGCTGACTGAACTGTAAATGCCAGCTTACAGTATACACTACAAGCCCACAACCAACGAGCTTGTAGTATATACTGTAAGTTGTCATTCGCAGTTCAGTCAGCTTGGCAACCATGAAGGTGTGAGGAAGGCTGTGCTGTGGCGAGGGGGGGGGAGTGGTGTGGTCTGTGTTTACCGGAGTGGTTGGTAGGGTTGGTGGGACCACTACACTATGGAAAGCTATTCAGTTTCATATCGAGTGGGTGATCGGGCAATGAAGAGGGACCTTACACTATGGAGAACTTTATTTTACTCTTGGGTGGGTGATCGGGGACTGGGGTGGGACCCTACACTATGGAAAATAATTTATTTTCATAATGGGTGGGTGATAAGGTGATCGGGGACTTCGGAGGGACCACTACACTATGGAAACACTTTTATTTTATTATTGAGTGGGTAATCAGGCGATCGGGGATCGGGGAGGGACCCTACACTATGGACTAATATTTTTTCCTACGGTCAGGTCCACGGTCAGGGTGGGGGAGGGCAACACTGGACTATGGGGGAATGTGGCTGCATGGGGCTTGGGCTGATGTAGGGGGCCACGCACTGCCACACTAATGGAATGCAAATGAGCCCATAATGGGCATGCTAATGATCACTAGTGCCTTGCATGCTCAATGGGCTCATCTGCATGCCTCCATTCATGAATAGTACTTTAACGCCTGAGCACTACTGCGGCAGGGCCATTTTCCTGGCTGGATGTGGGGGCAGTACTACTGGGTATTCCAATGCTTTTGCTGGGTTAGCACTGCCCCGGCCAGCCCCTATTCACAATTGGATAGCTCACTGTGCTATCCAACTGTGAATAGCTCCATTGCTCACCAGAGCAGCCAGGAAGTACAGTGCAAACTTTTGCACCCCGTTTGCATTCCTTTTGTGAATCCTGGCCTTGGACTAAGCAAGTGTTTCCCTGGAAGAGATTTGAATTAGCTGCTGCAATTGGGAAAATGGTGAGTGGCAGCTTGAAAAGAGAAACTACCAGCCTGAAATAGAGAGTTTGGAGGTTGCAACCTGAAAGCCGGGACTGAAAGGATGCAGCCTGAAAACAACAGTGTCTGCAGCTGAAGATAAAATTACCTGCAACCTGTACTTCCCCTCGGTCAGATGAGTACCTTGGATACTGTTTTTGCTGCAAGCCAGAGAACTATGTTCACTGAGGCTAGAGTCTGAGCCTAATTCCAGCTTCTTTGCTGTATCAGAGGATGGTGTGTGCAAGCAACCAGTCTGGGGACTGTCCTGACTGTCCTGTCCCCAGACTGAAGAGACCACCACTGGAGAGGAAGATGTTGAGTAGCTTGCCAGGAGAACACCACATACAAAGGCCCCAGGGGCTAAGACTGAAAAGGTCTGGCAGGTGAAGACCAGCATTCTTCACTTCTTCACCCAACTACTGCTGTGGTGCACCAACAACCCCTGATACCAGCACGGTACCGTGGAATCAAGTGTCTGCAACCCTGTTTGAAGCTACAAACCATGAGTATCCCTGGGCTGAGGTTCAGGGGAGTCTTTATTTAGCTAGTTAGCTAGTCAGTGTAAAAAACAAGGAGTTAAGACCTAGGCAGCACTGCACCAAGTTAAAAGCTGCACTCAGGCAGCAAATTCAAAGTTTTACATCTGTTTAAAATTATTGGGCCCCAATGAAAGTTTGTGCTCCCAGTTCAGACTGTTAATTTCCACTATATCCCAGCATCTTACAGCCATCTCCCCAGTGTTGTACCCACTGCTACAAACTGAACTGCCCTTACGAAAATTTCCTCGGAAAACCATAGCATTACCATTTGTCCACCATTTCCATACCATTGTAAATTCCACTGCAGTACCACTGCATCCCCTTGACTGGTAACACACTGGATTTATTTCAATTCCATTGTGAAACCATTGTTGCCACTGTGGTACCACATGGACAGTGGCATCGCAATAAGAATGTGTGCATGGATGGTACTGCAATGGCTCAAACACACACCACTGTATTCCCACTGCTGTTTTGGTAACACAATGGATTTGTTTCAATACCAGTGTATTACCACTGCTGCCACTGTGGTACCATGTACCATAGTGGTAACACAGGGGTGATTTCCATGTAGAATGGTAACACAATGAGCTGCCATTGCAAAACCACTGAAATTGGTCTCACAATGGATTTGTTTCTATTCCATTGCCATACCATTGGTGACACTGTGGTACCATCTGTGTGCAATGGTAGTGCCGTGGTTCTCGAAGGGGATGCTGGTAGCTCATTGATGACACTGCACTACCACTGCTATAGGTAATCAGGGGGTAGCACATGTTAGTACAGTGGTTCTCATCTGGTATGACATCGACCACTCCAGGTCCTCCTGCTAGTCCCCCCAAATCAGACTTGACATCAGATCCTCCCCCAGTGCCCCCTTCCCCACATGCCTCTCACATCCTCCACTTTGGCTCCCCATGCCTGTGACTGTCTCCCCGATCACCAGTTCTCACAAACTTAGATCTGCAGCTGCACAATAAGTACCATGCATGCAACAGATTTGCTCGGTCATAATAATTTTTAATCAGTACTTTTGGTGATGCTAAATCATTATCTATCATTATCGATCAATACCCAAAGCTGCCATAAACCATAAGTTTTCTTTCACTGCTGACGGTGTTTTTTTTTATCATCATAGTTAATCAATACCTGATGCAGGTTATTGGCAGCTAATCAGCATCTGCTTCACAGATCATGCTTATCTGGTTCAGTTTCAGTTGGTTACCATCTGTATCCCCCTTCCCCCAGGTGACCCGTGAAAAAGGGACATCTAGCCTTGATGGGCCTACTGGGTCAACAAAATGTAATCGAATAAAATAAACAAATAATAAATAAATAGGCTTGTAATATTTGGCCATGATTAAAGAGCAGCTCTCAACTAGCCCCCCACTGACATGTACATGGCAACTCACCTGGCCAGGAGTCTTTTCCACAAATGATTCCTTTGTGGGCTATCACTGTAAAATGCTAATCCACTCGTAAATTTATTTTCTGACCCGATCAGTTATTGCCTTTTAAAATAAAAGTGTGACATTCTGTATCAGGCTTCATTAAGCCCATCCTGCAGTGGTGATAATCTGTCAGTGCAGAAATTATAAAATGTACTGCTGCCCTGTAAGGGAGGAAGGGATGGTAACTCTGGTGAACTGCTGTCCAGCTGACCCCTTTCCACTTCCTGGTGTGCCTGCTCTGCCCCCACACTCTGACTTTACATGTCTCCAGAGAAGGCACGGGGAACGCCCCACACAAGTCTATGGGGCTCATTTTCAGAATGGTTTTATAGACATGTAAGCAACCTTTGATAGAAAATGAAAGCCACTGCTCAACTAATAGGGACCCTCCTGAATGCTGATGTTTTTGCCCCAACCTTCCCCAACACCTCCTCTGAAAACCACAGCGGTCTTTTTTTCCCCGTCTTGCTTCTGTTTACATGTCTAACACCTTTCACTATAATTCTTTTTAATTTCACCCACTGTTCCTGTATTTCTCCCTAGTCTCCCTCCCTTCCAGGGAATCCCTGAGGCAATCCCCCATCATAGGAAGTCTTTAACTGCATTTCCTGGTAAAAAGGAAAATTAACTTACTTGTTCTTGGTTATACAGTGTGTAAGTGGGTGGGGGCTGGGGATTCAAACCTGTGTCTCCATCCATGTTTGCCGCTCAGTGCTCTGCCTTCAAGCTTACAGTGCCCAAGAGTCTCAAAAACAGCACATAATGTCCCCACTACATATACATACAGTATATACAGTACTTGTTGCAAAACAAAAACACTACATTAATGCAGGTATTATGCAAAGTACACAAAACAAGAAAATGAAAAACAGGGTTTGAGCCTCACAAGTCTTGGCAAATTGGTTATGTGGTGTTCCTTGGAATTGCCAACTGTAATGCCCATCCCCCACCCCATTCCACAGTCTCCTTTGTAGGGCACAATGTATAGCTCCAACCCAGTACCTCATATAGCAGCCATTCGTACCTGTAAAACAAGAACAGCAATGGGCTCACAAAGGATCTCCATCTCTTTATGAACTATGACAAACAGTGTAGGGTAAACAAAAAAATAATACTTGCTGATACATATGGTCAGTGTCCTCCTACACTTGATCAATGCCATGTAAGACCTTTAGATATAAAAGGGAAAATGGATCAGTATGAAAAAAAAAAGGGGGTTGTGTGTTTTGGGTGGTGGTGGGGGGGGGGGGATACCAAACCTGCACCACACCATCAACCTGGCTTTTAGAATGGACTTGGTCACTCAGGGGATGTCACGGTTGGGGGAGGGAGGAAAATTTATTGCCCCTGGGCCCCTAGAACTGATAGTTTTTTGGAGGTAGGAGGCCATGTTGCTCCACACATCGACCAACACAGGGCAGAATAAAGATACTGAGGGACAAATATTCAAAAACTTTGCCCTGGCAAAATATAAAGTATGCTTCCCTGGTGATGTAATGGATCCCCCTCCCTTTTCCTAATCTGCCTGTAGAATACATGGAAACACATGCATGTAACAGCAGAAAAGGCCGCAGGCCCATCTAGTCTGCCCAGTTTGCCGATATCCACTAGGCCTTTTCTGTAGTATGCCCTCTGTGCTTATCCCATGCCCTCATGAACCCTCCAACCATCCTCTCCTCCACCACTTCCCTCAGCAGCCCATTCCAGTTGTCCACCACTCTCTCAGTAAAGAAGTACTTCCTAATGTTTCCTCTAAATTTCCGCCTTGATTTGGAATTTCCAACCACCATCCATTGCAGTATAGCAGACTACAGCAGGCCAAATGTGACTATCTCTAGGCCACTATCCCCAGCCACAACCAGTCCCATAACATCCTGCAGCTGGCACCAGAGCAACAGGCAGTAATTGAAGCTCCAATAGCCCGCAGTGCACATTCAAGCTTCCACAATCTCTGATCAGATGTTTTCCACTTCTGCTTTCCTCCAGGGCCTAAGTTCAGTCCTCAGTGACAGAACTTAGCCAGGGAGTACAGTGGGGCCAGTAAACAAAAGATGAGAGCTTACATAAACTCATAGCATGCACTGTAGGACACAATCTCCCACCACACCAATACCAGCCACAGAGGACTCCATGATCTGCTGCAAATGAAGCCATCAGTGTAGAATCAAGCAAAACCAGTTCACCATAATCCACTACACTACAGCAAACAGTAAGCAAGCCAAAATGGCTCACATGCAAAGCACACATTTGGACCAGACCCACACTTGTGTGGGATCCCTGGCACAAGCCAGCCAGTTGGTATAGTGGTAAGGCGGGACAAAACCTATTACATGCAGGTATCTCAGTGAGAAAAGGAAGGCAAGGGAAGGGATTATGAGTCTGAAAGGGGAGGATGGAGTGAGGGTAAACGATGATCACCACCAAAAAGCAGAAATACTGAACAAATACTTCTGTTCAGCTTTTACAAAGGAGGGGGCAGGAAATGGGCCAGTAATAAGGATAGAGAGATCACGGAAATGGACACAGGTCCCTTTGCAAAATAAAGGATCCTAACAGAACTGGCAGGAGTAAGGCTATGGGGCCGGAGAGGGTTCACCCCAGGATACTGAGGGAGCTGAGGGAGCTAAGGGAGTTGTTAGCAGGGCCTCCGACTAGCCTGTTCAACCTGTCATTGTAAACAGGTGATGTGCCCAGGGATTGGAGGAGGGCTGATGTGGTCCCTCTCTATAGAAAAGTGTTAATAGGGAGGATACAGGGATCTATATACTGGTCAGCCTGACCTCAACAGTGTGACAAGTCATGGAAATACTACTGGAGGAAAGAACAGTAGAACACCTGATTGTCGATGGTCTACAGGGCAAGAGGGTTGGGGAACACTGTTTAACCAGGAGTAGCACACAAAGCTGAAGCTTGTTTCCAGATGCAACCTAGGAGCACAAGGAAGTTAAGTGACTTGCTCAGGATCACACTGTATGCACCTAGGTGGCAGTGGGATTCAAACCCAGATCTCTAGATCTGCAGCTCAGACCCTTACTCACTGCGCAACACTACCCCCAGGACCCAAGGCAGCTTGGTTTTCCGGGAGGAAGGTTGTGCTTTGAGTTTTTTGACTGGGTAACCAGGGACATGGATTTGGAGGGGGTGTGTATGTGGCCTACCTGGATTTCGGCAAGGCCTTTGACACCTTGCTGCACAGAAGGCTAGGAAATGAGCTGGAAGGCATAGGGGTAGGACAGAAAATAAAGTAGGTGAAGAACTGGTTGAAGGACCGAAGCCAGAGGGTGGTGGTAAATGGGGTGCATTCCAGGGTTGAAGAGGTGATGAGTGGTGTGCCCCAGGGGTTGATGCTGGGACCCATCCTTTTTTAATATCTGTAGCAATGATATAGTGGAGGGATTGCAGGGGAAGGTGTGCTTATTTGTAGATGATACGAAGATCTGCAATAGGGTGGACACCCGGGGGGGGGGGGGGAATGAGGGAGGGCCTAAAGATTCTTGAGGGGTGGTCGGAAACTTGGCAACTGAAATTCAATGCCAAAAAGTGTACAGTAATGCACATGGGGTGCAATAACCCACAAACCATTTACACACGGAGGGGGGTTAAGAAAACTGAGCAGGAGAGAGATCTTCGGATTATAATTTCAAATAACTTTAAGGTGGGGAACCAACAGAAACATAGAATTTGACGGCAGGTAAGGACTGCTTGGCCTACCTAGTCTACCCATTTCCCTACCTAATGCATAGACTGCAGATCCTAGTTAACCAACAGCCTACTTCTTCCTACCTCCCACTACAATTGCCTTATGTCTGTCCCATGCATTCTTGAATTCCCCCACTGTTTTTTTGAGTCCACTACTTCCTCAGGAAGGCTGTTCCATGTATCCACAAACTTCTCCATGAAAAAATACTTCCTCACATTACCTTTGAGCTGTCTCCCTCTATCTTCAAATTGTTCCCCCTTGTTCTTGCCCATCTCTTTCTGAAAGATGCCACCCTCTTGGACTCTGTTGAGTCCCTTGATGTACTTGAAAGTTTCTATCATGTCCCCCCTCGAGTGTATACATATTAAGCTTTTTGATCTCTCTTCGTATGTCTTCTGGTGCAGACCCTGCACCATTTTAGTTGCCCTCCTCTGGACAGCCTCCATCCTGTCTATGTCCTTGTGGAGATGGGGTCTCCAGAACCAGATACAGAACTCAGATGGGGTCTCACCAACTGTCTGTACAGAGGGATAACAACTTCCTGTTTTCTACTGGTGATGCCTCTCCCTATGCATCCCAGTATCCCACCAGCCCTCCTTACTGCCTACTCACATTGCTTGCCCACCTTAAGGTCATCTGATATGAACACCCCAGGTCTCTTTCCATTTCTGTTGTTGTTATTATCTCACCCCCATTGTGTACTCTTCCCCTGGATTTTTATTTCCCAGGTGCATTACTTTGCACTTTTGTTGCACTGAATCTAAGCTGCCATATATTTGACCATTCCTCCAACCTTGCCAAGTCCCTTTGCATCCTCTCCACCCCACCTTCTGTATCAACCCTGCTGCAGATCTTTGTGTCATCTGCAAAGAGACAATGCAGCATGGTGGTGGCCAAATTGAATAGAATGCTGATGTGCACAGGGAGGGGTATAAAATAGAAAGAGAGAGGTGCTGACACTCCTTTATAAATCCATGGTGAGGCTTCACCTGGAGTATGGGGTTTAGTTTTGGAGGCCTTATCTACACAAGGACGGACAAGACTGAAAGGGTTCAGAGAAGGGCAAACAAGATGGTGCATACTATGCATAGGAAGCCCTATGAGGAGAGGTGGAGGGAATTTGGATCTGTACCCACTGGAGACTAGTAAGGTGAGAGTGTGAAGCTTATTTACAAGGAATGCAAGTGCTAGAACTAGGGATCATAATCTAAGATTAGAAGAAGGAAGGTTTAGGGGCAATGTGAGGGGGCATTACTTCACTGAGAGGGTGGTGGAGTCCTGGAACAGACTACTGGAAGAGGTGGTGGGGACAAAAATGGTGAAAGGATTCAAGAAGGCATGGGACAGACACCAGGAGTTGACCAGTCATTGGCGTAGGGTGTCTCTTGACAAAGGAGATGAGTTGGGGGGGGGGTTAAGGAGCAGAGCAGACTCAATTGGCCAAAATGATCCTTTTCTGTCACCGGATTTCTAGGATTCTAAAGCAGTTAAGTAATTACGACTTACCTGCTCTATCACAGTTGAGGTGTCCTTGGTTCGGGGGTATTCTGGTAGGACCTGAACTGTGCGAGTTGCAGGGCTGACATTCTGCAGTTCAGTATGCATTGCTAACACCGCACAGTGCCATGTGCACTGCTGTCAGTCACGGTGCCACATTCTATGCAGGCATTGCGTTTTGCTACATGACATGCAGATACTGTGTGGTGCTACATACACTGCCAATAACACACTGTGCATTGTCATCAGTAAGCTGTGCCATTTGCACTGTTTGCACATCACTGTGCTACAGGCAATGCTGACACAACACTGCCATGCGGCATACTACTGTTTAGCACTATGCTGTGCTATGGTGATGCTGACACAGCACTTTCCCTCATGCAATGCAGACACTGTACTGTGTCACATGTGATACGAACATTGTGCTGTGCCATGTAGGGCTCCTGATAAGATATATTCAGAGTGGGTACTGCTAGCTTTTGAACACTGGTGAGTAAAACCAAATATTGATGCATACAAATGGCAAAATATGGTGTGTGAGAAGCACACATTAAAATGCTACAAAAAAATCATGTGTGTTCTTTGCCTTATTTTATTACTGTGCTTTTGTCAATATTGCCAGGTGAAATTAATGAAGAGCACAGCTGAGCACATTTTACAGTTTAACTTTGCCGGCCTGCCAATGCAGCGGTATAGCTTTCACTTGTGACCTGACATTCTGGGTTTGGAAGTGAGCCCAGAATATCAGAGGGCCAGCTGGGGAGAGAAGGATTGAATGACTCATAGATTGCTCATCTCTACGGTGGTGGAGGGAAGCATCCGGCTTTTGACCAACCACTGGTGGACAGTGGGGGTCTGACAGCCGGTGCTTGAGATCTTCGTGAGGTGTGTCAGACATCCAACGCTCTTTGCACCACTATGTCATTGCATGCCATGCCTCCCTGGGGATCAGCATATTCAGAAAAGACAACATCGGCCATGCAGGAGGACGTCCACCCTCAACTAGACCCATGTAACCAACTTAGGCACTCCCCCTCCCCAGGATCATGAAGCAGCATACATTTGGGGAGAGAGTAGGGTCTGCAATAACACAGTAGGAAGGCATTGAAGGAATAACACTGGAGGAGAGGAGGGAGAGAGGGGATATGATAGAGACATACAAGTATCTTACAGGGAGGAACAGGGTGCAGGAAAACACTATTTTTAAGCGAAAAAGATGTTCCAGGACTAGAGGGCATGGGATGAAGTTGGAGGGAGGACGATTCAGAGGAAACATGAGAAAGAATTTCTTCACAGAACGGGTGGTGGACAAGTGGAACACCCTGCCAGAGGAAGTGGTGGGGGCTGAAACAATCACGGGATTTAAGAATGCATGGGATAGACATAAAGGAATTCTGGAGGTCAAGGGTAAGGTACAACAGACTTCTAGGAAAACAAACTGAACTTACAAGCTCAAATGGGCAGACTGGGTGGGCCATAGGCCCTTATCTGCCGACACTGTCTATGTATCTATGTATCTATGTATTTTAGGCCACTCTAGGTGGGCCAAGAGGTCCTTTTCTGCTGACAGCTTCTATATTTCAATGAGAAGTCCCTTGCCAACAGCCCTGCCCTGAGGGTAAGTCAAGATGCATTCCAGTGGGTGAAGGTAAATCCTGGAGAGGGGGGCTAGGTGGCGGGGTTGGACAGATGGTGACTGGACGATGGCAAAAAAAAAGCACTTTGCAGCTCATTACATTTTGCACATTTGGTTTTTCTTTCTACTGAGTGGGATGTTTTGGGGGGCTTCTCAGCACTGTTCCTCTCCCTACAGATCAGTGCTTGTGTGCCCCAGGGCCACCTCTTGGAAGGGTGCCACCACAGATTCCCCGATGGCAGGGCCAAGGGAGGGAGGAAGGGCCATACTCCCACCCCCCCACCTGAGACAGTCTAGTTCAGACTATGGTTAGGGTGGCAGTATGGGTCCACAGATAAACATGCAGGGCTTCATTGAAATGCCAGCTTGCATTTTCCAGTTTTCTCCCATCCCTTCTGCAACCAGCGTGAGGCATGCATGTAGAGGCATGCAAGCATCACCAGCCTACTGTACCTCTTCTGTGCCACCCTAGCCTGTGCTATTACCAGTCAGAGATTGGGCATAAAAGCCCTCCCTCCCTGGAAAAGGACAGCAGTCCCAAGCTCAGTCTCTCCCCCCTTCCAAGCTGGTCCCAGCAACTGGAATCCACTTCCAAACTCAGGTCATCAACGTAGAGTGACATGTGGCATCCATCGCCTCAATCTCTCAGCACCGCTGGTCCAGCCCCTTTATATGATTAAAAGTATGTATATATATATATATATATATATATATATATATATATATATATATACACACACACACACACACACACGCACACACAGTATTTACTGTATACAAGCATCTTGATGAGAAATTGCATTGCCCCTTTACATGTCTTACCATTAAGCACTATAAATAGAGGGTTTTGCATTCTCAACATCACACCTTGAAAAAATGCATAGGGTATCTGTGAAGTATGAGCTGTGAGAGTGTGTGATATACAATGAATTCAATAAAGGTAATTACTGTCCTGCAACACAGCAGTGTCCTTTTGCATTTGATGAACATTGATGAATGGTGGCCCAACTTCTTGTAACTATTAAGAGCCAGAAGTGATCACTCTGACACCCACTTGTAGTGGGCAGTGTACGGAGTCCCAACATGGGCTTGGGGATGGGTCTGGGAGCCTGCAGCTGGGGAGGGGGCAAACCAGATTCCATGAATTGGCTTGGTGGGTCTTCAGGTACTAAGAGCCAAGGCTGAATGGAATCAGTATAAGCTGCAGTTGTTGGAGGATGGGGACTATATGAGCCTGCAATCTGGCAAGTTGAGTTTTTGTTGAGTGCTTTCTGAAAGTTTAATATCTCAATCTGTGCTCAAATGCATCTCCAATTAACATACTGTGAAACTGAAATCCTGAACCAGTACTCAGTTACTAATTTAAATACTCAGAAAGCATTCAACTGCACAAGTTGACCTTTTGTTGCGTGCTGGTTTAGTTTAAGTGCTCAACACCTAGCACTCAAAAAGTGCTGGTGACTGCAGTTCTGTATGGGTTATTGTGTGGACTCTTTATACTGCTTATGATTGCTAATGACTTTGTTTTTAACCTTGTATTTATGGGTCCTGCTGCCTCCTCTCTCCACTTTCTCAGACAGCCTCTCTTGCACTATCCACCCTCATCATGGTCTGCTCCTAGAGTACACAGTTCCACTAACCTAGGTGCCTGGTTAACCTCCCCCCGGGTAGGGTGAGGAGGGACCCCCCCGTTCTTACCTCTCCAGAGCCATACATGCTGTGACATTAGGCCAGTACAGTGGAGTCTGCCTCGATGAGCCGAAGACGTGCAGTGAGGTGTCATCGCCTAGGAGAGACCGAGGTGTTTTTTTCCCCCTTGTTCTTCCCCAGATGTTGGCGTGCAATGAAGGCCAATGAGCTAGGAGGCATGCTGAGACATGCCTCCTGCTCTGCCCCTCTGCTGACATCTTCCCAATGCCCTTACTGCTTCCCCCAACTACGGCACCTTCCACCCAAGCTCCCCCAGATGGTGGTATTGTGACAGGAGTGTGCAGATGACACCCCCCCGGAGAAGGAGAGCAGCCGCTGGGCACTCCATTCTTCTCCTCCCTGGCTGACCCCCGATGGCCCATGCTCATTCTTGAACACAGGTCGCTGGCGTGGTACGAGGTAAGGTGTCCAGTGCCTCAGCCCTCAGCACCACCAGGCTGGCTCGCTAATGACTATTAATAACAGTAAACATGGCTAGCAGTATTTAACATTAGAATCAGCTCAGAATGACTATACTAAACTGAATGCTAAACTGATTGACTGCTAAAATACTACAAAGAAACTCTGTTTTTGCAGAATAATCTGCATGCTAATATACTGTTAATATAGCAGTCGGCTTGGGTAAGGGCAGTCAGTGCTCCTGCAATTCCGCAGGCTGGGCAGGGACAGGAATTGATTCAGGGTAATTAGTTCACTGATGTGTTCAGCATAGACTTAGAAACATAGAATTTGAATGTGATAGCAGATAAGGACCGCTTGGCCCACCTAGTCTGCCCATTTCCCTACCTAACTGATAAGCTGCAGAGCCTAGTTAACTAACAGCCTACTTCCTCCTACCCCCCACTAAAATTGCCTTATGCCTGTCCCATGCATTCTTGAATTCCCCCACTGTTTCTGACTCTATGACCTCCTCAGAAAGGCTGTTCCATGCATCTACAACCCTCTCTATGAAGAAATATATCCTCACATTACCATGCGTGCAAAAGTTCACAGCCGCTACAGATCTTGGAACAGTGAATTTTTTAAACTTGTTTGCTCAGTGTGCCTTTCCTGGTGAGCCCTCCACAAGGTATGCCTAACGCTTAACAAAGCATGTCAACTTATTACCAGTGCCCACAGACTCACCCATACCTGTCATCTTTACTCCATGTCCACCCTACTCAACCTTGATGAGTGCCTCTTGTTCCTAACCTGCCAAGTTACCTATAAAGCCCTCCATGGTCTATCCCCGCCAGGCCTTGCTAACTCTATTCACCGATCCAACCCCACGGTGCGCACTCGTGCCTCCAGCAAAGCTGCTCTGGTCATTCCAAGGGCACGGACCACCCAGGGCCAAAGGGCTTTCCCCTACAGAGCCCCCTCCTGGTACAATTCCTTCCCTGCTGGCATCACTGATGCCCCCTCACTCGCTAGCTTCAAATACAGCCTAAAAAATCACTTGCTCACTTCACACTCCTGCCACTGCCCCTGACCTCCCCATCTCCACCTCCGTGATGAAAAAAAACAAAAAAAAAAAAAGGGATCGCCTTCCTAATTCTTTTGGCAGATAATGGTGTCATGACACGCATCACCTGTAACTTGACTGTGCCTATTGTTAAACTGTGTTGCTGATTGTCTCGCATTGCTTGCAACTTGCCTGTGCCTTATTGCTATACTGTATTTCTGATTGTCTCATGTATGTATGTTTTGTCTTCCTTATGACGAGGTACCTTTGTAAATGAGCCTCTGGCTCAAAGGTTGTTAAACTGATGTTAAAATAAATAAATAAATGTTTTAATAAATTAACAAAATCAATAAATGTATTCAGAAACAAGCACCAATGGCCAGTTAGGTTAAGTAAAACTTTTAAAGGGACACTGCCAACTTTTTTTTTTTTTTGCATCATATTTCTAGATAAAAACCCACATTTTATGATTGCTTACCTTCTCTAAAATTAATTGGTGTTGCCAATTGTTTTATCTGTCTTCTTGCTTAGTACAGGGTTTGAAATAATTGATTAGCAGTTTTTTCTTGGGACAATGCTAACTGTACAGAAAGTGTTTATATAGGTTTTCTAGAAGTGTTACGTTTGTTAAACACAGTGAGGCAAGTGCTATGCATTTTCATAATGTTTTAGCACTTTTATGAGCAAAACGCTAATCAATTTTTGGAGTTAAATAAAACCCTGTAGTAGAACTGAAATGCATGGTAATGTACCCAGCCTTAATTGGCTAATTTAAATCCTTGGCTGGCTAATCAGTAGTATTAAAAAAAAAAAAAAGTACTTTGAAAAGCAGTATAGTTTGACACAGCAGTATTAATGTGTTAGCATTCACAGCAGTGCAGCCACCAGCAAATCAGCAGGGACTCCCTGTCCCCAAATAGGCCTTGATCAGTCCTCCAGCTCCTGCTCCATCCTCTCTGCTTTATCCTGCGCCTCCAGGCCGTGCTGAGTCGGACTCCCACTCCAACAACACTGACATCCACAGACCTCACCACCACTGTCATACTGGCTCCGCCAGGCCCCCAACGATTGTCCAATCAAAAATCAACCTCAAGCAAAATCTTAAGACGCTTCTTTAAGGCAAGCCAGTCCCCAGCAGCTGGAAGTGCAGCTCCTCAAATTTATTTTAGTCCCTCTTGTTGGTATTGGATCTGGTTGGGTTGTGGTCTGGAGTCATGGATGGACCAATGAAAAACATGAATACGGCAAGCGACTCACTCACAGAATCGAAGGCAGCAGGCAAGGCAGCTCGACTCAAATCACAGCAGCAGCAGCAGGCCGCTTCACTTTCTTTCCCGCTCTCTTTACCATCCCATGGTGAGTCAGGCTGTCTTGTGCACACGCGCAAAAGTTCACAGCCGCTACAGATCTTGGAACAGTGAGTTTTTTAAACTTGTTTGTTCAGTGTGCCTTTCCTGGTGAAACTTTTTTAATAAATAAACAAAATAAATACTGTAAATGTATTCAGAAATAAGCACCAATGGCCAGTTAGGTTAAGTAAAACCCAGAGTGTGAAGTGAATGTGTCCAGGGTGATAAAGGTGGCTATAGCCAACTGTCAAACAGTAGCCAAGCTAGTGTTGTAAAACAGTACAATTTACTGATTTAAAGTGTACTTGGGTATCAGTTTCAGTCAGGAGCAAGGGAAAGGGAGTGGACCAGGCAGTTATCCACCCCAGCAGCTTAGTTGCTTCAGCATCAGCAAAGGACTAGTGACCTGAGTAACAGATCTAGAGATTCCTATAGCACTAGCCTGGCTACTGGAGGCAACTTGTCTACTGCAGTCACCTGTTTCACCCTGGTGCACTCTGACTTTATAATCTGGGACTTACTTCCCACAACTAGCTCCGCGGCGCACTTATTTCTGAATTAAAGAAACCTTTGGGACAGCTAGCAGTTATTCACTAGCCCAGCTGGCTAGCTTGGCTATAACTGGGGCTTTACCCTAACCTTGCTCCTTAGCACCCTGTTCACTATCTAATTCAGGGCATGCATGCCCTCTGCTCCACCTCCGATAACTACTTCATTTGAATACTGCCAACCCCGTGCTCCATTTAGAAGCGTGAGTTAAATAAATTTAGGTAATTTTGAATAAGGCCACCTTTCACTGTATGTTCACTTCCTGGGCCGATTTTAAATACATTTGAATAGATCCACCCTTGGCAGTGCCTTGCTCCAGGGCCTTGCCCTGACCACACTAACATCGACGGCCATCTTTTATTGTGCTCACTGCGTGAAAAGAAACATCTTTTTTTTTAATTTCAGTATTAGTTCAGGTGGACAGTGCCTGTTTTGCGACACTGTCACCGACTCACCACCCAAACTGGGAAGAAGTTGAGACAGGAGGTGGGTTAAGTGTATGCTGGATGCCCTGATGGCTCCAGGCAGGTGTGAGGCCTTCCCTTGGTGGGTAGCTGGCTCCTCCTGATGCTTGTTTATGTAATGATGCTTTCCTATTTATGGGGGCCACTGCCAGGGAACTGGCATTTACTTTTTCTTTACAAAAAAACCCACAAATGAGACTAAACAGAACCCACGCTACAGCTGCCAACTGCTGATACTGGGGACTGCCACAACTATTGGACCACTGACACTGCTGGGACCACTGAGATTGACATAGGGATGAGAGGAGGACTGCAGGTACTGCCTTTTGCTCGGAATTTACTTCCCTCTGTCCTCTCTTTATTCTGCTGCACTTTCTTCATGTATTTAGTTTTCTTCAGGGCACCTGAACTCCCTTGACAGTCCTCCTTCACAGTCAATTCAAACTCCCCCAGTGGTCATTACTGGCCACTCTCAGTATCCTCCATGGCATCCAGGATGCTGCATCCATAACAACCAGCTGTCCATTGAAAGCTGGACCTTAGATGTGACATGGCTTGTGCCACCTTTACTGGGCAGGCTGCAATAGGAAGAAAAAAAACTTTTTAACTGCAGACAAACACTTTATTTTTATATGGCTCTGGCCACTATGTTCACCCCCCCTTGCAACCTAAACTATAGGGGCATCTGTGGTCACCTTACTGGTGACCCAGTCTTTGGGAATATTACATGCCTGCCTTTGCTGCCCAATTAAACATACTCAGAAATTAAACTACCTCTAAAACAAGAGGCTGTCAGCTCCCCTCATTTTGATGGCTGCTCCTTCCTCATCTGTGCACAAAAGTAAATTAATGGTTTGCGCCCATGAAACAACAATTAATTTAAATGTAATGGGAATAAAAAGTGGCCATTAAAAAGGGTGATACAAAATGTAATGGTGAAAAGTAATGGGACTGCATGAAGAAAATGGAAGATTAATGGAATTTAATAGAATTTTAATGGATTTCAATGAAGCAGTGATATCTCATTCAATTTGGGAACTTAACTGAGGGTTATTATTGTAATTTGCATATGCTGTGCAGCTCATAATGCATTTATCAGTGTATGTTTCATTTTGTATTTCTTTCAAACTTTGTTTGATTTTGATATGTACCATGTTGGTACCACAGTGGCATCAAATTTCTAGATGCATTGATACCATAGTGATACAAAATAAGCTTGGGATTTATATGTGCACCAATCTGCTCCTCTAACTTAATACTCGTGTGGTGACATTACAAAATACTGATACCACGGTGGTACCAAATAAGTCTTGGTGGTATATAGAAAACATTGTCGTACTACCATTTCATTATCATTGGGAACTTCTAGGACAATATATATTTTTTTTTTTTTTTTTTTTACGCTTTATTCCTCCTTCGCCTAGCCGCCGACCGCCCGGGACTATCAGCCCGTGCAGCTTCCACCTTCTCCAGAACGGCCTCGAACCCTCCAGTACCCCGCGGCTTACCCCCCGCGGACGGGTTACGGGGAGCGGGGAAACACCGCAGACACTAATTTTTTTGAACCGAGGCCGCCTGAGAGGTTAATTGTGCCGCTGGCGCCGCTTCATGGGCGTCACGCCGCCCATTTTCTGTTTTTCCGGGAGGCGGGAACGTGCAATGATGTAATGACGCCTGGCCCGGCCCAAGTCCTCTTTAAGTGTCGGTGGCTGTGGCTCGGCCTCCGCCTGGGTCGCTAGTGCTCGATCACTGGACCACCCTCCCCTGGAGAAGGAGAGCAGTCCGTGGGACGCCCATCCTTTCTCCCCCAGCCGCCCTCCCACCATCCAGGTCCTTCCCGAACCCGGGTCGCCGGCGTCGCATGCGGAAATCCCACCGCTGCGCCAGCGGGCCGGCGATTTCTAGGACAATATAGAGTCCCACATGAAAGTGGACTCAAAATTACGTAATACCACTGTGGTACCATTACCCATTTACCAGTCCGGCAACCTGCTGAAATTGCCATAAGGATGTCACTGTGCCATGGCACTTACTACTGAGACCAGAAACCTGACTGGGTGGACACCATTGTACTACCAGACTACCACTGGTAGTACCATTGCACAATTTCAGACATACCCAGGTATTGCCATAGATAGAACACTGTGTTGCCATTGCAACATATTTGGTAACGGTGGCTACTAAACGGCCGAGGGGGAAAGTCGGGTGCATCACAAGGGGAGAGGTGAGGGAGATAGTGGGTGTTATAGTTGTTACCATTTACTGTTGCTGTACTGTTTTTCCCATTTACTCCCTCCCTATAATAAAACAGAAAGTTAGACTACCGTACAATTTCTTATTGCTGGTTATTGGAAAGTGTATGCCATTACTGTGTGGGGAAGTTACTGTGGGGGCAGATACTGTATTTTTCTGGGGGGTGGTGACTTGCAATTTATCCACAGGTATTCCCTATCACTACCCCAGGTGGAGACACCATGCTCACTTATTGTGCCAGTATCACTTGTCCTCCAGAGAACCTAGGCTAGCTCCCTCGAGGTGTGACCAGGGAAGACTCGAGGGCCCAGGAACAGCCAAGATGAGTCCAAAAGGGTCTTTTCCATGTGGTTAAAGCTTATTAGCACTTCCAGGACCCTTTAAAAATACCAGTGCTGCCTGTATGCAGAGACATCCCTCAACTGCAAAGCCAACTGGTAGCAGTTTGTGCTCATTCACTAATAGCTTAGGAGTTGGCGCATGCTGGACACCACACCAAAGGGTTGCAAGGGGTCTCCAAAGGCTGCACAACTCCCATCCCCCCACCAATCATCGCAACTCACCATGGACTCCCACCTGAACTTCCCTCCCACTACATGCTTCTCAGCCAATCAGAGGGCTGAGGAGACAGAACCTGGCAGCTCAATAGATGTCCTGGGCTTCCACACCAGGGCAGAGGACGCTAACCACATTTTTGACTTCGCACATGCTGAACACAATATCAAGGGGTCCTGCAGGGTCTCCAGAGGCTACAAAACCCCCTCCCCCCCACCAACTGACACAATTTGCCAGGGACTCCTACCTGAACTTCTCTCCCATTACAAGCCTCTCAGCCAGTTGGAGGGCTGAGGAGGTGGGATTTGGTGGTTGTAAGAATTTACTGGGCTTCCACACCAAGACAAAGGACTCTAGCTGCATTCTGGACTCAGCGCAGCTACACCAAAGGGTCAGGAGGGGATCTCCAGAAGCTGCACGACCCCCCTCCCCCCCACCGATCGCCACAACTCACCAGGGACTTGCACCTGAATTTACCTCCCACTACAAGTCTCTCAGCCAATTGGAAGTCTGCTCACTTTATTTCACTGCTGGCTGACCGTGTAGCCTGTTCGGGCCGCAGCCCGTCCATGCAAAGGACCATGTGCTAAAGACATCAA
Organism: Neoceratodus forsteri; assembly: GCA_016271365.2. Taxonomy (NCBI): domain Eukaryota; kingdom Metazoa; phylum Chordata; order Ceratodontiformes; family Ceratodontidae; genus Neoceratodus; species Neoceratodus forsteri. The sequence goes on from CM028129.1 coordinate 1,131,590,691, forward strand.
GGAGTCTGCCTGGAGTCAGCCAATTGGTCAGTCATGCTGCCCTCTGCAGACCCCTCCAGCAGTCTATCGATAAGCCTCTGCAATTTTCATATACCCCGCTGCACCTAACTGACTCATGCTTGCTTGCCTGTGTTTAAGATTACCAGCCGCACCTAGTACTTGCTTGCTCTGTGCTACACTCGGTCAAATTTGCTGTTACTGGTTCAAGCTCCTGATATTTTTGTCTTCAAATCTAGGTTTGTTTGCATTATACTCCAATTTAATTTATCTGCAACTCATATTGTTGTACCTGTTCTAGCTAGACCTGAAATGCCTCCACTTATTGCTTATCTGAACTCACAGGGTTAGCCAGCATTAAAATTTGTCATGTTCTGTACCCCATCTTTCCTGTACACTGTAAAGTTTTTCTGCTGTTTTGATTGTCTGCTGTCTTGTAACCTATCAAGACATGCCTAAAAATAAGCAATTTATTGACTAGTGCATCTACCTGGTTAACAAAAACTAACTAAATAAATAAGTGTATTTCTAAAGAAGTTAGTAGGACAAAGAGGGAAATGGGGATCCTGGTACACTTACTGTAGGTTCCAATAACCTGACAATTAGAGACTAAAAACAGTTAAAATTAACTTCCAGAAGTTGGAAGATAGATTGAGGGGAAGGCAGCTTCACTGGCTTTTTTGAGGTCTTTCCAGTATGGGGTAAGGGGAAAGAAAGAGTGAGGAGGGTGGAATATACTTTCCAGAAATGGCTGAAGGGGAGGTGTCAAGAGGAAGAGCTTCTGGGATGGAATGGCTCTTTATAGCAGATGGCCTTCACTGGACAAGGGAAGGAACTAGCATACTTGGGCAAAAGCTGAATGTCCACATATAGTAGATGAACATTTAAACTAAATGGGGGACACAATTGCTAGGGGAAACCCTTGGAGGTGGATCAAGGGATGCCTAACTAGGACTCCCCCAGAACTGTGGAGTGGGATAGAAGAGACTAGGCATCACGCCAACAGGGACCTGATTGATTCAGGAGGAGGTGCTATGGGGGTGAGTAACAGAAAACCGGTAAGAAATAGGGGTACCGGGAAGGGAAGGAGTGTGTGAGGACAAGGACAGGGCACATGCAAGAAAAGGGCCATTAGGAGTAAGAGCCAGAAGGTGATGTGTGTGAATGCCAGGTGCCTGGGTAATAAAATTAGTGAACTACAGATGATGGTGGCAGATGCTGAGTTAGACTTAGTGGCCATTATAGAGACTTGGACCACTGGGAATAATGACTGGGACCTGAGCGTACCAGGGTATAACCTGAACAGCTGAGATAGAAAAGAGTGAGAGGGGAGTAGCATTCTACACTGGGAATGGCACAGAGGCAACAGTGGACAGGTCCATCAAAAGGGAAGGAGGAGTGGAATCAATCTTGCTGAAACTGAACACTGCTACAGGGAAAAATATAAGAAGAGAGGTGGTCTAAAGACCATGGGACAGGAAAATAAGAGCGATACAGTATGGAACTAGGGGAAGAAGCCAGGAGAAGAGCAGCAAAAGAGGATGCAGTGGTTGTGTGGGATCTGAACCTAATGTGGCTGAGGAGCTGGCAGGGCGACTGACTGGCCTATTTAATAGTTCACTGGAGTCAGGCGTGGTACCGTAGGACTGGAGAAGAGCACATGTGGTGTCCCTCCACAAAAGCAGTCCCAAGGATGACCCAAGGAATTATAGACCAGTCAGTCTGACCTCAGTCTTGTGCAAGCTCATGTAGATCATACTTAAGGAAAAGTTGGTAGAATAGCTAGAGGAGCATAGTCTCCAGGATGTGAGACAGCACGGATTTCAAGGGGGGAGGGAGGGGGAGATTGTGTCAAATGAATCTGAATGATTTCTTTGACTGGGTCACTAAGACAGTAAAAAGAGGCCAAAGGGTAGACATCCACTATCTGGATTTCAGCAAGGCCTTTGACTTTGTGTCCCACAAAAGGTTGATTAGGAAGTTGGAGGATCTTGGCATTGGGGCTAAGATGTCCAGATGAGTGGAAAACTGGCTGAGGGACATAACCCAGAGGGTGGTTGGGGGGAGTTTCCTGCACTAGAGAGGTCACCAGTGGGGTCCCGCAGGGCTTGGTGCTTGGCCAGTGTTGTTCAATGTCTTCATCAATGACACTGTGGATGGCATTAAGGGCAAAATGTGCCTTTTCACAGATGACACTAAGCTCTGTGGGAGAGTGGACACAGCTGAAGAGATACTGGACCTGCAGGATGATCTGGAAAAGCTGGGGAGGTGGTCTGGAATCTAGCAGCTGGGCTTCAATGCCAAGAACTGCAAAGTTATGCACACTGGAGCCAAGAATCCCAGGAAGGAGTACTACCTGGATTGAGTCCAAGTATCTGCATCAGAGGAGGAGAAGGACCTGGGAGTGATGATCACCAGTGACCTGAAGCACTCCACTAAGTTCAAGAAAGCAGCAGCAAGGGCAAACAAAATACTGAGATGTATAGCTAGGGGAATCGATAGTAGTAAAGAGGAGGTTATACTACACTTGTACAGGTCACTGGTGAGGCCATATCTAGAGTATGGAGTTCATTACTGGTGCTCACACCTCAAAAAGAACATTAACCTGCTGGAGAAGGTCCAGAGGAGGGCTACAAAAATGATAGTGGGTCAACAGGGTAAGGCATGTGAAGAGATGTTGAGGGCACTGAACATGTACTCCCTGGAGGAAAGGAGAGAGAGAGAGAGAGCGGGGACATGATTGGGGCCTTCAAGTACTTGAAAGGAATAAATAAGGTGGATAAGAAGGGTCTCTTTAAGCTGAGTGGCAACCATAACACGTGTGGGGGGCACAGTCTTAAGCTGGAGGGGGAGGTTTAGGAGGGAGGTCAGTAAGCACTTCTTCACAGAGAGAGTGGTGGAAACTTGGAATGCACTACCAGAAGAGGTGGTCTCATTGAAGACAGTGGGCAGCTTCAAGAGAGGCTGGGACAGGCATAAGGGGAAGGTAGGAATCATGGGTAGGGAGGATGGCAGGAGTGGGGGGGGGACAGTAGCTCAAGCTATAGACCCTGCAGTACGAGCAGACTAGATAGACCAAATGACCTTCCTCTGCTGGCTTCCTCATATGTTCACATGTACTGGACACAGACTGGGATACCCCAGCAGCAAAAAGCACCAGAAGTATGGCCCTACTTGACACACTACAGGACTGTTTACTGGTACAGGTGGTCAGGGAACCCATGAGACAGACTGATAGTGCTTACCAGCTCAGAGATGGTGTTGTTGTATTAGCAGGAGAGTCACTGGGGTTCAGTGACCATAATACCATGTGGTTTGAACTGGCCTTGGGTACCTGTGGACCCTCAAAAAATACTGTGGTACCGGACTTCAGAAGAGCCAATTTTGACCAGCTGAGGAAAAAAGTCACAGAAAAATGGAAGGTGTGGATGAAACTGGGGGGATAGAGAAAATGTGGGGTGCAATGAAACATAGTAACACAGACTTTGATGGCAGATAAGGACTGCTTGGTCCACCTAGTCTGCCCATTTCCCTACCTACTGGATAAGCTGCAGTTCTTAGTTAACCAACAGCCTATTTCTTCCTACCCACACAAGAATTGCCTTATGTCTGTCCCATGCATTCTTGAATTCTTCCACAGTTTTAGACCCCACAACCTCTTCAGGAAGGCAGGTCTAAGTGTCCACCACCCTCTCTGTTAAAAAATACTTCCTCACACTACTCCTGACCCGTCCCCACCCCATCTTCAAATTGTGTCCCGTTGTTCTTGCACATTTCTTTTTCTGAAAGATGCTACCCTCTTGGACTGTGTTGATTCCACTGAGGTACTTCAAAGTTTTCATCATGTCTCCCCTCTCCCTCCTTTCCTCAAGCGTATACATATTAAGTTCCTTTAGTCTCTCTTCGTATAGCTTCTCTTGCAGACCCTGCACCACTTTAGTTGCCCTTCTCCGGACTGTTTCCATCCTATGTCCTTGCTGAGATGGGGTCTCCAGAACTGGATGCAGTACTCCAGATGGGGTCTCACCAACTGACTGTACAGAGGGATAACACCTTCTTGTTTTCTGCTTGTGTTGCCTCTCCCTATACATCCCAGTATTCCCCCAGCCCTCCCTACTGCCTTCTCACATTGCTTGCTAACCCGTAAGGTTATCTGATATGATTAACCCCAGGTCCCTTTCCATTTTTGTTGTTGTTACTATCTCCCACTCCATTGTGTACTCTTCCCCTGGGTTTTTGTTTCCCAGATGCATTATTTTGTACTTATTTGCACTGAATCCAAGCTGCCATACCTCTGACCATTCCTCCAACCTTGACAAGTCCCTTCTCATCCTTTCCACTCCATCTCGTGTATCAACCCTGTTGCAGATCTTTGTGTCATCTGCAAAGAGGCATACTTTTCCTTCCAGACTCTCTGCAATGTCACTTATAAAGATATTAAAAAGGACTGGACCCAGTACTGAACCCTGCAGTACCCCACTAGTAACCCCCACTTTCTTCAGAGTGGACTCAGTTTACTATTAGCTTCTGTGTCCTGTTGTCCAGCCAATGTTTTACCCAGGCTACCACCCTAGGACCCACTCCCAGGCTGGCTAATTTGTTTCTTAATCTTTTGTGCGGGACTGTGTCAAATGCCTTGCTAAAGTCTAGGTAGGCCAAGTCCACAGCCCCTCCCTGGTCTACTACTTTGGTCACCCAGTCAAAGAAATTGATCAGATTCATCTGACATGACATTTCCGCTATGAATCCATGCTGCCTTGGGTCCTGTGCCCCACTGGCCTCTATGTACTCTAAGGGCACATTCTCAAACAAGCAACATATGTATGAGAATGATCACCAAAGGTAGTAAGTATACGAGACTGATCTCATTCTCAAAGAAAATAAGAGAACAATGAGGGTCAAAAACAGAGCTTTATTTTGGTACAAGAAAAATCAAGGGGAAGAGGAGTAAGTGGTGTACAAGTGTAAGCTGAAGGAGGTCAGGATGGTGGTCAGGAGTACAAAGGCAGACCCAGAGTTGTGAATTGCTGAGGTACTTCAGGGGAGGAACAAAGAATTAGGGAGGGAGAAAGGTATCTTCTGATATGTTTGAAATGGAAGATGGGAGAATTGTTAGCTTGACAGAGAGAGGGTGGGTACTTGAGGATGACAAACAGAAGGCAAATGCTTCAAACAACTACTTATGCTCAGTAGTCACCATGGAGGATAAAGGGGCTGTACTGGAGAGTGGAGTTAAGGCATCCACAAGAGGTATCCAGGAAACAGGGTGGGTAGAAATTACAGGGAGCGGGTAAGACAGTGGAGCACTGCCTTGAAATGCGATAAATTTAAATTAGCCCAGATGGGTTACACTTGAGAGTGCTCAGTAAACTGGCTTCAAAGTTGGCTAAGCCCTTGGCTGAGCTGTTCAGTAGCTCACTGCAATTTTGAGTGGTTAAGAGAGACTGCACTATGGATGCAGTTCTGCTCCACAAAGGAGGAGGAGGAGATGGGGAGGATCCAAGCAATTACCGACCCATCAGTCTTACTTCAATTATAGGCAAACCAAATGAGACCCTGGTCAAACAAAGTCTGGTGACCTGCCTGTTGGAAAATGGGCTGTAGGATAATAAAAAGGACAGGTTCATGGCAGGGAGGTCATACTAGATCAGCTTGATAGTGTTCTTTGAGTGGGACATAAGGCAGTGGATAAAGGGAAGGTGGTCGATTTACTCTACTTCTGTTTCAGCAAAGCCTTTGATTTGGTGCCACAGAAGAGGCTGTTGAAGAATGAGGACTTTTGAGTAAGGTAGAAGTTATTCAGGGGGCTGGAAAATTAACAGGGGAGCACAACAGAGGGGGTGGTTACTGGGGTCAACTAAGGGAACAAAGAGGTCATGAGCTGTGTGCCTCAGGGATCAGTCTGCGGACCTGTCCTTTTCAGTATGTTTATTAGTGACATAGGGAAAGCTATACAAGGCAAGATGTGTCTGTTTACAGATGACAGAATGCACTGCAGCAGGATGGGTACCAAAGATGGGGTGAGGGAGTTCTAGAGGGATGAGAAAACACTACATGGGATGATCAAAAGTATGGCAATAGAGATTCAATGCCATGAAGTGCAAGGTAATCCACATAGGGAAGAAGAACCCACTGACAAAGATTGTGGGAAGAGAGGCGTGAGGTTACAGCAAAGGGACCTATGACATCTTTATCAGTGACTTCCTCAAACAAACCCCTCAGTGTAACAAGATCTATAGTATAACAACATGAATGTTGAGGTATACTGGAATGGGTTTTGATAGTAGGAGAGAGGAGAAAAATAAAAGTGATATTACCCCTATATAGGTCATTGGCAAAACCCCATCTGGAGTACTGTTCCCAGTTCTGGAGACCACACCTGAGAAATGGCCGGGATAGATTGCAGTCACTGCAATGAAGGGTCACCAAGATGATTCAGGGCCAGCAGGGCATATTTTATCAGGAATGGTTAGAGGCCCTGAATAAGTATGGCAGTAACAAGGAAGCATGAATGGAAGCTAGAGGGTGAAAAGTTTAGGAGGGATGTCAGGAAGTTCAACTTCACTGAGAAGGTGCTTGGGCCATGGAAATGCCTACTGGCAAAGATGTTGTGGGCAAGGACTATTGATGGGTTCAACAATGGCTGGAGCAGGATACACAGAGTGATTATACCACCAAAGGGAAATACAGAGGTAGGGGATTCAAGGGGAGGGGCGGAGGTAGAAATCCCATCATGGCATTAGGTCACAAGGTTGGCTGGGATATCTATATGGGCAAACTGGATAGACCATTGGTCTTTCTCTGCCATCTATGTTGCTATGTTTCTAAATGTAAGTAGCAGCAGCCACACTAGCAGGCTGTTAGCCATGCTGTTCATATATAGCATGTTCCTAATCCTGTAAGCTCACTGCTAAATGTCAGAATTACAGCCCGGATATGTAAATGATACGTCACAAAATATAACCAGGTATTTTAGAAAAGCTTTACAAACTGACTTCTTTTCTTACTTGTGTTAGTCCATGTTGCCGCAGGTTCATAGGCTTAATCATATGCAATGTTTTTAAAATATTCTTTATTGTCCTTTCAATAAATGTTAACTCCAGTTAATTACTGATTGCACAGCATGTAAACTACTAATAAACACCAGCTGAGAAGTTGCTGTTTATGGAAAACTGTAAAAAGTGCTTTGTTTTTTATAAGAGAAGAAAGCATGCAAAAAGCCTTAAGAGGAACTTTCATGATGGTCCAAAAAGTTACAGCTTATAGTCATTATATGCAGTACTTGACCTGAAAAGGCGTGTGCATTTATTATGCTTGGCCAAGGTTTACTCTGCTTTCCATAATTTGGATTTGTTTGTGAGCTCTGCTGCACTTGCCTTTGCTGTTTGCTGCTGGGCTGCTAGCTCCTGATGGCATCACTGTAGGGTAGAGAAGTGACTCACACTGTGCAGTACCATGCAATTGCAACAATGTTGCAAGGGAAACCTACCAGTATTCAGTGTATATACTGTGTTTCCTCTTCCCCAAGACACCCTGTTAGCAGTGCATTATGCCAAAATCCAAATGCCTTGTCAGTATGTTTTTTTTTGTGCGAAATTGACTCTGCCCTATAGTGATGTCAGCAGTACAACCCTGGGCCCACAACAACACCAGGTTTGCTATAGAAGCTGTGGTACACCCTGCAGTTTTAGCAGCTCAGTGTGCAGACACTAACTGCAGTGAACAGTAATGAAATACAATTCCAGAATCAATGCAAGAAGGGGTAATTTTTACATGAAAATCAAAAGGACTGGGGAAGTTCCTCTTTAAATGTGACTCCACTTGTAAACCTGAATCAGTATAAACAACAGAAAATGAGAAGTGAAGTTAGATTTGAAAGATTGTTTTTTACAAACTCTTTGTACTTTTGTGGGAACTATCATTTACGTGTAAACTCTGTTGTATATAACAGTGTAATGTAGTGTAGAATCACACATGTAATCATCCTCAGTCAAAAATCAGTATCTTTTTCAGGTAACAAAGTAGCTATGCTCCTTATTATACAATGTGTTAGAGGAACAAGGATATGTGACTGGTCAGATATAATCACATGACTATGCATTATTCAACCATAACAGCACAAGTCAGAAATATTTAACTTTCTAAACGTCAGTACTTATGTTTTAAAACTAAAAATCAGGCAAACCATTTTATAATCCAAATAAGGCACTCCAGGTTTTATGTAATTATGTAATAACTGATTTGGTTTGGTTTGTTTATTTAAAATCTGGTGAATCCATGAACATAAAGGCCATTTCCATGGGTTACCAGATATAACATTTAAGGCAAAAGTTACAACAGAAGTAGACATCAAACAATAAGATAAAAAAAAAATACAGTATAAAAACCCACAAATAATATACATTACATACAACCCATTTCACACACATAAAATAAACCATCATTTACACTGACAAATCTTAGTATATAACAAGTATTTTTTAAGTGCAGTCTTGAAATTTGAAAGACTTGTGATAGCAGCAATTATATAAGAATTATAAAAACGGGGCAACTACTATAATAATGATCTTTGACCTAAGTTAATTTTCATAGTGGGAATAAGAAAATAAGTATTATTTGAAGATGCATGAGTACAGGACAAGGTAAGGCATTATTGAAAAAGTCAATGAGAAAAATCAGGCACCTTTTTGAAAACAATTTTTCTGGGCAGTGTTCCAATAAATAACTTATACCTCTGATCTAAAGAAGGCCACTGACGTGTACTAACAGTGATGTGTTTGTGTGGGAAGTTGAGAGGCAGATTTAGCTATTTGATTATAGAAGACCCTAACCCTGAACAACACACTCTTGCCAGCAGAAAAAAAAAAACAATATACTATAAACAATAATGGGAAGTAAAAAGCTTTGTGAAAATAATAGCCTAGTAGATAGAAGTCAGATTGAGTTCAGCCTTTAAAGAGTGCCCATTCTCTGATGTACAGTGTTTACCAAAATTGAAATATGAGAATTTTATAAGACAGTGTACTGTCCAGGTTAAGGCCAAGGTATTTAAAATCACAGACATGTTCTATAACAATACCCTAGATGGTTTTTAATTCTGTAAAATGAGCGGGAGGAGGTTTTCTTGTGGCATTATGAGAAACCATGGATTTGGTTTTAGTAGCTTTCAACAAGAACCATTCTTGCACAAGATTAAAAACATTTTGTATTATTTCTTTCAAATCAGAAGTATTATGTCCACTTGTGATGATCACAGCATCATCTGCATATAACAAAATACTACTTTTCTTAAATACTGCAGGAAGGGCATTTAAAAATAAATGGAATAAAAGGGTCCCAGGATTGATCTGTAAGGAACTCCCATTACTGCTGGGGCTGGGGAAGAAAAAACATTATAACTTAAAATTTTTTGTATCCGATCTTACAAATAGTTCTGATACCAGGCCAGCACAAATCCAAAAAACTCCAGGCCTCTAAGTGCACTAAGAAGAAGTTGATGGTTAACTAGATTGAAGGCCTTGTTGAGGTCCACAAACACAGCCGTGGAAAAATATCCCTGGTCCAGGGCTTCATGGACAGTCTGTGTGAAATCCACAAAGGCCATCACTGTACTGTGACCTGGGCAGAAACCATGCTGGGCAGGAGTAGGCATCTCCTACTTAGTCAGATAATCCAGAATGTGATCAAAAACAATATGCTTCAAGACTTTTGAAAGGGGACAAGGAGTGAAACTGGTCGAATATTAGAAAAATCACCAGATATATGTAAGAGAACAACTGTAGCATTTTCTATAAAGAAGTAAACTGACCTAAACAAGGAGAACTGTTAAACATTTTTGATAATGGATACCATAAAATAGTATAAAACTATTAAGCAAAAATAAGGTGACACTGATATCACTTGGGCAGTCTGCTTAATCTTTTGGAATTCATTTAGACAGATTGTTGAAAAATGTATTATATTCTTTGGCTAATTAATCATTTTTAATACACAGATAAGCATGCTCTTAATATCCATAACACACAGCCATGTGTAATTTTTAGCTGTCCATCAACCACCTGCATTTTAAAGCATGAGACAGTCACTCACACACTGCTGTCATGTTTAGTTTGTCATCAACGCGAACAGTGTCTTCATTCGCTGCTGCTAAAATAAAGCAATCCCTTTTCCACAACAACTGAAAAATATTGACAGGTACCTGTTTTCTTTGCTAATTTTTAGTGTGTCACCACATAGAAAGGCAATCTACAAGTAAGAAAAAAGATGTTGCAGTTCAACCTAGCTAAACTTAATGAAAGAACTGAATTTGTCTCAGAACTGTCAGATACTTCTTTACTGAATGACATTTTCAGGGACCAGCAATTGTAAAATAATAAAACACAGGTGGATTGTGTGTACTAGGCTTTCATGCATTCTTGGCATGTGGTACCCTTTTAAACCACCTGAGTTTTGCTCTCATGGTTTAAGAGGCATTACACACCTCAAGCGTATAAAATTCTGGTTACACGCACCCACCCATGTATTATCCAAACAATAATACCTGACAGGTTGGACAGTATTGGGCAATACCAGACCGCCCAGGGGAGTAATGAGGCCCGACGCCACAGGCAGAGTGCCTTATAGCCCCTGGAAGGTCTGGTATTGCCCATACCACCCACCCTGGATGGTATTATTGTGCTTAGAAAATGGGCTACATGTGTAATTTTTTTTTACAGGATTACAAAAAATAATTAATGGTATAAAAAATGACTACAATTGAATTTTTAGTCCTTTTCTTGGTAAAGTAGTTCCTCTACTGCTGGCAACAGTTCCTCCACTAGTCGTCAGTAGGGGGAGCTGTTATGTATCATTACAATGCTGACTCACTGCCTGCCCTGCCTTTTTTTTGTTTGTTTGTTTACATTTTCCGGGTGAGAACCAGGACCGGTTAAATATGTAGAGTGTTTACTTTTTTTTTTTCAGTCCCCGCTGCCTGTTCTCGGGTCTGGAATCATGTGTGGTTTCTGTGGAAAACTTCCGATCCCCACTGCCTGCCCTAGGGATTGGAAGTAATGGCCCTGTTGTTTATTTTTCAGTTTCTCGGTCCTTGCTGTGTGGCCTGAGGACCAGGGTTGAGTCATTACTGTTTTTTTTGTTTTTTTATGGGTTCCTGGTACTCACTGGCTGCCCTGAGGACTGGGAGTGTGAAGACAACTGCCGTGTGGAAGATTGAGTTTGCCGGACGGTCTTGTGCAGGTACAGAGTCAGAAGAGCTGCAAAAGAGAACAGAACTGCCAATGGACAAGAACTATTACTGTGAACAGTCATGCATCAAGCACGTACTGTTACGTTTTCCCTTTGTAAGATGGTGAATAACCGAGTGGGCTATTGGGGAGCAGGGACACAGGCTGCTGGTCGTGGGTGTCTGAGAAACCCTGAGAACATTCAGGACATCTTCAGAGAGGTGCAGAGTTGCAAATTCTAAGTCTTCAAGAGACAGGCCTTCAGGTGTAGAGACCCGAGACTGGGATACAGTGTTCTGCCTTGCAAGGATGTCAGGAGATTGTACCTCTGAGGGAGTTGAATTGGCTGTGACACTGCTAGGGCTAGCAGGAGGGAGTACCACTACTGTGTTGCCCAATCCGGTGCCACCAGGATCATTGTTGCTGGTTGTGACCTGAGTTTTACTAGAGCAACAGGGGGAAGGCATAAAGGAATCTGCCTGACCAATCCAGTGCTAGGGCATCCATTGACACAGTCCCCCGGGTTGGAGGGCTGCAACAGAACTGTAGTAGCTTGTGGTTGTCTGTGGAGGCAAAAGAGATCTATCTCTGCTGTGCCCCACCTTCTGAAAACTGATGCTAGCACTTGTGTGTTCAAAGACCACTCATGGTGGTTCTATTTCTGCTGAGGGAGTCTGACAGAATGTTGTCCTTTCCCAGTAGGTGGACAGCAGACAGAGACACCTGCAGGGAGAAGGCCAGGTTCCAGACCTTCATGGCCTCTGTGCACAGTAAGGTCGATCTGGTACCTCCCTGTTTGTTGATGTAATACATGGTGGTAGTGTTGTCTGTTCTGACCTGTACCACCTTGCCTCTGAGCTGAGGTACAAATGACTGCAGAGCCAGGTAAACTGCTCTGAGCTAAAAGATGTTAATATGCAGAAGTGATTCCTACTCCCTGCAGGTGTCTCCGTCTGCTCTTGGGCAGACTAGAAGTAGCCACATTTCCCTTCTGCCATCACTTTTCTATGTTTCTATGTTTCTGAGGGCACCAAGGACTGCTGGCCGTGAGGTCGTGCATGTGTCCCCCCCCCCCCCAGCCTAAGAGGGAGGCATCTGTGGCAAGCACCACCAATGGAACTTCCTGCGGAAAAGGAGTTCCCTCCCTGAGGTTCTCGCTGTCTTGACACCAACTACAAAGCCTGTAATAGGGTTTTTATGACAGGCACCAGTTAGGCAGGAGGATCCCTCCTTTGAGACCAGTGAGCTCTTAGGTGGAACTGAATGTCTGTCATTTGGAACCTTGATCCTTGTACCATGGCTGTGGCTGCTGCCATGTGGCCCAGGAGCTGCAGGAAGTGCCTTGGTGGCCTAGGTCTGTTTAGCTTGAAAGAGCCTGCCAGTTCCAGGATACTGTTTTCCCTGTCATGAGGAAGGAAGACTCTTCCTTGCAGGATGTCCAGCTCTGCCCCTATGAAGTCCAGGACCCAAACAGGCTCCACTTGGGACTTCTGGGCATTTATCAGGAATCCCAGAGATTCCAATGTGCTCTGACTGAGAGAAAGAGAATGTCTGGTGTGCTGGGGGGACTGCCCTATGACTAGCCAGTTGTCCAAGTAAGGGAACACTATGAGCCCCTACCACCTCAAGTGAGCCACCACTATGGCTAAGCACTTGGTGAATGCCCTGGGGGCTGAGGGCAGGCTGAAGGGCATGGCTGCAAAGTGGCAGTGACCTGAGGGAAGTCTGAAACTAGAGTACCTTCTGTGGCTGGGCTTGACTGGAATGTGAAAATAGGCATCCTTTAGATCCAAAGATACCAGCCAGTCCCCCAGCTGGGGGGTCAGAATGACCATGGCCAAAGTGACCATTTTTGACTTTGGCTTTATTAAGTGCTTGTTCAGGAGTCTGAGATCCAGGATGGTCGCCAGTCCCCATTTTTCTTTTGGGTAAGGAAATATCTGGACTAGAAACCCTTGCCCCTCTGGGTTAGGGGAACAAGTTCCGCTGCTTTAATGAGCTAGGTTGGCAACTTCTGATTCTAGCAAAGTCTTTCTGCTGGAGTTGATGGGCTGAAAATTCTGCTTCTCAGCCTGGCGAGCATTTTTTTTTATTTTTTATTCTTTATTTTGCCCCTGATCCCCCCTGCAGGGGTGCAGCTCCCATTCCTGCCACCTCCCCATGCCCAGGCTTACTCCCCTGGGCGAGGCTGCTGGGTGGGCACCCTCCCAAGGTCAATGGTAGCTTGCCCTGGCTTACCCCCCAGGGTGGGGCCATGGGAGTGGGGCCCTAACCGATGGACACAATAGGCAGTGGGGGCGGCAGAGCAGAACTTCATGGTTTCAGGCCAGCATTTTCGTATGCTGTATCGAGGGCAGGGATGTACAATGATGGTTACGCCTGCCCCCCCCACCGATACGACTGCACTGCGGCCCCTGGCCTCCGCTAGGGGTCTTTAGCATGCCAAACACACAACCCTCCACCCCCTGAGAGAAGGACAGCAGTCCCTGGAATGCTCAGTCCTTCTGCCCTGGCTGGCTCTCCGATGTCCCGAGTCTGTTCCTGAACCTGGGTCATCAGCATCACAGACAGATGCCCTGCCTCTGCGCTGATGGGCTGGCTAAGCATTTTGAAACTGAGGGACAGACCCTGGCTCACTACCTCCAAGACTCACTAGTCTGTAGTGATGGCATGCCATGCTTGGAGGAAGTGAGCCAGCCTGTTGCCTACAGGGAAGGGGAAGGTGACCTAGACAAGCACTTCAGGGGTTCTACTTTAGCTGGGACTTGGCCTGGGGTGCTGGCTCGGACTTTCTTACAGTCCTTCTGCCTGTAACTCTAAAGTACCCTCTGGGCTGGTGGTAGTCTGGCAATGCTTGGGCTTGGAAAAAAGGCCTGGAGTAGGAGCCCTACTCCTGCCTCCCCTAGCATGGGATCTGTAAGAAGTGGAAGGTCTGTCCTGGGCAGAATTGCTTCTATAGGCAGTTTTGTACACTTCCACTTTTTCATGCAGACTTCTGTTTTATCCCAAAAAAGAGAATTGTTCTCGTTGGGGAAATCCATGGCCTTGGTCTGGCTATCCTGGCACATATTTGTTACCCTGAGCTAGGCAAACTGCCTCAAGGATATACTGTAGTGAGGGCCAAAAGCCTGACAGCAGTATCATTGGTGTGTACAGCCATATGAAACTGATATTTTGTGTCCTCCAGAGCTGTTCTGACTGTCTCAGCCAGGTCCACTGCAACAACCCCAGACATTTTGTCCATAATTGCCAGGACAGTGGACCAAAGGGCCTTCTGGTACTGGGCTGCATAGGCCATGTAGTTGGCCTGTCTGATGAGATGAGAGGCTGCTAGGTACCCTTTCTTCCCCATAGCATCAATCTATCTGGAATCCTTATCAGGTGGCTGGGAAGCTAAAGGTACTCTGGCTTTATCATAGGCAGCCACCTGTACCACCCCCTCATGGTCTGGGTGTGTAAACAGAAAATCAGTGTTGGTTCTATCTAGCTGATATTTCTTATCAACTTTTCTGTCTATCCCTGGCATAGTAGTGGGATTCTGCAGAAGTTTTGAAACAGCTTTCTTCAGAAACTTACGGATTAGAAGCAGAAGTCTCTTAGTGGGGGTGAGATCCATCATATCCAGAAAATCTGCTTCTTCCTCATCATCTACTGTTTCTTGAATGGAGAGATTGAGGGTGTCAACCATCTGTCTCACAAAAGAGTTGTGAGAAGAGTAATCCTTCGGTCCCCTGGGGGGCAAAGTCTTTAAACTTCAGGCTCAGTGGGTTCCCATTCATCCTCATTCTCCTCCTCTGGTTCTTCATAGAGGTACACCAGTTCCAGATTGGAGGGAGCTGAAGCAGGAACCAGTGGAACTGAGGAAGGAACCAGGGGACCGACAGCCTGGAGGGCCTGTAAAATCTGTGGGACCTTGGCAATGTCCTCAGCCGGGGGCATTGTTGGTCTGTCAGCAGAGAGCTCCTTTGCCTTTTTGGCAGGAGGTGCAGTGATGTGTTTCTCTTTCTCTTTATGTTTCCTCTTTGCAGGAACTGGTTCAGTAGCTGGTTCCATCAAGTCTCTCAGATTTTGAAGTCTGAGACTTCTCAGTGGATTAAGGATCCACTGGTTCTTAGGTTTTATCTTTTTTTGCATGTGAAGAGGAAGCCTCTTCAGTGGACCTAGGAGTAGGAGAGGAAGGATTGGCCATTTCCTTGAGCTTTTCTGCTCTTTTTTTTTTTTTTTTTTTTTTTTAGAGTTTTGGGACAAATAGCTGTACAAATGTCATAACTGTTGAAAATGTGACTGGTACCCAGACACACAAGACACAAATCGTGCCTGTCAGCATTGGCAACAATTTGTCCACACTTTATGCAGTTCTTAAACCCAGTAGGATCTTGTCCTCTTTTTCTTTTTAGGTGTTTCTGACATGAGTGTCAGAAACTCCAAGGAAAACAACAAACAGAAAAAAGTAAACGTTTGGTTCCTAGACTGAAAATGTAGTAAAAATACTCCCAAATATAACAAAGCAGTTGGTTCCCTGACTGGATTTAAATGCAGGGAAACAATGAAAACACTTGGTTCCTAACAGGAAAGGAACCGCAAAAAGAATAAAATCAAAAAATATATATATAGCGTTACAGTGCCTGGGAAGGAATTGGAACACTGGTACTTTAAAATTAATAAAGTTGTGTAAAAAATACTAAAAACAGTGGTTCCCCTTGGTTCCCAGCAACTGCTGAAGAACCACTAAAGTAAACAAAAAACAAACTAAACTATGCTAACTAACCTGAAAAAGGAAGAAATAGGGGCAGCAATCGAAAATAAAGTAATAAAGCACTTACCACACTGGAAAACAATAACAGTTAATGGAGACTGAGGAGAGCTCTCCGAGGCGTCTATACTAGGCAGGCGAAGAAATGAATCTGAGTGATATCACAATGCAGCAGTTACTAGGGGTAGTAGTTTGAAATTAGCATGAGCAAATGAGGGTTCCATCATTTACATATGTTCCATTCTCTCCAGAGCAGTTCACCACAGAAGGCTGATTGCATTAGTTTAAGAATACTGAGGGATTCCAGGGGTTTGAAGTAATAGTTTTGGCTAATTTTAACAATATACCACTGAGTGGAAATGCTAATGCTAAGAGGGGGGCTAGAGGCAAAATGTAAGGGAGACAGGGACTAGATATGTCTTCATATGCAAAAAGGGCAAGATAACTAGGCTGAGACCTTCATGGTTACCCAAAGAACTTCAGAGGAATTAAGATAGAAACAGGGGACATATGATAAGTGGAAGGATTCTAACAACATAACAATGGAAGTAGAATATAGGGCATTAGGAAGGACTACAAGGCTAAGATTTTACTGGCCAATACTGGCCAGGAAGAGAGGATTTTTGCAGGGGTCAAACCAACTCTAAATCGTTTTGTCAATATAGTGAACAAAAAAAAAAAAAGAGTCAGGGAAAAGGTGGGGCAACTGATCAAATGGAGAGGGGGAAGAACCTCTCCTGACACCTCTGACGAAGCTCTGGTGGGTGGTTTGAAATGTTAGGTTGGGGGGGGTTGGTGACAGTTCTTTGATGTCCCACCGGAGGTTCCCTTCTCATAGCTTGCATCTGTGGTTTTAAAGAGCAGGGGCATGATTCCAGAAAGGGATACGCCGGCGTATGGCGAGATACTCCAAACCTCATGATGTATCTCGCTACTTACGCCAGGTGATACACCAGCCCCTATTACAAGAGGTGAGATGCACCACGGTGTATGTGGGCTGCGACAATCACAGGCTATGACAACACTTACACTGCAGCCTGCAACGCCTGGTGCAACTGCGGGTTACGACAGCAACATAGCCCAATTCTAGTAGGGTGGCTGTCGTAACCCGCAGTTGCGATTACAAGAGATGCAGTGACGTACCTCATGTACAACAGCTCGGATCTGTCTTAAGTAGCATCCAATGGCTGGCACCGTTAGATGCCACCACAGAGCACCCCAGCAATGGAACCAGGTTAACCCCCAAGCCCCCACTAACACACTTCTGCTCCTCAACCTGCCCTGACCTCCGAGGGTCCATTTCTGGTACGCCCCCTGGATGCCTGTGCCATGCATCCTGCCCCTCCCATGCCCCCTGGTGTCTTCCAAGGTGGGCTGGAGCTGGAAGGGGGCTTCAGGGGGGCCGCCTGACACTTGCCGTGAGTTGCAACATGCAGCTGCAATATGCCACGAGTGGGCTACCACCACACGCATGGCGTATCTCGCATGTTGCAGATGCTGGGACCCTGCTGCTTCTGGAATGTGGCATAAGGTCCCTGACATAGAGGTGACTGGCATAACTCGCAACTGCGTGCAAGGTATGCCAGTTGTCTTGAAATCAGCCCCCAGATTCTTACTTGCTGTCCTATTTTTAAATTGTGGTACACAGGTGGGCTTTGAGTGGGATGGTGTGGTAGGTTTTGTGACTTAATGTGCAAAAATGCTTAAATGTGATTCACTTTAAATGTGCCGCGGTGAGCTTCTCTAGAAAACTGTGTCTCCCACAGTGCCTAACCGGAAGTCTGGCTTACGTCACTAAATGAATAGCAAGCTGCAGCAGAGGCAAGCTATTCACTTGGTTGGAAGGTCTGCTATTAATCCTGAGCTTTGATTCTCAGAAAAACTCTTGTAATTTACACTATTCTTTTTCTCCATTTCCATTTCATACTGACACATTGCACTATTGTTTTTTTGCTACAGAGCGCAATGTGCGCTGAATTTCTTGGCTCTTGTGGCTAAACTGTTGGTGGCTTTTACTGTGGTTGCATGCAGTGAATGTATTTAGTTAGAATGTTTTTTCTATATTTTCACCGTGTGATGCTGTTTTTCTGGTCTTGAGTGAGCCCTAGCCTTTGTGTTCATTTTATTTTAAATTGAGTTTGATTGTGCCACTTGTGAATATTCTATGTGGTTGCCACTAGTTATGCACTAATGTTTGGGATAGCCACATGGCTACATGACTGATGCATGAAACAAGTGCTCACCTCGATGTTGGTTGCATGTCTTCTTTGCCACTTGCTTGTCTGCTAAGTTTGCCATCACATTTGTGTCCCGAGCTATGGGACTACTGTGTGTTTGCCAGGGAGCTACTGGTGATGAGTTCCCCTGTTTATATTTTTTTAATTGTATCACTGCATGGCCTGTTACAGTAATCTAAATGGATTAGCTCAGACACTGTTTCAGTTAGGATCAGCTGCAGACTTCCACTTGTGAACTGCATTTTTACACGTTCTCTAATCGGGACTGCAACCCACTGAGAAATGGTCCTATCCTTATGCTTGGTGTCGGACCATTCCGTACTAAATTGAAATTAGTAGCACTACACTAGTAACAAGATACTTTTTCATTAGCGTTGTGCAATCTGAACTAGCTTGACGCCCAATGGAGTTTACAGTTAGAATGGTGGGGGGTAAGTGTAAGTTGTCTGTTGGCAAGTTACAGGTATTGTTCAATGCATGCTTAACGAATGGTTGAAAAAAATGGTGTGGAGCACAGGGGTTTAGCTTCACTGGGGACTGGGGTTCCAGACAAGGAAATGATAGAAAGTATACTTAGAATGGCAGAAAAAGGGGAGATATTGCTGATGGGTGATCTGAATATGCCAGATGTTAACTGGAGTGGGGTTGCAGCAGCCATTTCTAAGAGTGGGGTTATTCTAGATGCCCTACAGGGGGCATGCCTTAGACAACTAGTATTGGAACCCACTCGACAGGGAGCAATCTTAGACCTGGTTCTCTCAAATGGAGATGGAGAGAGGATCACAGATGTAGAAGTGGGCAGCCATCTGGGAACTAGCAACCATCGAACAGTATGGTTCACAATAAACACAGCAATAGAGTCAAGCCATACAAAGGCAAAAGTACTGGACTTCAGGAGGGCTGACTTTGCCAAAATGGGTGAGTGCCTAAGGAATGCACTAGCAAATGGGCAGGAAGGAGGGGTGGAAGAACAATGGGAAATAATAAAAACTGCCATCACAGAGGTAACAATCCTTTGTGTGAAGCAAATAAAACAAAACGATGTAAGAAACCACGATGGTTCTCAAAGGAGGTGGCAGTGAAGGTTCAAGAGAAAAAGAAAGCATTCAGGAATTACAAGAAATTACAGAAGGAGCAGGACAGAGAATTGTATCAGTTAAAGCAAAAGGAAGCTGGGAAGGCAGTCAGAACAGCAAAGGCCCAAACCGAGGAAAAGATAGCTAACTCAGTTAAGAAGGATAAAACCTTTTAGGTACATCAGGAGCGAAGGAAGACCAAGGGAGGGATAGTGAGGCTTAATAAAGGGAGGGTGGGCAGAGGGTGACTGTGAAAAGGCAGAGATACTAAACAAATATTTTTGCTCAGTATTTACAAATGAAGAGGGGAGGTACCTAAAACAAACAATAGAAACACTCTGGATACAGAAGTTGATACCAGCCCATTTACAGAAGAAAGGGTTCTGAAAGAACTCTTAAAACTGAAGGTGGACAAAGCAATGAGGCTTGATGGGATTCATCCCAGAATTCTAAAAGACCTAAGGGTAGAACTAGTGACACAACTGACTACCCTCTTTAACAAATCATGGGAGGATGGGGTGGTACCTGAGGACTGGAGGAGGGCAGATGTGATTCCCCTTCACAAAAGTGGGAGCAGGGCAGAAGCAGGAAGCTACAGACCTATTAGTTTCACCTCAGTGATAGGGAAAATGATGGAATCACTTCTGAAGGAAAGAACTGTTGAGTACCTAGAGGCCAGAGGGGCACAGGACCCACAGCAGCATGGATTCACAGAGGGAAGGTAATGCCAGACGCATCTAATAGATTTCTTTGACTGGGTGACCAAAGTAGTAGATCAGGGAGGGGCTGTGGACATGGCCTACCTAGACTTTAGCAAGGCATTTGACACAGTCCCACACAAAAGATTAATATACAAGTTAGCCAGCCTGGGAGTGGGTCCCAAGATGATAGCCTGGGTAAAGAATTTGCTGGAGAATAGGACACAGAGGGTAATAGTAAATGGAGTCCACTCTGAAGAAAGGGGGGTTACTAATGGGGTACCACAGGGTTCAATATTAGGATCGGTCCTCTTCAATGTCTTTATAAGTGACATTGCAGAGGGACTGGAAGGAAAAGTATGTCTCTTTGCAGATGACACAAAGATCTGCAACAGAGTTGATGCACAAGGTGGGGTGGAAAGGATGAGAAGGGACTTGGCAAGGTTAGAGGAATGGTCAAATATATGGCAGCTTAGATTCAATGCTAAGAAGTGCAAGGTAATGCACCTGGGAAACAAAAACCCAGGGGAAGAGTACACAATGGGGGGTGAGATACTAAAACAACAAAAATGGAAAGAGACCTGCGGGTAGTCATATCAGATGACTTAAATGTGGGCAAACAATGTGAGAGGGCAATAAGGAGGGCTGGGGGATACTGGGATGCATAGGGAGAGGCATCACCAGTAGAAAACAGGAAGTTGTTATCCCTCTGTACAGACAGCTGGTGAAACCCCATCTGGAGTACTGCATGCAGTTCTGGAGACCCAATCTCTGCAAGGACATAGGCAGGATGGAAGCTGTCCAGAGGAGGGCAACTAAAATGGTGCAGGGTCTGCACCAGAAGACATATGAAGAGAGACTAAAGGAGCTTAATATGTAGAGCCTCGAGGAAAGGAGGGAGGGGGGGACATGATAGAAACTTTCAAGTACCTCAAGGGAATCAATAAAGTCCAAGAGGGTAGCATCTTTCAAAAAAGGAGGTGTGCAAGAACAAGGGGGCACAATTTGAAGATGGGGGGGGCGGTTCAGAGGTAATGTAATGAAGTATTTTTTTACAGAGAGGGTTGTGGATGCATGGAACAGCCTTCTGGAGGAGGTTGGTGCGTCAAAAACAGTGGTTGAATTCAAGCATGCATGGGACAGTCATAAGGCAATTTTAGGGGGTGGGGGTAGAAAGAAGTAGGCTGCTGGTTAACTAGGATCTGCAGCTTATCCATTAGGTAGGGAAGACAAAATTACTCACCTTAGTAATGTTGTTTCTTCTAATGGAGTCTTGCCATATTATGACAATTGCAGTTTGTCCCACCATTAGAACTGATCCGGAGGTGAAAGAGTTAATTCCCATTCTAAGAATGGAACTTAGAGCACGAGCTCGGTTAGAGAAGCTCTGTCTGGGTTATTTCATACCCAAACTGTCAGATCTTTACAAGCAAAAACTCACTAAGGTCTGTGTGGAAGCTGTAACCTACACTAGCCAACTGGCTACCTAAATATTAACACCTATTGCTGGTCCCAACACAAAGACTCAAGTCAGGGGACCAGAAGTAATAATATAATATAAAATAAAAACACCACCCCCAAAAACCCCAAGAAGGGTGGAAAACATATAATGGGCATAACTGGTCCACACTAGGCTGCCCACCCCATACCCAAGTAGAAGTTCTGAGAGGGGCAGGCGGGGAGGTCATTAATAGCAAGACTCCATTAGAAGAAACAACATTACTAAGGTGAGTAATTTTTCTTCAAACAACATGAAGTCTTGCTATATTATGACAATTGCAGACTACACAGCAGTACCTCCATGGAGGAGGACAGAACCTACTTAGGAATAGGCTCTGAAGCACAGCTGTGCTAAACCGAGCATCTCTCCTGGCCTGGACATCCAGGGAGTAATGCTTGGTGAAAGTGTGTACCGCTTTCCAGGTAGCAGCTTGACATATCTCTAAGATAGGGATGTCTCTGGCAGCAGCTAGAGACGCGGCTGTACCTCCAGAATGAGCCCTCAGGCCAGAGGGGGAACTCTCCCAGTTTCTGATAACAAAATTGGATACAAGAGACAATCCACCTGGCAACTGATCTCTTAGTGGCAGGTCTCCTTTCCGACCTCACCGTAAGTGAGAAAAAGTTGGAGGATTCAACCTGTGACCCTTGGTACGTTCTATATAGTAACTTAGGCCCTCTTAACATCTAAACTGTGCAATCTCCTCTCACCAGAGGAAGAATGTTCAGTGAAAAACACTGGAAGGAGATAGATTGGTTAAGATGGAAATCTGAAACCACCTTAGGCAAAAACTTCCTGTTAGTCCTGAGGACTACCTTATCCCTGTGGAAAGAAATAAAGTCAGTTTCTGCTGACAAGGCTTGCAACTCACTTATGCGCCTGGCAGAAGTGATAGCCGCTAGGAAAACAGTTTTCCAAGTTAAGTACTTAAGTTCTGCAGAAGACAGAGGTTCAAAAGGGGGTTGCATTAACTGGGCAATGCAAACATTAAGGTCCCAGGCAGGGGCCGGATCCCTAAAAGGTGGATTAGTATGAAGTAATCCCTAAAAAACTTGGAAAATATAGGGTGAGCGGAAAGAGGAGGGCTTTCCTGCTGAAACAAAAGCAGAGACAGCTGCCAAATGTACTTTCAGGGTAGCTGGTCTCAGGCCAAAGAATTAAGATGGACCATATAGTCCAAAACAATGGGCAAATCAGCAGATTCCGGGGAAATATGTTTCCCAGCACACCAAATGGAAAACCTTTTCCACTTAGAATTATAAGTAGCCCTAGTGGAAGGCTTCCTAGAAGCCTTTAGGATTTCAAGAACACCCTGAGAAAGGTGTAGGTCAGCAAAATGTAACTCCTCAAGAGCCAGGCCTTGAGGTTGAGGGGTTTGAGGTTCGGATACCAAACTCTCCCCTGGGCACAGGTTAACAGGTTGTGATTCCTGGGGAGACACAGGGGAAGATGGACTGTTAGGGACAGAAGAAGTGGGTACCAGGGCTGCCTGGCCCAATCTGGGGCAATCAGAATCACCCTGCAAGGCTGGGATCTGATTTTGACTAGCACCTTGAATAGGAGAGGGAAGGGGGAAAGGCATAAAGAAACTTCCCTTCCCAATCTAGGAGAAAGGCATCCAGGGGGACTGAGCCCAACACTGGGGGCCTGCAACAGAAAAGTGGAAGTTGGTGATTGTCTGGGGCTGCAAAAAGATCTATCTGAGGGGTGCCCCATCTGGCAAAAACTATCCCCAGTACTTGAGGATCCAGAGACCATTCGTGATGGCCCTGGGAAATCCTGCTGAGAGCATCTGCTAGGACATTGTCCTTTCCTGGAAGATGAACTGCTATGAGGGAAGTGTTCAGGGAATAGGCCAGAGACCACAACTTCATTGCCTCTGTGCACAAGGCCGAAGACCGAGTGCCCCCGCTTGTTGATGTACCACATTGTTGTGGTGTTGTCTGTTCTGACTTGTACCACTTTGTTCTGAACAGACGCAGAAAACACTTGAAGTGCTAAAAAGACAGCTCTGAGTTCCAGCAAATTGATGTGGAGCAGAGATTCCTGGGGGGACCACACTCCCTGAGTGGAGAGGTCGCCCATGTGGGCTCCCCACCCCAGGAGGGAAGCATCTGTACTGAGGGTCAAGGAGTGAGACAGAGGAATGAAGGGAACCCCCAGTCTTAAATTGCTCTGATCCTGCCACCACTGGAGGGCCTGGATCAGGGTTCGGGTCACTGGGACCAACTTGGAAAGGGGGTCTTTTTTCTGAGACCAAAAGGATCTCAAGTGAAACTGAATGTCCCTCATCTGAAATCTTGCTCCTTGCACTACGGCTGTGGACGCAGCCATGTGCCCCAGGAGCTGCAAAAAGTGTCTTGCTGGTCGAGAGACCTGCAGAGTGAAGGAGGAGGCCAGAGCCACCAAGTTCCTTACCCTCTCTAAGGGTAGGAAGGCTCTGGCCTGCTTTGTGTCCAATTCTGCACCTATGAAGGTGAGCACCTGAACTGGTTCCAGAACTGACTTTGGAAGATTTAGCAAGAAGCCCAGGGAGGTGAGCAGCTGCTGGGTAACTTGCAGGTGAGATTTTACCTGTTCTGGGGACTGGCCTACAATGAGCCAGTCGTCCAGATATGGAAAGACAACAATCCTTTGCCTCCTTAAATGAGCAACTGCTACTGCCAGACATTTTGTGAATACCCTTGGGGCAGAGGTGAGGCCGAAGGGCATTGCTCTGAACTGGTAGTGACCTGAGGGCAGTTCGAATCTGAGGTACTTTTGGTGGAAGCTTCTGATAAGGACGTGAAAATAGGCATCCTTGAGGTCCAGGGAGGCTAGCCAGTCCCCTGGCCTTAGAGAGGGAAAAATCATTGCCAGAGTTACCATTCTGAACTTTGGTTTCAAAAGGTGTTTGTTCAGATATCTGAGGTCTAAAATGGGCTGCCATTCTCCTGTCTTTTTTGGGGTAAGGAAATATCTGGAGTACAGACCCTTGCCCTGGTGTAGGGGAGAAACCCTTTCTACAGCTCTGAGAGCCAGGAGGGTTGAGACTTCTGTTTCTAGAGTAAAGGTCTCTAAAGAGTTTGCAGGTGGGAAAGATCTGATTCTCATCTTTGGGAACTTTTTGAAGCTGAGAACCAGACCCTGGCTTACTACTTCCAGGACCCACTTGTCTGAAGTTAGAGACACCCAGTTCTGAATGAAGTAAGCCAACCTGCCCCCTATGGGTAAAGGAGAATCGGCCAGGTGCTTTAGGCTGAGAGGTGGGAGCAGGCCTGCCCACACCCCGTCTGCCTCTGCCTCTGAAGAAGCCCCTCTGAGCATAAGCAGAGGAGGCCTGGGTTTGGTAAAAAGGCCTGTGAAAAGGCCTACCCCTACCCTTGGGGGTCTGCCTCTGAGGAGTGACTTGCCGCTCCTTGGCTTGGGCACTCTTATAGGTAGTCCTATATTCATCCATTTTCTTCATATAATTCTCTGTCTGCTCCCCAAACAGAGAATTTCCCACCACAGGAAAATCCATAGCCTTAGTCTGGGTATCCTGTGACAAGCTAGTACACCTGAGCCAGGCCAACCTCGAAAAGCTACAGACGTAGCCATGACTCTAGAGGATACATCATCAAATCACAGCAGCATGAAACTGCACCTTGGATGCCTCAATGCCATCAGCAGCCACCTGTTCCAGCTCATTAGCAAGCTGGACAGAGGCCTGTTTGGCCAAAGCCATGACAGTGTCCCATCTAGATTTTTGATACCTTGCTACATAAGCCATGTAATTTGCTTGCCTGAGTCCCAAGGACGCTGCCATGTATTGTTTTTTAGCCATGGCATCAATCTTCCTGGAATCCTTGTCAGGAGGATGTGAAGCCAGGGGAATATTAGCTTTATCACAGGCTGCAGCCTGAACCACCCCAACATGACTGCATTGCTGTGAAAGGAATTCTGTGTCAGGATCTGACAGTGTGTACCTCCTGTCCATCTTTTTATCCACAGGAGGCACAGAATTAGGAGTTTTAAAATTTTTATTGTTTGTTTCTAAATGATTTATGCAAAGGAATAGACAATCTCCTAGACTCTGGTATATCCATCATTTCTACAAAATCAGGTTCCTCTTGCTCATCCACAGCTTCCTCCAATGGGAGCTGGAGGGTTTCAACAACTTTTTTGTAAAACATAAAGTGAGAGGGGGACTTAGAAAGCATAGGGGGAGATTCTAAAGGTCTGTCTGGGGAGATGTCCGGTTCAATGGGCACACCCAGACCCTCCAAGTCACATTCATACTGTTCATAATCATCCTCCCCCTCCTCTGGTTCATAAAACTCCTCAACATCATAGTCCTGAACGGTGGAACCGACCGAACCGACCTTTTACACAGACAGTGGCGGTTCGACGGAACCGAGAAAGTGACTGGACAATCTGAATAGCTCTTTGTTATCTCTGCAGCAGTTGGAGAAGGAATTTTGGGCCCACACCTGCTGATTTTCTTGTTTTCTTTACTGGAACTGGCTCATCGAGCCAGCTTTACATTGCCGAGGAAGTCTGGCCTGGTCAGAGAGCACTCCCCTCGGTTCGGTTGGCACCGAACTGGGCTGGCCATCCGGTCAGCGGATTTTTGGCCTCGCCCCTGAGCCTGCCAACTCTCTTATCCAGGGTGGCTGCAGGAAACTTTACAAATCTGGCAGTCTGAATTGAGGTGGTCATACCCCAGACAATATACACATGTGGTGTGGGTCAGCCTTGGCAAAGAACTTCCCCACAAGCATCACAGTGTTGAAACCCAGTGGGCCGGTTTTCTTTTGGGTTTCTCAGACATAATGCCAGCCTAACAAAAACTTGCCCCTTTTAACGGCGGTGCCAGGCAAAACACCCTTATCGGTTCCTAACCGTGTCTGTCACGGGTTGGAAAAAACCGTAATGAATTCCGGTTTTAGAACCGATAAGAACCGGGAACCGCACTTAAAACCTCTAATTTTTGTAACTTCAAGTTTAAAGCAAGCTGATCGGTTCAAAACCGAACCGATAACATTACAAGTTACACACAGAAATTAAACTGAAAGTACTTACGATACACAGACAGAGCTTGAACCGACCGGTTTTCGGTTAAATAATAATATTCTCGGTTGATTTGAACCGAGAAAACACTATTTAAACCGAAATGAACCAAGCAGTAGGAAAAATCTCCGGGCGACTGTTCAGTGAGGCGGAGTAAAGAATCTGACAGTTTGGGTTTGAAATAACCCAGACAGAGCTTATCTAACCGAGCTCGTGCTCTAAGTTCCATTCTTAGAATGGGAATTAACTCTTTCACCTCCGGAGCAGTTCTAATGGTGGGACAAACTGCAATTGTCATAATATAGCAAGACTTCATGTTGTTTGAAATGGGCAGACTGGGTAGGCCAAGTGGTCCTTATCTGCCGTCAGATTCTATGTTTCTGTGTTTTTATTTCTCACCCTCAACTTCACAAATTTCTGGATTTACATACACGTTGTCAAGTCTAACGCTCTCTATGTTGTACCTAGTCCTGTTTTTACAGTCTTGCTATTACACAGTGCTGTGGTGTTATTTCAGCAGAGGCATAGTGTTTGCAAAGCTACTCCATCATTATAATGTTGACAGTATAATCCTAGGCCAGCCTTGTTATGGAATTTTAGGTGGTAGTGGTGGGTATCATAGGGTTTGCACAGAAATCATAGGGGATAAACTGTAACCCCTTGCTACCTTGAATGATGCCCTGACATAGCTCACACCATGCCTCGTTTCTGGGCGTGCCTTTTTTTGGTTCTTTCACTGCGTCCCCCAACTCCCTTGTCTAACTGCTTTTCTTGCCCCGTAGCTGAAAAATTGTTGCCAAGGGTTTTGTAACTGATGTCAAAAGTTAAGGTATGGAAGGTGCAGATTCTATACATTGTGACCAGATGCATAGCGGTGGACAGATGCATCAGTTTGTAGCACATTATTGCCTCATGGCCACCACCGTGTGCCCTTTTACAGAATTATCGTGCAGTGATGGGCCCTTTCTTCTTTACGACCCCCTGTGCCTGTTCTGATAGCTCCTTGTCACCGTCACCTGCATCACTGCATTAATGTAACCTCTTTTCCTTACACCACCTATTCTGTGCAGCTGTTCCATCCCTTGACCATAGAGCATTGTTCACATAGACAGACGCTAATTTCCATTACCTGTGTGTTTTTTTGGGGTGGTTTGTTAGTTGTTGTTTTTTTCTTAGGTACACTGGTTTGTTCTAACACCCAGACCACAGTCTTTTTAGACCAAAATTGCCATGCAGTAACTTTTAATCCATCACATCTGTTTGCTACAAGCGACACTATACTAGCACCAGGAGTAGTTGAGCAAGCCACCGGCCTTTCTGTTTCTGTTAGAAATTATTTCTGTTTAGCCAGGGAAAACAGAATGCAGACAACGAATGGCACATAAGCCATAGGATCAGATGGCACAGTCACAAAATCGCAGTATCACTCATGCACGATGCACAGTACCAGTACACAAGAAACCATGTGGGATGCTAGAGCGCTAGACAACTATTCAGAAACATTGTGTATAACATTGAACATCCAAAATAGGTACCGGCAATCGATAGGATCACTGTTGCAGCCTGATATCATGCATCAGAAAATGACAATACTGCTTGCCATGAGCAAAAGGGCACACAATTCATGCAGTGAGACAAAAACTAGCTGGATGGAGCAAGCAAGCATATAGACCCTGTGGCATCCACTGAAGTTTGATAACAGGCTGCAAACAATCATTGCGATAAAGAAACAACTGTAGAGCACAGTAAATGAGTGCAACTTGTATCAAGGACCAAGCATAATGTCTTGAGTGGCCACCAGGAAATACAAATGAATACAACTGCACTCGAAACAAATATTGCACTCGCTATAATTATGGGGTGGTACAATATTTGTATTTGTTAATGCTATCAGTTCCCAACAACATTCAATGGGGACACGCAATGAAAATTCAGGAATAGGGCATAGAGAGGAGAACAGAACATGGGCATCGGGTGTTATTGGTTGGGTCAAAGGCGCATCAAGTAACCAAATAACACTTGCTCTCAATTGCATCTAGAGGCACATTATATGTCAACAAGCAGTTGGGTGCAAATAACAGTTGGGACAATGGTACTAGAGCAGAATAAAAAGAAAACAAGGGTACATACAACAGCTGGACCAGACAGACATCTACAGTAGTACATTACCTGATACTGTACCACTGAACTACAGATGCCTGAACATCCCGAGCACAATTATCAATTAATAAAACAGAAAAGCAGAAACATTTGTTCAAGTAAAATCAATGACAGCTAAGCAGGGAAAACAGAACATTAACAAAATTACAACTTAGAAAAGTTAGCAAGACAACAACATGGCCAATAATGGTGCACTATGCACTACTGAGGTGCTGCAGTACACAGATGGACAGTACTAGATATGGAATGCCAGAGTTAGGTAGGAGACTACCTGTTGTTCGTTTAGTGATGTAGCAGACATAGTAATGCGAGAGGCTATCCGGTAGAGAGCTTCAATGTGCACTGGTGATGGCTGCAGTACAAGCACACATAAACAAAGAAAATATTTTTATTTATGATTTCTATTACTGAAAAAAACATAAGGGGGAAAGCTGATTCGAGGATTTTATGGTGCAATCGGAGGAAGATGAACGAATCTCAATGAGGTAAGAACCTGTTCCTTAAATGAATTGCCTGCTTTTAATCTATGAATTAATTCTTGCACCATGGTAAAAGACATTGGAGGCTGACTGTGACTGTGAGTGCATTTTGTTGAAGCGTATATTACACTGAGTTTGGCCTGGTGAGTGCTGCTCATTTACTGAGCCTTTAGGACATTTTTGGGCTAAGCACCACCTTTTCTGTGCACTTCTTTCCTTGGAATATTTAGGGGGAAGAACCATTTAGCAAGACAGGGAGATAGAAGAGGTAATGAAAAACTACTTTGTGACAGTTTTGAGCCAGGATGTCAGGGGGCTTGGCCAGCTGGGGTGGAAGTTTATGGGAAAGTTGCAGGCTGAACAGGAGGCATTGTAGATCATGCCAAAATTCCCTGGTGGGTACCTGGAGGTCGTGAGTCTTGGAAACCATATGGTCCTGATGGTAGCCAGACAAAGGATTAGTGAAATTAAAAGGGTTTGTTGCAGGACCCCCTCAGTAATATAGTTTAGGAGTCCTTACAGACAAGGATAATGCCAGAAGATTGAAAAACAGTCTGTTAGAGATATTGCAAAATAACATTTCACTGGTGAAATTGCTGCAAAATCAACAATTTTGCAGTAAGAACCTTTTCGTGAAATTGCAGCAAAATGGCAACATTTCGCCAGCACTTTCAACCCTCCACAAATGAACATCACACTCGCGTGAATCAGTAATTCTCTCTGGTGTCTAGCGGTCCCCCCTCCACCCCGGCGGTCACCGGTCCAAATTTAGAAACAATATTCTCCCTGGTGTCAAGGGCCCCCCCCCGGCCAATCACTGCCCAAAACTGAAAAAGTCCCCCCCCCCCAAAGCCACCCTCATGTCCCAACTGCTTGTTCAAAGAAAAAAACAAAAAAAGCCAAGCATTTGTCAATGCCGAATGTTTGTTTGCTGGCATTAGCAGTGGAAGTGCAGGAGTTAGATAGATGCAGTATAGGAATGGCAGTGAAGTACTGAACTGATGCCAACTCCACCCTCACCCTGCAGAGATGGACAGGCATTGGGCTATGGCTTTGGGTCATCTCCCATGATGGTCACGACATTTCACCTCACCCTACCCTGCAGACACTGACAAGTGTCAAGGTGTGCCATGGGGTGTTTGGGCTTTACATTCCCCTCATTCCATAAGGAAACACGCTGAAATGAGTGCAGTATAGGAGAACGGGGTGAACTGTGGGGCCAAAGGGTCCAAGGCGCACCTCAATGCCTGTCACTGGCTGCAGGGTGGGGGTGGGGGTGGAATGGCATGAGCATTACTGTCGACAATCCCAAGTCACACCCCTGACACCTGTCAGTCCCTACAGGGTAGGGCATTATGGTTGAAAACCCTAATGCCCTGGGTTTCATGTTTTTACTCCAAATTTTCAACGTGGGCTTTTTGTGACCACCGCATGAACAGTGACACTACCAGTTTGTTAGCGAAAGGTGATTTTGCACAGCAACTGTGCCATTTGGTGCCACAGGTGCGAAAACACATTTCAAACAGGATGTGAAAAATGACAGCTGTACTGTTCATGAGGAGGTGTAAAAAATGGCAATTTTGAAAATCTGGAGTGAAAATATAAAAAAACTGGTGAAGGCACGAGCGTGCGTTGAAGCTGCACAACGCACACCCATAATGTAATTAGTTAGATAATTTTTTACAGCAGATTTTCAACACAGGCATTTTGGGACCTCCGCTCATGAACAGTGTCACTGTGATTTTCTTAATGTGTCCCAAACACTGATTTGCCACAGCGACCTCGCTATTCTGCATTGGAAGTGCGAAAACACATTTTGGCCAGCATGTGAAAAATGTCAGCTGTACTGTTCACAACGAGGTGTGGAAAAATGCCAGTGTTGAAAATCTGGACTGAAAATATTACAAATTTGTGAACTTACGAGGGTGCATGGAAACTGCGCAATGCACACTTGTAACACATTTTATGGACTTTTGTCACCAAATTTTCAACATAGCCATTTTAAGACCTCTGCTCATGAACAGTGTCACTGTGATTTTTTTAATCTGTCCTGAACATTGATTTTGCACACTGACCGCACCATTGTGCGCTACATGTGCAAAATACATTTTGGACGAGATGTGAACAATGACAACTATACCGTTCATAAGGAGGTGTGGTAAAATGGCAAAGTTGAAAATCTGGAATGAAAATATTAAGAATTCTCAAAGTTATGAGCGTGCATAGGAACTGCACAATGCACGCTCGTAAAACAGTCATTTTTGGGAATTGTTTCACCAAATTTTCAATATAGGGTTTTTGGGGCCTACCTCATGAACTGTGACACTGTCTTTTTGTTAATCAGTCCCTAAAGGTGGTTCCATGCAGTGAACACAAAATCACCATTCAGGACTGAATAACCAGATGACAATGACTGAATTCATGAGATGGGATCCCAAGGACCCCATGTAGAAAATTTGGTGCAAAAATAAAAAAAAAAATGACTGCGATATGAACCAAAGTTGAAAAAAACTCTATTTATGCCATTATACAGCTTACTGGCATTTCTTCAGTTCGTGTTCGGCTTTGAAGAGTGCAGACATGTTTCTGGTCCAGCAAAGATCCTTGTGCCGGGCTCTGGAGGTAAGTATGGGGTGAGGGGGAGGTGTGGGGAGGTGAGGTGCACAGAGAGTGGGTGCAGGTTGGGGGGCAAGAGAGTCAACGAGGGATCATTTTCTTTTGTTGCAGGGTTTTTTAAAAAAAGACAACACAGGACTTTTGCCACGCTGGGGTGGGCTCCCAGCATGGCACCTGGAAGTTTGTTTGGGGGGACAGTGGAGCCAACAGGGGATTGGGCACCCTTGTTGGCCATACAGTGTGTGGGGGAGCACATTACAACATGGGACATTTGCCACGCTGGGATGGGCTCCCAGTGTGGCACCTTGAAGTTTGCTTTTTCGGGGTGGCACTGGAGCCGACATGGATTGGGCACCCCGTCGGACATACAGTGTGCTTGGGGGGGGAGTGTGCATGTGCTGAGGGGGATTGGGCACCCCCTCAGCACACAACAAATGGGATCATGCAGGGAGATGCAGTGGCATACAGCTGAAACAGAACGACTGCTAAAGTGGTGACGTTTAGGCAATTTGCATACTGCTGGCGGCATGGCAGTATGCAAATTGCCTACACATTATCACTGCTGATTGTAGCGGTCTTTCTCTTTCAGCTCTATACCACTGCATCTGAACTGTTGTCATAGACAGCTCGGACAGTCATTGGTGCCCTGCTGCCACACCTGCAAAAACAATCAGGGCACTGGGAAGCGGGGATGCCACACCTACGAAAACTCGTATGGTGGCACTATGTTTTTTGCACATGCGTGCAAGCAAACATAAAAATAAATTAAATCCCCAATTCCCTGGTGTCTAGTGGACCCGCCCCACCCTGTCATCAGATAGCGCCCAACCGCTCTCCCCCAGGACCCTGATCAGGCCACTGGCACAGCCCTCCACTCACCTCCATGGCTGGCAGCCCAACTCAGTACTTCAATGAATGAGTGCATGCTTGTACAAGCATGTGCTCATTCATTAGATTCAGACACACAGCGCTCTTACTACTACTGCAGTGTAGTGAGAGCGCTTGGCTATCTGACGATGAATGAGCTACAGCCTGACTGAGCGCTTCAGTGAATGAGCGCATGATTGTACAAGCATGTGCTCATTCATTGGATTCAGACAGCCAGTGCTCTCACTACTATTGGAGTGTAGTGAGAGTGCTGGCTGTCCGACAATGAATGAGAGCATGCTTGTACAAGCACGTGTTCATTCACTGAAGCACTCAGTTGGGCTGCCAGCCATGGAGGTGAGTGGTGGGCTGTGCCGGTGGCCCGATCAGGGTACTGGGGAGAAGTGGAGTGAGTGCGCTCTGATGACAGGGTGGGGGGGGGTCCACCAGACACCAGGGAGTTGGGGATTTGATGTATTTATTTATTTGTTTTGCACAAGGAGTTGGTACATGAGGATAACTCGGGCGGGGGCGGGACCACTAGACACCAGGAAGAATTTTTTCGCAGAAGCGTTGCAAAACCAACTATTTTTTGGATTAGGCAGAATATACTTTACTTGCTGCTGCTTGAAAGTGCTTCAATTAACTAGCTACTTAGTTTTATTGATAATGGATTGTTATTGAGAAACATAGATTGCAGCAGCTGAAAAGCAAGCCTTTTATTGGTGCTACTTATCAAATGGAAGTGGAACTATTTGGCTGGTGAAATTGCCGTGAAATCCGCAATCTTGCTGTGCAAAATGTTTCGTAAAATTGCAGCAAAATGGCGAAATTTTGCCAGCAATTTCACCCCATAAAGGGCATCGCATGAATCAATAAATCTTCCTGGTGTCTAGTGGTCCCCCTACGCAGCTTGCCCTGGTGTCTAGTGTCCCCCGCCGATCACCAGCTGAAATTGAATAAAGCACCCCCACTGAGCTACCCTCATGTCCCAACTCCTTCTGCAAAACAATAAATACATAAATCAAGTCCCCAAGTCCCGGTGTCTGGAGCTCCACCCCCTACCCTGTCATCAAGGCACCACCCACCTCCCCGGTACTGATCGTGCCACCCGGCACAGCCGCCCACTCACCTCCATGGCTGGCAGCCCAATTGAGCGCTTCAGTGAATGAGCATGTGCTTGTACAAGCACACATTCATTCACTGGATTCAGACAGCCAGCGTTCTCACTACTACTGGAGTGTAGTGAAAGCATTGGCTGTCTGACAGTGAATGAGCCAGCAGCCCGACTGAGCACTTTAATGAATGAGTGCATGCCTGTACAAGCATGAGCTCATTCATTGGATTCAGACAGCCAGCACTCGCTCTACTACTGGAGTGTAGTGAGAACACTGGCTGTCTAACAATGAATGAGCACGTGCTCGTACAAACATATGCTCATTCACGGAAGCGCTCAGTTGGGCTGCTAGCTGTGGAGGTGAGTGGCATGCTATGCCGGTGGCCTGATCGGGGTACAGGGAGGAGCCGGGTGGCTGCTATCCGATGACAGGGTGGGTGTCGGGTCCACTAGACACCAGGGAGTTGGTGATTTTATTTTATTTTTTTTTTGCACAAGGAGTTGGGACATGAGGGTAACTTGGTGGGGGTGGGGGGGACCACTAGACAGCAGGGAGAATTTTTTCGCAGAAGCGTTGCAACACCAACTATTTTTGGATTAGACAGAATATACTTTACTTGCAGTGGCTTGAAAGTGCTTCAATCGATTAGCTACTTAGTTTTATTACTAATGGATTGTTATTGATAGACACAGATCACAGCAGCTAGAAAGCAGGCCTTTTACTGGTGCTACTTATCAAATGGAAGTGGAACTATTTGGCAGGAATTCATGAAGCTAGGAGCAGAGCTGAAGTTTGCATTCCGGTGTTGGTTACTGGAGTGCGCATTGACCATCACTAGTGGCGAAATTGTGGAATTTCACCTGCGGGTGGTGAAATTTCACCTGTGAGCAGTGAATTTTGCCGCTTAATTCACGGGTGAAATTTCGCTCGCTCATGGGCAAAATTTCGCATTTAGCCCCTCAAAATATTTTGCAAAATGCTTGAATTCCATGAAATATTTTGTGGGGGTGAAATTTTTCAATTTCACACAACACTACAGTCAATTTCTTCCCCTGATTCAAGAATGGGCAAGGTCTGATCCTGGTTTTTACCAACCTGTGAGCCTTACCTTGGTGCTTGGCAGGAGGCAGTGTGGTCTAGTGGTTAGAGTACTGGCTTGGGAACTGGGAGATCAGCAGAGCCAGATACTTACTGTTTGACTTTGGGCAAGTAAATTAACCTCCCAGTGCTCCAGCCCACTCAGCTGTGGAAATGGGCATACAAAGGACACCACTGGAAATGAGCGATCACATCTCAGCTTGGCTAGCCTGGGTAAACAAATTGCAAATTAAATAAAAATAGAAAAAAAATAAAACACAAAAGCATTTGAGTCAATCATAAAATATCTGGGGCCCAATATTCAAAGATCTGCAAAGGCGCAAACAGATGTTTGCTTGCAGAAATCGGGTTTTGCACATGGTGTGTAGGTATGGTCTATTTTCAGGTACCCCTATAGCACTGGCAAAGCTCATTAGCACCGGAACACTATTGTACCACTGTGCCTATGCAATGGAGGGGGCCCTACCAGTGTACGGGTGCAGTGGTATATTCAGAGGTTTACACTGGTGGCAATGCCCACCCGAAGGGGTGCAAATTACTGCCATTGCAAACCTCTTCTTAATGGGGCACAAGGCCCTGGCAGCAACCAAAGGTACTGCAGCTGCCAGCCCCTGCCCAGCCATTCAGAGATGTCTCTGGTGCCTAGTGGTTCCCCTCCCTCTGATTCTTGGCCCGGCATTGCAAGAAGTAATCCCTGGTGCCCAGTGGTCCCCTCCCTGATCACCATCCTGTAAGTGCCTACATGGTACCTAGTGTTCCCTCTCTCTTCAATCCCCAGCCTGGCACTCAAGAAGTAATCCCTGTTAGCTAGTGGTCCACCCTCCCTCCAGTCGCTGTCCTGAGGTACCTGCATCAATCCCTGGTGGCTAGTGGTCTCCCCTGCTTCCAATCCCCAGACTGGCCCTTCAATAAGTAATCTCTGGTGCCTAGTAGCATCCCCTTCCTGCAATCACCATGCTGTGTGGTTTAGCACTAATCCCTAAAGGCTAGTGGTTCCCCTCCTTCCTCTGATCACCCTTCCATAAGTGTCTCCATCAATCTCTGGTGCCTGGTAGTCCCCCCTTCTTCCAACCACCAGACTGGCAATCCAATAATGTGTCCCTTGTGTCCAGTGGCCCCCACTCTCTGACCACTGCCCCATAAGCCCTGGACAGTTCCCTGGTTGCTAGTGTCCCCCCACAAATCGCAAGCCCTGTTACGACAAAGTCCTGTGCTCAGAGATTCCCTCCCTGCTCTGATCCATGGTCCTACCTAATCATACTGACAGCTGTTGGCCCGTGGCACTCCCCCTGGGTGTCTGATCCCCAACCCCGGTACACATACAAAAGTCCCAATATTACATGCACTGTTGTCCAAAGCCAACTCAGTTGTAATGTAAGTGAAAGAATGTACAAAATGCCCTGATGTCCTGTAGTAACCCCCACACCCCCGATAACCATTCCTGTAGCACTACAGTAGTCCCTGGTGTCTAGCAGCACCCCCAACACACAGCAGGCACCATCACCCCGGCCAGCTCAACCCCTCCTGTGATGGAAAGCGCCGCTGCCAAGGACAGATATGGTGACTGGCACAGCCCTCCTCACACCTCCTCCGCTGGCCACAGCATGACAAGGCTGGGCTCACATGTCTTATGTATAGTGTAGGGTGCACATCCACTGTAATGTAGTACAGTAGTACAGCGCACCACGGAGGTGTAAGGAGAGCTGTGCCGGTCATCGTATCTGTCCATGACACCAGCA
The DNA here is from genome assembly GCA_016271365.2 of Neoceratodus forsteri. Lineage (NCBI taxonomy): Eukaryota > Metazoa > Chordata > Ceratodontiformes > Ceratodontidae > Neoceratodus > Neoceratodus forsteri. The sequence continues at coordinate 1,131,627,283 of CM028129.1, forward strand.
CTTTCTGTCCAGGGGGGTTGAGCAGGATGAGTTGACAGTGCCTGCTGTGCATTGGGGTACTAGACACCAAAGACTATTTTAGTACTACAGGAATGGTCATTGGTGGTGGGGGGGAGGGGTACTACAGGATACCAGGGCATTTTGTACGTTCTTTCACTTACATTACAATTGAGTCAGTTTTGGACAGCAGTGCATGCAACCTTGGGACTTCTGTATGTGTTCTGGGGTTGGAGATTAGACAGCGAGGGAGGGGGAACACAGGTCATCAGCTGTCAGCATGAGTGAACAGGGCTGGAGACTGGAGCAGGGTGGGAATCTCTGTGCACAGGACTTTGTCTGTCATAACCAGGTTTATGATTGGCAGGGGGCACACTGAAACCAGGGAACAGTCCAGGGTTTATGGGGACAGCAGTTAGAGGGCAGGAAGAGCCACTGGACACCAAGGACACATTGTCAGATTACCATGCCAGTGATCAAAAGAAGGGTAGACCACTAGGTACCAAAGACTGATGAAGGCACTTACGGGATGGCAATCATAGGGAAGGGGAACCACTAGCTACCTGGGATGAGTGTCTGACTACACAGCACAGTGATCGGAGGGAGGAGGGACCACTATGCATCACGGATTACTTACTGACATGCCAGGCTGGGGATCAGAGGGATAGGGGACCACTAGCCACCAGAGACATCCTTCACTCAGTGGGACCGGGCAACTGGGATGGGGATAGTGTTGCACAAACCTGACACTGCCACCCATGCAAATGTGCCCATAATGGGCTTGCAGATGGCCCCTTAGTGCCTTGCATGCCCAATGGGCTAATTTGCATGGGTCCCTTTGAATATCATGTCTAGTGCTCCAGTGTTATCGGGTCTGGTGCTGCTATTCCCTGCACTGCAGGGATCCATGTCGTGTGGCAGCGCTACTTGAATTAGTGCTGCACTGACATGTCTCTACATTTAGCTGGATAGTACTGGAGCACTATGCAACTGAATGTAGCATCCTCCAGCTCAGGGCAAGGGCAAAGCACAGCACAACACTCTGTTCTCCACTTTGCACATTTTTGAATATTGGGCCCCTGGTCATTCAGTGTGTTGATGAAAATGGGCTGTTCTCTATCATATATCACGGTTTCACAAAAGGTAGAGTCTGTTAAACCATACTGATTTTTTCTCTAGAGGTCATTGCTAGAGAGGTGGATAGGGGCTAGGCAGTATATCTAGACTTCATCAAGACCCTTGACGTTTCACAGCATGGAAATCCCATGGAGAAAGTTGCATGGTAAAGCATTCAGAAAGTGTAAAGGAGATGGATGGCAATTTGACTGACAGGTAAAAAACGGAGTGTAATGGTAAACAGATGGTCATCACTCACAGTAGAGGACATGCTGAGTTGAGTATAAAGGGGGTTGGTTTTATTCATTACCTAGAGGTTCAGGTCAGCAACATGATACATAAATGTTTGTGGACAAAAAAAGACTCATGGTGGTCCATCCAGTCTGCCTTGTTTACAAGCAACACCCTTACACAAGTCTAGCACTGGTTAGGTCTCTAGCCGATCAATCACTCTTTAGCTCTGCTTGGACTAACCCTACCTCCCCATTAGCTCCATCCCCTCACCCATCATTTTGAACAGTTCCATTTATTTATCACACTCCTTTCTCAGAACTAGTCACCAACTTTACATTGACCAGCACCTCTAGCAGGGGGTTCCACTTTTGAACCACTTTCTTCACAAAGTATTTCCTCGAGTCCCTCTTAAATGGCCTCCTGCCAGTCAGAGACATCATGTCAAGAGAATTTCTAGGAGGGCACGCAATTAAAAATCAGTCTGCAAAGAACCTTAAATTACACTTTTACAGCCTTTCTCACTCCAAAAAGCATTTCTTAGATGAGAATTTGGTGGGCTCACCAGAGTCTATGGGTATGACAGCCATGCTACCAGCTTATAGTTGTGGTCCCCTGTGATGAACTCATTGCTAAGCTTAAACAGTTGCTGCCTGTCCACCCTATTTTTATCCCCTTTAGGTACTTCATAGTTTTGATCATGTTTCCTCTCTGTCTCCTGACCTCCATCAAATACATATTGAGGTCAGCCAGTCTTCCTTCATAAGTCTTTCTCTGCCGACCATGAATAATTTTAGTCATCCTCCTTTGGACTGATTTAAGATGGTCCTTGTCCTTTTTCAAGTGAGGGTTCCAGAACTGCACACAGTTCTGTGATGCGACCCATTTCCAAATGTATTCCCCACACTACCTGTATGCTGCATTCTGGCAGAGGCTCCTCTCCTCGACTGTGAAGAATGAGTACAAATATTCATACAGAATATCAGCTTTCTGCCCATCCTCCTCCACCCATGTCTTGCCCTTTCTCATCTTTTCTATACTGCACTTGTTCTTGTTCCATTTTCTCTGGGAAATGGAGGCTTAGATGTAAGGTGGAGAAATGAGGGGCATACTAAGGGTAAACGTTAGAATGCATTACTTTATACAGAGGACAGTTAACATATGGAATAGCTTACCAAGAGAGGTTATGTAAGCACACACTGTTCATGCTTTCAAAGCAGGATTAGATTCCCGGGAGACAAAATGGCATTGAGGTTACATAGCATACGTAGGGGCAAATTCTGGCGTTAAGCTTGGCTGTCAGTCCATACTCAAATGGAGTACTGTCACTGCCATATGGCAGGAGAATTAAATAAAGTGGGCTGTCATCAAAGTACTATGACACTATGGTGGGGGATCGCTATTGCATCATAATGTTGCATGTTCATATGTGTCCTATGCCAAAATAGCTCTTAAGGGAGGGGCTACCAGAGAGATAACAGTGGGAAACCTTTCTATGGTCACAGGAACCAGATTTTCTCTATGGCACAGGACTTTGCTGTTCATACCAGTCACCTGATTTGGATGGCCCAGCTTGGATGGGGGTTGGGGGAGGGGCTGCAAGAACTAGCCAGAGGAATAGGACGGTCAAGATCCCAGGATGCTGGAAGCTGTCAGAAGATAACAGGGCAAAAAATAACATGTAAACATGAGTCACTGCTAGCCCTATTATACTTCTACTTCTAAAAGTAATATGGAGACAAACATGGAAGGTATTTGTTGATGATGGCATTTTAAAATGAACTGTGCCTTCTTTTCAGTAAAGGTACAGTAACTCTGAAAGACAGGTTGTGTATTTGCACTGCCAGAGAACTGATCATTCATGCAACTGTATTTGATGGGCTCCAAAGCATCTACCTATGTGTCTGAATTTAATATTTTACAAGACGTATGATGCTGTTGAGAATCCAAGCTTTGCTTCCTGTAATGAAATCTAGTAGAAAGAAAAAAAAAAAGCTTCTGTAACCCACGGCATAAGCTAGCATTACAGAGCTTTGTCTTCTTGGAGCCACCAGGTTTTATTATGTCTAGTAGAGCTTAGCCAAGATCTACAGAAATGAAATTCAGCCCCTGCATTTACGTGGCACAAAGTCAACTTGGGCTTTATACTTTGACTTGCAACAATGTATAAATCAATACAGTTTGGCATATTTCATTTCAGTAATGTAAAAGAAATAAAATATATCACTTTATTTTTATTATTTTAATACATTATTCTGAACTACAGTACTGTATATTGCTTTCCCAGTCCCATAAACTGCAATCACATGCTGTATATCAAATGCTTTTAATTTTAATCAGCAACTATAACCTAATTAACATCATAGCATTGTACTCTGATAAAAATCAACAATGTTTACTGTTTTCCTGTACCAAATATTATCCATCCGAGTATATATACATAATATATATATATATATATATATATATATATATAGAAGAGGAGTTCCACAGGGCTCCATACTGGGCCCTCTACTGTTCGCCATCTACATTAACAGCTTGGACCTAGGCATTATAGAAGCCAGTATCCACTTGTTTGCCGATGATACGGTGCTCTAATTAAGCCGTGACTCCCCTGGAGACGCATGCACAGATATACAAACTGAATTCAATACGTTGTCGCATCAGCTTCTCAGCAAAAAGCTACTGCTAAATGCAAAAAAAACTAAGGCCATGCTCTTTACCCCATCTAGCACTAGGGCCTACTCTGCTGCTCCTGGTACCCTTCCTCCCATAACTACCCTTCTAGGCGAAGATCTTGAGTTCATGCCTAAATTCAAATATCTGGGTATATGGCTGGACAACAAACTCTCCTTTGTGGAGCACACAGAAGAATTGATGAAAAAGCTTAGGCGGAGGCTTGGCCTCTTCTTCAGAATTAAACACCTTCTGATCCCAGATGCAAGAAGACAGCTTGTTCAATCAACTTTCCTCTCATTAATCGACTACGCAGACATTATCTATGTCCAGTGCTCCGTCTCACACCTTGCAAAACTAGATGTCCTGTACCACAGAGCGCTAAGATTTATAACTGGTCTCCCATCCTCCACACATCACTACTCTTTATATGCAGCCATGTGCTTCCTTAATATATGCAGCCATAGGGTGGCCTTCCCTTCAATATAGGCGGTGTAGAAATGCAGCACTCTGGACATTCCGAGCCCTTACCAACAAACTCCCAGATTACATTGTTGCCTGCCTCCCTCTGAGCCCAATCAGTAGCTACGCACTAAGAAGCCACTCGCTAATTTCTCTGAAAATCCCCAGGATCAGTACCCACTTTGGCAGGGTTGCCATAAGCCATGCTTTGCCTACGTTCTGGAACAGGGTACAAAGATCCTTGAGACTCAGTTCTCCTGTCAGTTTTGCCATGTTTAGGATCATTTATGATAAAACGTTTGCCGAAATCTGTGCTTCCATAGTTCCTAGCTGTCCTGCTCACGGTTCACTCCATATCCTTACCACATCCAGCCACGAACCTAGTTCCTCCTCTCCCTATTTTAATCAAGTCCACTAGTCAGCTGCCATAGTGGCCCTCGGCACCCAAGGCACCACTTCTCCCATATTACTCTCCTCTCACCATTTAAGCAGGACATATAGACCTCATTGGGTCCCCTATGCAGCCCAGGACCCTCACCCAAGTATGGTAAACGGTCACTGAGGGCTGAAATGCAAAGAATTGTACCCTCTGATGAAGGCTTGACTAAGAATGACTAAACATACCACCTCAACTTCTGCATACATGGAGTCTGTATATACCACAGCAAAGTTGAGTGATGCATGTATGTTCCTACAAGAACGCTTGGAATGTATATCGTGCACCTACCACTTTTCTGTAAATTTGTTTGTAACTCTTTGCACATGTTGTACTTTGTATACTCAATCTATGTATGTATAACTGTCTTGGACAACAGCAGGTCCATCTTGTAAATGAGCTTGCTCGATGATGATCGCCTGGATAAATAAAGATTTGATTTGATTTGATATATATTCAAGTCAAGTTCTTTTTATTGTTGACAAAAAATTTGTCATTACAAAATTAATAAAACATGTACCGTACCTTATATAAAAACATCAAAAAAATGCAATTTACTTTTTTAAATCTGTACTTATATCCAATTCCACTCTTATACATCTTAAAATACTTCTCTTATAAATACGTTTTAATTACTTGCTGTTACATAATCAATCAGTTAGAATTCCATTATTCTAAGATGTCTTTTTCTACTTAAAATTATACTACACAATCTAACAATACTCTCTAAGTGTAAATCATTTTTTGTTTTCATTAAATAGTTATATTGGTATTTAGGTTCCATATCCAAGTGCATTAGGATATTACCTCTACATATTTCTCTTTCCTTTGCATACAGGGGAGAAAACATTAGTAAATGAAGAGTTGAATCATCATCTAAACCACATACACAACCACTAAAATTAATCAAACCATAGGTTTTATTTAGTGTCTGACTTTCCACGTACCCGAATCTGTACTTTGTGTAAGCTTTCCTAGATTTTGGATTTTTCAGTTTTGTAAGGTATTCTTGCATACCAAATATTCTATTAGTTTTATATGCCAACCATTTACTGATTTTGCAGTTCTTTGCCATTTCTCTTTCTTTTTTGAATGTAAGAATCTTTAATCTTGTTTTTAATAACTGAGTTTATAACAGCAAGAAGAGTATTAATACTCATTGTAAGACAGAATAATAATCCGTATGGTTTGATAATTTTTTTCAATGGTAATTAAACTCGGATATACAAATCCTCTATAACTATTTAACAACATTTCCTCAAGGCAGATTCTGGGTAGTCTATCTTGGTTCATGTTGAAAACCTTAATCCAATATACACATAACCTCTGTTCAATATTACATTTAAGAGGTAACTGTCCTATTTCCATCCTACTAAGGCAACTAGAAGCACCATTTGGAAGTCCCAAAATTTGTCTATAGAATATATTCATTAATGAGTCTAAACCTATTACCTTATCAAGACCCCAAATTTCTGCCCCATAAAGTATTTGACTTTTAACTTTAGCCCTTAACACCCTTAATGTGCCACTAACAGAGTATCCACCATATTTATATGTAAATCTTTTTATTTCTGGGCTTAATCTTTTAATCTTTTGTGCTAGATTTGCAATATGCTCTGTCCATCTCAAATTGTAATTGAAAGTTATACCTAAATAGCAAAATTTGTCCACTCTATCAATAATCTGATTATTGCATTTGATATCCCCATACTTACAATTTCTTACCCTATTCCTGCTGAATATCAGATATTTTGTTTTATTAATGTTTATTTCCAAATCCATTTTAGCACATTCTTCATTAAATCTTTTAATACTCCTTTTTACTCCGAGTTGACTAGCTGACATTAATATGACATCACTGGCATATGCCAAATGGGGCATTGCCTGTTACCCACCATGGGCATATGAAACTCTGATTCATACTGTCCTTCTAATATTTTATTCATATATATATATATATATATATATTTACATATATACACGTACGTATAAATATATACACACACACATACAGAGAATATAGAATGGCTTGTGTTCAAATATGCTATTTATTTCCATGAGTGAGGAGGCGGGACCATAACTCACAAGTGGCAAAGCCACGAGTAAGTTGTGAAAGTCCTGTCACCTCACAAATGGAAATTAATGACATATTTAAACACAGTCTATTGTATGTGCTGTGTATAAAATGTATGTGCTCTGTGTGACAAAGAGCTGCTGATGCCTCAACAAATACTTTGAAAAACATAATATTTAGGTACAATTTAATTTGTATTCTATATGTATTATGTAGATTTCTCCTCCCCATTATTTATTATTGAGGAAATTTGCAAGAAAACATGCTCTGTATCCGTAAGAGTGCATCTGCCTCTTTAGCTTGCTCCCTACTTCATGTCATAATCCTCTGTTGTGACATCACAATCTGTTGCCATGGGAGTAATTGTGATGTCATAAGCACAGCATTATGGTCTCAGGTAGTGAAAAAGCAACAAGAATAGATGAATTCCTTCAGGAGCAAAGATCCTGTTTTCATGCAAATTACTGCAATAATAAATAACGGAGAGGAGAAATACAGAGCTAATGTGAAACACAAGCAGCATTGTGTCAAAACATTATATTTTGTTAAGGTTTTCCTAATGGCATTAACTGCTCTTTTAGGGGGGATTTACTGTCGGATTGGCAGAATGGGCTGTCAGTCAAGCAGACTGTGATGTAAGCAAGTGAAAAATAAACAGTATTATTTACCCATTGGGTGAATAGCATCGTTCATCTTTCACTTAGGTCAGAGTCTTGGGGAAAATAATACATTTATTTAAGTAGTGGAATATCTACATACATTGTATACATATAGATAAATATTCTTTGCAAAAAAAGGTGTTACTGCATCAGTTAGAGTTCAGGATAAAGTGACAAATGTAGAGGAATGTGATGTTAGGGTTTCCAACCCTAACACCCCAGCCCCACCCCTGAAGCAAAAGAGGGATGGAGTCTTCCTTGGGCTTGTCAACCCTAACGCTAACCCCACTGGAGAAACAGAAAAGCTGAGATGTGATGGAGACAGGTGTGTAAGTTTCATGAGTGCACAGAATGAGGGTGAGCATTACAGTTGACAACCCTAAGGAAGACACCACCCCTCATTCACTTCAGGGGTGGGGTAGGGGTGTTAGGGCTGGAAACCCTAACATCACATTTCGCTACTTTTGTCGCATTATCCTGAACCTTAACTGATGCATTAATGCAGTTATTTTGCAAAGAATATATATTATATATGATGATTCTGAGAATGCATATTGTCTGAGAAATGCACTTATTTTCAAGGCATACAGAGCTGGAGTGAACATAAATAATTTATTCTCACTCCAACTTACTCAGCAATGAATATTTTCATTCTACCTGCACCAGCACTTGGAAGAATTAAGCAGCATTTTTCAACATTCTAGACAACCTTACCATCCTAGCCATGTGACGTCACTGTATAAATGAAATATGCCATGGGATGCCTCAGAATAAATTATACAGATTTAGTTTTGGGGGTTGACCTCTATGGACTTCTCTTGTGACTCCACCAGTTGTAATGCCATTAGAGGTCCAAGCCTGAAACTAAAAATAAATTGTTTATTGTGAAACAGCCTAGGGACTTATGTGTAAATGTATACATATATACATATATATATATATATATCAAAATATTTTATTACGTTTCTTAAGGAAATCTCTCTAGTGGCACCACAGTGGTACTGAAGGTAGGCATGGAATGTCTCTAGAGCTATCACAGACTTGCAAGAAATATCTGGAACATGACAGTGGCTGCAACTGTATACAGCAGACAGCAAGAATAAATAGTGGATAAGCACGGGTATAATAACTGTGGGGGCTGAATGAGGCAATAATGCAAAGAGTCCACATGGTAAGTGGCATTATCACCTCATTTGCCCCAAGGTGGAATTATCTCTCTAGCACACCAGACATATTTTATACAATATGTTAGGGAGGCCATGTTTTGTGTTGGATCACAACTATGATCATTTGCAACTATGTTGTAGTGTTAATACATGCACATGCAGTGCTGTTCATGATCATGCACTGTTATTCACATGCATTTATGTGTGCATAGTATGAAAGGGGCACTGGGAGTATCCTGATTGGTGTTAACATAACAGGAGAAGGAGCGGCCAGAGGATTTCGTTGTTGTCTTTAGGAGAGCATTCTGAGCAGTGGTTTGAGAGGTGGTGTGGAGTGGCTGTTTAAAGAGGATGGCAGCAGTGTGGAGCCTGGCGTTTGGACAGAGAGGCCTGAAGCTGTGTTAGGACATCTAAGCATTTACGTCCCTATGCCCAAATGGGCTGGAGGCACATGCAAAATGCATGTAAATCACCCGTGCTGCCCTGAACCCACAGACGGGTGTGCGTGGCTGGGATTTACTATCACCAGCCATCTGTCCATGCCACCCCGGCACACAGCCATACAGTGGAGGATCATGGCTGCATGGTGGTGGAGTACGGGACCCAGGTGGGCATCCAATAGGATGCTCATCCTGGGCACCATAGTGGATCTCCTGCAGCGCAAACCCTATCCAGGAATAAACTATAGGCGTTTGCCCAAATGACCAGCCCCAGCCCTCCCAGGCAGCCTGGTGGGCTGTGGCAGTGGTGTGCAGGGGGAGCCCACTGCACCACATCCCACTGGTAACCTTTGGGGGCATGTAAATGTGTATGTTAGGGTCCCCCCTTACATACCATTTTCCATGCTGGCCGAGTACACAGCACCTTCATGCATGGCATGCAGTGCGGTCATGCCCCTAGCCTGCCCACGGCCCACTCCTGGCACATCACCATGTGGCCTGCTGGGGGATCGGTGCACAAGCCACTAGTCCACCAATGGTGAATGCCACTGGGGGTGTGCTGCACCCCGCTACATGGCATACAGACGTAGACATGCCTATGTATTGCACATAATGTGGCGCGAGTAGGCATTCATGCATAGGGCCCTTAATGAGTGAAGCAGGGAACAGGCTGGAGTGAGGGATTTAAGTAGTAGGCATTGTAGGGTTGTGGTAGTGATGAATTATGTAAGGAATATAGTTTTAAGCTGTGTAACCGAAAGTGTGTTGGTTTTGAAGAATTTAGAAACAGCAATATAGAATGCAATGCAATAAAAAGGCCCCCTGGTCCATCCAATCAGCATTTTCTGAAAATGTGGTTTCCTGATTTTTTTTGTTGGTGTTTTGGACTTCCTGTGAGAGGTTTTGCTGGTGTCAGTTAGAATAAAATCATATGGCATTTAAATTTTGTAGGGATGAATTGTTTAACTGATTGTTTCTTATGTTGGGATTATTCATTGGGCTAATTTGTAATATTTATTTGTATTTACTTGTGCTGCATGACTGCATTCTGCCAGTGCTATACGTCTTTAATCGTAATTGTATATAATTTTATCTGATAGTATACATGGAAATAACTAACCACTTCTATGTATTATAGTGGTGTGGCAGCACCACAGTAGATAGGGTTACAAATACTGTTGTAGGTATGAATCCAGTTTTTGCACCTTAATACTGCAGCTATCTGTGGACAGAATATCCTAAAGGTGGGTATGCACATTTTTCATGCCAGTCTCTGCATTCTAAAAATGTAATAATCTGTTACGTGGTTTAAAAGATCTAGATTATTAAAAACATGATACACGCCTGATAAATATATACAGTATATATGCACATAAATCATGAAATCTCACATTTATGAATATAGTAAACTTGTCATCACAGATTTACACACATAGCAAACTTGTCATCGCTTTGGCCATGCCCCCACCCACCCCAGCCATCTGTCAGCACTACTTTACTTTCATTTCTTCAAGCAACTCGAATCAATCATCTTGCATGTAGTAACTACTTCGCAAGTACACAAGGTACAATTCACAAAAGGGTACATCATTCTAAGCACTTTTCACTGTTCTAGACAAATCAATGATCACCATATTCCCTTTACTTAAACAAATACTTTTTATGTTGTCTTGCGTGCATGGTTGCTTCAGTGGAGAAGTGGGTTTCAGAGGTGCGGTCCTGCTGCAGCCAATGGCGCCACTTCTTTTTATGGCTGGGCTCTGTGGCACCAATGGCATAGCATACTGTCTATGACAGCAGTTCCGAAAACATGCCACCACTTCGAAAGAAATTAGTCACTGCAATCAGGGAGTACCACTGGGCGATCCCTGATTGCAGCAGCCAATTACTGCTTGCCTTGTCTGGTGTCCCCTCAAGCAACATGGCGGCAGCCTCCCGTCAGCTTCTCATAGTCCCCACAGAAGCCGAGGGATAGCCGTCTTCCACAGTCACTCTGAAAGCCGACGGGGGTGCCCAATCCCCCTGTCAGCATGCCCCTCCTAAGTTAATTTGCCGACAGGGGTGCCAATCCCCATCGGCATAATGTACCTCCCCCATTTCTTGTGTGCCGAGAGTTGCCAATCTCCCTCGGCTCATCGACCCAACTCTGTATGGCGTGAGCGCCACAATCCCCGTCGGCTACAGCCCTCCCCAAAAAAACACTCAGGTGGCATGCTGGGAGCCCACCCCAGCGTGCTACAATGTCCCAGTAAAGAAAAAAACTGTCCCGCGATGTTTTTTTTTTAACCTGTAAACCAGAAAACAGCCACTTGTTGAGCCCACCCTCTGTGCACCCTGTCTCCCTACACCCCCCTCACCCCATACTTACCTCCGGCGCCCAGCGCAATGATCTTCAGTGGACCGGGAACACGTCTGCACTCTTCAAAGCCGACCACGAAGTGAAGAAATGCCAATAAGCTGTATAATGGCATAAACAGGGTTTTTTCAACTTTGGTGCATATCTCAGGCATTTTTATGAATTTTGGCACCAAATTTTCAACATGGGGGTTTTTGGGACCCCTCCTCATGAATTCAGTCACTGTCATGGCGTTATTCAGTCCCGAAAGGTGATTTTGCGGTCACTGCATGGAATCACCTATCAGGACAGAGTAATGAATGACAGTGTCGCTGTTCATGAGGTGGCCTTCCAAAAAGCCTGTTGCAAATTTGGTTAAAAAATTTCAAAAAAAGACTGTGTTATGAGCGTGCATTGCACAGTTTCCACACACACTCATAACTTTGACAATTTGTAATATTTTCACTCCAGATTTTCAACATTGGCATTTTTTCACTCCTCCTTATGAACAGTACAGCTGTCATTTTTCACATCCTGGCCGAGATGTGTTTTCACAGTACCAGTGCAGAACAGCATGGTCACTGTGGTAAATCAGTGTTCGGGACAGATTATGAAAATCACAGCAGCACTGTTCATGAGCAGAGGTCCTAAAATGCCTATGTTGAAAATCTGGTGAAAAAAGTCCATAAAATGACTATGTTACAAGCGTGCGTTGCGCAGTTTACAGGCGCACTCGTAACTTCAACAATTTGTAATATTTTCTCTCAACATTGTCACTTTTGCACATGTCCTTATGAACAGTACAGCAGTCATTTTTCATATCCTCCCTGAATTGTGTTTTCACACAAGTGGCGCACTATGGCGCGGTCGCTGTTGGAAACCAACGATCAGGATAGATGAAGAAAATCATAGTGACAGTGTTCATGAGCAGAGGTCCCAAAATGCCTATGTTGAATATCTGGTGAAATAATTCCACTAAATGACTGTGTTATGCATTGCGCAGTTTCTAGTATGCTCGTAAATTTGAACATTTGTAATATTTTCACTCAAGATTTTCAACACTGCCATCTCTTCACACCTACCTATGAATGGTACAGCTGTCATTTTTCACATCCTGCCCGAATGGTGTTTTCCCACATCTGGTGCAGAATCGCGCGGTTGCTGTGAGAAATCAACGTTCAGGACAGATTAACAAAATCACAGTGCCACGATTCATGAGCAGAGGTCCCAACCACTTTCATGAGGTGGGGGTCACAAAAATGCCATGTTGCAAATTTGTAGTGAAAATACCAACAAACAGCTGGGGCATTAGCTTTTCCAACCATATTGTCCCACCCTGTGCAGACTGACAGGCGTCAGGGATGTATCTTTGCATTGCTGGCTGTCACGTTCATGCCATGCCATGCCCCCCACCGTCAAGCCACTGACAGGCATCGAAGTGTGCCTTGGACTCTTCGGCCCCACAGTTCACCCCATTCTCCTATGATGCATCCATTTCAGCGTATGTCTTTATGAAATGGGGTGATTGTAAAGCCGAACACCCCAAGGCACACCTTGGCACTTGTCGGTGTCTGCAAGATAGGGTGAGGTAAAATGCCATGAGCGTTATGGCCGAATGGGGTGAGCGTAAGGCCCGAGAACCCCAAGGTACAACGCGATATTTGTCGCACTGCACGGTAGGGTGAGCTGAACTGCCATGAACATTATGGCCGATGCCCAAAGGCACACCTCAGTGCCTGTCAGTCTCTGTAGGGTGATGTGGGGTTTGACATCACTTTCATACTTCACTGCCATTCCTATTATGCATCTGTTCAACTCCTGCACTACAGATGCCAATGTCAGCAAGACAACATTTGGTATTGACAAATGCTTGTTTTTATTGGTATGTTACTTGTCCCTGTAAAGTTTCAAATAACAAACTCAGCTCAGTTTCACTTTCTCCACCAACCAAGCACCCACTTGCCTGCATGCCCACTTGCTAATCATGTCTATCTGCTGCTGCTGCTGCACCCTAACAGGCTGTACATTTGGGAATGAAAGTAGAGTACCTTAATCCATATTATTATTTAATTTCTTTTGCATTCTGCTCTCTCGCTGCTGCTCCATCTCGCTCTTCACTCTTCTCATGCCCGGTCCCAACTTGCTGACCAGAAAAAAAATACCACACTCTCCACCTCAGTCAGGTTCATGAGGTTGTGTTGAAAAATGGCTATGTTGAAAATTTTGTATCAAAATATTGAAAATGACCAAAGTTATGAGAGAGCAGTGAAAAATGTCAACATGCCTTCATAACTTTGTTATATTTAAATAATTTGACCCCAGATCTTCACATAGTCTTCCTATGACCCCATCTCATGAACCCAGTAGGCATAAAAGTTCAAATCTCTGCCAAAACATCATTCTGCGCCACAGGTGTGAAAGCACATTTTGGCCAGTATTTGAAAAACGACAGCTATCATGTTCCTGAGGTGGTGTGAAAAAATGCATATGGTAAACATTTCAGGCCAAAATATTGAAAATTGCCTAACGTATTAATGAGTGTTGAAAAATGTCAATGTACTGTATGTTCATCATTTTGTTGGTTTTTAATAGTTTTACCTCAGTTTTTCATCATAGCCTTCTTATGACCCACTTCATGAACCTGGTAGGTGCAAAGTTTCAAATCCTGCCCAAAAGGGGATTTCTCGGCATGACTGCAAAATCACCTTTCAACTCAGAGTTGAAAAATGTCACCAACATTTTCATGAGTTGGGGTCCCAAAAAGGCCATGTTGAAAATTTGTTGGAAAATATTAAAAAATGACCATGTTATGAATGTAAGTTCAAAACTCTTTGAAATACATTAACCATATACCTGGTTCCCTCAATTCTTATTCCTGCATTGAAGAGTAAAGACATGTCTCCAGTCCAGAGAGGATTATGACATTGAACTCCAGTAGGTAGGTAAGTAAGGTGTTGGGGGGGGGTGGGTGCTGAGTGAGTGGGTCGGGAGTGTAATTGGGCAGCAACAGACCTTGATAGACCATTTTCTTTTTTTTAGAAAAAAAGCAATAAAAAAGACTGCAAGAGATGGTTTTCTGTATTTGAGGTACTGACAATGTGGATTGGGTAACCCAGTGTCAGTATCATGTTTGGTGGCACAGGTAGTGGCCCCCTGGTGTTACCCAAGGGAAATGGACCAGGTGTGGGGGTGGGTACTAACTGGCACTGGTGATTGGGGACCCCAGTGTCAGAATAAGTATTTAAAAAATAAAAAAAAAAAATACATGGAATGGTTTTCTTTATTTGAGGTACTGAAACTGGAGACTGGGCACCCCAGTGTTGGTGTCATGTTTGGTGGCACCAGGGGTGGACTCCCCAGTGTTGCTCAATGTAAATGAGGTGGGTAGGGGGTACTACCCATTACTGGGAACTGGCACCCCGGTGTCAGAAAATGGTGAAGGCAGTGACACATGATTTGATGGTTTCAGCCAACAAAATGGAGCATGATGGGAGAGACAGCATGCCCTCCACACTGCTCTGCTGTTTGCTGGGCAGTGTTATGTAGATGAAACAAACCAGCCACTGTCTGATAGGAGCAGCTGGCTCCTTTCAACTATGCACAGTTTCCGCCCACGAAGCAGTGAGTAGTGTCATGACCAGTGTGCCTGGGCCAGCAATGGGCTCGGCAGTGAGACACCTCTGAAAAGTCATCCTTCATAACAAAATGTTTGCTGTGCATGCATGTATATGCAAATAAAAATGTTTGAAGCTGAAATTTGAAACCTGTGCAGTTTACAGAGTGTGGTATGTAGCTGATCATTCCAGTGTTGCTTGAAAATATTAATGAAATTCGGTTGTTTAGTATTACGAAAACAGCCTGTTTTCATCACCTATAAACCTGTTCTCATGACTCCTAATCCCATTTTTGTAAGACATAACTTATGGTTTTGTGATACCTAGTCTCATAAACAGAAAAATATATTTGGCTTTGCTGGTCCATGTGCAAAGCAAGCTACACATCTGGGACAATATGAGTGATGATGCAGCTGATCTGCGCTTGGCCCACAGGGTAACTAGTGTTGCTTCTGGTCTGACGAAGTGTGTGTCTACCACAGCTCTGGTGCAATATATGTGATGATGGAGTTGCAGCTGCTTTGCATGTGGATTACTGGATCATACATAAAGCAAGCTACAGGTTCGGTGCTGTGCCAGCTACAGAAGTTGCTTTGGAAATGACCCAACCCAAAGTAAGGTACTATGGGTATCTATCTTTAAATGACAGAAAATTAATTGCAAAAAAATACATGCACAAGTTAGGGTTCATTATTTAAGTGGCAAAAATAAGGAAATGTAATGTCAGAGTTTTTTGAACCTCAACTTTGCTTACCCCTGTCCAGCACTGCATTGAACTGCACTGAGTTGAATGTCAAAGTACAACCCAGGTTTCAGACATATGCTTTAACATCTGAAATAAATAACGTAGTATGTGGAATGCAGTTACACTCCATAACAAACACTGCACTCATACTGTGAGACAAGGCTGCAGGACACAGGCTTGGGGCAATGTGTGTGACATTGCTGCTGCATAATAAGTGGCCCACAGGGCCATTTGGGAAGTGCAGTACGGATCTGGGACAATGTGTGTGATGATGTAAGTACTTCATGAATGACCCACAGGGCCACTTGCAAAGTCTGCTACTAGTCTGAGGAATTTGTGTGTGATGATACAGCTGCTTTACAAGTGGCATGCAAACACACAGACGCACACACAGCCTATAGGCTTTGTGTCTTGCAACATACAAGAGCAATTTTCCTCAGGGTCTGTAACTGTATTCCTTGTACTGTGTTATTTATCTATGTTAAAACATATGCATAAAAGTTAGGCTGTGCTTTGGCATTCAATTAAATGGGGTTATTGGGACTGTGGACGGGGTTGGGTGAAGCTAGGGCTCGAAAACTCCTAACAACACATTTTCTTACTGTTGTTTTAATAAAAAATCCTAATGTGTGTAACAATGTTTTTTTTTTGTAATGAATATAGATACACACTCATATTAATATGCTCCTAACACACATATAAACACACACATGTGTATATGCACACATACATGCAGGCAAACGTACATACTTTATGTGAATATAGTTTGTGTCTGTGTGTGTTTTCAGCTCACAACACATATATACATAAGCATGTATATTCACACATGCACACATGTACATACTTTACATGAATATAGTTCAGGTCTGTGTGTGTTTATGATAACACATGACAAGATGCATGCACATACTTTGATACACACACACCATGAAGGGTTTTTTGACAAAAGATGCAGTCAAGTACCTTAAACAACCTCTGACACCACAGGAACAACTTTTAACAGATACAGTAAATACAAACAATGCAGTTAATATGTTACATACTTACTGTATCTTCCTCATACTTTATGACTTTTGAAATTTGCTTAGGCTGCTTGTCAATAAATTTATGATGTTACTTGTAAACAATCGGATATAGACAAAGTTTTCATGCAAATATCCTTAATAATAAACTACTAGGAAAAAGTAAATATAGGAAACATCTGAACTATTGGTAGAATTTTGTCTAAATATTATGTTTTTTAAAGTTTTCCTGTGACTTCACAGGTTCTTTAATAATTTCAAGGTGTATGTGTAGCAGATGTTATATATATAATCTTGCAGTGTGTTATTACACTTATAAATTAGATTTGTGGCAAGAAAAAGTGGCAATGTACAAGAACACAGAAAGAGGCTCTGAACTGTATATATAGTAGTGTATACCACTGTCATGTGATCAGATTTCATCAATCACAGAACATGATGTTTCCATCACATTATCTATCTATAAATTACATACCATGAACAAATACAAAATACACAATTTATCTTAATTAATGACTGGTAGAACAATAACTCATAAGTGCCAAAGCCATGAGTAAGATATGAAAGTACTGTGGCGATAAATTGTGCATTTTGAGTTAAGTCATTGTGTATTTGATTTATACAACATCATTTTGAAAGTTATAACTTTTAAATCACCTGTTTGTATGAAGAGGTAACTTCTTTTTGTCTTCCTTATGCTCCTGGTTTCTCAGCTTGCCTTTGGCTCCCTGTCTGGTATTTTCCCCACCCACCCCATCACCTCACATTCTCCTGGGATTTAGCTTATCCCAGCATTGCTCTTGTGGCTATCCCCACACTTAGGCAGGGCAAGGTCCTATTGAAGCACTAACTTTGTCACCAGTGTGAAACCCAGTTTGCTAGGTGTAACAGAAACATGGAACATAGAAACAGAATTTGTTGGGAGATAAAATCCACTTGGCCCACCCAGTCTTCCCGTGTAGTCCCTACCTAGTCTGTCTCCGCAGAACCCACCTGATCTCTGTTGACCCTCCATTCTCCCTCCCTGCTTATGTACTAGTGTTCCCTTATATCTATCCCATGCATGCTTGAAACCTGTCCCTGTTTTCACCTCCACCACTTCTGCTGGCGGTCTTTTCCAGTTGTCCTTAATTCTTTCAGTGAAGAAGTACTTTGTCACATCCCTCCTGACCCCTCCCCACACACACAAATGCAGCTTCATCACATGCTGTCTGGTCCTGATGCTCTTTCTCATATGAAAGAGACTCCCCTCCTGCACTTTGTTCACATCTGCATGGTACTTGTAGGTCTCTGTCATGTCTCCTCTCACTCTCCTCTCTTCTAGGGGGTACATGTTGAGATCCCTGTCTCTCTTTATAGGGCTTTTGATACAACCACTGCACCATTTTGGTTTTCCTCTCTGAACTGCCTCCACCCTGTCTAGGTGTTTTTCAGGTGCAGCCTCCAGAACGGGACACAGTACTCCAGGTGTGAGGTCTGTGGGTGCATAAGGGCTGTTATTCTGCAAGGCTTCAGGTTTTCCCTTAAGTTTTTAATTCCAGTCCTCTGAAGATATCTTTCTCTAGGATATGATACCATGTACCCACCCACATAAACCAGGTGATGCCAGAGATGTCCTCCCTCCCAATCAGTTCCCAGAACACCTCTCCCTGGGGTCACTCAGGGAATGGCGCAGTAGTGGGAATCTAATACCTACCCTCACACTGGAAAAAAGTGTCAGCCAGGATGCTCAATTTTCCACTTCCTGAATAGCACCCAGCAACCCAGGTTCATTCTGAAACCTGGGTCAGCAGTATCATGAATCATGGCACTACTGTTGTGCCGATGGACCTGCTTGTAACTGTTTCTTTTTAAGTTCAGCAGCTGATTTCAGGGCATGACAGGGCTTCTGTGATGTCATCAGTATTGTGAAAACTTCTCTGGTTGTGAAAAACTAAAAGTATCAGTATGCATTAGTTGGCAAAAAAAAAAACAGAGTTTTTTTAGCTGTAATATACTTCTAATATAAGTAGATTTACACTCAGTATATTTTTAATTCTCTAAGATGTTTTTAAAATAGCTTCCATTTTTAATGTTATAATTAATGACTCAAGTCATTTATGATGGCTGCCACTAGCAATGTTTAAAAATCTCTTCCCTTGAGGTTACTTTTTGACTTTACAGGCTATATTCTTAATGCGTATGCTAGCACAAGCTTCCGATGGCAAACAGCACAAGAAAAGAATTCTTAAATTATTCTCACTGGGCATGGACAGAGGAGATGGAATTTTTAAAAACTTGAAAACCACATATCTCAGTTCAGGAGTGAATTGCAATGGAAAGGGAAATGAACATATTAGTTTTTGTTAGACAAACATTTCTAAAACACTATATGATAACATTTATTTTTTCTAACAGATATTGCTTCTTTAAGCTTCAGAATGTAAAATCAATGACTGCTATATGCAACATTTAAAATATATTGTTTTTATTTCAGAGAAAGCATATGTTGAGTCACACCAGGAAATGAGCCTTAGCTTAGTGTGCCTTTCCTTGTTACCATTTTTTTCTAATAAATAAATGTAAGCCCCACATAGGGCTTAGTAAAACACAGAAACATGGACTTTGACGGCAGATAAGGACCGCTTGGCCCACCTAGTCTGCCCATTTCCATACCTACTGGATATGCTGCAGATCCTAGTTAACCAACAGCCTATTTCTTCCTACTCCCCACAAGAATTGCCTAATGTCTGTCCCATGCATTCTTGAATTCTCCCACAGTTTTAGACCCCACAACCTCCTCAGGAAGGCTGTTCCATGCGTCCACCACCCTCTCTGTGAAAAAATACTTCCTCACATTGCCCCTGAGCCGTCCCCCCTCTATCTTCAAACTGTGTCCCCTTGTTCTTGCACATCTCTTTTTCTGAAAGATGCTACCCTCTTGGACTTTGTTGATTCCACTGAGGTACTTAAAAGTTTCTATCATGTCCTCACTCTCCCTCCTTTCCTGAAGGGTATACATATTAAGCTCCTTTAGTCTCTCCTCATATGGCTTCTCTTGCAGACCCTGCACCATTTTAGTTGCCCTCCTCTGGATTGCCTCCATCCTGTCTATATCCTTGCGGAGATGGGGTCTCCAGAACTGGACACAGTACTACAGATGGGGACTCACCAACTGTCTGTATAGATGGATAACAACTTCCTGTTTTCTGCTGGTGATGCCTCTCCCTATACATCCCAGTATCCCCCCAGCCCTCCCTACTGCCTTCTCACATTGCTTGCCAACCTAAAGGTCATCTGATATGATTGCCCCCAGGTCCCTTTCCATTTTTGTTGTTGTTACTACTCCCCCCCCCCTCCACACTGTGTACTCTTCTCCTGGGTTTTTGTTTCCCAGGTGCATTATTTTGCACTTCTTTGCATTGAATCCAAGCCACTTCTGACCAATTCTCCAACCTTGCCAAGTCTCTTCTTACCCTTTCCACACCTCCTTATGTAACAACCCTGTTGCAGATCTGTCATCTGCAAAGAGGCATACTTTTCCTTCCAGTCCCCCTGCAATGTCACTTATAAAGACATTAAAAAGGACTGGACCCAGTACTGAACCCTGCGGTACCCCACTAGTAACCCCCCCTTTCTTCAGAATGGACTAGGTTTACTATTACCTTCTGTGTCCAGTTGTCCAGCCAATATTTTACCCAGGCTACCACCCTAGGACCCACTCCCAGGCTGGCTAATTTGTTTATTAATCTTTTGTGTGGGACTGTGTCAAATGCCTTGCTAAAGTCTAGGTAGGCCATGTCCACAGCCCCTCCGTGGTCTACTACTTTAGTTACTGAGTCAAAGAAATCGATTAGATTCATCTGACATGCCCTTCCCGCTGTGAATCCATGCTGCCTTGGGTCATGTGTCCCACTGGCCTCTAGGTACTCAGCAATTCTTTCATTCAGAAGTGATTCCATCACTTTCCCTACCACAGAGGTCAAACTGACAGGTCTGTAGTTTCCTGCCTCTGTCTTGCTCCCACTTTTGTGAAGGAGAATCACATCTGCCCTCCTCCAGTCCTCAGGTACCACACCATCTTCCCATGATTTGTTAATACGGGTAGTCAGTTGTGTCACTAGTTCCCCCCTTAATTCTTTTAGAATTCTGGGGTGAATCCCATCAGGTCCCATTGCTTTGTCCACCTTCAGTTTTAGGAGTTCATTCAGAACCCTTTCTTCTGTGAAAGGACTGGATCGACCCCCCAATCCAGAGTGCTTCTGTTAACTGGATTAATTACCTCCCCCTCTTCCTCTTTTGTGAATACTAAGCAGAAGTATTCATTCAGCATCCCTGCTTTTTCACTGTCCCTCTCTGCCCATCCACCGTCCATTCTATTCAGCCTCACTATCCCTTCCTTTGTCTTTCTACGTTCCCTAATGTACCTATAAAAGGTTTTATCCCCCTTCTTAACTGAGTTGACTATCTTTTCCTCAGTTTGGACCTTTGAAATTCTGACTGCCTTCCCTGCTTCCTTCTACCTTAACTGGTATAGTTCTCTGTCCTGCTCCTTCTGTGTTTCCTTATGCTTCCTAAATGCTAACTTTTTCTCCCTAACCTTCTCCGCCACCTCTTTTGAGAACCATATTAGCTTTTTCTTTCGTTTTGATTTGTTTATTTGCTTCACACAAAGGCTTGTTGCCTCCGTGATGGCAGTTTTGATGTTTCCCCATTGTTGCTCCACCCCTCCTTATTGCCTGTTTGCTAGTGCTTTTCTAAGACACTCTCCCATCTTGCTAAAGTTAGCCCTCCTGAAGTCCAGTACCCTCACTTTTGTATGGCTTGACTCTGCAGCTGAGTTTATCGTGAACCACACTGTTTGGTGGTCACTTGTTCCCAGGTGGCTACCCACTTCTAGATCTCAGATCCTCTCATTGACCCCATTTGAGAGTATGAGGTCTAAGATTGCTCCCTCCAGAGTGTGTTCCAGCACTAGCTGTCTGAGGCATGCCCCCTGTAGGGCATCGAGAATGGCCCTGCTCTTAGGTGTGGCTGCAGCAAAGGTGCTCCAGTTAACATCTGGCATATTCAGGTCCTCCATCAACAGTATCTCCACTTTCTCTGCCATCCTAAGGATGCCTTCTATCACATCCTTGTCCATTCCCTCCCCCTGAGATAGGTGGCTGTATACAACTCCTGTGCGGATTGTGGTGCCATTTCCAGTCTCTAAGGTGACCCACAGTGCCTCCTCTCCTCCCTGTTTACTCTTTTGTTCCATTGTTTTATCCCTTCCCTTACACAGAGAGCCACTCCTCCCCCCCCTCTTCTACCCTCACTGTCTCTCCTGTAGGTTGTGTACCCTGGTATGTTAACATCCCAGCCATGGTTCTCTGTGCACCATGTTTCTGTGACTGCCACGATATCCAGGCATCCCTCTACCATCAAGGCCAACAGTTCAGAGAGCTTGTTGCTCAGACTGTGGGCATTGCTACTCATTACCTTCCATTTCTTGATTGCCTTACCCTTTTTGCCCCATCTCTGTCCTTAGTGCCTTTGTCGTTTTCTCCATTTACCCCTGCCCTTCTCCCTATCGACGTCTCTATCTTGGTGTTTACCTCACTTACTACCTTGATTTTTTTTTGGGGGGGGGCGAGGATTTCCCTGCTCCTTTCCAGTGCCTCCCACCTTGGCTAGTTTAAATGCTTGCCAATGAAGCATTTAAACCTATCACCTAGGGATCCTGATTCCCCTACTGGAGAGATGCAGCCCATCGTGCCAGTATAGGCCTGCATCACTCCAGGTGGACCCCCAGTCCCCAGTGAAGCCCAAACCCTGAGCTATGCACCAGTTTTTTCAACCACTGATTGAATCCCATGGTGTGGAACACCCTAACCTCACCCATGCCATAGACAGGCAGCACCTCTGAGAAGGTTACCGTGTGTGCTACTTGTCTAAGGCCCCTCCCCAACTCCACAAACTCTTCCTGCACTGCTCTGATCCCTTTCCCAGTCAGGTCATTTGTCCCTAGGTGGACAATGACATCCTGCTCCCTCCCCTGTGCAGCTGCTCCCACGATCCTAAGGATTCGCTCCCTGTCCCTCCAAGCCATGGCACCAGCCAAGCACCACCCCTCCCTCTCCCCTTCCTCCCCCAGTTCTCT
The DNA here is from genome assembly GCA_016271365.2 of Neoceratodus forsteri. Taxonomy (NCBI): domain Eukaryota; kingdom Metazoa; phylum Chordata; order Ceratodontiformes; family Ceratodontidae; genus Neoceratodus; species Neoceratodus forsteri. The sequence continues at coordinate 1,131,650,377 of CM028129.1, forward strand.
CTTCCTAATGATGGAGTCCCCCACCAGAAGTTGTTTACTTCCACTGTGGGGTCCCATGCCACGCTCCTGTGGGTCTCCTTTGTGGAGGTTCCGAGCATCCTCCTCGGTCTCCACTGCAGGTGCCTCCATAGAGGAACTACACTTTGCCAGAATGGCATATGAATTGTGGAGAGGTACAACTGGAGGGATGCACCTCTGTTCCACCACCCTCACCCTCCCTGAGCCCACTGTGGTCTTGCCACTCCTCTTTCTTGGCAAGCTCTGAGGCAACAGCAGTGGTCTGGTGCTCCCTGGGTAGGAGAGGAGGTCCCCCAAATCCTGTCCAACTCAGCCTGGAGATGTGCAACCTCCTCCCTCAGCCCAGAGAGGTGCCTGCAGATGGGACAACACCGCATTCTACAGAACGTCTCCCAGAAGACTGCTGCTTCACAGCCACTGCACTGAACCACTCCCGTATCTTATTTCTAGCCCCTTAACTGTTGTTTTGAATACTAACTCTTTCCTCTGTTTATTTATTTATCTTTATTTTTTTTCTCTCTACTTACTTACTTACTGCCTCTGTGCTCTTTAAGCTCCTGATCTTCCTGTTCTGAGACAAGAAGTTCCTATATTTCTCAGTAGTCTCCTTTTTTACTCAGAGTCAGACCTCCAGCAGCTGGGGGTGGGGGGCGGAGAGCTACTCTTTTCCCTCTAGGATGGTGAGTCTTCTATGGCTCTGTGATCACTCACTTCCTACTCCCAAACAGGAAGTTCCTGTGGTCAGTAAAATCCTGTGCCTATAAAAGTAGAACTGGCTAAGGGTGGAGGAGAGGGAAGGAGGGCAATATAGTCCCAATAGAGAAGTATAGTTATAACAGCAGCTCCTTCCTCTTGCTGCTCTCTGCCTGTTCTCTGCCAGAAGCTAGCTATGGCAGTTTTTAAATCTAAAACTCTTGGCCTCCTTCTAGCTAAGCCACTCCCCCTAATTTACAGCTCTATCTACACCTAGTTTATTGCACAGATAACAATTCACTTCAGCCAACTCAGACAAACACACTAACTCTTTTTTTACCCTAAATTGAAGGTCCCAGTAGTAGAGTTGTAGTTCTTTATTCCCAGTAGAGAAGTATAGTCATAACAGCAGCTCCTTCCTCTTGCTGTTCTCTTCCCATCAGGTACCAGGGTATGTATGGGTGCCAGAACCTGTAGTTGAAAGTGGGGACCTGGCACCAGGGAACAAAAGCAGCCGCACAGTGGGAAAACGGGAGTCGAGTCGAAGTTTGAGAGAGAAAGAGTCGGGTTGTTGGTGGAGGAGAGTTTGAGGACCAGGGAGTAAGGCAATTGGATCAGGGTCAGAGTGGGGAGATGGCCTTCCCCGGCCACCCCGAGGGAAAGTTCATCCCTCGTTGTATGGAAGATGGTGTGCAGGCTATCGAAAACAGGGGGCAGTCCATGCCCTGTCTGACCCCACTGGGTTCCCATTGCTGATGGAGGAGGAGGAGCTGAGGCCTGGCTGGAGGTTCATTGAGGCACTGGGACAGGCAAGCAAGGGAAGCCACAGGGTCAGAGGGTGCTGGTGGCTGCCATGGGAAGCTGTAGCACAGAAAGTGAGAGGCTGGATCATGGGAGGCTCAAGGTGGCTGCTTGGAGCTCCGTAGCCTAAGGTTCCATGTCCATCAAAGTGTTCACCTTGTGAAGTAAAAGCCCAGTACAACCCCATGATGCTACAGAAAGTGTTGTGGGACAGTGATGGCAGAGTTTCCCTTGTTAGGTCTGCAACATGGGTGCCTATATCAGGCGTGCAGTGGATCGGGGTGTGCTCTGCCCAAGTGTTCTGAGTGAGCGAGATCTGTTGGAGAAAGAGGCTGCCCATGTACCTGAAATATGGTCCTGGCTGCATCATGGGGATTGGAGGTGTGGTTTCAGAAGCCTTGAGAAAATAATTCTAGAGTTGCTGCCATCACCTCTCAATGTTTGGAGCTTGCTTGATCCAAGAACGAATATCATGGACTGTATGTTCCCCATTGTAAAAGTAATGCACTGTGGCTCTGGCCACAGATTTCTGAGAGACTTTAATCAAATGATCCCCACAACACTCCATGGAGCTGATGATGTTTGTGGCTTGAGAGTTTGATCGATTTTAATGCAGAAACTGTTACAAAATAAATCCTGAGGGTTTTAAATCAATTTTAGCATGGACAGTGCCCTGTTTTCTCTATTCTGAATCATAAGGTGAATGAATGACTGACTATGAATTCTGTTAACAAGTTTTGGCCCCCCCCCCCCGAGGCTGCTGGCTGCACCCCGTCTGACAAGAAAAGAATCCTGATGAAGCCAATGCATCACCGCAACACCGTGGAATCCAGGTAATGAACATTTCAACTGAAATATTTCTGGACTATGTTTCTGGCTGTAATGTGCCATCCTTCCCCATGAACTTAACATGATAATACCGCTAGATAGGAAAGGGGGGGTGCATTACATAAATACTGTAGAATAGGAAAAGAATGCATCAATTATATTTAGCACTAGCCACAAAGTGGCCATATTTGTGTACATTTATTTTCACTCTAAACTAAAAGTCTTCCATTCACCTTAATGGAAAAAGTGCTAATTAGCGTAATTTTATTTTCACGCTTCTCAGCACTTCAGGAAATATAGTGAAAATGTATGTACAGTGAATATTTCCTATTCTACAGTATGTCATCAGCTAAACTATGTTATATATCACCCCACTAGTGAAGTATATGTATGGTCATTGAAGATCCTTAACATGTACACAAGATTAAAAGGGTGTCTTGACTGCAGTCCTATAAGGATACATTATCTTACAGCAACGCACTATATGGCAACAAAAAAGAAACTTCAAGTTCCTTTTAAATAACCATATTATTAGACCCACAGATTCACAAAAGTAGCTGGCAGACAAGGACCACATGGCCCACCTAGTCTGTCCATGAAAACCCCCAGATCCAACATCCCTTGTTTTGCATACTCTTTTCTAAAGCTAGTGCTTATACAGTAACATCCATTTTTCAAATGTAATATTTCATGTGTTCTTTTACTCATCACATGCTGCCACAGTTTACCAGATGAGAACCCTTTCATAGGTCTGAGCTGAGCTCATCAATTGAGTGTTAAGCTACAAAGCAGAAACACAGACTCTGACAGCAGAAAGAGACCTATGGCTCATCAAATCTGCACATAGCCCATAGAGTCTTCCCATAGTTAATAGCACCACACCATTAAACAAATATGAGATTTACTCTATTATAGCTATATAGACAGAATAAATGATAGGTAAATATGGTATATAGGGAATTATAACATGGGTACAAATAATCCTATATACTGATTCCTCCAAACAGGTTGCCTGACCATTGATTAATCTCCAGTATACCCACAGTTGCTTTGCCAGACCACAAAATCCTGACTGACAGCAATGTAAAGTGACCTTTTCAGATCACGCCACCAGAGAAACATGGAAAAAACTACAACTATGGCATCCTCACTAGGACAAATCCACCTAGTGGAGAACTACAACTATGGCATCCTCAGAAGGACAAAAACATTAGGCGGAAGGACTATTTTATTACAAATGCATGTTCACAGAGATTTATTTTAATATTCCTTTACATAAACCTCTAACATTGATGTTGCCCATGTAATAGGAGGATTAGCACACTCCAGGGCATGGTTTACTGAGCATTAATCCATGTCTGGGTGGTTGAAGTCACTCGGCCTGTGGTCTCATGCATCACAACACCCTCCCCCCAGGCTTAGATTAATGCTCAGGAAACCCATGCCCTGCCATTAGTTAATCCCTCCATATACTATTGAGGGAGGCTAATTAGGTCAATAACCTTTTGGACTTGTGGTTTATTCAGTTAATTACCCCCCCATGATGGTGTATTTCCCTACGGCACACTTACCAACATTTATTTTATATAATACATAGTGATGGCATAGGACTGTGCAAGCTTGTAAGCTATGATCACTTTTGTGATCACTTCTTGGTTTGGAATGTTGTCCTGGCAGTGTTTCCATAGTGTTGCAGCTTTTGTAAGGGCAAATGGAGTTGTGTCTTTATAGATTTGCCATAGTCTAGTGGGGTGCTATAAAAGGAGGTGTGGTGTTGGCACTCAATCCTTTGAGTGTGCATAGGGGGTGAGGTGCAGCAGCATTTACAGTGAGAGCAACAGTTTGTTTGAGTGCCATGGAAAGCACTGCCAGTGTTTTGCATTGGGGCTATGCAGTCTGGGGCTGGAACATCCATGCTGGATTTGCAGTCAAGAGTGTGGGTTTCGCCGGCCCAGTGGCACTGAGGGTTGAGGCGCTGGACGCCACACCTCGCACTACGCCGGCGACCCGTGTTCGGGAACGGGCACGCTGCTGGGGTCGAGGGGTGGAGATGGATTGAGCGTCCGGAGGACTGCTTCCATCTCCGGGTGGGGATTTGTCGGCCTGCGTTTGTCTGACCTCCAGCGGAGGCTGGGGACCGACAGCACATAGCCGCAAGACTAGGGGAGGGCGGGACGGGCTGACGCTGACTAGTGCGCTGCATCAGTCGCTGGCATCATTGCACGCCATGGCCCGCCGGGGAAACAAGAAAATGGGCCCAGTAGCACGACGCCGCTCCTGGTGCCATTCCTGGAGGACGCCTCCCGGCATGGATCCGCTGTGGTGGGTCGAGTCGCCTCACCACCCTGCCGCGCAAGGGTAAGTCATAAGTGAAGGGAGGGGTCTCGTGATCCGGGAATGGCACCGGGGAACGTATGGAGTGCGGGGGGTAGCCGGAGCTCTAGAAAAATAACACCATAAAAAAAAAAAAAGAGTGTGGGTTTTTTCTGTTTGGGGCACCAAGAGCAGCAGCAAAATGAAACTGAAAACAGCATGTAGAGTTTGGATCCTCAGTAACTGCTGAAGCATCAAGGGACACAGGTGTTTGGTAGTGTGGTAGGTGGGAGGTGTGTAAGGCAGATTGTAACTGTGTTACACTGCTTTTTAAACTAAATCGTGCAAATTAATTTTCTCAAATTGTTTAATTGTATGGTTGGTGCTTTTCCTACCTAGTTCCAAACTCGGTCTCCCTGTCACTAGAACTTTCCCTCCCACTCAGAACTTGCTCTGTAGTGCAACTCCTCCCCCCTATTCAAGCCCCACTACTCTCTCTTTGTTTCTGTTTAACTTTGATTTTCCTTCCCTATTTAAAAGGCTAGCCCCTCTGTCTCCTTTCTAGGGTCTGAGGGCTTGCTTCTGCAGCCCTCTCCAGCCCAGCCAAGGACAGTTCGCTGCCGGAATTTGCCCAACAGGTACGGACACGGAAGAGCCCTGAGTGCACGGTGTGCACCAAAACTTTTGAACTTGGCACCTTTTGTGGTGCAATAGCCCAATTTTGTGGAGCTTAAATTTCATTGCTGTTCAGAGGGAGCAGCTTGCATTTACCTTGTGTGAGCTGAGCTCCTTCAAGCTGAAATTTTCACCCACCCACCCTCCATCTATTAAATACTTCTTTACTCCACCTTATGCCCTATCTGACTGGCCTCTGGTGATAAAGGGGCGGCGCACATCACTGTGGGCAGTCCTAGAACCTGCAGTCTACTGTGTTTGCTGCCTCAGTCCTGCTTTTGGAAAATATCAGATTCTATTACATGATCATGCAGCCCCCACTCTACCTGCTAGTCCTACTGACTCTTCTCTGTTGCGGCACTGCCCTGGAATACTTCACCCCCTAACTGCTGCTCCTCCAGGCTTTTCTGCAGACATGAAGGACTTTAACTTCTCCAATCTGCTACCTCTCCCCAAGCGACTCAATAACCATATTGAACACTCTTACCCAAAACTGGTTCTCTGCCTGACTAGGTCTAACAGCACATCTAAATGTATCTCCAAAGCTAGGACCATCCTCGCCTTTTTGATAGAAACATAGAAACATAGAAACATAGAAGTTGACGGCAGATAAGGACCGCAAGGCCCATCCAGTCTGCCCATTTCTTTTTCTACCTTATAAATGTGCCATCGGCCTTTGCTCTGTCAGTGACCTATCTATTCATAGTCATTTGTATTGCTCCCTTATGCCTATCCCATGCCTGTTTGAAGCCCTGCACTGTATTCATAGCCACCACTTCTTGTGGTAAGCTGCTTTGATTGCTGCTACCTGGAATATTGTCCTCTCCTTATCTTTGGCAGGTGATGTGGAAACTAACCTTGGCCCCGTGGCCACAGGGCTCCCTCACCATTTGGTCGGTTCTTCCCCTGGGCCCCGTTCCAGAGGACTAAAGATTGCCCACCTTAATATAAGAAGCTTGGTGACTAATCATGCAGAACTTGTAGCTTGGACCACCACTCAAAGGTCTGATCTCCTTGCAATTTCTGAATCCTGGCTTAAGCCTTCTCTCCCTGACTCTCTGTGTTCCCTCCCTGGATACAACTTGTTCCAGGTTGATCGGCCCGCATCAAAGAGAGGTGGCGGTCTGGCACTATTTTACAAGTCTTATCTAAACCTAACCTTACTGCCATGCCCCTCATTTGTGTCCTGTGAGGTACTTCATGCACTGCTTCTGCTGGGTGACTCAAAACAAATGCACACTGTTTGCACCTACATGCCTCCAGTTTCCTGCAAACATAGGCTTGAAGAGTTCCTAGCTTTTCTCCCCTGGGCCACCAAAAACAATGAAGTGATTTGTCTAGGTGACTTCAATCAGAATTGGCTTGGCCCAAACCTCCCTGTCATTGACTCTAATATAAGCAAGGCCAACCTAACCCAACTTGTCTCAGTGCCTATGTGACATTCCAGCAATGGTAACAGTCACACCCTCCTTGACTGGGTACTTACCAACAGGCCGGACAGAATCTCTTCCGTGATCATGCTACCAGACTCCATTAGCGACCATTCACCTGTCACCTGTATCTGGGATGCCAGTCCCTCCCACCCACCCAAAATCATCTCCATGTCTGACTTCTCTGCTCTTGACACCTCAGCTTTTCTAAGGGATAATCAGCATGTCGACTGTTCCCCCATATTCGTGCCAAATAACATTGACTTGGCTATGGAATACTTTATCAACTCTCTGCGCTCCTTGCAGTCCAAGCACATTCTTTCCATCAGGTGCAGAGTACAGGGCCTGCCTACCAAATGGTTAACTAACCCTCTTCTACATATGCTTAAAGCATGGGACAAACTCTGGACCAGATGGAAAACCTCCTCTCTGCTCTCTGACTTCATCGCATATCGCTCCCTCCGTAACTCTTGCAAGAAAGTGCTATGGACTGCCAAAAGCAATTACTATAGAGACCTTCCTCACACCACCTCTAGTAACCCAAAAAGGTACTGGGCACAAATAAATCACATAATGGGACAATCCATGTCCCAAACTCCCCATGACTTTCTAATAAATAATGTCTCCTGTAACAACCCTAATATCATACCTAATGCTTTCAGCTCACTCTTTACCGCTCTCCCTAGTTTTGATGCTGACAGTCCCCCCCATCACACACCCCCGACCACCCCCCCATCCCATCCTTCCCTGATTCTCCACCCGGTTTCCAGGCTGGATGTCCTATGAGCTCTTAACATGATGACTCCCCACAGCAGCTCAGGCCCTGATGGACTGCAACCCAGAATTCTCAAATTAGGCGCATCTCTTCTTGCCACCCCATCATGCGATTGTTCAACCTCTCGTACTGTGCCCCTCTCCTGGAAAAATGCCTGGGTTATTCCAGTCTTCAAAAAGGGCGATCCAAAAAACCTAACAAACTACCATCCTGTTGCACTACTGCCGACCCTCAGTAATCTCCTGGAGAAGCTTATTCATTGCCAGGTGTCTAACTTCATTGCCAACTTTAACCTGCAATCTCCTGCTCAGCATGGCTTTAGGCCAAACCACAGCACCACAATGGCCCTAGTGCAATTCACCAGTGACATCAAATCTGCTATGAACCAAGGCCAGCTTACTGGGGCTGTTTTTATTGACATGTCAAAGGCATTTGACTCGGTTAACCATACCCTGCTCCTGCATCAACTAGGCTCTACTGGTGCCTCCCAATCCACGCTTGCCTGGTTTGCCAGCTATCTGTGGAGCCACTCCCAGTCTGTCTCCTGTCATTTCTCTGGCCCTGCCTTGCTTCGTTCGAGCATCCCACAGGGTTCCATACTTGGGCCCCTGCTCTTTTCTTTGTTCATCAATAACCTACATTCTGTGCCCTCCCACAGTCTCTCCGTACTCTATGCCGATGACTTGGTTCTCTACATCTCCTCCAGCTCTATTCATGAAATTAACTCCCACCTCTCCTCTGATCTTCATTGTATCCAAACTTGGCTTACGTCCCACCGCCTGGTGCTAAATACTGCCAAGACCCAGGCTATGCTCTTTGGGTTACAAAGGAAATCTGTCACTTCAACTCCATCTCTCCAGGTTTCTTGTCTTGATGGCTCCCTTGTGGAAGTAACTCAGTCCTTCAAATACCTAGGGATCATGCTGGATCCATCTCTTAACTTCTCTCTGCATCTCAAAGCTGTCTGCAAATCAGTCAATGCTAAAACTGGACTGGCTTACTAAGTCCATCAGTTTCTGATCCCTGCTGCGAGGATCTCAGTCGCCCAAGGCGTTCTCCTCCCTGGACTCTGCCATGCTCTGCCTGTCATCACTATGGCACAGGCAAGCATCTTGCAAATGTGGGACATTGCCTACAACAATGTCTGTAGATTTGCTCTATCTGCTCCTCATCTTAAGCACCACTGTACTCTCTACTTTGACCTCCACTGGTTGTCTCCTTCCTTGTGTCAGGCTTATTCATTAGGTTGTCTGACTGACAACATTATTCGTTCTTCTATCCCCTCCACACTCGCTGCTATGCTCACCCCCATGGACTGCCTTCATTCCCTAAGTTCCATGTCTTTAGCTCTGTTATCTGTCCCAAAATGCTTTACCAGGATGGGTGAACTTGCCTTCTCCTTCTATGCCCCCAAATTTTGGAACTCTCTCCCACTTGATCTTAGGCACTCCAAATCCCACCCCACTTTCAAGAAAGTCCTCTCCAATTACCTCGCCTCCCTTGACATCTGCAAATGTCCCTAGCTTCACGAGTCATGCAAATCTACCATTGTCCTGTACTTAAATTTCCCTGTGGCCTCTTGATTCCTCCCATCCCCACTCTTCCTCAGCTGCACCTACGCACTTTGTTCCCTGTCTCTGCCTGGGAATTGTCTCTTTGCTGACTTACCAACAGCACTGTCATGTTTTGTACATTATTAACCATAAATTGTGCCTTTTTGTCTGTTTTGTTCCTATTATACTGTGTGATATGTACCTCCTCTATGTCCTATGTAACTTGCACCTCTGTATAACTGTTTGGAATCTCCTATTGTACAACACTGTACATGTATTTGTTTTTACCTGTTCCTTGATTTGTACTCTCCCGGGTCGTGCCTGAAAATAGGCAGCTCTGTCTAGTGCACTTACCCGGTTACCAAAAGCAAATAAATAAATAAATAAGGAGAGTGTTTTATATCATATAACTGTTGTATTTTGGTGTTACTCATATGTTTATTGCAAGTTGTAATAGGCTGTCATATATATGCTTATTACAAGTTATAATATGGTGTTTGTTGTCTGTGCTTATTACAAGTTGTAACAGGGTGCCACCTGTGCTTATTACAAGTTGTGATACTGCAATGTGTATATTAATTTCACCTACAAATTATTTTTCATATATGATTGGGTATCAATTAGTTTTCCTAAAAGATAATTGGGTACCGTCATATGTGAAAAAATAACTGATAGCGTTTCCAGTGGCAAAGAGGATCCATCCAAGCATCTATCTATATATATATATATATATATATATATATATATATATAAATATCTGGTACCATAGTACAACTTATTTATTTCTGTCTATTAGCTGACATTTGTTTTATGGAAGCAGCAGGGGGTCTTCATTTTCGATTGACCAGTAAAACATTAAAAATTACTTTGTGTCATCATGGTATCATTTTTTACTAAACAATCTAGGGTACGCTTTCATTTGGTGAAAGCTTCTCAAGGTATTCTAGAAAAGGCTAAACTGCATTTATATGCTGCCTGCTAATGTGACACACTATCATGCTTAATCATCCAGCTTTTCATAACTGTCTATTCACTTTTTTGACTTTGCTGTTCCTTGCAGGCACTTTATGATTTTACAGGTCTTGCATGAAAAATGTCTATTGTGACCAGTGCACCTACTACTTTAACAAAAAATAACTACCTTTATAAGCTTTTCCACTATCAACTTGCCTTTGAAGTACTGGTATTATGTGTACCACACTGATTACTGTTCATGCAAATACATGCTTTACATATATCAGCAAGCCCCTGATCAATTTAAAAACGCTACTAGAACACGTTTCAATATTGTTGAAACACACTTCAGAGTCCTAATGTGCCACTGCCTGGATGCAATTTGTTCACTAGGACAGTGAGAAGCAGACAGTCATTTACACCATTTCATTAACCATGGCAACTTCTTGTTAGCACTTCAGTTTCTCCAAACAGGTCTTCACTGATTTTGCAACAGTAACTATTTGTAGCAATTCCTTCTGCCAGTTTTGTGTTTGCTCGGCACATTTCACTGTCACGCTACCTTCTTTAAAAAATCGATTTACCACCACCAAGAAAAAAAATCAATTACATGCCATTCTAAAATCTAGCTCCATCTAATGTGAACTGCATCAGATGTTTATACAAGTTTTACAACCACCAAAGCGTTCATGAATCGCAAGATCTAAATAAGGCTGCAGTATGCAACATTTTGTATAGTACTCTTCACTTTGGTTATTAAAATGCTAAAACAGCCCAGAGTAAAGAGAACATATTTATCAGCCCCACTCCTATTGGATTACAAGGTTTATAAATGCACACCTCCCGCAGGTAATTTCACATTACTACGAGTGTGTGCGCGCGCGTCTGTTGGCTTAAACGAAATGCATCCACACGCCCTCTTTACTATCGGGCCCATCCAATACGTTCATCACTGACATCCCTCTCTGCACGGTGAAAACTGTAATTCACAAACGCTGAGGTGGTGGTGTTGCATTATATCAGTCCAGGCTCTTCCGTGTGATCTTTTCCAAGTGCCCTTTCAAAGCTCAAGAAAAGCCATTGCCCTGCTAATGAAGGCTACAGTATTATCTGCTCTGCCACCCTTGCCAGCAACTATGCCTTATTTTTGCTCTTTTACGCTGTGCAATTCCAAGGGTCATTTATCATACTTTCTATACAGTATGTCTGCTAGGTAGGTGGGGAAGGGGGCGATTGCATTCGCCTGTTGCCTCCGCCTTTACTCCGTAAGTCCGGTTCCCGGCCCGGCTCCGGCCGGGGCACCAAGATGACTGATTTGTAGCGGGTACTGAGACACTGGAGTTGCCTTACCTGCCGATTCCAGCGGCTCCGCCGTTGGCTGCTACCGCTGAAGCTGCACTGCTGCCCTCTTTGAGCTGTCCAGCGCTGGATCCTGCCGAAACACCACCTGCTCTGATCTGTGCAGCGCTGGGTGTTGAAACGCCGCCCGCTTTGAGCTGTCCCCCACTTGGTGCTGAAACACCTCCTGCTTTGAGCTGTCCAGGGGTCTGTGCTGAAACGCTGCCCGACACAGCGGTTGCTGCTGGCGGATGAGCAGAGCCATGCTCGGAGGGCTGGCCCCCTCCCTCCGCACTGGCTTCGTTTCCCATGTCGTTGCCGGAGAGTGTTGAGCCCCAGCGAGCAGAGACCGGGAAGGACAGGGAGTCACTGTCGGAGAGGAAATGAGCAGCTCTGTACGCTCTCACTTCTCAGCGCCGCCACCGCTGCTGCGGCTGCTGCTGCTCCTCCTCCGCCATCATCACCGTCTCCTAGTTACTGGGGATTTACTGAGCACGCGCCCGCATTAACGTGCCCGCCGCGCTCGCACCGCCCCAGGAACACACACGCGTGCACTGCACTTGTGAAGGCCAGGGATCACCGAGCATGCGCACGACTCCCTGTCAGTTGATCTTTCCCAGCCTGAATACTGGTGACAGTTTCCATCACAGGTTTTAGGGACTGCGGCACCTGCATTTTGTAAGTGAGTTTGGGACTGTGTAACAGAAGTCTTCAAAAGGTGCACGCACTGTACCTCTGATCCCGTCAGCAATAAAAGTCAGCAGCAGTCTTTGAAATGCGAAATAAATGACGAGAATGTGTTGCACATTCTAAATTTCAAGATCGAAAGAGTGGATAACGTATAGTCTATATAGTGTTAAATACTGCTTAAATGTTAGTATGAAATTTTAAGGTTTGCATGTCGAAACATAGAAAAAATGTGGAACATCATCGGTCTTTTTTTGGAACGGGGCATATTATGACTCAAGGTATTATTCTTAACTAAGCAGGACTACATATTGTTAAGCATTTAAGGCACTCCTAGCCATAAGCCTACCTCTCAATCATTCAGTATTAAAAGGTATGTTGCTGACCTTTACAATGCATATCAAATGGCCGGAATAATGCACATCATTTTTTTTTATTTTGTTTAAAGAAATACATTTGAGATGTTTGAACGCACCATGAACGTAATATTAAGGAGCCACCAACGCCTTGGAAAGAATTTTGAAAAACATAATATTTGGACACAACACAGCTTATGTTTCTCATATGCTCTATATGTTTTATCTCTATTCATTTATTACTGAGATTGTATGCATAAATACAGGATAGTTGTTCCTTTAGGGTTCATCAGCTGCTATTGGTACTTTCCAGCTGGATGTCATACATTAGCAATAACCCATGATGGGGATGGGGTTATGGGCATATATTTACTGGTTAGGGTAAATAAACCACTGGTGTCAGGCCCCTATGAACTCTGTAATTCCATAAACCACAGATGGCTCAAACAGCCACGAGTCTCCCTCAGCACCTCTCCAAGAAGGTGTTCTTGCATTGGCAGTCTGCCTGCGCTGCTGCCAGAAAACTGCCAGCATGGAAAAAAAGCACTTTTCTGAGAAATGTGATAAAAAAGCTGGGCACACTATTAACCAGTAAATATAAAAAATAAAACATGGGTAATTGTGAAAAATCGGATTTTATGCACACCCTTCGGGTGTTATGCTGAGATAAAACCCTCTGGCTTTGCCCTTGGGGTTTATGGGGCATCACACACCTCAGGTGTGCATAAAATCCACATAAACCATGCTTCCCCATGCATTATTCTATATTTAATGCACACCTGGGGTGCATTGTGAGGATCAAGGCCGCAGGCCAAGTGTCCTTACAGCCGCCCAGGTGTGCATTAAATGCCTATAACCCTACACCCTGTTGTGGGTTATTGCACTTACAGCATGGGTTATGTTTAAAACAAGGATAAAATAACATAACGGTGTTTTCTCTCTGTTTAATGAACAAAAAAGTGACTGCATCCTGCCACCTGGACAAACAGTCCCCAGCAAATAATATCTCAGTGTTTTTTGCACATACAAATGTCAGAAATACAGCAGTGGCATGATTTCTGACATTTGTTGTGCATAATATACTTCATGTAACAAACTGCACTGTATCTGACGAGAGAGAGAGGACATGTCCCTACGAGGATTCCCAGTCTTTGCCCAAGTATCTGCTCCTACCACTGCCACTCACACACAGACAGAAGACGTTCAACTGAGGACAAAATGCCATGGGAGCCAACATCGGGATGTTTTTCTTAGCGTTCTACTGTCCTGCCTTTTGCGAATCACTGTATACTCCACAGACAGGGAGAGACAGAGAGAGAGAGAGAAACAAAGAGACACACCGAAAAGATTACAGCAACATTTGTTTACTCTCTCTTTCTCACTCTCTCTCTCACCGGACAGACCCAAGCAAGACATTGGGATGCTGCAACTGCTTCTGGATCACCTGTCCATCATGTCACTTGCACAGCAGTCGCATACACATGAAAGGACACTTGCAGCCCCAGTTTCCGGGTGCTACATTCTCTGCCACTGACTGTATTTCCTGTCTGACCTTTGTGCTTGTCTCTGCCCCCCAACACTCTACAACAAAAAAAGACAAAAGCAAGTCCAACACTGTCACACTGCAGCTCCCTGTGTAACCTCTGCCTGGTTGCACCTACTGGGTACTGTGCAGCTGTAAGGAGGACTGCTGAATGCCTGTGCTGTATCGGGTGCCATTCTTGCACACATACACATTTGCCCCCCCCCGCACACACACACACACACACACACACACACACACAAAACCACACAAGGAAGGGCAGCTGCTGGCACTACTGATGGCGGAACTCTGCTGATGAGATGCCATCCTACATTTACTTGTGTGTGCCTCCAAATGACCACACGAAGAAGGATGGCTGCTGGTACAACTGATGGCAGAACTGTGCTGTGCACATGCCACCTCTGTCTCCATACCCTTACTGGGTCAGTTTGCCATATGCAAGACAGTGTATGCTAAAATGGCCCAACACAGACAGTGCAGGTGGGAACAACGACAGGTGAAAAACTGCTAAATGGTCTAAATGCGATTGTGCACTGTCACTGTTCCCTAGCAGAGGATAAGTTCTCTGCTGGGAGAAGGGTCTGCCAAGCAGCTGCCATGGCTCAATAAGATGAGCCACAGGCAGCAATGGAGGCGGTGCATCTGTGGACCGGGTATTGAATCCCGGTCCCAGACACATGGAATTTTTCTTTTATTTGCACTTTGTGCGAATTAAGTGTCCAACCCACCCCCCAGTATTGGTTATTTTAGTTGGCAGAGTTTGAGGCTGCAGCCCCCCATAACAGGGGTAGTGGGGGCAGAGCCCCCTGCAAAACACATAAATATGCCTCTGGCAATATATTGCACTGTATTGAAAGCACAGTATATTGCTGTGGAAGAATGTCTTGTGACATTATGACCCCATGCCTTCTGCATCGCACACTGTCTCTCTCTGTCTCTGTTGACCGTGATGCCCTGCCACTGCCACTCTCATCAGTCTCTCCCCTGACTGACACAGGAGACTACAGCCAATCAGCACCATGGCTCCTGCTCGCCCTCTCTCTCCCATCTAATATTCCACCACAGTAACCCACTGCCTGCCCATTCCATTGATTTCCTGGGGGGGTTTACCGGGGGGAGGCCAAACTGGGAATGGAGGACAGACTCCAGCCACTTTCCAAACTCTCTCTCTCTTTCTCCCTCTCTCAAAAACACTGATAATTACAACTGCACTGCAGGTCACTTTCAGTTCTCACATAGGGACACCAGTAACTGGACATTGATGACTAGTAACATGTGTCCATAGAGTGGGAAATAAGAGCAAAGCACAGTGTGACTGTAATTATCGGTGTTTTACAGACAGGGACCAAGAGAGTAAAGTGGATGGCGCCTCAGGCAGCCATGGTATCACCACAGGGTCCTGTCTTTACCTCACTTGCTGTTGTGTGCTGTCTCTGACTTCTTTGTGTTTGGGGGTGCTGCCCTGAACTCTGTATGTCCTCTTCACATGTGCCTGCCAGCTGGCAAGTGGAACACCTCTGCGGTGGTCTGACTCTGAATTGTTCAAAAACATTGCCCAAATGAGTAACGCACATCTGACAGAAGTCACAGATGACCACTGGAATGTTGATCAGCTTAGGTGTGGTGAGCAGACACTACATTCCCATTTTGCAAACCCACATGCACAACTCAGTGGCTCACTGTATGGTGGGAGGGGTGCCTTCTCACTCTACTGGGCAACTCAGCAGGGAAAGCTTTGCCATGGGCAGCTGACTGTTCCTCAAGGACACAACTCTACTCAGACATCCGCCGAGAACACATGGGTTAGGGATAACAATGAAATGCAACTGCTGAAATCTCAAGGGTGACACTGCGATGCAGCATTGTCTCGCTTTCCAACTTTTTGAAATGGCTGCCATTCAGCTCTGAGATCCCCACAACATAATGAGTGCTGTACTGCCCAAGGATACTGATTGAGGGACCATCACATCAGTTGTGCATATACAGGCATTTAATGCATGGTCAGCTGGTGGTGTTTCACCAATTGCATTTCTTTTTCTTTCTTACACATGTTAAAGTACAAAAACACAACAGGTGCTGCACTCTAGGAAATAACACTGTAGCACTAACCCCAGTGCTTTGACTCACATACCAGTCTTTGTCAGAGGGTCGAAGCACCAGGGTTAGTGCTGCCTATTAGTGCTTGACCTCTCGTCCCTCTTAGTGGCAAACAATGACCCAGAGGATCTTGTGAAGGTTTATAACTTGGCCATTTCATCAGCCCTGGATGTCATTGCTCTCATCCAAGTTCGTCCTCTCTCCCTTCACCCCCGATCCCCATGGTTCGATGGGACTTTGAGGGAGATGCGTTGGCTAGGACGAAGGTTAGAGCATTGCTGGTGGAAGTCCGCCCTTGATGCCGACCACTTTAGATTGATGGACCATTATCAAGTCTATCGATCTGCAATCATCCGTAAGAAGGCAGAGTTCCTGTCCGGGGAGATTGCAGCTGCTCAGAATCGACCAGCTCAACTGTTCCAAACTGTGGACAGACTGTGCAACCCAGGCTGTCTGCAAGTTCGGAAAGCTTTTTTGCAAGTTGAGTGCGACGAACTTGCTCAATTCTTTGTGAATAAGGTGGCTGACATCAGGGCAGAACTCCAATCAGCACTCTCTACAGGCATTGCTTTGGATCAGTGTGAGGCCACTGCACCTTGGTTTTCCTGGAGTACCTTTGACGTCTGGCATTCATGGATGTAATGTGGATCATCTAGAGTATGCACCCTACATGCTGTAGTTTGGACCCAGGACCTACTTCCCTGATTTTGGGTTGTGTCAATTCCATCGGTCCAGTCCTAGCTCAGATAGTCTAGTGCTTCTTGGAAACAGGTGAGTTTCCTAGCTCCCTGAAAGAGGTGATGGTAACACCCCTCTTGAAGAAAGCTTCTTTGGACCCAGACTGCCTTGCAAACTACAGAACAATCTCTAACCACACCTTTTAAGGGAAGGTGATTGAGAAAGTTGTGACTGCACATCTGGAGGACCATTTGACCATCCATGACAGTCTGCATTTCAAAAGAGGCATAGTACCGAGACAGCGCTGGTTCAGGTGCTCAATGATCTCCTGATGGCCAGAGATCGGAAGAGCTGTTCCATCTTGTTTCTTCTAGATTTCTCATCAGCATTTGACACTGTGGACGATGGGGTTTTACTCGACTGTCTGAGGTTCATCTGTGGACTGGCTGGTACAGTCCTTAGGTGGTTTACATCATTCCTCACTGGAAGAACACAGAGAATGGTGTCTCGGATATATTCCTCAGACCCAGTTTCCCTGTCTTGTGGGGTTCCTCAAGGGTCAGTGGTATCCCCCATGTTGTTCAGAGTGTAAATGCTGCCCCTCGGAGACATTGTGAGAAGGTATGGGCTGAGGTTTCACTGCTATGCTGATGATACCCAGCTCTGCCTTTCTTTTGCACCTGACCAGGATGGAGCTCTTTTGGTCTTCAATAGCTGTCTCACAGATATCCAGGAGTGGATGGATTTAAGTTGGTTGAGGTTGAACTCGGGTAAGACTGAGGTGCTGGTTGTGGATCCAGGTAGCCAGATAGTGGGGTTGGGGGTGGGTTCGCCCTCCAGACTTTTTCTTGGGGGCGTATCTCTCCTGACCTCTGAACAGGTGCAAAACCTGGGGGTAATATTTGATGAAGGGCTGACCCTGCATTCTCAGGTGTCGGCTGTCGTGAAATCTTCCTTTTACCATCTAAGCAATATCACCAGGATTGAGCACCTTGTTCCATCCGGTGACCTTTCCCACCTTGATCCATGCCTTTGTGTCCTCGCACTTATATCACTGCAATTCCCTGTACCTAGGGCTGCCAGGGTTGGAAATCTGTCACCTGCAGCTAGTGCAGAATGCAGCGGCCCAGCTTCTGACGGGGTCAGCTCGGTCCTGTCCTATTTTGCTGGTTCTACACAGACTGCACTGGCTGCCAGTTCAGTGGCAGATCACCTTTAAGGTCGGCCTTCTGACCTTTAAAGCTCTACACGGACCGGGCCCAGACTACCTTTTTTAAGCACTGTTTCTAAAGATTTTTTAAAAACATTTTTTAATAGTTTTTCTATTGAGAGTTGCCTCCAACAGTATGAAAGACACCAGTAAATCCATGTGGAACAAGGGTAAATTTGGGATAAACTACACTGTGGTATGCAAAATGCATTGCAGTTGAGAGTAACAGCCATAAGGGGTATCTCATGCTAATAGTTCTAAAATTTTCCAGTACTAAGTTTAGTTGGCAAAGTACATAATTTCCCACAGAGGGGTTTTTATAATTTTTTTTTTCAAGGTAAACACTTCCGACTTTAAATTCAAAGTCCATTTTCTTGAAAACAGAATTGACATGATTTACAATGTGCATACTGTACTGTATAAGTCTCTTATAGTGATAGGTGCTTGTTCTCAAGTATCATGTGCCAACACTGCTCTGCTTAGCTGCATAGTTCTCTCACTCAATGAACCTGAGAATGCATTCTTATAGTCATAAGAGACACAGTAACTGCAAATATGAACTTACTGTATAAAATAAGAAGTGTTTCGCCAAATACTTAGCATTTGAGCGTTGAGTAAAGGTGATAGGAAACAACTTTAAATATTCTTGCACTTGAAAACTATTTGTGTTTGCACTGTCTCTGGATTTCTTTGAATTTCAGTGACGTCTGTCTACACTGTTCTGCAATGTTAACTAATGTTAGTTGTATATACAGTATATATTATACAGTGTATATTAACAGTGTCAGTGTCTCAGCAGGTTGCACACTCACCTTTGAGGCTGGAAGATCAGCAGGTTGTGAGTTCTAGCCCCACATCAGGAACTTGGGATAAATCCCAGTACTGTACTGACACTGTAGTGCACCATGAGGGGATGCTGCACTCCTGAGGTCATCTTTTGGATGAGACATTAAACTGAGGTCCCATCTGCCTGTTCTGGTGGTTGTTCAGGTGGATGTTAAAAATCCCATGGCACTTTTTGAAAAGAGTAGTAGAATTTCCCCCAGTGCCCAGCCAAATTTTCCCTCATTCACTAAAAATATACCAGCAACAGTTTAATCTGGTTCTGTATGTCAGTTTCTATCTCTATCTTCCCCTTCCCCTGGGATAAGGCTGAAAATAGGCAGAATTGTAGTGCTGTGTGGAATTTTCTAATTCTGGCAAAACAAAATTCTACAGAATTTACAAAATTCCTCCGAAATTCCACCAAATTTTGCCACAAACAGAATAGTTAAATTCCACAGTAGAAAATAGCTGTGGAATGATTTTCCACAGAAAAAAATGCTGTTCTGTAGAATATTATTTGGCGGATCTCAATATTTTCCACAGAAATTGTTGCAGAATAATGTTTTGTGGAAAAATTGCTTTTCCACAGAATATTATTCCACGGATCACAGCAGGCAGAATTGCACTGAAGAACCAGTGAAATTCTGGTGGAAATTCCACCAGCAGAATGGCCATTCCATGCTAATTCCATCGACGGAATTCCGCATTCCGCACAGCACTACAGAATTGCCTAGTCCTCCTTTCCTGGTAAAAAAAAAATACTGAATATATAACCCACGCCTTAAAGAGGGTGCATGAGTATGCCTACCACTTGCCACAGAAAGTATTTTGGGAGCAAAGCATTTGATGCCCAGTTCTTAAGGAAAATGGGAAAGAAGAAGGGTGGGGGGGAGTCCCACAGGAGAAATGAGTCCTAAGTTAGCTACAGTTGTTTGTTTGTGAGTAGTCAGCCTTGGGGAGAAGGGATAGCCTCCACCAAGTTGTGAATGGCAGTAATATTAGTGTCTGGCAGTAAGCATCCTGAAGCAGGCTTGGATCTCTGGGGAAAGTAGCATGCTCTAAGGCAGACCACCTCAATGCCACACTAGCCAAATGGCCATGACCTCTACTGATCATGAGGGCTGACATCTCTAACACCTGCCAGGTGACTGCCTGTGGATCAGAAACAAATACCTAATCCAGAAACATGGAGGTCAATAAACCCATCACTACACTACATCACTACATCACTATATCACTATAGAAAGTATACTTAGAATGGCAGAAAAAGGGGAGATATTGCTGATGGGTGATCTGAATATTCCAGATGTTAACTGGAGTGCAGTTGCAGCAGCCACTTTGAAGAGTGGGGTTATTCTAGATGCCCTACAGGGGGCATGCCTTAGACAACTAGTATTGGAGCCCACTCGAGAGGGAGCAATCTTAGACCTGGTTCTCTCAAATGGAGAGAGGATCACAGATGTAGAAGTGGGTAGCCATCTGGGAACTAGAGACCATAGAACAGTATGGTTCACAATAAACACAGCAATAGAATCAAGCCATACAAAGGCAAAAGTACTGGACTTTAGGAGGGCTGACTTTGCCAAAATGGGTGAGTAACTAAGGAATGCACTAGCAAATGGGCAGGAAGGAGGGGTGGAAGAACAATGGGGAATAATAAAAACTGCCATCACAGAGGCAACGAGCCTTTGTGTGAAGCAAATAAACAAAACAAAATGATGTAAGAAACCACTATGGTTCTCAAAGGAAGTAGCAGTGAAGGTTCAAGAGAAAAAGAAAGCATTCAGGAAGTACAAGGAATCACAGAAGGAGCAGGATAGAGAACTGTATCAGTTAAAGCAAAGGAAGCTGGGAAGGTAGTCAGAACAGCAAAGGCCCAAACCGAGGAAAAGATAGCCAACTCAGTTAAGAAGGGGATAAAACCTTTATAGGTACATCAGGGAGCGAAGGAAGACCAAGGGAGGGATAGTGAGGCTTAATAAAGGGAGGAGGGTGGGAGAGGGAGATTAGAAATGCAGAGATACTAAACAAATATTTTGCTCAGTATTTACAAATGAAGAGGGGCGGTACCTAAAACAAACAGTAGAAACACTCTGGATACAGAAGTTGATACCAGCCCATTTACAGAAGAAAAGGTTATGAAAGAACTTTTAAAACTGAAGGTGGACAAAGCAATGGGGCCTGATGGGATTCATCCCAGAATTCTAAAAGAACTAAGGGTAGAACTAGTGACACCACTGACTACCCGTATTAACAAATCATGGGAGGATGGGGTGGTACCCGAGGACTGGAGGAGGGCAGATGTGATTCCCCTTCACAAAAGTGGGAGCAAGGCAGAAGCAGAAAACTACAGACCTGTTAGTTTAACCTCAGTGATAGGGAAATGATGGAATCACTTCTGAAGGAAAGAATTGTCGAGTATCTAGAGGCCAGGGGCACAGGACCCAAGGCAGCATGGATTCACAGTGGAAGGTCATGCCAGCTAATCTGATAGATTTCTTTGACTGGGTGACCAAAGTAGTAGATCAGGAGGGGCTGGACATGGCCTACCTAGACTTTAGCAAGGCATTTGACACAGTCCCACACAAAGATTAATATACAAGTTAGCCAGCCTGGGAGTGGGTCCCAAGATGACAGCCTGGGTAAAGAATTGGCTGGAGAATAGGACACAGAGAGTAATAGTAAATGGAGTCCTCTCTGAAGAAAGGGGGGTTACTAGTGGGTTACCGCAGGGTTCAGTATTAGGACCGGTCCTCTTCAATGTCTTTATAAGTGACATTGCAGAGGGACTGGAAGGAAAAGTATGTCTCTTTGCAGATGACACAAAGATCTGCAACAGAGTTGATGCACAAGGTGGGGTGGAAAGGATGAGAAGGGACTTGGCAAGGTTAGAGGAATGGTCAAATGTATGGCAGCTTAGATTCAATGCTAAGAAGTGCAAGGTAATGCACCTGGGAAACAAAACCCTGGGAAAGAGTACACAATGGGGGTGAGATACTAACAACAACAAAATGGAAAGGGACCTGGGGTTAGTCATATCAGATGACCTAAGGTGGGCAAGCAATGTGAGAGGCAGCAAGGAGGGTTGGGGATACTGGGATGCATAGGGAGAGGCATCACCAGTAGAAAACAGGAAGTTATTATCCTCTGTACAGACAGCTGGTCAGACCCCATCTGGAGTACTGTGTGCAGTTCTGAGACCCAATCTCCGCAAAGACATAGACAGGATGGAAGCTGTCCAGAGGAGGGCACTAAATGGTGCAGGGTCTGCACCAGAAGACATATGAAGAGAGACTAAAGCAGCTTAATATGTATAGCCTCGAGGAAAGGAGGGAGAGGGGGGACATGATAGAAACTTTCAAGTACCTCAAGGGAATCAACAAAGTCCAAGAGGGTAGTATCTTTCAAAAAAAGAGGTGTGCAAGAACAAGGGGGCACAATTTGAAGATAGAGGGAGGGCAACTCTGAGATAATTTAACCCTTAGCCTGCCACCGACACAATATCTTGTCCTAAAAACCTATGCGTTCTAAATCTTCCGGCAGCCTAAGGGTTAAGGAAGTATTTTTTCACAGAGAGGGTTGTGGATGCATGGAACGGCCTTCCGGAGGAGGTTGTGGAGTCAAAAACAGTGGTGGAATTCAAGCATGCATGGGACAGTCATAAGGCCATTCTAGGGGTTGGGGGTAGGAAGAAGTAGGCTGCTGGTTAACTAGGATCTGCAGCTTATCCAGTAGGTAGGGAAATGGGCAGACTGGGTGGGCCAAGCGGTCCTTATCTGCCATCAAATTCTATGTTTTTATGTTTACTACTATTCCAGGGTGAACATACCAGAGTATTACAAATACTCTCTGCTATATGTATCTGCTAAACATGTGCTTGCTTCACAAGAATCATCCTGTTTACAAAATAGGTAGGGAATTTGCTGCATCCTGATTGGTTACAGGGTTTGGATCACAGTGCCTTATGGTGTTAAACCACTGTCTCAGGAACCCTTCCAGCAACCAGGATGCAGCCACCTAGATATCCCATGCCTCTCAGAAATTTAAAAAAAAAGATTTCTGGCAGCAGTGTTTGAAAGGTTAAACGCATTCAGAACCTTAACTGCCATAGTTGTAAAAAACTCACTTGCACACACGTTTTAACCTCCCAACCTCCCATTCATCACCACAAACATATACAGTCGTGGCCAAAAATATTGGCGCCCTTGCACTTTTTCAAATAACTCACAATTTCCTCTAAACATAAGTTGAAATTAACAACAGTACAGTATTTGGTCTCCACAATTCTTTATTTCTCTGTTAATATTACAGAACCTTTGTTTTTTGATTCAGAATTTAATATATCCTTTTAAATCAGAAAATGAAAAGAAATGGCATTGACAAAATGATTGACACCCTAGACTTAATATTTGGTAGCACAGCCTTTGGTCAAAATAACTGCAATCAGCTGCTTCCTATAGCCATGGATGAGCTTCCTGCACCTCTCTACTGGCAGTTTGGCCCACTGTTCTTGTGCAAACTGCTCCAGTTCTCCCAGATTTGAAGGGTGCCTTCTCCCAGCTGCTGTTAGGTCTGGACTCATTGCTGGCCACTTCAGAACAGTCCAGCGTCTTGTCTTGAACCATTCCTGGGTGCTTTTTGAAGTGTGTTTGGGGTCATTGCCCTGCTGGAAGACCCATGACCTTCAGCGGAGACCCAGCTTTCTGACACTGGGTTCAACATTGCGCTCCAAAATGGCCTGGTAATCTCCAGATTTCATGATGCCATGCACACGTTCAAGGCACCCAGTGCCAGAGGCAGCACAGCAACCCCAAAACATCACTGAACCTCCTCCATGTTTGACTGTAGGGAAGGTGTTCTTTTCTTTGAAGGCTTCATTTTGTTTTCTGTAAACATAGAGATGATGTGCTATACCAAAAAATCTCTAATTTGGTCTCATCTGTCCACAGGACATTCTCCCAGAAGGATTTTGGCTTGTTCAGGTGTGTTTTGGCAAACCCCAGTCGGGCTTTCTTATGTCTGTCTCTCAGCAGTGGGGTCCTCCTGGGCCTCCTATCATATAACCCCCTTTCATTGAGTTGGCGACGGATGGTGCGAGTTGAAACTGTTGTACCTTGTGTCTGAAGGTCAGCTTGAATCTGTTTGGCAGTTGATCGAGGTGCTTTCTCCACCATTTGAACAATCCTGCGCTGCAATCTTCGATCAAGTTTTCTCTTTGCGGCCACATCCAGGGAGGTTGGCTACAGTGTCATGGGCCTTAAACATCCTGATAACATTACGTACGGTGGAAACAGGAACATCAAGGTCTCTGGAGATTGATTTGCAGCCTTGAGATTGTCCATGCTTGGCTACAATCTTCTGTCTGACCTCCTCAGACAATTCTCTGGCTGTCTTTCTTTTCTCCATGCTCATTGCGGTACACACAGTGAAACAAAACAGGAGAATGAGTCCTTTTCTCTATTCAAACTGGTTGAATGAGTGATTTTTATATTGTAGGCACCTGCAACTCACCACAGGTGAGTTCAGTTCCAAAGTGAAGGAGAATCACCTGCTTGAAATCTAATTATTTCTAACTACTTCTAAAAGGTGCCAATAATTTTGTCCGGGCCATTTAAGGATTTCTGTGTGGAATAAGCTAAGACTTAGTAAATTTTTCTGCTTTTTGTGTTTTATTCCACTGCAAACCAAAGAAATACATATGAGAATACCAAAATATTTTTTAATTTCAACAGTTTTCTGGAAGGAATGGTGCATTATTAGAAAAAACTGCAAGGGTGCCAATATTTTTGGCCACGACTGTATTCATCCTGAAAACATACTGAAATGTCATTTCTTACCTTCTGTGTTTTGTATTTTTGATCTCTTCTTCCACTAGGCCTCTGAGCTGGTGATCTTTGATCTCAGGGCTATCTCATTCTCTCGTCCATTCTAGCACTACTCAAACTGGGCTGGCAGTATAGCCTAGAGATTAAGGTAATGAGCTGTGAATGAACTTGGTACATCCAGCTGACCAGACCTTGGTTTGATTCTCACAACCTCCACTTGTATACTATGTGACTCTGAGCAAGCCACTTAACCGCCCAGGTCGCCCCTGAAAACAGGCACTTGTGCCTAGTGGGCCTTACGTGGTTACCAAAGACTAAAATAAAAAAAAACACCCACCCTGCTCCTTTCAACAGTCAGCTGATAGAAACTACTTGACTGATCAAGCCCCTGCCTGCTCGCTCACTCTGCTCAGTGAGTGTTATTTTTTACTTAAACAAAAATCTGTTTGATTTGTGTGCTGATCATGTGCTATCTCTCTCACTAACTGTGTAGCAGCTGGCCACACAGTGCACTCATTCACTCTCCCAGCTGCAGGCCTCACAACATTCTCTCTCATTCACTCGTGGCTGGCCACATATCTGTAACAGATCTTTACTTGATGCTTTGGCTGTGTGTGTGTGAGGGGGCTGGGGGTATGTGTGTGGGGGGTGTTGTTAAACAAAAAAGCCTGAAGGGTAAAGCCCATTTTACCAAACACACTGGATTCCTCTGCACTCTGCTGCCACCTATTGACCGCTCTAGTAAACACAAATGTCACTACATGCAGCATGACTGACAGAAAGACCTTTTTTTTTTTGGTCTATTAAAAATACCAATAAATATAGATTAAAAAAGATAACATATTTTCTGTTTTAATTGTTTTTTTGGCATAATGACCCATTTTATAAGCACTATAAGACACTGTGGGGTGGGTGTTGTCATGGGTTAACTCATGACTACCACCACCTCACTGGGTCTTATAGCTTACTTATAAAAAGTTATAATTGATTCAAATTGGAAATAAAGGAAAATACCACGGTTCCTGATTGTTTGAAGCCAACTATGAAGCTGGCACCAAGGGGGGGGGGATGCCAGGGTGTGTGGTCTATTTTTCTGCAATTTTGCAAGTCTAATCAACATGCTTTATGCAAAAACTTATATGTCTGGACATGAAGAATTTAGGACTGTGCCTTCTCAAGGTGTTTGGAAGCCCTGAGGAATGAGGGCCCTCCTCTTAAAGGGGACCTGCTTTATAGCCCTAATAAGCTGCTTAAAGCTACCCTTATGCTTCTAATAACTTCATATTCCTTACTACTAATCATAGCCATGAAAACTCTCCTCATCTTCTACTACTTTTACTTCCTGTCTAACCTTCCCACTGAATGGTCAGACTGTCACTGGCATCATGACCCACACAAGCATCAGGATACGGACAATGCTTTACTGTCCCAATTTGGGTTTCCATTCTCATCCAAGGGCTCCGACCCTGCTACATCTAGTGCACCTTTTCCACGACTTAGACCATCTACCTACACTCAACTACCTCACCTTATCTCTGCAAGAGTGGCAGTTTTTACCCTTTTTTCTTCAGGCCTCCCAGCAGCCTCTGAACTTGCAGCACAGCTGTCCCCTTATTCTAAGTGCAAAAAATGCTCGTTTACTAAAAATGACATTACACTTCCTTAGGAAATTGCTACTTATTCTTTTGTTTTGCTCAGGGAATGTTGAGCTGAATCCTGGCCTACCTTTTGCATTAAGCTCCTCCTCCAACCTCTTGCAGTTAAAAGGTCTAAGCTTTCTTCACATGAATGTCTGCAGCCTTCTCAAAAAATTCGATCTGGTCCAAGCTTGGGTATTTCATACATCCCCAGACATACTTATGATCTTGGAGACGTGGCTCTCTAATCATATCCCTCATAAAACCCTTAACATATCTGGATACAACCTACTTTGGTGTGACAGGTGTACGAGGGGTGGGAGTGTTGCCATATATATTAAGGATAAATAAAAATTCTCAGTTATTAGCCGGACCTCTATGTTGTCTGAATTTGAATGCCTCGCCATAAAGTTATCCCTCTACAGCATTAGCCCTCTTTATTTCCATCTGTTAGTGGCCACCCTCAGCTGGGCTTGATGTACTTTCTCACCTTCACTCCCTACTGGATAATGTGAATCTTGAATGCATAATTATGGGTGACTTTAACCTAAACTGGTTGGATGGCTGCTCCAATCAATTGAAGGACTTCTGCGATGCACATGGGCTGACTCAGACTATGCCTGAGGTCACCCATCCTAACAAGAAGCATAAAGAGCATAGTTCACTTCTGGCTCTTATGCTTGTCAACAAGTCTCTCAATATCTACAACGCAGGAGTCTTTCATATTGATCTAAGTGATCATTGCACTACAGCCTGTATTGGGCATGTTCCCACCCTGTCGCCTTCCTCCTCCTCATTTAAACTGAAAAGATGTTTAAAAAACTTCTGCCCAACTTCCTTTTTGACAGATCTAGGCAACATTATCTGTTAGAATTTTTATCTGGCCTCTACTATCACAGAGGCCTATAACATTTTCCAAAATCTTTTACTGGGGCTGATAGATAAACATGCTCTCATTAGGAAGATCAAAACCAGGAAAAGATCTCCTGCCTGGTTCACTCCCTCTTTAAAGAAAGCCCTCAGAGACAGAGATGTTCTGTGGAAAAGGGCAAGAAAAACAAAGTCAGATACTGACTGGCTAGCCTTTTGCGTAGCAAGGAATGCCTGTACCAAATTGATTAGATCTGAAAAAGCCCAATTTTTCCGAACTGCCCTTGAGAAAAACATAGACAGCTCTGCCAAATTCTGGAAAATCCTCAAAGAGGTTGAAGGTCATTCTTCAGCCTCTGCCCTGCCTGCCAAGATCATAACTGGTGCTACAATTCACACCGATAGGGTGGACATCCTTGAACAGCTTAACATTCATTTCGCTACAGCTGGCCTAGCTTTTGATGTTTCCCCTGTCAGTAAGCTCATAGCTCATGGTGATGCTATCGATGGCCCAAGTCCTGATGTTCTCCCCAGCCCAACCCATCCCTTGTTTAACTTTCGCCCAGTCTCCTTCAAACAAGTCGAGGACCTCCTACTGACCCTGGATACAAATAAGAGCACAGGTGCGGACCACTTTGAACCACTTTTCTTGAAAATAGGTTACTATTACTTGACGGCCCCCATCACTCACCTATTTAATTGCTCCCTGAAGTGCGGTGAGCTACCTCCCCCTTTTGGAAAAATGCTCATATTATTCCCCTCTTTAAATCTGGTGACCCATTTGATCTGAATAACTACCGGCCTATTTCCCTTCTGCCAATTCTCTCTAAAAATACTGGAAAAAATTGTCAACTCACAGCTTAGAGAGTACCTTGAATCCAAAAACTTACTAAATCCAGTTCAATTGGATTTTAGACTCAAGCACAGCACGGTGTCTGCCCTGGCTAAAGTGTCTAATTACTGGCAAACAGCTGTTGATGATAAAAAACATATTTATGCCCTCTTCTTGGACCTTAGCAAGGCCTTTGATTCTGTGGATCACAACATCTTACTCACTATCTTGAGCAGGCTTGGCCTGGACAGTACTGCAGTACAATGGTTTAAGTCCTATCTTACCAACAGAATGCAACAAATAAAAGCTCAGGGAGACTTGTCTCCATTGAAAAATCTCTCTAGGGGTGTGCCACAGGGATCTATCTTGGGATCTATACTCTTTGCAATCTATATTAACAATATTGATGCCAGCATCCATAACACCTAATGTACAACTATTCGTCGATGATACGGTTCTTTATACCACTAGCTCCTCCTCCTCTGAAACCGCCCACAAGGAACTCCAGCAGGACTTTATCACCCTTCAGCATATATTTGCGAAAGCTTAAGCTACTGCTTAATGCAAAAAAAAAAAAACTAAAGCCATGATTATCTCACCCCATTTCTCCCATGCCACTGTGCCTTCAGCAAGCCTCCAGATTCACACATTACTTGGTGAATCTCTGGAAACTGTGGACAAGTTCAAGTACCTGGGATTCTGGTTAGACAATAGGCTAAACTTCATGACCCACTTGACTGAGCTCCAGAAAGAATTAAGTCAACGACTAGGCGTCTTCTTTCGTATCAGACATTTGCTTACACTAGAAGCCAGGATGAGACTAGTCCAAGTGACCTTTCCCTATGATTGACTATGTAGACTTTCTTTATTGCCATTGCCCCATTGTGGCCTTGAGTAAATTAGACACTCTTTACCACCGTGACTTAAGGTTCATCCTGAACTTACCTGTATGCACTCACCACTGTCTCCTATATGAGCTGCTGGGCTGGTCCTCCCTCTTGATTAGGAGACAAAGAAATGATCTCCTTTGGTTTCACAGGGCCCTAACTGATCAACTGCTTACCTATATCTCTAACCTCTTTGTTAAAGCTCGGGGGTCATATGGCCTGAGAAGACTTGCTCTGGTAACCTTCAAGGTGCCTAGAATAAAGTTGCATTATGGTTCAGCCGCCATCTACTGCTCTTTCCCCATTCTATGGAACACAGCCCAAAATACCCTAGAATTGGCTTCTTTGCCTGGGCCCCGCACTTACAAAATGCTGCTCACATGCTATCTAAGGGATACCTTTGCCTGCCTCCGGTAAATTTACATATACCTTGCCATTCTACTGCCCTGGCCTGACAACTTTAACTCTAACTTCACCAGCAACAGCACTTCTCTTCTCTCTTCTTCTCTTCTCTTCTCTTCTCTTCTCTTCTTCTCTTCTTCCCGTCTCCCATAGCTCCTATAGCAGCTCCTCTTGTTGTCCCCTACTTTGTCAGTCCCTCCCCACCTCCCTTCCTGCCAAATTCACTTATACTCACTGAAACTAATTATCATTAAAATCTTCATCATTGTTTTTTTCCATGTGTAAATAAGCTGTACCTTATATTACTGGCACTGTATTGTAATGTATCGACCTTTGTCTTTACTTGTATGTTCTCTGTCCAGGACCATCTTGCAAATGAGCTTGCTCAAGGATGAATTGCCTGGTTAAATAAAGTCTGACTGATTGATTGATTGATCAGGTTTATAACTCTTCTTATTTGTTCAATAAATTGTTGCAGGATGACACCTCTCACTGAATGTGTTTTCTCAGTGCTAAGGTAACATCAATATGCCAAGTTTGCCTAAAGGGTGCTATGACTATTCAAAAAATAGTGAGGCTTAAGATTATCTAACTGCATCTCCATTTCTCTTACTCCCTCTGAACTGGCACCACACATTTACAGTAAGGCCCAGTAAACACTCATGTACTTAAATCATGTTAGAGAGCTTAATACAGTGTAATACCCTCCTAACACAGTTCAGAGACACATTTCAGCCACAGTTGAACTGTTTTTGACAACCATGCTTTAACCCTGAGTCTACTCAGTCTAGAGTCCAGTTTCAAAAATGGTTTAACGGTAACACGGTTACCTCAGGTAATGTGTACAGTGTTTCCATGCTTTACCCCAATCCAACTCAGTAAACAGCTAAGCTCAGTGGTCACAACTGTTATGCAGTGTGTTTGCAAAGAGTGTATAAACATGGACTAAAAAACGGGTTAAAAAATCAATGTGGATGCTTTAGCATGGTAAACATTAGTCTGATTTATAAAACGTTTTTAAATGCGATTCACAAGTGTGTACAAGACCTAAAAGAGTATGGGGTCACAGAGCAATTGCAATGAAAGCTAAAGTGTTTATGTCCTTTATACCATTCCATTATTCAGTTTCCCCCACATACTGGTCCAACTACCTACCTTAAAATTTACCAGTTTTAGTTTAAAGTTGTGATTTTTGTGAGTTTTCTGAATAAAACTTAGAAAATTACCCTCAACCTGTAGATCTAGTGGACTTTTGCTCTATGATGTTAACACACCTCTCAACCTCTCAGCATTAAAAATCATAACACTGGCCTTCAAAAATCATAGCAAATGGCCAGAATGCATAGCACTTTCTTATTTTAAACAATAATACGTTTACCAATAGTGGGCCCCATATAGTTGGTGATAATGAATGTTTCTATCAACTTAGTTCAATGATTTAATACTTTGTATGTCCAGAAATAGGTCTAACATTATTAAGAACATCAGTAAACCTATGCAGAGCAAGGGTAAATTTGAGTCAAAAAATCATAGCAGTTGAGAGGTATGGATGTCAATGATGTCATGACAGGGAGCTGCTGAGCCACATACAATAGCAGACAAAGACTGAAATTGAAAGAGCAGTCTTCTAGTATTCTATAACTGTCATATTATTCCTCATGGGGTAGCAGCTTTGAGAACAAGGATATAGCAAAAGAGCTCATGTAACTCACCATATTTGGGGCAAATAATGCAAACCATTTATTAGATTGCTGTCAAGTTTGGTACAGCTATTCAGTGCTAAGAGTTCTTCAATGTTTCTGATTAATGATTACAGATTCCTAATTATACAGCAAGTATGACCCTAACTGGCTTTTGCAACTAGGACTGGGTGAAATTTATCTTTGGCCAGTGAAATTCTGGTGAAGTATCAGTTTCATATTGTGAAAGTTTGGGAATTTGTCTGCAACAATTTCATGAAATTTCTCCAAATATTGATGCCAGTTATTTCCATCGAATTTAAAAAAGTATTTATCCAAACTATGCCACATTTGGCAAGATGTCTGTCCCATAATCTATACAGAAATGTATTAAGTTTGAGTTTTGTAGCTTTAAAGATGACATAGATATAAGCCTCCAAACATTTGGAAATTTTTAAATTATGTTTCACAATTATGTAAACTGTGTAATTTTAAGCCCCTATAACTTTAAAACTAGAAAATGGAACGTCAACAGTTTTGTTAAGTTCATTGACACTAAACATACTGAAATGGCATTTCTTACCTTCTGTGTTTTGTTTTTTTTGGTCTTTGCTTCCACTAGGCCTCTAAACTGGTGATCATTGATTGATCTCAGGCTATCCCACTCTCCCATCCATTCTAGTGCTACTCAGACCTACCCGACCTGCTCCGTACAACAGCCAGCTGATAGAAAATACTTGACTGATCATGACCCTGCCCGCTCGCTCACTTTGCTCAATCAATGAGTGTTATTTTGTACTAAAAAAAAAATCCCTGTTTGATTTGTGTGCTGATCATGTGGTGCTGTCTCTCTCACTAACTGTGTAGTGGCTGGACACACAGTGCACTCATTCACTCTCCCAGCTTCTGGCCACACAACATTCTCTTTCATTCACTAGTGGCTGGCCACATGTCTGCAACAGATCTTTACTTAAAGCTTTGGCAGTGTGCGTGCGTGTGTGTGTGTGTGTGGGGGGGGGTTGTTGAGCACAAAAGCCTGAATGGTAGGGCCCATTTTACCAAACACACTGGCTTCCTATGCACTCTGCTGCCACCTATTGACCACTCTAGTAGTATAAACACAGATGTCACTACATGCAGCATGACAGACAGAAAGGCCTACTTTTTAAGGTCTATTAAAAATACAAAAAAAATACAGATTAAAAAAGAAAACATGTTTTCTGTTTTAAATTTTTTTTGCATAATGACCCATTTTATAAGCACTATAAGGCACAGTGGGGTGGGTGTTGTCATGGGTTAATACACTTCCTGGTGGTGAAGGTGCCTCATGGTTCACTATGCACCTGGATGTGTATTAGCCCATGACAGCCACCACCTCACTGGGTCTTACTGCTTACTTATAAAAAGTTGCAATTGATTCAAATAGGAAATAAAGGAAAATACCATGTTTTCTGATTGTTTGAAGTCAACTATGAAGCTAGCACAAAGGGGTGGGATGCCAGGTGGGTGTTCTCTATTTTTCTACAGTTTTGAAAGTCTAATCAACATGCTTTGTGCAAAAACTTATATATCTGGACATGAATAATTCAGGACTATGCCTGCTCAATGTATTTTGGAAGCCCTGAGGAGTGAGGGCCATCATCAAGTTTATAACTCTTATTTGTTCAATGAATTGTTGCATGATGACACCTCTCACTGAATGTGTTTTCTCAATGCTAAGGTAACATCAACATGCCAAATTTGCCTAAAGGGTGCTGTGACTAGTCAATAAATAGTAAGGCTTAAGATTATCTAAGTGAATCTCCATTTCTTTAACTCCCCGGGAACTGGCACCACACTTTTACAGTAAGGCCCTGTACACACTGGTGTACTTAAACCATCTTAGAGAGCTTAACATGGTTTAAGATCCTCCTAATACAGTTCAGAGACACATTTCAGCTGCAGTATAACCATTTTTGACAACCGTTCTTTACCCCTGAGTCTACCAAGTCTAGAGTCCGGTTTCAAAAATGGTTTAACAGTAACACACCTCATGTAATGTGTATAACGTTTATGTGCTTCACCCCAATCCAACTCAGTAAACTGCTAAGCATGGTGGTTGCAACTGTTATGCAGTGCGTTCGCAAAGTGTTTGTAAACATGGACTAAAGAACAGGTTAAAAAATCAGTGTGGACACTTAAGTATGGTAAACGTAGTCTGATTTATAAAACTTTTTTAAATGCAGTTCACAAGTGTGTACAAAGGCTAAAAGAGTATGGGGTCACAGAGAAATTACAGTGAAAGCTAAACTGTTTATGTTCCCTACACCATTCCATTATTCAGTTGTCCCCACATACTGGTCCAACTACGTACCTTAAAATGTACCAGTTTTAGTATAAAGATGTAATTTTTAGAGTTTTGTCAATAAAACCTAGAAAATCACCCTCTACCTGTAGATCTAGTGGATTTTTGCTCCATGATGTCAATTAAGTCATGAAAGGGAGCTGCTGAGCCACATACAATAGCAGAGAAAAGTTAAAACTGAAAGAGCAGTCTTCTAGTATGGTATAACAGTCATATTATCACTCATGGGGTAGTAGCTTTGAGAACAAGGATATAGCAAAATATCTCATGTGACTCACCATATTTGGGGCAAATAACAAGAATCATTTATTAAATTGCTATCAAATTTGGTACAGCTATTCAGTGCTAAGAGTTATTCAATATTTCTGATTAATGATTACAGCAACCTAATTATGCAGCAAGTATGACCTCAAACTGGCTTTTGCAACCTGGGCTGGGTGAAATTTATCTTTGGCCAGTGAGATTCTGGTGACATTTCAGTTTCACTTTGTGAATGTTTGTGAATTTGTTTGCAACAATTTCATGAAATTTCACCAAATATTGATGCCAGTTATTTCCATCTAATTTAAAACATATTTGTCTAAACTATACCACACTTGGCAAGATGTCTGTCCCCGATTCTGTACAGAAATGTATTAAGTTTGAGTTCCGTAGCTTTAAAAATAACATAGTTATAAGCCCCCAAACATTTAGACATTTTAAATTACATTTCACAGTTATGTAAACTGCATAATTTTAAGCCTTTTTAACTTTAAAACTAGAAAATGGAATATCAACAGTTTAGGCTTTGAGGTAACCCCCATGGTGCAGCAGCAGAACATCATGCTGCTGCCATTGTGATTACTTGGGTTCAGAAGCAAGCCCAGGAACTCATGTCAGGAGGCAGACCGTGGGTGAGACAGCTGCCACTCTGCTGTTTATCTCAATCAGAGAGGGCTGGCAGTGGGTTCCACTAACACAGTGACCCCTGTGGCTGGGCCATGGAGTTTGCTCCTGCCGCAGGGGAAGCTGTGGCTGTATCAGGCTGACAGAGACACCACCCACACACCAGGAGAGATGGAAGGGAAAACATACTGGAGAAAAACCCCGTAGCCATCTGAATGATGTCTGGGTTTAGCTTGATCAATGTATATCCCTGTGAACAGGGTATATCCCTGAGGGACGAGCAGCTGACCAGGAGAAAAACCAATATGGAAATAAAAATAGGCTGTGTGTGTCAACTCTGTTCTCTTGCTTGAAGCCTGGCCAAGTTATCAGCAGCAAAAGATTTCAAAATAACATCAATAAAGTTGAATTTAATGAGTTTTGTGAAACTGTGGAATGTTGTGATACTTCTGTTGAAGCCATTTGGATACATTTTGCCCAGGGGTCAACCTTAACCTTTTTTTGCACTAGCCAGCAGGGCAAGTTAATTCAAAATTGCACTAGCCCACAGGTGGTTGCACTAGCCCTTAATTATAATGGAAAATTTTGATCACTTATACAGGAAACAATAGAAGCAAAGCCAAGAAATACTCTGATTATTACACATTTATCCTGCTCCCACATTGCTTCCAGCTCCCCAGCAGGAAAAAAAGACTACAATGCCATTATTGACAGTGAGCCCCCCCCCCATTGTTTTGTACTGTGGCCTCCTCTCTTCCTCTTTCTGCCGCCATCCCCACACCAAACAGAGAGAGGATATCACAACAGCAAATGTTCAATCAAGCAGTCATAGCTCTGTGCACACAATAGCGGACATCATCATGCACCTCACCACACTGTCACCACCACCCACAGGGCAATGAACAGAGTCAGGCAGAGAAAGACACTCTTGGTCCCCACCCTATAGCCAACTAGAGACCTGCACTTCTGAAAGTTTTTGTACAGCTTCAAGGGACCCAGGACACATCTAAGATTTCTTTGGGTTGGGGGCTAGACAAACCTAAGGGGCTTGAGGAAATAGAAAACTATGACATTTTTATTTGTAAAAGCATTAATTTTAATTTGCTCTGCCCCAACAATAACAGATTTTCTTTAACATTGTCCTTTCAGCAGCCCAGGGGAAACAGTACACAGGCATAACACTATACTATTTCTGTATAGGATGATCTATGCACCCCAGGAATGCCTATTTCAAGGTTTCAAATTATGTATTTTATCAAGGTTAATTTTGTACCATATGTGATTCAAAGCTTTGTTTTTAGGCTAAAAGGACATGCTGAGATGGATAAGGGTGGAACTGTATGGATGGTGATGGCTGGTATGATCCATTTAGAAGAGCTGGGGACCCCCTACACTTTCCAGTAATGGCAGCTGTGGATCTGTGGATGGTCACTTCAGAGTCTGGTCTGCAGTGGTGTCCAGGGAAAGAACAGAGTTAAGAAATTTGGAGGGCAGAGGGAAGTTATGGTGAGGCTGGGATAAAACCCACCACCTGCAGGGCCGATCCTGTATACCTCTTTGCATTTTGTCACTGAAATGTTGGCTACAGACACTCAAAATGCAGAGAAATGAAGGGCACTGGTCTTAATATTGGACAAATTGTTAGACATAGACACATTCAGAAAACTGGAACCTAATGACTTAACAGCACTCTACCCTTGATCACACCCTGCACACTAGCTGAAAATCTTAACAGTGGAGTGATAATGACTCACATTGAGTTTTTTGTGTGATCCCTCTCTTGAACTTCCAGATAATTGCAGCTCTTAATGAGATATTAATGACACCAGGCCATCTGGAACATTGAGAGAGATTAGCATGAGGACTAGAGAATGCTAATGTAGGGATTTTTTTAACTTCATTAATAGCCATGAAAATCTGCACTAGTCAAGACAGGCAAGTAGAGAGTTAGCTGCACTAGCCCTGGTCAGTTTGCACTAGTGTTTGGGCTAGTAAAACAACGTTAAGATCGACCCCTGATTTTGCCCAATCATACACTTGAGTTGCCATTGGGAAGGAAATTAAAGGCAAGGTAATGTGGCAGTAAGATATCATTCATAGGAGACTCCATAGTAAAAGTATAGTGGTTCCAAGCATCAGGTCACTCTCTTGAGTGATGAACCATGAAGAATAGTCATGTGGAGGAAAACCTGGATCTGGTGGCCATAACAGTATCATGGTGCATGGATGACCAGAGCTAGGAAGTGGCCTTCCCAGACTACATTGTGTTCCAGAAGGACAGGTCAGGGATGAAAGGTGGAGGGTTTGTTTTATATGTGAAGGAGGGTATATGGGCCGCTGAGATACAGGGGCAACGGAGGGACAATGAAGGGCTGAAGGTACTATGGGTCAGCCTTGGTATGGGGTTGGGGGTCATTATTCACACAGGGGTGGTGTACAGGCCTCTGACACAGTGAAGGGATTTAAATAGAGCCCTGGAGGAAGCCATTAGCAAAATGGTCAGCAAGAGAGAAGTTTGGATTATGGGGGACTTCAATCTGCCGGATGTATATAACCATCCAGTCCCCTGGAGTTACTAGAATACCCTCAGTATCAGTGCTAGTCAGGGAGAGGAAGCTGGTGATTAACTAGTTAAATGTTTTTTCATCTGCTCACTCTTCTGTTTACTTGGCTTCAGCTGAGATGGAAGTGATGAGTTCTTTTAGAACTCTTGCAGCAGCAGCATAACCTTTGTCCCAGCTGTTGAGAAGAGAGTTAGAATGTTGAGACAGGAGTCAGTGTGAGTCAGCAGTGTAGAGTTACAGTTTGAAGTTAGAGGAGTGGGAACTGCTCAGCTGAGGGCTTTGAGCTGAGGGCCCTGCATTCTCGCCCTAGTCCTGGTAATTCTTCAGTTTGCCAAGACAAGTGGTGGAAACCATGTCTACAGCAGGATCTCCTGATTTTCATCCCTGGAGGGATGAAAAGAACTGCTAACGGATGGATCCAAGGGACAATCCCTTTTTGATCTAGGATGTTTTGAAGCTGCCTGAAATGTCTAACAGTGAGTAGGATCTGACTTTTGCTAAAGGAAGCAAGTACCTGCGCTATTGTGTTCTCTGGCTAAAAGGGAAGACACAACTTTTCTGTGAATTCAGAAGTGTGAGACTGTTCAAATTTAAAGTTGGCTGAAGTGTGTGATGTCCAGAGGTATGACTGTATCACATTGTTCAGGACATTAATTTTTCCACTAACAGTGTATTGATTTGAATGCTGGATGCCAAGTTTCATTCCATAGCATTTCAAGAGGTGTTTCAAATGTTTAAGGTGTAACTCTGAAAGAATAGCTGAGTGTGAATTTGGGAGCAAAAGGTGGGCAGAACTCCATCTGGAGTAACCAGTTCTGGACTAACAAGTTCAATAAGAGCACCTGGTTGCTTCTGACAAATGGCCAAATGTCTGAAGAGGAATTTTTACCCCCGGAGTGGGTTACAGCTTCTTCACTGGTTATGGAAGAATTGTGCTAGTGTTAGCAAAATGTGTTTTCAGTTGTGGCCAATATGCCACTGAAAGCAATGTCCTATGTCCTACTGTGGTGGGAAAATAAATCCAAGTGTTATATGTCCTACATCAGTGGGAATACCAAGTGCAAGTGTCCTGTGTCCTACTGCGGTGGGAATATGAAGAGTTTCTGACAGTTACAGTTTGATTTTTGTTGTTCTGCAAGTCCAAGTGCCAAGATGTGTAAATCTTGAGGTCCACCCTTGCTTTGAAGAATGTATTTTGAATAAAGTCCCACTTTAGAACCGTAGCTATGGTCTGGGCAGTTATGTTATTGCTTCCTGTGTGGATTTGCTGGGTACCCCTCCAGAAGCTAGGTCTAGCATATGCTTAGCAAAACATCTCTCCCCAGGACCTGGTTTGTAAATACTAATGGTTATGTTTTTGTACACCCCATCCCTTGATCTCTAGAGAATGAGCCTGATATACTTTCCCAAAGCTAGGGGTGGTACCATTTCTAAAAGTTTGAGTGTGTGCCCAGTATGGGTGCCAGTGATTAAAATAAGGGGTGCTAACTGAGTAAAGTGTTGGGGGCGTACATATAGATTTGGCCATTCTCACCATAGCTACATGAAGAGGCAGGGCCATCCTTGACTCAATACAAGGGGCATTTCTCAGGCAGCTAATTTTGTAACCCACTACAGATGGAGCAGTGCTGGACCTGGTACTAACAAACAGAGACAGCATTGCCAATATCACCATGGGTAGTCCCCTGGGTGAAAATGATTACTATAATGTATGGTTTAGCATACAGACAGGACAGAAAAAACACACTATGTTAAAGGTCCTGGACCTCAGGAGGACAGACTTTAAAGAAATGGGAAACTGCCTCAGAGAATGGTTTGAAGGGGAGGGAGGGAGGCAGATGGGGAGTGGAGGCTCAACAGAGAAAAATTAAGGAGGGTATAGCCCAGGCAGTGGTATGCTGTTAGTATGAAAAGAGCAAGGGAAAGAGGAAAAAGAGGAAGCTATGGTTTTCTAAGGTGGTGGCAAAGACAGTGAAGGAGAAGAAAACGTCATTTAGAAAATACAAGGAAACCCAGAAGGATGAAGACAGGGATGTATACCTGGCAAAACAGAGTGAGTCAGGAAGGAGGGACAGCAGCTAAAGCATTAACAGAGGAGAAGATAGCTAAGGAGGTCAAAAAAGAGGACAAGATCTTCTTCAGACATGTCAGTGAAAAGAGGAACATGAGGGGAGGGATAGTGAAAATCAAGAGGGTGGGGGGCTGTGTAGAGGAAGATTAAGAATAAGGGGACATACTAAACAATTACTTCACTCAGTCTTCATGGAAGAGGGTAAGGAGATGGACTGACATGCTGCAGTAAGCACCTGGGAGAGGGGGGGTGGACACAAGACCATTCTCAGTGTACAGGGTCTGGAAGTCATTGGAAGCCTTAAAAGAGAATAACGTGATGGGTCAAGATGGAATTCATTTAAAGGTCCTAAAGGAACTGAGCATGGTGCTGGTCAGCCCTCTGGTAGTGCTGTTTAGCACCTTAATGGAGATGGGAGACATTCCGGAGGACTTGAGGAGGGCTGATATGGTCCCTCTACACAAACACAGCAGTAGGGAGGATGATAGCAACTGCAGGCCAATCAGTCTCACATCAGTGTTGGGGAAGTTAATGGAGACACTAACGAGGGAGAGGCTCATGTAGCACCTGGAGGCAAAAGGGCTGCACGACCACCAGAACCATGGTTTCACAGGGAGGAGGTAATATCAAACTAATCTCATACATTTCTTTGACTTGGTTACCAGAGAGGTGGATCAAGGGAGAGCAGTGGATGTGGTCTGTCTGGAATTCAGTAAGGCTTTTGATACTGTGCCACACAGGAGAGGCTAGTTAACAAACTAAATAGAAAAAACACAAAAAGGAAGCGCACAGCTGTAATGAGTGCTAACTTGAAAAAGAACTAAACAAAAACACAGAAGCCAAGCAGCAATACTGGTGGCAGTAATAAAGCAATAAAGCAAGTCAGGCATAAAATAATTGCATATGGGAGAAAGGGTCACGATTTAGACCCGAAGCACCGGGAGTAGTAGCTGTGGGCTCCTTTGCAATTATGCAATTATTTTATGCCTGACTTGCTTTATTACTGCCACCAGTATTGCTGCTTAACAAACTAAATAGCCTGGGGATGGGGCAGAAAGTGACAAGCTGGGTATCAAACTGATTAAGGGATAGGAGGCAATGGGTGGTGGTAAAACTGTAGCCATTCAGGTGATAGGAGAGTGACTAGTGGAGTGCCAAATGGTTCATAGCCAGGACCAGTGCTCTTCAAAGCCTTTATGAATGATGCTGCAGAGGAGCTTGAGGATAAGGTGTGTCTCTTTGTGAATGATACAAAAATCTGCAACAGGGTTAACAGTCAGAAGGGGTGGAGAGAATGCAAAAGGATCTGAGGAAACTAAAGGAATGATCTGGGTGTGGTAGTTGGGTTTCATTGTCTAAAAGTGCAAGGCCATGCACTTACAGCTGTAGTGTCCAGGGGCAGTGTGTAAGATTGTGGGAGTGGAGCTTATAGTTACCAAGCAAGAAAGAAACCTAGGGGTCATCATATCTGATAACCTCAAGGTAGCTGGGCTGTGTGGCAAAGCAATGGGAAAGGCTAGCAAGATGCTGGGGTGCATTGGGAGTAGGAGTTCTAGCAGGAGGAGGGAGGTAGTGCTGCCATTGTATTTCTCACTGGTGCGGCCCCACCTGGAGTACTGTGTCCAGTCCTGGAGGCTGCACCTCCATGAGGACACTGAAAGGGTGGAGACTATACAGTGGAGGATAACCAAAATGGTGAAGGGGCTGCACAAGATGCCATATAAGGAAAGACTGCAGGGACTCAACATGTACTCCCTGGAAGAGAGGAGAGTGAGTGTGAACATGACTGAAACCTAGAAGGACCTCACAGAAGTGAACAAGGTACATGTGTAGTGTTTATTTCAGAGAAAGGAAGGCAGTAGAACATGGGGACATGCAATAAAGCTTAGAAGTGTAAAGTAAGAGAGGAGAGTGAGAGGGAGCATGATTGAAGCCTAGAAGGACCTCACAGGAGTGAACAAGGTGCATGTGTCATGTCTATTTCAGAGAAAGGAAGGCAGTAGAACACAGGGGCATGCAATAAAGCTTAGAGGGGGAAAGTTTAGTAGAGATGTACAGAAATACTTCTTCATGGAAGGGGTGGTGGATGACTGGAACAGCCTACCAAGGGAGGTAGTGGAGGCAAAGACTGTGGGGAGCTTCAAGCATGCATGAGATAGGCACAGGGGCTATTAGGTAGAGGAATGGGGGAGGGAATGACACCTATGACCAACTAGGGTCAGTAGTGACAGAACAGGAAAGGACAAGGGGCACACTAGATGGACCTAAAGGTCCTTTTCTGCCAACAAAATCTATGTTTCTGTGTTTCTGTCACTGTGCACTAACTTGAATTCTTGCAATATGCTAGATAACCACTAGAGCTCACTGATTTAATGACGTGTGGAATTATATGCACATGCAGCAATGTTTCTGTACAATGCCATCTGCTGACTTTTAACAGACCTGTAGATGACAATGTATAGTTTTACTATTTGAAAACAGTGGCAGCATGTGATGCCAAGCCTCAAATCTTACAGTTAGTTGTGACTGAGGCCATTGTGACAGAAGTATCTGGATATCTTTAGTCACGATGGAACATGATGCTGGAGATCACTGTCGCAGGAGTGCTGGAAGAGTAATGCATGGCCATGATGCTAGTACAGATAAGGTGATTTAGAGGTGATAAGTACTTTCTGAAAGTTAAATTCCACAAGTGGAATTCTAGGGGCAATACTTACTATACATCCATAAATTTTTAAGCAAAGTTTGCTAATTAGTAATTTCTAAAGTATGCACAATAAAGTTTAACCTACTGAACTGCATTTTCTCATCTTAATTGGATTCAAGGGCATATTTGCTTTGATATGCATGCCAAATCTTGAGTGTATACCTGCAATAGCAGTGGAGCTACAAACATCTAAATATTTTGAAAATTTTCACACAATTTATCATATAATTAAATTGTGAAACTCTGAACTCGTGTAACTTACAATTTACACAACCAATTGCCTCTCTATTTAGCAGTTTCTATGACTCTTCCAAGAAAGTTTGCATATAAATTTTCAATTGTCTAGCTCCAAAGGTGGCTAAGTTGTAAGCATAGAAGTACTTTCAGAAATGTTCACATGACTAATAAATTGCCATACTTTAGGCCCCTATAACTTCCCCACTGCAACCTGCATTTCATGAATCTTAACATCCTTTTAGGGCCACATCCAAGTAATATGGATGCCAAATTGCAGGTCTCTAGCTATAATACTGACT
Source organism: Neoceratodus forsteri (assembly GCA_016271365.2). NCBI lineage: Eukaryota > Metazoa > Chordata > Ceratodontiformes > Ceratodontidae > Neoceratodus > Neoceratodus forsteri. The sequence goes on from CM028129.1 coordinate 1,131,692,390, forward strand.
GCATTATGACCAATTAAAGAATGTAGGACAGTTCCACAAACATTTATGAAATTATGCAGAATTTTGTGAAAATTCCTCAAAATCCGAATTTGCTAATTTCTCCCAGCCCTATTTGCAACACATATAGGGCCAGATATTCAAAGCTTTACGCTGGGCAAAAGACGTTTGCATGGGTTTAGCACAGGTCTGCAATATTCAGAAGGCCAAATAGCGTGGGCAAACCACATTAGCACCAGGCAAACCATAAGTATATGCAAGGGGCAAACTGAACATGAATACAGGCACATTGAGATATTCAGCAACTAGCACTGGGCTAAGGTGTTTAGCATAACTTAGCGTGACCCATAACGCGGTACAAATTACCACCCAGGAAAAGCTGGTCTTAACCCTGGACAAACAGCTTTGCGTGACATTGTTGCTTTGCGCGGTGATACAATGCAATAGCGCGTTTACAACCAACATAAGAGTAGGACACTGAAAGTGCCAGACATGAGGACACATGCTGCTCACTGAAGGCACCACCATGACGCCAACAGCTGCCACAGGTTCCAGCCATGCACAGGCAGTAAGGGGTGAACGGGCCCACAGAGGACATCAAGGTAGTCTGGCCATACACCACACACCTGCTAACCATACAGCTGTAGTGCCTAACAGATGCCAGCACACACAGGCAGCACTGTGGACATGCTGGCCATTGAGAGGAGGGTGTATGGGTGGCCAGACCTCACCACAGCCCAAGTGTGGCCACAAGACTGGGACACAGCACGCAGTGCACTTGGGCCAGTAGTGGGAATACCCCACTGCCCGTGTGCCTGTCGGATCTTACGTGCCCCCCCCAGACACATACAGCATGACTGTACAGATGCCACAGCACTTACAGCCGGCCATGTATATGTTACTGTGCACATCACATGCCACAGGTGCAGCATCTGTGGATCACACAACAGTGTAACAGTAATGTCCACTGTCAGTAAACACTTGCAAGTTGGGCCTGTTACTGTGTACAGTGCAGTCAGCATCACTGCCCTACACACCATAGGTAGTGCTGTGTGCCTCACACTACTGGCCCCCTTACTACTGTAGTGTCTGCTGTGCACTGTTGCATGCCCTACAGTGTGACAGTTGCATGCTGCACCACCACCACCTGTGTCTATGCTGTGTTGTCCCCTGGGGTACAGTATGCTATGCTATGCTGTACTGTTTACATGTAGCCTGCAGCTATCAACGTGCACTGCCAGACAGAGCTACAGGTGGAGCTTCATTTGGACCTGGCCAGACCCTGTACTCCCAGAATGACCTACAGGTGGCTCTGTGGCACCCTGCAGTAACGCTGGGCAAACGGCATGCAAATCAGGGCATGATGAGATGCTAATCAGGCTGTCTGCCCAGAGTCTGCCTAAGAAGGCTCATTTGCATGCCACTTTTGAATATGGCAAATCTTAGCACCGGGCAAATGTATTTGCACCGGGCAAACAGCTTAGCTCCGTGCTAAAGCCGCAGTAACGTGTTAGTGTGGTGCTAATGGTTCGGGGAATATTATACACGTTTGATCACTGTTCTTTCACATCTCCTGCTGCCTGCAGCTATACTGGGTCCACACATTTGCTGGCACACACATTGGCCAAATAGTTCACCTCTAGCTGCCTCCTTGTCACTGTGCACCGTGTTGCTGTTGTGGTTTGCACTTCCTGGTTGCTATGTTCAGAGCTGCCTTATTCCATGGTTATGTTTGTCCTGCACTCCCAGCCCAGTTTGCCCACTCTCATTCCCATGCTATATTCAGAAGCTGTTTGCCCCAGGCTATTCCTTTTGAATATAGCTTGCTTTGTGCTCTGGGCTAAGTTTGCCCCCCAGGCAGTGCTAATTTAGCCCAGAGACAAAGCTTTGAATATCTGGCCCATAATGTTTATTACATTTATATTATTAGTTATAGCTTGAATAACGTTCATCAGGTTGTCCCCAAAGTTGTGATTAATTGTTCAAGCCATGATTACCTAATTATGCATGCATTCTCACTTTTTAATTGTAAGTTACACATCTTTTTTCTAGCTAACTCAAGTGTTTACAGTAAGTTAACAGGTCCTTTATAACGTGTCTCTTATGTTATACGAAAGTATTATTTATTGCACTGTATTACTGAGTAGGCTCACTGAGACATGTGTCCCTTTTTCAGGAGTAACCTGGGATTAATTACATACAGTACAGAGAACAGACATAACTACAATGAACATGAACAGAACATTACAATGAATATCTTATGGAACAATGAACAATGATAGCAACAATGGTGGTAACTAATACACGCTTTCAGGTCAGAAAGACAAACAATGTGTTCTATTTGGACAGTAAAACACAGAGGACTGGGTGAAACAGTTCACAGACAACATACTGTATGAAGACTAACATTAGCGTAAAGTAACATTAATTTAACAGGTCTCAATGAAGGCAGGTAGGATGGGGATGCCCTTTGAGCTGCCTTTTAAAGGACAAAAGTGATGTGCTTTCCTGGATGGGGCAAGGGAGCTCATTCTAGAGCATGTGGTCTCTGTGTTAGAAGGACCACTGGCCTGTTGTAGTCAGGGCCCTATGAAACTCCAGGAGAAGAAAAAGGGAGGATTGGAGGTGCCTCCTCTGGGGCTTACAGACCAGGACATTACAGAGATTATGGAAGTATCCATTCAGTATCTTGTAGGCCAGAAAAAGGGTAGGGTAACTGAGTCTCTTTTCCAGGGAGGGCAGCTGGCAAGGACATTGCAGTGATATTCTCTACCCCCCGTGCCCAGAGAAAACCTGCCAATTCTGTGGCACAGTAACATGAGCTGATTGAATTTAATGCCCTTCAGAGGGGAAAGAACTGGGGCCCCATACAGGACTGTACAAATCAGGACACTGTCAGCATCGGACAGCTGGGCTTTGGTAGTGAGATAAGCCCTCCGCAGCATTTAATTAAGCCCAGTTTTTGTGTGAGGAGCTTTGCTACTCAGTGTGTCCTTTGAAGGAAAGTTCCTTGTTGAGCCAAACACCAAGGTACTTTATAGCATTCATTACCTTTAACAGAGTACCCTTAGAGGTTGTGATCTGCTGGAGTTCATGTCGATCAGAACCAAATTTCATACACCCAAATAGCATGGCATTTGTTTTGGTTTGTTTTTTTCATTTAGGACAAGATGGTTAGAGGTGAACCATATTTCAAGTTCCATGTTTTCTTGAGTCCAAAAGGAATTTGGATTTTGCAAGTTGTCAAACTGTAGGTCCTTGAGGTAATTAATCTTTGCCTTTTTACGGCTGCATAGCAAGAAGTATGCATGACATAATGCAATTACATCAAAAAGGTGTAACCCCTTTGTTACCCGGGGTTACTAGAATCCCAGTAAGACCTAGTGGTATGCAGGGAAGGCAGCTTGTGAAACTCCAGTTAAATGGGTTTCACACTGTCTCACTCTGTCCTCAGTCACAACTGAGACTGGAGAGATGACATCATTATATAGAATTGTTACAGCTGCATGAGCCACATTTGGAATCTTCAGCTCAGAGAGTTCTTAGAACTTTGGGATTCAAAGAGAGGGTCAGTTTAGTTTTGTCCTTGAGCAAGAAGGAAGCATCAGTCTGTAGTTTGAGTTTTGCCTCCACACAGAAGGAAGTTTTCTGTGTTTCACCATTTACAAGTGGTGGAGACCGTCCCCACGGTCTCAGTGCCCCCCTCCGAGGGGTGGAAAAAGGTCTCTGTGGGTTCCAGGAGCAATCCCCTTCACCCACCAAGGAAAGATGCTGCCTGATTTTGTGTTGGCTGTTCTACAATACAGCAAAGGTTAAAGGACTTCGCCTGTGGGGCCCTGCAACGATTGGGTGAGTGTTTGGCTCCAGTTTAAGAGGCAAACAACTGTTTTTCAGTCAGGAAATGTTATTGGGGACTGCTGTTTGGGAGGACTATATACACTAGGATGAACAAATGGAGCAGTCAATTCAGTTTCAAGTTTCAAATGGCTTTATTGGGGACTGCTGTTTGGGAGGACTATATACACTAGGACGAACAAACGGAGCAGTCAGTTTAAAGTTTAAATGGATTTAGAGTTCGCAGTGGAGGGGGTGCGTCAGTTCATCCACCATGCAATCTCCATGTTACAGTCCTAAAGTTTCTGTGTGTTCAGAGAAATGGCCGGGTATAGGCTGTGGGAGATGGAGGTGGATAAATCCCCATCTTTAGTAACCAGGTCCACCTCTACGGATTTCTTCTGTTTTTGCTACTTGCCTCATGCGCTTGGCCAGTGATGGGGTGGGTACCCAGACGTGGGTCGCAACATGAAAATCTCTCTAGGAGTCAATGACTTCAAGTGGTGTGGGGAGCCACAGGATGAGAAAATTACTCATTGTTGGATGGGAGTACTCCTTGTTTGATGGGAGTTTCGATTTGGAAGTACGAAAACAAAATCCCTCTAGGAGTCGCAGACTTCAAGTGGTGTGGGGAGCCACAGCTTGGGAGCCTCCTTGTTTGATAGGATGTCTTGCCAAGTAAAGTTTGGGTTCATTCTTCAAGTGGACCATCAGTCGAGTGGCCAGCAGGGGAGCCGGGCCAGTTGGGCTGTGTGTCCAATGCGCATGCAAAGTCCGGGCTGAGTGTCTTGTGGGTCCAAAGCCAGACAACTGTAGTAATGTGTTCATTCTCCAATGGACTGCTGTGTTTAACCTCTAATCTGCATTACAGTTACGTAGCCCTTTGGGGGACCATACAGTGCTTTGTTTATGTTCAGTGAGTTAATAAATAAAGCCACACTGAAAAATCCCAATTCTGGTTCTGGACATTACAGTTATTGCTTCCTGTAGTTGGATTTACTTGGGTGCCCCTGTGCAGAGTAGTCAAACCTAGGTCTCTTACGCCAGGTAACCTCATCCTTCCCCGAACCCGTAGATACCATGTGTATATCCATGTTACAAAAATGGGCATATGCTTTACAAGGGGATTTAGGAACCATGTAACTACAAATACACCACAGTTGTGTCATTCCACCGAAGTGTACTTGAATCACATCACACTGCACCTCTTCATTCAGTACAGTGCGGTTCCCTCCTCTCTCCACCACACTATTTCTTATTCCCTGCAATATTTTGTCAATCTCGAAACATATACTTGAAAATTATTAAGAAACATATCTGGCACAAAATGATATGATTGAAATCCTGGGGCCTGATTCACAAAGCCCCCAGGAGATCGACACAAGCTGTACGAAACAGCAGCTTATGTTGATCCCCAGTGCACCAGGGACTCTGCACCTGATTCACTTTTGGGAGGGTTCTCGATGCCAAGCTCCTACAGCTTGTAGCAACTGCACGCGTGCATCAAAGTTAAGGTGCACAATAGAGGTTTGCTACAAGCTACAGGGTGGTTGGACAACAACTGCACCCAAAGATGGAGTCCTGCCTGGAGACTGACAGGGTTATTGGGGATGGGACAGGCGATGAGGAGGCCAGGTAGGGCACAGATGGGTGGTGGGGGATGGCACTAGATCCCCAATGGGAACATTGCATGGCTGCTGCCATGCCTGGGCTGTTCATGGGAGGCAGACACATCCCTGGCATGGCACTGGGCTAATAACGTGCAGTCAAAAATGGCACAGGCAAAAACAGTGCTGCGCAGTGACTACAAAGTGGCATGGTCCAAAACCACACTAGATTAAATAAACAAACTCTGAAAATGCATACTTTGTAATGCATGCTCAGTTTTTGACTGTGTGTATGTGCTGTCACGCTCTTGACCGGACATCACCTGGCACTATGTGGGGGCCTTGCTGGCACGTACCACCAACTGCTCCAGTGTTGCTGCACAACTGTCTGAGTCCTGCATGGGGTGGGGTGGATGACAGCTCTGGGGGTGGTACATGACCTGTTAGATCAGGCTGGTTTAATTTTAGTGGGACGGGCACCCTGTGGAGGTCTTCATGAATCTTAATGAAGGGGATTCTGCAGAGCTGCCCTGGCACATGCCCCTTCCACTGTGGTGTATCAGTACAACCATTGCAAGGATAGCATAAGCCCGGCTGGTGCAGGCTGTCCCCCAACTCACACATGCTGTGTTCCTGAATCAGGAATGATGCAAGGTGCAGTACAGTGAGCCACTTGCATCATATTTCTGTGAAGCAAACACCTTGCATCATTCCTGATGCTTTCTGAATCGGGCCCCTGGCCTAATCATGAGCCATCCCCCATCCCTTCCTTCTTGCGTGTTCACAATGTTGCTGTGGCACTGATGATGTTGAACTAGTGCATGAATGAGTTCAGCAATTTTAGAGTCATAGCCAAGGCCCCTAGAATTCTGCTGCCGCAGAATTTTGCGCAGAACTTGCAACCTACAGCAGAACTTCTGCAGCGCCACAGAATTCACTGTTCTTGGTGATTCTTTATTAATATTTCTGTTTATCCATAGAACCTGGTTCCCTTCCCCTCTTTTTGTATCCAAAACCCCTCTATGCTCAGCATGTCATGTTGTCAGTGCTATCATATCATACATTAGCCAATGAAATGGTGGCATTCTGTCACAGAAATGAATAGTCACTTATCTACCACAGCTCCCACTGCCAGAGGCGGTGGCACAGCACATCAGGCACAGTGATATTTGCTCAACCTGCACTACAGCCGAATACAATTTTCAGTCTTACTTTATTACACTAGGGTCAAAACCTTGACAAGAGCATAGACCTGTTAAGTTCGTACCTTACTTTGTACAAACTTATTTTTGCCTTTGAGGTATAGAGATGCTATCTGAAATGAATAACTGGTAAAATGAATTAACCTGTCATTTTTAAGAAAAAATAAAGTAATTATGCCTAGAAAAGTGGAATATAATAATGTGCAGATCTGTTGAAAGACTAGACCTGTTAAATAAATAATTGTGCTGTATAAATTTTGCCAGGATTACTGATTACATATTGTCATTGGTTGACAGAATCACCTAAACGTTTTTGAGACATGTGTGCAGGACCAGCTGTTGGGCCAGAGGGTAGCATGTTGTGTTCCTGTGCCAGCAGCTCAGGTTCAGAGATGAGCTCTGGGAGCAGGCTGGGCAGCACAAGGATTGGGGGAACACATCACTGGTCTGAGCCTAGGAAGGTATGGTGCAGTGTTCTGTCACACTGGGGAAACATTGTGATGGGCTGGAGAGCTTTATCTCACAATGGATTCATATGCATGTCATGGCCTGATGGTGTTACATAGTGTGTTGGGGAAGCAGGTTGGCTTGAAAAATGAGTTTTGCAATATCTCCTCTATTCTGTTTATTCCATTTCCAAAGGGACATGTATGAATAAGGATACAATTTCATGGAAATTTAAAAAACAAATACACACACACACATACATGTGTATATACATATATACACACACACGTACATATCTCTCTCACTATATATATATATATATATACATACATATATGTATATATACACATACATACACACACACACACACATTTGTATGTTACAGATTGCATATACATATGTAAGTGATGCACAGTGGGGACCTCATGAGTGGTATAGATTGCATGAGTATAGAAATACCTTATTTATCACATAAGGTCCCTCTGCATATTTTATTTCTGCAATAGGCTAGGACCTTAAGGGATAGATCTTTTTCCTTTTAGGCCTAAAATTATTTCTATAAGTCTGTTATTTTGAACTAGTGTTGCTGTGCTTTGCCCCATCCTGATTGCTATATGACTGCCATGGACATGAAGTCAGGATGACAAGCTGGCACTGTGATGTGGTAGTTCGTTAGTGCCGCAGAACTTCCACAGAAATTACAAACCACCGCCACAGAAGTTCTGCGACAAATGGTAATCCTGCCGCAGAACTTGGTCCCAGTGTGCCGCAGAAAAGTAGGGGCCTTGGTCATAGCAGCTAAATATGGATGTATTCCATGAATTACGCTAATTTCAGCAATATGTTCTTTTAAAAAAAACAAGGGTTATTTCCATTTGAAATCTCTGTTTGAGAGGTGAAACCAGGACTCTGAGTATGCGCAGTATGCACATGCACAAAATGCTGGTTTCACTTTTCAAACGAAGATTTCAAATGGAAATAACTCTTCTTCTTAACAAGCATTTATTAATGCTGAACATTCACTTGCATGTATTTGCCATGTAGGTGTTTGGCACTGATAGTGCAGAGGCAATAATTAACAATGGAACCTTCCTAAGAGGTGACAGTAATGATGACTGCATGTAGAAATGACAAGCATAGTGTAAATAAAAGAACAAAGTTGGCTATGGCAGTCTGGGTAGGTCAGATGTGGGGTGCCAAGACCACAGTATCACATGGAAGGCTGCAGTGCAGGCACTTACACTACAATTATAGCTACAATTAGGGTGGATGTGTAGTTCGGGAGAAAATAGGGATCACTGTTACCGTCACACAAAAGGCTAGGAAACAAAGCTGCTAGGTGGGTATCATCGGTTTACTGTATGATGTGTTGCGAGTCAACAATAAAGGTATCTTACCTGGAACAAAGTACAAGAAGCATGTACTGTCACAACAAGAGGTAGTCATATACAATAATATGTTTCAGGTTCACATTCCCTTCCCCAAGGTTTGTCCCTCATATACCTCCTTTGTGATTCATGGAAGCGCTTTTTATTCAATAAAAGTTTTCAAGTGCCTTTGGTTCCCACACTTTACCACCCAGGTCTGTGTGCTGCACCCACTCTCCCCTTCTTCTTGCCTGTTTCTGGTCCCAAACCTGTCACTAGTGCAGTGGCATGCCATCCCCTACTGCCCTCACTGCATGGAGCAGCAGAACAGACACCAGTCTCCATCTTGGACCCAAATCTGTTAAGAAGCACAGAAAAATATATAGCAGCAGCCACTGAAGACTTACTGCGCTGGACTTTCCTGTGAACTGTCCTTCACCTCCCAGCCACTTTCTTTACTGGTTATCAGTCTTTCAGCTTGTGACTTGTCACCCTACCTCTGCTGTTGAGGATATCGGTGGCACAGAAGGTTTGCGGGGGGGGGGGGCTCTTCTATCACTTCTTACTTTCCATTTTTATATTTGACTTAAGTTCACTTTCTGCAGCCAATTGAAGGAAAGGAGGAGATCTGCTATTGGTTGATTTTTGTGCTCATCAGTTGCCCTTCAGCACTATTTCATAAAATGCTTTAAAGTGTCATACAACATGTAGCATTTGTTTTGTATTTTTATTTACTTTTTTGTTGACTGGGAATGGAGGGCTAATATAATATAATTTCCCATCATCAGTAATATCACTCTGCACCGGTATTGACTCTGACCACAGTTTGTTTAAACTGGGCTTACAGTAGTTTCGGAGTTGCCTGTAAGAAGGTCAAGCTTGCTGATGGCCTGAGGTCTTGTATACACCCCAGGCACAATCTCTCAGTTTCATTGTATTATGCAGAGCTGAGGTTAACTATTTAGAGTGAGTGCCCTTAACATAATGCTTTTTTGTACAAGGAGGGCATGCTTGTTCACTATGCTAGTGAAGTTATTAATCAAAATGTCAAGAGCAAGGTTGATATCCACAAATGACCCAATATCCATCCAATTTTCCCTGTCAAGGTTTTCAAGGAATATGTTGGTGTACATTTTGGAGTAATCCCTAGTCCTTATGGTTTGAGGAGGGATCTTAGGGAAAATGTTGTTCTATGTGTAGTGTGCTGGAGATTGGTCACTCAATGAGTCAGAGAAGGTACCTGCTTCATGAACACAATCAATTCTGCTAACCAGGACCCAGTCAGTTAAGGAGTGACTCCCAGATTCGGCATTTAATTGTGTGGGTTCCCGAATTACTTGGTGTGGGTTAGAATCCCTGAGTAAATTTTGAAAGGTATAAGGGCCTTTATATACCCAGTTGTGGTTAAAGTCTCAAAGCAGAATAAGCCCACTAAAGGTAAACTCCCCATGGCAGCCCAGGAGTCCATCCAGTGCCAGCTTGGCTACTGTGGGAGGGTTGTAGTTGCAGCCTATGTATAAGGGTTTAGTATTTCCTAGGATTGCTTTAACAAGGACACATTCATATGAAGGGTCTGTGGATGTTCAAAGGAATTCAGTGGCACGGAGAGTATTCTTGACATAGAGGATAATTCCCTTTCCTTTTTTCCCAGTTCCATCTTTCCTTTAAGTATTATAGCCAGGGATATCAATTTCATTCATCGGAACATGGGGTTTCAACCAGGTTTTGGAGATAGATAGGATATCAGGGGAGTATAAATTCATCCAGGCCCCATGTTGAGGGGTGTTAGGCCTTAAGCTGTTTGTATTGATATGAGTTAACTTAAGATCCTTACAGTGTGACCAGGCTAGGTCCCAGAGGGGATCTGATTCAAAAATTGGTGAGACAAGGGGCAAGGTTTGTCTATATGTTCTCATCAGATAATAAAATAATTAACAAGGTTGATTTGGTTAACAGCCTAAGGATTATTGCAGTACTCAGGTTAAATGAAAGCACCAAATGCTTGGACACCAGGTAGCTAACACCTTTCTGTTTCCCACTGTACAAATTCATTGCAACAAGGGAAAAAGCTAGTTGGATCTCAATGTAAGTCTGGACATTTAGTGACTGAGGCACTGCTTCAAATTTGGAGTGGAGAAATCAGCCACCAACCTGCCTGTTTATACCATTAAACTTAGACCGAATAAAGCAAGGACTGTGCCATTGCATTCCATGATTATCTAAATATTCAGATGTACGCTTATTTGGGAGAGGAATAGCACACCAACAATAGTACTGTACATTTCAAGGAGCAAGGGCCCCCATTTCAAGGCTGAATTAAAAAGCAAGTAGAATGGGAAAGATCCACTTTGGACCAGTACCAGGATAGGAGTATGTAGGCAACACAGATAGGGTTTATCTAGGTCTTCAAATTTTAGAGCAAGACAATCAAGAGAGAGATATACAGTCCACCCAGGTAGGATTAGTCTAGGCCTACAGATACTAACACAAAGGCTATTAAGCCAGCAGAGAGAATAATGTCTACAACGTAGGGAGTAACAGTGTCCCTGCATACATGGCTGAGATTACACAGATGGAAATATAGTTACAGTGAATAAACCTATGCTATGGCATTACTCATGAACTGCTATTGGAACCCAAGGTAGGCAGAAACATCCAAGCAATATCAGTTTCAAGAGTAAAAAGGTACTTACATAAGGAGATATATGTAAGACAGGTTCAGACACATTAGTGGAAAGTATAAATGAAACAACAATATATCAGTGTTTAGGCTATGTAAGAAACTGTTAGCATCTATATAATGTCCCCAACTGTTCAGTGACACAATAGTTTAGAATACCTGATGCCCAGTGGAGTCATGAGGAGGAAGGACAGATGCCACAAGTTTATTCAAATTAGGGCATAGTGGCTGGTTGCTGGCTGACTCCTAGGCAGACTCCTGTGATGTCCTTTGCACTACGATCCCTAGGACACGGCACTGCAACACAGATGGCCACTAGGGAGCAGCAGCCAAACAGAGTGGCATGCTGATGGTTCTTTAGGCAAAGGTTGTCAGGCAGGCATGGCTTGTTGCTGGGCTCTGAAGGTTTAGGAGAAGTCTCCCATGGTGATCGCTAGTGATTGGTGGCAGGATTCCAGTAGCAAGTGCCTGTCGTCCCCAGGGAGGCTTCCATGTCAGTCAGGCAACTACAGATTGTAAGAGGGACAGCTGCGAGTTCAGTCTGAATTTTTAAAAGGACTGTTATAGCTCTGCCCACTTTTGTACAGACTGGTGGCTGGCTGAAAAAATTCAGTTAGGAAGGCATGGATAGTTGCAGTGCTCCTGAGGGCTGCGAGAGGTCTTCAGTGGAAATCACTGGTGGGGGATGGGCAGGATTCTAGTGACAAGAGCTCTCTCAACCCCCCAATGAGGGTCCCATGTCAGTTGGGCAAGGATGGTAAAGATGCCACAAGATTTTCCTGTCAGGAAATTTTATTTTCTGGACAGCTGTGGTAACCGACTCATTGTACTTAGTGTTTCTGCCATGTAAATCCCTTTTTACATATAGATTTACTATTCTAACACCATGCCACCATGGATCACCACTCAAGTGAAATTCTGAGAAAAGAAAAGTAAGGAGTTGTTGCCTGGATTCAAATCCACAACCTCTTGTTTATCAGGCTGTAGACCTTTCAACTACACCACAAAACCAACACAGCAATGAAGCTCAGCTGTTTAGCTGCAGAGGTTAAAACCATGCCAGCAGGTTCCAGACAGGACAATTTTCTGACAGGATAATCTCATTCCTGAGAGGAGAATATCGTTTCTGACAAGAAAATTTCCTGACAGGAAAATCTTGTGGCACCTTTATCATCATACTGTTGGTTGGCGGCTGCAGATTGTAAGAGGGAGAGCTGCAGGTTCAGTATGAATTTCAGCAGTCTGTTATAACTCCGCCCACTCCCGCAAATGCTGGTGGCTGATTAGGCAAAGCCATCTGGCAGGTGCAGCTTGTTGCTGTGCTCTCACGGGCTAGGAGAGGTCTCCCACATCAATTGACTTCTTTACTATAACAGATAGCCATTGAAGGATCATATAACATATGTTATCAGTGCCATTATAGCCATTGTGTGCAAATGCAAGAAGTCTAAGAAATAAACTTTTGGGACTAGAGGTCATCATGGCGGACTCAGATCTGGATATTGTGGCCATTACTGAGTTATGGTGCACAGGAAACCACAACAGGGGGATGGCCACACCAGGCTATGCTCCGTTCATGAAACATAGGATGGGAAGGAATGGAGGAGGGGTGATGCTGTAAATAAGGGAGGGTTCCAAAGCGACAGAGACAGAGGGAATCCAGGACAGAATGGATGGGTTGGAGGTACTGTGAGTCAAGCTGTAGACAGGAAACAGAGCCAAACTGGCATGAACTACAGACCTCCAACATGGGGGGGAGAATTTAGATAAGGTACTGGTGGAAGCCATCTGCACAATGGCACACAAGTGGGAGGTGCTGCTGGTGGGGGACTTCAGTCTGCCAGATATAGATTGGAGCCTCCCAGCCACAGCTTCAGCTAGAATCATGGACATCCTGGACTCCCTGCAGGGGGCATTTCTCAGGCAACATCAGGGAGCCCACTCATGATGGGGCAATACTGGATCTGGTGCTCACTAACAGGGACAGTATTTTAGATATCAAGGTGGGAGGCCACCTGGGGACCAGTGACTGCCATATAGTTTGGGTAAACATAAGGCAGTGGAAGCAAACCGTACAAGGATAAGGGGCCTGGATTTCAGGAGGACAGATTTTTTTAAAACTGTGTGAATGCTTCAGAGATTACCTGGGGGGGGGGAAGGATGATCTGAGTGGGGTAGATAAACCAAGAGCTAAGTTAAGGGAAGGCATTGTGAAGACAATAAACCTCTGTGCAAACAAAGTGAGCAAAACCATGAGGAAAAAGAGACTGCTGTGGTTCTCGAAGGAAGTGATTGAAAAGGTAAAGGCAAGAAGGGTAGCTTTCAGGAGGTATAAAGAAACAGAGGGAAGAGGACAGGGAGGTGTATCAGGAAATGCAGAGGGAAGCAAGGAAGGTGGTGAGGAGTGCAAAGGGGCAAACTGAGGAAAGAATAGCTCAAGGGGTAATGAAAGAGGACAAGACATTTTTTAGGTATGTAAGTGAATAGAGGAAGACTATGGGAGGGATTGTGAGATTAAGAGGGGCAGGTAGGGACTATGCAGAGTAGGATCAGGAAAAACAGATATCCTAAACAAATACTTTTTTCAGTCTTCACAAAGGAAGGGGAAGGGGATGAGCCACATAAAAGCAACAGGGGCACTGGAGAGTGAGAGCTAGACATAGTCTCTTTACAGAGGAGAGAGTCCTCAAGGGACTCACAAATCTGAAAGTGGACAAAGATATGGGGCAAGACAGGGTCTATCCAAGGGTACTGAAGGAGCTCAGGGAGGTACTGGGTGCACCTCTTACAGTTCTGTTTAACAACTTACTGGAAATAGGAGTTGTTTCAGAGGACTGGATGAGGGCAGATGTAGTCCTGCTTCACAAAAGAGGTATTAGGGAGGAGGCAGGCAAGTTTAGGCTAGTCAGCCTGACATCAGAGGTAGGGAGGCTAATGAAGTCACTTCTAAAGGAAAGTATTGTGGAGTATCTTGAATCCAGTGGGTTACAAGACTTGAGTCAACAAGGATTCACAGGCATGAGGTCATGTTAGACAATTCTGATAGATTCTTTCACTGAATGTTAGGTAAAATGATTAAAGTGGGGCAGTAGACATGGCCTACTTAGATTTTTGTAAGTATTTCAGCACCATAACACATAGGAGGCTCTCAAGGAAACTGGGCAGCTTAAGGGTGGGTTTAAAGGTGGTAAACTGGGTAACAAATTGGTTAAGGGGTAGGCAATAAATGGTGGTGATAAAGAGATGAGGTGGCAAACATTCCATGGAAGAGAAGATGGTCAGCTGGGTGTCACATGGCTCAATACTGTGACCAATCATCTCTAATGTCTTTAAAGGTGACATTGCAGATGAGCTGGAAGGGAAGATCTGCCTCTTTGAAAACTAAAATCAGTCAGGTCCAGACTTATCCATATCCCAATGATCTCAATTAATCAATATCTTTATTTATCCAGGCGGGAACCATTGAGGAAGCTCATTTACAAGGTGGACCTGCGGACCTACAGTAATAATACAGAAAGACAAGTTACAATAGTACAAACAGTAAAAATAGCTGCTATTATAGTAAAAATGCACATTTACAGGTAATATACATTGAACATAGAACTACAAGGAGTCATGGATAATGAACTTGTGCTGGATCCAAGCCCAAAAACTGTGCATTTTGAAGTGAGAAATGTTAGGGAGAGGGTAGGCATACCAGACAGAAGATATCAAGTGCATAATGTAGGGAGAAGTGGGGAATGGAGTGCAAGCAAAGAGGACCCAGTTGTTAGAGCAGAGTGAGGGACTGGGAGGGCAGAGGACCATACGAAAGGTGACGAAGCGATTTTTGCCCCAAAACGTGATGACATATGGAGGAGAAAAGCTGCCATTGTACTAAGTGCAAGAGGAGGAATATAGTAGCAGAGGCATAACTGGGAGAGTCCTGGAGGTTGGGGTAGAGGGAAGTGTTGGATGGACGAGGGACCAAATATTGTTTGGGGCAAAAGACAATAATTAGCCCCAAGTGCAGTAGCATGTGCTAGAATCAGGCTGCAGCTGTTCAGAGCATCAAAGAATAAGATATGGGAGTTCAGCAATAAATCCTGTGGATCTGTTGGTGGGCATGCTAGAGGCAGAGGCACACATTTCAGCTGGGGGGCTGTCGTTTGCGGGCCGTCGTTTGAGGGAGGGAGGTTAGTTAGTGTCTAGTAAAGCAGTTGCAAATTTCCGTAATGCCATCACGGTAAAGCCTTTTGAACAAAAGGGTACTTACTGGGGTTTTCAGCTTAAGTATTTTTTTGGTTTTATTCCATATTGATGGGAGTGTGAATCCAAAGGTGGCTCTCCCGACTCGTGTGAGTGCCCTGGGTATATTTAGCAGGAGTTGTGAGCAGCTTCTAAGGGAATAATTGCTGGGCACAATCGGAGACAGACAGTCGACGATATATTGAGGGAGTTTGCCACTGAGGGCTCTAAATGTCCAGAGTGCTGCATTAAAGTTGCGCCTATAGCGAAGTGAGGTCCAGCCCGTGGTGGCATATAGTGCGCAATGATGGGTAGAGAAGGGGAGGTCAGTGATGAAGCGTATAGCTCTGTGGTGGAGTGTATCCAATTTTCCAAGATAGGAAGCCGCACAGCTACTGTATATGAAGTTTGCGTAGTCAGTTAAGGAGAGGAACGTGGCTTGGACTAGTTGTTTCTTTGCATCTGCTGTAAGAAGTCTTCTTATCCTGTAAAAAAAGGCCAAGTCTTTGCCTTAATTTTTTCAGCAAGTCTTCCAGGTGGTCAGTGAAGGAGAGTGTACTGTCGATCCAGACCCCAAGATATCTGAATTTCGGAACGTACTCTAAGCACTCTCCCAGCATCGTGGTTATTGGGGGGAGGGAGTCAGTAGTGCTTGTGTAGTTTTCGGGGGAAAATAACATGGCTTTAGTTTTCTTAGCATTTAATAGCGTTTTTTTATTGATTAGTTGGAGTTGCAGGAGGTTGAAATCTTTTTGTAGGTCAGTACAAGCTTCTTTTGGTGTGGGATATCCGCGAATAAGTGAATACTTGCATCCTTGATTCCCTTATCAATGTTGTTGATATACACTGCGAGGAGGAGGGAACCTAATATGGATCCCTGAGGAACACCTCTTTGTAAGAGTTTTAGGGCAGATAGTTCGCCATCCGCTTTCACCTGCTGGTATCTGTGTGTCAGATAGTCAGAGAAGCAGTTTAGAGAAGTAGCATTCAATCCTAGTGTTTTTAGCGAGTCAAGGAGCAGGTCGTGGTCGACTGTGTTGAATGCTTTGCTGAGGTCAAGAAACACAGCACATGCTGACTTTTTATGCTCCAACTCCAGTTGCCAGTCATTGGTTACTTTAGCTAATGCCGAGACTGTACTGTGCTTGGCTCTGAATCCGGATTTAAGGGGGTTTAGTAATTTTTCTCTGTCGATGAAGGATCTTAGTTGGCCATTTACTATTTTTTCCAGTAGCTTCGAGAGTGTGGGTAGGAGAAATTGGCCTATAGTTATTAAGGTCGCAAGGGTCTCCAGATTTAAATAGCGGGATAACGTGTGCGATCTTCCATATTTGAGGGAGGGTACCTTATGTTAGGGACAGGTTGAATATATGAGTAATAGGCACTGCCGATACGTGGCATGCTATCTTTAGGAAGTATTGTTCAAGTGCATCTGCGCTGACACTTTTCTTAGTATCCAGGTGGAGAATCAAGTCTTCCACTTCCTTGAGGGAAACTGATGACAATGAGAAATGTTGACTAAGGAAGTCAACATTTGGTGGGGTCATGCCAAGTTGGGTGCGCAGGCTACATGCAGGCGAGTTATCGAAGGCTAAGCCTGCTGTGGCAAAGTGCATGTTGAATGCCTGCAGTATCTCTTTTTTGTCATTGATTACTGTGTTGTCAGAGGTAATTTTTGTAGGGAGCATATTTTGTGATGTGGCTCCCGGCAGTTTTTTGATTGTGGCCCAGAATTTGGAGGGGCAATTGGCTGCAGTATCTAGTTCTGCTTAGAACGGGCAGGCTTTAACTTCCCTAATCAGTTTGGTGCAGCAATTTCTGGCTGTTCTAAAGAGGCACCAATCTTCCTCTTTTTGGGATTTGCGGGCAGTTTTCCAGAGTTTATCCCTGGACAGTAGTGCAGCCTTGAGATCTTGAGTGAGCCAATGACATTTCCTAGCCTTTATGCATATTTTTGACAGAGGCACATGTAGATTCATGGCGTAGGTAATAATTTCATGTAGTATAGAATATGCAGTTTCCACTGTTTTAGCAAGGTAAAAACTCTGCCACAAGGGGGAGTTTTTTAGGTCAAGTAGATATGCCTTTGGGTCAAATGGCCTGGCTGACCTTTTGGTGGAGAATTTGGCCATAGCTGGCACTTTGTTGGCTGCCCAAACTCCAGCTATTAGGCAATGGTCACTAATATCTGTGTCAAAGGTTCCAATGTGGGAGAAGGAATGGGGTTTATTCACAAGCAGGACATCCAGAAGGGTACTTTTGGCTGTATTCTTTTTGTTGATACGGGTGGGCTCTTCATTGAGTAGGGTGAAACCAAGGGAGTCACAGAAAGATTTAAGCGGGTGACTGGCTTCCGACAGCCAATCATAGTTTAGATCCCTGAGGATAATTGTTTCCAGGGGGCTAGTGTCCAAGATAGTTGTAAGATAGGACAAGAGCTGAGTACCGGCAGATGGTGGTCTATGGCATCCTATGACTCAGAGTGCTAATGATGGGGATAGGTTGATTTTTATGTCCAGGAACTCAAATCCCGCTACCAGTGAGTTAGAATTAAATGTTGATGCCACAAATCTATCTTTGAAGTAGATGGTGACCCCACCTCCTCTGGATTGCCTATTGTATCTAAAGATCTGGTAGTTAGGTATATTAATCATGCTATTTGGCTTAGAGGGCCGAAGCCAGGATTCTGAGATAACAAGCACATCTGGCATTGTATGGGCGGTCCAAGCCTGGATAAGGGTGAATTTCTTCAGCAGGCTGCACACATTAATGTGCATAAAACTAATACCTTTAAGAGATAGCGACTCAGAAGGGGAGGTAAGTTTATTTATGGGCCCTGGATTAAGCTCGACATTGCCAGAGCAGAGTAAGAGGAGGAGTAGCAATTTTTTCAGGGATTCAAGTGAAAGGCAATGAGCTCGAGACTTTTCCGCTTTGCATGGAGGAGGAACCGAAGCTTTGTTTTTTAATTTATGCAAGCCTAAGGACACTGAGGCTAATACTCTGGCTGTGTAATGCCAGTGGGAGTAACTCAAATTAATTAGAGATAAGGAAGGAGGCATAGACAAACCTGCAATAGTTGCTCTTCGAGGAAGGTAGTCCACCTGGATCAGTTGACAAGGAGCCTTGGCATAACATGTGATGTGTAGAGTCAGATTGGGTGAGCAGTCTTCAGGATGAGGATGTGGTGTACCCCCAGTCTCAAATTTGTTGGATAATAAGCCAGTAAGTGGTATGATACACAGTGCAGTCAGGAGGAGGAATTGCCACGAGGCTGCTGTAATTGCAGATGTTGGGTAAATGAGGGAATTTTTATAACAAGGGTAGCTCGCTGGCTGCTGGTTTCAGGATTCCCCTGGCGGAACCTTGACAGTAACAAATTGTTTTAGTAAGAAAGAGAAGGCAGAAGATTCATCAGGGATGGGAGTGGGTGGTGCTAACGGGTCTATATATTAGCACACAGGAGGGGGGATGAGTGGGTGGGCAAAAAATTGCGGCTTTGCAGTACCTCTCAAGCAGTAGAGTCTGATGAGGAGGTTTTGGGTGGCGGCTTCGGAAGCGCCGACTGCCCGGTGTCCGCGGTCCATGCGGAGGGCGTCTGAGCTGGGATCCCTAGGGGGTTCTTGGCTAGAGAAAGGAAAGAGGAGCTCGAATTAATAATGGGGCAACACAAAGGCTAACAGTCTGAGCAAAAACAGCTCAATTAGCAACTGAAAAGCCTGCAATTTCCTTGGTGCCTTGCAGTCTGGAGAGAGCTACAAAGTCACAAAGGGGCTGTAACACTTGGTTGCTGGGAACATTTTTAGACAATAAATACAGTTTTTTGGCAAATCAGTCGCAGTTCAGTAATTTGTAGTACAATTTTCAAGTAAAACAGTGCCTTAGCAAGACAGGATATGCTAGTCAGCAAGATAGGATATGCTAGTCAGCAATAAGCAAACCTAAAGTACCAAAATGGTATACCTCAGCAAGACAGAATGAGATAAAGCTGCTAGAAGGCTTAGTTGCAAAAAGGGGATGGAAGGAATTGCAGTTGTTGACAGTAAGTAATCAATAAATTGAAACATCAGATAGGAGTGGGCAGAGACTGTGTGCATTTAAAGGAGGCCTGTGAGGGGAGGGGTGGGATGAAAAATCAAGGAGAAGTTTGCAGAGCTAGCACTGAATCAGTACACATACAGTTGGAGAGAAACTGCAGCGGGGGGAATGGTAAGTTACTTTACACAGGCCGAGCAGAACAGGCTAAATTAAAATATATAAATTAGAAGCCAAGTACAGGGATGCAGGCTTACATTAAGCCACACGTCTCGGGTGCTCCTGTCTCAGGTGAGTGAGACCAGCCAATGAGGGAGCTCTACACAGGCATGGAGCCAATAGCACTACCCTGAGAAGCTGCTGAAATTGAAACAGCAAATTGCAAGTGATGATCCGGTTCAGCGTTCACACAGCCCAGAGAAATCATGGCAATTTTTAAAGCATCATACCTTATCTGTCTCTTTGGGGGGTAGGTGGATCAGGCTTCTTGCACTGTAGAGGTGCTATGGCTGGA
Organism: Neoceratodus forsteri; assembly: GCA_016271365.2. NCBI lineage: Eukaryota > Metazoa > Chordata > Ceratodontiformes > Ceratodontidae > Neoceratodus > Neoceratodus forsteri. The sequence continues at coordinate 1,131,712,300 of CM028129.1, forward strand.
TCATGACCACTGCCCGAGGGGGCAAGTGGCACCTTATCTATCTCTTTGGGGGGTAGGTGGATCAGGCTCCTTGCACCATAGAGGTGCTATGGCTGGATCGTGACCACTGCCCAACAGAGTGACTGTCACCTGCTAACAACAGCAGCACTGATATGGACAAAACAACCAAATTAATGGGGGACAAACGCCAATCAGCTATGTGATTTTACCCAACACCCAGGGTTGCTCCATTGTCTGTGCATGGATCCATGTCAGCATAGGGATAAGTATGGACCTAACTGATCTTAGGATTCAGTGCTCACACTGCCAACAGGACATATTAGGAGAGAGCTAGTGAGAACAGATGTCAGTGCATAAAATAGAAGTGCTCCATTTTTTTCTAGTTAATCTTTTTATTGTTATTAATAGTATAGAACTTGTAAACAGATAAACATTATCCTCCAATATACAGCTGCATATGATCATAATGGAAAAAGAGGAACATCATATTGTCTGAAGTACTATACAATGTTGACATAAAAAACAAAGGAAAATATATACATGAGAACAATGTAAGACAGTATAACCTATGTGGTTAAGGGAATTAGAAAAATTGCAATACAAGGAGTATGAAAAGTGACTTGAAACAAGCAGAATAGTCCATCATGATAATACAGTGTAGTATCTGGAATTTGTAACAATGCAGTAAAAGTATGTAAAGGAGGAGTATGAAAAAAGAGAGGTTATTCAGGAAGAGATTTTGAGTGAAAGAATAGGAAAGAAGAGAGAGAAGAAGAGAGAAGAGGGAGAGAAGTTGAGAAAGAATAGGAGAAAAAAGAAGCGAGCACACAACAGAAAACCTCTAGAGAAATACATAGGTAGAAAATATATGGGCCATACATTATGTGACAATAGGATTAGATGATTCCAAGTATTTAAAGTAGTCCTGCCAGCATTTGTTATATAGAGGCAGTTGGTCAGAAGAGATATAAGTCATACGATCGAGGGATGCATATTGAGATAATTGTTTGAGTATATCCTGAAAAGTGGGGGTTATATTAGATCTCCAGTGCATGAGTATAAGGCTCTTGACTTGAAGGAATAATATGGTCAACCATCTATTCCAGGAGTGGGATATTCGATATGAGTGAAAATTAAAAATACCAAGTATACAGATTTGGAATCTAGTGCAAAGGATTGACCTATCAATTGTATTGCAAAGAGATGGACACAACACCAGAGATTGTGATTGGGGGGGGCAGTTCCATAAAATGTGTAGTAAATCACCATTAGGAGAGTTGCATCGCCAACAGTTGTTATTTATTAACCCCATTTTTTGAAGTACCATCAGCGTCCTATACCATAAATGGTGAATTTTAGTTTGTATGAGTGAACTGTGCTTATCATTAAAAGATTTGTGGCAAGACAGCCAACACCTACACCATTGTATATTGGTTATATTGCAATTTAACAGATTACTCCTTTTATTTTTGGCATTGATAGACTTATCTGGAAGCGTATCTCTGACGTCTTTATAGTGCTATTTAAATTGGACAGTGTCTTAGTCCATCTAGAAAGGGGTTTGTGAGGAGTAAGAGAAAAGTAGAAATTACATGCCGTGCACAACTGTAGATATTTCCAAAGATCACGTTATGTTAGTAACATTTGTTTGGATTTTGTTTTTTCTTCAAACTTTTCTTTTGTGTGAGTAACACTGTTTTATACTGTTTTTGATTTTCTTATTTACATTAATACCACCCTGCTCTTTTTGTAGGGATGACTTGGGGGTTATGTATCAATGCAAATTGTTTCTGTTTGGAATACCAAGTATGCTGTCCTCCTTGTTGTTTTTTCCTTTTTTTTTCTTTGAGGTTGTATTATTTAATGTTGTTTTTTGTATTTTATTTCAAGTTTTTGAATTAAAAATTCCCTTACTTTTTTAGTGGGGCTGGGATGGGGTTTCTATACCAATAAGGATTATTAATGTTTGACGTTCCTGTATGCTGTAATACTTGTTTATGTTTTTGATTTTTTCATTGTGATTTTGTATGAAGTAATCCAATTTTGTATATTTTGTTTTAAGTTTCGAATAAAAAAATTCCCCTATTCTTTTTCGATAAGTGCCATGGGATCTTTAGCATCCACCTGAACTACCACAAATCCAGGCAGATGGGACCTCAGTTTAACATCCCATCTGAAAGACAGCACCTCAGAAGTGCAGCACCCCCCCCATGCTGCACTACAGTGTCAGTATTGGGATATTAACCCAAGTGCCCGATGTGGGAACTGAACCCACAACCCTCTGATCTCCTGGCCTCAGAGGTGAGTGTGCTACCTACTGAGCCACTGACACTTTATAGAAACTCTGATACTCTATTAGAAATATTTTCATTAGTGCATTATTCATCTTGTAAAATTATAAAAAGAAAACACCCTTTGTCAATGTTTTATAGCTGTAAAGCATGGTTGAAATAAACCATTTTTTTATAAATTATATAGTGTAAGAGGTTCATAAATTACACATATAGACAAAACAACAAACAGAGAACATATTTAAAGTAACTCTGTCATAATTAAATCAATATAGGATGAAAGCACAGTAAAATTATACACATGTTAAAGGAGAGTCATTATTTTGACTTTTTCAGGAAATTCATGAAGGTAATTTGACGTGATTTAGAAAAGCCTCTATAGTTCTCAAAGTTACCACTGCATAATACTCCCCCTCAATCACTCTAGGGGGTTCATCCCTTCATAAAAAAGTGTTAAACCTTTTCTGTAGGGGGAGGGTGCTACCAATTTCAAATTTAGGTGGGTTTTCCATTTGGGCCCCCAGACTAATAGGGACAACAAATAAACAGATTAGCTTGGATTTCAAGAACTGAGGTACAGCCAGGTCTGGGATAGTACTGTTTGTCAACACTCTAGTGTTTCAAGGAATTCTTGACACCAAAATGACCATGAATGCTAAGACACACCAAGTTCCACATCTGTATCAGTATCCTTTTATGCAAAAGATGGACCAACACCACAGAGTTCCAACCTTCAGGGCATCCTGAAATAACTGGGATGGCAAAAATAAATTAGTGGACAATATGTACACATAAAGCAGCCACACTGACATAGACTCAATCTGGCTAGGAGACGGTGTTGATTGCCAGAGTTAAAAAAAAAGATCTTTAATATAACTTGCCTCATCACTTAGTTTCAGGAACCAAATTCTAACAACCTTCCAAATGGATTCCAGCTGTTTTATAATTGAGGACATCCAAAAACTCTCATCATGCTGCAGAACACTCTGAGAAATATAATTAAACAGTAAACTGAGTTAAACATCTCAATGCCACCTTCTTTTACAGCCAGATGTCACCCCTACACACTTTATGGGGTATAAATCAGCTGTCCCAAAGAAACATATAAAGAAATTACATTATGCTGCCGTACTTACAAAACTAGGGGGGATAAACATAACAGAGATAAAGAAATATAAAAAGTAGCAAAGACAATCAGAAATATTTACTTTTCTTTGACACTTTCCAGTTTTTCCACCTCTGGATCTACACAGAAGTTGCATTTAAGTGACTCTCCCAGTTATAGAGAGATGCATTAGTCCCCCCAAATTGTACACCAAGCTGGTCTAAAGAATCACTTGATTCTGAGTCCTGGACTATAGCAGTCTCAGTGTGTCCTTAAATGTACCAACTCCAAACCCTCTACTGTTCTAATTTATAACTGAGCTAAATGTAGTAGAAAAAGTTCTTACCACTTTCTCCATTGAAGGCCTGACTGAAGCATCCCTTAAAAAAAGAGTGACATTGTCTACATAAGTGAGTACTTTCAATTCTAGTTAAGCATCCTGAATGCTCATCCCCTTATTATCCCCACATGCATGAATGGAACAAAGCAAGGGATCAATACAGTGTGCATACGAAAGATGGCTAATGGGACATCCTTGCCTCACTTCTCACTGTATCATCAAGTTATTCCCTAACCATCCATTAATCAAAGGGCATATTACTACCTTACTATAAAGACAACATAACCATTGTACAAACCCCATCACCCTCCAGAACTCTCTGCAACTCGCCTTCAGCCAAGCTGAAAAATGGTTCCTCAACCATTGTCTAGTTCTGAATCTCAAGAAGACAAAATCTATGCTTTTTGCCCACTGCCAGAGTAACTCCAGAAATGCCCCCCTTCTCATCCTCTCTGGCACCCTACACCCCCTTGAACAGCTGACTGCATACAAATATCTGTGAATCACCTTTGACTTGGCTCTCTCTTTCCACTCTCATCTTAATTCCCTGTCCACTGCCGTAAACACCTGGATTGGACTCTTCTACCACCATAAAGACTGCCTCCCTCAGAATGCCCTCCGGCTGGCTATCACCTCCTCCATCCTGTCACTGGTTGACTACGGGCTCCCTATCTATGTGGCTGCTGACCCCACCACCCTCACCAAAGTCCAGACCTCAGTCAACAAAGCTTGCAGGCTCCTGACCAGTGCCCTCAGCAGAATGCACACATGCCAGCTCTACTCCTCCTCAAACTTACTCACCTTTGATGAGCACCTGCACTATCACACCTGTATACTGGCAAAAAAATCAATACTTGGGCCCTACCCCGGGGGTTGCTGCATCCCTAAAATTGGCCTCCCACTCGGTCGCCACCTGAAGTGCAACCAAAGCCACCTTCCAGATCCTAAGAGCCAGGACCTCCCTCGCCCAAAGATCATTCCACCACAGAGTCCCCTCTTGGTACAACTCCCTCCCCACTCATATCATAAACATCCCCAAAATCGGCCCCTTCAAAATCGCCCTCTGAAACCACCTCTCTGACACTCAGAGCTGTAAATGCCCCTGACTGGCCCATACCTAGTGCTCTGCCTAGCCCAATTTACAGACATCATCCTTCCGGACTGCCTTCTCCCCCAGCAACCACCCCTTCCCCTCCAGGTATCGCTCCCTAGAACCCGTAGCAGTACCTTATTATTTATATACTAGACTAATGGTAACTAATTGAAGCCTTGGTACACCTTTGTATTACTGGAATTGCTTTGTGTGTTCTTTTATTGTATCTCACCTGTAATGTTCTCCATTGTTGTACTCCACCACCAATTGTTGTCTACCCTCCCTGTGACGAGGTGCCTTTGTAAATGAGTCTTTGACTCAAAGGTTGTAAATCCGAATTATGAAATAAATAAAATAAATATGTCAAGAATGCCATATGCATGAAGTACATTGAACAGGAAAGCATGGGACACTCTGTCAAATATTTTTTCCTGATCTAGTGATGGAAAATAGCCATCCAGAAGTCCCATATTTCTCCATTTGAAGACTTCCCTTATGGCAATGAAATAGTCTTGAATGGCACATCCTGTAACTAATCAAGACTGGTGTGGTGATATGACACATACTGTGGCTTTCTCCAACCTCTTAGCCAGGATTTTGTATAAAATCCTAAAATCAACATTAAGCAGGCTAATAGGCCTCTAGTTCTGCAACAAGGAGTGGACCCCTCTCTTAAAAAAATCAAGTGAGCCACCAACATGGGGTGGGGGGCAGAGAATGTACTGTCAGAATCTCATTATACCAAAGCCATGCCAAGTTCTTCAATAAAGAACTTGCCAATTTCAACAGGGAGGCCATCCTCTCCCAGGGCAGTGTTCAGGGACAAAGACTTGATAGCCAGATGTACTTTACATACCTACTGTATACTGGGACAACCAGAGATTTCTAAACCAAGTCTGGTAAAGCCAGACTCTGTAGGTCAGCTAGGAAAGAGTCAGAATCAACCTATGGTGGGTGGCTAAACATATCTGCAAGATACTGATCAGTGATGACCACCATATCCTGTGTAGAGGTAGCTGTGTTACCATCTATACCCCAAAGGTTACAGAAGCACCTATTTTCAACTCTTTGCTGACAGGATTTAAAAACAAACATTTTTTTTCCTTGCATGACAAAATACGTCTCCTTCTTAAGTGATCCAGCCCTGTCATACTGGAGTTCAATTATGTCTGTCTTAACCCTTTGAATCTGATCAGAATAGATATCAAGAAATCTTTTAGACCTGTCAATTAGTTTTTGCCAAGGAGAACGCAAACTTAAATACTTTCTATAAAGGCCCCTATTTTGTGCCACCAAAATTTAATGAAAAACATTCTGAAAGTCACATTTGGAGTGTTCTCACCATTATGAAATTTTGTCATAGACACAGATGATAGACAATCTGACATTCTGCAATCTCCTCCATCTAAGCTGCACTGTCTGGTCCTTTAGCAATTAAGTATTTAATCTCCAAGGCCACTTATTCTGAAATGGTAATGGGGCAGTAAAGCAGGTGCATAAAGGGCCTGTTGGTCTGAGGTTTCAATAATGTGAATCTCAGCCTGGTTGATCTGTTCATTTAGGGATAGAAACAAATAGTCAGTATGGAAAAACAAACTACCCTATGATAAGCACAGCCCCCCTGGTGTTGTAACATGCAATATGCATCACTGAGGCCTGCTGTAGAAATCATATCTCTCAGGAAAGAGGAGACACAATATATCTTCCTACCTTGAGCCTGCTCTTGAGGAATGAGAGGGTAATTAAAATCATCCTGAAGATCACAACTTTAGATGTAAAGAAAAAAGGTGTATTTCCTTAAAGAGGTCATTATGTGTCAATTTTGTCTAAGGTGTGTAAATACGGATAATACAATACTGCATAGACTTACGAACAGCATCCATGACCAGTCCCTCCATGGGTGCACATCAACTAGCCTTGAGGCATGCCAATCATAGCTGCTAAAGAGAATGCCCACTCCATCACATACCTCATCCCCCAGAGACCAAAAGATGCTCCTCTAGTCAGCATAAATTTCACCTGGAAAAGGTAATGTTGTGACTACCATCTTGTGTCCTGGAAAAAGAACACTTTCTCTGACCACTGGCTAAAGGTAAAAAAGCATAGTGATGCATTTCTTTATGGACTTCAAGATATTTACATTAACAGTGACAGGAGTGAAGGCCTCCATCGATAATACAGTATAAAGAAAAAGCACACACCACATTTTCATCATAAATAATTTTTGCTAACCTGGAAAGACTGGGATATAGTATGACCCCTTTTCTTCCAGCAGTGAGTTTTCTGAGCTGGAATCATCCGGATCTGAGGAAGGATCCCTCTGAAAGGGAACTGAGGAGACTTCTGAGTCTTCATCTTCCTCCTCTGAATCTCCCCATAGTGTTCCCTTGTGCAAGGTCAAGAATCTGTTTTTGACAGGGATGGTGGCAGCCTTCAGGACCTTGGGTTTGTGACTGTTCCCCCTCTTTTTCTCAGCACTGAGTGAATAACATCCTTATCTTCTGAAAAGGAAGGAAGAGGGGGTTTAACCCTTGCAGGACAGTGGACTAATATATCAGTCCAGAATTCCTATACATTCTAGTTCTGTCAGCAACCTAAGGGTTAGGCAGGTGGGGGATGAGGAGAGGGGCATATTCTGGTTCTCTTCTACTACCTCCCTTGAAACCTCCAGTTCAGTCTGAGGGACAGTAGCCAGAGAAGTACCTTGGGGTTGATCTGGTGGAGTAATCTCCATGGTCTCCACAACCAATATCCCAGGGGGCCTAACAGAATTAAGTACTGAGAAACAAGCTGAATATAAAATCCTGCTTTACTGTGACTCCAGCGCAACAGTATCAAGGTCCACAGTGGATGGGTGCTTCCAACAAGGTCTGGGCTGGCACTCATTGCTAAGAGGTTCTGGCAGATTTTTCAGCAGTTTTTATTGAGGTACACGATTGCTGGGTCTTCCCTATGAGATGGTCCTGATTGAGTCCATCCTCATGTTTGCAAAAGGCCCAGGGAAGCTTCCTGTAGGAGTGAGCCTTCTCCTCATCCAGATTGCATCCAAAAGGATTAGAGCCAGTGGAACTGGTGTAGCCACGCTCCAAACAGAGGCCACATCTGTGCTGATCACGGGCACTATTGTAATGGTTCTGGGATCCACATTTATGGTATGCCGTTAGATGGGTGACTTCATTAGGCCGCTGTCATTAGGGCACTGCAACCAGTTTGCCTGTCATACTGGTGAACTTGATTCATGGCACTCAGCAGGGATGGGGCTGTAGGAGTGTTGCACCCCTTGCCATATACACCTCCAATGTGTAGGTGATTATAATAAAGTACAGGGGGCAGTGGAGGGGCATATAGGGCACAGCCACCACAAATGGCCCAGATGTGCCCCAGGGCAACTGGTGTGATGGGGGTCAGGTGGCACTTTGGCCAGGTGTGATCTTCGCTGTCGGCATTGTGCTGGCACCCTAATGATGGTCACCCTTTTCCTTGTCACCACGACATGGGTTAACCCACATTTATAGCAGGGGCAGGGCTGCCCCTGATAAAAACACACCCCATCCCTGCCCTGTAAAAAAACTACTAGGCAAATGCTGCAGTCCATTACTGACATATTTCAGTTCCACATGGAATTTTTAGCCCCCATTTCAAACTCTCTCCATATCCAAATAGGGATGGGAAAATCTAGGACATCACATTTCTGTTTGAGCCAGAAAGTGATGTCTGTTATGCTAAACTCCTCATTCTGGAATAGCACAGTTACTGTCTTAACAGCAGACTTTGTTAGTGAGATAGCTGAGAACACTGACCAAGTAGGGGTATCTTTGATTGTGAAGTACCGGGCCCACAATTTTCCATAGACTTCACCTGCTTGAAACTAATGTCATAGTTTTCCTCCCCCACCACATGTACTTGGGTGTAGATGTCTCAGGCATAGAAGTTCATGGATTCTCTAGTCAGGGTATGTATGATGTAAGCTCGGTCTGATGGGTTCTCCATACCTCTAATGTCTGCTTGGCTGAGTGCTGCTTGTCCGTTTTTGGCTTCCAATGGTTTTTATCCATCTGCAACCTAGGTGTTGGATGTAAACTGCTCTTCTTTTTAAATAAATGGTGAGAACATTTTTATAACCATTTTGGTGTTTATCCTAATCTGTGGGTGCTCAGGGAATGTGCTTTTGGTTTAATAATTATACTTTCAGCACCGCAGTAGTCAATCCTGGTGCTCATTCCCTGTTCTAGGTTTCATACCGCTAATGTAGTGGAATCTGACTGCACTCTGCTGCTGTGCAGGCTCAGTTTTTGCAGTGAACAAATCTGAGAATATTGCAGGGGTTTCATCTCCTGGAACAGCTGTAGATTGAGCTGTAGCTCCGGGTCTCCCTTCTCTCAGGGGTTGTGGTGGTAGTAGTTGGAGTAGTCTCTGGGTCATAGGGCAAGATGTAGAAAGACCAACAGGCTGGGACTGGGAAATGGGAGGGTCTGAGCTACAACAAGGATTAGTAGTAGCCTCAGTATGTTCGACTTTATCTTTAGCTTTTTGTTCTGTTGGTACACTGGATGCAGGAGTCTGTCACCACTCACCCTCATGGGGCCATAAAACTTGTGTTGTAACTTTAATCTGCTGGTCAGCCACAAGAGGAGACTGGTTTAATGCAGGGTTAGTTAAGGCAGCAGCAGTTTGCTTGTTATGCAGTGCAGTTTCTGATGCCTGCTCATTATTGTTCTGCAACACAGGCTCAGGTGCAATTTCAACTTGTTGTGGAGGGGAAGTTGACAATGCTGGCTGGGCATTAACTGCATATGCATTCAAACCTGGTGAGACAGATACACCCTGTGACAGTCACCTGCGCTGTCTGGTGAACTCACAAAAGCCATTCTGGCAGGTAGTTGACATTCTTTCTTTATGAGGCTAGAAACTGCATGTTTCAAGACTCATGACCATGGTGAAATTTTGCTAGCTTTGGGAGACAGAGGGAGCATGTCCATGGCAGTCAGCACAGGACATGGTAACCATGTAATGCCATTGGCAGCCTTTATCCAACCAACAGCCTGAAGTGCTGATTTGACAGATCATGCTTCTGTGGTATGCACTTACAGGATAGGAGTGGGGTGGCCACTTCTGAGCTCCAGTCTATCCCCAGCTGTTCTCCCTCTGAGTGGTGCAGCAGTCATTTGGTCTGACTCTGTCAGAGTTGGCCTTGGCTAGTGCTCAGCTGATGTTTGCTTGGGGAAAACTGCAGACTTGAAAGGCATGGCAGGTGGATTGTGAACTTGACTGACTTCTGCATCTTCCTCTACAAGGAGCTGAAACAGCAACGTTTGTTGCTCGAAATCCATGCAGCTAAAAGGACCTCTACTGGGACATCAAAAGACACAGTGGTTGGTGTAATGACATCACTGGAGGCAAATGACTTTTCTGCTGGACAGGACACTGATGGTCTCTCCATCCCTTGGCTAAACTCTAAAACAGGTATAACTTCTTTGTCATTTTTTGGCTTAGCTTCAGTCATCATTAGGGTCTCTACCTCCACTGAGACAGAACAGACATGTAAACTTCCTCCTTCATCCTTTTGGGTGGCCATCTTGTTGAGCAACAATCTGATTAACTGCGCCTCCATCTGAAGAGTATTTTTTTTATTGCGATAGTATGACACTACAAAATTATACTATACAGAGAAGAGCAGTAGATTACATGTTATTATAAAATGGGGAGATAAAATCCTGCTTTCTTATTGGTTAATACCTGTGCTTGAAATCTGTTCCATGCACAGGTAATAACATGAACTCAGAAGCAGGACCGCATTACAAAGAAATTAGTGAGCCATTAGAATGTTCCTTTTTCAAATTCGGCCATTTTTTTAACCTCGTTAAAGTGGCTTATCCTGTACTTGCAGCTGATCAGTGAAACTCTGGTGTTGCTGACTTTCTCTTAATTGAATACAGTATCTGTACACATGGGACAGTTAAATAATAATAACAATAATAGAAAAAAAATACTGACTGATGCCAGTATGTCAACCGTGTTGCTGCTTCCACAGCATGCCTGCTCCCGTTGCCTCTTCTGCCAGTTCCTCTCCTGACCCACCACAGTTCTAACCAGAAATCCACTGCTATCTACATATTTTCCATTTTATGCTGGCAGGTTCCTTCTCTGAGCAAAATGTGGTTTTGGGCACAGAAGTACTTCCAGTCTGTCATGATTGGTTGGACGTGGGAAGAGGATGCAGCACTCATAAATACTTTGTGTGTGTGGGGGCGGAGACTTACAAAACTAATTTCTCTTGCAATTGTGCAGCCATTTTTCCTGAGACCCCACCTGCTCCTACAGTGCTGTCATCGGACATATCTTGTTCAATGGGAGAAAAAAAAAAGTGGACTCTCTCTCTCTGTCAAGGGGAAGGCAAGGTATGGAAGCAGAGGTGGGGTGCAATCAGGATACAGTGTCAGTACACTTGGAAATCTAGCGCGTCTGCAGTGCTGTCAAGAGAGTGAGTGCTGGCAGAAGTGCTGTGTTGTTGTGGATGAAATAAAAATAACTAAGAAACAAAAGTGTGTATGAGGAGAGAGAGAGAGCAGAATTAAACAAAAATTATACACTTTGTAGCTACAAGTAGTAGTAGTAGTCAAGCATCAACAGTCACGTCTTATACCACAAAATGAATCAAAATGAGGTCATTATCTAGTAGGCGGAAGAATTATTTTATCATAAATTCCTACAATAAAATCTATTCTGCATAAAACTTGTTTTTTTTTCTGAGTTACAAAAGTAAAAAAAAAATGTACCCATTTTATAAGTGCAATATGACACTCTGAGGTGTGCATGGAACAGATTTTACTGTACTTCCAGGGGCTGACACTACGCCTCTGGGTGTGCAGTAAAATGTATTTCACGCATACCCCACCGCAGTTTAAAATTAGCCTGAAGAACATCCTCTAATAAAATACTAAGGGGTTCATCATATTTGATCCCTCAATTTTTACTGGGAGATATGTAATGTCCCTTTTTATGGGATTCAACATACTACCCCTTAAGGCCTGAAAGAAAATACTAAGAGGAAGGCTTCTAAGCTCTTTGTGTGTGTGTGTGTGTGTGTGTGTGTGTACTATATAGCTAGTATATGAAAAAAGTAAACACTCATAGGTTCGTTTTGTAATGCAATCCCTGCTACATTACTTATTGCCACTATATCCTGTCCTACTTGCCTACCTATGCACTTGTCAAGATTCAGTGAAGCCCCTGAAAATATACCAAAACTCTCACAAATTTCCACAGCACAATGCACTGAGGCTTCATTTTGGACTAACAGACACATGCCATCTGCCTGAGCGATAGCTTTATAAGGTATAACCCCTTCTTCACTGCTTAATGTGGGTCAGTATCAAGGGCTTTGAGTAATGTGCCTAATCAGAAGGCATAAAGCACAGGGCTTAAGGGATATCCTTGTCTCACACCCTTATGTGTTTAACTGATGGTCGCATACCACTCATTAACCACTGAGATAACAGAAAACTGATTTGTATAAACATTGCAACCACTATATAAAAATGCTCAGAAGTCCATACTTATGTAGCACATACCACAAAAATCATGATCCACATAATCAAATACTTTTTTTTGATCTAGAGATAAATATCTCTGCATTCTTCCATTGTTACCTCTTTCCATAACTTCTCTTAATAAAATAAGATGATCAGTGATATGCCTTCCTGATATAGAACAAGCCTGTGCAGGGGTAATCAAATGTCTAGCAGCTTGGAGTGATCGGTTATTGAAAACTTTTGCCAGGATTTTTAGGTCTATATTTAATAAACTGAAAGGTCTCCAATTTGATGGCCTGCTTTTTTCCCTCTTTTTTGTAAATAGATCAAAAGACCTCCTCTTATTTCAGGTGTTAAATGTTGTGATGTAAGCATAAAATGAAATACTAATGCTAATTTCTCTGCTAGATCAGGATCTATTCATTTATATAATGCAAGCTAATCCATCTTCCCTGGGATGTGACTGTTCCCCATGGATGAAATAACTGCAGCAATGTCAGGCACAGTTGTATCAGCTATCAGTTTACTACAGATTTCATTAGTGAGGGGTGGAATTTGCAAACTAGAGAAAAAACTATCTCTGCCATAAGTAAAAATAGAAAAGGGACTTAACAAGTCTGTAGTATAGTCTGAAACTATTTGCACTATCTGAGCATTATCCATATGATATATACCAATGATATCAAAATGTTCATTCATTTGTTCACTTGTTTATCCTAGACTGACAACTTTCATGTGGAAATACTTGCCCTAAGTTCCCTTGAGTGCCACATTTTAGTTTTTGCTTCAAACTATGAGCTCTTTACAAATAATATTGAAACATTTCTGTTTTAATTTTGCTTATTTGCTGATTTTAACCATTTCCTGTTTTTTCTGTTAATGTTAACCATTTTTGTTATTGATATGTTGTTTCAAATATGCAAAATATTTAGATTTACTATGTAATTTACTATGTTTTTGGAGTAAATGATGAAACTCTATCTTTGGGTCTTCCCACTAAGTTAAAGGGTCATCATAAAAAACTAAAACTGACTTTCTAGCCATTATAAATTCTTTTTTTTATATTCTATTTTTGCTCTGGAGGGCCAAGGTATCCTTCCAGAATATCCACTCGACTATTGCCTCTACTCCCAGTCTGAAACCCACCACACCAGTTTCCCTTCTAATCCTATGGCAAGCCCAGCCCCCCCAGATAACCTCCCAGGAGAGGGACCACCCTACCTTGGCAGCCTTTCTGACAATAGAGGGATCTACTGTGAGACTGGGTCTGCCACAGGAGACCCTGATGCAGGTGGGTCTGATGGCAGGTTTTGGGCAGGTCCTGGGGGTCTCCTTCATCTCCGCTGTGCCCTCCAGGGTTTTTCATTTTTAAGTTTCCCCCTCAGAGTGCAGATGTGCCATGACATCTGGGCACCTGCAGGCCCCCTAATATGGCATTGCTCATGCTGTGCCCCCGATCTCCATTGGAGGCTACCAGAGAGCAATGCAATCCTTGGTACTCACTCCAGGAGGGGAGTGCAGGTCTCCAGGTGCTTGTTTCCCTCCCTCCCCTGCCAATCCCTGATGACCCGAGTACATTCCCATACCTGGGTCACCAGCGTGGCATAAGGTATGGCGTCAAGCACCTCAACCCTCAGTGCCACTGGGCCAGCTCATTATAAATTCTTTAACTGTATGTAGTACTGTAGGGATATTTAAAATTGATGAATTAAGTTTCCAGATGCTACAACAATGCACAATAAATGCATATGCAGAGGACACATTATTATTTATTTATTTAGTTTTTGTTTACCGGGTAAGTGCCATTAGCCAAAACATGACTATTTTCAGGTGCGACTCGGGAGAGTTACAATAAGTAGGATGTACAGGGGATACAGTTCGATTTAGGGTAGAGATGTAGTACATACAAAGCTAAAACAAGGTTTAACAAAGACATAATTAGGTAACAATAAACGTTCAATAGTTTATATTCAATTTAAAGACTCAGTGAGAAAAATCACATACGGCTGACAGCTTAAAAGGTTGAGGGTAGCTAAAACACAAACAAAAAAGAGACAATAAGTGCCTAAAATAATAAACTAAATGGTCAGGATAAGAGGCGATCAGTTTACAGCAGCTGGGGTAGTGGGTTTAAGTAGAGGGCCAATTCAGGGGGGTTTGAAACAGGCACAGGAGATTTGGCTAAGGAGAAAAGAACGATACCTGTTTTTGAACTGGACATGGCTAGGGGCTGAGCGTACATCAAGAAGCAGAGAGTTCCAGAGTTTAGGCACTGAATGAGAGAAAGCAAGGGTTCGTTTGTTAGATTTACATCTAGGTATTTGCAGCAGTGACTTATCAGCTGATCGTAGACCATGAGAGGAGATCAGTGGAGTTAGTAGGGATGCCAGTGAGATTGGGATGCCAGCTCTAATGATATTATCAGCCAGGGAGCCAAGGGCAAGAGTTCGAGCCGAAGCTGGGGGTAGCCAATTCAGATCAGCATAAAGTTTGCAATGGTGTTTTGACCAGGGAGAGGTCAATGCATACCTGCATATGCTGTTATAGGTAGTCTCCCACTCCCTAAGGAGAGATTTGGATGCATTGAGATAGGTAGCTACCCCATAGGATAGTGACGGGAGCAGAATCCCATGGGCTACAGCTAATCTAGCTGACTGTGTGAAGACATAGCTGGTTTTATAGGCTACTCCTATTTTGGCATTGACCAATTTACAGGTGGATGTTATATGCTGACCAAAATTAAGATTTTCGTTGAGGAGTACACCTAGATACTTGAAGGAGCAAACTGGTTCAAGGACCTTCTCGTCATGACCAGAGACTACAAATGTGTCACAGTTTATACTTAATTTGACTGCAGAGCCAAACAGCATAGAATATGTTTTATCAGCATTCAGGATTAGCTTATGGTGGAGAAGCCAGAATTGGGTGGACTTAAACACGATGGTAAGGGTTTGGTTTAAATGTTGAATACTCTTATCACTACAGTACAAGACCAGGTCATCTGCATAAAGGATAGCCGAGCAGCCGGGGATATTCAGAGAGATACTGTTAATGAAAATAGAGAAGAGAAGGGGTCCTAATATTGATCCCTGGGGAACAGCTAGATTAATAGCCCTAGGGCTGGATATCACAGAGTTGAACCTAACAAGCTGAGTCCTATTTGACAGATAGCTTTTAAACCAGGCAGTTGCATTACGAGAGAAACCAAGGGCTAGGAGACTGTCAAGCAGAATAGGATGATCAACAAGGTCAAAGGTCTTTGTTAAGTCAATAAAAACTGCTCTCATGAGGTGTCCTTTGTCCATAGCTGTTATGGTGTCATTTGTAAGGTGAAGCAGGGCTGTGGAGGTGCTATGACCCTTTCAAAAGCCATACTGAATTGGCGGAGAGAAGGTTATGTTTAGTCAAAAATTCGATAACTTGTCTTGATACTAACTTTTCCAGGATTTTACACAGGACTGATAGTATAGCTATTGGTTGATAATTGGTCATATCTCTTTAATCACCTTTCTTATGGACTGGAGTGACTTGAGCCATTTTCCAGATGTCAGGGACAACACCATTGCAGAGAGACAGGGTAAAAATCCTTGACAGAGGCTGAGCAATATATGGTGCGGCAAGTTTGAGGAGTTTAGGTTCAATCTCATCAGAGCCTACATTAGTATTGTCAGGGACGGTATTTAGCAGGACCCGGATGTCAGATTTTGATGCTGCCTTATAATAGAAATGCGGGGTAAATTCAGTGGCAGCGGGGCAGGGGGGTGGGTAAAGGCTGGCCATTCAGGAAGACCGATGTTAAGCTTGATAGGTCAGAGAATTTTTCATTAAAGGCCTCCGCAATGGTCCCAGGGTTATTGCAGTTACTGGAGAACCCAGAACAGAGCTTGTTTGACGGTAAAGGACACATTTAAAAATAATTCATGTTGTTCTGATTATAAATTCAGCAAAAACAAGTCCAAGGTGCTCCCGTTTAAAAGTTCAATATTTCACAAGTACAGGAATTATTTAATGCAATAGTCGGAAGGACTGTATTGATTACTTGGGTATAAAATTATGTAACAACCTTCAAGAATTGTACATTGCTAATTTCATACCATTACTTGACAAAATAAGGGGGAAATTACAACTATGGCAGAAGATAAAGCTTTCATAATGGGGTAAAAAAAAAGCATTTTTAAAATGATAGTAATTCCATGAATCTCTTACACATTTCAAGCTACCCTAACACCCATACCAAATTCCTTGTTAAGTAAGCAATAATACCTGATGCAGTGGGCGGTATTGTGCTATACCAGACCGCCCAGGGGTGTAATGAGGCCCGACGCTGCAGGCGGAGGGCCTTATAGCCCCTGGAAGGTCTGGTATAGCGCAATACAGCCCACCATGTCAGGTATTATTGCGCTTAGAAAATGGGCACTGTAAAACAAAAATCAGTTTAGTAAAAAATATTTATACAAAATTAGTTTTAACTATGTTTTGAAATAAAATAGTCCCTCCATCTATATTTCAAGTCTGTGGAGTTTGTTTTTGAGATAGGGACTTGTGTCCTTCTAGAGCTTCTGTAGGTGGGGCATTTACTCCTGGTTGTCATAGTTATTACTTCCCTCATGCATGTGCTTTTGGGAGCAACTGTAGACTGGAGTTAGTGTTCTATTGTTAACATTGCTAGAAGTAGTTTGTTTTAGTTTGCAGGAAGAAATGAGTTGATTAGTAGAAGCAAAAAATAGCTGAGAAACAGAAAGCCCCAGCAGAGAACATGCTATCACTGGTAGCACCCGATCACCTATTGCTGTAAGTTGAGAACAGGTGGCTTTGTATTTTCAATTTATTTGCGATACAAGGGCCAGTGAACAGTGAGCAGTGTGGTGGGCAAGCAATGCTGCTGAGTATGGTTACTATGGTGAGACGCGCATTATGTGCACTGCCCGCTGCCAGTTATGTGAAGCTAATTGGTCTGCTGCTTTGTTTTTTTTTCTTTTTTAATGCGTTGCTACTATTTGAAGTTCAAATTAGCAGGTCTTTGTAGAGCTACTGTTTATGGTGTAATGTGCACCCCCCCCCCCACAAAGAAAACACAGTGGGAGCCGAGTGGCCGTTTATGAGTGTGGGTCAGGGAGTTGACGACTTAAAATACAGCTGACAAGGCTAGGGATCGAGATTTTTTTTGTGCCACTTTTGTTTTTAATGGTTTTTTGTTGGAGGGAGAAGTCAGGAACAATGAGCTTGTTCATGGTGGACGATGCGGACAAATGAGAAGCTGTGAGTGTGATTTGTGGGACTGCAACACTTTGGGATCCGACTTCAGCTCTGGCGATGTGTTCTGCCGGCTTGGGGATTTAAATTTAGATGCCGGTTTTTGGGGTGGGAAAGCGACTAGGAGAGTGACAAGTATGCAGGTGTATGATGATGCCTGTGGAGGTTTTTATAGTGAATACAGGCGATCGCTATGAATGTTGGTGCTAAGTTTACTTTTCTTACATTTTCATGATGCCTGATGTCATTGTACAGGATCTGGGGGAAGGGGAAGGCCACAAACTAAACTGCTAAGGAGCGAGAAAAAAATGTCTACTTTTTAAAAATGAACGTTCTATTTGAATACTGATATGTGTGATTGGGCTTGTGGCTAGCTGGCACTTTTAATGCCCGGGCTCTGTTGTATGATAGATGCCCACCTTGCCAGGTCTATTAGCCAATCAGAGCCTGGGATTATCTTAGCCCATTTTCTAATAAGCATTATTAAATGTTTAAAAAAATGTATCTTGAATATAAGATTCATTAAATTGCATGGTCTAAAGACTTTGCCTCAGCCAGAAAACAAGTGGAATGGCATGCCCCGACCCTAAAAATGTATATATTGCGTACTATATTAAATTAACATCCTCATGGGCCTAGAAAGATAATATTAATCTAGAAGTGGAAAATTGGGTCACATTAAATAAGTCTAGTGGTCTCTATTGCAAACATGTGGTATTCTCCTTAAGGAAAGGGAAAGGGAAAACTTGCTTAACCAGGGAAGGCACACTAAGCCAAAGCTTGTTTCCAGGTGTGACCTGGGAGCATAAGGAAGTTAAGTGACTTGCTCAGAGTCACACAGTATGCATGTGGGAGCTGATGGGATTCAAACCCAGGTCTCCAGGTTTGTAGCTCAGTGCCCTTAACCACTACACTTGTTTTAGCTATAAAAGATCAAACAGCATAATCATGAATAACTTAGGGAAAATTACAAGTTGTTAGCAGAAAAAGACAAATATTAATGCAAGAGGTTTTATGTCTAACCATTTATGGAACAACCTGAACCTAAAAATAGGTAGAGTTAGTCAAGTCTGTTTTTAACAAGCATTTGTCAATGCCGAACGTTCGCTTGCAGGTATTTGCAGTGGTATTTGGCACTTGGACATGGCTTAAAAAAATCAGTGACAAAGAAGTACAAGCATTTGTCAATGCCGAATGTTGCTTGCTTCTATGTGCTGTTTAGGTATCTGGAAGTCATTGGAGTGCAAATATTGAAAATTCAGCAGACTTCGGCGTGCGTAGGAACTACTTAGCACACTTGTAAAACAATCATTTTTAGGAATTTTTTCACCAAATTTTCAACATAGCCATTTTAAGACCTCTACTAATGAACAGTGTCACTGTGATTTTTCTTAATATGTCCCATACATTGATTTCGCTGCTTCAACTAGCCATTATAGCTACATGGGCGAAACACGTTTTGGAGCAGGATATGAAAAATGACAGCTGTACTGCTCATAAGGAGGTGTGAGTAAAAGGGCAATGTTGAAAATCATGTGAAAATATTGAAATTATGAAACTTCTGACGTCGTGAGACTGCATAGCACGCTCGTAAAACAGTCATTTTAGGAATTTTTCACCAAATTTTCAACATAGCCATTTAAGACCTCTGCTAATGAACAGTGTCACTGTGATTTTCTTAATGTGTCCCATACATTGATTTCGCACACCGACTGTGCCATTGTGTGCTATATGGGTGGAAACACATTTTGGGCAGGATGTGAAAAATGACAGCTATACTGCTGATAAGGAGGTGTGATAAAAAGGCAATGTTGAAAATCTGGAGCGAAAATATTGAAAATTCGCGAACTTATGAGCGTGCATAGAAACTGCGCAACGCACACTCGTAAAACAGTCATTTTTAGGAATTTTTTCACCACATTTTCAACACAGCCATTTTAAGGCCTCTGCTCATGAACAGTGTCACTGTGATTTTCTTAATGTGTCCCATACATTGAGTTCGCACACCGACTGCGCCATTGTGCGCTACATGGGAGGAAACACATTTTGGGCAGGATGTGAAAAATGACAGCTGTACTGCTCATGAGGAGGTGTGGTAAAATGGCAATGTTGAAAATCTGGAGTGAAAATATTGAAAATTCGCATGAACTTACGGGCCTCGTAGAACTGCGCAACGCACGCTCGTAAAACAGTCATTTTTTGGAATGTTTGCACCAAATTTTCAACATGAGGTTTTTGGGACCCCTTCTCATGAATGATGTCACTGTCATGGTATTGTTCAGGCCTGAAGGGTGATTTCACGCAGTGAATGTGCAGTGACTGCGAAATCACCCTTCAGGCCTGAATAATGCCATGACAGTATCGATCAGAAGAATCAAAACTCCATGTTGAGATTGAGTAAAATCAAAAATGCCTGAATATGCAATAAAGTTGAAAAACCCTGTCTCGCCCATTATACAGCTTACTGGCATTTCCTCAGTTTGCGGTCGGCTTTGAAGAGTGCAGGCGTGTTCGATCCACGAAGATCATCACGCCAAGCTCTGGGTAAGTATGGAGTGAGGGGGTGTGGGGAGGTGGGGTGCGCAGTGGGTGGGTGCGGTTTGTGGGAGGGGGGCCTGGGAGAAGCGCCGTGGGACCTTTTTCAATTTACAGGTTTAAAAAAAAAAAAGATGACGTGGGATGTTTACCACGCTGGGGTGGGCTCTCAGCGTGGCAGAAGGATGGCTGGGGGGGCTGGAGCCGATGGGGGATTGGGCACGCCCGTTGGCAGATGATGCGGGACGTTGGCCACGCTGGGGTGGGCTCCCAGCGTGGCAGCAAAGATTTGGGGGGTGGGCGTGGCGGTGCTGTGTATGACAGTGGTGGTTTCTTTGGAGGAAGACCACCACTGTCATCACAGCAACACCAGCATCGATGATGCAAGGATTGCCACGCCTACTCAATGGAGCAGGGGATTGCAGGGAGGGCACACCTCCAAAGTGTCCCATTCTCCGAAGACGTTCCTTGCGCATGCGCGCAAGCGAACATAAAAAGGTGCCTTTCCATAGTTCAAGGTGCCTATACATACAATAAATATAACATCAATCAATAAATTCCATAAAATTATAACAATATATAAAACCATAAAATGTAAAACAATACAACCAGCAGTTTCTAGAAGAGTGGCAGCAATATTATTCTTCATCACAGAAAGCCAGGCCAAAGAGGTATGTTTTCAATTCAGTTTTAAAACTTTGGATGGTCAGGCATTCTCTTATCTGATGAGGTAGAGAATTCCACAGGGTAGGGGCCACAAATGCAAAGGAATGGGCCCCAGATGTTTGTAAGTGCACCCTGAGAATCTCTAGCAATCCCTCGTCAGTGGATTGGAGAGGCTGGGAGGGGTGGTAGGGAGAAAGGAGATCTGGAAAGTAGCAGGGTCCCTGATCATGTAGGGCTTTGTAGGTCAGCAAACAGACCTTGAAAGTGATATGCCACTGCACTGGTAGCCAGTGCAGTCTGTGGAGCACAGGCATAATATGACTGGTCCTAGATGTTCCAATCAAAAGCCTGGCAGCCTCTACACCAGCTACAGGTGGCAGATATTAACTCTCGGTAACCCTAGGTACAAGGCATTGTAATAGTCAAGGCGAGTGGTCATGAAGGCATGGACCAGGTGTTTCACCTGGTGACATTCCTCAAATGGAAAAAAAGAAGTCTTGACACCTGCTGACACCTGAGATTTCCAGGTCAGACCACTGTCAAAAATAACACCAGGGTTCTGCACCTGATCTGAGGTGGTAAGCTGAACCCCCAAGCCAAAGACCTGAGGGTTGTCCCACTGACACATCCCACCCCCGATGATCTGGGTCCACCACCAACACCTCGGTTTTATCTGGGTTCAACCTCAGCTAAGTTCCATGCAGTTTTCCTACTTGGAGAAGTAAGGGTATTAGTAGATGGTCACATTTATTGCAAATTAATAGATACATATCATGGGAGGCATGTAAGATGAAATACAATTTAGCCACAAAGGATTTCTGGCAATATAAACAACTGTATCACATATTCAATAAATATTTCAAAAGATGGGAAAGGGCCCCAAATAGTGATCCACTTGATGTACAATTTTGGTCAAAGTTATGAAAAAAAATAGGCGTATAGGCTAGTGACATGGATACAAAAAAGCCTTCATGGTAGCCAAAACAAAATCTAGAAGAAATTAAAAGAATTTTATAGGTCAGCCCAGTGGCATGGAGGGCAGAGGCACCAAACCTCACCTACCACTAAGCTGGCGATCCGGGGTTAGGAGCACCCCCAAGGTGTGGGAGCTGGCTGGGGAGAGGAGGATTACGTGTCTGTTGGACAGCTCTTCTCCTCCGGGGGGAGGGCTGGGTAGAGCCCACCGCTTGCCTGTCTCCTGGCAGAAGCTGGGGAAAGACAGCTCTGGCCAGAAAATTCAGGAGATGGGGCAGATGTTGGTGCACATCATGCAGGAGCACATGGTGTGTGCCCAGATGTCCTTGCACGCCCCACCTCCCAGGGGATCACAACATGGGAAAAAGCCAGCAGTTGGATGAAGGTGGGTGCCCACAGGTCCTAGTCTTCGAATAGCTGGGTTCACCAGCCTGAACTGGATCCAGTCCTTGGTGGGGACCTGGGACCCCCCCCGCCACCACCAACCCTGCCGGAGGGGGCAAGCCCTGGAGGAAGATGGCTGGTGGTAAGTCCTGGTGGATTTCGGGGGGGGGGGAACAGAACTGGGGTGCCCTCCTTAACAAGGGGCAGCTGGGTGCAGAGAGGGAAAAAAAAAGAATTCTGGAATAAGGAATTGACTGTGGATTTAACAGAATCCCAATGGAACAACATACTGTTAACACCACAAAACTACAAGACAACAAGGAACAAAACAATTCAAATGAAAATAATTAATAATGCTTATTTTACACCATTACAACTTTACAAAATGCATATTAAATCCAATTTAAGATGCTGGAGATGTGACACTGTGTCAGCACAGGCTCTCCACTCCTTCTGGGAATGCACCACAATTCAAAAATGGTGGCAAGAATCTTTTCACGTAATTCAGAAACTGGGTTTACAGATTAACAATCCCATCTCTATCAATATTCTAATAATAATAATAATAATAATAAACTTTATTTATCAAGTGCAATTACCAAAACCAAAGCACTGTACAAATCTTTAAAACAATTAAAACAGACAAAACAGTAAACAACCAGTTACAGTCAATAGAATATGAATACAAATGGGAGCAGGATATTATATAAAATCTCCAAAGGTCTGGCGGAACAAGTGAGTCTTCAAAGCTGTCTTAAAGGAGACAGAAAATTATTTTTACATAGTTAACTGACCTTCCATCTTTCTTTCTATGACAGTTATGTATTCTGATATGTTTTAATGATTTTTTGTTAAATATATAATCTAACTTTAGGGTGCCCTCAGATCTACATAGAGTTCCGCTCTCCTCACCAGCTACTGCTCTTGATTTTCATATTTCTAAGACATTCTATAACATCACAAACTCCCATTCCATGCTATTCATCTGAATGGCCTGGAAAGGAGTTTATGAAGTCACAGAATGTTCAGGCAGTATGAAAAGAGGCAGCAGCAACTACTGAGGAGAGAGAGATTCAGCATAGTTAAAAAGGCAACAAAATTAGATTATTAGTTTAACAGAAAAGGTCAAAATCACATTAGAATACTGGGTAGTCAATAAAAGGACAAGTGGAGGGATTCTAGAGGTTAGAAACTGTTTCCTATCACCTTTAAAGCTCTCCACGGTCCAGCACTCTCGAATCTGATGAGGTAGAGAATTCCACAGGGCTGGGGCTGCGAACATAAAAGCACGACAACCAGAAGTTTTGAACTGTACCCTGGGAATCTCTAACAACCCCTCATCAGCTGAGCAGAGTGGATGGCCTGGACAGTAAGGGTTCAGGAGCTCTTGCAGGTAGCCCAGACCCTGTCCGTGCAGGGCTTTGTAGGTCAAAAGACTGACCTTGAAGGTGATCTGCCACTGAACAGGCAGCCAGTGCAGTTTGCACAGCACAGGAGAGATGTGGCTCGAACAAGGAGCCCCCATCAACAGCCATGCCGCAGCATTCTGCACCAGCTGCAAGCAGTGGATGTCAACCCCCGGAAGCCCTAGGTAAAGGAAGTTACAGTAGTCTAGGCGCGAGGTCACAAAGGCATGGATCAATATTGGGAGGTCTCTGGACAGAACAAGGTGCTAGAACAACATTATAATATTTTACAAAACCTACCAAAAAGTATGTAAGCCAAACTGCATTGCAGTAAAGAGATGAATTTATTATTTGAATTTTGTTGACCGGGTAAACCTACTGGGCCTCGGCAGGCCCTTTTTCAGGGGTGACCCAGAATTAATTACAGAGATAAGTCACAAACTGAACTGTACACTACAAAATGGAAAGAACTGTAAGTCATACAATCACAAAATTAG
Source organism: Neoceratodus forsteri (assembly GCA_016271365.2). NCBI lineage: Eukaryota > Metazoa > Chordata > Ceratodontiformes > Ceratodontidae > Neoceratodus > Neoceratodus forsteri. The sequence continues at coordinate 1,131,736,377 of CM028129.1, forward strand.
TTACAGCGGCACAGTATAGCACTAATACAATTGAACATAGTATAGCAATGATACAATACAATCAATCCTAGACATGTGATGGGTCCTATAATATAGGGCTACATAGTTATCAATACTAGACATTTGATAGATCCTGTACTGGCAGGTGTGATAGTAATCTAATCCCAGAGCCAGCTGGGAACTGTGTTCATTTAGGGGGCTGTTGGTGCTTAAGTATAGCCTGGTATAACCAGATTGGGTGCATGGAGGAGGAGAGTCTGGGGCAACTTTCTATGACATCAAGATCCTCTCAGCGATAACAGTTTTTAGAAGACCTCTAGTGAGGAGCTTTCTTGAATGTTGCTGGGAAGAGCACTCTAGACAGTGGGAATTACTACAGCAAAGGACCTTGCTCCTGTTTGAGTCCTAGTTTGGGGGATATTTAGGAGAGGTAATTTGGATTCACTGAGAGAGCACCTGTCTGGTTTGATTTTTAGTAGATCATTGAGACTGGGGGGGGGGTGGCTTTACTGCTTCTGAGTTTGTAGGCTAGGGACAGTGCAGTGTATTCCAGCCTTCCATCAAGTGAGGGCCAATTCAGGGTACATAGCACTCCACAATATTGATTGTATGGGACTCCTCTTGTAGTGAACCACCTGATTGCATGATCTAAGGATTTTAGTTTATTTCACTGTGTGCATCTGACTAAATGCAGGACAGGGGAGTCATAGAGTAGAGTGGTCAGGAGAGTACTGTTGTCAATTTTTAGTTGCACCGTGTTGGAGAGGTATGGGCTTAGTCTGTACAGAAACCCTATTTTTTGGTGTAGGGTCTTGGTAAGGTTTTCAACGTGGTCCTTAAAAGTGATATCTTGGTCGAGGAGGACTCCCAGATATTTGATAGAGTTAACAATTTCAGTCTGAGAGCCATCTGAGAAAGCTGGCTGTAGCAAGGTCTGTTGGGGCCTAGACTTTTTGGGCCAGAAAGGATGACCTTTGTTTTTTTTTCTGTTGAGGACCAATTTGTTGGAAATTAGCCAGTTTTCAAGCATGAGCAGGTCTTTCATGAGCATTGTGTTGAGTTTGGTGACATCATTTGTAGCATGGTAGATAACTGCATTATCAGCATACAGCAAAAGTTTTGCTTCCCCACAATTGTTTAGTAATTCATTGACCTAAAGTGAGAATAGCAGGGGGCCCAATGTAGAATATGTATTTAAAAGTTTAACCAGGAGGGCACACCGAGTAGAATACTGCTTGATTCCAGGTGTGTCCTGGGGAAGGGGGACATGGAGAAATAGACAATATAACAGTGTACAATAGTGCAGCAGTGAAAGTACAAGGATAGCAGAATCCAGCAATATAGCAAATATAGAAGTGCATGACAACACATGAGTAACAGTAGCATAGCAGACATCAAAAAGTCAGGTCAGTACCAGTTTTTTGCGCATTTACAGACAACCCTTAGCCACGCGTTAGCCACATGCACAAGTTGAGGAGAATGCACATTGATGAGTTAGCTGAGATGCCGAGATGGCGGTGTGTTCCGGATGCCTACAGGAAGGGAATTCCATAATTTGGGCATGCGATGTCTGAATGCTTCTTGGCCAACCGAGGAGGACATGCACAGTACGGCTAAGACGCATATGTCTGAGTTCCTGAGGGAGTAAGCAGGTGGGGTAGGGGAAGACAACACAGATGTGAGATATGGAGGCAGGGACTGGGACAAATACTTGGCCAAGAGCTTGGCACAGTGAGACTGTCGACGGTCCTGGAATGAGGGAAGAGCAAGAGTCTGGTAGAGCGCATAGTAGTGAGTGGAGCGTGGGCTATCCAGGGCAAAATGGCAGAAAGAGTGGAAAAGGGTGTCAAGTCTGGCTAGGGTGGACTTGGGAGCAGCACTGTAGACTACATCTCTGTAATCGAATATAGGGAGAATCATTTTCTGTACTAGTGCATGGTGGTCTTGCAGCGGGATGCATTCATGATTCCTATACAGGGCACCTAGTTTTGGGTGGAGCTTTTTGTGGATGGCATTGATATGTACAGAAACACTGAGGTGCTGGTCAAGCCAGACACCGAGATATCTAAAGGAGGTGCAAGCCTCCAGGGTGGTCCCATCCAGGGTGTGGAAGGAAGGGGTGACAGGGAGCTGAGAGAGTCTCTGCCGCATGCTGAAGGTCATGGTGACTATCTTCTTAGCATTGAGAAAAAGCTGGTTTGCATGAAACCAGAGCTGGACATCATTGAAGTCCTGATGTAGTCTGGTCACAACAACAGCAGTCGAAGTGCCTGATGCATACAGAACCGTGTCATCTGCATACATGTGTATGGATATGTGTGGGCAGGTCATTTAGGAAGATGGAGAATAGGAGTGGCCCAAGGACCAAGCCTTGGGGGATTCCTGAGGTAACTGGAAGGGAGGAAGATGTAGAGCCTCTGATTCTAACAGACTGGAATCGGCCAACCAGGTAGGAGTGGAACCAGCTGGTAACCATGGTAGAGTGCCCTGCAAATGAGAGCTTGTCAAAGAGGAGAGCATGGAAGACCATGTTGAATGCTTTAGCCAGGTCAGCAAAAATAGTGGTGGTGTTATGGCCTTTGTCCATGCCATCAAGGATGCAGTCTGTCAGCCTTAGAAGTGAGGTGGTGATGAATTGGACTTCCAGAAGCCAGCGTGGTAGGGTGAGAAGAAGGAGGAGGAGTTGAGAAAGGAGGAAAGTTGAGAGAGGACTGGGTTGTCTTTTGCCAGAATGGGAAGGAGGGAAATAGGATGGTAGTTTCCAGGGGCAGAGGTGTCACCATCCTTTGGGAGCAGGATAACTGTTGTGTGCTTCCATTTCATGGGGATGGATGCTAGGGAGAAAAAGAGATTGAATAGTGCAGTCAGGGGAGTGACGATGGCAGGAGCAGCCAGGTGGAGCATCTTGGAGTCCAGCCCAGACAGGCATTTGTCTTTGTTTGGGTTTAGGGAGAACAAGGCATTGTAGACTTCCAAAGGGGTGACCTGATGGAAGGAGAAGGAAAGAGCAGAAGAAGGAGCCTGGGCAGGGGAGGCAGAAGGAGAGGAATTACGCTGGAAAGGTGGGAGAGTAGAGGCAGTGCCAAGGTACAACTTGTAAAAAAATGAGTTAAATTCCGAGGCTACTGCAAGAGCATCCGTTACAGTGGTTCCACCTATATTTAGTGCCGGGGTAGGGAAAAGAGGGATTTGACCACCTTCCAGAATTTTGATGGCTGTTTTAGGTTGGACTGAAAAGAAGCTTTGAAGTAATTTGCTTTAGCCAGCCTGATTTGCCTAGTGCAGATGTTGCATAAGGAGCGGTATTTATTTTGGTGTTCGAGGGAGCAGGAGGCTTTGAAAGACTTCCATGCCTGGTCTCTGGCTCTGATGAGGGACATAATGTCGGTAGTGATCCAGGGCAAGTGAGCACCCCTCACCCTAGTCCATCTAAGTGGAGCATGGCGGTCCCATATTTCTAAGAACTTGAGCTTGAAATACTCCCAAGCTAAGTCAATAGAGGTCACCCGGGGAATGAAGGACCATTCTGTGGCTGTTAGGTCGCTTAGGAGCGAGACATGGCCCAGGGATTTGTAAGATCTTGTGAGAATGGTTCGGGGGGGGGGGCTTTGGGCCTGGATATTTTACAGACCGAGTAAATCATGTGGTGGTCACTTAGTGAGTCAGCAAGATGCCTGATGCAATTATATGATGCCGATGGGAGGTAAGGGAAAAGTCAAGGAGGGAGTGTTTCATTGATTTCTGATTCAGTCGTGTAGGTTCAGAGACCAGCTGAGACAGGCTTAGAGTGGCTACCTGGTTGTGAAACTTGAAGGCAGCACTGGAAAGCCAGTTTAAGTTTAAATCCCCCAGAATATGAAGCTTGCCCCCTGTGGCATAGGATTTCATGGCACCCAGATGGTCCAGGATAGTTGGAGTAGTGGAGTTGGGGGAGCAGTAAGAGCTGACCATGGAAATGGAGGTAGAGTGGGGGGGAGAGAGAGTCTGATCGTCAAGGTGTCAGTTGACTGTGGAAGCATAGGTATATTGACCGGGGTGAACTGGAGGGAGGATGAGATATGCATTGCTATGCCTCCCTCCCTTTTGTTACCTGGGCAGTCATGGCAGATAACGGAGTAGCCAGGGATTGTGATTTTGGAGTTCTTGTTATGGGGCTTAAGCCAGGTTTCAGAAATAATCAGGATGTCAGGCCTTAGGGAGGTGACAGCTGGCTGCAGTAAGGTTATTTTATGCAGTATGTTGCAGATATTTAGGTGCATTAGTTTGAGGCCCCATGGCAGTAAGAGGGGGGTGGTGGTTGGCCCAGGATTTGGTTCAGTGTCCCCAGAAAGTAGGACTAATAGCATCACCAGGAGTTTAGTTAATGGCATGGATCACTGGGGCTTGCAGGTAGTGCATAGTGGCTGAAAGCCATTCGTAGGTAGTTTCTGGGTCATAGAATTTAGGGCTATGAGTCCAGCATGAAGGGAGGGGTAGTAGAATTGAGGGACTGACCAACCATGTGAAAGGTATTGAAGGAGGGTGTGGCATAGTGGAGGGGGTGTTAGACGTTACCGGCCGAGCTGACAGGATGCAAAGTGTCAAACTACCTTCCTTCATCACAGGGTATGTGGAGGGAGGGAGTGACACTAAAGGTAAGAAGGAAGCAAGTAGTGTGAGGTACAGATAGCCTGCTAGTGTGTAAGTTCGCAGTAGCGACCTCTGGTGGGGGAAGAAGATAGGTTGCTAATGGAAAAGTCAGCTGATTGTTTTTTTTCAGACACGTGACCCTCTCTATATAATGAGTAGATCAACAAGGGTGGTGGTGGGGGCGTCGGGGTAATCTTAAGGCAGAAACGTCCATAGCACAGAAACGCTGTCATACATTGCTTGGGAGATTCGGGGGAGGGCAGCTTCTCAGGGGGCCTCATGACCACCTGTTGGGCCACATAGCTGTGGAGAGAAGGAAACAGAGGTGAGTCAGCTAAAGCCAGGTCAAAACAGGGGGTGGAACTGAGCTCTAGTGGCTGAAAAATGGGAGTTACAGAGTGGATTCAAACTTGAGGCAAACTGACCAGCTGCAGCAAATTTGGCGGGCTGGATTTAGGACCCGGAGAGACAAAATTTATTTGTTTAATTTAACTTAAGCAACTGAAATCCCGAATGCTACCCTGGGCAGGTTTAGGAGAAATTTTAGCAGTGAAACTCCCTGGGCTGCTTAACAAAAAATTAATTTGTGGTGTTGGAGCCGAATTGAGCAGGCACAGAATTCAATTTAGCAAGAAAGGGATGCACTGAGTATATAAGCCGCACCACAAAATAGCCTAGCTGCAGAGGGGGTAAATTATCAGTACTGTACTAGCTCTAGGCAGATGGAACAAACTGTGCTGGAGCAATTTCAGAGTTTGTCCTAAGCTGGAAATAGTACTCCTGTACAACTGCAGCCACACCGGATCAAACCCAAGCTTACGTAGCTTAAAATTATAGTTTAAAATAAGATCCTTGGGGGACAACTTCATTGATGAGACGATGAGTACATTGTGGTGCTCTATGTAGTCAATAACTTGGTTGTAGATTAATTACTCCAATAGCTTACTTAGTGTGCAGAGGATGGAAATTGGTTTGTAGTTCTCAACTTTCTCTGCTTCCCCTCCTTTGTGTATTGGCGTTACTAAGGCAACTTTACAGGAAGATGGGAACTTCCCTTCTCAGATGGAATGATCAAATATTACTCCAGTGGGTGAGGCTATTGCCGGTACTCCGAGGCTGAGGAGCTTTGGATCAAGTTTGTCGTAGCCTGCAGTGCCTGCTGGTTTAAATATATTGAGGAGTCCATCACTTCTTTCCTTTTCACAAGCCTAAGGTGGAAATTAGGACATGAGAGATTTTTTGCATCCGGTTTGGGGAGTTCTGATGAGCTGTCTGGGGCTAGTTCTTCAACCTGTCTAGATTAGTAAAGAAGGAAGTAGTGAAGGAATTCAGTTCCATGGCTGAGTCACTAGTCTATTTTGATTTTAAAATAATGGAAATAAAAAGATTAACTAAAGCCATTTATAGAAACATAGAAGATGATTGCAAAAGTAGACCATAGGTCCATCTAGTCTACCCAAGGGTTACCGAGGCCTTCTATGGGTCCCCAGACCTAGCCCCCACCCTCTGTACCTTGTTGAGCTCTTAGTCTGTCCAACCCTGTCTTGAAAGCCTCCACAGTTTTAGTGCCTACCACATAGGCGATCTGTCTACTCCATGGTTCAGTGACTCTGTGATGTAATATTTCCTCATATCCCTTTTGAAGTTCCCACCCCATAGCTTCCATTCATGTTCCTTGGTGGCAGAGCCATCTGCTCTATTAAACATTTCTGAGTAGGGCATTTTGTTAATGCCCCTCACAGATTTGAATGTCTCAATTATATCACCCCTCTCCCTTCTAGTCTCTAGAGAGTACATGTTCAATGTCTTTAGTTGCTCCTCATAAGAAATCCCCTGGAGGCCCTGAACCATCTTGGCTGCCCTTCTCAACACAGTCTCCAACCCATCCATGTCCTTCCTAAGGTGAGGGCTCCAGAACTGGACACAGTATTCCAGGTGGGGTCTCACCAGGGACTTGTACAGTGGAAGGATCATTTCCACATCCCTACTGTTGAAACCTCTCTCTTCACACCACATTTTATTTGCTTTGCTGTAAGCTTTGTTGCACTGGCTTGACTGCTTAAGGATGTCACATATGATGACCCCGAGATCCCTTTCCTCATGTGAGGTGCTAAGTCGGACCCCATTAAGCCAGTACTCTGCTACAGGGTTCCCGTTACTCAGACGCATCACGTTGCACTTTTATGCATGAAATTATAGCTACCAAGCCTTGGACCATCTCTCTAGTTTTTTCAGGTCTTTCTGCAGATCCTTCACGACTTTGGTGCTGTCAACCATATCACCTAACTTAGTATCTGTGACGAGGGCTATTTTGCCTTGAATGCCTTCTCCAGTGTCACTAATGAACATATTAAAAAGGACCAGTCCCAAGACCGATCCCTGTGGCACCCCACTCTAGAGACCTCCCTCTCACTTGAGCTCTCCCCATTGACCACCACTCTCTGCTCCTGTCCTTCAGCCAGTTTCCTATCCACCTGACTATGTTCCCAGCAGTGCCTAGGTCCTCTAAATTCTTTAATGTGCGCTTATGCAGCACCGAATCAAAGGCCTTACTAAAATCAAAGTATAACAGATCCACTGGGTGGCCTTTATCTAATTTCTTAGTCACCCAGTCAAAGAATGTAATGAGGTTTATCAGGCATGACCTCCCCACTGTGAACCCATGTCATCTCCCATCCTGAAGTCTGTTCTTTTCCAGATATTTGACTAGGTCCTGTTTAATTAATGTTTCCATTAATTTCCTGACTATAGATGTGAGGCTCACCAGCCTGTAATTGCTAATCTCCTCCCTGCCCCCTCCCTTGTGGAGAGGTACCACATCTGCTCTTCTCCAGTCCCTAGGCACAGTTTCCATTTGTAGTGAGCGGTTGAACAAATGTGCCAGTGGGTCTGCCAATTCCTCGGCAAGTTCCCTCAGCACCCTCTGGTACAGCTCTTCCATTCCAGGTGCTTTGTCCGCTTTAAGATGCTCCAGTACTTCCCTGACCCAGTCTGTGATGAATGCCGGTGTCACCATTCTTGTGATCACCCTATCCTCAGCCTTTATGCCACTATCTGGAATGGGGCCATTATGCTCCTTGGTGAATAACAAACAGAAAAAGTTGTTCAAAGCAGAAGCCTTCTGTTCATCATCCTTGATGATCCTATCACCATCTAAGAGCTAGACTATCCCCACTCTCTTTTTTCCTCTTCTCCTGAATGTATCTAAAGAAGTGTTTGTCCCTCGATTTGACTCCTGCCATGATCCGAAGCTTAGTTGCTGCTTTTGCCAGTCTCACCACCCTCTTAGCTTCTTTGTTTTTCTGAGTGTAGTCATCCCAGTCACTGTCCCCTTTGTCTTATATTTGTAAAAAGCTTCCCTTCTGTACCCAATTGCTTCCCTGATCTGGTCTGTGACCCAAACGGGTCTCTTGTACCTGTTCCTTTTTGTCACAGTCCTTATACACAGTTTGGTGTCCCTAGAATTGCTTTTTTTAACTTGCCCCCAGATGACTTCTACTTCATTTTCTCATGGATCCCTGACACTTTTCCCCCGACTAGCTGTTTCAGTTTATTGATGTTTGCTCCCCTGAAGTTCAAGACCTCCATCCTGGATTTAGAGTTAACCTCCTCTAGGGACAACTCAAACCAGATGGAGTTGTGGTCACTACTGGCTAGTGGTTCCCCAATCTTAACAGCATCAACCACCTCTGAGTTGGTGAGGACCACACTGAGGATGGTGTCAACCCTAGTTGGGGTGTTTACTAGTTGAGTCAGTAGGCAGTCTTGTAAGGCCTTGGCCACCTTTTGACTTTTTGAGGATCTTGCCAAGGGAGTACCCTAGTCAACGCAGGGAACTTCCCCAGAAGTGAATGGAAATGTGAAAGGAAAAGTGTGACCTTGCTGGAACTTGAACCCAGGCCCTTGGCATACTGTGCCAGTGCTCAAACCACTAAGTTATGGGGGCTCAGTGATTAGGAGGCCTCTGGGCTTTCCCTTTCAGGCACACACATTCCTTTCTATGTGTTGCACAACCTGCAGCTTAGGCACATTTTAGAGACACCAAATAACTTTCTCAATACAGTAAAGCCACTGCAGGGCAATTTTTTAGATCGTGATGGAAATGTGAAAGGGAAAGTGTGATCCCACGCCCCTGGCATACTTTGCCAGTACTCTAACCACTAAGCTATGGGGATCAGTGATTAGGAGGCCTCTGGGCTTTCCCTTTCAGGCACACACATTCCTTTCTATGTGTTGTATAACCTGCAACTTAGGCACATGTCAAATGTACCAGATAACTTTCTCAGTATAGTAAAGCCACTACTGGGCAATTTTTTAAATCATGATGGAAATGTGAAAGGGAAAGTGTGACCTCACTGGGACTTGAACCCAGGCCTCTGGTATACCATGTCAGTGCTGTCACCACTAAGCTATGGGGGCTCAGCGATTAAGAGGCCTCTGGGCTTTCCCTTTCAGGCACACACATAGCTCAGTGGTTTGAGCACTGGCATGATATATCAGGGTTCTGGGTTCAAGTCCCAGTGGGATCACACTTTTCCTTTCACATTTCCATCATGATTTAAAAAATTCCCTCAGTGACTTTACTGTACTGAGAAAGTTATCTGGTGTCTTTGACATGTGCCTAAGTTGCAGGTTACACAACACATAGAAAGGAATGTGTGTGCCTGAAAGGGAAAGCCCAGAGGCCTCCTAATCATTGAGCTCCCATGCTTAGTGGTTAGCGCACCGGCAAGTTATGCCAGGGCCTGGGTTCAAGTCCCAGTGGGGTCACACTTTTCCTTTCACATTTTCATCATGATTTAAAAAATTGCCTCGCAGTGGCTTTACTGTATTGAGAAAGTTATCTGGTGTCCCAGAAGCAAATGGAATTTCCTATTTTTAATGTTTCTATATGGCATACATTTTTTTTGAAAATGATACGCTTTTCTGGAATATTTATGATGCAGATATGAATGACTGATTTATATTATTCATCAGTTAAATACCATTACAACATTTAAAAATTTAAGAAGTACATTAACAGCAGACTCCAATAATCCACACATAACACAATACATACAATACATGGAAAATGTTTGCTGGCCAAAAGATGCAGATCATTTCCATAAATTCAATAGATAAAATGAATAATTTCATAATGGTCTTTAAGTTAACAGTCCAATTGCAAAAAATGATCAAAGATTTAAATAATAATTATTACAACAGGTTCTGTATATATCAGGATACAAACTGCAATAAATAAATCCTTCTGTAAAATATAAATCATTTAAAGTTATGGATAGTATAGCTATTGAAATGTATGAAATTATATTATCTTGAAACTAAATACTCATACTGTACACCTCCTTGTAAGGAGAGCCAAAACATCCTATTGTCTCTTCTTCCTACGAGCAATGTCTATACAGTAGGGCTGACATAAAGCAAAATGTCTGCAGTCAAAAGACATTCCCCATAATCTTCACACTCAGACAAGGATCTTTTCTGAATCTCTTTGGAAATGGTCTCAGACACAATATTTCTTACACTTCTTAAGGACTATACCAAATAAAAATCATCAGCTGTTAGGTTAATTAAGACATCAGAAAATATGTCCCCCATTCCCTTGCTAATGACAAAATTAGACCTATGTACTAGCTCCCTCTAATAAGGACCAGTATTCCATTAGGCTACAATAACCCATATGAGTCTCTTTATGCCAGAAGAGTAGTTAGGACACTCAGTACAATGATTGATTGCTAAGCAGGTGCTAAGTATTATATGGTTCTGTCCTTGTTTGTGCTATCAGATCATGTGCTGTGACTCCTCCAAATTCTGATCATACTTAGTATACCTCTTCCTGGACCATGAAAATCAGTGGAGTCTCCTTCCATGCATGGCCATTAGCTAATGGATTCACCACTATATAGCAATCACTCCTATCAATTTGATGTACTAGATTAAGTAAGGTCCCAATTTATACAGAATAGAATTAGCAATAAATCTCCCATTTACCAGTTTAACCATTAACGCTCCTCAGGTACCTGTGCGATGCTTAAATATAAATTCCCAATAGAAAAGCATTCAGGAATAATCTACAAAAATAACTTTCTTTAGTTTGACAAATGTATAGTGATATCTGCCTTAGTGCTAGCAAGGCCAAATGAAAGCTCCACAACACAAACAAAATAGAACATAAGAATATAAAATAAATCCTGCAATTTGGAGAAATACCAGTAATTATTAAAATAGAACCATATGCTCAATCATAACAAACTTAAATGAGCCTGTATAAAGATTCTCAGACAAAAACAATAATAAAGCCAGCCTGGTGGTACTGAAGGATGAGACACTGATCACTTTACCTCACGCTACACCAGCAACCCATGTTCGGAAATGAGCATGGGCCACCAGGGGTTGGAAGGGGAGGAGAAGGATTGAGAGTCCGATGGACTGCACTCCTTCTCTGGGGAGGGGGGTTCTCAGCTATCGACGCTTGCCTGCTCCTTAGCAGAGGCTGGAGAGCAGGGTGTCACGCTGTGGAAGGGGGAGGAGTTGGGGCAGACACCAGGAGGGAACGCATGTGGATGTGTGTGCGCTCCCCTCTGTGGGGGCATTATTGCATGCTGCAGCTCCTGGGGTGTAGACAAGGAGGAAAAAAGTTGCCGCAGCACTATAGTGGAGGGCGCCTCGTAGGCTCCACTCCTGGCCAGCCAGAGCGCTGGCCTACTAGATCTGTTCCTCAATGGGGGTTGGGGAACCCCACTGACCCCACCAAGGGGGTGATCCCTGGTTGCTCGGGTCACTGCCAGGTGGTGGACGGTGGGGGACGGGGCTGGGGGCTCCCTCCTGATGACAAGCTGGCAAGAGGAGATAAACATATAGCAAAAAAACAACAGCACAATAATAAAAGCACCTCTATTTGTGCTTAGAAGTCCATTAATTCACAAACTATAAATAGGAAACTTCATTTGCAGAGGGGAGGTCATCAATACTTAAAAGGGCTAATGGCTCCATTATACTCAGGAGTCCAAAAAACAAGCTACCTAATTAATCTGAGTATGCAGTCAGTACCAAGGTATAAGCATCTGCTGGACTCTTTATTCACTTGTAAATGGCAGAGCCAATGTACCAAATGACCACAGGGAGTCAAGTATTCTTAGACCTAAACATTTAAGAATGTAACAATTGGCTCCAACCTTGGAGTCCTTTTTCAGCGACTCGTTTTGCTTATATGGAGTCCTGCTTTACAACACAGTGCATTTTAGTGTTGACATTCTGAAGCGAACTCTAACAAATGCAAAAAGGAACTGATGAATAATGATTATTCCTCGAATTTGCTGAGTGAATGCCTGAACATGCTGTTTTGTCTTGAATGTATCCAATTCAAAACCACGGTTTTCCTGTAATACTGACATCTAAAGCCTCAGGTATAAATATGTTTGCCAAGGCCTTGACTATGTATCCCATCAATTAGTTTCAAGAAGAAACCATTTGTCCCAGCAATTGATTCCAAATAAAAGACATTTTGTTATCTTCTTTCTTTATATATTTTATACCCAGATGGTCATATTCGATGCCAGGAAACTACTCCACTAAGAAAGAAATCGACCTTCCAGCGGCTCAAAACAGCTTAAGGAGTCACACCGACAGTTGCTACTAAAGTGATTGAAATGCCATATAATAAAGAAAAAAAAATATTGAAATTGAGTGAAAAGATTTAGTGTAGTTGAAAGCTCCTTTAAAATCTTGAGTCTATCAAAACTTCTGAGCAGGGTATACTGTCGTTGCAAAATGTCTAATTACTATCATTCAACATTTTTAAACCCCAAATCGTCACCCAATGTTTTTATGGTTCGATCTAGCCAGTCAAACACATATAATAGTGAAACAGTACCTTTAATGGAGCTGCATCTAAAATTGACTAATCCTTTCACCAGCAACATTAAAGGCGATTTCAGTAAGCAGGTAAATAAAGGGAAAAACTCTGTAGTCATCCAAGCACCAAATATCAAGATTAATTCACTTCCATTTGGACCAAATAAAAGAAACCCCCTTCTCTCTATCAGATGCCGGGTCTCTCCTCTGGGTCAGCAGTTCGGGATCCATGGCCTCCACAAGCCTTCTCTATATTCACCTCTCCAGACAGCTACATACAACTAGTAAAAGAGAAGAGAAAACGCTCCACTGAACATAGCACGACTTTGACAAATAGGCATAGCAATTAAAGAGCTACAACCCCCTAGGCAAGGGTGACATACCTCTTTTAAATTATGTTCAAGCATTTTGGCACATTGTGTGCTCCCAAAACTCAACGTCCTTCTGAGATGTCTTTGGCTTTTAGTCTTGCCTGTAAAACTGCCGGTTAGCATTCTCTTCTGGCTCCACACCTAAACTCCAGGATTTTTGTAATATTGTGCCCTATTCAACTTTATTCTAATCCAACAGACTCACTTTTTATGACTATGGGCAGAGCCTACAGGAGTATTGCATGTACAAAAGGAGTGATGTCATGTTTTCTGTCCATGGAACTGACTGAAGGTGTAAAGAGTCTCCTCCGCCTTACCCCCCTCCAAGAAATGTTTTCCACCCTCAAATAAATACGCTTTCATATTAGTCAGTGGTTGCAGGGTACTATTTTCTTTCTTAAATGGGTGGTACAAGAACTGGAACCTGAGTAGTGGGAGGCAGCATTGTTTTTTTGGGGGAAGTAAGATCCAACCCACCTCCACCATGAAGCTCCTAAAGATCCAGCCCACCTCTTTTTTTATTCATGTGGGAGGGGAATGAGGTGGCTCTATCATGCTGAAAGAAGAGTCACTAGTTTGGTATCTGACCAAGGAACAGAACAAGTCTGTGGAGTCCCTGCATTTTGTTAAGTGTAACAGGGTCCTGTTATGAAGAGAAATATCAAGAATTTACAAGATGCCCCCCCCCATACTTTTCAATTTTCACTCTATCCTGTCTGTTTCTATATTCGTATCTATCCTAATTTTCTTGTCAGGGTGGCCAACCTGGCAATCTTTAAACCTTTCTTTACTGTCCCTGATTATCTTTAAAACAATCTGGCATCCAAATCTTGATAAGCTGAAAGCAGTCAGCTGAAATTCTAGCTGTGAGGAATTTCATAAAAACAAGCATTATGCAGCACATATAAAGAAAATATGTTAGAGGAGACTACTGTGTAAAAAAAGATTTACTAGAATTGTTGTCTTAAATAAATGCATGTTTACTTTCTGGCAATTACATTTAAAAGCAAATAGAATCCTGAAGCCTTGCAAGGAAGACAGATAGGGAGCGCGCCCCTCATCTGTTTTTCCTTGTCAAGGCTGCAGATTTTAATTCAATCTTTAACAAGTGTTTCTTTTCTTTCTGTATTAAAACAAAATGAATGTGTACCTGAATGTCTTGCTTCTTCTGCTGAGGTCCTGCTATAGGGATGGCAGCCTACAAAATGGCTGCTTTCATAGTATTCGGGTAATGTGATGTCACAATAGGGAAGGGGCTCAGTTCAAGACACACCTTCTGAAAGTATATAAACCCTCCACTAGGAGACCTGTGTAGATGGATAGAGAGAGAGTGAGATTCGACTGACCACAGAGCAAGAAGGTTGTGTGTGTGTTTCCACACAAAGTGCTGTACAGACAAAAGGAAAGGAAAAGGCAATTCAGGAGTCTGTGGAAAGAAGTATTTCCTGTTTTTGGTGTGAAGACTAACACCGATTGTTTTCCTTTCTATGAACTTTAAGTTAAGAATATTTTTTGTTTTGTTTTGTTTTGTTTTTGGAAATAAATTGACAAGCATACCTTTGCATTTTTATGCATCTTAAACCTTTGGTCTGGACATCTGTTATTTCCAAGCTTCCACACTGGTGTCAGAAGTGGGATATAACTGGTACTGTCGAGACTGCCTGGGAAAGCGTTGCCAGGGGGTACTGAAGTTAAGTACCTAACAGATGGAGGAAGAGGACCTGACAAAGAAAGATGTATATCATGTCACTAGAGCAGTGACTGAAAAAACTGGTATTCAGTTATTGCCTGGCCTAGAACCTGGAGCAAGGCCTAAAATGAGAAGAACAGAGGAGGAGAATATGGATACGGAACCCCTGAAGCAGGAGGCAGCCCAGGTGACCCCAGTACCAGATGACCCCGGAGAATTATTAAAGTGGCTGTGTATTCACCAGATCAAAATGGATCGTCAGAGGGAAGAGGATCATCGCCAGAGAGATGAGGATCATCGCCAGAGGGAAGAGGACAGGCGTGTCCAGGCTGAGGAACGTCGGCGACAGGATGAGAAATGGACGGATACCCTGAAGGCTATTCAGGCACTTGCACAAGGTCAGTCTGATCGAACTATACCCAGAGACATTAAATTAACAAAGCTGTCAGAGAGTGATGATATAGAGGCATACCTCACCACTTTCGAGCGGATTGCCCAAACTTGCGCTTGGCCCCAAGATCAATGGGTCATAAGACTGGTCCCATATTTAACTGGTAGAGCTCAAATGGTGTATAGCCAGTTAAGTGGGTGGACTCAAATAATTATGATTGAGTAAAGAAAGAGATATTAACGCTATGATATTAGCGTGAAACCTATAGACAGCGGTTTCGTACCCAGAGAATGACTATTCATGATACAATCGAAAGAAATCTATGCAAAATTAAAGGACTATGGTGGGAAATGGCTACAACCTTTAGTAAAAACTACAGAGCAGATGATGGATATGATTGTCATTGAACAGTTTATTCAGGTGTTACCTCATGATGTCCAGCTATGGGTGAAAGAACGTCAGCCTGAATCTGCAGAGGATACAGTGAAGCTGGCAGAGGATTATATAGCTGCTCGACCCACTAGACCCAGAGGGCAACAAAATACCCCACCTCAGACATCAGAAATGGTAAGGCCTTTTTATTCTAATGCATGTCAGAATAATTACAGCAGGCGAGACAGAGGGGGAAGAATACCATATTCTGAATTGATTTGCCATGGGTGCCTTGGCAAAGGCCACATAATGAGAAACTGTCCAAATAAGAAAAGAACTGACATGACTCACCTAGCATTGGCTAATATTGGGTATGTTGCAAATGTGGGGATTGGAGACCAACAGACATTGGGTTTATTAGATACAGGAGTAAGCAGACCCTGCTGAGAGCAGATCTGGCCCCGGACAGTAAAGTTACCTCAAATGATACAACAGTAATGTGCATACAGGGATATTCATCAGTATTACACTACAGTGATTGAAATGACTGTCAATAATGAGCACCACTGTATGACTGTTGGCCTGGTACCCGATTGCCAGTTCCAGTGATTATAGGCCAAGACTTTCCCCACTTTAACTCACTGGTGCAAGAACAACAAGACTATGTAAAATCAGTAAATGTGGTAACCGTGCCTCAAGAAAAAACAACAGTCAGAGCCAGTGTTTTCTTTTGAAGAGGATTTCTTTGAAGGAGCTGAAGGTTCAGGGAAACCCAGAAAATCAAAAATTCAGAAGAAAAAAGAGCAGAGAAAGTGGGCAGAACAACAAAAGAACAGTATTGCTGGCATTTTGCCAGAAGTACCCTTGCAAGACATTATTAAGGAACAACAAGCTGATGTTTCCTTAAAACCTTTTTTTTCACAGGCTCAACAAGTAAAACACCCTGGACAATCTCATTTTATTGTGAAAAATAATATCTTGTATAGAGTCACTGTTGATACTACCATAAATGAACCTGTAGAACAGCTAATGGTACCAAAAATGTATAGAGAAAAGGTCATGCAGTTAGCGCACAATATTCCAATGGCAGGCCATGAGGGGAGGGATTGAACCTTGCAAAGATTACTTGCACGGTTTAGCTGGCCAGGTATACATCAGGATGTGGCTGAATATTGTCGTGCCTGTAAAGAATGCCAATTGGTTGCACAAGGGGGAAAAAGAGATCAGGTGCCCTTCAGCCTGTTATGTCACTACCCATTTGAATGAATCGCAATGGATGTTGTAGGCCCTCTTACCAAAAGTTCTAAGGGTAACCGGTTCATATTAGTGGTATGTGATTATGCCACACGGTACCCTGAAGCTGTTCCTATGCGAACAGTTACTGCACCTCGCATAGCTGAAGAGTTAGCCAAAATATTCAGCAGAATGGGAATACCCCAGGAGATTCTCACAGACAGAGGTAGTAATTTTACTTCTGTTATGTTGAGGGAGTTATATCACCTCTAGAGGTATCTGCTGCTACGTACTTCACTTACCACCCCAAACAGATGGTCTTGTGGAGAGATTTAACAAAACCTTAAAAAAATGCTACAGAGTATGTTCAGGAAGAAGGTAGAGATTGGGACAAATATCTCCCTTACCTCCTGTTTGCCTACAGAGAGGTACCACAGGCTACAACTGGGTTTTCACCTTTTCCTTACTTTATGGTAGAAATCCCAGGGGACCCTTAGATGTGGTAAAGAACACTGGGAGGATGGTAAAATGTTGGCTATAGTAACATCATAGATTACATGACTGCATTAAGAGAAAGATTGGTCAAATATGTAAATATGGCTCATTTAAATGTGACAGAAACAAATGGGACAAAAAAGCATATGACGTGGGGTTAAAGTGTAAAGTTTTATACCTGGAGAAAAAGTGTTGTTATTATTACCCTCAACAGAGAACAAACTGTTGATGCACTGGCAGGTCCCTTTGATGTAATCAGACAAACAGGAAGTGTCAACTTTGAAATTGAAATGCCTGGTCATCGACCAACTAAGAGGGTATACCATGCAAATCTTTTGAGGAAATGGATAGAAAACCCCAGGTCCAAGCACTCTACATTCACCCTGAGCCCCAGCAGACAGAATGGAGATTGCTTAGGAGAGCTTGACTGGCCCATGAATGATAAAAGTATACAAATAAATCCTAATCTAAGCCCTGAACAAAAGGTGGAGATAGATCAATTGTTACACTATTTTCAGGACACTTTCACATCCACCCCAGGACGAGCTAAGGGAGTAGAACATGACATTAAGGTCAACCAGCAGAAGCCCATATACCAAAAAGCCTATAGATTACCGGAAAAGATTAGGCAAGAGGTAATTGATGAGATAAAAAAAAATGGAACAGTTGGGGGTGATTGTCCCTTCCAAGAGTGCATGGTCTTCCCCAATGGTGGTAGTGAACAAAAAGGAAGGAGGAATAAGAGTATGTTTAGACTTCTGAAAAATAAATTCTATTTCAGATTTTGATGGGTTCCCCATGCCCAGAATAGATGATCTGTTAGATAGAATAGGAAATGCCTACTACATCAGCACGTTAGATTTAACCAAGGGGTACTGGCAAATTCCCTTGGCCCCCACTGCCCAAGCAATAACAGCTTTTCCTACACCAATTGGATTGTACCAATTTACCACTATGCCATTTGGACTCCATGGGGCACCTGCCACATTCCAACGTACATGGACCACATCCTAAGAGCACATGCCAGTACAGTTCAGTGTACTTGGATGATGTAAGTCATTTTCAGTCATGACTGGCATTCACATTTGGTGCATTTAAGTGCAATTATTCAGACCATTAAGGATGCGGGATTAACAATAAACCCTGCTAAGTGTGCCATAGCAAGGACAGAGACCAGATATTTGGGTTTCATAATTGGGAAGGGATCCTTGAAACCAGAGATTGATAAAGTGGAGGCAGTAGCCAACAGCCCCACCCCCATTACAAAGAAACATGTTCGATCTTTTTTGGGTTTAGCAAATTATTACCGTCGATTTATCCCAGATTTTGCTACTCTGGCAACTCCCTTAACAGAGCTGACCAAAAACAAATATCCTAATAAAGTTAAATGGATGCAAGCATGTGAGGAGGCCTTCAGGAACATAAAAGCGGTCCTTTGCTCAGCCCCTGTGCTAACTAGCCCAGATTTTACAAGACCGTTTGAAATTCAAACAGATGCCTCAGAGACAGGTTTGGGGTCTGTGTTAACCCAATATGATGAAAAAGGGGAACATCCAGTATTGTATATTAGCAGGAAACTTCATGAGCGTGAAAGGAAGTACTCTACGATAGAGAAGGAATGTTTGGCACTGAAGTGAGCCACAGAGTCCCTTAAGTATTACTTGTGGGGAAATGATTTTGTAGTGATGATCATAATCCGTTGTGTTGGATAAACCAGATGAAAGATAAAAACGCACGGATTATGAGATGGTATTTGTCTCTACAACCATATAAGTTTACCGTAAAACACAGGTCAGGAATGAAGCATTTAAATGCTGATTTTCTATCTCGATATGGTGCTGCAAGAATACCAAAGTAAAATGAATATTGGTGCTAAGTAAGCACTAGACTAGGTAAATGGTATACAGTCAGAAGAGATGCAAGTCACAAGTGGGGTACCTCAGGGATCAGTCCTGGGGCCAGTCCTATTCAACATCTTCATTAGTGACCTCGCAGAGGGACTAGAGGGTAAGGCTTGTCTGTTTGCAGATGACACCAAGATCTGCAACAGAGTAGATGATCCAGATGGGATGGGCAGAATGAGAAGAGATCTGGATAAACTAGCAAAATGGTCAGAAGAGTGGCAACTGGGATTTAATGCAAAGACGTGCAAAATCATGCACATAGGGAAGAGAAACCCTGAAGCCACTTATAGGCTGGGAGGGGAGTTGCTAGCAGTCACAAAGGAAGAAAGAGACTTGGGCATCATCATCACTGATGACCTAAAATCATCCAAGCAGACCTCTAAAGCAGTAGGTAAGGCTAGGGGGGTGTTAGGGTGTATTAGTAGGGGTATCACAAGTCGTAAGAGGAGGTAATAATTCCTCTGTACAAGACATTGGTTAGGCCCCATCTGGAGTACTCGTGCAGTATTGGAGGCCACACCTTCACAGGACATTAACCAAATTGAGGCAGTCAGAGAGGGCAACCAAAATGGTGCAGGGACTGCACCAGAAGACATATGAGGACAGATTAACGGAGCTCAGTATGTATACCCTTGAGCAAAGGAGGGAGAGAGGTGATATGATCGAGACATTTAAACACCTTAAGGGCATAAACAAGGTGAAAGAGTCTAACATGTTTAAATATAAGAAAATAGCAGGACAAGAGGACACAGCATGAGATTAGAGGGAGGCCGATTAAGGGGAATGTGAGGAAATTCTTTTCACAGAAAGGGTGGTAGATGCATGGAATAGCTTACCACAAGAAGTGGTGGCTATGAATACAGTGCAGGGCTTCAAACAGGCATGGGATAGGCATAAGGGAGCAATACAAATGACTATGAATAGATAGGTCACTGACAGAGCAAAGGCCGATGGCACATTTATAAGGTAGAAAAAGAAATGGGCAGACTGGATGGGCCTTGCGGTCCTTATCTGCCGTCAACTTCTATGTTTCTATGTTTCTAAGACACCTCAGGGAATTGTTTTGTACAGTAGTTCTGATAAGACAGTAAATATTGTTTCTGTACAGAACTAATTATAAGGGTCCCTGAGGTGGAACTTCTGAGAGTGGGTGGGCGGAAGTTCCAACACTTTCAAGGGTGAAGGGTCTCAGCCAACAAATAAAAACTTATTATGTTGCCTTCTTGTGGTGGGAGGTGTGTAACAGGGTCCTGTTATGAAGAGAAATATCAAGAATTTACAAGATGCCCCCCCCCATACTTTTCAATTTTCACTCTATCCTGTCTGCTTCTATATTCGTATCTATCCTAATTTTCTTGTCAGGGTGGCCAACCTGGCAATCTTTAAACCTTCTTTACTGTCCCTGATTATCTTTAAAACAATCTGGCATCCAAATCTTGATAAGCTGAAAAGCAGTCAGCTGAAATTTAGCTGTGAGGAATTTCATAAAAACAAGCATTATGCAGCACATATAAAGAAAATATGTTAGAGGAGACTACTGTGTAAAAAGATTTACTAGAATTGTTGTCTTAAATAAATGCATGTTTACTTTCTGGCAATTACATTTAAAAGCAAATAGAATCCTGAAGCCTTGCAAGGAAGACAGATAGGGGCGCACCCCTCATCTGTTTTCCTTGCCAAAACTGCAGATTTAATTCAATCTTTAACAAGTGTTTCTTTTCTTTCTGTATTAAAACAAAATGAATGTGTACCTGAATGTCTTGCTTCTCCTGCTGAGGTCCTGCTATAGGGATGGCAGCCTACAAAATGGCTGCTTTATAGTATTCAGGTAATATGATGTCACAATAGGGAGGGGCTCAGTTCAAGACACACCCTTCTGAAAGTATATAAACCCTCCACCAGGAGACCTGTGTAGATGGATAGAGAGAGAGATCAGTATTCGACTGACCACAGAGCAAGAAGGTTGTGTATGTGTTTCCACACAAAGTGCTGTACAGACAAAAGGAAAGGAAAAGGCAATTCAGGAGTCTGTGGAAAGAAGTATTTCCTGTTTTTGGGTGTGAAGACTAACACCAATTGTTTTCCTTTCTATGAACTTTAAGTTAAGAATATTTTTTTGTTTTGTTTTGTTTTGTTTTTGGAAATAAATTGACAAACGCATACCTTTGCGTTTTTTATGCATCTTAAACCTTTGGTCTGGACATCTGTTATTTCCCAAGCTTCTACATTAAGCACTAGGAGAACAGATAATACTTGATGCCTTTAAACTGACTTAAAAACCCCTGGAACAAATGATTATCAGAGTCACTTAGTGTCTCAAAAGGAAAGACTCAGCTTTCAGGTATTGCTTTAACATTTATATACTAAAAACAAAGTTCAGCTTTTGGGATTAACAATATTTGTTTACCATATTCTATCTATCTATATTTATATATAGTTTGTATTTTTAGTAGTTTCAAAATCTTGAACGCATTGGAGTTAGTAATACATTTAGAAATACATTTTTAATTGTCTTTACATATAAATCATGCAGGTTCATGTACTTGGTAAACACTGTCTGTGATGAAGTGTATTTTACTTTTTTCCTGGCTCAGTTTCTATCCGTAAAAAGAAAGACTGGAACAACTATCAGAGCTACCATCCCCCTGGACAAGCTGTTTATCACTCATTTACACAAATGTAATTCCACATTTTTACCATGAGGGAAGCAAGAAGATGAACCAGCATGGTTAACAAATATATTCATTGACACCTGTGATTGAATGGGAGGGTTTTTTCTAGCATTCCTTGTGAGTTTATACTCCTTGGAACCTGTTATGCCAGTTTATGTGCCTGCGTGTGAAAAGGAAGCTTTAGAGAACTATATTTCCTCTATCTTGAGGACTTAATTGAGACCACAGAAAGCTAACTCATTATCTTCTGGGAGTCATTCTGTGTCAGATTACCAATGGATAGCACAGACATCATAGAAAGCTATTAGAAGTAGAATGAGTTAAACACTTCCTGGAACTAATCTCAAGGCCCTTGGGTCCCCTTCATAATATCTGTCTTAAATAGCTGAGATTTTGTTCTACCTTATAATCAAGAATTTTTGATTTGATTCTTTCTTTAGTTTTCCCAGTTGTATTCCCCGATGTCTGTCTAGTCTGACTTGCTATTGTGCTTCTAGGTCTTTTACTTTCATTTCTAGTTCATTTCGTTTGTGTAGTCATTCCCTCTTCTGTCTTGAGGCTATTTCTGTTATTTTCCTCCTTACCATGGCTTTTATTGTGTCCCATAAAACCCCTGGATTCGCGTCTTGTATATTATTGTCTATGATTGCCTATTTTAGATGGTCCTTTATTTGCATTTGAATATCCTTATCTTGTAGCAGGGAGACGTTTAGCCTCCAAAATGAGGTTTTCCTGAGTGTCTACGGCCACCTCTTCTGCTTAACCTTATAAGGATTGCAAATTGCTGCCCTAACCAGCACTTTGTCCTCTCAAGATTTAAAAACAGGTAAAACCCACCCCACCCATTTCAGCCCACTACATTCCTAACCAGGAATACCATAGGTGGTGTAGATACCTGGATGCCCAGTCAAGCACTCAGATGGATAATGATAGGTTAGTGGGCAGAGTCTGCCTTTATACTAGATCCATAGAAAGTTAACTCATTATCTTCTAGCAGTCAGAACTTTCTGCATATATTACAACAAAAATTTCTCAACAACAGTTTTACGAATAAGGAGTTTAGCAGTAATGCAGTTGATACCAGCTTAATCTGGTTTAAGATCAGTTGGCATTCATCTGTATCCCCCTCCACTGGGTTGTGCCTGAAAATACGCAGGATTTGTCTAGTGCACTTACCCGGTCAACAAAAACTAAATAAATAAATAAAATATACTGTAAAGAGCTGCTCCCTAGAAAATTACCTGGTTTTGGGGGTGGGGGTTGCCACAAGTGGAATGGGACTTCATGGATGAGGGAGCTCATAACAGCAGAAGTGGCATGTTGTCATTAAAAGCTTAGTGGTATGGATGTAGAAGCACCAGTATTTAAACTTGACTTTGGTAGAGGATTAATTGTGATGGGGGGGGGGGAGTGAGTCTTGGTATTTTAAACATAATGATTTTCTAAAACTTCAGCCTTCAGTGGGTTAGACTTTGTAGCCATCTATACAGTATATCACTAAGCCACATGCAGTGGGGTAGACCCAGGCCAGAGCTGTAAAATTTGGACTGGGCACAGCTTGTGCAAATATTGCTGATCCGGTGGAACAGCAATAAAATATAAACTATGCAATACCCTCAATAACACACCTGCCCCAGTTTACATTTACCTGATGCCCATTTTTAGGCCTTATAAAGTAATATCTTCCTTCAAGTGAGCAGCTTGTAATGAAATGTGGCATTTGGGCATATTTACTTTTATATTATATGAATTTTGTGTGTGAACTGTATATCAGTCTAAAAAAAACACATCAAATGTCTTCAAAAACTTGTCTCAACATTGTGTTTATCTTTCATGTTGTCACAACATATAGTTGTCTCAGCAGTGTTGTCAGTTAGGGTACAGTACCTTCATGTATATGATGGCCTGGTTCTGTTGAGTTGATTGCTATAACAGTGTATAGAATAAACTGCAAAACATATAGCTAACTGTAATACAGATGGTGGCATTATTTTTAATTATACAATGGCAAGGAAAAATGTAAGAAGCTGATTGGCTGCTGACCCATTGAAACAGGGATGTTATTACACAGTAACATCACCGTAGCTTTGAATTTGGATCATTCCTTGCATTTTCTCTTAAGAAATATTTTTCCACACTAACAAAAACATCCTTTAAAATTTATTTTTTATTCTGTATATAACAACAAGCCATTGTATAATTGCAATAAGGCACTCCAGGGTGTGTGTTATCGTTTAATAACGTCACTCCTGGGGTGGTGGAAGCACTCGGCTTTGCCTCTGCTTAAATATGTTCTTTCTCAATGTACTGTACTTTGATTCAGTTAGTGTATGCAAAAGCCTTCATGTGAACACTCTGGGCTTCTCTTCGACTCCTGATGTCTATTTGCTTTAGTTATTGTATATTGTTTGAACTGCTTTGGTCTTCATGATGTGGTGCCTGTGTAAATGAGCCTCTGACTCAAAGGTTTGTAAATCTGATATTTTTTAAACAAAAAAATAAATGTTTATGTTTAAGCCCATGAAACACCCTTATCTAGTTAATGCATTCACAGTCGTAGTGGCTCTGCCAGAGCTTGTTAACATTAACCATCGGAGGGAAAACCTCCTAGCTTACAGCTCTGGATTCGGAATACTGGCCAGTAAAATGGCAAAACCATCAAGGCATCTGCTTATCGGTGTTACTAGACAACAAAAAGCCATCTTCAAACTCTCCATTGCAAATCCGGCTACAAAATAAAATTAGTTGCATTCATAAGCCATCGGAATGGAGCTGAAAAGGGTATAAAATCTATAAGCAGGAGCCCTTGGTTAGCGTGGTCATGGAGTGCAGCAGCAGCATGGCAATCTTGCTGCTCTGCCCCCAGCCTGATGTAGATATTGTATCCTTGACAAAGGAAATATTTGTGCTGGATGGCATTTATAATTGTGATGACCATCAAGAATGTATGTAATAATGCAATGCTGACATTACTTGTGCATGAATGTGCCATTTCTAACTGGTTGTGAATTCCTTGTACTTCACACTGTTTCCCATGTCCCCCCCCCAAAAAAAATAATTTTCCCAGACCTCTTGTCCCTTAAGAGTTGACATATGCATTCCTACTGAAATCTTTACTAACTTGTGTTCTGAGAATTCCAATAGTATGGTACATGCAGAAAGTAAAGGCATCCCAGCAGAAATAAACACAAAATAAATTATAGTAGCTATCGGCCCCTTAAAAAAGGTAGGGTCATGTTTCTCAGTTACTTGAAGATAGGCATCTGATAACCCAGCTAACCTAACTAAATCCCACAACAGTCATATCACAGAAGATTTTATTTTAATTTTTGTGTTTATCCCACAATCCAATGTAGAGAGCCTACAATTAAAATCCCCTCCTAGTATAACCAGGTGAGAAGTAAATAAATATGGCTGTAGCCTGGCAGTATAGCCTAGAGGTTAAAGTAAAGAGCTGTGAATGAGCTTGGTACATCCATCACACCTGGGTTTGATTCCAACAAGCTCCACTTGAATACTGTGTGACTCTGAGCAAGTCACGTAATCACTCCAGTGCTTCCGGGTCGCCACTGAAAACAGGCACTTGTGCCAAGTGGGCCTTACCAGGTTACCAAAAGAATAAAAAAAATCCATAAAGCTATTCTATCTGCCTTGGATTATGAGGCATACACATCGATAAGTCACATAGTCAGCCCTTGTATTGTGACATCCAACAATAATGCCCTTCCCTGGGGCTAAGTCCATTAGTTTCAGAACCTTAATTTCCAAATCCTTAAACAATATAATCAACCCAGAGGGTATCCCGTGAGCTGGGCTAATGGAGATGGGCTATGTCCATCAGGGAGAGCCCAAATGGGCCCTTCCCGTTAGTGCAACCACTCATGTTAGGCGTGGGGGAGCAGGGCAGTCTTCATGGTTGTTGAGCATCTGAAGGGTGACTGCATCAGATGGGTGAATGTGCAACAGGGTGACTGGCAATATGGGTGAGGGGGAGCACTGTGACATGCACTAGGACGATGGAGGAAAAAAGCGTGTTGCATGGAAAGGCGCACACCCAGCAGCTGGATAGGGCAGGGTAGTTACAGATACCTGCTGCAACCCCCCCCCAAGCTGCATACGGACCCCCCCTGAGCTGCACATGGACCGCCACCCCCGCCACCAGCAGCATAGCTCCACCGTGCACTCCATGTAGGAACCACCCACCGGAAGCAAGCAGTGCATGACAGACCTGCACAGTGGGCAATGGATCTGCACATGCCCTGGGCAATGGATCTGCACATGCCGCCAGTGTGAGTGGGGCGCCATGAGGGTCTGGGGATCGAATCCTGCATGGTGTAAGAAGTGCACTATCGCAGACGTAGGGCAGGGGTGAGGAACAGGAGGAAACCAAGCAGCACACAGAGCTGCACAGGCAGGCCTGCACAGCACAACAAGCCACACTCCTGGCGGCACCTGTACTCACCACCACTGGAGCACCATTCGCAGATCTGCCATGACCACCAGCATACTGCAGGTCCACACCGCCACCTACAGAGTCACAGACCACCGCGATGCAACACCTATGGCATGCTGTGCCACCAGTACACACCTTTTATGCTGCCTGGCCATAAGGAGCCCCGAGCTCACACGCACAGGTGTCGGTGGGTGGCCCCGCACCCATGTGACCACACGGTCCCTTAAAGGAGCTGTGGCAGGCAACACCAGAATTACACAGGTACGGTGAATGGTGATCATGGAGCCTATGGAAGTATGCTTCATCAAGTGCCAGAAGGGAAAGTTGCACCTCGTACACCGGGGGTACACTTACCGGTGTGATAAGGAGGTGAAGGACAAGGTATACTGGCGGTGCATGCAGGACCACAGGAACAGCTGTCCTGCATGCATCCACACCTTAGCCAACAGTGTAGTGTACATTGGTTGCCCGCACAACCATGTCCCCGACGCTGGGGATGTTGAGGTGTGTGAGGTGCTGGCAAGAGTGTGCGGAAGGGCATGCACAACCCTGGACAGCACCAGCCAGGCTCTGGTGCACAGCACTGCAGGCATGTCTGATGCTGGGACCAGGCAGATGCTAGCCATGACCCTGCTGCATCGCAGTGTGCAGTGGGTGCATCAGGCCGGTAGGGGATGCCCTGTGGCACCCAGATCACTGACCGAACTGCAGATCCCTCCAGAGTATGCCGTCATGGGAGGATGGGGCACTGTTCTTGCAGTTCGACAGCAGTCCTGCGGAGGATCAGTCCCTTGTGTTTTGCACCCAGCAGTCCCTGCAGTTCCTGGCCAGCTGAGAGGACTGGTTAATGGATGGGATGTTCCACTGTGCACGGCCACTGTTCGGCCAACTTTGCACTGTGCATGGTATGCGTGAGGGGATGGTACTGCCAGCTGTCTACGTCCTGATGGCATCGCAGACCGAACGGGCATATGCGGCCGTGCTGGCAGAGGTTTGCAAACTGGTCGGGGGGGTGCAGCTTAAGTCCACCCTCCTGGACTTTGAACGCGCAGTGTGGCGTGCCATGGGGCACACATTCGGGGTGACATCCATACGGGGCTGCTTCTTCCACTTTTGCTAGGCTGTGTGGAGGAAAATCCAGCAGACCTCAGAGTTGCACAGCAGGTATGGCAGGGATGAGAACCTTGCCCTCCACCTACGAATGCTCACGGCCCTTGCATTTGTGCCGGTGCCTGCTGTGGAGGCTGCTCACCAGGAGCTCCTGGAGCAGCAGTTTAATTGGGACAATGAGGACATCATCCGCATACTGCTCGATTATTTTGAGGCGATGTGGATCGGGTGACCCATAGGACAGTCCGGGCGCAGGTGGCCCTTATTCCCATCCATGAACTGGAGCATGTACCAGCCCACACTTGATGGGCTGGCCAGGATGAATAACGCTGTTGAGGGCTGGCACCATAGCTTCTACACCCAGATGGGTGCCAGTCACCCAAGTCTCTGGTGGTTCCTGGACTGCCTGATGGAAAAGCAGCGCATAACCAAACTCCACCCAGTTGCTGTCCTGTGCTGCCACTGCCACACAGAAGTGGTGCTACAAGGACCTCACCTGGTGTATCAAAACCCTTGTCACTGGGTACAGAACACACAATCCACACCCGACTACCTGTACGGCCTTGCGTACAATTTCCAGCTGCAGGTATAGCTGGGTGTGTGCCCTGCCTGCTGATGTTGGTTGTCCTGCATACCTCCTGTCTCCACGGCGTTGCTCCTACCAGTGGCCCCCAGACCTGTCCCACCCTGACTGGCAGTGGCCTACCACAGGGCTCCGCCCATCTATGCCTCCTCTGTACCTGCCATCCTGCACATGCCCTGGTCACCAGCGTGCTGCCTGCTTTCTTAGCCACTGCTCAGTGTGGACCATTGATGCCGTTCTGCCATCATGTGCGGCAGGTCATGCGTTGCTCACCGTGTGACTCCATCGTGCTTCCCCTTGTCACTGGGTGTCTATCCTATCCTCCTCCCCCTCCTGCATTCCATGGTGGTGGTGCCAGTGGTTTCTTTTTTGCCCCGGATTCACCATTCTGATGCTCGCCCTGTGTTCCTATGGGCCGGTCCGGAGTTCGTGCTGGTGCCTGCGCTCTTTCTGTCATTACGCTGCCGCATTTGCCTTCATCACATAGAACCATCCCAGAGCATTTATCAGATCATATGGACCAGAAAGACATTCTAATAAACCATGCTTTTTTTTTACCACTGCTATGTCAGACTGCATGTGTATTCTTATATTCTGTTTCAGTGTGGTTATGCAACTTGCTGTGGTGTTGTGCTTATGCAACTTTCTGAATAAACTTTGTTGTGGCCATTCACCTCTCAGTACCTCAAGAATACCACCCTGTAGGGATGCTGAAGGCAAGGAACCCTGGATGAGTGTTCCACCTCTAAAGGTGTCTTAAGAAGGATTCCCTTAGGCTAAAGATAGCTTAGGAAAAGCCCTTGAGGAGAGAGACTAGCCATTGGAGGAGGAAGAGAGGATGCTGGTGCAAAGAAAAAATATTTCTGAATGAAGCAGGAAGGAAGAGTTTAAATAGGTTAGACAGAGGGAGTGTGGCTGTTGCTCCAGCCATTGAACCACAGGCTTAAGCCTTTCAGTTTAATGTGCTTATGTAGCTTGGTGTGCTGTTGTGCTTACACAACTTGCTGAATAAACTTTATTGTGGCTGTTCACCTCTCTGTGCTTTGGGAAAACCACCCTGTAGGGCTGACAAAGGCAAGGGACCCTGGAGAAGGGTTCCACCCATAGAGGTACTATGGGAAGTATTCCCTTAGGCTAAAGGTAGCTTAAGAAAACCAAAAAAGAGAGTAGATCAAGGAGCATGGCCAAGCCTTGAGCCAGTATGGCAGCATAGACACTTAGTTCCGTGAATCTTGGGACTAATCCGGTGACATCCTGCACTTGGGTGTGCCACAAACATGAGTAGAGGTCACCTAGCTACCTGAGAAATGTTTCTGCATCAAAAAAAAAGAACTTTGGTTGCAAGTTTCTCTCTAGCAGCTGAGAATTACCTCACTTCTTCATCTGCAGTGGTAGGCCCGAAAGATTGTGTTTTCTTTTCCTCCACCTGGAGATCCAGCATGAACAGAAGAAATGTTTGTCCAGTTTCTGAGCCAAATGGCCCAAATGACTACTGCCATTAACACCACTACACAAACTTTGCACAGTATTGAAACATGGCTTTTCTAATCCTAACGGCAAATTGGCTCTGATGAAGTGACCCTGCAAGAAAAGACTGCCATGATGCGAGACCAGACCAAGACCATTCATCTACTACAGGATAAAGTAGATGACTTGGAGAACTGCAGCCAGCGTAACAATTTGTGGTTTGTGGGCTTTCCGGAGGGAGCTGAGCAAAAAGACCCTATCCTCTTTCTTCAACAAACTCTCCCTCAACTACAGTACTTGGGCTTCCAACTGATACAACGCTCCAAATTGAAAGAGCCCACTGCCTGGAGAATGACCTCAGCCACTGCTGGCCCATTTTTTTGACTTCTGCCAAAAACAGTCTGTAGCAGCAGCTGCCAGAAACCTAGGTCAGCTAACATGGCATGGGAACAGGGTGCAAATATTTCAAGATTACTAAAGGGAGCTTTCAGAGAGGCGCAAGGCATATTAAGATGCCCGCAGGCTGATGCATAAATTAAACATCTCCTTCTCCCTCCATTACCCTGCGACTATGCAGGTGATGCACAGTGGATCCCCTCTTATGTTTGTCTCATCTGAGAACCTGATAGACTTTCTATGGAAAATATACCATGCTGAGTTTAGAGGGCCTATCATGCAAAGGTGTGACAGGGCACGCACTTCGTGAGGGAGAATGCACAGATCATGGATCCCTGCAGCCAAATTCAGCCTTCTTTCCTGAAGTGCAAGTTTTCGATACTTCTCTACCACCTAGATCCAGAAAGCACCATCCCTCTCACAGGCATACAAGGTGGCAACACCCAGCGGACCAAGCGAGATCATCCAGCCCAGAGCAGGGAGCCGATCCTGATGTGGTGGAAGAATCCTGTTTACAGGCCTTCTATTCACCGAACCGCTACTTGGTACTTCAGCAGTCTATCCCTGAATTGCCAATGCTGATAGAGTTTGATGCAGCTCAGGCTAGAGATCAGAAGCAGCCAAGCCCCATGTTGCCTCCCAATCTTTGGAATCTAAAGTTAGATTGGAAAAAGCTGTACAGCAACCTATCACAGAGGCACAATGGAAATTCTGTTGGAAATATGCACAGCATATCCAGATGCTAAAAGCAAACTCATTCAGAATAAAATTCTCCACCATTGGTACATGACCCCTGCTGTGCTCTTTAAGCTCAAACTAGTTGACAGTAACCTTTGTTGGAGATGCGGTTGGTGATTTATACCATATACTCTGGTAATGCCCTCTAATTCGACCTTTCTGGACTTAAATTGGTGGACTTACCACACAGATCACTGGTTCGGTTTTAGACCTGGACCCTAAATTCTGGTGTTAGGTCTCCCTACTCCGTCAATAAAGCTCAAACCACAACAAATGTACTGGCTCGCCCTTCTTGGTCTTCAGCCAAAAGGCTTATTCTGTGTCGTTGGAGAACCACAGAGGCGCCCACCATGTCTGAACTGCTTGATACATTTTCCAGGATAGCTGCATTAGATCATGTATCTCATATAATTGCTAATACAATTCCTAAATATTATGCATGCTGAAACTCCTCCCTTACTTATCTGATTCCCAGAACTGGGGTTGGGTGAAGCTGCCCCAAGCTGCTTGGATTGATCTAATTTGCATATCCCTATGGCTGATCGCTGTTTCCTGCTGACTAAATTTCTCCTTTCACCCTGCTTAGCTTAGGATATATGCTCCTTTTGGAATGGATTCCCTGTGGTCTGGTTCTTGAGGTCATTAGATATATTTATTTATTTCAATTTTGATGACCGGATGGGCCCTCTGAGATAGTCAAGTGTCTTTTTCAGTTCCAAGCATAAGAAAACAGTAAAGATACAGATAATTATGTACAAATATCACTAGACAGTTGCATACATTCAAGGACTAAACTAGCCATCCCATTCATTGGGAGACAGTGCAAATTACAGATGTCATTTGCAACATAGGTGAACAAACAGTAGAGCTGAGCATACAATATAATTGTAGTAGAGTCAATTAGTACATAAGTGCAGAGTATAGACAATTGGCTGTGTACAGACTTCTAGCCCTAGACATTGATCATACACACCAGGAGAGTATAAGCAGCAGGTGGAGACGTTTAGAGATTAGGTACAGTTCCCATTACAGACAGGAGGTTTGTAAAATATTTCCCTATATTCTCTTTTGAAGAGAGTAATGGTCTTGCATGAGTGTAGTGAGTGTGGGAAGTCATTCCACTTTTGTGGTGCTGCAAAGGAGAAGGATCTTTTTCCAACAGCTAGGCGAGTCTTGGGCAGACCCAGCATCGGGAAGTGTGAGGACCTGAGTGTTCGTGAGAAGGGTTTCTGAGTTAGTAGGTTAGATATACTCGGAGGAGGTGGGAGGTATACTAGCTTGAAAGTGGTGCAATATACTGGGAGGTTAAGTCTGGCCATAAAAGATGGCCAACCCAAATTGTTCAGCATGTTACAGTGATGGGCATGAGCTGGGGCCTTAATAGCAAACTGGACAATTCTGTGATAGGCCATTTTGAGTTTGTTCAGGAGCGTAGTCTTAGAGGAGTGGATTAAAGAGGCACCGTAGAAGAGGTATGGGAGAAGGGTGGCAAGGAAAATAGTGCTTCTTGCACTACTTGAGAGGTGGGGAGCAGTGCGATATGGAAGGTCTAGTTTCTGATTAGTAGCCTTAGTGACACAGGTTATGTGCTCATCGAACGACAGATGCTTGTCAAGTACTATACCTAGGTATTTAAAAGAGAACACATTTTCAAGTTGAATGTTAGTGGATGTTTTGATAACCCGAGGTTGTGTAAAAGCAGGTACAGTGGAACAACATGGATTTAGTCTGTTTTGTATTCAGAACTAGTAAGTTATTCTTAAACCATGTTTCTAGAGTCTGAAAGTAATTTGTTAGGTCAGAGTTAATACTTGAGATGTCACATGAGGATCTATATAAGATGGAATCATCAGCATGTAGCTGAACCTATGCCCCTCCACAATTCAGAGGAAGGTCATTAATGAATATTGAGAATAGGAGAGACCATAGGATTGATCCCTGGGTAACCCCATCAGTGATAGGAGATAAGGTTGAGATGGTACTGGCCCATTTGACACAATGAAACCTATTCTCTAAGTAGTTAGAGACCCAAGAGAGAGAGTGTTTGTCAAGACCAAGGTGGCAAAACTTACAGATGAGAAGTGAGTGGTTGATTAGGTTGAATGCCTTTGTTAGGATGACAAAGACTGCACCAGTGGCTTTGCCCTGGTCCATAGCCTGGAATATATCAGTGGTGACCCTCAGGAGACCAGTTTCTGTCTCACACAATTTCTGAAAGCCATGCTGGTTACTAGTGAGGGCATTGATCTGTTCAAGGTAGGATGATAGTTGATTATAAAGTATTCTTTCTGGGATTTTAGCAATTGGACACAAGATAGATATGGGTCTATAGTTTTCGATAAGGTTGGTCAGACCACTTTTATGTACTGGGACAACTGCAGTTTTCCATTTGTCTGGAATGGTTTGCGTGAGGAAGGATCTATTGATTAGGCAGGAGATCGGATAGGCAAGTGCAGGTGCACCTATTTTAAGCAATGTAGGTGGTAGGGAGTCAAACCCTGGTGAGTTGTCAGGATTAAGTCCCCTTAGCAATTTAAAGACCTCGTTTCAGGAGGTAGTTTTAAAGTGGAAGAGTAGGCTATGAGAATGCACCCTGCCTCTGTTTTTTATTTGTTATTCCGTGCAATTTGACATGTTATTTCAGTTATAGATTGTCAGACCTAGTGGTGTTCTTCCTACTGTATTATGTTTCTAGCTTATAGTCATTTGATTGATTATCATGTGCTTTGTACCACTCTCTAGACCGATATACTGTTCAGTATATAAGTATCATTTGAGTCATGCTCCTTTTCATTTACATGTATACTGTGAAAATGCTTAATAAAAAGTATGAATGTGAAAAAAAAGAGAGTAGATCAGAAAGCATTGCAGAGGTAATGAGTTGGTATTGAGATCTGGACCTTCACATAGGTCAGCAGAGATAACAGTAATGGTCAGTAGATAAATGAAATGAGTAGAAATGAGTAACGACTTTAACATATGTAGAATGAATTATAATTAGAGGGCATGACTTCAAAAGGAGAGAGAGAATGGCAAAGGAGGGCCACCATCCATCTCCATCAAAAAGCAGAAACCTACCTAAGTAACCTAGGGAATTACAACTAATGTAACTAGATGATATGACCTTTGGCACTGATGAGAGGAAATGTCCCCTTTGAGGAGGAAACCGCTGGGGATCCAAGGTCTAGATTGCCTTCCCTCCAGGCTAGGGATGTTTTATTTAGTGACAGCTGTGCGGCTGCAATTTAAAAACAGTATCCAAGGGGAGGAATATATTCCAATTTGGTGGAAGCTCTCATGATCTCTCTAATTGTAACATCGTGAAGGGTTGCAAGTGCACTTGGCAACATTGGATACTTTGAAGTGAGAGTGGGACCACCATGGTGGGATGAGGAGAGCAATGACCACTGAGGCACTCAGCTGGCCTATTGACTTAAAACAGACCAGGTGAACTGGAGGCAGTCCTGGGGAGAATAGTGTAGAAGGTGCTGCTGAACCCAATTCAGCTAGCTAGAGGAGCCCTCTTGGGTGTGAAGGCCCCATCCCTCATAGATGAAGTCTTAAATTCTACATCAAGAGGTGTCTTTGATATGGTTACATGGTTAAAGCTCTGCTCAGAGCAAGGACATTCCCACTATGGGCCAGATGAGAAGGGTCCAGCCCTGAGTTTTGCATGCTTGAGATGCAGACTTTGAGGTATAGCACAAGAGCAGTGGCTGCAGGGCAGGCCCTGAGCCATAGAAAGTAATGGCCATGGCTGGCATGCCTCCAATTTATGAATGAGAGCATACAGTCAACTGTGAAGTGCTACATAGGAGGCGGCAGGGTGAAGCCAGTGGCCATCAGTTAGGTATTGAGATGCTGGGCAAAGCTAGTGGCCAGAGGTTAGGTACTGAGATGCTGGGTGAAGCCAGCAGACAGAGGGTAGGTAGTGGTTAGTGAGGAGGAGGCCTGGCAAAGTCAGCATCATAGGTTAGAAGTAGGAGCAAAGCCAGCAGAAAGCAAATGAATCAATTCTATTAAGGAAGCCAAATACTGATGACATTGAAAATACTCGATGGCGGTAGGTAATACTGATGTAGGTAGGTACTGATGTGGATAGGTGGTAGGAGGATAGGCAAAGCCAGTGGCCATTTTGTAGGTAGAAGGAGGTTGCAAATGCCAATAACTGAATTGATGAGGTTTAGGTAATTGAACTGATATGATTTATGCATGATTACCTTAAATGCCATTTAAGCTGTACAGGAGCAGTAGTAGGAGAGTCAGTAATTAAACTGATGAGGAGTGTTCAGGAATACGGCCAAGGAGCAGGGCAAAAGGGCACTGTATCAGAGCAGTGCCAGTCACAATAACGTGGTCAAGAACCACACAGTAAAAATAGTGCTGTTTTTGTTTTCGCTGGGGGCTCCACCCCCACACCACTCAATGCAGGGGGCTCTGCCCCCTGCATCCTCTGGACTGAAGGATTCTCACTCTGGGGGGGGAGCAGATCACGGGGAAAGTTATAATTCATGGGGCCATGGAATACTGTTTCCATGGCCCCATGTAAAACAAAATAAGCCCCAATATGTGTAAAATGTTTGGAGACCAGGATTAGAACCCTGGTCTCCACTACTGCTGGTTGAGCTACTCTATGCACCAGCCCTCCATGCCACAGGAGCAGCTCGGCCAGCCTCCTGGATTCTGATGCCCTTGTGCTATACCAGCACCATGGACAGCAACTAGGGGAGCGCTTACTGACAGCGCTGTATATTCCCTCTCACTGTCCATGCTAGTGCTACACAAACTAGCATTCTGTAGACTGGCACTATTCGTGTAGCGCTATTCTAACTGGGTACCGGGCAAAGGTCATTTAACTTACATAAAGCATGGTCTTGCTACTTGGAGCCATGATGCCCCACTGTGACATCACCGTCCCCCACCATGAGAATAACAGGGAAGCCACAAGCAGAGCATCATGAGACCAAACAGCTAATTTAATGACTGATGATTTCAGTATAGATAGAAATTAGAAATGTACTGTTTAAATGCCAGCAGCTGTAATCTGGGCTGACATACCTCAGATTGAATACATAGGCAAAAGTAATGAGAATCTGAGTTATGATTACAAATGCATATGAGTCCTGCACATAGATCTAGGACAACAATAAATTTATGATAGAGTGTAATTTGGATGGTAGGGCAGGAAACCCCAAAAATTGTAGAGGTGCTCCCTTTTTCCCCATTCAGTTTGATTGCTGTCATTTGTAGTGCATTAAGGTATGAAGTAAATTAGCTTGGTCTGATAAGCTGTAGCAGAAGACCCCAAAAGGAATAGAAGCAGTGCATGAGAATTGTAGAGTTGAGAGTTGCAGCTGCCTAGATGGAACCAGCACTGAGTGAAGCCGGTCCAGGTCCAGACAATTAAGGTGGATGTACACACTGTTACAGGCAGGGAGAACATGAGAGCTGAATAGCACACAGATAACAATTGCAGTTAAACTCAGAGATTTGCTAAAGGTACGCTTAAGCAAATGGGAGCCTGAACAGTATAAGGCAAACAAAAGGACAGTAAAACACCCAGAAAACTAGAAAGCCCTCATAATGCAAGCAGAGGAAACAGCAGGATGCTAGGAAAACTAGAACCCCCCCAAAAATAAAGAAAACTGAAGAAACACAAACACACCAGAACAGTAGAGCAGACACAGACAACAGAAAGAAGCACAGCAGCAGCTGAAGGCAAAAGCAAAATACAGACCAAGTAAGGCAGAAGAAACATAAACCAGTAAAACGGCAGCACCAACCAAGCAGAAAATCCAAATATACAAGTGGAGAGTGGAGTACAACAGAGTCTCCGTTGGCAAAGAAAAAATGCTTCTGAATGAAGCAGGAAAGAAGAGTTTAAATAGATCTGGTGGGGGGGGGGGTGTAGCTGTTGCTTCAGCCATTAAACCACATGCTTAAGCCTTTCAAAAAAATATTATTCTAATGTCAAAGGTCTGAAAACAAAAGAAGACTGCCATTCTTCTCTTACATTTTTTGATACTATGAATATTAATAATGTTAAAAGTTATTTCCTGGACTAACAATAAAAAAAATAACTAAGATACAATGATAAAAGAGAAAGACCCATCATGTTTTATCTATTTTAGTTTTTCTGTTTTCCCCTCCCTCTTTCATTCTCATTTTCTGTTTTTTTTTCTAGACTGATCAGTATTAACTTCTTCTGCCTCCAAAAAGGGATCAGGTTGTGAGGACAACACAGATGAGATGTTTGAGCTCTTACCCGAGTCCTCAGACTGCCTTTGGTTTTGAAATGCTTCATATCTATTAGTTAGTGATACTGAATCTGTTCATAACATTTTTGATTAAGGTTGGCTCCAATTTCACCTTCTCCTTGTGACCATCTTATAACTGTTAGGATGCGGAGTACAGTAGGTGGGGGAGGCATAATCTCTTCTGTAGGCGTATTGTCCACTTCTGTGAAATTGGACAGATCGACCATGCTAGCTTCTTCTTGGAGAGCTTGTGGGTTGTCCATAGAACCTTGTGTTAAGGGAATTGTATTGGTCTGAAG
Organism: Neoceratodus forsteri; assembly: GCA_016271365.2. Lineage (NCBI taxonomy): Eukaryota > Metazoa > Chordata > Ceratodontiformes > Ceratodontidae > Neoceratodus > Neoceratodus forsteri. The sequence goes on from CM028129.1 coordinate 1,131,773,291, forward strand.
CTCTGGTGCTGCAGTAGGTTCTTCAACAGTAGTTTGGGCCTACTCAGTGTATGTGCCCCCACATTCATTTCACTAGATGAAGCTGAGCATTTAGATTTTTGTGCCAGAGTATTGTAAAGACTTTGTTCTTGCTCCCAGCTTGATCTGGTTGATTGCTTGCAGCCCATGGACAACTTCTGTATGAATGCCCCAGTTTGTCGCATAAACTGTATTTTTTTTTCATTTACACAGTGCGAGCTGGTATGACCTTTTTCATTGCACATAAATCTAATGTTATCACAGGTTCCACTTAAATGCTACTGGGACCCACACTGATAGCATGCTTCAGGCTGCCCCACATAAAACAACACTCCCCTGTCTCAACCTAAGAAGACACTTTTTAGCAAATATTGTATCCCTATTTTTATGGTTTTGAGTACTACTCTCACCCTCCAGTCCAAATAGTTTCAGAATCGATTATGGCTTCTGGGGTCCCTAGTACAGTACATTTTTGTTTTAAACAACAAAGAATGTCTGTAATACTGACACTTTCATCTCAGAAAAGTATTGTAACTGTTTTGTGAGCAGGTTTAGCTAAGGATATTGCCACAAATGGAGACCATAAAGGTGTGTTTTTCAGCATATGAAACTTTAGCCAGAATCATTCTGAAGCTCCAGCTGTCTTGAAACTTATATCAAAATTAGATTTTCTGATGCGTGTATCGGGACATAAATCTCACTTGCAAGGAAATGCACATTATCTTTTAAAAGTGTCCTGGTCACAAAAACTCTATGAGGGGCCTCCTGTAACCTGCCCCTGTAGTGAAGACATACTGTATTGTGATGTTTATCAGGATAAACAGGGTCACAAAATAAAGTTACATAAGGAGGTGTTTTTTGTTTGAAAGGGGTTTCTGTATTTGAAACCACTGACTGATCAGGGTCATTTTGAATATTACTAGTAGAAAGCCTTTGTGGGGAGTCTTCCTGAGAAGCAGAGGCCTCTGTGTTTGTGGAACTATTTATTATACTTGCAGTACTGCCCTGTTCACCAAGCGCTGGCTCAGCTGTAGCATTAGCAGGAACCTCTGCGTCTACATTATAGGGAGATGGGTATTAACAGATGTTTGATCTGTTTCTGCTGGCAATTTTATAAACTTAAAAACAGTGTTTTGAGTCATATTTAACTCTGGCAGTAGTTCTGATGCATTGATATTGTCATTATTAGTCACTTTGTCCCCCCATTCCCATTCAAAACAGTCTTACGTGTATTTGAAGAGTGTACATCCCTTTCTGGAATCTTAACTGGAGGGTCTTCTGTCCTTGGTATCCAAATAAGGGAGCTCCCAGATATCCATTTTCTATCTACTGGGGAGTGCCCCCAATTCTTACAGCCATCTCTACAGTATGTTCCCACTTTGTTTTCAACAGAACTGACATATGTTTCCTCATTACTCCAGGTAGGAAGGGAAGGAATCTCTTCCTCCCGGAACACCATGTCCATCTCCATCTCGCCTGGGTTCTTCATCTCCCACAGGAAGGACGGTATGCCCCCCTGAGGAAGTGTAAGGGTATTTTATTGGATAAATCAAAAAGACAGATACATGCAGTATAAAAATGCAAGAAACAATGTGATACAACAAGGGAAAAAATATGTAAACAGAAATATATAATGCACAATCTGCAAGAATAGTAAATTCCCAACAGAAAACAAAAGAAAAGCGAAAAGGATACAACAAAACCAAAACTGGGCAATGCAGATAGTAGTATATTGGAACCCCCAATGAAATTAAATAAGCAAAGTAAAACAAAGCAAACTTCATTTATATTAGGCGCCCTTCGAAAGCTCAGGGCACCTTTACAAGAATACAATAAAAATTTTAAACTCAATTAATTAAAACAACAACTTAAAAAATTTAATTTTTTTAAACAATTCTAATCTAGATGCGGCAGCAATAGCATAATCAAATTTCCAACAATTCATCAGTATTCATCAAAAGCCTGTGAAAAAAGATGGGCTTTCAGGGAATTCTTAAATCCTTCTATGGTCAGGCTATCTCGTATCGGATGAGACAGAGAATTCCACAGGGTAGAAGCCATAAAGGCAAAGGATCTACCTCCAGACTGGAAAGGGTCATAGATATTGTGGATTGTCAAATGATTCTCCAGCTGCAGTGTGACCACCTTCTCAATAACTTTACCTATAAAAGGCAAGTTAGAGACTGGTCAGTAGTTAGCTGGGCAGTCTGGGTCAAGGGAGTTTTTTTTTTCAAGTGGGGATGCACCACCACCTCCTTTATAGGGTCTGGAAAGATCCCTCTCCAATGAAACCCTCACTATCCCAGCAAGGAATGGGCTGGTGACCTCAACATACCCTACAAAAATGTGAGTTGTGCCTGGATCCAAACTACAGCAAGTAGGCTGCAGAGTGTGGATGATCCTCACCATATCCATGACTGCCAGCTGGCTAAAGGTAGACCAGGTCACTTGGGCACTTGTATCACCTGGTTGATCAGTACACAGTCCAATGGGGAGGCATTGGCTGATCTCTGTCCTAATGGAGGACAACTTTTCAGCAAAGAACTGCACAAATTCCTCACACTTCCCTTGTGATAATGCTCAACTGGACCACAGACAGACTGGGTTGCACAGTTTGTCCACGGTCCAGAAAAGCTGAACTGGCCTGTTCTTTGCTGCAGCAATTTCTCTGGTCAGGAACTCTACCTTCTTATGAGAAATTGCTGATTGATAGACCTCATAATGGTCTAACAATCTAAGTCTGTCCTCCTCCAGGTGAGTTTTCCATCAGTGTCTCTCCAACCTTCACCCCTGCCTCTTCAACTCCTTGAGTGCACCATCAAACCATGGGGCACCCGGGTGAAGGGTAAGGGGGTGAACACGAACCAGAGCAATGATATCCAGGGTCCCGTTCACTGTGCTATTATAGGCAAGTACAGGGGCTCCTGGATCAGAACTATCTGTCAGAATACCTGAAAGGTCCAGAACCGTCATTAGGCCTTCGGAGGTAACACTTCGTAAAGGACGGTACTGTACCATTTCCTTTGGGCAGACCTATTTTGGGGAGTCGCGAAACTGAACCTCAGGTCATGATGGTCAGACCAACTGATAGGATCCACCTCCATATCGAAGATTTCCATCCCCAGGTGGAACACCAAGTCCAGTGAGGTGCCCCCCCATGGGTAACAGTGGTAATAACTCGTGTCAGGCCCAATGAAACCATCAATTGGAGGAGGTCTTGACAAAAAAGCAATAGTTTATCATTGACCCAGGCATTGAAGTCACCCAGAATCAACCATCTGGGTGCCTCCAGCACCAGGCCAGCGATGGAGTCTGCTGTCTCCTTCAGGAAAACCCTCCCATCACTTGGTGGATGATAAATGAGATGGCTCCTGAAACCTGCACACGCACCTACTATGCACTTAAAGGAATTGGTCAGCCCCACTGGCAACTCCCTGATGTTCAGTTCCTGTCTAAAACAGACAGTGACTCCCCACCCCTCCAGTCAACTCTCAGGTGGTGTATCACTGAGAACCCGGCTGGAACTGTGGAAGCCAAAATAGGGCCCGCATTTTCATCCAGCCAGGTCTTGGTGATGCAAGCCAGGTCTGTGGAGGCAACAAGATCTGCTACCACTGCGGTCTTATTTTTAAGAGACCTGGCATTGCATAACACCACCTGGGAGGGACGAGAAATCCGAGGATGACCCCACCACCTGCCTGTACAAAACAGAGCCCTTGGGTATGGGCACAAGATAAGTTGGGCCTCAATCCTGTGTCCATTTCACCCCAGGGCATCTACTGGACCCCACTGTCTCTATCCATTCACCCCTTTCCCATCCCCCTCAAGATCTTCGGAGCCCCCCACCCCTCTGCCTTCTCACAACGCCTAAAACCCAGCATCAAGGAACAATTCACAGTTGTTTCAAAGTACCGTCAATCAACAGGGGGAGGAATGTTTGGCATCTCTATCCTGAATCAGACGTGCAATGACATGGTTTATGATCTCCAGAAGTGAGTATTGCTTTTGCTGGAGAACCCTTTGCACAATAGGCCTGCCAAAGATAATACTTAAGCAGGGCCAAAATTATGTGCAGGGTGCTGGTTGGGAAATGTGCCCTCGGAGAAGGAATAACACCCAAGACAAGCAAAGCATAGTCAGTAGTTGAAAACAGTGGACAGTGGATAATTCCAGTGATGAGCTAGAAATGGTCAAAAAGCTATAGCAAAAGGACACTACAAAATAGGTGCTCTTGTGTTTCCAAAACATCGATACAACCTGGTCTGAGACAAACTCTCTATGGCAGAGGTTTATGCTTATTTCTAACACCCAACCTCCCATGTACACATCACTAGATAACATCCACGTGAATACAGGGATATGTATATCTGTGAGCTGCAAGAGAACTACCCGATGATTAAGTGGGCTACAATGAGGGATAACCAATTCAGATGAACACACTGCTTCCATCAGGATTTTATAGCGGTCCTTTCTGGTAAAGGGAAGGAGGGTGTCACATGAGATCTTCCATTTAATTAATTTTTAAAATGGAGGCCATACAGAAGGGGTCACTAAGTTATCTGAGGAGAGCAACTTATACTTAAATTGCAACCAGGCCAGCCTACAATGTTCCAGCCAGTCAAGTAAGACATTGGTCCACTCCAGTCTCCCAGGACAAAAGGCAGCACAAACATTTGTGTGCAGGTACATACAGTAATAAAAAAATAAGTGGGTTAACCATATTCAGGCCTCCCCTCCACACCGGGCAATGGGTCCATAAATTGTGGCCTGCAGCTCAAGAGATTCTGGAAAAAGAGGCTATAAAGTTGCATTTCAAGTGCCAGAGGAGGAGGAAACACATAGCTAACATAAAGGAAAATAGGAAGGAGCAGGAACTTAATTAGAAGGACCCTTATTTGCTTTGAGAGTTGATTTGCCTTCAATTTACTGAAGACAGCAAATGCAGTGGTGAGAAAGGCTTCCCAATTGAGGACAGCCAAGTATCCAGGTCCATATCAAATTGCAAGTATGCGAACTGGGTCTAAGGAGAGCACAACTTAAGCATAGGAAATAAGCATAGACACAAGGGGGGGAGCGATGAAAAGTTCAGTGCTCTTAGTAAAATTGATCTTGGGTCTCAAGAGAGTGGAAAAGGAATTGAAATGATACATCATGGCAGATTTTGCTGTGGTCCTATCCAAAACCAAAACAACATCATCAGTATATGCAAGTACTTTAGGCGTCCTTTTTGGCCCCCTTGGGCTGTGACCACTGCCACAGTCAGGAACCATCTGAAGCGCCTCCATGGCACAAGGAATGAAGCCTGCACCACCAGCCCCTGATGCACACACAGCAGGTATGGATCTCGGCACACAGCCGCGGCTTTCCTAGTCTGTGGAGAGACAGATGTGGACATCTGTAGCTACCGAGTTTCAAACTCAGGTGCATTTTTTCAGGGATAGGCTCCAACTGGCTGCCTGTCTGCACAGAACTCCTTGATTGGCTGGTTGAACTTTTCTGTAAATTTATGAATCAGTTTGCACTATATTGTGTGAGTTTCATAGTCTGCAATGTTTATATGTTTGACCTTAGTTCCACTGTTAATTATTTGTTTTTAAACTTAGTCTCGCTGTTGATTTGCTGTTAAATTGCTGTATGCTCATCCCTTCCCCTCGTGAAACCTGATTTTTGCTCAAGTGCAGATATCGTGGAAGCCATGTAAAAATAATTAATTTTGCTGTCTCCCATACACAGGGTTAGCTGCTCTGATTTGGGTGCATCTGCTAATCTGTGGTGTAAACATATTTAAATTCCTGTTCCTTCCTACTACTTAGTTAGCTACTCCGATTTGGTTCTCAGCTCAACTTGCTGAGTGTGTGAATCCTGTCTGGATTTATCACGATGCCCCTTACGGCATTCCCCTTGAGTCAGCCCTTAATTTTGTAAAACACATTTTGTTGGTTAAGTTCTCCTCAGTAACTTCTCCCACCCACCCAACCTCCTATTCATTTTGTGTTTTTTCCTCGGACTCTGATTCAACCGGCGCCTTGCTGGTCTGAGCCCCCCCCCCACCCATTTAGGACACAGTTCTGTAATTTAGCTCTTTTGTGTGCCTTTGTGCTTTGGAATACTCCCACTGATTCAGGGAACTATCTAATTTCTGTGTGTGCCTCTCTCTGCAGGTGTCCCCTTTAGCCCCCTTGGCCTGTTCCTTCCTCCTACTTAGTTAGATACTTCGATTTGGTTCTCAGCTCAACTTGCTGAGTGTGTGAATCCTGTCTGGATTTATCACGGTGCCTCTTACGGCATTCCCCTTGAGTCAGCCCTTAATTTTGTAAAACACATTTTGTTGGTTGAGTTCTCCTCAGTAACTTCTCCCACCAACCCAACCCCCTATTCGTTTTGTGTTTTTTGCTTGGACTCCGACTCAACCAGTGCCTTGCTGGTTTGAGCCTCCCCCCCCATTTAGGACACAATTCTGTAATTTAGCTCTTTTGTGTGCCTTTGTGCTTTGGAATCCTTCCACTTATTCAGGGAACTATCTAATTCCTGTGTGTGTCCTGCTCTCTGCAGGGGTCCCTTTTAGCTTCCTTGGGCTGTGATCACTGCAGCAGTTAGGAACCATCTGAAGCACCTCCACGGTGCAAGGAACGAAGCCTGCACCACCAGCCCCTGATGCACACACAGCAGGTACGGATCTCGGCGCACAGTCACGGCTTACCCAGGCTGTGGAGAGACAGACACAGCCATCTGTAGCTACATCTGTAGATACCAAGTTTCAAACTCAGGTCCTTTTTTCTCCTCCCCAACCCCCTTCCTAGGCCACTTTTAAATGCTCTCACTCTCTGTCTGATACTCCTAGACTTCTACTATTGGCTAATCATGGTAAACATCAGTTCTCTTCCTCCTATTGGCTCTAGGTGCTCAGGCTGATTTCTGCTTAATTGTATCCTTCTGCCTGAGAAGTTATATCCTAAATTTAGGCACACAGTGCTACAGTAAATGTAACAGTATATGCTGGGTGATCTTCCTATAATGACGGTGTTTTATCATCACTTTTGCCTGTCTTTGCTTATCTTATACTTCCTGGGTTTAAAGTCAGTTGGCCAGATGTCTCCTAGGACAGACTGGTTCTCATACTATATCGGCCTGCTTGAACATCTGCCATCTTGTTGAACAGCTTGCATGTACCCTAACATTCCACTCCTTGCAGCTAGCCCATCATCCATCTTGGCATGCAGGAACTATTACAGAGTCGTCCCCCGGGGTACACCCCTTTCCTCCTTCACTCAACAGCCTTCCTGGCTGCTCTCTGCCAAGGTACTATTATACGCAGCCTTAGGTCAGCAAGGAGCTAGCCTTTGGGCTCCACCAGTTTACTCCCATGAACCATACATACTGTATGTAAATGGTCTAAACAGTACAAACTCTTCGCATGTTTATGCAGGAAGCTTTTGCTATTACTGCTTTTGTGTTCAGGTAAAGTTGAGCTCAATCCAGGCCCCCCTGCAGTCATAGAAGCACCAGCTGACCTACATAGCTTGAAGGGGTTAAGTTTCCTGCATGTCAATGTGTGCAGTTTATTAAAAAAAAAAAAACATCAGTACAGGCCTGGGTTTGTCATACTGCCCTGGATGTGTTGGTAGTCACAGAATCTTGGCTTAGAACAGAAACCAGCAGATCTGAAGTAAGCATTCCCTTCCACTCTTTATTCAGAGCTGACAAGCGGACCAGAGGTGGTGGTGTAGCTATATACATCAAGGATACATTTGCTGTCTCCATTGTTGACTCTACCTCGTTCAAAAATGAATTTGAAAGTCTGTCCTTTAAAACTTTATATTGTAAATGGTTCTTCGATTTGTGTTACAGGCTGCTACAGGCCCCCATCAGCTGGACTGCAACTGCTGAAACATGTTGGGAACATCATGGGTCTAGTCGCTTCAGAATATATCATACTAGGGGATTTCAATTTAGACTGGCTTACCGGTGCCTCCACTTCCCTTAAAACGTTCTGCGACTCTTTTGGACTGTCCCAGCTGATTAATGGGGCTACTCATCCTAACAAAAATAACCTTATTAAAAGTACCCTGCTAGATGTTATCTTAGTTAGCAAACCTCACCTATTTTCTCATGCTGGTGTCTTCTTCTCGGACATTAGTGACCATTGCTTCATCGCATGTGTAAGGCCAACTCACAAAATTACAGAGGTTCCCAAGTTCACTATTAAAAGATGTTCTCGTAACTTTGATCCCTGTGGGTATATCTCAGAGCTAAGGGACTCCCTGCACTGGCAAGACTTTTACTTAGCTCAGTCCTTGACCGCAGCTTACAACATTTTCTCAGAAATTGTGTTAGGGGCTATAAACAAATATGCTCCTTTGGTGAAAGTCTGTACCAGGGGAAAAAAGCTGCCGATGGTTTATGGAGGACTTGAAGGGTGCCCTGCGGAGCAGGGATGTGCTCTGGAAAACTGCCAGGAAATCCAATCTCTCTAATGACTAGAATCTAGTCAGAAGGGCAAGAACCATTGTACCAAGTTGGTCAGAGAAGCTAAAGCACATTTTTACTGTGCACAGCAAGAGCTAGTCTGTCCTTTAAAACCCTTGCTGAGGGGCATACCACAAGGTTCTATTCTGGGACTCTTGCTTTTCACTATCTGTATCAACAACATCGACGCTACCATCAATGAAGCTAAAGTACATCTATTTGCAGACAACACAGTGCTTTATGTCAGTAACCCTTCCCCTGATGCTGCCTGGAAAACCCTTCAAAGTGAATTCAACCTGCTGCAACTTCTAAACCAGAAGTTACTTCTAAATGCTAAAAAAACCAAAGCAGAGCTCCCCTCGCCATATTCTCATGCATCTAACCCTGCTACTGAATGAACGCTTCCACATATCACCATTATCCTTGGGGAGCAGTTGGATTACATAACAAAATTCAAATACTTGGGGGTCTGGTTAGACAATAAACTTTCATTCATTGATCATATAGAAGAGCTTTTAAAGAAACTTAGGCAGAGACTTAGTCTTTTCTTTAGAAGTAACAACCTACTCACTAGAGACACCAAGCTGAAGTTGGTTCAAACCACCTTTCTTTCCTTACTTGATTATGCAGACTTCTTATATGGCCAGGGTGCTGTAGGTGCTCTAGCAAAACTAGACACACTCTATCACCGAGTCTTAAGGTTTGTCACAGGTCTACTGTACTCTACCCATCACTGTTCCCTGTACACAGCAGTAGGATGGACATCCCTTAGCTGTAGACGACAGAGAAATTCTGCATTCTGGACTTACAAAGTGATTATAGAAAAACTGCCTCAGTACATCTCCGTCTGCCTCCCGATATGTACTCTCGCAAGTATGACTTGAGAAGCGCTTCCTGCATTTCTCTGTATGTATATAAGGCAAAATTACATTTCGGCAGAGCAGCCATAAGCTATGTATTACCTCAGATATGGAACAAGCTGCAAAAGACCTTGAAATAAACTCACACTATCACCCTATCAGCCTTCAAATCTCTTTACCTAAGTCACAGCAAGGAGCTGTGCACCTATTTTACCTGACTCCTGATATTCCTATCACCATAGCTCATATGAGTCCTTGCTACCACAGATACACAGTGATTGATATTACTAATTTGGGGCTCTCCCCTTGCCTCCCCTTACCCTCTGCTCTCACTCTCACCTCATCTCTCACTTCCAGTTTGTATAACCCTGAACTCAGTTTACTTGCCATTCTCCTATCCCCTTATACCTCTCTTCTCCTCCTGAAATCCCATTGTTGGCTGAACCTTGAATCCCTGCTGTTGTGGCTACCCACACATCAACTCTGTATGCTTTTTCTTTCATTCAGTCCCGCTATGATCCTGATCTTGACAGTACCACTAACCTGTCTATATCCCCTCCTTAGAAATACCTTCTAGAGTAGCCTTGTAACCTTCACTATATTGTGCTCTTTTTAATCTGTTGTAACCATTTGACTGTTATATTTATACATGCATGCTCTCGTATATACTTTTTATGATGTGTTACTATTTTATGTCCCTTGACCTATATCCCAACTGTCACTCATTACTGTTCCATGCCTCTTATTGTTAATTATTGTATATATTATTTATTGTATATATTCCTGCCTTGTACTTTGTTCATTGTATCTTTGTAATATGTTTCTCCTAAAAAACCCCAGGTCCACTTCGAAAATGAGTTATGCTCAATGGTGTTACCTGGTTAAATAAAGATTTTTGAAGTACCTTCAAAGGGGGCAGTGTGCATGGAGACATAGACCATGAATATGAGGGTCTGCTAAAATACATCAAAGAAAAGAATCCAAACTAAAAACATGCAGCAGGCACTCAGTGGACAGCCTTGGCGGATACCTCTGTGAAGAGGAATCAGCTGTCCAGGCCAACTATTGATCAGAGGACAGACCAAGACTGAAGCATAAAAGGTTTGTAGCCAGGATACAGATTGATCTGGTATACAATACCACTGCAGAGTACAGTATGGACGATGTGAGAGTTGATCAAAAGTCTTCTCCTGTCCAAGCTAAGGAGAAGGACATGAAGTTGAGCTCACTGACTGGAACAAAACAGTTTCCTCAACAAAATCAAGTTCTAGTGAATGCACTTGCTGGGGACTGAGCAGGTCTGGATCGAACATAGCAATTTTTCTGATACACCCGCTAGGTGTAAGACCAAAATTTTGCTCAAAATGTTAACGTTGGAGTTCAAAAGGCTTATGGGTCACCAATTATCAAGTAGTTGTCTGTCCCCTTTCTTATATGCAAATATTAAGTGGGCTACAGACATAGGGTGAGGCAGAATACATGAGGTGAGAATGGCATTAAATAAGGTAACCAAAACTGAGATCAAGCCAGCCTGAAATGTTTTGTAGAATCCAGCACTGAGGCTTTCAGATCCTGGAGATGAATTACAGTACTTTGTAAGGACCGAATCACTACCATCACTTCATTCACTGAAATGTCTTTAATGAGGTCATTTATCACCAAGTCAGATAAACTGGAGCTATTCAGGGAAGAGAAAAAATCAGGACTATGAAGAGAAGGTATTGTAGTACCAAAGGAAGTCTGGACAAAGTCATGAACCACCAAAGACTATCCATTAATGGAGGTTTCGACATATCCAGATGCACCTCGGAGTGCAATAAAAATTCTGTTGTCGATTTGAGGCTTACAAATCTTAAAGGGGTCAAAAGAGTGGTATTGTCCATGGGTACCAAATTTCATCTCATGATGCAAGGATGCTGCTCTGTTATACTGCAGGTTTAACATCTCTTGCTTAAGGGCAGTAATCTGGGGACCATAATTTAGCCAACTCAAATCGGCTTTAGAGAGAACTAAATGGAACTGTTTACGTAGCTGTAAATATTGCACGTATTGAGCGGAGAGTATGTTGCCCAAAATGACCTGGAAACAAATGCATAAAATCCAATTTGGAGTCTTCCCACCAATCCTAGATATAGTTGTACATGCAAGAAACTGATAATCTTGCAGCCCACAAATGGCGCCATTTTGTTTGCACATCAGACTGGGATAATGGGGCCAAGTTAATGCACCAGAGAGCCTTCTTATAGGTAGGGGAACGCCTCAATGAATTTCAATTTGCACCACACTCTGATCAGAAAAAGAAACAGGAACCATTTTAACATCCTGGATCTGAATGGTGCTAGTGATAAAGAAACAAATCAATGCAGGCAGAATAAATACCACAAAAGTATGTGTTTCCAACAGCAGAGAAACAAACCCTTTAGGTATCCCATAAATAAGCATCATGAACAATTTAATTAAGTACATTGGAGTTACCGAAGAGCTTTTGTGTCTGTAAACCTCTATTTGTTTGATGCAAATCACAATTTAAAATCCCTTCCACGCACTACTATCCGGGGGTAAACAGATAAGGTAGTACTATTCAAAAAACAGCTACCCTGTGAGACTTCATTTGTGGGGCATAATGGGAGATGAGTAGAAGCCTTGATGAATCATAAGTTTGATCAAGCAGGAGATCCCTGCCAGGCTCAAGTTCGAGAAGCTTGGAGATTTTAAGATGCAGATTATTAAATAAAATCCAATCCCATCACAAAGGGAGTCTCCAATGGACCAAAAGGGGGACCTCTGATCCATAGCTTAGAAGTTTTGGCAATGTCAGATTGACTCCACAGTCCAATGTCCTGTATACAAATTATGTCACTGCTAAGAGCACTTGGAACCAAAAAGGCTGTAAATCTTTTATGGTAACTCTTAATACTGTTAACATTAAGAGTAAACAAAGATAAGAAGGGCATTAGTCTGAGAAGGGAGAGGAACACAACAACCCTAAGTCACCTGGGAGTGAGTCTTCCATTTTTCATGAGCAGCTACACTGGCAGGGTAGGTCCTTCAGGGAGGACACAACTGAGGAACCATCAGAGGCATCATCTTCCTTGTCCATATCACCCCAATTTTGGGGGGAGGATAAGGACAAACAATTATTTTCCAGGGGAAAGTGGCCAGAATTTGGGGGGAGAGACCTTTCTTTCTTAGCAGAAGTGGTTTTCTTCCCATTGGAAACATGTGGTTGTTTTTTGGGTTCAACCAACTGAAAGATGGTAGTCTGAGGAGGGAGGGAGGCATAATCTCCACAGCATACAGGGGACTGGAAACTGAGGGGAAAAGCTCAGGGCCAAGTGGGAGAAGGATCTCTGGGAGTGGAGAGAGATCCAGCTGAGCAGCTGATGAAGTAGTTGGAGGGGAGTCTAGGACAGGAGAGGGGTCCTTGGGACAGGAAGTGACTGGGGTGACAGTGGGGGCACCCTGAAGCTGGCCAGACATGCGTAGAGTTTCAAGTTGCTGTGCCTGCATAGTAAGTGGTTCATGGGAAGCACTATCTTCAGGATCATGGGAAGCCCATGGACAACAAACATTAGAGTGGCCCTTCTCCTCACAAAGATTTCAGCAGAAGAGATTGACACAGGTCAGGACAAGGTGGCCAAAATCCAAACAGTGGGTGCATTGGGTTGGAGGGTGTCACATGCATTACTAAGGAGAAGGCGAGAGATGCACTTGCTCCATGATTTAGGTTGTCTCAGGTAAAACAGGACACCCTATCCCAGCCTACGTAAAAGCTGCTAGGTAGATGAACAATACCCTTACTAGACATTATCATCTTCACTTTAACCATCCACCCCCCACATCCAAATCTGTTCAGAGTCAATAATGGGGGTGGGGTGTTCAAGTACTTCACATCTCTTTTTCACCCAGAAAAGAATATCAGAGATGCTGCCACCCTCATTACGAAATGAGATGGTAATAGTGTGGACTACGGGCTTAGTAATTTGAAAAGCCCGAAAATGCAACCAAACTGGGGTGCCCTTATTCACAGGGCTGGATTAACAAGTAATAGGGCCCCTGGGCTATGTGAAATAGTGGGTCCCCTGTGACTTCATTAATAGGCCTGGGGTTCAGGGGCCGCCTAGGCCCCTGAAAGCAGAATGATTTTTAATGTCTAAAAATGCATTTGGAGGGATTTCCAGGCACTCTGAATGCCCTGTCTTGTAGTGGGGGACAGGAAGGTTAGAATATCTAAAATTGCATGATTACTGTACATTTACGCTGAGTGTCTCTGAATGGCCCATAATTGATGGCATCGATTATGGTCCATCCATGGACACTCAGTGTAAATGTACTGTAATCATGAACTATCCAATGGCAAGTTAGAGATGGAATATAACTTACTGTAGGAGCTTGTACACAGAGACCTTTTTAGACCTGAAAGAGGGAACTGTTTAACCAGGAAAGGCACACTAAGCCAAGCTGGGATGAGAAATTCAGTATTGAGCTTAATGTGAAGCAATGACTAACTGACTATAATAGGCAAGACAATAGCGTCAATTTACTGGACTGGATAGAAGCACTACTGGTACTGAGTTACAGGGCACAACTTATAAATATGCCACAGACAGTCACAGTCTGTGGCATGTTTGTAAGTTCTGCCCTGGGACTCAGGAGTAGTAATAAAGCTGACTATAAAAGATCAACTTTGTCAATCTGTAATCTGATTCTTTTGAGTTAAACTGCATGACTAAGACCATGAGCATGACATCTTTGCATGAAGTAATGAATGAAACTCATACACAACAGAAGCCAACCTCCTTTGTCAAACTATTTTAATAAAGAATATTTTTAACATTGGTGCACATACAAATTGTCATATGTCACAGTTATAAAACTGTTATGTCAGTCTTTTACAAGCTTGACCTGCCAACGGACAAGGTGTCACCATCAGGAGTTATATTGCCACCCAACTGACAATCTGAAAGAGATCAAGATCAGAAAGTAAAACCAACATTACTCAAAAGTTTCTTGCATTCACGTAAAAATATCTAGACAAGATAGACAACAATCACCAAATATGGAAAAATTACACACAATGAAAATCTTACCTTTTAAAAGGTCTGTTTCTTCTGGGCTTTAAGGCAGGAAAAATCACAAATGAGGTCATTAAACTCCATTTCTCATACCAGCTCTGATTCGACTGCCATGAGAGACAATGCATTCAGATGACGCTGATGCATTGTTGATCTCAGCTCATTGTTTTATCCTTGCCATCTTTGAAAACGTGCATTCTCCTTCGCAGTTTGTCACTGGAAGTGTCAGGAAAATTCCAAGTGTAATGTTCACATTAGGGAATGTTGACTGAAGGCCATTGTGCCTTAAATCTTGTAGCAATTTGGCTGGAGACTTATCTGGCTCATCCTGTACAAAGAATTAAACTGTAGGAGCTCATCAGGAAATGTCTGCTTATCCAAGTCCTGGAGGTAAACTGCAGCAAGGTAAGCAGCAAGCTTGTGAATGTTAATGACATCCAATGAGCTTAGTTGAAACAGAACTCCAAAGCGGTCACACAACATCTTATAGGCATTCAGTCGATGATGAAGATAAGCTGATAATTTTCCAATTCTGACATAGAATGTGTCGATACAAAATTGTTTGCTTCCTTCAAGTAAGGTGTCAGGCTCTTCGGACTCATCCGCAAATTGTTTTCTCTTTCGAATATGGCAGAGATCACTTTGCTATTTTTGTCAAACAGCCTTGCCTATCTTCTTGGCAGCATTTTCAAAATTCTCAAATTGATCTTGCAGGGCAGCCACAAATGATACCAATGAACACAGTCAGTGAACTGCTGTATTGAGATTGATGTCCATTTTCTGTAGCTGCATGCTGGTCATTTTATATCGCTGAAGCATAGTGTCCCAAAATTGAGCTATGAAGGCTGTTTTCAAATGCTCCATTTTATTCTGAAGGGAAGCCATTTCTCTTTGGGTCTCAGCTGACTGGTTCATATCTTCTGACAGGTTTTGTAGGGCTTGACAAATTCTTTCATAGTTCTGACACAAAGCTTTCATAGAATCAGCATGGCTATTCCATCTCGTGTCAGAGAGACTTTTGAGTGTCAAAAATATTTGGCTTTCATCACAGCTGCTGACAATTTGCTTCCACCGATATGCTGACATTGAGCAGAAAGCATATAGCGACTACAGAAATCCAAAGAAATTAATTACATGGGTGCAGCTGTTGTTAACACTGTTGACTCCCCCAAAGTTCAATGAATGTGCAGCACATGAAACATAATGCATAAGTGGGTTTACTCACATTAGGTGTGCCTGCAGTCCATTGTATCGTCTGGACATACTGCTGGCATTATCATAGGATTGTCCGCGGCAGTTAGAGATGTCCAAACCCAAGTTATTTAACATAGCAAGCACAGCGTCGGCCAGACTTGCTCCTGTATGGTTCTCCAGTGGCTCAGATCCAAAGAATAGTTTCACAATGTGTTCATCTGAATTGACAAATCGGAATACAAAAGTCAACTGATCCACATGTGACAGATCTGGTGCTGAATCGACAATCACTGAAAAATACTTGGCTTGTTGCATTTCTTTGGCTATTGAGTTTTTAACTTTCTGCCCCATCAAATCAATGGATTCATCACAAATAGTTGATGACAGGAGGTATTACCTCTACCCTTGTGTCCAAACTTAGCCATATAATCAGCCAAAAATGGATCAAACTGAGTGATCAGCTCCAAAATCCCCAAATACAGTAGTTTCCATTATGTGGTGACCCTAACAGCTCAACTTCACCATGGAATGCAAGTAAATGTTCACTTAAAATCTTGATAACCGCCACAACACATTTAAGAACATCTCTCCAGTATTGGCATTCTGACTGACACTGCCGAGCTAGATCTGCATCTACTGTACCTGTTGCCTTTACACGCCCTATCCACGCTACCATACCGTTTCGGTGTTCCTGTCTTTTTTCATGTTCAGAAATGCACTCAGGGTGTTTCCAGTTGCTGAACCCTTCAGTAAAGGCATGCGATCTTGATGATAAAAGTTTGCAGACAAAGCAGTAAACATTGACAGCAGATGATGAGTAAATAAGCCATTCCCACATAACCACTTAACCATTGTGCAGCTTACATGAAAACAGACCTCTGGATAGCATCCAAGTCTTCCCAGCAATCTCCCAAGCAGAAGCAAAGAAATTTGGTATGTTTTTATTCTGACAAGTAGCTGAACCCTTAGCAATTCAAAAATTCCTGAAACTGTCATCAGTGTTACTCCACAATGCAGGATCACTGGTAAATCAATCTGCTTCAATAATATTTTTCTTGCCTTCACTTGCGCCAGACCCCGAATCATTATCCTCTTCCTGAAGGTCATCTGTAGCTAGTGCCACCACCCTGTCTGTGTCTTGTACATCTGGACTACTAGTAGGCATGTTAACTTCTACAATACCTCCTTGTGGCTGCACATTGTCAGACTCAGGAGCACCACTGACTGGACCAGGTTCATTGCCAATGCTGTCATCATCAAATAATTGTTGCTTCTCAGAGTTCTCCAGCTCCTTGAAGAATTAATTTATTTTTGGAATCTTCCCCAGCAAAACCACCCACTTCATCTCCCTTTCTTTTTTCAGTTTTCTCTTAGCACACCCACATAGATAACGGTGGTTGCTAGAGGAATCCATAGCATTTAATATACCACAACAATGACCAGTGGAGATATAGCAGTGTCAGGAGGTGGATGATGGAACCGCTGTCAAGCTTCTGTTGGTTCTTCACCTGCCCAAATTAACAACACTGACCTGAAAATGACCAGTAGTAATAGTACGTCGTTGTTGTTGTAGTAGTAGTAGTAGTCTATAGAACTGTTCTCTGTTGTCACTCAGTTCGTTGTCACTGTCACTCACTGTAGAAGAATCTGATCATCAACTGAACACAATAATTACAAGTAAAGTGACACACTTGACACACACATGCACTCAGATCTCTCAGCTGCCTGGGTGCCTGCTGCTGCCCACTGGTTGCTGGCTGTACAGTGCGGCAAACAAACACACAAATAGTACCACCACCTTCTGACAGATAGCATAAGCTGCTTTCAAGCAAGGTTCAATCTTCCCGCCCTCTGCCCTGCATGTGACTGTGACATGAGGTGACCCTGTTGAATGTGTCAGCTGACTCAGGCTGCCTCCTCTGCACTGCAGCCTGCTGTGCTGTTGACCTATGTATTAATTAAGTCTGCCTAGTAAAAAATGTTAAAAAAATTTACCAAATCCACCAGAAATGGAACTGGTAATCCGGCACTCCCTGCTGCTGCAAGACTTGCCAGGATCATGGCTAAGTCCCATACAATAATAAATCCCCTCCAGTGCTCCAGCTCTGAACCATCTCAAGCTCAAGACAAGTTTGATTGAAACTGTATATATCACTCACTGCATGCGTGCTGCTGGCTGCTGTCAGTGCTGTGGCTTACCTTACTTTTGATCATGACCGTTGATGCTGAAGTGTTTTTCTTTGACTTGACTTGCTTCTTTGACTGCTATTGTTGTTGTCTTCTCCCAAATTCAGGAAGACGAACTTGTGAGGGTGCTTTTTTTCTCCTATATCGCACACAAATCCACAGACAATCTTCTCTTTTTGTGATCAAACTTCTGTTTATTATTTAAAACGTGGCCATCCTCAACGTTTCACCAAGTGTCTTGGCTTTATCAAGAGATGCCCTTATAAAAATACATAAATAATGCATAAATAAACAAATTTTTTTAAAATTGACTGTCTGTATAATGATTTGTGTTTCTCAGAAATCTTTTCTATAAATATATAACAGTATGCTTAACAATATATTTAAATCTCTCCACTGATGCCACTTACTTCAGTAACTTCATAAAGCCCTTCAGGATTAACTATGCCATTTGCATGAAATTCTAATCCTAGACAGAGAAAAACCAAAACAAATTCTAACATCATTTAGAATCGTTAGACTCTTCATATAATCAAAACACCATATTGAATCCCCAAATATTAATTCAAAAACATCCTATATATATATCATTTCATATAAATTCATAATTTATACCTGTTCAATTCTCAATCATAGCTCTAACCATATGGTAAGTCCTTTTATACAATGTCAGATATTTGTGTCTTCATATCCCTTTTCTAACTATGAGACAAAAAGCAATAACACACAGTTCAGTCCCCTCATTTTCAGATATCTAATACATTTTCTCCTAAAACATGTGTTTCATAGAGTGCCATATGCTTTTTGTCTATCTTGCTATATTATTTTTATTTTTATAATTATCCCAGTTTACTTGTATCTGTTGATTTTGTGAACTGTTATAACTGGGTATTTTTTCTTATAAAGAAGTTCAAATTTAATCATTCCAAACTGCATTAGTTTACTCTGTTGTTTTATTACAAATAAAATGTAAATTCTCCATTCGCCTGATTTTATGATTCACCATAGTATGCTGCATAAATTTACTTCATTTCTTATTTCAGCAAAAGCGTAACTACCCTCTACTCATCCTATTTTTTACTTCACCATAGTACATAATATCTCCTCTGTTTTCATTTTTTTAATTGTTTTAAAACCCTCTAGTTATATTACAAATCCTTCAGCCTGTGACCTAGCGGCTATTTGACCTCCTTCGTTTGCGCTTTTTCTCATTTTAAAATTTACACCTACCGTATCTTGTACTGTTGCGTTAAACTTTCTACCAGACCATATGTTGTAGCTTATCCGTTCTTCATAATGCCCTCTTCCAGCATGCCACAATTCTTTTGAGAGATTTCAACCCCGCGATTTCTCATCATATATATGCGCCCCTAAAGTGACGTCAGCTGTATCTCCTTTTAAAATGAAGCCTCTCATCTACTTCTATTAACTCTTTCCTTCTCACATCTCTCCAATTAGTTAAATAAAGACTTAAATACTCTACAAACTACATTGATCTTAGTTTCCATTTCTGTATTAATTCCCAAAATCTTTCTGCTACATTTTAAAATCTGTCCTCCTTTTTTTTGGTCTCATCATCACTACTTCTAGTCCTACCACTGAACACAGAAGCGCAACGTTATTTGGATCAAAAAATAGAGGGTAAAATCAAAGAGGGAACTATGGGGCAACTATAGATTGACTCAGCATGTATATTTAGTCCTAAAAATCAAATACAATGCTCCATAATAACCGTTTGCACTAGATTAATGAATAAATGATAGACGATAAGTAAACTAAAGTCTGTGTTCTTATTATTCTGCAATCATCTCTAATGCAGAAATGATTATTTATAAATACTTAAATGGAGGGGTGAGGGTGGGGGAATTGGGGGGGAAGGGAAAAGGAGAAAATAGGAGGACAGGGAGGGAGGAAAGAAGAGCAGGGGGCCGAGATACAAGATCATTATAATAAACTACAAATATAATCCTATTGTCAACCTTGAAAGATGCATCCAAAAAAAAAAATCAGAAACTAAAGGGAAAAAATATATTTATGGGATCTTTATACTTCCTACTTTTTAAATCTGTATTCTTTATAATATAGATATGAACCATAATGGCATAGTTGATGTAATAAGTATAGTCTCTATATATTTTAATAGTTCCACAGAAATATCTAAGACCAAAGGAAGGAACATAAGGGGATCTGTATTATATCCTGTTTATACAGGTATACTAGGAAAATGAAGACTCGGGGGGGGGGGGAATTCATTATCTACGACAACAGTTCCAATTAATTTCTTTATTTAAACCAATACCAGGGTCCAATGCTTTCATCTCAAAAATCCATTTTGTTTTTATTCTCTCCACTATTTTATTATAATCTCCCCCTCTGTCTGATGGTTTCACCTGTTCTAGCCCCCAGAATCTTAACGATGCCCCTGTATGTCCTGCGTCCAAAAAGTGATCTACCACTGGGGTAGATTTTTTATTTCTTATGTTTGATTTGTGTTCCTGAATTCGTTGTTTTAAAGGTCTTATTGTTTTTCCTATATATATTTTGTCACATGGACACTGCAACACATATATCACACCTGCTGACTGCTGCCAGCCTGCCCTGCCCATTAGTGCACCACCACCACTGCCAGCAGACTGGCCTGGCCGGCCCCGACCCCCAAGCCCAAGAACAAGCCTGACTAACAGGACAGCCGAGAGAGAGCTCGCACACTCACACAGGGGTGCAGTAGAGACTTTGACTGATATGTTGCTGGCAATATAATCCTTCGTCGGTCAGCAGTCGCATGGTGCTGGTAAAACTTGTGGCAGCAATTTCCATGCTGGATGCCAACACTCTAGTGAGATCCACCCCTGTCTGTCTCATTAACATCTCTGACTTGACCCGCTGACCCCTGCCACAACCCGACTGAACAACTGACTCAGTCATTGTTGACGACTGCACAGCACAGCAGCAGCCAATCACTCAGGGCCCATTTCTTAAAGGGGCCTCACATCCTCCCTCCTCTAGCTCCGGCATTTCCAGTACCTGCTGCCTGGGTTGAGTCATGTGCCCTAATTTTCCTGGGCTCCTGGGCCTGGGCCCTCTAGGCTTGTGCATTAATCTGGCCCTTCTTATTCATATTGTAATGTCCCCAAAACCTGTCCAGATAGTCAACAGTTTTAAAACTGACATCAAACTTATGTTCTGAGGTATGGATGAGGACAAACACATCAGCTGCCCAAAACTGGTAAGAGTCTTTTAGCAATGTCTTGGCAATATACACTTGGTCAGGTGGATTGCATTCCTGCATGGTGCCAGTTCACTCCTGTTCTGAATTAGGTCTGACATGTGCAATAATGGTTTCAAAAAGGTCTGCTGTGTTGGGACTGTAAGGGGAATATGGTGTAAGTCCAATTGGTAGATAGGTGGGTCTATGTCCAGGTGTAAGGGGGGTCAGGAGAGACCCCAGTAAAGGGTCAGAAAGAACAGAGTTCGATCCTGGGAGGAGAGTCTGGTTATTCACATCCTAGTTCTGCTCCAAGAGCTCAGGAGCAGACAAGCCCCATAATAGTTGTACCACTGGTAAAACTACAGATGTGGATGCTAAAGTAGGAGTTGCACTCACCCCCACATCAGGAAGACTGGGAGTAGAGCAGTCAGGAGAGGAAGAGGGCAAGTCCACCTGATACTGTTGCATTGCTGGATCTGCAGGGTCAGGAGTCCAGGTGCTTCTGAATCTAGCCCACCTCCCAGAGAACTGTAAGTACAGTACAAGGGGGCTCAGGAGGCACAGCATCTGGCACAGAAGCACAAAATGAAGGAGCAGGAGTTGTGGATAATTGTGATCCAAGAGTCACAAGCACAGACGGAGTCAGGGACTACACTGGTGGTTGTGGCAGGGCAGTAGCTTGTGACAAAATCAAGTCAGAGGACGCAGTCAAAGTTGCTGCAGCAGCTGCAGAAGAAGCAACATGCCTGAGTTTGGCTTTTGCAGCTAGAAAGCTGCGTTCTTCATTAACATTGCACTGGAGCAGTTTCTGTGTCTTGAAATGCAGTGCCCATTCCAAATCAAGTTCCTTGGAAGACAGGGGAGTAGGATGATGAGATGCAGAATCCAATGATGGGTTAGCGGTCAGTAAAGACAAATCAATGGCTTCCACATGAAAAGAAACAAACAAGCTAGGATTTGAAGCTGGCAAGGCATCCATCTCGTGAACAACATTCTCAACAAGAGAGTCAGAAACAGGCAGTATCTCTATTGACAAAGAAATGCTACAAGAAGTATCTGAATTTGTGGAGACAGAGGACAGATGGGCTACTCCTCCATCCACCTCCTTCTCTGCATCTGCCATCTTTGGCAGTCAGCCAGAAAAAGTAGCAGCAGCTCCTCCATCCTAAAGAGTAGGGGAGGTTTTATTAAAGAACCAAAAATGGCCAGCCAGTCGGCGCAGCAGTTGGATTTCCGCTTGCGATGCCAGCGACCAGGGTTCAAGAATAGACCCGGGATGCTGGAGGGCTGGCCGGGGAGGGAAGGGAAGGCTCAAGTGTCAGATGATGCTTGCCTTCTCTCAGGGGGAGGTGGAGGAAGCAACCTGGTGCTTGCTGACTCATGGTAGAGGCCAGGGGTACAACATTATGCAGGGTCCCACTAGCTAATGGGGCATGGTGAACGCCGGCGTATGCCTTAACTTGGTGGCACACCGTGCCCCGGGGAGTGAATGGGAAAAGTGGTCTGCGGTTTTCCGGATGATGATCGCCCTGCTCCCACTGCCACACATGCTGAACAGACCAAGGAAGTCCATCTCAGCAGCACCTGGGCCAAACATAAGAGTGTGCTGGTCTGTGCCCTGCTGGCACCTTCTCCCTAGGAGTGGGGAACCCATCTGGGGAAGAGTGATGCCAAATTACCAGGGACGGCTGCGATATGAGGTGGCAGTTGGCTGCATTGGGGCAGGGTGGCAGCAGGGGGGGTGTTGGTGGCCCAAAGGAGAGGCTGATCTGGAGCCTGGGGAGGTGCATAAAAAACAAAACAAAAACAAACTATTAAAATCATAGCATCTCAGAAATGATATAACTCAGAACATTCATATTAAAGAAATTCAAAGCAATGCAACTTGCATAACTAACTTCACTATCTTCCAATCCCCCTTAAAAAATGCATATGTTAAGTCGGCCCGGTGGCACAGAGGGATGAGGTGCTGCTGGTCGCCTTACTTCACGCTATGCCAGTGACCCAGGTTTGGGAATGGACTCGGGTCACTTGGGAGTCATCCAGGGTGAGGAAGGATTGAGCATCCGCCGACAGTGCTCCTTCCTTGGGGTTGGGGGTACTCAGCATTGCGCTGTAGACTGACACCCAGCAGAGGCTGGGAGTCAGCACAGGCATGTTGCTAGAAAGGGTGGACCCATGCACAGGGCATAAGACTGCCTCTGCGGAGGTGGAGACAGTCACCCTGCCCATTGCATGTGCATGGTTCTGGGGAGAAAACAGAAAAAGGTTTGGAGCTGTCGGGCTCAATGATAGCGGGCTATGCCTGTGCCTCCCCCAGGCAATCTAGATGTTGGCTTTGGGGGGGAAGCCAGTGCCCCTCACCACCAGCCCTGTCACGAGGAGGGCAACCCATGGGAGATGGCCGGTTGGGGTGGGTGCGGGGAAAGCCTCGCCTGAGAGATTATTCCTCTCTGAAGGAGGGTCCAGAGATGCCTACCAGTGCTGAAGGAGACATAAAGTATGTATGGAATAAAAAACTTTGTATGCTAACTTATATCCTATGTATACTTTTGGAAAAAAGAAAAACCTTTGCACCACAGTTACTCTTGATTTTGTAACTTATTTCTTTGTATCCTCCCACCACTGAAAAATGTCATCATATAATGCCAGAACTGAAGCTCTGGCCACAAAGAGAGCTGATAAACCTAGTTTTACCTCTGCTTCCAACAAGCTATGTGTATTCATCTTCCACCTTACCACTGGTAGAGCAACTCCTGCCTCTGTGCTAACTACCATTCTAATTAACACGTGATCAGAAAACTCCAAAGGTATCATCTTAGTCCTAACAACCTGGATCCTTTTTGACGCAAAAACATAATCTGTTTTTGTGCTAAGCGGCCCTCTGACATATGTATAATTAACTGGGGGAGTAGCATTTAAAATACAATCAATCAGCTTAGCCACCTCTACAGATTTTTGTAATGCATGTGAATCACAGAAAAATCTTTTTTCTTGCTTTCTGCACTCTTTTACCTCTAAGGAACAGTTAAACCCCCCCCCCCCCCGAAATAAACATTCCTGGCAGCTGCTAAAAAAGGTTGAATTACCTGCCACAACTGCACTTCTTCTGCCTTGATTTGTGGCCCATAAACCACTATAAATCTACTGGGTTGGTTATGCCATATCCCATCTATCAACAAAGCCCTCCCAGGCAATAAATCCACTATTTTCTGAAATATTAACCCCATTCCAGAAAATAAGATACCAACCTTGTCGGTTGTATCTGGTCAAACCGACCAGTAGGAAGGGCTCCATACCCATGACCACTTGGCTTGAGACACTGAAGACACAAAATGTAACCACATCTCCTGCAAAAAGATTACTTCACATGCTAACTCCCTTAGTTGTAAAAAAATGACATCTCTTTTTTCACTATTCAACACACTGCATACATAAGCAGAAGAAAGAGAAAATAACACCATTTAAAAGAGATTAATGACCAGAAAACATATTGATCAAATGTCCTTCTTTTTTTCTTCTTTTCCACCCCAGCCATTTTATTTTCTACCTCCTGCTGTATAGAGCATGTGGAGGATGCATCAGAGTCCATATCCCCAGAGCCTAGTTCCCCTTCAGTTTGTGAGGCCAGGGCTTCAAAAGGATTTGAGACTTCCATCTCTGAGCTAGACCCCTTCTGGCTTCTCAGACTGCGTCTTGTCTCTGAAGAACGTGGATCATTGGGGGGGGGGGGGAAGCATCTGTATGATTTTCTTCTGGCACTGATATCTCAGATTGAGGAGCCACCTCCACATCCGGAATTACATCCCTTTGATTAACCACCATTTCCCCATCATTCTCCTTCTCTCCAGACTGCCAGAGCAGGGGTCTCCTCTGTTGCAGGAGTCTGATTTTCTGGAGTCTGACATCCTGCGGTTTGATTTCCTGGGGATTGTGGTGCTGGATTTTGTGAAGCTGGAGTAGCCTCTTGTTCTGTTGCAGAAGCAGTGGCCTGGTTGTCAGCTGCCTCTGCTTGTTGGGCTTTCTTGATCAGATCATCTGGGTCCACACTCCTAGAATTATTCCTGGCAGCCCAGGGGCAATTTTGAAACATGTGACCATACTCCTCGCAAGGTTACATTTCACATGGTTACTGCACTATGAGCTAATGTGACCACACTCTCCACATAGCCCGCATCTTACAATGTCACAAACATTTGATAGGTGTGTACTCGACCCACACCTATAACAAGCCTTGGGCTACCCTGCGTAAAAGCACACTCCTCTGTCACGCCCAAGAAAGAAGCTGTTTGGGATATGAAAGACCCCTTCCTCTGAATGTCTAAGTTTGATGTTAAACCTCCGACCACCAGTCCAGAAAAATTCAGAATCAATAATAGCCTTGGGGCGCTCAATACATCACATCTCTGGTTTAGCCAGTGCATAATGTCACCTACATGCACACTTTCATTGTGAAACACGGTAGTTATGGTTTTTATAGTAGGCTTGGTAAGTGGGATTGCCACAAAGGGAGTCCATAAAGTGGAACATTTCATTTGGTTGTATTTAGACCAGAACCTTTCCAGGCCTTGCATAGACCTGAAGCTGATATTGAAAACCTCTTCCCCAGACACATGTATCAAGGCATATATTTCTGAGGCTATAAATCTCATAGTCCTTTAACAATTTTCTACCCACATACAATCTATCAGGATTGCAATCCAAGCCACCTCTATATCTCAGCCCCAGTGCCATTCTTCGAGGAGTGAGCTCTGCTTTGTTAAAAAAATCTGCATATCTTGCCCTGATCGGGGCCTGCTGAACTGGAAGGCCTCGGATTTTTAAATTATTTCTTCAGTCAGCTTTATCTTTAGTAACTACTGTGAATACAGCCCAGAATCTTTTCTCCTCCTTGGCCCCTGACCCATCGCTTTCTCCCTCTGTTCCTGAGGAGCAACATAACTTTCATTATTGTGCAAATTGTCTGTCCTTGCAGGTCCAGCATTTACACCTTGGCCAGTTCCTGCCTCTGTTGGCTTATCCCCCATTGCAGTGTTTTGACTGGCTGCCACATTCTCCCCCACATTTTGTACTACCCTCAGTCTCTCAGCGGGCAACCTACTATTGCTACCCACATCTCTCATGTCCGAGCTCTCCCCCTCAACCCTTGTATGCAAACCCTGGTCACTATGAGGTTTTATCGGACCTCCAGACTGTTTCATCCCTTGTGGCTCCTTTTCCTCCGCTGTAAGTACTGGAGAGAACATGACCCAATCTGTGTCTGGTTTCCATTTCCCAGTCGCTGTTTTAATCCACCCTGCCCCTTCGAGGGCCGATTCCAGGGATCATCCTTCAGGAGGTGCATTAGATGTTAACCCGAATGCTTGCGCCATGATTTGTCTCATCAACTTTATCAGCGTGTCCATTGTATGCTGTGGACCAATTCCTGCCCTGCTGCCATATGACCCGCCTGCACCCTGATCTCCGCTTGCTCCTGTTTCCTCCTGCCTGCTCTCTGGTAAGCTCACATTCCTTCTCGGTGCTTCCTTTCTTTCTGCTTCCATTCTTTGTTCATCATCTTCCTCCAGAATCCTCTGTACTTGTCTCCTTTTTATGTTTCCTTGCGCATGCGCATGAAACATCATGCGGTAGAATGACATTTGAGAGGTGTATCAGAGACGAGTCCAATGCAGAGACAGCTACAGTGGGCTTGATCCCGACAGACCAATGAGAACACAACCAGCTTATGACACTAGTAACAGTTTCACAGATGGAAGCCATTCTCTAATTGAAAGAAATAAAGCGCTCCAATGAGATCGCTTCATTTCTTTCATTTGCATAGTGCTGTCAATTAAGCACTCCCACCCTCCCACTCCCTCCCATTGCCTGCTGTCCACCCTGTACCTTCTGTTCCCCCACTGTGCTGGAATTGTTGTGAATGCCTATTTTAAATAGTGGAATAACTTCTTACTAACAGGACATATACACCCAGTGGCGAGTACCGACCGGTCACTCTTCTGCCCCCCATATAAAAGCAAGCACCACTCATGTGGCAATCCTTTGACTACTACTTACCCTGTTTTCTGCATTTCTGGATCAATTCCCTGTTGTTGGACACTGTATCCTATGAAAGAGCAACCACACTCTACCCCCAGATGTGTCCAGTCGTAGGATTGTACTGTTATCCGGGAAACTTCCAGTTGCGAAGGAGACAGGGACAGGCAGACACTGCAGTATCACAACCAGTGACATGTAGCAACAGAACACACTGGAGAGAATTCAGCATGGGATTGGGCAGAGCAGATATCAGGAATGGCACACAGTGAGGGGAAGTTGAGGGGAAGTCATATTGCACTGTGTGAAGTGACAGTATAACCAAATTACTCAGAGCTGAACTTGTCCATAAAAGCATGTCGTCGCCACCCTACAGCAAATTTCACATACTGTGGTTAAAGTAAGCAGCATTGTCCTGTGGGAAGGGGGAGCAACAGAGCAAAATCAGCACATCAAAACCACAGCACCAGTAGCCCTCACTTACTGTATGTGCGCGCTCAGTTTTATCCCCTGCAGTGATCATGGCTTGCATGCTCTCTCTCTCTCTCTCTCTCCCCCACTATCGCTTTCATGGCAACACTGACGTGTGTGTGTGTGTGTTCACTTCACTGAGAGAGTCAGTGAACAGTGACAGAAAACACAGAGCAGTAAAGTCGGCACACCAAAACCACAGCAGTAGTAACCCTCAGTTAATGTACATGTGACTGACGGAAAGCGCATACAGGTAGTGTTACCGAGTTATGCTCGGAGATCTCCACTCCAAGCTCAGTTACCCAGTAACACAGCTGCATGTAAATGCTATGAGTGTGACAGCCCACTTGCTCACTTCTAAATTGTGAGAGCACAGTTCCCCACTTGCTGACTACGTGGCAAGTTGTTGGAGATGATGCTTCCCAGTTTGTGGAGCCTGTGGTGAGTTCTGTATTTGTCAGATCGCATCTATTGCTTCATGGTGAGTATGTCCTGTAGTACTCCCTGAGAGTCCTGTCATAGCTCTCTGTACAGTGGCTTACATTACTGTGTTGGCAATGGATTCCCTTGTGCTGTGCAAGAATGTTTTTTCTTGTGTGTGTCAGCCTTTATGGGCAATTAGAACACATGCAACAGAGCACCCAACAAGCAACAGTGAGGTGCAATAAAGTGGCATGTCAGACACTCAGAGTCCAGAGCTATAGCAGCTCATATTTATGTCTCTCACGATTTATCCATCCAGTGGAAATTACCGGTCTAAATCTTTCTTCAAAAGGAAATGTGCTGAAAAAAAGAACTGAGAAATGTGGATCAAAATGGTTCAAGGGAGCTTGGCCTAGCTCTTCCTTGTGGGACACTTAGGTTTGCTCTGCGAACTCACTCCCCTGCTCCAACAGAAGGACCCTAGGGCATACTGTGCAGGCAACATGTTCAGGCTGCAGGAGAAGGAGTGATCTGTCTCACTGCATAAATTCCTCCTGTAGACCATGAGAAGCCTTATGTCACTGGTGAAAATGCAATGTTTATTTCCCCTTTCCCCACAAGTGGACATCAGTGTATGGGTCAGAATCCTGGGCACAATATGGAAGCAACATTTTCAGACACCAGGGGGAGGGTGAGACCTGCCTTTGTGAATGCCTTCTGTAAACAGTAAAAAGCAATATATCACTGTTGAACATGCAATATTAATCTCCCCCTTGCAGGCTGATGTCAGAACATGGGTAAGAACCTAAAGAACTTTGTGGAGGCAGCAAGTTGAGACTGATGGGGTGACATCTGTCCCATTGGACAAACACCTCCTGTAAATTTTGACAAGCCTTACATGATTGGTAAACAGGACCTGTGAGAGATATTCTGGACCCCAGGAAAAGTTCAGACTCTGGGGCCTCAATGCAGCTGCGTACAGTAGCATGCCTGGTGGCCTGGGCCTCTCTTTGGTGCCAGGCCATGGGAATTATCCTCTGCTCCCCCATCCTCTCAGGGGCCCTGCTGGTAAATGTGAAATGTTCTCTTCCTCCCACTTAACTCATCCCCCCAAAAGGCTGAACATGGGTCAGAACGTAGGGCATGATGTGGAGACAGCATATTCAGACTCTGGGGAGGGAGAGAACTACATTGCTCTTCAAAAAATGCCTGTAGGCAATGGAAAGTCTTATGTTTATATGTGGCACAGCCCAAAATTGACATCCCCACCCCCCAACAGCCTGACATGAAGACATGGGACAAACCTAAGGCACGCTGTTGATGCAGCATGTTGAGGCAAAGGAAGGCAATATTATTTATAAAATGCCTTTCCTGAAGGCACAGGGTGCTGTACATAATAGAACAGAGTTAAAGCATACATAAACCATAAGAAGATAAAACATAACAAGAAATAAATACATTGCATCTTGTCATCACTATACAGTTTTATATTTTTCACCAATATTTTACTTTGTGTGAATATGTGAGCCCCTTTCTCCTCAGGCTTACAATGTTTCGGAGCATTCTCTCAGGCAGTCTGTTTCATATTGTATCCCTTTCTGTATTCCTTGTTTTACATAATTATTTTTACTGCCTGAGTAACTCCAGATATCTGTCATGCCAAGAATGATATTTAAGACATAGCTTGGAGAATCCTGGACGAGCCCCCAGAGAAAGAGGTTTATTCTTGAACCACCTGGGCTTGTGTTAATGTCATTTGAATGGCACTTGTACTTTTTACACTGTGGTCAATAAATTACATACATTACATAGACATTGCCGGCAGATAATGACTACTTGGCCCACCCAGTCTGCCCATATTCCCTACATACTGTCACCCTGTCCCTAATGTCTTTTCCACTTTCAGATTTGCAAGTTCCTTCATGACTCTCTTCACTGTAAATGAACTTGTGTCCATTTCCATTCCTCCAATGCTCCTGACTTTAATCTTTAGACCCTCACCTTCCCCTTCCACTGGGAACACTGATCAAAAGTATTTGTTTAGGATGTCTGCTTTTCCTTCATCCCCTTCCACACTCCTCCTTTCCACCTTAATCTTACTATTCTTCCCTCAATCTTTCTACACTTTCACTTAAGCATGATTGTGCTATAGGTAGGCTGCAACTGCAGGCCAACATATTCTTCCTGCTGCCCCTGCCACTAATACACCCTCCAACAATGCTCACACAATACAAGGGCTCAGAAAGCCCCCACTACACCCACATTGCTTATTATTTTATTGAGGCTGCCCCCAAGGCATTTTCCAACCCTACATGACCACCAATAGCTGCTTTCTCCAGCAACAGGGCCCACTAGCCCACCAAGAGTCTACACAAGTCACCTGGGCTACTAAATAAATTACTGGCCACTCAGCCATCACTAGGGAAAAAGGGGTTTTAGATGAGCCCCCCCTTCCCCAAAGTTCACTCCCTTTTCTCTCTGTTTCTTATCTTTTACTGGTTTTAACCCTAGCTAACCTAACTTCTCTTTTATTTTGCAGGTCTGACCAGATGAGGGCTCCTACCTTCATCAGATAAGTATACTTTCATGTCTATCCTGTCCCTTCTGTCCTTTTGGACCCCTCTTAGAGCTGCAGATCCTTTGTGACACCCTTTTTCTGTTCTTTTATTTTACAGGTACATTGGTGTCACCTCTTCTCAGGACTAACCCTTGGCACCCTGCACTCAGGAAAGTCACTCTAGTTATGCACATATCTAGGATAGGTTGACGGTTATGGAGTGGCCACACCTGTTACTGTCTGTTTACACTAAGAATACATTTTGTGTATGGCCACAAAGTTTAGAAGCTCAGTGGCCCACCTACTCACATCCTGGTTTGCATCTCCACTATGTGTTTTGGGGCCCTAATTTTTCAAGCCTGTCTTGTGCTGCTGCAGCACCACTTTCTCCACTGGAAGGTGCTGTGGTGCCAAAAAGAGTTAATACCACTCTTCTAGTAATGGTTAAATCAGTGCTGCTGAGAGGCACTGAGCCCAGCTTTTCCACCACTAGGCAGGAGCCCTGTGTGGATCCAGTCTGCTCACTCCTGCCATATCTCTACTGAACTACCATGTGTGGTCTTACATATGTAGTAGTGGAGGCTGTGACCCTCCCTCTGTGAAGGAGAAAAGAGTGTGGTAGGACACTGAGCTTTCTTCCCACCAGCCCTTGAGTGACATGGGCTAATTTAATTCTAGACCATCAGTCAACAGTGTCACAAACCTAAGGTGCTACTGTGCTTATGGGCAATTAAGAGTGAAATGTTCAGCTATCTCATTCAGCTATTCCATTGAAATGCTTTATAACTCTCTTCATTTTAGGAGCTAGACTAAATGTATGGATTTAGCTGTTTTTCTTTAAATTTAGTACCTGGTTTCAGGGTATGACAAGGCTATTATAATGTCATCAGCATTTTGCAAAGCCTGCAAAGCATTGCAGCAGGTGAGGATTTCTTTAATAACCTTGAGTTGTGATTCAACTAACACAATACCCCATGCCACATACACCATGCAAGGAAACATTCAGCATCGACAAATGCTTGTTTCCTCCAGAATTTGCTCCAGCTGCATAGCTGCCATTCCATTATCCTGGTCTGTAGTTTGCAGACTTTCCTCTTCTAAATCCATTTCAAGTTCCTCTGAAACATCTTCCTCCAATACTTCCTCCTCCTACGTATTCTCAGATTACACCGCTGATGCTGTTGAACAAAAAAGGTCTTCGCCCTCCGTATTTGCATCTGCTGGGGCAGAGGCACCTTCCCCAGCCTGCTGCATGTCCTGCTCCTCTGACTCCATACTGCCAATTGAACGTCTGACACTTGGACCACAATGCTCCCACCACAAGAGTAGGGGAGTTTTTATTATAGTGAAAATACATATAATACAAATCACATTCATCTCTTTCAAAACTTGCTTTTAAAGTAATACAATCATGATTTACCACATTCTGTCTCATGCATTTCCCCTTTTAGATCCTTTAGTACATGTTCGTTTTTATTTAATAAAGATCTGAAACCCTTTCCACCATCTTTCATTTTTTTTAAGAAAAATTCTTTGTCTTTTAAGTATATCTTTGTCATTTCTTGTATTATCAATTGGCTAAAACAATCATAACCCATTCTATTTTGATATATTACCCACTGACACCATGACTGCCGTAAATAAAATCTAAGACAACAAAAAAGTATAGACAATGTTTCCTGATGAAAATGTGTCATCCCTTTGGGAAATTTTCTGATAACTAAAATGTCATATGTAAGCTGTATCAGCCACCCCAAATTCCATTTTAGGGCTAAGAATTCCCACAATGGTCTTACATAAGAGCAGTATAAAAAAATGTTCTATGGTTTCTTCTAAGTTTATGCAGCCCTGATATGGGCAGTTTCGCTCTTCTTTTGCTTTGTATTTTGCATATCCTCTTAAATTTAGCCTATCATACATAATCAACCATTTGGTCTCCCACATAGGAGGAACTCTGTTATTATTAAGTTGTGCTAGAATTAAGGAATTGTATACTGTGGGGCAATACTTGAAACCTGGTTCTGTAGGATGTATCCTACTCATTATGTTTTTATAGATATTCTTCCCTGTTCCTTATTGTATTAATTCTTTAGTGATGTTCCATTTATACAGGTTTTGTGCTTAAATGGCTTAAAATACATTGGTATGTGGATATGTTTGTTTAATTTTGGAGTTATATTATTCCATACAGCTAAATATCTTCCTAAAGTTAACCGTACCCACCCATTTCCCCCTCTTTCATTATCCATAAATCCAATTTTAATTGTTTGTGAAAAAAATAAAGCGGAAAAAAACATTATTGAATCTACCATCCCAATACCCCCTTTATTTTTCTCTAAATAAGTATAGCACCTTTTAAATGGATTTAGCCTGTTCCCCTATAACATCTAAAAGAACAAGCTATAAGTTTTAGTCTTAATATGTGTAGGTAATGGAAAATCATAGCCACATACTGTAAACATGGTATAATAAATTGTTTTAAAACTGCAGAACTATTAATGATCACATAAAGTTTATACCGCGCACATGCATTTGAATCTGGTAGTGCGCAAATGTAACATCGCGCATTGCTACTGGCTGCCACTAAACAGTGTCATATAATGCCATCTACAAATGCAGTACCTTTCCTGTCCTCTAACAGCATTACTTGCTGTATCTGCTGTATCTGCTAAGATGTCACTCGTGAAATAGCTGAAAACCCTACAAAAAATGGCTAAACGGGACTTTGCTGCACTTCAAGTGACCAATATTGGCACCAAGCTACTAAGAGTCACTGCAGGTGTATCTAGGTTGATGGCAGAAAATTTTGCACAGGAGATTGCTTCTGCATCTCCTCCTACTAAAAAAAGGAAGCTTTTTCAGGCAGTCTATTCACTGGAGGTCAGGTTTGAGATCGGACAGTATGCCATTCAACTTGGCGTTATGAATGCTACCTGATTTTACGAGTCCAAGTACCACTCCAAAATAAATGAAAGTACATTCCGCACTTTCAAAAGAGATTACATGGACAAGTTAAAACTTAATCCAGACCCTCAAGCTTTAGAAAAAAAGTCTTCCTATTAAACCGAGGGGCAGGCCACCTCTCCTTATGGAAGATATTGAGACAGAATTGTGTGCTGTCATAAAGGCTTAATGAGCTGAGGGTGCAGTTGTTAATGGCCCCACTCTAGCAGCTATAGTCACAGGCATAGTTAAAATAACCCACCCTGAAATGCTGGCTGAAAATGGTGGAAACCTGTCCTTCTCTCGTCAGTGGTAGTGGCTATTCCTGAATCATATGGGATTCAGTAAAAGAAAAGGTACTAAAGCTGATAGAAAGACTCCTGCTGATTTTCCCTAGCTGAAAGCACAGTTTCTGCACCATATTGCTACAGCTGCTAAGCAAGAGCTGGTGCCTCAGGAGTTGGTCCTTAACCTGGATGAAACCGGGGTAAATTTACTTCCATGCTCAAAGTGGACAAAGGACAGCATAGGAAAAAAATAAATTGAGGTGGCTGGTCTTGGTGACAAAAGGCAGGTGACCATGGTGTTATGCTGTTCCTTATCAGGGCAGTACCTCCCCCCACAAGTCATCTACCAAGGTAAAACCTCTGAGTGCCATCCCAAGTTTAAATTCCCCACTGACTGGGTGATCTCCCTCAGTGAAAACCACTGGGCTAACTCACTGACCACCATTGAGTACACCAACACTGTACTTGTTCCATACATTAACAACACTAAAGTCCAGATGGATCTGCCAGATGAGCAGCGAGCTATCCTTTTACTGGATTTATTCAGAGGCCATATGACACCTGAAATTATTGAGAACTTTGAGAAGCATCAGATTATCCCCATCCTTGTACCAGCATCCTGCACAGACATGCTGCAGCTGCTGGACATTTTCTTTAACAAAATATTTTAGGATCTACCTAAGATGGAATTTACAGAATGGTATGCTGAGCAAATTTCCAAGCAGCTAAAGGTGGGGGACAGCAGCTCTGTTAAAGTGGATCTGAAATTTGCTTTATTTAAAGCACGCCATGCACAATGCCTTGTGACAAGCATAGCAAAGCTTTCTACCCGCAAGGACGACTGTGCACAAAGTTTTTGCCAGGCAGGGATACTGGACTCACACAATCACTGTTTAGATGGTAATTCTACTTACAGTACTAAGTTTGTTGTGTTTTGTTGGTTAAACATAAATAATTTACCCTCTGTCTTGTGTCCACAACAGAGCAAGAGCAAGAACATGAAAAGGAACAGATTGGGTGAAGTTAAAGGCACAACACAGTTAGTACTGTACAACATTATTGTATTCCACTACCCTTGTTGTCTGTCACAAACTGATTCTCCCTCCTTTATTTTTTAGAGTGAAAGGAAGCTGACTCACCCACACTCAAGTGGAAGTGAAGACAAGGTGAGCGTGAGAGCCAGAGAGTTGCTGTCTCGATCTTGTCAACGAGAAACAGAAAACTTGTTGACTTATTATTTTGTTTAAATAATCCTTCACTGTGGCATGTAATTAAAAAAAAAATAAAAACATTGCACCAGAAATGACCAAGAATGTTTCAGAGTCTCTATATTTGGCAAAATAGATGAAGAAAACACTTTTGTGTTCTGTGTTGTGAACGCCGACTGAAGCTAACACCATTCCCTGGAAACAGTACTACATGATCGGCTGAAAAATGCAAGGAATGACCGCTGTAAAACTATTACCATGCTTAAAGGGAAAATGCGATTATAGTGACATTTTTTTCACAGTGATCATTAATAGTTCTACAGTATTTGGATTCTTTTCTGTTTTGAAAGCTTCCACTGCTTCCATCTTGATACTTTTGCCTCCACTTTTTGGACACCAGTTTCCCAATTTTCGACCATTAAATCTTGTGGGCCAAAATTTATACCCAGTACTGAAAGGGGTTCTTCAGATATAAAAATGCCATTACTATGTTTTTCTGGCTGGCTTCCTGCATCTATAAATAACCCATGGGTTTTTGCAATATTTAGTTTATCATTTGAGAGTGTTGCATAATACTTAAATTCTGTAAAAAACTCCTGTAACTGATTACAGTCTGTAAAAAAAAACACACACAGACATCGTCTGCATATGCCTGAATAACCACATTTTGTTGCATCCCTGATCCTGTTATCCCATCCCATTTAGGATATTCAGTAAGCAATCGTAATAGGGGGATCCAGTGAAAAAATATGTAAGAGGGGACTCAAGGGACATCCTTGCCTCACCCCTGTTTGTATTGAAAACCCTTTTGCTACTTGTCCTTTTATAAATGGAAACATCTGAAAGGAAGTATAAAGAAGACTGATTTGGTTAATGACTTCTAGTGGAACTTTATATGTGGCTAGAACTTTGAACAAAAAGGGGTTATAAACTCTATCAAAGGCCTTTTCTAAAATGGCTACCACTATACAGCCTGAGTTCCCTACAAATGTTAAATGCTCTATTGCATCTCTTATACTATAAATGCATTTTGCATTCTTCTATCTGGTAGACCACAATATTGATAAGGGGAAATAACTTGGCCTGCATACTGCTTAAGACGGTTATTTATCAGGGTAGCTAAAATTTTATAATTCATATTTAATAGTGTGACAGGTCTCCAGTTTTTAAATTGTTTATCTCTGGTTTTGAATAAATATATCATTAGTCCTTCTGTGAAAGAGGGAGGGAAACTTAGTATTTGTGACTAAGAAATATTGAAATACTGTCTTCAAACATATTGCTAAATCTTTTGAAAAAGTTTTATAAAATTGATTTGTGATTGATTGCTGTCTCTATTTCAATCTCAGATATAGGGGCCTGCATTTTTTAGATTTCATCTGGCATGGATGGGATATCAATTGTATTTAAAAATTATATGTCTTGTTGTGAAATGGGTGTTTGAGGTACAAGGGAATTAAAATGATGTTTAATCAGTCACTCTATCCCTTCTACCGAGTCTACCTTTCTACCTTCTTGATCTACTAAAAAATCTATATAAATAGAATCTTTTATTATTTTACAAGCTTTGAAAGGGTCTCCTACGGGGGTCTTCTGGGTACCATTATAGAGCATTGCCTGAACTGTTTTGGCCCATATACTGGAATTTCTTCAATTCTTCTTTTATTTTCCCTATCTGTTCTGTGTAGTCGAAACATGAAGTGTACGTAAGAGTGAAAAGTTTTTGCAATTGTTTCCTCAGTGTTAAATATTTAAGACAATTATCATTTCCTGTTTTTACCCCATGTTTTTTAAACCAGTTTCTTATGTATGTTTTGGTGTCTAGCTACTAGTCCCCTAAATCAGTACATAAAAATGCAACAGTCATTCTTGTTTTAAGAATGTTCAAAATATTAATTTTAACATGGTGGTCTGTTAAAACTGAAGTGTTGAATTTCCATCTGTTTTTCTCCCTTATCTGTGTGGGTCCAGATATAAGGGTAAAAGATAATATTAAATGATTGGAAAATTCTACCGGTCTGATGTAAAATTTTCCTTTGGGCATGTCTGATGAGATAAGTAAATGGTCAATGGTAGTTTTAAATTTATTACGAATATAGTTGAAACTTGGCCCTTGCTCCTGATATTTACTGCAATTTGTTAAGTCCTGCTGTCCTTATTATATTTGCCAAGATATTTGTATCACAATATACTTTTTTATTATCTGTTTGTGTATCCTTTTTATTTTTTTGATGCAGACTGCAGTTAAAATCTCCTCCAAAAATTTTTGTATATGACGTGACTAAATATGGCTGAATGGCCTTCATCTGAGTCACCCTTTCTGCCTTTGTCTGTGGGTTATAGATGTTAATTAATCTACATTCCTTATTATCCCATTTACCATCAAGGATTAATACACGTCCTGCATATAAATCTATCAATTTATATAATGTAAATTTATAGGAATTAAAAAGGATTCCAACCCCATCTGCACTATCTGGTCCGAAGGACTAATATGAAGGTCCCCAAGGCTAATTCTTTTTAAATGTCACTACTTGTTCATCAGAATACATTCATGTTTCTTGTAAAAAAAACAAATGTCTATTCTTTCATCATGAGTATACTGAAATACAGCCTGTCTTTTAACATTGTTTAGGATACTATGAGTGTTCAGTTATCCCCAAGTACATTCGTTCAGCTGCATGTTTTATACATGTGGGCTATTTTTCCTTGTTTTTTTTTTCTTTTTCCCTTCATAATCTCTTGCAGTCTGGGTGGATGGATCCTGAATAGACTTTTGGGAGTCTGAATCTCCCTGTTCCATTTTGGAGTCTCCCCAGGTAGTAAAAAAGACTGCATAGGAATTGCTGGACTCAAAAGATAAAGGGGAAGGGGGGATTTTGATCTCAAGATCCTGGATGATCTCCTGCGGGTCTGGGGGATGCAGATTGAGGAGCCTTTGTTTTTCCTTCTGTAGTAACGGGGTCCTCATAGCAAACTGGGGTCAGTGTTCTTGGATCAGGAGACAAAAAAGCAACCAGATCTACCTCAGTGGCAGCCTGAGAAGAAACTAAAACCTCTGTATTTGGGGGGGAGTTTCAGATATGGTGGGGGAATGGGCTTTGTAAGGTTTGTCTCTGGGATGGGGGAGCTGAGTCCTGTGCCTGTTGTATTAACAGCTCTGGGCTTATACAGGTAGCTTCATTCTTGGCCGCCCAAGGGCATTCTCCAAACACGTGTCCATACTCTTCACATAAATTACATCTAGTGT
This sequence comes from Neoceratodus forsteri, assembly GCA_016271365.2. Classification (NCBI taxonomy): domain Eukaryota; kingdom Metazoa; phylum Chordata; order Ceratodontiformes; family Ceratodontidae; genus Neoceratodus; species Neoceratodus forsteri. The sequence goes on from CM028129.1 coordinate 1,131,811,471, forward strand.
GACTGGAACATTGCATGGTGATGTGGCCTATTTCCCCACAGTTGTCACATTGGGGTTTGTCACAGTGGCTTGATAGGGGGTCCTAGAGCCACATTTATAGCAGGCTGTAGGCTGCCCCCCATACAAACAAGCCCCCTGTCTTTCCCCAACATAAAGGAGTATGGAATATGTTCCACTCCGGAGGCTGTCTGTCTCAATTTCACCTTGTCTTTCCAGCACCCTGTCCAGAACATCTCTGTGTCCAAAATTGCCTCTGGTGCACTAAGGACTTCACATTTGTGATTTAACTATTATGTGATGTCCTCCACATGGACCCCCTCATTCCTGAGCATAACTGTTACATATTTGATTAAAGGTTTGGTGAGAGGAATCACCAAAAAGGGGGTCCATGTGGGTGAAAACTTCACCTGCCCATATCTTTCCCAAAATAAATCTAGAGCATGAGCAGTCCAGAAACTTATACAAAAATTATCCTCCCCTGATATGTTAATGAAGGCATAAACTTCTTTGGGTGTGAAATGCAAGGATTCTTTCGATAAATGTCTCCCCACAAAATACCTATCTGGCCTATCAGCTAACCCCCCTTTATCTCTAATATGGACGCCATTCCTCGTAGCAGCCACCTCCTTTTTAACTTTAGAAAAAAGTTCTGACATCAAAGGTTTCTGTATAGGGGTTTCAGTTTGTGCAGAGTCCTGTGACAAGTTCTCTTGCTTCAAGTCTGGTTCTATTAAATTGCTGGATAATTCTGTCTGATGCACTAAGATCTTTTTCATTGTTTGTGGAGTACAGTTCAAAACAGTCTCTTTATTCCTGGGTTCTTCAATGGCAGTTTTAACTTCAGTCTTTCCTGCCACCATCTGGTTCTCAGGTGCCACAGAAGGCCCCAGTTTCCAATCTGGGGAAGCCTGTGAAAAGTTAAAGGTAGAGTCCCAAGCAGGGTCAGGTAGCCAGGCTCCTCCCAGTGTTTGTTTCCACCCTGCTTCAAGTAGTGCTTTTTGAGGTGACCAAGGGCCATAGGGTAAACCAGTGTCATTTTCGGGGTTTAAATCAACATTTGAAGATGAAGGCAGCTCCTTTTCAAATGGTAAAATCCTGTTGGTCATCGTTACAGCTTCTTGTTTTATTTTACTGTCCTCTGCTTTCCCCAGTTCATTTATTCCACCTTTCCCACTGAAGGAAAAACAAGTTAGACCTTCTTGAGTGTTATTCCCCATTTGGTATTTAATTTGACCCATATTTGCTTCTGTTTTTTGAATTATTACAGGTTGTTTAAAAACAAAACCTGCCATTTTTATAAGTTGTATAGAGGGTTCGGTTCCTATAATTTCTTTTATCATTTTCGGTTCTGTTCCCTGCCCTGCCTGTGTAGCCATTTTCACTGGATGACTTACATTTTTATCAAAAATGTTGTCCTCCTGGATAATTGGAGGCTATTGGCACACGTTTTGCAATACGCTACTGCTGCCAGCCTTGACAAGCACATTATTCTTTCGCTGCACTGTAGAAAAAGGTAAAGTTGAAGAGTGTGACTCACCTGGCCCTGTCAGGGCCTTTGATGCTACTGCGTCATCCGATTCAGTGACAGGCAGGTCAGGGCTTTTGACAGTGTTTCTTTCTTCCATTCTGTTTACTGGGACGCCAGCGTATCTCTCTCTCTCTCTCTTCTGCCAGATTTTTCCTTGCTTCAAGATCTTGGGTAAATCATCCTTAATGTCCACCTCACATCACTCCTTATTCTTTTCAACAAATTCTGACACCTCTTCTGATTTGCTTAAATCCTCTGTAGAAATGTAGATATCTGCAATATCCTCTTCTGAGTTAGTTTCCAAATCAACATTTGATTCAGCCTCTTGCAAACCCATGGTGGAAGAGGAAGCCTGCTTTCCAACCTGTGCAGCATCCTCCCTCTCTGAAGCCTCACACCGAGTGGCCATCCTGGAACTGGACAGCAGCTCCCCCTACTGACAGCAATGCAGTAGGAGAATTTTTTTGGGAAAAAGGAAAATGATAATTCTTTTTCAATCCATAACAGGTCTTAAACTTCCATTTCTTCAAACAACAGAGACCCATCTGTCCATATATTCACCATATAATCTGTTCATTTTTTTTTCTAGTTTTGCCTTTTCTCCAATCATACACATTGTCCTTCTTCTCTCTCTTTTTTTTTTTATAATAAATTGGTACAGGCAAACCATTCCACATCCATCTTCTTTTTTGAATACCTTTTCTTATCAGATCCATAAACTTGTCTTAAAGAGACCTGTACATTTTTGACAAATACTTCTTTACACACATAGCATTGCTGTAACACCCATTTGCATCTGGATTACCAAATGTAATATTTAATAATCCCAAAAATTACTTGTAAGTTTTTTTGCTGAGCAAGAGTTCCAATATGAAGAGTATACTGAAAAAATCAGTTCTACATATGATAGTGAAGACAACCATGGAATTTTCCAAATCCGAATAACTTCATCCCATAACTGCTGTACATAAGCACATTCCAAGAAAAGATGTTCATGAGTCTCCAAAATACATTGACATGTATTTCTTGGACAGAACCTTTCTTCTCTAGATTTATGTTCATTATTGTTTTTCACATTTAATTTTCCATAAATAGTCAACCAAAGTAAATCCCAGGCAAAGTCAAGTATTCTTTCATTCGTCAGTTGAGAAATAGCTATGTTCATTCCTCCTGCTACAAAATTGGGTAAAATTACTACCTCCTGACAAAATGCTTTTATGATTATGTCATATACTTTTTGTTTAGGAGCCATCAGAAGTTGAGTGCAAGGAACGCTCCATTTTATTAATTTCTGAAATAGTGGTTTAACAAATGGTGGTATAATATTCACTCTAGATAATAACCTACTCTTCCCCTGTGACCATGCATTTAAACAAATAGCAACCCATTTAGAGATACTTTTCTGCCAAAATGTATTTCTCTGACACTGCCAACTTATTATATTAACAGATAAAAATAAACTATAGTAAAAGACTACTGGATTAACCAACCCTATTCCCCCTTCCTTAATAGGTCTATAGGTCACATCTCTTTTCATGGGGTTTAAACAACTGCCCCAAAAGGCCCTAAAAAATACTATACAGTCTAGTTTCAAACTGTATTGGGGGAGGAAATATAACCTGTGACCTGGGAGCACAGAGAAGTTAAGTGACTTGCTCAGGGTCACACAGTATGCAAGTGGAAGCTGTGGGATTCAAACCCAGGTCTGGTCTGCTGGAAGTCATCAGATTTTCAGCTCAGAACCTTAAATCACTGTGCTATACTGCCTTGCTAGGGTCTTGTAAGTTTTGTTCCCCAAGCCCTATCAATAAGGTCTAATTCCTCCTTATCTGCTCAAAACTAGAAGTGCTGGGTTTATTTTGCTCATTATTTCTGTCTGAACTCTCATTGTACCCTTTTGAGAAATATCAGTACAATCATGAACTAGGCCCTCTATATCCTTTTGCAGTACTGCCGTACTTGATTTCGAATGAACAAACACTTGTTGTTCTCCCATTTGAGTTTTATTTAAATCAACAGGTCTAGACTGTTCAACAGAGTGAGTTTCAGCCCTGTTCGGGGATTTAATCAGTTTACCTTTACTAGTAATCTCAACATTGTTGTACTGTGCAACTGTAGGATCTAATGGATCTGGTTTCCAAGAACCATTTTTCTCTAGAATCCAGCCTGCATCCTAAAGCAGCACAGCAGGGCACCAAGCAGATTCTCTCCATAACCGTCGGGTTTGAACACTCAATTTTTTCTTATGTATCAATTCTTGTTCCAGCACTCAAGAAACAAGATCCTGGTTTAAGCTTCCTGCTGTTCTCGCAGGCTGAACTGCCACGTCAGCATTCACTGGCTCACAGGGTGCGGCAGATCATTACAATTACCAAACAAATGAAACGTTTTTGTCTCACCATCAGTAGTAGAATCTCATTCCTTCGATGCGGCAATTTCAGGGGCTGATTGCTGTTGTTCCTGTTCAGTAGAAAGTACAAATGGCAACTCTCTCGCATCTACCTGAACTGAGCAAAAATCCGTCTTGTGTTTTTCCCGGCTGAGACGAGTCTACTTCCACTTCCATTTGGACGACATTTGACATTTAACAAATCTTGATCTTGAGCAAATGAAGTTGCACAATCCTCCATAACATTGGGAGAAAATTAAACATTCTCAGAATCTTCAGTCTCTAGAATTTTGGAGGTAGGGGAGGAGACCTGCTCCCCATCCTCCCGCACATCCTCACTCTTCGAGGACCGGCACGAAGTGGCCATCTTTCCAGACAGCATCACCTCCTACAACAGAGTAGGGGAATTTCCCTGCTGTTATGGCCAACATTCTCCCATCAATAAAACAGGTCCATGCTATCCACCCCCCAACACACCTGGAAACAAGATATCATAGCTTAGTTTGAACTTCCTGGTCAAAAATTACAATTAAACACATTCAAAGTTTCTGTATGGTTATAATTTGAATTTGAGATTTGAATTTATAAATATATCCTTTCACTTCATGAGGATGGGAAAGGGCAAAAAGTTCATGCTGAATCTGGGGCACATGCCAGGCCCACAAGTCAGTATATTGCACAAGAATGAAAGATAAGGCCAGCAGCGGCTACTTACTGGGTACCTCTAATTCAGAAAGGAACTCTCATGAAGACCTGCTCTTTTTCCAAAATAAAGTGCCTCATTTTATTCAATTGTGGCACACAGTGCAAAAGCAGCTCAGCTCCATCATACCCCCGCCTCCATCATTACAGTCTTAGTCTTCTAACACATTTCATGCCCCCTGGCACTTAATCATAGGCATTAGGAGACTAAGACTGTAACCAGAGAGGGGGTATGTTAGAGCTGAGCTGCTTTTGCACTGTGTGCCACAACTGAATAAAATGAAGTACTTTATTTTGGAAAAAGACCAAATCTCCATACGAATTCCTTTCTTAGTAAAAGATACCCGGTAAGTAGCCGGTGCTGGCCTTATCCTTCATTCTTGTGCACTTGATGCTTGATGTTTGAAGAAACAAGCAACTAATTATAGAAATTGCACAGATAAATGAGCAAACAAATTGTGCCATTGTTTCTTTAAATGCTGTGAGGGATGCATTTGTCAGGGACAGATTAATCCTGCTTAATTAAATAAAGCATTTAGAATGCTATGCCAGGGAATATAGCTTGCAGGTTTAGGGTGTTTCCAACTTATTTGTTGCTACAAATTTACTGAAGACTACAAAGGAATTAATGAGCAATAGTTTGGACTTTGAGGTACTGTACAAGTTGTAAGAGCTTTTAGGATTCCAGCTTGTCCAAAGCAAAATGTTAGGTGTCAAAAGATGGGTGAACAAGTTCCTATGCCTGAGGTGGGTCTGATGATACTAATAATGGATTTCAGTTGTTGATGAAGAAGGGACATTAAAATAACAAAGGATAAGCGTTAGATTTTATTGGCGAATAACAAAATATTTTATTATTCCTTGATTTAACAAGGGAGATCAAAAGGTACCAAAGGCATATGATGAACTATAAAGCTTAGCCTGTCGAATTGGGCATTCAGGTCTCTCTCTTTACCTGCAGACCTTTGAGTCATCCTGGATGAATATACTTGTTTTCAGATGAACAAGCAGTATATAAAGTTATTTGATTGAAAATAGAGGTGCCCAGTAGGAGATAGTATAGTGATTAAGAGCCCTGAGCTACAAACCTGGAGAACTGAGTTTGAATACCACAGCCACCAACTGCATACTGTGTGACCATGAGCAAGTCACTTAACTTCCCTGTGCTTCCAGGATGTACCTGTAAACAAGCCTCAGCTTAGTGTGTTTTTCCTGGCCCCAAACTGTAAAAATAAAATATAAATAAATAAATAAATATCAAACTCAGATTTAGGTGACATTACTGTATATTCATGAAGAAGCAACAATGTAATAATAATGGTAACACCTGCACAGCTATTGATAAAGTCTATTCCTTGTAAGCATTAAGCCATGACGAAGGTGGCATCTAATGGGGAATTAATGCATGGTTAGAAGGGTAGTGGCATAAGGCCGAAGGCCAAGTGCCTACAATGGCCCAACCATGCATTAATTCCCCATTAGATGCCACCTTCGGAGTGGCTTAATGCACTTGTAACATGATCATATTTTCTTTACTGTTTGCAGCATGTTCTGTCTATTGCTAATTACATCAGGAACAGACTGAGGTTATTATCAAGAAATATGTTGACTGCACTTGTCTAACTCCTCGGATCCACCTGTATGCATCTATTCAACCACTGATGCCAAGAACAAGAACCCACTCATCTGCTACAATGTGATATCAATTGATATTTTTTTTTCATTCGATCCCGATTTTACAGTGCTTAGGAGGTTTCAGTTTCTTGATTCTGTTCGTGTCGCGATCTCAACTGCAGAAAAGCTACCGACTAATTTGCATATTTGCTGACCTGGTTTGTCTGCTGTGCTCAATAATTCAATGTCATGCAAAGAGTTCTGAACACCACTGTGTCACTCCTGCAGTAGTTATTTCCATGAATATTGCCCCCGTCCATTCCATGCTGCACTGTGCCTCTGACTTGCATCGTGAATAACTTTACCCTGAGTGATGCACAACTTTGCCGTCTCACCCATGACCTCACTCCTCTATCACCCAGATTCATTTTCCTACTCCTCACACTGCCATCTTCTGTGTGATACTCTCGGGCACTCTGGTGGGTGGGTGGAACAGACAGGTACTTCATTTGGGCTGCCTCTGTTCCACTGGTTCACTACTGCTGATTCTGGACTCCGTGGCACACATTGGTACTTCAGTTTGAGGATGGCATTATTGCTAAATTAATGCTGTCTCCAAACTATGCCATGAGATGCTTTCTGACCTATTACTTGCCTTGCTTTACTGTTAGTGATCTTTGCCATGTTATAATTAATCTTGTCTTCCACCACTCATTCTTCTTTGGTTTGAAAGCATCATCAAACAAGAGTTGATTGTCATATGAGGGAATGACTAGATGTTAATTTTGATCTTGATGGAAATACTGCAATGGTAACTTTCCTTTATTTCTATAGATAATAATTATATTATTGAAGTCAAACCCTTGGCTTCCTGGGATATGCTATCTAATTACATTTGAGTGGGGCAGTATACTAAGTTTACTTGATATTTTCAAGTTCTACATTATAAAGCAATTCTATGAGATTGTTTTTTATTCTTATTGATGCCACTGTTTTATTTATTTTTCAGTCTGATGTGAGACTAAGTTATTTACCCCCCCCCTCACACACACACACAAAGGACAATACATGGGAACCCATACACAGTCTTAATTGTAGCATCACAATTTTGGGGTGCAAATGGGCTCCCAGTTATACCACCACAAAAAACTGGCATACACAAAAGGTTACTTAGTAGGAGAGGAGTCATCCCAGTGACTGGTGCAATGCAAGCATTGCTGTCAGATCTTGGAGGGCACAGACAACTGTGGTTTGCTCTCACGGTGTACCCCACCCACAGAGGATGAACCAGTTGCATGGTTTTATGATATGACCAGTGGCCATGGCTACTTCATTCATTCCTCCCACCCAACCAACTCTCACCTTTAGGCCTGCTTCAGGGTCATGCAGTGTGTGAATTGTCTCTCTCTGGTACTCTTCTTTCCCTTCTGGTTCAATGGCCCCCAAAGACATCCAGCTAAATTATCAGTTCCCTGGAGTCCAGTGGTTTCACATGCCATGTCCCTCCTTTCTTTTCTTATTGTTACATTTTTTTATTGAAAAGGTTAACTGACAACACACAGTAACAATATGCAACATTACACAACATGAGGGTAAGGAGTTTATCAGCTACATCAGATCAATACATTCAGCATTGACATTCCTGAATGGCAGACTAAACAAGACACCACATATAGTAGGCTTTATATATTTTTGGGCTTCTCCCTAAACCTATGGTATAATAGTGCTGATGTGAGTAATGTAGGGGGCCCAAACATTGACATATATGGTACCTGTTTTTTATTTAAGGAACAGTAGGATAGACATTCCAGGAAAGCTCAATGGCTTGTGGTCACTCTTGAACAGTGTGTATCTCATTTGATCACCATCATCTAAAGAGTAGCCCTTTGGTAATCAGAGTGACAGGTATTACCCAGCAGACCTGTAGGCTGGATTTGGGCAGCCTCAGAGTAGGGACACCAAGGGGTATCATTGGTGTATCCATTGTCCAGGAGCCATAAACAATTTTGTGACAAAACTGAAGTACCTGGTCTCAGAAAAGTCTAATCCACCGGCAGGCCCAAATTATATGAAAAAAGGGAGCTTAATTGTGATTCACAGTACTACCAGCACATGTCTTGCTGGCAAATTCCCAGTACCTTTAGTACTTGGGGAGTCATATGCCAGTGGTGTAGAATTCTGAGCTGTAACAACTGAGCTTTAATATCCCGACATGACACATGCACATGAGACCAACAGGTCTGCTAGTGTGCTTCAGTAATACTGATGCACAACTCTTGTTCCCACCTCACCTTAAAGGGATTAGTATTAGGAAGTCTCAGATCCCTTAATTGCTTGTTTATCATCTGGCCTTCCCTCTGGGGATGTCCAGACAAATCCAAACATATGGGGCTTGGGGATTAATTGTATGGAATTTAGCAGTCCTAAACCAGGGAGTAACTACTGAATGGAGTTGGAGATATCTCCAAAAATCATGTATGGGTATATGCTATTGCATGGTCAGTTCTTAGAAAGAGGACAGGTGTGTTTGTCTTGGAGAGTATAAGTCCTGGACACATCTTATTCCATGTTCTTCCCAAGCTGCCCAGTGTATTACCTTTTTGTCAGTAGTGAACTAGGTATAGTTGGGCATAGGAGGGAGGATTAGGACATACACCTAGAGTTGTGGCTAACTTATGTCAGCAATTAATACAGTAACCTATCATGAAGTGTTGTCTCTTTGCTACGGGTACATTGGAATACAGTCCAATTATTGGTGAAAGAGGGTTAAAGATATGGGATTTAATTTTCTATTGTTTACTAGATCCTTGCAAGATGTGCCAATCCAAGGCTGCAGCAAACTCTGGATGCATCAGGGACCCTGCGCCTTATTCTAGAAAAATGGGGTCCTGTGCCAAAGTCTCAAGAGTTATCAAAGTCGCAGGGTTGCATCAAAACTTTGGCGCACCTGAGGGGTTTGATGGAGGGTCCCATCAAGCCTCTCAGCCCTACATAACCCCAGTGAAGCTGTGAAAGTGGGGGGAAATATGCCTGCAAGGTCAGGACTGATGGCAGAGGGACCAGTGGGGGTGCCATAGTGGGTGATGGGGGAATGGCGGCAGTAGCAGAATACAAAGGTGGCACCTGGCGGAGGTGCCACACCCACTGGAACAGAGCCGATCGGCCTGGAAACAATGGGGTTGGCATGGACAGATGCTATCCTGGACCTCAGGAGGCAACAACCCTGGCACAAGGTCCAGAAGTGACATAGCCCCTGACAGTGTGGTTGGGCATCAGCCTGCCTCCATGCAGTGGGTTGTGTACCAGAGAAATGTCACATTGCCTGGGGAATGTTCCTGTTCATTGACCGTATCCAATAACCTGCATTCAGTAACACCTGCCACATGTAGGGGACTGTGTCACCTCTGGAACAGGTGCCAGGGGCTGGTGCCTCCTGGGGTCTGTGACAGGGTCCATTCATGCCAACCTCACAGATACACAGATACACATAGATACAGAGAAGGTGATGCAGATAAGGACAGCATGGGGTTAAAAGTCATATTAAAAACATGAACAGCAACAATGCCACATGCAAAATAGTGTGCAGCAAAATACCATCAGAACAATACACCGATGGCTACAAATACAATGCACACCACAGGATTTTTTTTGTTTCTGCAGGGGGCTCCACCCCCCACACCCGCAGACTTAAAATAATCAACTCGGGGGGTCATGGACTTTGGGGAATAGGAAATCGTTTTAAAATAAAAAAAGTGCTGCAGCCCCAGGTCCCTGATGCCACTGGAGGCAGGTGCTCTAGTCACTCCACCATGGGAGTGGTTCAGCCAGGCACCACCCTGACAGTGTCCTTGATGTTCCAATATGTAAGCATACAGTGACAGGGATAGCGGTTCTACCGTACACTTCAAAAACCTCTGTTGCTGTATAGCTATGCACCGTATTCCATGCATGGTATAATATGCACAGTTTAGGTCACGCTATCTTGACCCGGTACTGATAAGGACTGTGTGGCCCACCTAGTCTGCCCCTTTTCCCTACCTAATGCATTACTACAGACCCTAGTTGATCTGCGGCTTACCCTCTCTTCCCTATTGCTAGAGTACTATTATATCTGTCCCAATCATTCTTGAATTCCATTACTGTTTTTGCCCCCATCAACTCCTCAGGGAGGCAGTTTCAAGCATACACTACTCTTTCAGTTAAAAAGTACTTCCTCATGTTGCCCCTGAGCCTACCCCCCTCTGTCCTCGTATCATGCCCCCTTGTTCTTGTACACCTTCTTTTCTGAAAGATGCTACCCTCCTATACCTTGTTTATATCCCTGATGTACCTGAATGTCTCCATTATATCCCCCTTCTCTCTCCTCTCCTCCAGGGAATACATGTTGAGGTCCTCTAGTTTTTCCTCATATGACTTTTGGTGCAGTCCTTGCACCATTTTTGTTTCCCTTCTCTGGACTGCCTCTGTTTTATCTGTGTTCTTCCAGAGATGTGGCTTCCAGAACTGGACACAGTACTCCAGATGTGGTCTCACTCGTGATCTGTACAGTGGCATAACCACCTCCTTTTTTCTGCTGGTGATGACTCTTCCTGTGTATCCTGGAATCCCACTGGCTCTCCCCACAGCCTTCTCACATTGTTTGTTTACCTTTAGGTCATCAGATATGATTACCCCCAGGTCCCTTTCTTGACTGGCAGCTTCAGTACCTCCCACCATCTTGTACTCCTTCCTTGGATTTCTGTGCCACTGGTGCATGATTTTGCACTTCTTTGCATTGAATCTTAGCTGCCACACTCTCGACCACTCCTCAATCATGTTTAGGTCCTTTCTCATCCCTTCCCCCAGAGTGTCGACCCTGTTTCTGATCTTAGTGTCATCTGCAAAGAGGCATACTTTCCCTTCCAGCCACTCTACAATGTTGCTTATGAAGACATCAAAAAGGACTTGCCCCAGCATGAATCCCTGTGGCACGCTGCTGATCACCCCCATCTCCTTGGATTGAGCATAATTTACCATCACCCTCTGTGTCCTGTCACTCAACCAGTTTCTAACCCAGTTTACCACCTTATGGCCCACTCTTAGGCTGTCCAATGTATTTATCTACCTCCTATGTGGGACAGTGTACCTCCATGTAACTGGGCTGATCAGCTGTGTCCCGGTGGGCAAGGCACCTCTGCTGGATGCCACCTCTGAATCCTTCCACTGCTGCTGTTCCCCCATTGCCCACTATGGCACCCCCACTGGTCCCTCTGCCATGGTCTCAACCTTGCAGGTCCCCCCAACACGCCTCCCTCTGAGGCAGTGGTGCAGAGTCTTTAGACTAGCTTATGGTCGGTCTAAGCTCAGCTCCATCATGCATCCACAGTAGGGCTTCTAAAATCCCAAATGAAGGGATGGTGCTACCCCATAGTGGTGCAGGGTGGCTTCAGTGCAAGGCATCCCAATTTCAATGCAGCCTACATTTGAATATCAGATTTGCCGCAAAGTTTGCACAAGGTGCCACTTGCATCAAATCTGTTTGATGCAGGCACCTTGTGCCAAATTTTGGGCTTTAAAAATAGAGCCCATGATCTTCAATGGTCAGCCATTGGGGGTTTGAAGCAGCTGGGGGTGAAAAAACATTTTAGTATTTGGGCCACCATGAAGGTTGCATGATAATGTGGAAAATTAGGTAAACTCCAGCCCCTTTTTCACCAACGTCAATGCAGTTTAGCTCTATTAAACCTGGGGAGTTTGTCCAACCAGAGGATGCTCCCTATTAACCTTTTTATTTTGGCGTACTAGCCCTCTGGTACTTTAAGAGGGAGATGAGAGAAGAGATTGAAGACCTTAGGTGATAACATAATCTTCAGTGCAGCTATCTTCCTTGTAAAGAAAAGTTGGAGGGTCTCCTATCTTTCCACATCTATGTTCAGGGTTTCCAATAAGGGGGTAAAATTCTTCTTAAATAAATCTGCTATGGAGGGGGTGATCATGATACATATACAGGGCCTCTAGTGCTGTGTGGCAGAATTTTCTGATTTCAGCGGCAGGGCTCCTTTGCTTCTGCAGCAGCATTTTCTGATTTCTGTGGCATGATTTATTAATTTCTCTGGCAGAATGCAGTCCTGCCATTGGCTAAATATGATGTGATGTCATCAATGACATCACAAATGCTAAACGCAGAGGATGGGCTTCAGAATAAACGAGATGGGAAAGAAAGCCTGACACTACAGAAAAACTGTATATTTGAATGAAAATTTACGAAAAACAATGAATTGTGCGGCACCATATATATCCTGCGGCATGATGTAAATTCTGCAGAAAATTCCACAACCGCAGAATCGTAGAATTCCAGAGGCCTTGTACATATATAGGTCAGCTGTTTTTCTGCCCACCTCCAATTGATCCCAGTGAATATTTGTTGCTGACATTAGGGATTTATACATAAGATTTCAGACTTAGAGTGGTTGATTTTCAGACCCAAAGCAGAGCAAAACAAGTCCATCAGTTGCTTAAGGGGTTGAAAGGCTTTAGGGTCATGAGACATTAGTATGAGTCAGTCATCTGCATAGAGCAGTGCTCTGCAGTTGATGTTGCCTGCTGAGGTAACAGCTAGTTCTTGGTGAGACCATATTGGTAGGGCTTAGGGTTCAATATTCAACAAGAAGAACTGTGAAGATAAGTGGCAACCTTGATGGGTACTCCAGGATAGAGGAAAAAGGGGTGACCTGATATCTGACCCCTCCGCCCTGCAAAAATAAAAACACATGTTTACAGAAGGTAACCCTTAAAATGACATAAGCCTGCATTTAAAGTGGCCATGTAGAGAATTTACACATCATGGAAAAGGGGTTCCATGTCATAATAGCGATCGCTATTATGGCGAATGTATATCACTGAAAAGCAAATCAGTGATATACACATGCCAGCAAAGAAACATCCAGCAAGGAGTCTGAGAATTTATGCATGGAGGGCTTGGCTTCCCTGCTCTCCCCTACTAAAGGATGTCTCAACTCCAGGGGAGTGCATGCCGGGAAGGGGATGACACTCTAGACTTCAAGAAATAAAATAGACACAGCAGCAGCCAGTGGCAACATTCTTTCCCACATCCAGTGCCTGCTGTGCCATAGTTAGCCACCCTCACCACCACACCACATGGCTAGCTTGGCTACAGCAGATACACTACCCCTCACAATCCCTCTTCCCTATCCCTCCTACTCCCCTCACTATCCCCTCCTTCCAGTCACCCTTCCCAATGCTCGCTTTCACATAGGATGGTTACCCTTGCAGGGTATCCCATGAGGAATGTGCTGAATATGAGTCGCCATTTTGATAGTCGCTCATATTTAGTCGCCATCCTCACTGGACACTAGAGATGCAGCAAAATTTAATTTCACCAGCAAAATCATGGTGAAATCACCAATTTCGCTTAATGAAACATTTTGTGAATGCCAGCAAAATTTCACCACCAATTTCGCCTGCGCATCTGAGGCAAAATTGGGCATTTCGCTTTGCTTGTGGTCACATGGTTGAGTCTAAACAGGCAGTAAGTGAGTGGTTCATTTTCTGTGCTATGGATCTTGAGGAAGCAGGCAGCTTTTTTAGTCCCTGTGACTGCAGAGTGCACTTTTACACCTAAATTGCTTAATTTGTGCTATTTGTTTCTAATTTTTTCTTGTTTGTCTTTGTCATAGTTCATATTATAGTACCTGGTGTTTGTGTTTGTGTGTGTGTGATTGTGTGTGTGTGTGTGTGTGTGTGTGTGTGTGTGTGTGTGTGTGAGAGAGATCTCCCCAGCTCTCTCTGAGTCTCTATCTCTGCTTCTTTGTTTGTTTGAATTGGTGGCATTTGTGGATTGTGGAGAAGGATGAAGACAGTGGGGCACCTGTATACATGCTTCAGCTAACCATCACAAATGAAATGCCACAGCAGGAGGCTTTTTGCTCCAGCACTAGCACCCATCAGCAAACTATAACCCCTCACCAGCAGCAGTTGTAGACGGTACCCCCTCCCTAGCACCAGGAGGATACTGTTCCTCCACCCAGGCAGCAGGAGACCGTGCCCCCTCCCAAGCAGCTGGAGGAGTCAGTGCATGGGGCATTATCTGTGGCACCCCCCATGGCTCCATCATCCCTGAAGTTCTTCTGTTTGGAATTTTTTCTACTTAATATTGGTTGGTGACCCAGTGGTCACCTGCAATCTATGCAGGCAGGAAGTGCATAGAGTAAAGTGTGGATCATACTTTGGGACAACTGGCCAGCATAGCTACATGGGCCATTGCCACCTGCCGCAATGGTACCTCAAATTGCGGGAGGTGGCAGCATCATCAAGTGCAGCTGTGTGGAGCAGTGTGGGTATAAGCACTGAAGGGGCTGAGCAGGAGGGAGGCATGGCTGGACCAGTTAAATGTCCTTGCTGTGCTTGCCTTACCAGAAAACAGCAGCAGTCAGTAACATCAAGACCCCACCAGGGCACTCTCTGTTCCAAGCCAGCAGCACAGGCAGCCCCTGCCTTGCTAGCAGTGCCAGTGACACATACAGACTTATCCGCCATCCTGTCTGCAGTCCAGCATGTCTGACAAGAGTTAATCGATTTCAGACAGGAATTTTGTGATGCATGTGGGGGGGATTTCTAAATTGTAGTGTGATTTTGACAAAATCATGTGCATCCTGTCAGAACTCCATGGCAGCCCCACTGGTACATAAAGGGGACAGGAAATATGTGCTTATTGGCAGCAGTTAATAATGTTCCTAGTAAGAGAAATGCTAAACTTACCTCCAAATGAACCATATTTACCTGTACCTTAATACAGGTAAATATTAATGTGAAAAACTGTGTTTTCAACTGTTTTCTTTTTACGTACAACATTCTGAATAGTTCTCTTCATGGAACCAGTAAATTGGAGTGTTCACTATGTGTTTTGAGCACAGAATGCTAAACATGAGCTATTGTCCTATCAGAACCTTGCTTAGCGTTCTTTGCTCAAACCGTGACATAGTTAAAACTCCAGATCACTGGTTCCGTGAAGAGAACTGTAACAAACTTCTGCCCATAAAAACAAAACAATATAAAATACAGTTCTTCACATCACTTTGTAGTCAGGTACAGTTACATATGAATCATAAACAGCTACCAGTTTTAAATAATTTCTTGTCCTCTTTAATGTGGCAGCACAAATGAGTTTGTCTATTTTGTTTTCATTTTTCTATCTTCCATTCTGTTGTTTGCATGTCCCCCATAAACAAATAAAACCCCCCCAAAAAGCTATTCTATCCTCTTTAATCTACATCCATTCCTTAAGTCCTCTTGTTTCTTTATTTTGTACGTAAAATAATTTTATTGACCATTGCTGTTGTTTGTTTCTGTCTTATGCTCCCTATAGAATTCAGTCCCTTTTCTTGTTCTCTCTCTATTAGTTATCCCTGCTCTGTGCTGTATTACCCCGGTCTTCCTGATCCTCTAGAATTCCCGACATGTTTCCCAGAAAATGTTACATTTCATTCAGACAGAAATCAGGTGTCACACATGCAGTTACATGGTTCACATCCACCATCAGGAGGACCCAAATCTGTTGTTTTCTGCACCATTTCTAATGATTTTCAGGCCCCACTGAGGTGGTGCCTCTGCCTAACATGCCCCACAAGTCCATAAATGTTTCTCAAAATATTTTATAGTAAATTCAGACCTAAATCAGGTGTCAGACATGCTGTAATATGTTGCACACCTTTCACCTGGACCAAAACATGTTGTTTGGCACACTGTGTACCAATGGTTTAAGGCCTAATCATGGTGTTGCCACTTCCTAACATGGGCCAGGTGTCCAGAAATGTTTCCCAAAACATGTTACAGTACATTCAGGCAGAAATCAGGTGTCAGACATGCAGTTACATGGTTCACATTCACCATTAGAACACAAATCCGCTATTTCCTGCACCATTTCAAATGGTTTTCAGGCCTAACCGTGGTGCTGCAAGTGCCTAACATGCCCCCATATATAATAGGTTCAGGTAGTAAACACCAGTGGTGTAACAGGGAGGAAAGGGTTAATATGGTAAGCAAATTAAATAAAAAAACAGGAATGCTGTAATGCAGAGGGTAGATCACAATTTTAATTTCAGTGAGCAATTCAACAATGCAGTGCACCTGCATATGAACAAGTCACATGGTCACTGTACATGAATACTTACAGTAAAAAATTAAAGCACAAGTGGTTAGGCAAAAGGACACAGGAACAGAACTACTCAGAATGAGTAACTGTCCAGATAAAGTTATCCCTAAACGGGTCAATACGTAAGAAAAATATAATAAATAAGTAGCACACCAACAAAAATATTAAGACTTAGAAGAAATTACAGAAACTCACTCACAACTTGTGAGACAACTGTCAAATATTAGGAACTAGCCTGCTCTGCTTTCACATACATACATAGACACACGACACGGTCAGCCTTCCCCCACTCAACTCCTCACAGACACAGAAAAAACTGAAAATACTACCTAAGTTTAACTAAGTATTATCCAGACATACCAAAACAGAAAAAGGTTCACTAGCAGTATTAGGAACCAAATTAAGGTTTGGGGAGCAATTAACTCTCAAAAAACACAAATTAAGAGGTTTCTGAAGGGTTTATTGGCTGTGATGGACCACACTGAACTGCTCTCTGACTCAACAGACAATATACTGTGCAGGAAACAGCCTGCACATGATATTTCAGCTATCTACCCACACTGCATAGCAATTTCACTGGCAAAATTGAAAAACATCAGCGAAATTAAGGATAATGGTGAAATTTCGCCTTACGCGAAAGCGAAATTGGGTGAAACTGGGCGAAATTTTGGATTACATGAAAGCAAAATTAGAGTCAAAATTATGTTTCACCTAGGTAAAACATTTTGTGTAATGTGGTAATTACGTGAAATATTTCGCTAGGCAAAATTTTCCAATTTCGCACATCTCCACTGGATACCTGGACAAGGTTATGTTCATTGAGCATTTGTAGAGGCCCCTTTAAAAAATGCGGAAAAGACTAAAGTCTTAAATTGGAAGCTGGTTCTGATTGTCTGGTTGGAAAATTCAGAAGTGGGAGTCTTAATTGGAACCAAACTCAACGCATATAATTATGAACATTTTGTCCAAAAATAGGAGGTATTTCACCCCAGTCCTGAGATACTGGTGTCCATGGTGACTGAGTCAGCAACAACATAGGAGTGGAATCTGACAACTTCCGAGCTGGAGTGCAGGCTTAAGGGAAGCGGGATAAGTTATGTGACTTTTCTAGTTACATTCAGTGGTTGAGAGTTCGAGCTGGCAGTCACTGAAGCTAGATTTTTGCATTGTGGTTTAGACTCCTGGATGTAGGAATCAGAAAGGTTCTACAAAGGGGCACAGATGCTACCGAAAGCCTTTCCCTTTAAGCTGTCCATGGAAGCCTCATGCTCCTTACTTTGCTTTCTGCTCTGGAGAGAGCAGCAGGAGGGGGAAGCATTTTTGAATCCTTTGGTTTTATTTTTGGTAGAGCCTCTTCCTCTGTGATGGTGAGTTGAGGTTCAGATGTCCTCCTCTGATGGTTCTGCAAAGATCTTTGGTAGGCTCAATTTACCCTTAGATTTTGACTGATGTGAAGCAGGGGTAGTGTAAGTCTCAAGAGTCTCACCATGTTGATCAGTGGTAGGAAGTTTAACATCAGGCCAACAGATCGGTTCACTAGTTATTTATTTATTTTATTTATTTATTTATTTATTTAGTTTTTGTTGACCGGGTAAGTGCACTAGACAAATGCTGCCTATTTTCAGGCATGACCCGGGGAAGGGGGATACAGATGAATGCCAACTGACCTTGAACCAGATTAAGCTGTTGGTGGTATTTTTAGTGAATGAGGGAAATTTGGCCAGGACACCGGGGAAATTCCCCTACTCTGCTGGCGTTGGGAGGCCAGTAGGGGCGTGCAAGGGTCAGTTATGGCCACTGCAAGGAAGGAGGTGGAGGAGGAGGTGGTGTTAGATGAGGTCTCTGAAGTGAGACGGTCGTTAATGGCAAAAGAGCAGTCGGAATTTCAGATGGCTTTGGAAACGAGCGACGTTCCTGCAGCACACGTTATTCTGAGAAAAAGTGAGTACTTGGAGTCAACGAATGTGGAAATTTCCAATTTGGAGATGGAAACAGAGTTTTCCACAGTCGATTTTGCAATTCTGGTGGCGCCTTTAATTCAGACGGAGGAACGAAAATTAGCGGCTCACAGGAAGGAAGAACACGGAACCAGGAAGACGGTTGCACGGCTTTCACGTTTGGCGTTGGCAGCGGTGGAAGCAGCAGGCGTTTCAAGGAGGAGTAAACAGCTAAAAACCTGGAGGCAGAGATCACCGACAGGCGGTCGGACGGAGAATGAGGACATGGCAGAAAAAGGATTTACAGCGCAAAATGCGGGGGTAAGCCAAAAGCCTCTTTTGGTATCTGAGAAAAACGAGCAGTTTTTACCTTCTGTTCCAAGCGCTTCTTTCACAACTTTTATGCTCAACAAGGAAGTTGGTTTTGTATTTAAACCTCTCGCTCATAATCTTGGGGCCATACAGAACGCAGACAAAGTGATTTACCAAACGGAGTCAGGTTTTCAAGAGGGTGTAACGGATTTTTTCTTTTCTAATAATTTGAAAGATGGTAATACCCCTACATTGCCAAATGAAGCACAGGATAGTGAATCTTCGAACTTGCCTTCACGTTCCCTGGGTGAACATGATGCAAACTGGACTCCTCAAGCAGCTTTAACTGCTACAGGGTGGAAACCTTTGGGGAAAGGGATTTGGTCACCAGACTCTGAATGGGATAGTTCTTTTGACATTAATAAAAATGTTCCTCAATGGCATCCTGGTAGCACTGATGTAAAGGCTCTACCCAGTACTCATTTGATTGTTAATAATGAAGGGGGGGGGTACAGAGGAAGAATATACAAATCAAAAGGTGTGTTCAGCACAATCACAATCTAAGGAACAACATAAGGGGGAAGAGAATATGACAGAAAAACCTCTAATGTCAAGCCTGTTTTCACAATGTAAAAGAGTAGCAGCCCCCAGGAGGAATGCTGTGCATATTAGGTATAAGGGAGGGTTAAAGGAAAAACCAGACAGGTATTATGTGGGTAAATTACTACTGAAAGAGTCTTTAAAGTTTTTACCCCAAGATGTTTTTGCTTTTATCAATATTTCCGGTGAGGACAACTTTGACGTTAGCTTTCGGTCCCCAGCTTTACTAGACCTATTCTGGGATCGATACAATCAGGTTAAGTTTTCCCCCCTTTGGTCTCCCTTTCTGGTTATTCCACTGTCTAAACCCCTGACTAAGTATGTAACTGTTATGTTCAGAAACGAGAGTGTGCATGTTGAGGATATCATCTTTTGGTTAGCACAAAAATGTGAAATCCAAAGTGAACCAGAACCAATTTTAGATGCAGAACAATTCTGGACAGGGGGGTGGAAATTCAAGGTTAAATTACGTCAAACGTCTTTAGGCATTGAACATATACCTAACTCATTCATGTTTGGAAGGGATAGGGGGGTGGTGTTTTACAGCGGACAACCAAGAGCATGCTACAGGTGTGGAGCTAAAACTCACTTATCAAGTTCTTGTGACCAGCCTAAATGCGATAACTGCAGTGAAATAGGGCATGTTACCATGTATTGCAATAATCCAATCAAGTGTGACCTATGCAAAGAGCAAAACCACGCTTTTAGGGATTGCCCATGGGCAGCACAAAATAAAAAAGTAAACGGTAAATCCGATTTTTTCATACAAAAAGCTCAAGAGGTTATGGGAAATCAAGAACTAGAACAGCCTATAATAGTTTCCCCCACAAAGCCGCAGAGTCCTGCAGTTTCATTACCCAGGGTAGTTACTCCTGAGAAAGTTATGAGCCTTGCAGATTCGAAAGGTAATGGTAGGGAGAAAACCATTCCTGTTCATTTGCAGCCAGTTTGTTACACAGACTCAAAGGGTGAACCCAGGGTCAAAGAGGATGGTTCTTTAAAACCCCCACCAGTACTTAGGAGATCGAGTAGATCTCTAAAACCTCTGGTGATCCCAGACCCCAAAGGGATAGAATTTAAAAACACATATGAAGCTTTAAGTTGGGGTGATTCTGAGGTTGAAATGGGAGACACGGACTCACAAGTTTCAGTATAAGAAGGCTTGGGGACAGCTAGAGAAGATTATAAAGGGAAAAAAAAAGAAAAGGAGGAAAAAATAATTCAAGTGGATAGTTTTTGGTTAACCTACGGATGGAGTTAAATTTTTCTTGGGCAACTTTAAATACACACAGTCTTTTAAAATTTAAGAAAAGACAAGCAATTTTTCACATGCTACATGATCTCAGTATTTCAATTATATTTTTACAAGAAACTTGGATGTTTGATAAAACTCAGTGTTCTGCTTTTGCTAAAGATTGGCCATGGGGTCCATCTTATTGGTCGTTTAGGAAGATAAAGCAGATGGGGTATCCTTTTCAACTCCTATAATTTTACTTTACATAAACTAATTGATTTATGTCCTGGAAGATCACTTATTTTAGAGGGGTCTTGGTTCTCATATACCCTCTGCCTAAGCAATATATATAACCCCCAGACAAAGTCCGGCAGAGTTACATGCATGAGACAAATCCAACCCTATTTAGTGACCACTATCCCTACCTTTTGGGGCAGAGATTTTAACTGCAGGATAAAGTTAAAAAGAAAAGCTGAAAACTTTAAAAAAGTGTATTGTGACACAGCATGCCTTTTAGACATCATTAAAAATGCTGATTTAACTTCCTGCATGGACAAACAGGCATTGGATTTAAAAGGCACTTTTTATAAAAGTGGTACAGGGTATACTATAGATCATCTTTTAGTATCTAGACAAATTTCATTTCACCATCCCCAAATTATTCCGGTTGAATTTTCAGACCATGCTCTTTACTGATTAACATAGGCCTTTAGAGTAATAGTAAAAACAAAATCTAAGATGGAAACTTAACACTTCTATGTTACAAGAGCCTTTGGTTCTAAATTCCATTAAATTAATTTTACAAGCTAGATTATCTGTTAGTTTTTTATATCAGGATATGGGGAATTGGTGGCTGGAGATTAAAAATGATTGCATTAATTGGTTTAAGAAACAGGGCAAAATACGCCAAAAGAATAATTTGTTCCACTATCTCAAACTAAGGAATCAGCTACAAACATTATTATCAAGAGCCAATACTTCCAGGGAGAATTTTTCTTCGCAAATTGAGGAAATCAAAACACAAATGAAAATCTTTCAGTACAATCGAGCCAAAACTTTGCAGGTGGTTATTTCAAATAATTTGAGAAAGTCAGTATTTGGGGAACCTTTTGAACTATGTAAAGAGGTCAAAGAGCATGGATCTTTAACTTTTTTAAACAAAGGCGCTAAGACAGTCTCCTCGATTGTAGAATTAGAAGATTTAATTCATGAACATTTTATGGATCTAGAGCCTCTTCGGAACCCATCCCAAGCCCAGATTAATAAAGTATTAGGACCCCCTATAAAAAAGGCCTTAAAGCAAGATTTATTTAACGTTCTTAATCAACCCTTTATGCAAGAGGAAATTAAGACGGTATTACAATCTTTAAAGCCCAATGTGGCTCCAGGCCCAGATGGTCTTTCTAATTCCTTTTATAAAACATTTTCTGCAGAACTTAGTTCTATCCTTGTAATTGTTTATAATTTTTTTTTGGACCACGGGGTTAGTTTAGTATCCTTTTCAGATAGTATACAAATTTACATTCATAAATCAGGTGACAAGGGGCTATTTTGGAATTGGAGGCCAATAACTTTGTTGAATTCTGACTATAAAATTCTGATGTCATTAATCAATAATAGACTTAGAAATTTAGCTAAATATAGCTTCTCTCCAATTCAGCATTGCGGCATCCTTGATCGTAGTATTCAGTCTATGTTGTGTTTAATCAGAGATCTAATTGAAAAAATCAATGAGTTGGGAGACAGTGGTTTTTTAGTTTCGTTAGACTTAGAAAAGGCGTTCGATAGAGTGAACCATGTTTTTTTATTTTCGGCATTAGATTTCTTTAAAGTCCCCCCTACATTACAGAATTTAATTAAAAATCTTTATAGCTCTGGTAAAGTGTTTCCTTCTATTAATGGAAAACTTGGAAGAGGTTTTCAAGTTAAATGCGGAGTGAGACAGGGTTGCCCGTTAAGTCCTCTATTATATAATTTTTCCCTAGAACCTTTTCTAAGGTCAGTGAGCATGGTCCCCCTATGGCAAGGAGTAAAGATTCCAAACTCTGATGCAACTTTAACCATCCAAGCTTATGCAGATGATGTCTGCTTATTTTTCACACACATCACACAGCTTGAATTGTTTTTTACTAACTTCAAGGAATACTCAGTAGTAGCTAACGCTAAGATTAATCTACTCAAAACGAAGGGTTTATTTTTAGGAGGAAATTTTCAAACACCATTATTTTGGAACTCTATCAAAATTACAGCTGAACCTATATCAATTTTAGGGGTAAAATTTGGCCCACAGAATTGTCCAGAAGATAATTGGAACCTTGTCTTAGATAAAATCGAGAAGAAAGTTTGTAGGTGGAAAAGATTTAGATTTACTAAAATAAAAAGAATACAGGTTTTAAAGCAATTTATTCTACCCTGCCTGCAATACATTGCAGTAGTATTTCCTGTACCAGCCAAACTTGAGACTAGGCTATATAGTATTTGTTTCCAGCTACTCTGGGGTAACAGACTGAACCCGGTCAAAAGATGTTATACATACCTTGAGAGGAAAAAAGGAGGTTTAGGAATGGTTGACCCAGTTTTTTTTTGTTTTGCAATTTTTTTTTCTAGCTCTTTAAAAAATTGTCTAGGAGGCACTCATAGACAGGAGGTACCTTTCTTTAATAGCTTATTAAAGCGTTACTTTACAGCATGGATACACTGTGCTCCTAAACTATCTACCCATTTAGCCTTACCAAATTATTTTAAACCAGCTGCACAGAACTTATTTAAATGGCAGGTTACAAAACATCAACTATTAAGAAGCTCTTCAAAAACATTATACAGAGAATTAATGGCTTTTGTCTATTCAGAAACCCCAGAGTTCAGGAATTGTCCTAAAAATCGTAATGAGGACATTCTGAACCAACTAAACAACACAAGATTACCAGAATTTATGTGGGAATCACAATGGCTTACATTACATGGTAAATTAAATGTGAGAGGCACAGCTAAATATAAGGCCAAAACGGAGAGGATGTGTCCCTATTCAGACTGTGCGAACCAAGAAGAAACTATGGAACATTTTTTTCTTCAATGCTCAGTGGCATGCAAAATGTGGGATCATTTGGCTATAGTTTGGAATTTTTCTTGGTTAGCACATCTCACCTATGATATCTTAGTAATAGGTCCTTTCCCGGTAAATTTACAGATTTTTAATAAAGGGACCTTACAGATTTTTATTGCTTGTTTAAGATATTGTTTATGGCAAACAAGATGCCAATGGGTTTTATATCAAAAGAAACCGTCAGTTCAAGGATTTAGATCTTATGTTACGAATACTTTGAACAACATTGTTTTTTCAGAATCACAACAGTTTAATGTTAAAAAAGTCAGAATGTGGTGGAAAGGTTTCTCCCACATTATCAAGTTTAAATAATGCTGTTAGACAATCTTATCAGATGTTAATCCCAATTTATGGATTTCTATGAAGTTTAGTTTTGAGGTCCCTTTCTTTTTCTTTCCCCCCCCCCCATCACCCTTTTATTTTCTTCTTTTGTAGTTATTAGTTTTGGCTTACTGGGTTAATGAGAGTATGGTCTATTGTTAGTTTCCTTTTTGATTTTCAGTCCCTGTGACTCATAGCATATTAATTTTAGTGTACAATGTTAAGTACATTCTAAAATAGTTATTTTTCCTTTTTCATATTATGATTGTTTTTGTATTTCTTCCTTTTTCATACATGTTATGCTTGCTATGTGTTTATTTCAATAAAGATTGCCCCTACTCTTTTCGATAAGTGCCATGGGATCTTTAACATCCACCTGAACTATCACCAATCCAGGCAGATGGGACCTCGGTTTAATGTCTCATCCAAAAGATAGCACCTCAGAAGTGCAGCACCCCTCTCATGCTGCACTACAGTGTCAGTACTGGGATATTAACCCAAGTGCCAGATGTGGGAACTGAACCCACAGCCCTCTAATCTCCCAGCCTCAGAGGCAAGTGTACTACCTACTGAGCCACTGACACTGCACACTATCTTGCCAGTGGCCAAGCTATGCCACCTGTCCTTAATTTCTAAAAGAATTGCCTAACCCCTTGCCCTCTGAGAGTTTATTCAAGTTTAAAAGCCTACATCCCATCCCCACACTACCCTGTAGAACAGCCTGTAATATAAGTTAATAGGGCCTGAGGGATGTCTCTTATGCTATAAGAGATGACAAGTGTGACCATGAAACTGTGTGGTTCTGTCTACCCAAACCTCATGAGAGAAGTCTCTTATACCATAAGACACATCCCACAGAGGCCTTAATATCTTATTGCAAACCACTCAAGTTTAGTGTGAGTTACTTACAGTTAGTTTAGAGTATCTTCTTGTGCTGCTGTCCACTGTGATGCTGAAGTGGTGCACTTCCTCTTAATGCTCCTTCATGGGAGCACTCTGTGCACAGAGTAAGATATGCAGTGGCTCTGCACATTAATTAGCCAAAATCACGCTAGTGATTTATAGTAGTTCTAAAGGGCAGGGGGGTCCTTTGAATTGTGACTGGGGTGCTGGGGCCTGCAAAGGGCTGAACATTGTTGAGCTGTTTATTACCTTGCCTGTTCCTGAATTATCATAGCAGTCCCTATCCCTTTCCCCTGATGTAACACTTCATTTAGTGACTGTGCAGGAAAGAGTATGTGACTCTGTTATGTATGGCACAATGGGACAAAGTTAAAGGAGTACTACAGTCAAACGTTGCAAAAACATATGTTGTGCAGTGTGCTTTGATTTGTGTTTAGTCCCAGTGTGTCCTTCCCTTTCTTTGCTAGAGGATTTTTTTCTCAGTTTGCCTACTAGTTTAATGGCCTCTCCTATTAGTTTTATGGCCTATGGAGATCTCCATATTATCATGGTTAATTGCTCTTCTTTTTCCTGTGATGCCTCCTGTCCAATGTGACAGTGATGGGTCCAGGACCATAGATTCAGCAAGTACTGGTTTACAGTCAATTTTAAAGCAATATACCTGTAATTTTAAGTCACTTTCCTTATCCAGTGGCACTGAAGGCTACGTTTACAGCTTAGCAATCACTTGAGGTCTAGCTGAGTGGGTATTCTGTAAGAAAACAGCTAGAGTCTTTACCAATTAGAGTACTGATGACCTAAGCATTTTATAGCATTAATGACCTATGTTTTTTATGGCTGAGTCTAGTTTTATAAAATTAAAAGCATTAAAAATAAAACATTTGCAGTTGCTGGCTAGACCTAGACAAACATATAGAAAACAAAAATATTGATTTATTTAGTTAAGGCTAGAACATCAGACACCTAGCTTTAGATTACAACTACAGTACATTCTGTCACTGAATCAGTGGTCCCAGAAATAGCGCTGTCATGTGAGACAGGAGGCATTGTAGGACAAAGAAGAGCAATAAACCATGCTACCATGGAGATCCCTAGAAGCTATAAGACTAGTAGGCAGATTTAGAAAAAAATCCTAATAGCAAACAAAGTGAAGGACACACAGGACTAGACACACAAATCAAAACACTCTGCACAATGTATGTTTTTGTAAATTTTGACTGTAGTGTCCCTTTAAGGGACTGGTGCAAACTGATGTTTCCAACTACTTTGCCAAGCCACTTTTTTATCATTTAAATGTTATTATTTTCCCTTCACAAATACATAGTTTAAGAAACATGCATACATGTTTTAAACATGGAATAAATACAATCATATACAGTTTCACCATCTGTCATAAAAAACATAAAACCCCAAACAAACTTACATTGCAACAAATTTACTCTACATTGAAATGTTGTAATGGTGGTTATCACCAAACTAGATATTTGAACTCTAAAGAGTATCCTTTGTATCTGAAATAGGGTTTCTCAGAATCTACTGAATTTGAATCTACTGATTCTGTTCTGTTGTGCATTCATTAAATAATCAGAACTTCAGATTTTGACTCCAGTTCCATTCCCATGTCATCTAAGGCATTGGTGGCACAACTGAATCAGAATTTGACATTATAATTCTGCATCTGATACCACATGTATGTACATCAACCTCTCCTCACCCGTACAAAACTTATTAGGAGCCCACTGTAGGCCATGGGAAAATACCTCCCCCAGCAAGATTGCATCTGGTTTCCTGTCCCTCTATGTCTCTTCAGGCATCCAATGTCCACTGTCAACTCCACAAAAAATGCCCCTTCCATTAAGTTTCCAGCCCATCAAGGACTCAGTCCAATATCCCACCAGTTCGCAACACTGAGGCAAAACCAAGACAATGATTCCCTCACCTCTGGTACTTGGTGTCTAGTTTGACTCTCTTCCCCAGGCCCTCCAAAAACATCTGATTATCACATTTGTAACATCCCTTGTAAGAATTGGACCTCTTTCTTGCCCCCAAATCTACTGCTGCAGGAAGCAAGATTCAAAATTTGATCTGGTTCTGGAGGAGTCCTTTTAATTAAATTCATCTACTATAGTGCATGGTACAGCCACACATGGTCCATTCTTCCCTTTCACCTTGAATACTGGAAATCCAAAAAAGCTCAAAATCTGATGACTCTGATTTTGTTCAATTGATTCCAAGCAACTCTAATCTGAAAGGTAACCAACTTCATGCTAAAAAAAAACAGTTAAACATGAATAACATAAAAATTAATTAAGCTTGATGTAAATATACTCTAAAATGTTCCCCTAATAGTTTAGGTACCCAAAGAAATTCTAACATAGCAAAGAGAAGAAGATAAAGCAAGGAGGAATTATTAGAGTAATTGTCTTATCTAATCATTGATAGGTTTCCTTTCCATCACGTAAAGGAGAAGATAGAAGAATAAAGTTAAAAAAGGAGAGAATATATATAATGTTATCTGTGAATGTATAGGATTATTTTTACTGTGTATGAAGTCCTAATATATGTATTTGAATGTCTTAAGCAATAAGGTAGGTACAGGGGTTACATTAACAGTCTGTTAAGGACATTCCGTGGTGTTTCAGCAGCCCCATATTAAGGTCATATTGTTTTTGCCCAGTACACTGTGGTCATCTAAACATTTAAAATCCAGAACAAAATACATGGGTTGCCATGTTTGTTTTTAAGTTACATTGGTGAGACTTAATCCACCTCCATGGAAAAAATCTGGAAGGGGTCAGATTGTTTTATGTCGTTATAACATCAATATCTTAGATGTCAACATGAGTGTGAAAGAAAAAAAACATAATTTATCATGATACTTGCTTCATTTTTTCCACAAATGCAAAAATAAAGAGTAAATTACCAATACTATGACACCCTCTTGAACTGATATTTCCCCAAAAAGGGAGAAATATTTGTATGTTTTTTATACATAAAACCATTTCAAAACCATATAATTTTCTTATATTTTTGATAGATGTAGAATATGGTTATATGTGTAGAAACAGAAAGAAATATGGGGGTTGCCATGCTTCTTTTGGTTATATCTGCTTTTAAAGTTGCGGTTTCAGAGGTGGTCGGCTCAGGACAAAAATAATTGAAGCATCCCAATAAAAAAATGTAACTTGCAAGAATGTTCTTCAGTCAATTAAAAAGTACATGCAGAATGACAAGTACTTTAACATAAAATAAACAGTGTAATTAAAGGAGCTATATATATATATATATATATATATATATATATATATATAGTGCGCCTTGGATGATAATAACTGCTGCAATTGTGGGAGCTAATTTCCATGCTGCCATCATGTATATATACCTAGCTGGACATAACATAATAGGATACATCATTATTCTAAAAATGCTTCCATATATTTAAGAATTTGCTTGTGACAGAAAATAACCTTGAAAACGTTTTCGAGTGCATCAGAAAAATGAGAATTTGAAACACCAGGGAATGTCTTTAATCACCCCCTTGAGGTGTAATGTGGCATGAGGAGCAGCCAAGTTCCATATTGCCCCAAGTGGGTGATTGACTGTTAATGTAACCCCTGCACATACCTTATTGCTATTATTATATTGTTGAAAAAAATAACATTCTTTCATTTTTGTGGCATAATTTATCAAAAAATGCCCATTTTGATGTGAAATAATTTCTCTGCCTTGTAATGTGTAGACTTGCTGGCAAAGAAAATTGTGTAGGGTCAGACATTTATGAAGTTTTTGTGGTGTTTCTATAAGAACTTGTTTTCTGTAGCCATGATTAATATGTATTTTATTTGTTTATTGAAATGCTTCACTAGGAAGGCACACTGAACAAGTTGCTTGTCTCCCAGTGTGAACTGAGGAGGGGGTACAAAGGATTTGAAGAAGTGTACAAATAAGCAGGGAAGCAAATGTTACATACAGCAATAGTTACATACAGGGTACATCAGGTAAGCATGTACATACCTAGCTAACATTAGAAGTCTGATAGGAGAGGTAACAGGAAAGCAGATAAATTACAAATTTATGCAAGAAGCAGGGTAGGGCAGATTAGGGACATCGGACTGGAATACAGACAACATATAATAACAATAAATCAACCTTATGACAGAGAACAGAGGGTAACAAGAGCAAGCCGGTAACAAAGACAAAGACAGAATAAGTGCGGAGCAGGGGTATAACTTCTCTACCTTCGAATTGAAAAATGAGGTTAGAAACATTTGTTTTCATAAATTTCATAAAACTCAATTTGTGCATGGGTTTCATGTCCCAATCCATCATCCTGGTGATGATGCACTACTCAGTGTGGGTGAAAGCCAATGCTGTACTCACTCACACAGATCCTGAAACAGGCACATTACAGCTGACCTCCCATTTGTTTGTACAGTTAGGGAACCACAAATGCACTATCCAGAACCTGGAGCATACACTACAAATGCCATTGTAGGATACTGCACCCCCTGGCACCCAGGATACCTCAGCAGTCCAGAGGGTGGAATGTTACACAGGGGAATGGGGAAGAGTGTATGACATCAGGAAGATACAGCATCGACAAGGCGTGCATTGGAGGCATGTCAATTCCCTCTTATGGTTTGCCAGGGACGTACACACAGCTGCATACACTGGTGGGTCCACAACTTGTGTAGTACCCCAATGTATGGTATAGCCACTTGGGTCCTTCTGGAGTGAAGGTCCCCAGCCTGGGTCCAGTGCAGTCAGTGGCTTTCTGTGGCAGAGCATGGAGGGCAGTGCCAGTCTCTACAACAGCTAGGGTATGGGGGGAGTGGGGTTGTCTATGTACCAAGGCAGTGGGTGGGAGTCCTCTATGCTCTGGATATGAACCATGGTTTCCTCTGGTGCGATTGGGTCCAGGGGGGCCCTACACTATGGGGCTCTTCGGGGATGATTAATATGTATTGTTATTGCAGTGGTTGGGAGTCCTCTATGCTCTGGCTATGAATCATGGTTTCCTCTGGTGCGATTGGGTCCAGGGGGGCCCTACACTATGGGGCTCTTCGGGGATGGTTAATATGTATTGTTATTGCAGTGGGTGGGAGTTCTCTATGCTCTGGATATGGACCATGGTTTCCTCTGGTGCGATTGGGTCCGGTTGGCCCTACTATGGGGCTCTTCAGGGATGATTAATATGTATTTTATTTGTTTATTAAAATGCTTCACCAGGAAGGCATACTGAACAAGTTGCTTGTCTCCCAATGTGAACTGTGGAGGGGGGTACAAAGGATTTAAAGGAGTGTACAGATAAGCAGGACAGCAAATGTTACATACAGCAATAGTTACATACAGGGTACATCAGGTAAGCATGTACATACCTAGCTAACATTAGAAGTCTGATAGGAGAGGTAACAGGAAAGCAGATAAATTACAAATTTATGCAAGAAGCAGGGTAGGGCAGATTAGGGACATCGGACTGGAATACAGACAACATATAATAACAGTAAATCAACCTTATGACAGAGAACAGAGGGTAACAAGAGTAAGCCGGTAACAAAGGCAAAGACAGAATAAGTGCGGAGCAGGGGTATAACTTCTCTACCTTCGAATTAAAAAATGAGGTTAGAAACATTTGTTTTCATAAATTTCATAAAACTCAATTTGTGCATGGGTTTCATGTCCCGATATTTCCCAAGTCACTTTTTTTGTAATCTTTTACATAACAGATTTTTTCCTACTGTTTCCATTTAGTATACAACATGAAATATGATAGCATTCTGTCCCACAGCATGTACTTATTTTTTTTAAATGAGCACTACAAATCTTGTGTTAGTTTTTCATTCAGTACTCTGGCAATGGACATTCACATTACTGTCAGCAAACCTGCTTGCCCAACTGTAATATGCATGCTTATTCTTAAAGTCCTGATATCATAACAGCTAGAAATTGAATTTGCACTGCTCGTATTATTAAAATAGAGAATTCCAGTGTACTGACATACCATCCTCTTTAGGCAAACGCTCTTAGTACATGCAACTTGAAAAAGAAATCATGTCTCACCAAGGCACAGTTGTTAGATGAAGCATGTTTGCATATCTTGCTTTATCCTCATCCCCCACCACCCGCTGCTCTGTTGAAGAGTTCCAGTTGCCTGACTTTAGACACAATCACATGTAATACTCCATCCCAGTCCTCTCACAACCCACT
Organism: Neoceratodus forsteri; assembly: GCA_016271365.2. Taxonomy (NCBI): domain Eukaryota; kingdom Metazoa; phylum Chordata; order Ceratodontiformes; family Ceratodontidae; genus Neoceratodus; species Neoceratodus forsteri. The sequence continues at coordinate 1,131,842,471 of CM028129.1, forward strand.
GCGCTCTCTCTGGCAGTTCTAGTTGCCTGGCTCTTACTCCTTTTGCTTACCAGACAAGGCACACTGGACAGATCTGGTCAACATGCTGGTTCATTGTTCTTTCCCCATTTAGGAGCTCACTGTACAGGCAACCGAAACTTTCATAACAGCAAGTAGTGGAGTGGGCAGAGTGAGGATGCGCTGTCATTAGTTAACTCATGCTTTTGGTGAGACCAATTGTTTCAAGGTGTATCTACCTTAAGCATATTCCTAAAACAACTGGTGTGTCATCACAATAGAAAACTATTTTTTAACAAAACAATCAGTGCAGATGTTAGTTTTTGCTGTTTTGAAATCAACAGTTTGGGACTGAGCATGCCCATTATAGGGTAATCAGGTTAACTGATAGTAATGTGTGCTGAATGAAACATGATCAAAAACATGACTTTTAACATTTATTTAAAAAAAATACATTGACGCTGTGGTACAGAACACAATTTTCTTACATGCTGGATACTAAATGGAAATAGCATTAAAAAATGGGATCTCATCAAAATAACTGTCAGCTGAACTGCCACTGGTGTTCAATTCATTATTCACATATTACAAGGAGCTCTCACTCTAAGAAACAAGATGTGGTCAGAGTCGATATGGCTGTGGAGTGCTTTTGGGATGCTTTTACCCATTATTTCTAATGAATTTGCACAATGCAGATCTGCTGAGAGGCAGTTTCAATGTGGTCTTCCTTTTACACATTTTCACAATCTATTTTCCTAGAATATGCCTCCTGATTGCTATATATTTAGCCTGGATAGTTCACAGAAGAAATGGCATCTTATTTTTGGGTGGTGAAGCACTGGCAGTAGGATGCTGGAATGTGTCATACATAAGTACAAGATGTGTGCGGGCGATAACGCCCAGTGGCTATACACCTCAAGCACTCGCATGTGGATCCATCATTCTGGTGATGATGCACTACTCAGTGTGGGTGAAAGCCAATGCTGTACTCACTCACACAGATCCTGAAACAGGCACATTACAGCTGACCTCCCATTTGTTTGTACAGTTAGGGAACCACAAACGCACTATCCAGAGCCTGGAGCATACACTACAAATGCCATTGTAGGATGCTGCACCCCCTGGTACCCAGGATACCTCAGCAGTCCAGAGGGTGGCATGTTACACAGGGGAATGGGGAAGAGCGTATGACAGCAGGAAGATACAGCATCGACAAGGCATGCATTGGAGGCATGTCAAGTCCCTCTTATGGTTTGCCAGGGACATACAAACAGCTGCATACACTGGTGGGTCCACAACTTGTGTAGTGCCCCAATGTATGGTATAGCCACTTGGGTCCTTCTGGAGTGAAGGTCCCCAGCCTGGGTCCAGTGCAGTCAGTGGCTTTCTGTGGCAGAGCATGGAGGGCAGTGCCAGTCTCTACAACAGCTAGGGTATGGGGGGAGTGGGGTTGTCTATGTACCAAGGCAGTGGGTGGGAGTCCTCTATGCTCTGGATATGAACCATGGTTTCCTCTAGTACGATTGGGTCCAGGGGGGCCCTACACTATGGGGCTCTTCGGGGATGCAGCTGGATCGATCGGGGATTGGAGGGGGTACCTTTAGTCCACCAGTGCTGCCAGTCTGCTGTGCACCTGGGTGCACTTCCACAGCCCACCTGTGGCTAGCTGGCTTAGGCCAGCTATTCATGACCTACCTGTGGGCCACACTACTCTGGGCTGCGAGGGGTGAATTTCTCACTGAGTATGCTGCAGCATGGCATATGCAGGGGAACACAACCTTGACTTGCACGGCATATTATTTGTGTGCATGCTGGCCCATTCCCTTGTGGGAGGTGCATCCCACACATTTCAATATCATGCTGTGGTGCACTGTTGGAGTTGCACAGCACATCTCACATTTCCACCGGGATGCATTGCTCATCTTCTTTGAATATGGGGGCCCTGGACTAGGTTACCCTAAAGAAATACATTATCAAAATGGAAAAATCATGATTCCACTAAAATCAAGATATTGCATTTAATCTGGGACAGCATGATTAAATACAGTGCAGAAATGTGTAAATGAAAATCCCTATGACAACGAGATGCATCATCTCCCCTGCGCTATCCAGGATACAAAATATAGGATAGGAAATATTTAAAGGAAACCTACTCTAAACTGAACTTCACGGGGTCACTGACATAAACAAATAGTTTTTTTTATTGTAACAGTCACACAGGAGTCTGGTGTGAATATTTTCTGGGACACATACAAGCAGAGGTGAGAAAGAATACGTGTCTTAGCTGGGACTTGAACCCAGGCTGCTCTGAATACTGTTCTGATTGTGCTAACCAGCTGCACCACTGAGACAACTGTAATCTGGGCCATCCCTGAGCACATTACTCTTTCCCAAATGCACAACCAAATGACAACACAAATATTTATTTGAAACAATCACATAGGAGTGTGGTGTGCATATTTTATGGAACACATACAAACAGAGGTGAGAAAGAATAAGTGCCTCAGCTGGGACTTGAACCCAGGCTGCCCAGAATACTGTTCTGATTGCACTAACTGGCTGCACCAATGAGCCAACAGGAACCTGGGCCATCCTCGAGCAGATTACTTTTTCTCAAATGCACAACCCAATGACAACACAGATATTTACTTGTAAGAATCACACAGGAGTGTGGTGTGCATATTTTATGGAACACATATAGAGGTGAGAAAGGATAAGTGTCTCAGCTGGCACTTGAACCCAGGCTGCCTGGCAGTATTGTGGCCATGAGGATGGTGTGTAGTGTATATGTGTGTGTGTTTGGGGGTGTGTGTGTATAGTCGTGGCCAAAAATATTGGCGCCCTTGCAGTTTTTTCTAATAATGCACCATTCCTTCCAGAAAATTGTTGCAATTAAAAAATATTTTGGTATCCACATATGTATTTCTTTGGTTTGCAGTGGAATAAAACACAAAAAGCAGAAAAATTTACTAAGTCTTAGCTTATTCCACACAGAAATCCTTAAATGGCCCGGACAAAATTATTGGCACCTTTTAGAAGTAGTTAGAAATAGTTAGATTTCAAGCAGGTGATTCTCCTTCACTTTGGAATTGAACTCACCTGTGGTGAGTTGCAGGTGCCTGCAATATAAAAATCACACATTCAACCAGTTTGAATAGAGAAAAGGACTCATTCTCCTATTTTGTGTCACTGTGTATACCGTAATGAGCATGGAGAAAAGAAAGACAGCCAGAGAATTGTCTGAGGAGGTCAGACAGAAGATTATAGCCAAGCATGGACAATCTCAAGGCTAAAAATCAATCTCCAGAGACCTTGATGTTCCTGTTTCCACCGTACGTAATGTTATCAGGATGTTTAAGGCCCATGGCACTGTAGCCAACCTCCCTGGACGTGGCCGCAACAGAAAACTTGATTGAAGATTGCAGCGCAGGATTGTTCGAATGGTGGAGAAAGCACTTCGATCAACTGCCAAACAGATTCAAGCTAACCTTCAGACACAAGGTACGACAGTTTCAACTCTCACCATCCGTCGCCAACTCAATGAAAGGGGGTTATATGGTAGGAGACCTAGGAGGACCCCACTACTGAGAGAGAGACATAAGAAAGCCCAACTGGGGTTTGCCAAAACACACCTGAACAAGCCAAAATCCTTCTGGGAGAATGTCCTGTGGACAGATGAGACCAAATTAGAGCTTTTTGGTAAAGCACATCATTTCTATGTTTACAGAAAACAAAATGAAGCCTTCAAAGAAAAGAACACCTTCCCTACAATCAAACATGGAAGAGGTTCAGTGATGTTTTGGGGTTGCTGTGCTGCCTCTGGCACTGGGTGCCGTGAATGTGTGCATGGCATCATGACATCTGGAGATTACCAGGCCATTTTGGAGCACAATGTTGAACCCAGTGTCAAAAAAGCTGGGTCTCCATCGAAGGTCATGGGTCTTCCAGCAGGACAATGACCCCAAACACACTTCAGAAAGCACCCAGGAATGGTTCAAGACAAGACGCTGGACTGTTCTGAAGTGGCCAGCAATGAGTCCAGATCTAAATCCCATTGAAAACCTGTGGAGAGGTCTGAAAACAGCAGTTGGGAGAAGGCACCCTTCAAATCTGGGAGAACTGGAGCAGTTTGCACAAGAAGAGTGGGCCAAACTGCCAGTAGAGAGGTGCAGGAAGCTCATCCATGGCTATAGGAAGCGGTTGATTGCAGTTATTTTGACCAAAGGCTGTGCTACCAAATATTAAGTCTAGGGTGTCAATAATTTTGTCAATGCCATTTCTTTTCATTTTCTGATTTAAAGGATATATTAAATTCTGAATCAAAAACAAAGGTTCTGTAATATTAACAGAGAAATAAAGAATTGTGGAGACCAAATACTGTACTGTTGTTAATTTCAACTTATGTTTAGAGGAAATTGTGAGTTATTTGAAAAAGTGCAAGGGCGCCAATATTTTTGGCCACAACTGTAAGTGTATGTACAAAATACAAGATAATAAATATTTAAAGGAACTGTGCTCTAAACTGAACTTCACTGTGTTCACTGACATAAACAGTTTTCTTTATAACACATTAGAATGCAATATTTATTTTGAATGTTGTGGCCATAAGGATGGTGTGTACAGAGTGTGTGTGTGTGTGTGTGTGTGTGTGTGTGTGTGTGTGTGTGTGTGTGTGTGTGTGTGTGTGTGTTGCTGTAACTCAAAGATAGTAAAAAATGGCTCCTTATTGATACAGATTTAGGCCCTGGACATACTGCAGAACTGTTTTTGAAAACCATTTTTAAAACCAGTTTAGCTAAACCGTTTCAGTGCAGCCACACTACTCAGTAACCATTTTTGATAATGGTTTAGTGCGGCCACACTGCTAATGTTAAACCTGTTCTCTTTGTAACTATTTTGTGTTAAGTCCAATACACAGAACTGTGCTTGCCTGAACACACTGCAGCAAGAACTGTTTTAGTTAAACCATTACAGCTTAAAAAGTTTTTACTCCTAGACAGACCTGTGAGTAAAACCTTGCTAGCTCCAAAACATTTTTAAAAATGGTTTTAAGACTAGGTATCTAGCAGGGTTTAAAAACACTTTTGTTAAAACATTTTAAGGGGCTTGCAGTCTGTCTGCAAACAGTGCTAGGGTGATTTAAACAGTTTTAAGGTACTTAAATCATTTTAAGTTTCCCAGTGTGTCCAGGGCCTAAATCTAAGCAGGTCACTGAAGACCTGGCATACAGGGTATGTCTGAGACTGCTCATCAAATAGTGTCTGTAGAGGTTAAAAAACAGTGTAAATCATAGATTTGCTGGGGAAAGGGTCACATTTATGAGGTGTGACTCTTTCTTGAAAGACAATACATTCTCAAGTTAAACTAGTATCAAGAAGCTGTTTAAGTGCTTAGTATTTAACCGTGCAAATCTCCAGTTTCATAGGCAACTAATATTTAACAAGCTGTTTCAGTTTCCTAATGGCATCTGATAAGCAGCTTATAGTTATGTCTCTGACATTTGTAAACCAAAAGAAGGGAATATTTTATTTCAGTTGGCATGGAAGAACACATTGAAATGTCCAAAACATGTGTTCCACGAAACTCCTTTTTCAAGCTACGATAGAAAAATGGCTGTAAGCTCTGCCCACAGCCATAAAACTGAGAGTTTAATATGCTCTAGGGTGGTAAGTCTAGCTATAAAATAATTTTATTCTTGCTGTGTAAAATATACAGGTGGCGCCAGGAACAGTCATTTTTCTAAGACAAGAATAAAAAATTGATTCAAACAATTACTGGAACTTCTTCCACTGGTATTTAAAAACAAATACATCTGTTGTTATCAGGCTTTACATGGTACAGTAACATGGGTTAATGTAAAACTATTAAAATATTTGGATAAATACAAAATATTGACAGATTATCAAGCTGGTTTCCGTAAAGGGCACAATACAACATATGCCACGTCCAAGGTTACTGATGACATCTGTTTCACTTTTGACCAGGGTATTTATTTATTTATTTCATAACTAGGATTACAATTACCTTTGAACCAGGGGTTCTTTTACAAAGGTTCTGAGTCAAGTGTTGTAAACAAATGTATTACAAAAGGCAAAAATAGGAACTATAGCATCCAGTGTACAATAGGGGATTGTGCAGAAGTCAAACAAAATAACAGGTTGAATTCAAGTTACAAGGGTGTCATTAAGGTAAACAGTATGTCAAAAATAAATAGCCACATCAAAGTTAAATAATGCAAATAAAAATGTAGTCCAGAATCAGACTTTTTCCAACTAAGCACTTAATACGAAAGATAGTAAGGAAGGGAGTATAGGGGAAAAGGTGGAGGGGGAGGGAGAGGGGAAGGGGGGCAGGGAAGCAGGTGAAGGGGTAGCAGAAGGGGGGGGGAAGGTGACATGGCGTAGGGAGGTAGGACCAGGACATGAAATTAAAGAGGGCAGTCACACTCATTGAGATTTACAAGGTGCTCAAGGAGCTTGGTTTTGAAGGCTCCAAGTTTGGGTTCTGAGAGGATCTCAGGGGATAGGTCATTCAGCCAGGGAGGGGCTCTACAGCTGAAGGGACCTCACACTTGTGAGGTCCAGCAGTGTGGAATGTGGAGGACAAGTCTAGTGGAGCTACAGGTATTGTGCTGGGTATTTGAGGGAGAAAGCAGGGGCTGAGTATTTAGAAGCATTAGGGCGTGGTGTATTTTTTTTTTTTAGCAAAAAGGCAGGTATGATATCAAATTCTGCCCTGAAGATTGAGCCATTCCACCATCTGATAGAGCTTGCAGGCATGAGTATGCTTGTCGGCACCTGTTATTAATCTACAAGCCTTGTTAAGCGTGATCATTAGTTGCTTGAGTGTGGTATCCATAGCAGTACTGTAAATTAGTAGGCCATAGTCAATGATGGACAGCATGGCGCTGGTGACTGCAAGCCTCAGGGCCTCTGGCATGAAGCAGTGTCTGTGTTTGTAGAGGATCCTGAGTCTGTATGATGTTGCTGTCACAAGCATTGGATAGGGTGTTGCGGTAGAGACTAAACAGCAATGGTCCAAGGATGGACCCCTGTGCATGCTGGCATACAGCTTGAGAGAGAGCTTTCAATTCTACCTTGCTGCATTCAGTTTTCAAGATAGCTTTTGAACCAGACTGTGCTGAAATGGGAGAGGCTGAGTGAGAGGAGGGTGTTTAGGAGGAAGGTATGATTCACAGTATCAAAAGCTTTGGTCAAATCAATGTAAATTGACCCGACCATAAGACCTCGGTCTAAGGCTTTGTGAATAAAATCTGTGTATTTTAAGAGTGCTGTAGTGGTGCTATGTGCCAGATGGAAACCATGCTGCTGGGGGCATTGGATACTGTATTTGTTGAGGAATTTAGTGAGTTGGTCGGCAACTGCTTTTTCAAGCACTTTGGATGGGACAGAAGAATCAAGATGGGTTGGTAGTTTGAGACTAGTGATCTGTCACCATTCTTGTGTACAAGAGTGACAACTGCTGCCTTCCACAGCTTGGAGAACTTATTCCCTGCTATATTTTTGGATTTTTCAAAAGCGTTTGATTCTGTTGATCACAACATAATGTTAAATAGATTAAAAATCATAGGTTTGTGTCTAGGTGCTTTGTCTTGGTTCTCCTTCTGTTTGTTTTCTCACCTGCAATATGTTAAAATGGATGAACATTGCCCTGGCTTTGCTATGGTAAACAAGGGAGTCCCCCAGGGTTTAGTACTGGCACCCCTTTTGTTCCTTATTTACTTTAATGACTTGCCTAACAGTGTATCAGCAGATTCCAATATTCTTTTGTATGCTAATGATACTATTATATACACTGAAAGCAAGGATCTTACAGTAACTATAAACGTCTTGCAGAAAGATTTTGACACTATCCAACATACTCTGCTTAATTCACGATTACTGTTAAATGTAAATAAATCTCAATGGGTTTTATTTTCTGGAAGGCCTAAGATGGAGAACCAAACCAATATAAACAATAGCTTTAGAGCACAGGATGTTACTGAAATGAATAGAACTTCTGTATATAAATACCTTGATATATTACTTGATGAATCTATGAAATTTGACCTACATATACAAATGCTTTCTAATAAACTCAAAAAACTACTCTCTTTTTTCTACAGAAACTGAGCATGCTTTAGTTACACTATTCATAAACCGTTGGTAAATTATCTGTTTTTGTCTCAAATTGACTATGGAGATTGCATCTATATGAAAGCGACAGACACGATTTTGAAACTTCTTGACCCTTTATAGCATAGCGCTCTGAGGTTTGTCATGGGACTGACATGGCGATCCCACCATTGTAACCTCTATTCTGAGGTTGGTTGGCAGTCATTGTCAGCCTGGAGACAAACTCACTGGTTAATTTATGTTTATAAATTTGTTCAAAATAAACCTGCCTTTGAACTTGTTAGGTTTGGTTTCTAGTTAACAGCAAAATAAGTATTCCTTAAGATCTACTGATCTACCCCGGTATATTCTGCTTAGATTTAGAATTAGATAGGGCAGTTATAGACTTGTGGTAACTGTTCCCATGACATGGATTTCCATGCAAAAAAAGTTAAAATTGACATCAATTATTTCCATATCATGTTTTAAATGAGTTATTTCTGATTTAGTGACTCATGTATGTAACTGTTTTAACAAATGCATCATTGATATTTATGGACACCTTACTGTAACATTTGTGTGTGAAGGTATGTTTTTACATGTTGCTTGTTGGATGCAATTGTAAATAAGAGATGACTCTCAGTTTTGCTCTCCAATAAATTGAATTGAATTGAATTGATGTAAACCTGCTAGAACTCTGACAACAAATCAGAGATGGAGAATAATTCTTGCATTATAATAATCAATAATCAAAAACAAAATGTATAATAACTGATGTTCAATAGTGCAATATTCTTTGCATTATGTGATACCATCAGTTTGTATTATTCCTATCTGAGCACACATTTATTCAATATTCTATCTACCTGTAGCCTAGAAAACAGGAACAAATTCTAATCCCCTTAACTGGATAGTTATGTATTTTTCTGATGTTGGTATGTGGCATCTTCTATGACAGTGTTTGTCACTGCTGCTGTTTCAGCCCATTAATCAAGACAATACCCAAATAATACTTCTCATTAAAACAGCAGTGATTCTGGCTACCATAGGAAAATGGCAAACACTGCAGCCTGGTGCTGTGGTGAGAAACCGGCACAACTCCCACTTGGAGCATTTGTACAACTTTAGCATTTAGTAGACATGGAGGCTGCACGAAGGTTGTTGTGTAGGATCCATCGAAGGATGAAGGGAGAGAACAAATAACCTAATTATTTTGTTTCTGAGCATCTGTCTAAACCACATGCATTAATTCTAAAGCCTCAAACTCAGTATAATGCATTATGGGTCTGCAAATCCTTGTGTGGGTCAGGCTGACAATACTTCACCAAAACAGAAATCACCTTTTAAACAAGCTTTTACTTCTGATCCAGCATAGACAGAGTATGACAGACTATAAACATGTTTTGACCTTTTGGGACTCCTCAGTGCAATCTCCATCTCGACCAAGTGCCTGGTCAGCCCCAGAGGAATTTATGAGTAGAATGTATGTGGGTGGTTTGGAGACATGTACAATAACCAAAACACTTTTAGCAGGTTTTTTATTTGTGAAATACATCCAGATTCTATAGAATTGTTTGGGTTCCTGTGCGTTTGTGAGATTTAGCCTACCTATGCAATAGCTGTTTTTTCCCTGAGTGAACCAGAGATTTCCTATTGATTTTACTGAGATGTACCCCTTGAGATGGCACTCCTGCACTGTGGTCCAGAGTGCAGGTGTTTTCATTTGTTTTCATATAAATAGTTCCAGCTGGTTGGATTATGCATTGCTGATAGTTCTACTCCTCAAAATAGCAAGACTGAATCACTCCTGCCATGCACTAGAAGGGAAGTTACTGTAAGTCAAACTCTGTACTGTACGTTCCACACTTCATTTGTTCGTTATCCACTTGGTATGTCTGAAGTGAAGTAAAGGAGTACTTGGAGTCACTGTGGGATTCTGATGCAAACTCCAATGTAGGTATCCTTCTATAAACCTGTATGGTTGTCTTCAGATTTCCATCTTAGCAGCCCTGTGTTTTCAGAAGAGGTAACTGACCCAGACTCTGTACCCTGAATGTGGGAGGAAAACTAAAGAAAATAGATTTTTGGACTACCCAAAGCCCTCCTCCTTCTTCTTTGGGGGGTGGTGAGAGGGTAATGAGGGATGAAGGGTCTCAAACAGTTCCAAAAATATTTATGGAAGTTGGGCTGCCTACCTTACAAAGATTTAAAGGACATTGGAGGAATTAATTTAAGTTTATTCATTATAGATTGGTGTGAACTAATATTTAAAGCAATGTCATCCATTATTTGACAATGTATAATTATTATCAAATAGGTATCTTCTGTATGACATTAACAAAGTCAAAATTGTGTATAACTAAGTCTCTTTTAATAAAAATGAAAATTTTAAAAAAAGAAGAGGGAGCTGACACTGCAATACAATAGATGTCACAGCATCACTGGAAATGGAAATAGCCCACATTTTATAGCTCTAGGAAGGAACCTATGCACAAACTAAATATGGGCATGTAGTAAAATACCCTACCCTGAATACTACCTGGGGTACCTCTAAACTACCCTAAAAATATCCTAATGAAAAACAGGCAATTGGTTAGGATTGGGTAGTTACTACCCTATTACCCTGCCCTGACCATAACAACACATGAAAACCTGTTTTTGACCGTAGGCTGTATTACACTGTTTCTTAGGTGCCCCACAATCTGTCATCTATTACTGTGATATAGTCAGCACCATGGTCTGTCTCTGCAGCAGTTAGTGAAACAATATCTTTTTATAGCTGTATTACACTGTTTGCTAGGTTTCCAAAAACTGTAGCCATGGCAGGCGTTGCTGAGGCAGGTAGAAGAGGTGCAGATGCTCTGAGTGAGCCTGCTGCTGTTTCTGAAGAGTTATGCTCATGGCGGGCATGGCTGAGGCAGGTACAAGATGTGCATCTGGTCTGATTGAGCCTGCTGCTGTTGCCAAAAATGTTAATTTAGTATACTTTATTGGTTTAAGCAAGAAGTCCAAAGTACAAAACTATTAAAGCATGATGCAGCACAGAACACTAAATTAAAAAAAAATACAAGAAAAATAAACCCCAAACTACCTCCCCCACCCTGAGTGTTGTCCCTTGACAACTAATAAAGGAACCCTCTGAGGGTATTAAAACCACAGTAACCATATCATACAATATAATAAGACTCATAAATAATAATTAACAATCGACAGGTAAATTAAACAGTAAGTAGCCATATATCCAAGCATTTGTCAATACCAAATGTTTGCTTGCTGGTATTGGCATTGGTACTGCAGGAGTTAGAGAGATGCATAATAGGAATGGCAGTGAAGTATTGAACTAATGCCAACCCCAACCCCCACCCTGCAGACACTGACAGACATTGGGGTGTGCCTTTGGGTCATTGGCCATAATGCTCATGCCATTCCACCTCACCCCACCCTGCAGACACTGACAGGTGTCATAGTGTGCCTTGGGGTCTTCCGCCCTTACACTAACCCCATTCCATAAGGAAATGCGCTGAGGTGGGTGCAGTATAGGAGAATGGGCTGAACGTTAGGGCCAAAGACCCCAAAGCACACCTCGATGCCTGTCGTGGTTGCAGGGTGGGGCTGGGGTGGAATGGCATGAGCATTACAGCCGATGATCTCAAGCCACACCCCTGATGCCTGTCAGTCTGTGCAGGGTGGGGCTTTACAGTTGGAAACCCTAACACCCTGGGTGTTTGTTGGTATTTTCATTCCAGATTTTCAATATGGGCTTTTTGGGACCCCATCTCATGAACACTGGCAATATCATTTCAGTACTCAATCCCAAAGGTGATTTCACACAGTGAGTGTGCCATTCGGCACCACAGGTACAAAAACACATTTTGTGTAGGATGTCAAAAATGACAGCAGTACTGTTCATGAGGAGGTGTGAAGAAATGGCAATGCTGAAAATCTGGAGTGAAAATATGAAAAGTAGCGAAGGTACGAGTGTGTAGAAATTGTACAATGCACGCTCATAATGCAGTCATTTTTTTGAATGTTTTCACCAGATTTTCAGCATGGCCTTTTTGGGGCCTCCCTTCATGAACAGTGGCACTGGAATTTTGTTAATCTGTCCCAAAAATTGATTTCACACAGTGACAATGCCATTCTGTGCCACAGGTGGAAAAACACATTTTGGGAAGGATGCAAAAAATGACAGCTGTACTGTTCATAAGGCTGTGTACAAAAATGGCAATATTGGAAATTTGGAGTGAAAATATAAAAAATTGATGAAGTTGCGAGTGTGCGTACAAACTGTGCAACGCACACTCGAAATGCAGCCAATTTTTGGATTTTTTTCACCAAACTTGCAACATGGGCTTTTTGGGACCCCACCTCATGAACAGTGGCACTGTCATTTCGTTAATCGCTTATTATAATTGCATATGTATAAGTACAATTATGTTGATCCTGCATGCCAATTGTATTTATTGTATTCTCTTCTCTCCCCCAGGATGCATCTGAAATTGAGTGGTACCCTGCTCAGCATGCCTTCCTAGTAAAACTCTTAAATAAATAAAAAAATCAGTCCTGAAAAGTGATTCTGCGCAGCAATCGCAAAATCATGTTTTGGGACCAAGAAGTGAAATGACAGTGCCTGTGTGCATGAGAAGGGGTCCCAAGAACCCCATGTTAAACATTTGGGACCAAAACTCCACAAAATGGCTGATATATCAACCTAAGCTGAAATCCCCCATTGATTGCTATTATAGGGCTTTCCGTGATTTTCTTCAGTTTGCGTTCAGCTTTTGAAGAGTGCAGACGTGTTCCCAGTCCACAGAAAATTGCAGCGTTGGACCTCTGGAGGTAAGTATGGGTGTGGGGAGGTGGGGTGTGCAGAGAGAGGGTCAGGATGGGGAAGGGGTGGCGAGGACAACGAGGGACCATTTTCTTTTTCTTTAGGTTTAAAAAAAAAAGACCTTGGTGGGACAGTTTTCTTTTTTACAGGTGAAATAGTATGAAAAATAAATTTTGGCACACTAGGGTGGGCTCCCAGTGTACCAGGCTAGTGGGGGGGGATCAATGCTAGTCTGGGGATTGGGCACCCCAAGCTCAGCTGAAAAAAAGGGGGTGTGGGGTGCACATATGACACTGGGAGTGGGTATTCCGGTGTTGGAAAATATAAAGAATTACTTTGGCATACTGGGGTGGGCACCCAGTATGCCACAATAGTGGGGATAGGGTGGCATGCCGACATGGGGATTGTGCACCCCGTTGTCAGCAAAAGATATGTTCAGGCTTGGGGGGCATACCAACACATGGATTGGGCACCCCATTGTCGACAAAATATATGTTCACCGAGAAAGGCACACTGAGCAAATTAGTTGCTCATAAGTGCAGCCATGCACATTTAGGGTTGCCACCTGTCAAGTTTTTACCTGGTGATCAGGTTTTCAGGGTCCCTATCATGTAATCCGGTTTTGCTCTGTGCTGGTCAGGTTTTTGAGCCATTTTGAGTGCTCACATACTTTTGAAACAAATTTTGTCATATCACTCACTGTTTCAGCTACATGTCCAGGCTACAAACAAGTTCTGTTGTCAGTGTAGCCTTTTGTTTGTGAATGCAGTCACCATGGGAGGTGTAAAGTATGGCCATTAACACCATTAGCGCCTACTTAAGCTAGTTTTTCCACTGCATCTTAAAGTGGCATAGCAGCAAAGCTACCCCCACCTTTTGTAACAGTAACAGAGCCAGTTGTCCTCCACTTTCATTTGCTGGTAAACATTTTCATCTCAAACAGAATTTAGGCATTTTTAAATGTTTTAAATTATTTTTTCCCACAAGAAAAAAGCAGGATTGCTTCTTTGGCTTTGAAATAGTACTGTGGACAAGAACAGGAAATGGAGGCAGAAAAAGATATAAAGTATGTATACTGTTGTATGCTGTTTACAGTATTTCCCTTACTCCCCCCAGATCATATCTGTAAATGAGATTTCTTTTATCTCTATGTGTTTATCAGGTTAACCAATGTCAATCAATAAACAAATACATAAATAATTAGGAAGAACCTCGGAAAGTAGCTTTAACAGGCACAGTACAGTATCTTAACATTTTTATTTCACTGCTGCTTTAAGTGTTGCCTTTTATTGGAGGAACAGTGCATGATGAGTCATGAAATGGGTTGGGGCTAGAGGCGGAGCTCAGGATCCAGTTTTTGCCTCATCCAGAGGTGGCAACCCTATGCACATTACTGTGCACTGTAACACACATGGCTGGAATGTGCCTGGCTGCCAGGAAGGGGGGGAGAGCTCTGCCACTGTAATGATGAAACTCTCCGTGATTGGAGTGGCAGATTTCTTTCAAGTCCGGCACTAGCTCTGAAACTGCCATCATCGGCAGCTTCCCTGTTGATTGGTGGCTGAGGGATGCACCTATTAAAGTGTCCTCTGCATTGGCCACAACACTGCCACACCTCTGCAATGCTCCACGTGCCTCAATATGTTTCTTGTGTGCTGCTTGAACAAGCAAACATAATAAATGGCCCCATTTTTCCAAAAATGCCTGTGATTTGTTCTGAAGATTAGTAATATGTAATTCAATATTTAGGTCACCAATAAGTTCAGCATGCCATTCTGACCAAGAAGGGATATTATCTTTCAACTAATGTTGGAGAACTACCTTCTTCACAGCCGTGGAGATCAAAGCCATGTACCCCCTCCAAAAGCCTGGAGGAAGGCCCTGAAAATACCTCACTAACCAGACTTCTGAAGTAAAAGCATTCGATAAGTCAAAGGATGGATCCAAATGCATTTTAAGGGAAGTCCAGAATGGTATAAACTTCTCACATTCCCACAACAAATGTAATAAAGTACCTTCAGCCTTGTGTCACCTGAAGCAGAGGGAAGATGTCTAAGTTTCTGGAGTGTAAAATATTAAATTGCTGTAATCTGTAGTGATCTTGTTTAACATATTTATATACTGTAGGTCCCTCCAGATCTGTTGCCATTCTGAAGTAGACCACTCTGAGTGTAAAACATTCTGCCAATAATAACAAATACCAGAAAGGTTCCAGGGGTCATTAGATTGAAAAAGTATGTATATTTGAGACATCACCCAACGGGCATGAGCAGCATGTATCAATAAATCCTGAGTAGGCCATGGAGGGGGACCTAGGTAGGCAGTCAGGGCATGTGAGAGTTGAAGGTATTTGCCAAAAAGTATACCCATGGTGGGAATTGCTGAAGCAGGTATGAGAGGCACAGCTGCTCTGAGTGAGGCTTCTGGCCATTTCCAAAAATGATGCCCATGGCAAGCATTGCTGAGGCAGATGTGAGAGGCGCAGCTGCTCTGAATGAGACTGCTGCTGTTTCCAAAAGTTAAACCAATGGCAGTCATTGCTGAGGTCAGAATGAGAGGTGCAGCTGCTCTGAGTGAGCCTGCTGCTATTTCCCAAAATGATACCCATTCAGGTATTGCTGAGGTAGATACGAGAGGTGCAGCTGCTCTGAGTGAGCATGCTGCTGGTTCCAAAAATTATACCCATGGCGGGCATCAAAACATACTGTACTGTAATAAACTGGTGATTGACAAGACTAAGAGCAGTGTGGCTCATGTGGCTGGCATGGTGGCAGTGGTGACGGCATAGTTTATCGGTAGTATGTGTCTAAGGAGAATGACAGTAAAACTGAGGGAAAGTGATGCCAATGCAAGAAACTGCAGTAGCAACTATGATATAAGGCCTGTAAGTGATTAACAACAGATCTTACAGAATTTGTGTAGTGCTCATATAAAGCAAGACTGGAACAGTACGTGACATGTGGAACACGTTTGATGAGAAAATGTAAAAAGTAAAAAAGTAATTGAATTCAAAACAATGGTTCCAACATTGGCAGAAAAATGACAGACATGGCTGTTTGTCCATGAACTGTCTGTGACCATGGCAGGATTTATTTCAGAGGGACAGTTCCAACTGAGAGAGAGAGAGAGAGAGAGAGAGAGATGTTAGTCAAGTCATCGTTATTTATAAGAAGCACTTTTCTAAAACCAAAGCGCCTCTACAATATATCATAAAACACTACAGGTTAAAATCCTAATGTATAAAATTCCACATTCAAATTAAAATCACACCAAATCAGAAAATGCCAGTTTAAACAAATGGGTCTTCAGTGCAGCCTTAAAGGACTCGATGTTAGCAATATTAAGTAACCAAATTTGGCAGCACACTACTCCACACAGGATTTTCTATTCATATTTCGTACACAAACTAGTCATCATATTCAGTATCACTGTCTGCAGTCTGCTGTTCGTGTTCAGGGTCTGAATCACAAAATTCAGTGTTTGAGACAATTGGGAAATTGTCATCATTAATTTTGAGAAATGTACGCCATTCCACATTTGCAGAACTTAGCAGTGTTCTTTTGTCAGTGACTATTCCTCCAGCTGCACTAAGTATGCATCCTGAATGCACGCTTGAAGGTTGACAAGTGAGGTATATTACTGCATGATTTGCTAGCTCTGGCCATATTGTTCTCTTTTGTTTCCAATAGAGTTATGGATCTTCCTCAAGACCAGTCACAGTATGGCCTGCAAAATACACCTGGATCAGTGTGCTGTGTGACATGATTAACAGTCTGGCAGATGAACCAGCTGCACTTTCTTTATAGGACACTAGTTCATGTTATTGCAGGCAATTTAGAATTGATTTGCCTTTCTGACCCTGAACATAGGATACCCGATACATAGCTGTAGATGTCCTTTCCTTTGCTGATGACACTGGCGATAGTGAAGAATTTATAGATGTGCTGTTGTCTGTGCTAGGGGAGAGCGCTCTGATGGTTCAGCAGAGCTGAACTCTGGTACATCTGTTAATGGTGTTGGTGGGGAAATATCAAATTTAGTTAGCAGAAGATCTTTCCAATACTCAATATCTTCCCCTGCAGGAATGATGGCTTCAATGTTCCCCCTTAAAGTGGGGATCTAGCAATGTAGCCAATACATAGGCATCATTCATAAACATGGCATTTATTCTCTGATCAGTTGACAGTTTAAGACTCAAGTCATCTGCCAGCATAACAGCGGTGGTGTGTTATTTTGACTGAAAGTCTTTCTTTATGTCATCAAGGAAAATGTGAAGAAATCTTATTTAAAGAAGAATTTGACTCAGATTTGCACTGTCTGCACTGACATCATGTGTGGCAGCCTCAAATAAGGTGAATAAAGATTCAGCTAGACTCCAGCTGCTGGAACTGAGCATGTCTACTTTACCTATTTGATTCTGCATGGTGTAGTCATGTACAGATTTTTTTCTGTTTAAGAAGCTTTTCCAACATGTAATATGTTAAATTCCACTAGGTTGGAACTTTCTGCTTTAATTTATGCAATGGTAAGTTGTTTGACTTCTGCAGCCCCTTGAGGAGTTTTTGTGCTTTCACAGAGTGGCTGTAATACCCACATATTTTCCTAGCAAGACCTAACAGCTTTTCCATTTAAGAAATTATGGATGTGAAGACTTAAACAATGTACAAAACAAGGTATGTATTGGTAGTTGCCATCTCTAACAGCTTTGACTATGTTGGCACCATTATCTGACACTGTGAACCCTGGATATACTGTAAGGATTATGGAGTAAGTCAACTTTGGAATTGTATATGCAGCTCCTGAAAAATATTCACAGCAGTGTGGTTTTCCTCAACAGTGGTGACATGTAATACAGCCTGCTCCCTATTGATTATGGTAGAGCAATGATTACTTTCTGACTGAAACCTTGAACTGTAATAGTTATGTAGTCAAATTGTTTGGTTGCTGGTCCATATATGTGTTGTTACAGTTGCAATCATTGCCACAGTCAGATATTTCCTGAAATTTCTGTAAGTGAACCTGCTTCACTTCAGAGATCTTCAACTGCTTAATGACTTCAGTATACACCAAGTCATACAACTGTGGAACAGCCTTTTTCAAAAAGTATGTTCGACAAGGAACGGTGTACCATGGTTCACTCTGGTTCATGAACTTGAAGAAACCTTATTGGGCAACAAAAGCAAAAGAGAGTTGACAATCAGCCAACAGCTCTGCAGTGGCTCTATTAAACAGCTGGCATAGTGGATGCTTGTGGTTAAATTTTGATGTCCTCACAACACTTTCTTTTAATGTTAGTTAAGATATTTTTGATTTTTTGGGGACTATATTTTTCATGCCTTTTTCATGTGGAGTACCACTTCGGTAGTTTCCAGTACTTGATAGCATCAGAAAATAATCTATATTTGTCTGGGAAGGCTGCAAGGACATATCAAGTACTTCAGTGTCACTTACTGCTTCCAGTTCATTATCACTATGGTCACTGCCACCAGCACCTCCACTACTGTCCATACCAACCACACTGCCCCTTACCCACCCCCACTCAAGTGGGTGTGTTGCCTTGCATGTCGCATCATTGCTGATGTTCCAAAATGTGTCCCTGTGCTATGACTGATGCTCTTTTTGCACAGACTGTATACAGCTCAAGAGTTGTCAGCAGGGTCAATATAAAATAAATTCCACACTAAAGATTTATCTTTTTGCTTTGTGCTATGGTGCCTGGCACTACTCATTGTGCAGTCAAGGGAACTTGAGGAAACCCTACACTGCCACGTCCTTGTTGAGATAAATTGTTGTCAGTCATATTCATCTTCTTACTTTTAGCATATTATTTATTTTCTGCACTTGCCTCTCATGCCTTAAAGTGGCGTCCTTTCCAACCCCATCATCAAAACTACCAACCTCATCATCACAAGATTCAGAAGAACTGGAAGTGCCATCATCATTATGTGGGACATAGCCTGGGCTGTCCCATTCCCAGTCCCCACTATCACCACCATCTCTATTAACATTCGCTGCCTCAGCATCTGAAGTTATAGTTGAGGAGGATTCATCCTTGCATGCTGCTTTAACAGCTAGAAGTATTCTAGCACAAGTTAAAATGTTCAGTACCTCTATGAGTAACTCCAGTCAGTTCTTGCTGGAACTCTACTATCATTTCATTACTAGCATGCTTGTTTTGTGCAGGGCATTTAGTGCCAGTCACGGTGATGTTATTATTATTGTCACTATCTTCTGAATCATTAGTTCTATGATTAAAATTGTCCATATCATTAACAGATTTATATGCAGCAGCACTGTGCTTTCTTTTAGTAAACTTACAAGACTGGGAAAAAGGAGACATAGTAGACACAGCCATAAAAGGGTATTGTTTTATTAACTGCTGCAGTTACACAAAGTGTAGCTGCCTATGTCACAGCAATAAATGATAGGGCTTGGGGGCACATGACAAATAGTGAAATACAACTGTAAAAGGCTATTGGTTCACTAACTGCTGCAGAGACAGACAGTGTAGCTGACTATGTCACAGTGATAAATGACAGGGCTCTGGGCACCTGACAAACAGAGTAATACAACTGTAACCATGAAATTATATTGTTTCACTAACTGCTGCAGATACAGACAGTGTAGCTGACTATGTCACAGTAATAAATGACAGGGCTTGGGGCACCTAACAAACAGTGTAATACAGCTGTAAAAAGCTATTTGTTTCAGTAATTGCTGTAGAGTCTGTGCTTCTTCCCCTGCCGCTAGATGCAGATAAAAATTCCCTTTCCACAGTTCCTGCATAGGGTCACACTGCAGAGATTCTTCTAACTCCACCAAGGGCGTCTGAAGTCTGAAGATACAGGGACTGGAAAAATGTAGGGGGCTGGGGGTCCGATTTTATGATTCACAATCAATTGGTGATGTTGCTTTGCTTGCTGCAGCTGCCTAGATGATACTACAACAAACACAAATACACCAACTACATTCAGGAGCATGGGATAATAAATTGCCAAGGTGATTTATTTATTTATTTAATACAGCAGAGTGACTTATTTGTGTAATTTATTTGAATTTCCTTTTACTGTACTCCAGTCCACCCCAGTTGTTTTCTGTAGGATCTTTTTTCACATGTGCATTAGGCAATACAGAATTTTATAATTAATGCCTCCTGTCAGAATAGCCCTCTGAGTAATGCTTTACTGAAGGAAATACAGTCTTTTTTTTAACATAACGGGACTTCTAGGACTGCAACTGCAGTGCCCAAGCACTCTCCCTACTACCTCCTGATTCTGGAGTTGACCACCCTCCCTCATACTTTCTTTCACTTCAGTTGAGAAAAAAACATTTTTTTCTCAATATATTCTTTTTTAATTCACCAAGTCACTCTGACTGACTCTACTCAGTCTCCCTCTCCTATTCACGACCGAATCACTCACTTGCTAATTTCCAATCTGGCAGGCTGGGTAACTGTTCAACACATCACAGTCTCAAGTTCTGCTCTCCACAACTCTTCTGGCTCCAACTGTGTAGGTCTCCAGCCACACAGCCTCTATAC
Source organism: Neoceratodus forsteri (assembly GCA_016271365.2). Classification (NCBI taxonomy): domain Eukaryota; kingdom Metazoa; phylum Chordata; order Ceratodontiformes; family Ceratodontidae; genus Neoceratodus; species Neoceratodus forsteri. Next base: position 1,131,862,953 of record CM028129.1, read on the forward strand.
ATGGTGGACATAGACACCAATTGGAGCATGCAGATCATATGCTGCCCTGCAAAGCAGAATGGGTCACATGACAGTCACACTGCAGCAGGAAGTAGACCTGTGCAGGGCTCAGCCTCAAACTACTACCCGACCTGAGAATTACCTGGCAGGATTTACCCAACCTGATAATTACAATGTCAAGCTAGGTAGGGTAGTAGTTTACCTGAACTACCCTACCTGGCTAACAATAGGCAATGCCCACACTTCCCGATGTAGCTACTTATTGGGTAGCCCATGCCTAGCACAGACTGGATGTGCTTGTCAGAATGAGCAATATAACAGAAAGTGTTTTAAAACTGAGAACTATTAACATCATGCAAAGTGGGGTGAATGGACAATAGCAGCTGTTACTAAGCATGAATAGTGTCAAAATGGTCTATGTGTGTGTGTTTGTGTGTGTGTGTGTGTGACAACGATAACAGTATTTCTAGTTCTAGAACTAAAGATAGTTGAGGAGGTCAAGAAAATTATAAATCTTTAGGTAATTAATGGGTAAAGTGACAAGCAAATTATAGCCTAGAAAGAATCCGAAAAAATGGAACAAGCATGGAGGAAGATGAAGGCAAAATAAACATAGTAAATGAGTACTTCTGTTCCTAATTCATGGTGGAGTCTACAGGACTGAATTCCTGACAGCAAGATCAGATTCAAGGATACAGATACCCACAAATTAGTGATTAGATATATACATATATTTAAAGCGATTTACCAAGTTTTGATATATGAACGCATATACTGCAAGATGACTGCATATAGAACTGATTCACAATGTATTTTGATAGATGCATAGCCTATTTTAGCAAATTAAATCAGGTTTTCACCCTCACAAACCAGGAAGTGTCATTTTGTGTATTGGAGCCTGTATTTGGTGACCTTTGACACTCATTACCTTTGCAATGTCATCACAGGGAGATCTGTGCTCTGCAATTAAAATTAGTTCTTGGTCACAGCAATTCTGTCTTGATAACAGAGCTCTTGGTCGCAGCATGCAGCACGACAATAGCAATGTCAAACAGTTCAGTTTTCAGGGTCCGTTGATGAAAGCATTATGTTGTCCTGCACTAACAGTGACCTTTCGGACACTGACATAGTGTCACAACTTGACAGCCACTGCATAGTAGATCCCCATAGGGATGACCCTATGACAGAAGTGAGAATGATGTGGGCAGTAGCTCAGACAGTCACAGCAGTAGTCCTGATCTATTCCAGTACAGCAGTGAGAGCAGACTTAGCAACACGGACTGTTAATATTATATTTTTGCTACTTAGTGCTACGGTTTGGTTCCCGTCATTGCTGTCATTTTACTGTACAAAATCGAGGTATCGTGTGTGTTCTGTTACTCCCAGCAGCGATGTGCCCACACAAATGCTAGTGATAATACCCTGGGTTTTAATATTTCTTTTTTGGGGGGAAGGGATTGCTTTCCCTATGCTAACGAGTTGTTGGCCACTCCAGCTTGACACTGAGAGCACTGCTCAATCTGGTGGCATTGCTTGAACAGGATAAATGGCTCACAATTTGTCCAAATCCAGTTTGTCCAAATTCCTCACCTGGTACTAGTTAGTAGTGACCTCCCACCAATTGATTTATTAATCACTCACTCTGATGGAGCACAGGGTGGAAATTACAAGCAGGCACCTTCTACCCCAACCACTCCAAATCCCCCAGCTGCACACATATGCTTAGAAAATTGCTGCAGCATAGAACTTTTATTATCTGTAAATTATTTATACTGTTTGCGTCTGTCTTTGCCCTAGTGTTGCCAACTGGTCTATGCTGTAGCTTTCTTCTATGTGTATGTGTGTGTTTGGGGTTGGGGGGCCTGCTTGTACTTTCTCCTTTAGAGGTATCAGTGATTGAGTAATGTGTTGAAGTCACCAGTTCCCCGTTTACGGCATGTTATAAATTTAAAACTGCAAATTAGTGCACCAGCTTTGTGTTACCTCTAAGTGCTCAGGAACTATACAGACTGCAGCTGTCATTAGTGTCTGCATAAGCATCTGTAATACCATCCTGGCATTGGCTTATTGCCGCTACATGTGTGCCTCCAGGTGCATTATGAATTGAGCAAAAAATATACAGTACAGTCGGTGATCGTCCCCCACCCCTCAAGGTTAAAAATGACACTGCCAATACCCTTCTCATGGAGAAAGAGAATGCATTTATGTTTAGATAGCCTAAGAACCATTTGATTGGTCCACTACAAAAAGGGACATATCCCTGTGGTAGGTACTCAAATGTTAGACTGTATTTGAACCACCCTTCCTCACTTATGTCACCGTACTTCATTGCCACTTCGGTCTGTGTCAAGCCATTTGTGTTTTCCCATTTTTTCCATCACAGTGGATCTCTGATGCACATGCGTAAAGTGTACAGCAAATACAACAGATGCTGCATTATACTGTCTCCAATGCCTTGCTGATGTCATGGTGGATTGTGTAGACTCCTGCATGCATTGCTGTGTAGCCCATATTTTAGTTCGGACAATATTCCCTAAGTATGCCGAACTGACTAGCACACTTTGCAATATAACACCATAGAAGCTGTACATTGGTACCACAGTGTCGGGGAGAGGATGGCAACTGCAGTCTCTTCTTTTGCTGATGCTCCGGAGCACATACAATGATGCTATAATCCTAATTATAAATAAAGACTGTATGTTAAAATTTTAGAAAACTAAGTGTTTTTAATTTTGAGATACACTGTAAACTATGTACAGTATAACTATGTACAGTATATAACTGATTTTATTGCATTAATTTATAAACTTAGTGAGGAGCTGGCAAGCTGGAGAAACAATTCAGTGCACCATGTCCCTTTAGTCATGCACATCTAAGCATACTTTGGCGATCAGTGTTATGGTGCTTGCATGAGAACACCAAGTAAGCCCAAGAAAACACAGGAGCACAAGAAAAAATATAAACTGTCTATAATGATGGTGACGATCAGAAATGCAATAGCAAAGGCAGTTTACTGAAGCAATCACACTGGAAGCAGCACTTGCCAAAAATACACAGTTTATTGCACTTTTCTCCTGGGATTGGACTGTGCAGCTCAGTGCTTATACTCTTGCTGCACATTACAATTCTGAACTGTTGAAAAAGTCATCCATTTAACATAGACCTCTATGTACCAATACTGAAAAGCTTACTTCAATTTATAGATCTGCCCAGTTCAAAAGTCATCCTTTTGTGTCCTAAAACGCTACAGATTACAGCTCCACTCAGTTAAAAAAAATATTTTTTATACAGACTTGTTGTTATAATTATGTACTTGCAGCACTTATTAAAACTGTAACACTGTACTCAAGCAATGTATATTGTGATGTTCCTAGGACCGATGGACCTAGGACACAGAGCTTAGTCAGATGAGTAAAATTGAAAATCAGGAGAAATCACCACTTCTGCAATCCCAAAAGCAAGTATAACAGCTGCCAGTATAACAAACAGTTTCAGTCATCAGTGCTGTAATTTTTGCCAGTTCAGTTTTGGATCCGCACTCACTGAGACTGGGTCCAGGAAAGATGAATGAACGAGCAGTGAGAAAGGTGCAGTGGGAACACCTTCCCTGTGCTGATGTCACTCATGCATGTGGATGCACTGCTCATGTGTGAACTTCAAACAAAGAAAAAAACATGCAGAGACAACTGCGGCACAAAAATGCTAAAAAACTAAGCATCTGAATATATTTAATACTTAACTTCAGGGCAGCTGAGCTTTGCATCACTCAATGAAAGGAAGGTGATCTGCAAACAAGACATCAAGGGAAGTTGGTAAATCACTTTAAGGAATGAATTCTGAAGGGCATTGAGAACCGGGGAAAAAAGTAAGTCACCAGGGCCAAATGGGCTACACCAAAGGGTGCCAAATCAGACAGGCCCTGGCAGTAAGGCTGAACTGATGCTAAATTTGAGTTTGGCAGAACCATTGAGATTTCAGGACTTTGGACACCAATAACATGGATCAGAAGGGACTCCATGTCACTTTGGCATTTCAGCAATTCAGCCTCATGTCATGTTATTCTTTTTTTATGGGGAGCTCACACTGAGCAGGTGTAAGTTGTTGGCATGCCACATAACCTGCAACAGCCAGCATCATTACTGGAGATTGACAACTCATCATGCTGCACATACATCAGTGCCATTTCTAGCTCTCTGTCTCAAAGGAGAAGGACATGGCTCCTGGGAGCTCTATATGGCGTTGGAAAAAGCAATTTGTGAGCAAAAAAAAGCTATCAGTTGTCAGAGAATCATGCATTTTCATTGTAATTCACTGGTGCCCAACATTCAACTGTAGTTTCAGACAGGCAGGCCAGTGAAATCCTTTTACTGCTGAACAGGAGAGGAGAGTGCAATTAAATATTGCTGTAACTGTATCCTGCAACAGCGTAATGCCTTTGATAGACATGAAAAAGGGCAGTGGGGATTTGTAAAGGTTTTATTTTACAAATAATTTAAATGTTATTGACTGTGGTGCAGGGCACAGAAATTGATCTTTTTATTATTTACTCCTGTGTGTGAGCCAGCCATCTAGTCAGTGAATAAAATGTGAAGTATTGTTGGGTGCTGTATGAGACACTAAGGGTATGTTTACATAAGGGTGAGTAGTGCTCGTTCTCTGCATCATTTGCCCCCTCCTCTGTTTGCACCACTGCCACCATGTGTTTACAGGGCAGCTGTTTGCAGCACTCTGAACAGCACTCCCTCTCTTTCAGTGTTTCAGCAGCACTTCCTGTGGCTGGAGAGTAGAAGAGAGGTGAGGTGCTCTGACAGACAGAATGGGAATGGCAATCATGGTTGGAGGGTGGGACAGCACCTGATGGTTGGAGTGGGAGTGGCAAAACCTAATGGGAAGGGAATTAGGGATGGAGGGTGGGATGGCAGCAGAGGGTTGGAGGGTGGGCAAAACCTAACAGGAATTCAATTTGAGTTGAAGGGTGGGCAAAGCCTTAAGGGAAGTGAATCTGGGTTGGAGGGTGGAAGAGCAGCAGAGGGTCGGAATGGGGGGCCAAAACCAAATCTGAAGGGAATTGGGGTTTGTAGCTACTAGGAAGGGGGACAGCACAGTACATCACGGTGTGTCACTGGAGTCTACCGATGCAGGCGGAGCAGCATGTTCACATGCCAGGAAAAAATGCGTACATAAGTACGTGAACCCACACTGACTGCGATGTGCCCCATCAGAGCACATTGCAGCCATCTTCAACCTTCTCCATCATGTTCATGCTATTTGACCTGTACCGATGCAACTTATCTGCACCTCTCACAATGGTACAAATCAGACAGTGTGAACAGACCTTATGTGTCTCAATACCTTTCAGTGGGTTCATATGAGAGTGTATCAGTGTAGAGTGAGTGAGTGGCCTGTTGGTGTCACTGTTGCTCATTTCCTCAATTCCCTGTTCACCCCCAAGTCATGCAGCAATGCAGTATGTACATGCACTATGCACATCTTGTGGGCATCTAAAAATGACTCCATGTCAAGTCACGAGAGGAAATCCAGTGTAGCACAAACAGCACAGACAATGCCGGGAAACCCAAAACTGTGCATCCAGAATACTAGTGCAGATTTTGGGGAAAGTACAATTTCCTGTTACAACAGCATGCCACCATGGACCACCACTCCAGTGAAATTTTGTAACTTACTTTGGTTTCCTTTCCCAGCTGTATTCTGGATGCACGGTTTTGACCTTCATGGCCTTGCCTACGCTGTTTCCGACCATACTGGCTTCTCTCTTGAGTACTTGATGTGCTACCTCTAAAAATCATCAACCGCTATCATGAGTAATCATAGTTAGCATCTGGCAGCAGATGCATCATGTCATCATGTCATCATGTGTGATGGGTGTGCTGAAATGTGTAGAGAAAATATGGGGACAAGAACAGGAGGAGGAACAAATGTGGGGGTGGGGAATAAGCAGATAAAGATTCTACCATGCCAGTTCCACTAAATGCAAGTTCTGCAAGTTGTGATAATGGAGAAGAAAAGGATCATGGTGAAACAGGGACTGGAAGTCATAGGGGTGTGAGTCGTTGGGATGGGTGTGTGTATAGCAAAAGTAACCTTGGTTGTTTAGTCCCCAGAAGTTCACTGGTTCCACTACTACTACAACTACCTTTCCTATCCAGTCAAGAAACAACTCAGCAGTCCAGAAGCACACCAGTTCCCCTTCTTTCTCCTTCATCTGATTCCTGTTCTAGTTACACTGTCCAGGATAGATGTGGTCACTCCAGAAATGTAAAGATAAGCCCTCTCCTTCTCCATCTCCAATGAACACCATGACAATGGCTGACCAGCTGCCTGTGTGGACATCAACAGTTGCCAGCCCACATTGAACAGCTATATGATGCCCTTCAGCCCTCAAACTCTGCATCAGCAGCAGCACCACACAGCCCAGTGCTGCTGCTAAGTCATGGCATGAAGAAGGTGAAACTGAGTCTGGGAATACCACAGACATGTTAGATACCGCTGTTGCCACCAGAGGAAAAAGTACAGTTGTTCATGGGAGTAGGGGCTTAGTGAGGTATTCCAACCTCATATTTTTATAAAAGCAAGTGAGTAGTACAACCTCCAAAGCAGGTTGAAATGGAGAAGGTCTATGAGGAGGCTATGTAAGTACAACCTCTGAGAGCCAGGGCATGAAACTAAGGTGTCAGAGAAAATCTGAAGTCAAACTACACCCCCAGCCCCTACAGCATGATCAACCTTTAGTGCTGTTCCAACATGCTGCTGCTGCTTCCCTGCTTTTCTGCCCCAGCCATGCCATTCCACATTGGCCCAAACTACACAGAAATGATATCACACTCTTGACTCCAAAGAACCCTCCACGGTCAACTGTAACTAAGAACTAAAGCGATCCTCTGCAATGTGGAAGTATTCCACAGATGACACCTCAAATCCACTTAAAGTATGTTGCAGTTAGTGCTCTGTCCCTCTGCACAATTGCAATCAAGACTGTGACATAATAGCAATGTGCAGGACACAGTGTAATGATGTGCGCAGTGGGCAGGTACTGTACTGTGTACATGCACTACGTAACACTGCACATGCATTATGGTGGCTGGATAACAAATGTTCATCAAAATGCAGACACACCAACTTAAAATGGAGGTTTTGCTGTGCAAAATCACATTTCATGCACTGCAAGCGTCATTCAAACTATGCTTCAGCTGCACAAATATATAGGGCATCCCTGACACCTCAGGCACACTTCTGCATCACTTTGTTGTCACCATTAGGGGTACTTTTGTCACCAGCATGATGGCAGACAGGCATTTCACTGAATGCAGAAGCAGGCAGAGGGACACAAGGCTCACAACAGAGAAGCTCACCCACCTGGCAGACCTAATGACTGCCAAAGAGGAGCTGCTTTCTTGAGATGGGCCTGGAAAATCATTGTAACCTTAAATGGCTCAATCTGAGAGAGAAGTAACTTGGCAATGAGGTGTAGCATGGTGAGAGGACACTATAGGGGCAGTATTTCCATGAGAATTTGGCCCTTGGATCCTTTTGAGAGTGAGGATCCAGTAAGGGCTTGTCATTCAGAGGAGTGGTGGTTTTGTCTATTTGCCACTTCCTATATTGATCAAGTGTGGACTGTAGGGGTGAGGAGCTGAAGAGTAGCTGGACACTCTCTAAATCTTTGTGTCCTGAACTTTTTGGACCTGACTTATCAGTGGTTTGGAGCTGCTGGGACTGCTGGGGGTTAAATTCTGCAGACTTTTTTTAGTTTACTAGTTTATTGGTTGCATTTTACATGATTGGGGTGTTTGGGTGAGTGATTGGTACATGGTTGAGTCATGAATGAGTTAATTGTGTGGGTGTGCTGGTTTTAGTTGGTTTGCGGGGGGTTCTGGAATTTTTTTGGGGCGGGGATTATTTAGGGTTTGATTTTAATTGTTTTTAGTGGTTTGTGTATGTTTTCAGGCAGCTAGGTTGACCAGCATCTCCTATTCGCTGGTACAGCTCTGTTAACTCCGCACATTCTGCTGCTCTCAGTCCTTGTCTGTTGGAGTGGGGAAGTGGGGCAGAACAAGAAGGCAGAGTCATTGATGCTTGTTTGCTTCTGGGATGGGAGTTGGGGAGGACAGTATCAGGAGTAGGGTTAGGAGCTGCCCCATGTCGAAATGGAACTGGGATGGGGGTGCTCACTGCTTGGTTCTTATGTCAGGGGCTTCTGAAATGCCATTGGATATGGTCGCTGATCCCACTGGCATGGTTCCTGCCCTGAGGGCAATTCCTTGCAATGCCAGGTTCATCAGAAATAAGACTAGTATAATAGTAGATTTTGCCATGGATTCATTTTGGTGGACCTGATGCGCACCACAGAGACCTGGCTGGGGGATGACTCTGGCCCTGTGCTGGAGGCAGCAATTCCATGGGGCTATACAGTGGTGTAGTGCCCTAGGTGGGAGTGCAGGGCGTAAGAGGATGGCAAGGTTATTGAGAGTGTGGCGACAACGCAGCTGGAGATGCACCAGAAGTTTTTCTCTATCTATAGTATGAACTGTTCCAGTCTGGATTCAGAGGGTGTCATAGCATGGAGACTGCACTTACTAGGGTGCAAAATAATCTTCTTCTAGCTAGAAACAGAGAGGAATGCTCCATTCTGGTTCTCCTTAATCTCGCGTCAGTGTTTGATACTATGGATTGTTGGATTTTGACAGCTCAAATGAGGGACTTGGTAGCACTCAGTAGGGTTATGTTGAGGTGGTTCAAGCCCTTCCTTTCTTGTGGAAGCAGCAGATAGAATGGGGGAATTTTCTCTCTCAGTCAGCTGCCATGACCTGTTGAGTCCATCAAGGTTTGATCTTGTCTTCCACGCTTTATCCGGTGTATATTCTGTCCCTAGAAGAAGTGATATGGAGGTACATTTTGCTGTTTCATTGTTATGCGGATGATATACAGCTGTTCAGTGTCTATCATTTACCCCTGGTGAGACAAATGCAGTGGGCATGCTTAATGACTGCCTATCTGTGATCAGTGACTGCATGGCCTCCAGCTGGCTTAGGATAAATCTGGACGAGACTAAAGTGCTACTGGTGCACTTGGATATTCAGAAGGCAGCTTGACTGAGTGGAGGGGTAGCTGGATTGCATCTTGGGTCCACTAAGCTTACAGCCAGAGATAGGGTGAAGAATCTGGGTGACATTATGAACCACAAGCTGACTATGGAACAGCAGGCATTTGCTGTTGTCCATAGTGTTTTCTTTCAACTTAAGAATGTTGGCTGGATCAAGCTCTTTCTGAGCCCTCAGGATATGATGTCCCTAGTGCACACCTTTGTGACATCTAGATTGAACTAGTGTAATGCTCTGTATTGTGGCTGTCTGCAAGTTTGATGTGTTGCTTCCAGCTGATGCAGAATGCAATGGCTAGATAGCCAGTTTCTCACTCTAGGTGTATCTCTCTGGCTTTTCAGATGTTGCACAGGCTGCCTGTGAGGTGGCATATCTCCTTCAAGATAGATTTGTTAACATACAAAGCCCTACATGAGTATGTCTTGGCTACCTAAAATAGTTCCTATTCCATATGCTACTGACTGCCCTCTTTACTCTGCTATGGTGGGGTTCTTGCAGGTGCTAGATCTTGTCTGAAGTTGTCTGGGGATCATGCTTTTGTGGTGGCTGCTCCAGGCATCTGGAACCATCTGCTGCAAGAGCTTTAGGAGGCCCCCTTAATTTAATATTTTAAGTGGGGGCTAAAGCACTATCTTTTTATAAGAGCTTTCTCCACCAACTCCAAATCTGTTTTTATAATGTCATATTTATAGATAGTGATTTATTATTCTGCTGGTATTGTCTTTGTACTGATGTGTAAGGCACTCAGAGCCTGCAGAAGTGGGCACCTAAGAAATAAATGTACTAATACTACTTGTGTACACACACACTAATGTGCTATTCTGTATGTACCACCCCTAATGCACACATATTTGGCTTTCTCCTGATATGTAACTTTGTTAACATGTTTACTTGCGTGCATGCACAAGAAACATTATGTAGCAGCTTAGGAGAGAAGCGGGTTGTGGAGGCGCGGCAGTGTGGCAACCAACAGAGGCATTGCATTTGGGGGCTTGGCACTGGTGGACCAATGGAGGCACAGTGTGCTGATGACACTGGCTTTCAAAAGTGCCACCAACTTGTAACATTTTTGCCGCAGCAATCAGGGGCCACCTCATCATTGCAGCGTCAACCATTCTGCTGCAATGAGGGTGTGACCCATCATTGCAGGGCAGAACATTGCCTAGTATAACATAGTTTGTGAATGCAGTGGCAAGCTGCCGCCATGTTCACAAACAATATTAGACAGCCCCCGGTGCCGAGGGGGTGCCCAATCCCCCTCAGCATCATGTGACACCCACAAAACAGTTTTTGTTTACTGACGGGGGGCCCAATCCCCATCGCTTCATTCCTCCTCCTTCGCAGTGTAATTTGCAGATGGGAAGCCCACTCCATCAGCATAATGTCCCCTCCCGCCAAAATGTTGGTTTTGTGCTGAGGGGGTGCCCAACCCCCCTTGGCTCTTGCCCCCTTTTATGAGCTGACAGGGGTGCCCAATCCCACGTCGGCTACAGCCCCTCAAAAAAAAAAACACTCAGGTGGCATGCTGGGAGCCCACCCCAGCGTACCAAAGGTCCCTAGTGAAAAAAAAAGTCCTGTGATGTTTTTTCCTTTTTTAGTTGTTTAACCAGGAGTAGCACACTAAGCTGAAAGCTTTTTAACAGGAGTGACCTGGGAGCACAGGGAAGTTAAGTGACTTGCTCAGGATCACACAGTATGCAAGTGGAAGCTGTGAGATTCAAACCCAGGTCTGGTCTGCTGGATGTTACCAGATTTGCAGCTCAGAGCCTTAAACCACTGCACTATACTGCCTCTATCTGGGGGCCTGCCTCTATTTTGTTCTTGTAAATCAGAAAATGGTCCCTCGAGTCTGGTGGCCCAACCCCACCAATCCACGCTCACCCTCTGCGCACCCTGCCTCCTCACACCCACCCTCACCCTATACTTACCTCCAGAGCCCAGCATGATGATCTTCGGAGGACCCAGAACACATCTGCACTCTTCAAAGTTGACTGCGAACTGAAGAAATGCTGGTAAGCTGTATAAAGGCATAAATAGGGGGTTTTCAACTTTGGTGCATATCTGAGGCATTTTGGGGAATTGTGGCACCAAATTTTCAACATGGGGTTATTGGGACCCCTCCTCATGAAATCAGCCACTGTCATGGCGTTATTCTGTCCTGAAAGGTGATTTTGCCATCACTGCGCGGAATCATCTATTGGGACTGATTAATGAAATAACAGTGCCAGTGTTCATGAGGTGGCCTCTCAAAAAGTCTATGTTGCAAATTTGGTGGAAAAAATCCAAGAAAATGACTGTTTTATGAGCATGCATTGCACAGTTGCTATGCGCGCTCATAACTTCATGAATTTACAATATTTTCACTCCAGATTTTCAACATTGCCATTTTTCTGCACCTCCTTATGAACAGTACAGCTGTCGTTTTTCACATCCTGGCCAAAATATGTTTTCGACACTTCTGCTGCAGAATAGCGTGGTCACTGTGGGAAATCAGTGTTTGGGACACATTAAGAAAATCTCAGTGACACTGTTCATTAGCAGAGGTCCTAAAATGCCTATGTTGAAAATTTTGTAACCAAAGTCCATTAAGTGACTGTGTTACAAGCGTGTGTTGTGCAGTTTCCATGCATGCTTATAACTTTGCACATTTGTAATATTTTCACTCCAGATTTTCAACATTGCTATTTTTCTGCACCTCCTTATGAACAGTACAGCTGTAATTTTTCACATCCTGTCCGAAATGTGTTTTCACACTTCTGACACAGAATAGCATGGTCGCTGTGTGAAATCAGTGTTCGGGACACATTAAGACAATCACAGTGACACTGTTCATTAGTAGAGGTCCTAAAATGCCTATGTTGAAAATTTGGTGACGAAAGTCCATAAAATGACTGTGTTACATAGTTTCCATGTATGCTTGGAAGTGTGAGCATTTTTAATATTCCTGCTACAGATTTTCAACATTGCCATCTCTTCACGTCTCCCTATAGATGGTACAGCCATCATTCTTCACATCCTGCCCAATCTGTGTTTTTGTACATGTGGCGCAGAATGGCACAGTCACTGTTGGAACTCAACGTTCGGGACACATTAACAAAATCATACTGCCAGTCTTCATGAGAAGTGGTCCCAAATGCTTTCATGGGGTGGGGTCACAAAAAGGCCATGTTGAAAATTTGTAGTGCAAATACCAACAAACACCCAAGGTGTTAGGTTTTTCTAACCATAACGTCCAACCCTATACAGACTGACAAGCATCAGGGTGTGCCTGTGGATTGCCAGCTGTACTGCTCATGCCATCCCAGCCCCACCCCCCCAACCACTGACAGGCATCGAGGTGTACTTTGAACTCTTTGGCCCCAGACTTCACCCATTCTCCAATGCTGCACCCATTTCAGTGTATGTCCTTATGGAATGGGGTGACTGTAAAGCCAAACACCCTAAGGAACACCTCAACACGTGTTGGTGTCTGCAGAATAGGGTGAGGTGACATGGCATGACTGTCATGGGCGATGACCCAAACACTTACCCCAATGCCTGTCTGTCTCTATAGGATGGAGGTGGGGTTGGCGTGAAGTTCAATACTTCACTGCCATTCCTAGTCTGCATCTAACTCCTGCATTTCCAATTCTAATACCAACAAGCAAACATTTGGCATTGACACATGCTTATTTTTACTGCTTATGTTTGTTCTCTTTTCCCTCTCCCCCAGGACACATCTGGAAACAAGCCATTATCAGCTAAGTATGTCTTTCCTGGTGAAAGTTTTGAAATAAATATAAATAAATAAATAAATATAGCTGCTATACAGATCATTGGTGCACCTTGAGTATAGTATACAATACTGGTGACCCTACCTGAAAATACACATTAACCTGCTAGAGGCCATTCAGAGATCAGTGACAAAAATGGTACAGGCTCAGTAGGGCAAGACACATGAGTTGAAGCTGGAGGACCTCAACATGTACTCACTAGGTGAGAAGAGGGACAGGAGATACAAGTCTGAGACCTTCAAGTAACTGAAAGGCATCAATAAGGTGAACTCAGAGAGCCTCTTCAGTCTTAGTGGAAGCAAAACCTCAAGTGGACACTGCCTTAAGCTGGTGTGAGGAAGATTCAAGAGGGAGATCGGAAGGTGTTTCTTTATGGAAAGAGTTATTACAGGGTTGAATAACTCCCAGAAGTGGTCTCCCTGGAGATGGTAGATGGATTCAGAATTGGTGGGACAGGGTGAAAGTGAAAGTCAGGGTCAAGGTGGGGGTAGGCTGAAAAGTGGGATTGGTTGGATGGGTAGGGGGCAGAGCCCCCAATAACCACTGACAAAGGCCTCCTCGACATGAGTAGACTTGATAGACGATTATACAATGCACAGGTTGCTGCACACTCTGACTGTATGCTATAAGCCAGATAATGCCACAAAATATTGCTCCATGTCAATGTTTAATGTTCAGCTTACTTAGCATACATTTGTAGCATACATCAATTACAAATAGATATTGGTTCCCACAGACATTGGTTCCACAGTCTCAGAAGGCATATTCCTCAGGCTTAATATTCAATATGGCTCATTACTACAAGGCATTTGCCCTCAGCTGCCCCTCACTCCAGTATGCCACGCTTCGACTCTCACAAACCTTCATCATGGTGTATATGGTAAGTATGCTTAATATAAAACACTGACACAGTGCAAAATTTTGTGGCATGGACTGGCTTATTGCACACACTCAGAGGGTGCACAACCCATGCATTGTCTGTATGGTATGTGGTAGAAAGTCCTCCCATATGATGCAGCACTTCTCACTCACTAAGTAGCTTGGTGCACTGTGGAAAGACACAGTTGATAGATCATTAGGCCTTCTTCTGCTGCAATATTTGTACATTTTTATGTGTGTAGCAGCTGTATTGCTCTAGCATCATGTTACATGCTGCCACTCATGTGTCACTGGACCTCGGTGTGTTACTGCCGATGTATATGGCTTCACTGTTACAAATGGGGTAGGACATATCTGCCTGGGTTGTGTACAGTGTCATGGCCCTTAAGGTCCAGGACTGTTCTGATGCATGCTGTGTTTCCCTCCATAGTCTCCAGGACCAGGGAAGGGTCAAGTTTGTTGTTGCTAAGCAGCAGATGTTTTTGCATTGTGCTCTGGTTCTGTGATAGAATCTATATTAGTAAAAGGTAGAATATTGTGATTGTAGTTACCTTTTGATGGTAATGGTAAAGAGCTGAGATAGAAATGTATGTATTTTTGAATGTTATAGAAGCCAGAAGGGGGAAGGAAGCATATTCAATTCCATGCTTTACAGTAACTGGTAATTGCTGTTTTTCTTTTAGACTTGGATTGTGGGCTTTGGTGACACTGTACTTTCTTTGTTGTCTTTACTTAGAATTGTTTTTGGGCTATTGAGGATTTAAAATGTAGTGGTGGTGTATTCTTTGCTGTCTTTGGTTGCTGCAAATTTTTGCCCCCCCTTCCCCCAACTCTTGATTATATGCCCTGTTAAATCTGATTGACAGGAGCTAAACACTTGGTATAGCAGGGGGTGTGGAGTAGGAGGGGCATACCAGGAAAGGAACAGCAGCAAGCGAAGAGGTGACTGCTCTCTCAGTGGAAGGGAAGTAAATGCAAATCTAGGAGCTTTCATTATTACTTCTTCGCATTCTTGTTATTGCATTGGGGAAAGGAGGAGAAGGAGTTTGAAGAAGGTTGTGCAATGGCTACTTAAAGTCTGTTTTTGAGTGTGGATAGGAAGGATAGGAATATAACAAGCAGTTGCTCAATATATCTAAATGTGTGCAACAAAGGAGGTAAGGGAAATAAAGAAAATGTTTTGCACTGATAGAGGACGAAGAGGGGAGACTTGGGGGAGTGTATGGTATCCTGCATCTGGAAGGGTGGGGGGTCGCGCTGGTGGGCAACGACAGCAATGGGTAGGGTGGTAGGCTGCAACAACTGCGGTGCACCAATCTTTCTAAAAATTGCCTGGAGTGTGGGAGGATGTTTAGTGTGCAACCACATAGAAAAACTTAGAAAGGAGATTGAGGGTCTGCAGGAGGAACTAAGACAGGCAGATTGGGGGTGGGTTTAGCCCAATACTGGAGGGAGGAAGAAGGGGAGATGAGGGAGGGTGATTTAAGCCAACAATGGTGAGGAGAGGGTCAGAAGAAGGGAAGCAGAGATAAAAGGGCCCAGGCCAGGAAGAACAATTGCTGGGGAAACCAGGTCAGGAGACAAAAGACAAATGGAAGGAGGAGATAGGGACTTGTGAGGGGAGGCGAAGAAGTGGCAAAAGTCATGGAGTGGAAAGGAGAGAACAGGTTACTATGAAGAGAGAGGGAGCGGGCATTTGTGAAGGGCCTTCAGAAAATTGTTGTGCTCTGCTAGAGAGGAAGAAGGTGGAGGAGGGAAATGATGAAATTAGAGGAGTAATTGATAAATGCCTGGACCAAACTGGAGCAGGGGGAAGTTCTGCTGGGAGAATTGCAACAGGGGTGAAAGGGGGAAATAATGTGCAGGAGGAAGAAGAGGAGCTGGAAATGAGAGAGGGAGATGAATGGAAGCAAGCAGGGAGTAAGAGGGTGGAATCTTAGTGTTGGTGACTCAATACTAAGGAGTTAGTGGGGAGTAACAAGGGAGGCATAGTCGCATTTGGGTGGAGGCCATGCCAGGAATGACATCGGAAAGGGTGTGACAGTCTGTTCTGAAATATGCTAGAAGGGGTAGGGACAAGCCTCATTTAATTATACATCTTGGGACAAACGACCTGGCTGACAAGACAGTAGATACAGTCCAGAGGAGGTTTGAGGAACTAGCACAATTATGTGAGGGAGCAGGAAGATCAGTAACTTTTTCAGAGATACTTCCAGTGCCAAAGGCAAGCACAACAAGAAAGCTGAGAATAGAGGAATTTAATGGATGGTTAAGAACCTGGTGTTGTGCTAAAGGGTATGGGCTGTTGGGGGGCTGGGGAGGGACCTGGGAGGACAGTAGTCTCTATGCCAAGGACAGACTACACTTGAGTGAGGAAGGAAAGAAAGTGTTGAAACAGAGGATGGAGCAGTACATAGAGGAAGTTGGGAATTTAAACTAGGAGCGGGGGTGGCAGTTGGGGAAGAGATATGCAGAGACCACAGGTTGGGAAACCATATGAGCTTACCCCCCATAACAGTGACAAAGGACAAATGGCAAGTACTGTTGGTGATGCTAGGAAAGGAGGACAGGATGGGAGGGGGGAGAAAAGGGTGGAAGGTGGTTATCCTTAATGCTAGGAGCCTTGGGAGGAAAACTGCAGAGTTACAGGTTCTCATGGCAGAGGGAGAGGTGGACATTGCAGCCATCACGGAAACATGGGCCACCCAATACAATGACTGGGACCTGTCTGTACTAGGGTACAGGTTATTTCGTAGGGACAGGGTGATTGGGAAAGGAGGGGGGGTGGCACTATACGTGAAAGAAGGACTGAAGTGTGTAAGGGAGGAAGGGGAGGAGGGTAGTACGGAGTCACTTTGGATGCAAATCCAGGATTCCAAGAATAGGATTATTAGAATGGGAGTGGTGTACAGGCCACCATCTCAGACGGAGGAGTTAGACAGGGAACTAGCGGGACAGATCAGGAGGACCTGCGAGAAGGGTAGTGTGGTGATTGTGAGGGACTTCAACATGCCAGGAGTGGACTGGAGCACCCCAACAACCAGGAACAGAAGGGAGCAGGTACTGCTGGATGCCTTCCAGGACAGCTTTCTGCTGCAAATGGTCAGTGAACCAACCAGGTTAGGGAATACCCTTGACCTTGTGCTGGCAAATGGGGACTTTGTGAGAGAACTTACAGTGGAGGAACCACTGTCAGGGAGTGACCACCACTCAGTATGGCTCACATTGGATATGGGCAAGGAAGGAGTGGAATCTGGCACAATAGTGCTAGACTTCAGGAGGGCCAACTTTGGGAGGATGGGGGAAGTGGTAAAAGGGTACTTTGCCAGAATTCAACCCAGTATGGACACTAACCAGAGGCGGGAGCTCATAAAGCTGGGGATAGTGGAGGCAATCAAAACCTGCTGCAAAGCCCAGAGCAAGAAGGCTAGGGCTAAGAAACCAATCTGGTTGAGCAAGGAGATCATGGAAAAGGTAAGGAGGAAAAGAGCTGCCTTTAGGAAGTACAAGAAAACAGGGAGGGGGAGGACAGGAGGTACTTGACAGAATCGAAGGAGGTGACAAGGGCAGTAAGGGAGCCAAAGCATCCATGGAACTCAGGCTGGCACAAGGCATTAAGAACGGGGAGAAGGACTTCTTTAAGTACATCAGGGAGAAAAGGAGCTGTAAGGACCACATAGTAAGGATTAGGGGGGGGTTGGGTGGAAGCAGGGTGCAATAAGGCGGAAGCACTAAATGAGTACTTCTGCTCAGTATTTACTAAAGAGAATAGGGGGGTGACACCCAAGGTGGGAGAAATGTCAGAAGCAGGGGAAGTGGTGACAGATGGGGAAATCATGGAGAGCAGAGTTCGAGAGGGTTTGAAGGCACTGAGGGTGGACAAGGCACCAGGCCCAGATGGCATCCACCCCAGGGTACTGAAAGAGCTGGCAGAGGTCCTTGCAGGACCTTTGGCAGACCTATTTAATGCCTCACTACATTCGGGTGTGTACTCAGGACTGGAGGATGGCTCATGTGGTGCCCTCCACAAGAGTGGCCCCAAGGATGAACCGGGAAACTACAGACCAGTGAGCCTCACATCCATCGTGGGTAAGCAAATGGAGACTATCCTGAAGGAGAGGCTGGTGGCCCTCCTAGAGGCCAAAGGACTACAGGACAGCAGACAGCATGGCTTCATATGTGGCAGATCCTGCCAAACCAACCTGGTCGAGTTCTATGACTGGGTAACTAGGCAACTGGACAGGGGGCCATGCAGTGGATGTCCTGTATCTGGACTTCAGTAAGGCATTCGACTCAGTGCCACATGGAAGGCTGGGAAGGAAGTTAGTAGGCACAGGGGCGGGTGCAAAGCTGGTGAGATGGGTAGGAAACTGGCTGCAGGGAAGGCAACAGAGGGTGGTAGTGGGTGGGGAGCTCTCACACCCCAAGGGCAGTGACGAGCGGTGTTCCACAGGGCTCGGTGTTGGGACCAGTGTTGTTTGGGATATTCATTGCAGACATATCATGGGACATCAAGAGCAAGATCAGTCTGTTTGCTGATGATACCAAGGTAGGCGCGGTGGTGGATGACCTAGGGGGTGGCAGGGGTTGCAGGATGATCTGGCAAAGCTTGAAACCTGGTCAGACACCTGGCAACTGGGCTTTAATGCCAAAAAGTGCAAGGTGCTGCATTTTGGGATGAAGAACCCAAGGAGGAGTTACCAGCTAGGGGGAGTGCAGCTAGCCCAGACAGAGGAGGAGAAGGATCTGGGTGTGCTCATTACAGGGTCAATGAACAACTCGGCCCAATGTGGGAAGGCAGCTGCAAGGCCAACAAAATGCTGGGTTGTATTGAGGGTATATCCTCGAGGAGGAGGAGGTGATTCTGCCACTGTATAGGTCATTAGTTAGACCACACCTGGAGTACTGCATGCAGTACTGGCGTCCATATCTGAAGAGGGACATTGGTTACTGGAGGGGTGCAGCGCAGAGTGACAAAGATGATCAAGGGGCTGGGGGACTTATCATATGAGAGGAGGTTGAAGGAGTTGAACATGTACTCACTGGAGGAGAGGAGAGGAGAGACAGGGGTGACATGATTGAAACCTTTAAATACATGAAAGGAATAAACAAGACAGGTACAGAGGGGCTGTTCAAAGTAA
The DNA here is from genome assembly GCA_016271365.2 of Neoceratodus forsteri. NCBI lineage: Eukaryota > Metazoa > Chordata > Ceratodontiformes > Ceratodontidae > Neoceratodus > Neoceratodus forsteri. The sequence goes on from CM028129.1 coordinate 1,131,881,865, forward strand.
GGAAGGGGAGGGACACTAGGGGCCATGATATGAGACTGAAGCGAGGAAGGTTCAGGAGGGAGATGAGGAGACACTTTTTTACAGAGAGGGTGGTGGCTGGGTGGAATGCGTTACCTGCTGAAGTGGTATGCAGTAGAACAGTGGACTTCTTCAAATGAGGATGGGACAGGACAAGGGGGAGGGTTAATAAAGGGGAAGGGTGGAAGGGAGGGGCAGCTACAGAATAAGGGGTGCTAGCTGCACATTCGAGCAGACTTGATAGACCTCTAGGCCTTTATTTGCTGACAAATTTCGTATGTTCATATGTTCATAAACAGGACCAGGCCAGTCCATCACAGTAGCAGGGACAGAGAGTAGGGGTCAGAGGGGTCTAGCCAGGACTGCCAGCATCCCTAAGACCTTGACCATGGGATGAATGGAGACCATCAAATTTAGGACAATGTAAGTAACAAGCATTGTGGAGTGCACACTGCTGTGGTATTTGTTCCACCTGGCAGCCCTGCTGTCACATACAGTAATGCATGTCTGTGCTATCAACATATTGTTTATATTGACCTATCATGTGGCAAAGGATGCATGTTAAGGGCACTGCTGTTGACCATGTGCATGCTGTTTGCATCCACGTGCCATGAATTGCCCCATGTGTGGAGTATTCCTGGATACTCCCCTGTCATTGTGTTGGTATGGCCAGTACCTTAACACTGTTGTGTTCCATTCTGTCAATAGCTGTCTGCTGGGTTACAGTGTTGAATGACTGGTACAGTTGTACATATCCAACTGTTGGTGCTATGTCCTAGTCACTATTGTATCTTTACACTTCTGTGTTTGCAAAGGCATACATGGGCGGGTGCCAGCAGGCAGCTGTAATCATCCCTGTTTATGATATTCTCTGTGTTCCAATACCACAACAGTCTTTCTCACACTGATTTAGTTTGCACTGCAGTATGGTATACATTTATAAGTAAGTATGTATGACTCTTGTGCAGTTCTCCTGCTGGGCCACCCTTGCCTGCACACAAGTTTCCTGACCTGCTCCTATCAGTGCTTTATGTCATTCATACTGTGTGTGTGTGTCCTTTGTAGACCTGTGCTAACACCATGCCCCTCTCAAGCTCTGCTGCTGTAAGCAAGCTGTCACTATTGTGTTGGTTTTTGCACTGCAGATTCTGTATATGGTGGATGCCATATTCACATGTGCTGCTGGTTCACCACAGCATACATTCCTCATACAATTGTGCTATGCAGGTGCACCATTGTTGTGCATGTCTTTGACCTGCCCTTACTGCAGGCCAGCACTGACTACTGAAGGTCCAGTGTCCAGTGCATGCACATATGTATGGCTCAGTTTTCAGGATGCGTGGCATATTAAGTACTGGTTGTGTGTCAATTACATCTGGCATGTTGGGCTCGGACATTGCTAGTTATAGTCCACTGTGGTGCTGTTACGGTACTCCTGCATGTGCTGTGTATTCACCTCTGCTTGGCTAGCTCTGTTGTGGCCCAGCTCGCTCTATCCATGTGTCCATGTCAACTCTACAGGCACATACCCCTGTCTTTGGTATGCTCCATGCATGCTACCATCACAGCTGACTGAATCTGTCTACCTGTGCTTGGCATGCCTCTTCACATCTGATCTGGGTTTACAGTTTGGCTTAGCCTGCTGGACATATTTTACATGTACTGCATGCAAAGCTTGCTGACACGTGTTTATTTCCTTCCTTAGATGCCTCCAATACCACCAGAGTGGTGTCTGCAGAGGGAAGGCAGGGATCAGTTCTTGTAAAGGCAGTTAATCCTCCTTCACACAATGCAGGCAAGACTCAAAGTGTTGGAGGTGGCACTGAACTGGACAGCACTGGTGGAAAACAAGACCTCCACTACTGTAATGAGTGTGGCTGGTGTTATACAGGCAAATGCCTCATGACAGCAGCCTCATGTAGAGCTACTGATAGATACTAATAAAATGGTAATGGCAAGACATTTTGTTTTGCATACCCCTATTATTTTGGAGTGGGCATTTTCTTCATTTTGGCTGTCACCCTTGGTATTCTGTTTCTCTTATTTTCTGGTTGTTGATGTTGTTTGTTGTTTTATTACTCCAGTTGTTCATATTGTTGTTAATAATCTTTGTTCATCCTCTTGCAGGTGTGTTGTCTGTTTCTTTTTGTAGGACCATTTGTATTGGTCCATGCTTTTTTGCACATTGGGGTAGGCTTTGCTGTGCCATTTCAAAGCCATTCATGCTACACATTTGCCCATCCTTGCACTGTGCCATATTCAGTGCCTGTAGTGTTGCACCCTGCATAATACTTGTGCCACACAGTCTTCATCATGCTGGAGCACTGTGATCCAATATTCAGATGTTTCTGAGATCACACTGCTCATGGTGTACTGTTTTGTTTTTGTTTTGTTTTCTTCCTAGGTTCCTACTCCTCAAGACTGACAGGCAGTCTCTGGCCCCCCCCCCGGGGTTATCTTCAGAGCCCAGTCATCCCGATCCAACTCCACCCCGGTGGTTCCCCCATGGATTGCCCCCCATGGCAGGGCCAGAGGGAGGAGTGCTGGCCCTCCCCAGAGCACAATCTAGATGCTGGGGTGAGTGGTGATCGGAACACTTCCAGGCCATCATTAAGCCTGCCAGTCCCCTCCTTTTTTCCAGTTTTCTCCTTGCCCCACCCCCTCCCCCTCACTGTGTGAATGTGCACATGTGGAGGCACATGCATGCCATGTTCCCATGCTCTTGTGCCTCCCTGGTTCTAGTGCTACCCTCCAGCCTCCACTAGGGGCCAGCCAAGGAGTGGGATGAGAACCCTTCCCATCCCCGGGAGAGGAGAGCAGTCCAGTAGGTGCTCAATCCTCTCCATCCCCTGCTGACCCCTGACAGCTCAAGGTCACTCCTGACCCCGGGTCACTGACGTGGCATGAGGTGTGGGGTCCAGCACCTCAACCCTCAGTGACACCGGGCTGGCTTATGGTGAACTGTTTGAATATATGGCTTTATATACCTCATGCTATTCTTTGCATGGCACTAATTTCAAACAGCACAATCCATCAGACCTAAGTACAAGGCACTATGCAGACTCCCTCAACCAATTCTGTATCCAGACTTTAAATAAGCAAATAACAAATCCCTCCCCCCCCCACACACACAGCACATCTCTAAATCTTTACAGTTGACTTTCCAACAGAACATGGAAATACAGCTTTGAAACATAGTTATTTAGAGACAAACAAGCAAACTATACTGAAAGCAGCAGTGCAATGAACAACCTTCTAAAATAAAATGTTTTTGTAAAATAAAGTGTATGACTTATTGTTTATTCTGGTTACTGGTCCATAGAGTTGTTTTGCTGGAATCATGTCATAGATATTGTTAATAATGGAAACTTATAATTCTTTCACATGAATAAACTACCTGTCCAACGGGTTTGTTTTCCCAAGTATCTCCAAAAATGCAATTGGCATTTGCGCAAGTTATGCGTGCTTGCTTCTGTAATTTTCAGACAATTCACTTCGGTCAGGCAAATATCCCAGTTAAAAAAAATAATCACCTCTTTTTGTTTTCATTAGCATTGCCTTTTCTGTGTCTGCTGTGACTAATGATCTGTTTGGGGTTAGGAAAAAAAAACAGACTTCACCAATGGGATGAAAGTAAGCCATTGAATGAGAGATTGATGTATAGTCTGTGACTGTAATGCTTCATGTTTGGGCACCAGTTGATATTCACTGTGCTGTAATGTAAAGGCAGCACATACAAACTAAACAAGGGGAAGAAAAGTACTGTTTTTGGAAATGTGTTTGGTCAGGCATTTAGTCACATGACCAGGGGGATACTTCCTGGTACATGGACTATTTAAAGAGTGCCAAGAACGAGCGGGTGTGATGTCAAGCTGGGCGAGCATGCGATTGTTGCACGTGGAGGCACACGCGGATATGCGCACATATGTGGGTGTGTCTTGCATGTCCTGAGTGGACTGGGGGACTGAAGCCAGGATGCTACAACAAGTAAGAAGGCTTATATATACATATATAGCACTCACATGATATTTTGTCTCTAAAGTTGCATGCATCACATGCAATCTTTTGTCTAAAGGTTTCTAAAGGACATAGGAATAGGAATTAATAATGTCAGGAAAGATCATGAGAAAGACATTGTGGATAAAATCATGGACTTATGTCATAATATTAAGGATGTAGGCCAGAGGGCAGTACTTTCAGGCATTCTGCCCATCCTGAAAGGTCATGAGGAGAAAAATATTACCATTCAAAGGATCAATACACGATTGGGAAACAGATGTGTAATGGAGGGAGTCAAATTTATAGATACTTATGAGTCCTTTTATCAAAAAAGCAGTTATATTCAAAGGATGGCTTGCACATTAACAACTCGGGAACTAAAACCCTAGCAGCTATGATAAATATGAATGTATCACCTGAGAATTTAAACTAATAACTGAGGGGGGATGGAAGACACAGAAGGAAAACAAGGTGAAGAACTTAAATAAAAACTACAAAGAAAGAGTAACAGCCCATACAGGGTTAAATTGTCTATTGATTAATGCAAGAAGTCTGAATAACAAAAAGGAAGAACTGGAAGGACAACTAAAACTAACAGGCAAAACTGACATAGTATTACGTGGTGGACTGGGAAAGAGGAGTGGGGAAGGAAAATACAGGGATATAATTTATACCATTTTAGATCAGACACACAAAAAAAGAGGGGGAAGAGTGCAGCATATGTATTAAATCAGTTACAGTCAAATCTAATATCAGATAAAACAAAAAAGCAGGACAGTAAAACTGAATCTATATGGATCAAAAGAAATACAGGAAGAGACAAAACTGTTATCATGGAATTATCCGTCTTTCGGATGAGACGTTAAACTGAGGTCCCATCTGCCTGTTCTGGTGGTAGTTCAGGTGGATGTTAAAGATCCCATGGCACTTCTCAAAAAGAGTAGGGGAAGTTTTTATTAAAACAAAAACACACTTTTTTTCCAAAACAAAAACAAATCACACAGTCATTATGATATCCATATTATCTACCCAATTCCAATAAAATTTTTCCGCAACTCTCTTGCTTTCTCTACTGCCCAGAATTTACATTCATCTTGAAAAATGTTATCTACTTCATCTTGAAACTTAAAAAAAAATCCTGTACAGTCAAATCCTTATTCTGCAAAAATCTTGAGCATCTGTTTTGCCATATAGACCATTTCAAAACTGCCAAAATGTCATAGACTGTATTTTTATTAACTTTTTCCCATTCTTTTGTTAACTGACCATAGATCAAAATCTCATATGTCATATTTTTAAAAGCTTGCATCCCCCAATAACTGGCTACCATACGCCAAAAAGATTTAATAAAATCACAATCAAAAAATAAATGCTGTATGGTTTCCTCTTTTGTCCCACAATCTCTTTATCCACATATTCTTTTCTCCATTCTTTTATGTTTATGGTTACCTCTCATGTTTAACTTCCCACGATCACACATCCATACTACATCTTTCATTTTTCCCGGAATTCTTTTTTCTAATGTAACAGCTAACATTTCCTGCTCTTTTATTCCTTTTTCAACCTTAAAAACTTGTTTTTCCCAGAAATTTCTCTCCATAATTTCTTTATACATCTTTTTCTGTTACCCTAATTAGAGCATCCACTGTTACCCCACTGGGTTGAATACTTCCTTCCAATTTCCATATATATTGGCCACACTTCCTACTATATTCCCTTTCTTCCAATACATTTAATGAAAGGTACATTCCATTGCTGTGTTAACCAAGACCAAGCTTTGTTCTCACCTTTACTAATGGTACAATACTTAAAAACACAAAAATATTAATATAAAAAACAATTGGATTTATCATGTTTAAACCCCCATCTTTTATTGTTCTATACGTTATCCCCCTTTTAATAGGATTTAACTTGCTACCCCACAATAACTGAAAAAAAAAGACTTTGAATTTTGGATTGCATTTGAAATGGTACTGGAAAAATGTATGCTAAAAATAAAAATATTGGGACAATAAACGTTTTTAATAAGTAAATTATTTTCTCTCGTGTCATACTCCATTGTTTCCATTTATGCACTTTTATTTGGGCTATTTGATACTTTTCTTCCCAGTTTTGTTGTACTGCATCATCCCCTCCAAATCTTATTCCCAGCACCTTAATGCTTCCTTCTGCTATCTCAAAATCTCCTCTTTTCTTTTTCTCCACTGCCCCCAACAGACAAATTCTACTTTTCCCTTTATTTATCTTAATCCCTATATATTGGCTATACTTCTCTACTGACTCTATTAACTTATCCGCTGAACTCTGATCTTTTACTAAAACTAAGCAATCATCTGCATAAGCACTTGTTTTATTCAGTTCCCTATTTTGCCATACAATACTTTTAATCTCTTTCTCCACCTCTGTTCTCCTCAGAAGTGGGTCTAGACAAAATACAAATAGTAGGGGACTTAACGGGCACCCTTGCTGAACCCCATTCCTTATATACGTTGAAGTCCCTAGATGCCCATTAACCATAGGACAAATTTGCACTTCCTTATATATTGCTTTTATTAAACTAATTAATTCTGTTGGAATTTTAAACTTTTCTAAGGTATCCCATACATACTGATGCTTTACAACATCAAATGCTGTTTCTTGATCCAAGGCATACAAATACCCTTGCAAAGAATCCTTCTGTCCTTTATTTATGACTTCTCTAATATAAATTAAATTTTGTTGTGTGATCCATCCAGGAATAGCACACGTTTGAGACTGCATTATCAATTTCTCTGAAAAAGTCATTAACCTATTATTTATTACCTTGGCTAAAAGTCAATAAACTAATTGGCCTCCAATTTTTAAGTTGTGTTTTTTCTCCTTTTTTATGCAAAAAAATTGTTATTCCTTTTTTCATGCTTTCTGCCAAATTGTCTCCATTCATTATACCATTGTATACTCTTGTTAAAATGGGAGCTATTTGTTTTTCCAAAATTTTATAGAACATATTCAGAATCCCATCCACCCCAGGTGCCATGTTATTTGACAAAGATTTTATTGCCTCTTTCACTTCTTCTTCTTTAATTTCCCCCTTTATCGCCTTTACCTCATCTTCTTCCAACTCTGGCATCTCAATTGTCAGAAAAAAATCCTTACTTTTCCTACTTCTTTGTTGCCGGTATTTTTCCTTCAAAAACTCTTATACTGTACATTTAATATTTTCTAGATCTGTATGTATCCTCCCTTTTCCATCCTGAAATTTGTACATAACTCGATTTTCTATTCTTTCTTTACTACTGTCATAAGGATTTGTATGATATTTTGTTCCCTGGGTAACACTTTTTTGTTCCATAATTAAAGACATGACCCTATTATATTGGTATTCTTTCATTTTAACCTTAATTTCTTCAATTTATTTAGATTCATCCACCTTATCTTTAACCTCCCTTGTCATAAGTTTACATAATCTAGCCCTTAATTTTAAATACTTCCCATAATTTGTTGCCGCTACTTTCTGTCCTTCTTCGATCATATGTTGTTTGATTTCATTTTTAGTATCTTCCCACCTTTCTGTTCCACTATCATATAATTCCATAACTGTTAACTTATCTTCCAGTCTTATTTAAATCTTTTCTATACAAGTATCTTCTTGTAGCTTAGCTGTATTCATCCTCCAATAGCCTTTTCCTATTCTCATCCTATTCCCCAAGTTAATTTCAACTTCTGCTGCCATATGATCTGATGTCTCAATCGGTATACTCCTAATATCAATTACCTCCACTTTTTTTGTACCATCCAGAAATCTATCACAGGTAGAGACGTGAACCCTTGAAATATGTGTGTTCTCCTTTTTTCCCTTTTAACTTATATCCATCCTCCATCCCAGCTTTATCTAACATTCTTTTCAAGTGAGTCGTAGCACAAAAAAAAGTTTTGATGTTGCCCTCCCCCAATTTGCTCTAGATAACCCACAGTTAAAGTCTCCCCTCCACACCACAAGTTTTGAAGTATGCAAATAAGCCTCTATTTGATCTATTAGCATATTCATTTCTTTTTTCCTTTGTGGATTATAAATTACAATAATTCTCACAGAATTATTTTTAAAGATAACATCAATAATCATAGCTCTTCCAGGTACCAAATCTATTACTTTTAAAATTTGAACATCATGAGAAGAGAAAGCTACCCCCACCCCTGTACACCTATCTATCCCAAAGGACCATAAGGATGGTCCCCATGTCCAGTCTTTCTGAGTTTGTTGAATTTCATCTATAGTGTGTAACCTTGTGTCTTGGAATACATATAAGTCACTTTTCAAGTCATATAGTATTTTAAAAGTTACCAGCCTCTTCCTTCTATTTTGAATACTATTTGTATTATGAGTGAGGCATTTTGAACTTCCCATGTTGTTTCCCATTCACTTTTACCCTGTCTCTTTAGATGTTTTCCTTTTCTTTGACACCTGCGTGTCTGTTGTGTCTCCATCTTCCTCTCCTGCACCTTCAGAAAGATCTGTGTTGGACTGATCAGAGCCCTTCTCCATAGTGGACCATTCCTTGTCTTGTAATAAGGTGTTTTTATTTGTTAACTCTACACCTTCACAATCTTTTCCCAATGAAATTATCTGTTTTGCTGTACTCTTCTTTTTCTTTTTAGATCTTGTAACCATAGAATATCCAGTTTCTTTTTCTGTCTTCCCTTCCATTTTAAAAGTCCCTGTTTTTCCTTTTGATTCTTTTTGCTCTGTTATTACCAACCCTTTGGTCCAAGGTTGTACCTTTATTCCTTTTTCTATATCCTCTCTGATAATGGCTTCCCTTATTACCTTATCTTGCTTCTCTTTCTCTTTCTGTGCCACAGACAGGTAGATATCATCCTCTGCTCTTTCTCCAGTTTCTGGGCTGTTATGGGAAGCCCAGGGACATTTTGCAAAGGTGTGCCCTTCCTCTTCACACAACCTACATTTAACTTGGTTTGTGCATTCTGCCACAAAATGCCCAACAACCCCACATAGGCCACACTTGACTTTACCACAGACATTACTTAAGTGACCTCGCTCTCCACATTTGTAGCAAGCACGCACTTGGCCTGCATAAAAAACAATGCCTTTATCTTGGCCTAGAAATAAACAGTTCGGCAAATGTTGAATTTCCCCATCTACTTGTTTAAGTGTTAGTTTATATTTCCATCCACCTGTCCACAGACCATTTTCATCCAATATCGGTTCCAGCGGCCCATGCATTACACCCCTCTGCTTGATCCAGAAATTAATGTCGACCACATTGACGCCTTCATTTCAAAATAACACAGTCACTATCTTAAAAACAGGTTTTGATAAGGGAATAACTGAGAAATCATTCCATAAGTCTGTATATTTCATTTGCTGACATAATTTCCAAAAGCGGTCCAACTCTCCTCCATGTTTAAAACTTATGTCAAATTCTGTACTTCCTGGTACATGAATAAGGGCATATATTTCATATGGATAAAACTTCATTTTATTCATTAAGAGTTCTTTCCCAATAAAAATTCTATTGGGCACATCCTCAGAGGGCCCTCTAAATCTCAGGCGTACCGCGTTTCTTCTTTTAACTTGCTGTGGTTTTATATCTTTAGGAAATAATCTTTCTTTAGTATTCCCACCCAAGGGTTTCTCCTTCTGGCCTTCCCCTTCCTCCTGCGTTTCTTTATCTGTTAATATCATTTTCTGCTCAAGCTGCATAGATGAGTCTTCATTATTGCTATCAAGTCCATCAAAAATTATCTCTTTTGTTTTATCTGCCTCTGATGTTACATCTTTCTGTTTTTCAGCTTCATCCACTTTTCCCCAAATTTACTTTCTACATCCCTTGTGTCTTCTTTTTGTTTTTTACTAATTCCTGATGTACTGGGCCTGTTTGGATCCCACCCAGACCCATCATCCTTTCTTTTCCAACCTGCTTGTAATAAGGCTTCTGTTACCCATTCAGGTGTATCTGCAAAGTCTCTAAAAGTTCTCTCTTCTGAATCTGAAACCTCCTTTTTTTCTCCTTTACTGTTTCCTAATGGACCCTTTTTTCTGTGACTTCCTCAATATCTTCAAAATCTGTGTTTTCTTTATTTGTTTTAGCTCTTTCTTTACTTTCTGTCTTGCTTTCTACAATCCTTTTCAGGCCAAGCCGTTTCCGACTTACTTTCACCTTTCCTTTCTGTGCTGACACTTTCACTTGTTTTTTCCCCATATCAGCAGGTGCAGCTTGCTTTGATACTGTCACATCATTGCTTCTCAATTTAGCCTGATAGGAGTCTGGCCTATTTTCTTTGCTTTCCACAACAGAAATATCTGGCTCTATAAGACCTCCTGTTTCTTTACTCTTTTGCTGATTATTTTCCAAAACATTTTTTTTACTCATGCTTGTAACATCTCCTCCCTCCATCTCCACGGAAGAAGTTTTCTCTCTTAATTCCTTCTTTTTCCTTCCAGCTCCTCACTTCGATCTTCTTGATCCATAAAAGTGTCTGAACTCATTTTCAGGCCTCTAGTGGTATACAAGAGAGGGGAGTAGGCCCTCTTCCCTGCCACATCAGCACTTCCTCCTCCTCTGCTGCCAGTTCCAAACTGTGCTCCTCTACTTTGCTGTCAGGAAGTCAAGCCCCCTGCTGGAAGAGTAGGGGAATTTCCCCGGTGTCCTGGCCAAATTTTCCCCCACTCACAAAAATACCACCAACAGCTTAATCTGGTTCAAGGTCAGGTGGCATACATCTGTATCCCCCTTCCCCAGGTCATGCCTGAAAATAGGCAGAATTTGTCTAGTGCACTTACCCGGTCAAAAAAAAAATGCTACAGACCCCCAAATAGCTAAAATGGGATAACTGAAGAAGTAATCAACAAACTTGATACAGCTTGTGAAATAGAGCCGTTTGTATATGGAGGAGATTTAACTTATGACATTATTTGGAACAAAATGGAAGCTACTAAACCATGTAGTGATGCATTTCTGAAAAGTGGCTCTGGAATTAAACATGAAACAACACATAACTACACCAAATAGATGAGAAAACATTTTAGACATGGTACTAACTACAGAGGAAGTAAACATTACAAAGTGTGGGATCCAGGCAACACTAGGTAATAGTGACCACAATACAGTATATTTCAGAACAGAGGAGTATATCACAATAAAAAGCAATGTAGAGAGATTTACAATTTTAACACAGCTAATCAACAAAAAATACAGGAAGACATGGCCAAAATAAAATTGGAACAAGCACTGAATAACAAAACAGCAAGTGAAATGTGGGAGATTATCAAAAAGTAGATTTTCACAGTATGTGATAAAAATATAAAGACAATTAGAAAATATAATAATAGAGGTGTAAAGCCACAATGGTTCACAAAAAGTGTAAAAAAATTAATAAAAGAAAATAGAGGAAATGGTATAATGAATACCTCAAGAAGAAAAATGGCACAAAAACTAGGAGAAATACAAAACCATGCTAAAACAATACAAGAATAAAATTAGGAAAAATAAACAAAACATGGAAAAAAGCTAGAAAATAATGCAACAAAGGATAATATGAAGAAGTTACATGGATATGTAAATTCCCTACAAACCTCAAACAGCGGGGTATGTTCTATAATCTCCAATAATCAGCAAATTGAAGACTCCAAAGTAATGGCTGACATATTTAACACATACTTTGCATCCATATTTACACAAAGTGAGATGCATGTAGAAGATATAACAGACCAGTAAAATGGAGCAGATTGCACTTGATAGTATAAATGACAAAATCCAAACCCCAAAATTTACATACTCATCAGGTCCAGATAACATGCCTTCTAAAATGTTAATATTATTAGCCTCACAAATAGCCATTCCACTGAAACTATTATATATGCAAGCACTAAAAAAAATGAAATCCCAGGTGACTGGTTATCAGCCACAATGATACCAATCCACAAAAAGGGAAGCAAAATGAACTATGGAAATTATCAGCCTATAAATCTTACCTTGGTGCAAGGACAGATTATGGAATCAATTCTTAAAGACATGATAAATCAACATATAGAAAGCACTGACTGCACAGATAGGGAGCAGCATGGTTTTGCAGCAGGGAGGTCCTGCGTAACTAACCTACTTTGTTTTATGAAACAATATCAGCCGCATTGGATGGGGATCATCCTTGGATTGCATATTTCTTGATTTTGCAAGAGCTTTTGATTAAGTACCATATGTAGGTATAACAATAACAGAGAAGTTAGCTTATGACTGCCATTGTGACAAGCAAATCAGTAAGGCTAAAAGGCTGATGGGGACTATTGTAGAGAAGAGGTGGTGATGCCTTTGTACAAGGCATATGTGAACCAACTACTGGATTATGGAAGCCAGGCATTGGGTGCCATTACCAAGCAGACTGAAAACAGGTTAGAAAGAGTCCAGAGACAAGCTACCAAAATGATATATAACTTAAGGGACTTGCCATATAGTTAAAATCTTATGCCTCTAGAGACAAGAAGAATAAGAGGTGATATGCTGTAATGTTATGACATCATGCAGGATAGTTTCCTAATGCAAAACTTAACTTAGAATTCAAAAATGATAAAATGGAGACCTGGGGACACCCATTACAGCTGAGACCAAAAAGAGTTTTCACAAACAAGAAAAAAGCCTACTTCACACAGAGGGTGGTTAATCCGTGGAATAGTTTACCTCTAGAAATTATAATCAGTAAAGAGAAGAAACAATTTAAAAATACCTTGACAACTACAGTATATACTAGCTGGAAATAGATTGTGCTATTATGGGTTATTAGATGGAATCCACATGGGCATACTGCCTTTTTGACTCCTAAAACCTTAATATGAACCTTAGTATGTGGATTAGTTTGTTTTGCCTCAAAATGGCTGTTAATATAAAACAGTAGTTTAAAAAGACTGGCATTGCTTGTGTGATACTTGTAAAAGGTTTCCTATCACTAGAATAAACACATGCTGTCATATAGGCTATCAGAGTTGACACTGACCAATGCACACTCTTAGGACTAGATTTACAAAGACATCAAATAAAAAAATCTGCAGAAAATAGGCTTGCAAAACTGTGGAAAAGTAAGTGTGGCATATTCACAGTCAAAATATCTGCAGGTGCAGAAAATCGCAAAACAGACATGTTAAGAAATTCCGCAAGTGCAGAAAATCCACACGTGCGGATCCGCAGTTGTTATGAACGGCTCAGCAGACAGAACATCAAGTGGTCCATATTAACTGGAGCAGGAGACTGACAGTCTTGCAAAAGCTGCTGCAGAACCAGCACTCCCAGCAAGGCCAGCAACCAGTCCCACAACTGGGACTTCAGTAGCGTCACCTGCACCAGCAGGACCTTGCACCCAGTGGCAGTTTGCAACCGTTGGTTGAGTCTCTCTCTCTGTGGTTTTTCTTTTAACTGCATCTGTAGCACACATCTCTTGCTGTTATCATCTCTGCTTGTACTGCCTATTGGTCTCCTTTATGGGCTGCACTGGGTCATGTGGTTGTGGTTTGTTGACTATGAATTGCAATGTGTGCTGTTTGTTGAAACAACTGACATTACTATACATCCCACAGGTTTGTTGTTGCTTGGTGCCTGAATCCCCACAATGATTGTTTTTCAATTATTAGTACACTGCTGTTTTGCTCAGGGTGAGTTATGCCTCACTCTCCTTACTGCAGCATGTGTGCAACATTTTTTTCCACAACTGCAGGAAAACAGCGGCTGAAACAAGCCATTAAGGTGATATGCCATACTTTTCAATGGCACTTTTTTGCACAGTAATTTCCATTGCTGTGTATTTTCTGCAGTCTGCAGTGTATTTTTTCTGCAGCTACGGGTGTTTTGTGTATATGACTCAATGCAATTACTCCCTTTTTCCACAACTGTGCAAATTTGGGGACTTGTGCATTTTTTTTCACCTTTAAAGGGCTAGATTCACAAAGACAGCAAAAAAATCTGCACATGCAGAAAAAAGGCTTGCAAAACTGCAGAAATGCAAGTGCGGCATATTCACAGTCAAACTCTCTGTAAGTGCAGAAAATCGCAAAGCATGTGAGTTACGAAATTCCCCAAGTCCAGAAAATCCACACGTGTGGCTCTGCTGCTGTTTTAAATGGCCCAGCAGATGGAACACCAGGTGATCCATATTAACTGGAGCAAGAGACTGACAGTCTTGCAAAACTTGCAGTGGAACCAGCACGCCCAGTGAGGCCAGCAGCCAGTCCCACAACTGGGAACATGGTAGCACCACCTGTATCGGCAGGACCTTGCACTCAGTGGCAGTTCGTAACCATTGGTTGTGTCTCTCTCTCTCAGGTTTTTCTGTTGCCTGTATTTGTAGCACACACTTCTGGCTGTTACCACCTCTTCCTGTACTGCCTGTTAAGCTCCTTTATGGGCTGCACTGGGTGACGTGGTTGTGGTTTGTAGACTATCAGTTGCAATGTGTGCTATGTTTGTTCCAACAACTGACTATTATACGGCCCACAGGTTTACTGTTGCTTGGTGCCTGAACCCTCACTATGATTGTTTCTCAATTGTAGCACACTGCCTTTTGCTTAGAGTGAGTTATGCCTCACTTTCCTTGGTATAGCATGTATGCAACATTTTTTCAGCAACTGCAGGAAAACAGTGACTGAGATTAGCCTTTAAGGGGCTATGCCATTGTTTTCAGTGGCATCTTTTTGCTCAGGAATTTACACAGTTGCATTTTTCTATAGTCTGCAGTGTATTTTTCCACAGCTGTGGACATTTTGTGTATATGACACAGCACAATTACCCCCTTTGTTCCACGACTGTGCAAATTTTGGGGACTTGTGCATTTTTTTCACCTTTAAATTGTTTTGTGAGTCCTGCCCTTAGATTTTAAGTGATGGTAATTATTCCCTTCCTACTCCCCCAACCCGCCCCCAACCTGATGTACATTAAGGCACATCTCCATTTTCACAAAATAGAAACAAAGTAATAGAAAGTGAATTATGCCTTACTTGTGTTCTGGTACAGAAAACTATGGCCCAGATATTCAAAAGGGTTGTGCCATGCGCAATAGGATTGCTTCAGCGCAAGTCCAAAAATGCGCCATTCTGTGATATTCAGTGGGAGGCAGATGTGCCCCCCAAATCACACTGAGCAAGAGCGCAATGATAATGAATGCATGTGCAACTGAAGGGGAAGGAACCATGCATAAATGGCGCAGTGCGATATTCAACAACCAGCGCCATGTGCAATAGGGGAGCAAGCGGAAGTTGCGCGATAGTGGAAATGAGCCAAAATAAAAAGGAACAAGGGAGAGGCACAAGAACGCTACAGGGAAGACACATGTTGCTGAACTATAGCCAGACACACAGGGCAGGACAGACACACAGGGAAGGACAGAGAAAGGGCACCCTGAACCCACAGGCACAGGGAAGGTGTGGGGAGCCACAGACAAACCACAGTGCAGAAGGGGGAAGTGCCACACAGCACTGAGGCCACCAGAGGAAGGTGTTCCCGGTGCAGGGGAAGTAGCAGCCAGGACAGTGGGGGGAACACAGAAAGAGCTGCTGGGGGGGACACAAGCCAGGGACATGGCCAGTGCCACCATCCAGATGGAGGCAGTAATGAGTGGGATGAGAAGGCAGGCAGCAGGGGGGCGTGGCCGTGGAAGGGCCCATTGGCGGTATGCCCCCAACAGGCAGTACCGAGCCCACACCAGCTTTGAGCTGTACACCGATACTGAGATCGTGGGCTGGTACCACCTGAATCTGGCAATTCTGGGGTGGCTCTGTGAGCTGTGCAGTGAGGTGATGCAGGAATCCATACGATGGAGCCATGCTCTGTCAGTGGAGACAAAAGTGACAGCTTGCATGTGCCTGCTCACCACGGGTACCTTCCAGAGACCTACAGGGGACACCACAGGCATAACCCAGTTGGCCATGTCATGCCACCTCACCCAATTCCTCAGCGCACTGCTGCCACTTGCTGCAGAGTACATCCATTTCCCCAGCACACTGGCAGAGCGCACAGCAAACATACAGGAGTTCCACAGGGTGGCACGTATGCCTGGCATGCTAGGGGGCAATAGACTGCACCCACATGGCCATCCGCACACCACCTGGCCCTGAAGGTACCGCATATATCAATCGGAAGAGTTATGCAAGCATCAACTGCCAGGTGGTGTGCGATGCCAGGGGGCGCATAATCAATGTCTGTGCCACGCATCCTGGGGGAGCACATGATGCCTTCATCTGGCACCAGTCAGCACTGTGCCACAGATTCGAGAGTGGGGACATCCCCACTGGCCACTTAGTGGGTGAGTATGCAAACCATGTGGAAAAACATAGAGCTTGGGAGGGGCATGGTCAGTGGTGACATGGGTATTGGTCTAGATGGCCCAAGGCAGGGTGACGCTGATCATCAAACTAACCTCCACCCTCTACACACAGATGACAGTGGATACCCACTCTGCCCCTGGCTGCTCACACCATACCGGCAGCCCGCGATCCCATCGCAGCAATGCAATATCATCGAGCTGGTGTTCAGGATGCTGAAGGCATGTTTCCATTGCCTGGACACATCTGTCGGTGCCCTACAGTACAGCCCCTCAAAGGCCTGTGGGCTATTCCTGGCCTGTTGCATCCTGCACAACATGGCCAATGACTGTAGGATAGCTGTACAGGTCAAAGAGGGTGACAGCGATGGGGAAAAGAGGACACTGGTGAAGATGGTGATGGGCAGCCCCCCCTTGGGCGATGGGACCCCCGATTGATCTGGCTGGCACAGCTGCACCGGGACACCATCACAGAGGAGCACTTCAGCCAACCCAGGTAGGTCATAGGGCCATGTGCAACCACCAGTGGCAAAGGCACAACCCACAAACATGCATGGACAAGCACCAGGGGTACATGCTGTCAAGGGAAGTGGGCAAGCATGGAACCGCACACGCTGCCAGGGATGGGCAAGGTCTAACATGGCACACGGTAATACACATGCACACACACCTCACAAGACATGCACAAAGGGTAGGAGGCACACCGACCCAGACCACAACCCTAGCCACACACACATCCACAGACCACCATGCCCACTGCCTGTCATTGTGTGTGTGTGTCAGACGCTGGGCACCATTGCACAGTGGCATACAGCGCAACACAGGCATCATCATGCACACACCACAGTGGACAGCAGCCGGGAGGGTGTGCAGATGGAATGTGTGTGTGCATGCAGGGCCGAGTACCCCACCCGTGCATTGCATGCTGAATGACACAATGCACACAGGGCAGCATCAGGCAGTAGCCATGCTGGGAGACAGGTCAGTCACACGCCACAGTGCCATGGCCACCATGGATGCATGGGTGGCCCTGCCGAGACCGGCCAGCAGTGACAGGCTGACCAATGACCTCATGGGGTGGCACCAGTGGTCCCCCAGGGGTTCCACTGCATGAACACGACTGTGCTCGCGCAGGGGTCAGCAGCACACCGAACATGCCTGCACCAGACATGCTAGGGATGCCCACAGCTGAACCTGGTGTCAACAAGGAGGGTGTTGCATGACGCTGGGAATGAGGGGTGGACATTGCAGTGCATGGTGTCTGCGATGTATGGGCAAATAACTGTGTGCCCATTGTGGCCATGACAGCTGTGAATGCCTGTGTTTGCTTGTCAATGGCAGAGGTCACATCTTCCCGCAAGTGGTCCATCCCTGCCAGGAGCAGAGCGGTGTCTGTGCTGCGCCACTTCTCTACCTGGCACAGAGCCGCACTCAGTGTATCCACCGCCATCACAAGCCGCATCTGCTGATTGACTGATGCTTGCAGTATGTGGGTGTGCTCATCTAAGAAGTCATCTGTCTGATTGGCATGCTGTCGCTCATGGTGTTCATGGCCCTGATGGTCATTAGCCCTTGAGGGTGGGTGCTGCACACCAGGGCCAGGCCTGGGCATGTCCACAGGTGGTGCACTGATGCCGCCCCCTGACACTGTACCCCCATGGCCATTGGCCGACTGCTGATACTGCCCCTCTGGCTGCCACTCTCCAGGGCTCAATGGTGCTGCCGTAGTGGCTGCAACAGCCCCACTGTCCTGGACACACACTAGTGCTGCCCCACTGGTGCAGACAGGCGCAGGCTAGGACTGTGATGTCATGCAGGCCTCCATGGTGGCACCACCCACAGCCATGGCTGCGATGTCACCTGCTGTGAGGCCATCCTGTGGCCCACACATCTCACTGCCCATGACGTTAGCTCCATCATCATCGGTGATGGATCTGGCACCAGCCGAGTCTCAGCATGCCGGCATCCATGGATGCTGGCATGCTGAGACTCGGGCAGGACCTCCTCTGCACCTGCTCCACCAACATCAGTCCAGATGTCCAGGCGGGCCCACCATCGCCATGACCCCATATGCCTATGGAGGTGCATGGGTCCTCCTCCATCTCCATGCTACTGCCCTCAGTGGAGAAGCCCACCACCGCTGACCCATGTAGATGCTCAGGAGCTGTAAGGGAAAAACAGTAGCATTAATGTATGTGACCTACCCTATCCCCCCCATTGACAGACCAGGACCTACCATGCAGTGACGGACTACCACTCGTCTGGAATCCACCACCCGGAACACTCTCGATGGCACAACGCTGCATGCTGCCAGCAACCTGCTCTTCCTGTGGGGTCAGACATTGCACCTCTGGCTGTTCCCCACCAGTCGCTGACCGTGCTGCCCTGATGGCAGCCACCTTCTCTTTAATTCTCTGCCTGTCTGTGCCCATATTCTTTTTGCACTCCTGCACGGAATGCTGGTGGCTGCCTTGCAGGTTGACAGCATGTGCCACCTCCTCCCATGCAGCAGCACGGGCCTGTGGTGTTCCCTGGTGTCTGCTGAGCAGCGGCTCCTGGTCGAGGTATGCCTCAATCAGGGCATCTGTCTCTGCCTTTGTGAAGTTTGGCCTCCTCTTCCTCCCACATCTCTGTACCTCTTCCTCCACCTCACGATCAGTCATGATTCCTCCTGTGAGAATGACAGGTGTTACCTGTGACTGTGCAGTCCCATGCATGTCCCAAACACCACAGTCCACACTCCCAAACAGCATGCAACTCACCCCAATAGACTGCAGTAACTGACTATGGCCAGTGCAGCCCAATGTCACATTTTTATAGTGCAACCCATGCAAATGAGGCGAGGTGCATTTTTAAGTGGATGCAGATGCAGTGACTGCGCCATTGAATGGCTGATTAGATGATTTGCATATGCCGGCTGAATATCGCGCTGTTGCACTTTGCGCAATTGTGTTGAACGTGCTGAGCCAAGGGTGCAGTTCTGTGACATGCGCAGTACACACCTAACTGTGCATGCCCGGGTTGATGAAACAGGCGCCTGCCGTGCTGCTGACATGCTGTGCATGGGAGGCAATGCAGGGGATGGCCACCATTGTGCCAGTAGTGCTACAGCACTGTTCACATATATGGCACTGTGGCACTGGGGCATCGTAGGCACACTGGGGCAGCAGCACTGTAGGCCACTACAGGAGGTTGCACACAGGCACCCAATCGCGCTACACACATTGGGTTCCAATCGTGCTGTGGCTGTCCGTGCGCCAGAGACCCTTGACCCTGTTCCCGACCTTGGCCCCCTAGGCGCCATGCGTCAGGCATGGGTGTACCACTATCTCGCTGTTCAGTGACAGCACGATAGGGAATGGCAGCACTGTACCACACAGCATCTGCACATAGCAGGACCATGCTGCCAAGCGCCATTTTGAATCCACCACATAGATGGCGCGGAGAAGAGCAGTCATGTGGAGCCAGGTGGAGCTTGCCAACCTGGTGGCAATCATAGAGCCCCATGCTGGGGCTTTGTATGGAGATGCACCCCTGGACAGGGCCAGGAGTGCAATGTGGCAGAAGGTGGCTGACGCCCTCAAAGAGGCCACTGATATGGGGTGCACGGCGGAGCAGTGTCGCCACCGTTACGGGGACCTCAGGCACAGGGACCTGGACCTGCTTGCCCACCTGCAGGCACGTGCCAGGAGGAGCACGGTGCCACGGCCAGGTAGGTGCCACATCCATACACTATTATCGTCCATACGAGTATCACAGTTGCATGTGTCCGGCACATGGGGGGGACCATCCAGTGTTGGCTGTGGTGGTGGTATCAGGGTGTGGGGTGGATGGGTACGGCTGTGTGGGATTGCACACACATGGGGGCGGGGGGACTTTGCTACTGGATTCTACTGATTTTCCTCTCTCCATGTTTGCACCTTAGGGCCCGAAGAACGCAGACAGGCGAGGGAGCGGAGGCGCCGCCTGGAGGAGCAGCAGGGCAGGAGGGCTGAAGGTGTTTAGCGGCACGTGGACCAGCCTGATGATGGTGAGTGCCTTACATCCATGATTACTATTGCATGCTGTATAACTGGGCGGGCTGCGGGGAATGGCCACCATCCATTGACACCACTGCCATGCATGCAACTTGTTACAGTCAGCACTGTTCAGTGGCACTGCATGTCTGGGAGTGCTTCAGTGGTGGTCCATGTGTGCACCAGGCACATGACTGTGGCACTGCATTCACACCACATAGCAAAGTCACTGTACAGCCATGGTGGTGCTGTGCAGGACATGGGTGGTGTGGTCCACATGGCTGTGGCTGCCTGGGTAGGCAGGTCTTGTGGACACGGTCACTGTGAGTGGTCACACACCATCACAGGGGCATGGCACATGGCTGTATGCCATGCACAGTGGGTGAGCTGCAGGGGGCTGGACAGTCACACTTATTGACTCTGCTCCCTCATCCTAGGTGGATGGTGACTCCAGGCACTGGAGAGAGGTGTGTGAGAGCTGCTCCAGGTGGCAAGAGCAACCCTGGAGCTGTTGCAGTGAATTGACCACCACGGGATGAGGAGGAGGAAGAGAAGACATAGGCGCCATGTGGAGGAGGACAGGGGGCACACATTGAAGACTCCATGCCCCTACTAACACCTTCCCCCCCCCCTTGACTCACCCTCACACCCCTTCTTCCCTCTCCCATATGTTCATCTCTGCCTCTTACCCGCCCCCACCTGTTATGTGGCCCTTCCCCACCTTGTAAATAATTTTTTGTTACTTCTTTTAAATATATGCATTTTGTTATGACAACTGTGGTGGCCTCTGATTTGCAGCAGGCTACAGGTGCTCAGCTGCAGTGGTGTGCATGGCGTCGGGGTGGTGCACGCATGGGCGTGTGTGTGTGTGTGCAGAGGTGAACCACCTATGGTGTGGGCAAGGGGATCAGTCACTGTCTGTGGTTTGTGTGTTGTACTCTGCACTGGATGCCTGTGTGCAGTGGTCCACGGGGCCTGCACTGTGTGCATGACACCCCTGTCAGACCGTCCATGGCCTGTGCAGCTGACACCCCTTGCATGTCTGTGATATGCACGGTCTGCTGACATGTCAATGGTGGCTGTCCATGCTGGCTAACAACTGTACCTGGCACAATGCCAGGTTGCCTTCCATCACCATCACTGTATGGTGCACATCTGCCTCCGGTGGCACTGTGTCCTACGCTGTTGTTGTCCCCCCTCCATGCTGTCACTTGTGTCTGTTGCAGGGGATGTGCTCCAGTGTCTGTCACCTGTGCTCCGGTGGCATGGTGGTGGCATACAGCTTCATAGTGCCTGTGCAGGGTGGCTGGCACACCTGTGCAAGGTAGGGGTGCTGGCCATGTGTACACGTCAGCTGTGGCCATGCACCAGTGGATTGGTTGACCCACTACTGTGTCCCTGTATTGGTATGCCCTTGGGTATGGGTGGGTGTTTGTCCATGCACTGTGTTGCATCCTGTGTGGTGCATGCTTCCATGCTACACTGTGCATGTCTGTGCTGGCTGTTGTGGCCAGTGCTGGGACAGAATGTGTCCTTGGCAGGATGTGCAGGGTGCTATACCGCTGTTGGTGGGGTCTGGGGCATGTCCTGTCGCATGTGGGGTACCTCATGTGGCAATGCATGGTCAGTCTCTCAGCTGTACCTTGGGGGGAATGTGCAGGGTGGCACTGTGTATGCTGTTGTTGCACTGCTGTCTGCTGCCGCCCGCAGCAGGGCGCACATAGTGGGGATGCCTTGCATGGCTCCGTGGTGCACAGGGTTGCCTTGTCACAGTGGGGGTGGTGGCATGCATAGGGTGTCCTGCACTGTTGGGCACTACTCCTGGGAAGGGTGTATGGTGATTGTGGTGCAGGGTGAGCTCTGCATTGGTGGGATGGTGTGGCATGGGGTGGTCGGCCCTCCTTGTGTGTCAGTCACAGCTTGCCAGGGGGTTTGCTGGGGCACCATGGCCTGGCTGTGGGTTGGTTGCTGGTATCCATGGGCTGGTGGTTATTCCAGCTCTCCCCCAGTTATGCAGTGCATTGGGTGTGGGGGACAATGTCTGTTCTGCTTTGTGCTCCTCTGCCCATCTGTGGCATGGGTGGTGGGCTCCCTGGTTGTGCTGTTGCATTGCTGCCCTGCTGCAGGGGGTGTCCCTGGTTGTGCTATGGCACATCTGGACTGCTCCACTGAGCATCCCTTGTTGTGCTATGGCGCATCAGATATGCTCAGCTTCACATCCCTGGTTGCACTATGGCACAGGTTGTGCGATATTCAGTCGTCTGCTGTAGGCGCATCTTGGCCTGCACAGTTTTTGAATATCGCACTTCTTGTGCATGGGCATAGTGGACTTGTGCTTGCCTCTGCTGTTGCGCACTTTTTGGGCACAGTTTGAATATCTGGGCCAATGTGTTAAATTGACCTGCCCCACTGATTTATTCAATGCATACTCAGACTTTCATTGCATCAGCTCTTTTCTCTGCTGAGCCATATTGTGCCATATCTGTACTTCCCCACACCTCACCCCAAACTCCCCTTAAAAAAAATCTTTCTTAGAGCATATTAGAAAAAGATACCGTATATGTATACTATAATAAAACCTGCAGCACCCCATCACCACCACCAGTGAATAATCATGTTTGTGTATGTGTATCTATTCATTACCTGATATTGGGACTACATATAAAAAGTAAGAAGTGTCTTATGGGCACTGTCAGCTTTTGCAGAGATGTTCAGTGTCCCATTAATACTGGTTTTTGGTATCAACTTTCTACTCACTAATTGCCTATATTCTGTGTGATATGCATGAATTATGAAGTCATTTTTTTGTCAAAAATTATTTCTACGTGACCCAGTCTTATGTGCCCCCCACCCTGCTGCTTCCTGCACATCAACAGTACTAGTAAGATACTGATGTGCTTGTCCAGGGTCACAATTTCACTTTTCAAACATGGAAACAATATTTTGAAAAGCTCATTTTGTGAAAAGAATTACCATGCCAAAATCAGTAGATTGCATAGTATGCTGTAATGTATTTATCTCACATGCTACAAAAACTGAGGAACTTGTTCATGTACAAGTCTAGCACAATTCTGTGACTTGATATTATCCTGGATGTGCAGGATGCAGTATATGACTTCACATAAGGTTAGGTCTCTTAGAATTCATTTTTGACAAAATATCTGACTTTAGTCATAATTCCTGCCTGTCGTATAGCATACATACAATTAGGGAGCAGAAAATTAATACTAGGCACCATTATTTAAGGGACGCTGAAAATCTTTACAAAAGTAGACATGGTCCCTTTAAAACTTGTAGCCTGCCTAACGTGTTTGGGTCCTGAGGAGTAAGAGAGAGAAAGAGAGAGAGAGAGAGAGAGAGAGAGAGTGATCAGCTGGGCTGATGTATTAAACAGTAAGATACAACCAGGTGTTATGTTAATGTTCCACTTAATCACCCCTAGAGCAGCAGAATGCCACATATCCCCAATGAGTGATTAACAAGAATATTACCATAAACCCGGTTGTATTTTATTGCTATTATAAAAACTGGCACGTCACAATATGTACAAATATTTATGTGTCTATATATATACATATATATACTGTATATACAGTATATATATATATATATATATATACACATACATATATAGGCACTCCACATTATGCACAAATGTGTGCATATTTATTTATTTACCTATTGAGATCTAGGATTAAAAATGACCTTTGAACCAGTGTTTCATTTACAAAGGTTCCACATCAGAAAACAAAAGAAACAATACAAGTGGAATGAGGCAAAATGCAGAAATGTTTAAAATGTAAAATGCAAGGAACAACTTGATCCAACAATTAATAATCTTAATACATGATTTCGAAAATAGTAAATGTTACATAGATTCAAAGGAAAATAAAACAAGGTGTTTGAGTCAAGAGGACAACAGAAAGGGAGGAGGTCCAAAATTAGACTTTGTCATGAAGTGCAGGTTTTAGTAGTGTGTATATACAGTATATACTGTGTATATATATATAGTTATTTGTTGTGAGTTTGTATTCAGATAGTCCCTTCACAGCTGTGTTTAAGAGTCAGTTTCATGCTGGTCAGCTAACGCAGGCTCCCCTTCCCCCCTTGACACGGCAGGAGGTTTAAGCTAGTCACTGAAGTGAGTGAGGTATGAAGCAGCAGTCGTCTTCAAGTAAGGATTAACCCACGACAGAGCATGGGTCTACTTGGGAATTAATCAACGGCTGGGGGGTGTGGCCTCGTGGTTCCAACCAACCAAGTAGACCCATGCTCTGGAGTGGGTTAATTCAATTGTAAAATGGGGAAGAGAAAGGGTTTGGTGCTTTTTTTTATATATTTTTCTTCCACGTTACATTTGCATAAAAGTAATTTTTGAAGTGCAAAATTACAAAAGTTCCAGGAGGATATTACGGTTCCTACCATGGGACAGAGAAAGGGGTTGCACCCAACTGGAGAAACTACATGCTGAACAGGCTGATTTTATTAGTATTGTGGTGAAAAGTCATTGAATTATTGATTACATGCAGATGTAATCAACATTTCAGAATATGTGCTAATTTTAGCTGACCTACTTTTGTGAACTGTGGAATAATTTCATTTTTCTGCTGTTTGGGATTTGACTACTGTGCATTATGGGAAATGTATATATTTAAGTGCACACGAGATATGAGGTCTGGTAGTTGTTCCTGCAATTCCCTTGGCAGGCCAACAGATGGCTGTGAAACTTCTGGTATTTGTTTCTACATAGAACAATGCTCTACTATATACTATTATTCTGTAGTTCACATGATAATCCATATTCTGCTGATGAAATTCTGCCAATTCTTTTCTGACAGAATTCCAAGGAATAAGTTGGAATTTTCAGAAATTCCACAGAATTCTGCCCCAATGGAATTTGAAAATTCCAAACAGCACTAGGTAGGAGCTTGGGGGTAGGAGGGTGGGGGTGGGGGAGGGGCAGGGACCACACAGAAAAAAAGGAGAACAATAATACAACAGTTCTTGCAGCAAAAAGAGTTTCTGGATTACTACCTCTCACTTTTAGTCAGTTGTGTAGTACAGTAGTTGCCTTCAGGGGTAGGAAAAAATTAAAAAGAAGGGAGATATTAGTACATTTGAGCTGTTTCATACTGCTGGAAGCTCAGGTACCAGTGTGCCTCACTAAGAGCATAATCCATCTCTGTTCAGCTGCTCTGCAACAGAAACCAGCTAGAGTACAATAAACCACAGGTAATTATAGCCTATGTCTCATAACTATCCAACAAGCTGCCACCTTGTAGTTTACAAACTGTTAAAAGATAGAATTTCGCTCTGCCAAATCACTGATTTCTTGACCTACAGTAGTAAAAGTCCACTGCCATGCTGTGGCATTTGTTCCAAAAACCAAATGACCTTCGGCACATCAGCATGTCTTGTATACATATATGGTGGCCACTCCTGGTATTGATACTTTTTGTCAATGAGGTGGAGGACATTGTGAGAGGGGGAAGACAACTGCTGTGGACTCAGCCATGCATTAATTCTCAGGCAACCATGGATTACTTGAGAATTAATGTATGGTCACCTGATGCTCTTGAACCAATCTGATACAACCCTTTCTCTTCCCTATGTTACAAGTTCAGCAACAGGGCTAATAAAATACTTGTTCAAATGAGATTTTATTTTCAAGTGGCCCTTAAATGAAGTCCCACAATTCCTTGCAGATCCCATCTTTCCATGTTTGTGTCTAGTGAAAAGTAAGAGTTACCACTCAGGAGAAAACATTAGGCCCTACGCATGATGCCTACGCGCCGTGGAAACCAGGTGTGTAGGCATGGATACACATGAATGCTGCACAGCAGGGTCCTATGCACCCCCAGTGGCATTCATGAAAGGCACACAAGTAAACTATGCACTGGATCCGCAGGCTTCATGGATAGCAATGAGCCGGCAGTGGATGGGGGTCATGCTGGGGGCATGCCAGCACTACATGCCATTCACTAAGGCATGTAGTGCTGTGCACTGGGGGGGCATAAGAGGGCATAGGTTATGCCGGGGGGGGGCCTGCTTTAACCACAGTATGTGCCCAGCCCCATGCATAGTGCCGCATTGGTACCATATCTGTAAACAACTCCCTGCCCCACCATGTGGCATCCCAGTCCCTGTTTCAATAAGCATCCCCCCATCCCAACACATGGCAGCCCTGACCCCATGTTCAACAAGACCACCCCCCACCCTGCCATGCCCTGGTCCAACCACCCTGATTCCTGATGGACAGTGGACCCCCAACCCACCCATGGCACCGACAACCTCCCCAAACCCATATCTGTTCGTCAGTGCTGCAGCTCTGGATGGCCAATGGCACAGTCCTCTGCACACCTCCTCAGTCACCTGCCATCTAATTGTTGCTGGGAGTGTGCTGCTATACATATATAT
The DNA here is from genome assembly GCA_016271365.2 of Neoceratodus forsteri. Lineage (NCBI taxonomy): Eukaryota > Metazoa > Chordata > Ceratodontiformes > Ceratodontidae > Neoceratodus > Neoceratodus forsteri. The sequence continues at coordinate 1,131,908,612 of CM028129.1, forward strand.
ATATATATATATATATATATATAACCCCTCACCCCTGCCTTTTTACCAAAACGACAGGTGGCATGGTGTTGGCGCTGGCAGCAATACCTGGTGGGGACCTGGGTTCGGGGAGGATGAGGTTACCTGGCACAAGGGGACCTAGGTTTGGCTACTCTGCACAGGGGCACCCAAGTAAATCTGAACACAGGAAGCAATAACTGTAATGTCCAGAACCAGGATTGGGATTTTAGTGTGGCTTTTATTCACAACTAGCTGAACACAACAAAGCATAGATGGACCCCCATGGGGCTACATTTACTGGTAATGCAGATTAGAGACTACAAGGCAGTTCACTGGAAGAAATAACCAATTTACTGTTTTCAGGCTCTGGACCCACCAGGCACACAGCCCGGACTTGCACGCGCTTTGGGTACACAGCCTGACTGGCCCGGCTCCCCTGCCGGCCACTTGAATGGCAGTCCATTGGAAGAATGAACCCATTTTCTTGTTGTGGCTCCCCACACCACTTAGAGTCTGCGACTCCTAGAGAGATTTCCTTCTTACTTCTTCTGACTCCCATCTCACAAAGAAAATTTTCTTTACCCTTGTTGTGGCTCCCTACACCACTTAGAGTCTGCGACTCCTAGAGAGATTTCCTTCTTACTTCTTCTGACTCCCATCTCACAAAAAGAATTTTACTTACACTTGTTGTGGCTCCCCACACCACTTAGAGTCTGCGACTCCTAGAGAGATTTTCCCATTTGCGACCCACGTCTGGGTACTTCCCTCATCACTGGCCAAGTGCATGAGGCAAGTAGCAATCACAGCAGAAATCCGTAGAGGTAGACCTGGTTACTAAAGATGGGGGGTGTTCCCACCTCCAGTTCCCACAGCCCATACCTGGCCATTTCTCTGGAAAAATTGAATCTTCTGAATGTAGATTAAATGGTGGATGAACTGTCGCACCCCCTCTACAATATTACTTGAATTCACACAGCACTCTAGCTTTTGACACTACTCCATTTGTTTGTCCTAGTACCACAGGCCCCCCAAATAGTAGTTCAAATCCCAGATTTCTTCACATATCCCAGGCTGAAGAAACACATTTTTTGCCCTCTCATATTAGAGCAAACACTCACCCTTTTGTTGCAGGTGCCCCACAGGCGAAGTACAACTCTTCCCACTTTCCAAATACAGACTGAAACTGAAATAGGCAGCTTTCTTTCTTCTGCAGAATTTAGGGGATTGCCCCTGGAATCTACATGGGGATCTTTACTCCCCCCCCCGGAGGGGGGGGCACTGAGACCCGAACAGCGGTCTCCACCACTTCAAGGCAAAACTGGAACTGTTCCTTCCTCTTTGAAAACAAAACTGGACTCTGACCTCCTTCTCTTACAGAAGGTAAACAGGAACTGACTTTGAAAACTCCCAACGTTCTATCTAACTCCCTCTGCTGCAGATTCCAATGTGGCTTATGCAGCTGCGACAGTTCTATTGGTGATGTCATCTCTCAGTCTCAGCTGAGACTGAGAACAGAGTGAGACAGTGTGAAACCCATTTAACTGGAGTTTCTCAAGCTGCCTCCCTGCCTACCACTAGGTCTTACTGGGATTCTAGTAACCCCGGTAACAGGGGTTGTGTGTATATATATATATATATATATATATATATATATATATATACACAGCTCACTCCCAGCATTAGTCAGATGGCCAGCAACTGAGAAGGTGTGTGGAGGGTTGTGCCACTGGCCATCTGGAGCTGTAGCACCAACGAACAGGTATGGGATGGGGGGGCTGTCGGTGTCATGGGTGGGTGGTGGGGTCCACTGTCCATCAGTGGTACTGCAGGGGCACCAGGACTGGGGATCATGGCGGTTGGACCGGGGCATGGTGGGGGGGAATTCTTGTTTTACATGGAGGTTGGGGCTGCCATGTGTTTGGGCAGGGGATGCTTATTGAAACGGGGACCAGGCTCCCATATGTTGGGGTGAGTAGATGCTTATTGAAACTGGGACTGGACTGCCATGTGTTGGGGTGAGAGGATGCTTAGTGAAACAGGGACCGGGCTGCCATGTGTTGGGGCAGGAGGATGCTTATTGAAATGGGGACCGGGCTGCCATGTGTTGGGGGGGATGCATATAGAAATGGGGACTGGGCTGCCATGTGTTGGGGTGGGGGATGCTTATTAAAATGGGGACTGGGCTGCCGTCTGTTGGGGCAGAGGGATGCTTAGTGAAATGGGGACCAGACTGTGGTGTGTTGGGACAGAGGGTGTTGTACTATATTTGGGGTCATGGCAGCCATAGGATGGGTGCAGGTTCACCCATGCATTGTGAGGCTGTGGTGCCACTGGGACTCAGGAAGGGGGTCCTTTGGCCAACTGGACATGGCTGCATGGGTTTGGGTGCCTGCATTAGTTATTCACACACTTGGACTCATGCCATCTCATGCCATCTCATGCAAGTGATCCACTATGGACCCAGGATGAGCATCCGATTGGATGCCCCATCCACCCTGTGCAGTGCTGCATGCCGGGGGTGCCAGACCATGGACAGGTGCATGCAGTAGTGAATACCATGCACCTTGCACCTGTCTGGGACCCCAGGGCTACATGGGCAGGATACACACCTCGACGCATAATTCCTGCCTGTTAATGCATATGCCAAAATATCAGCAGCTTGTAACATGACATTATCTTAAATAGGGGTCATCAAAAATATTTTATTGTACGGGCTAAAATGAGCCATTACAATTATATTTCATCATACAGCATACAGCAATAAATACAAGGTCACGTGGGGCAGCGCTCTTAATGGCAGCTTAATCCACAGCTCTCCCCTCTCAACCAGCTGATTCCTACATATACTGACTTCGGATATACTATTTTTAACGTGCTCCTCGTCAATCGCAGTTCTCTACAACTCACCATCACCTTACATTGGCGTTTTGAGCGATTTCTTAATGATTTACGCCAAGGTGTGGTGAAGACAATGGAGGCCGAGATGAAGATCGCCAGGGCCAGGCACACGCCACTGAATACGCCTGAAAAGTGGCCAAAAAGTCAAGAACCCTGCCTATGGGTTCGGGTGCTAAATCTGGCTCTCCTAGCATCCCCTCCAGCCCGCTCACAGAGGATCAGTTCCTCCAGGAGCTGATCCCACTCCGTGAAACTCTTCAGGAGATCTCCTCAGAGTTAAAATCCATACGTAGCGATCTTGCTTCTGTAACTACCCGAGTAGGCGACTCGGAGGCTCGTATCAGTTCCCTGGAGTCTTGGAAGGCCAAGTGTGAGCCTGAAATTATCATGCTCAGACAACAAATTGCCAAGTTAAAACTAAAGACGGAGGATCTCGAGGGACTCAGCAGGAGGAACAACATTCTGGTGCTGGGTTTATCGGAGGTGGAGGAAGGGCCAGATATCCTGTCTTTTGTGCAAAAGCTTCTTACTAAGATTGTTGGCCCCTTGTCCATCAATCCCTCCTACCACATCGAGCGTGCCCACAGATCCCTGAAGCCTAAACCTCTGCCAGGCTCCTCTCCCAGACCCATACTAATCAAGATGCTTAGTTACCTCGAAAGGCAGCATATCCTGAATAAAGTCAAGAGTCTACAGGCGGTCTTGTGGGAGAATCACACCTTGAGAATCACCCAAGACCTACCACTTGAAACCCGACTGAGGAGACGTGAATTTCATCCGATTGTGACCAAGCTGATTGCTGTGGGGTTCAAGTTCCGAATGAATTATCCGCCAGGCTGCAGGTCCATCTCGATAACGCCTGGTATGCCTTGAACCCTGACCAAGCCAAAAGGAACTTTCCCAGAGACTTCCTGACCTTTTCAAATCTGGATGACTGATCTATATTAATATTGGTGTTAAGTCTGCTTACCTCGGCTGAGTGATCTTGGTCTGGGTGCATGCCTGCATTTCTGTTTTTTCGTGCGAGTTGGGTTAGGGCTGGCTGGCCTTCAGTGGGGGTTGGGGCAAAGTCACTTGTCTGGACTGGGTTGAGGCCTAGGCTTTCTTCATCTGAGGCCTCTGCCTCATGGCCTGTGGTGGAAGGGGATAGGACCCTTAATTACGCTTGTGGTTCCAGGCGGATAGTTTTCGCCGACGGACCGGCTAGCTCCCTACCAGTTTTCCCTTCCCCTTCCTTTTCTTTTTCCAGGTTAGATGATGGCCAGCTCGAGTGAATGGAGCTCAGCTTCACTGCTTTAATTTTTGCTCCTGACACTGACACACACGGATTGGAGCAAGTGATGCAGCAGCCAGCTGGTGCATCCCTTTCTCATCATGGTGAGATATTTCCAGCCATGTTGGATCCGTTCAGCATTTTGGAGTTGTGAGCTTTTGTAGTTCTGTATTTGGGTGATTAGCACACCGATAGTTGGTTATGATGTTATGACTCTGCCTTATACTCGCCTTTGGCTGGGGGGGTGGATGGGAATGGCAAGCCTTGAGATGAAGTCTCCGCATCCTGAACTGGGGGAAACAGCAGGCCCTGTTTCTTTGCTACTCTGCCCTATGATACACTTTATTAATGGGGCATCAAACAGGGATTCTTGCAGTTAGTTGTGGGTCTGCTAGTCCTGGGACCATCCCTTTACAGGTTACTTATTGGGTTCTTACATGCTTCTCTGGTTTTAAAGGGATGGGTTGTAAATAGGTTTTGGGCGATTACAGGGTTATTCATAGGTTTTGTCATTTGGGGGGGTGGGGTAGGGGGGTATGTCTTAATTTTTAGTCCAGACACCTTTTGGAATCGTCTCTCTGGCTTGGGAGCTCTCTGTGTTCAGTTTCATTTAAGTCTGTTGGTGACTTGGTCATTTTTTGTGGGTTATTCTATTAGGGGGTTTGGGGAGGGAGGGTGCCTCAGAAAGTTTCAATCCCTATGGTTATTATTATCATTGTTGGGCAAACTGGGTGTAATTCCTTTATTACTACCTGTACTAGTGGGATTGAAGTTCCTGTGTCTTGTTCATTCTTGTATTATTTATCAAGGCATTGAGAACGATTAAATTTGCAAGTTGGAATGTCAGAGGCATCAATGACCCTCTTAAGAGACAGCAGGTGTTTCTGAACTGTTCCCTTCTAAACATAGACATAGTTTTCATGCAGGAAACCCACTTGGCTGCCTCGGAGGACAAGAAATTACGAAGGCTAGGGTTTACCCAAATTTTCACTGCCTCCGGCTCGCAAGCTAGTAAGGGGGTAGCAATAATAATTAAACAGCACGTCAGATTTGTAGTAGAGGACAGTGTTATTGACCACGAGGGTAGATATGTATTGGTCAAGGGCCAGCTTAATAATAGTAGTGTGGTTTTAGGGGCGATATACGCTCCAGTAGGAGGTGACCCATCCTTTTTAATGTCCCTGGCAGATAACCTGAGCAGATTTCTGCCTTCCCATCTCATCCTAGGGGGCGACTGGAATGTGGCTCCTTCCAGCAAGTTAGACAAAACCTTTAGACCAATAAAACCGTTGTCTCCTGCACAACATGCCCTCTCTGATTTCACAAACCTGTTGGGTCTGTGTGACCCCTGGTGTCTCCTTAACCCTGACAATCGACTCTATTCCTTTTACTCCCAGGTTCACCAAACTTGGTCAAGAATTGACTATATTTTAATTAGTTCTTCCTTAATGAGCTGTACCCATCAAGTAGGTATTGAACCAATAGTCATCTCGGACCACTCTCTGGTTTGGGTCAAGGTTTCCTTGGGTATTCAGGGCCATAGGGGTACATCTTGGAAACTTAATACAAATCCTGAAGGAAGAAACACACAGTTTCCCAAATCAGGGACATGATCCTTTCATACTTCGACCTGAATCAGGGATCTGTACACCGAGAGGATACATTGTGGTGCTCCTTCAAATGTTTTATCAGAGGGGAACTCATTAAGATTGCTGCCACTAGGAAAAGGGTAAGGGAGTCCAAAATTAATTCGTTATCTAGCCTGCTGAGGGCAGCTGAAGATAACCTTCTCTCTTCCAATTTCCCAGCTAATCTAATGGCTCTTATTAAACTCAGAAACGAATATAACGATCTGACTCGAGATAAAGCTGAATATGCATTGCTCAAGACTAGGACTAGATATATTGATTAGGGTGAAAAGTCGGGTCAGCTGCTAGCTCTGAGACTGAAAGAAATAGAGAGTTCCTGTATTATCCCGGCCCTCAAATCTCAGGACGGCACCACCAAGATGCTACCCAGGGAGATTGCCCAAATTTTTGAATCCTTCTATACTGACATTTACAGTAGGAGTTCCACACCGTCGCATTCTCAGCAGATAGAGCACTTCTTAGATGGTATCAAACTCCTTTCCCTTCAGATTCATCACTGCGACATATTGTTAGCTCCCATCACTCTAGGTGAAGTAGTAGAGGCAATCAATGATTTACCATTAGGAAAAGCCCCTGGGCCAGATGGCTTCCCCCCCAATTTTTATAAGGTTTTTTGTAAAGAGCTATCTCCTCTGCTGCTTAAGTTATACAAATATTTGTTTTCTGCGGATGTGATAGACCCCTCTCTCCTAGAAGCGACAATTATTTTAATCCCTAAACCTGATAAACCCCTAACAGAGCATGCCAGCTACCGTCCAATATCGCTCTTAAATTATGATATCAAAATCTTATCTAAAATTTTATCGTTCAGAATCAAAAAGATTTGGCAGCACTTGTTGAGCCCGGAACAGGCTGGTTTCATCCAGAGTAGATCATTTGCTGACCATTTGAGAACCTTAACCCATGTCTTTCAAGCAGCCCACACTTTGCTAGATCCCATGGTCCTAGTTGCTCTTGATGCAGAAAAAGCCTTTGATCGAGTGAATTGGGACTTTTTATGGGCCACTTTGAAGAGAATGGGCTTCCCTGATTCCTTTATTCACATGATTATGGCAATATACAAGTCCCCCTCGGCAAAAGTTTGCTGCAACGGGGTTTTTTCTTCCAGTTTTCCTTTATGTGCTGGCACTCGTCAAGGGTGTCCTCTTTCCCTACCTCTTCAACCTGTATTTGGAACCGCTGCTTGTTAGTATTAAAAGCTCACCACGAATCATAGGTTGTACCATTGCTCAATCTCCCTGACTGTATTGGTCTTTGCTGATGATATCCTGTTATACCTTACCAAACCCGAAGCATCTCTAACACAAGTACTAAAAATTATTGACCGTTTTGGTCAGGTTTCTAACTACAGGTTGAATATTTCTAAATCGGTTATTTTTCCGTTAAATTCTTTTACCTTTAAATTGGATTTTACTCGGTTCGGTATGAAATGGTCCCCGGTTTCATTTAAATATTTGGGTATACATGTGGCCAGAGAGGTGGAAACGGTCAAGAAACTCAATTTAGACAATACTGTAATGAGAGTCCAGAGAGATTTGGACCGATGGCAAAAGTTGCCACTAACCATTTGGAGGCGAATCAATATTGTCCAAATGAATATCCTTCCCCAGTTATTTCACCCCCTGAATCACCTTAATATATGGCTACCCAAGCAATTCTTCAGTCAAGTTAACTCGATGCTATCCAACTTTGGAAGGGGAAACAACCTCGTAGAGCCTTTCTTAAACTCACTGCACCTAGAGACAAGGGTGGTCTTCGTCTACCCAATCTCTTGCTATATTATTGGGCTAGTCACCTGAATAGAATAGGTAAGTGGTCCACCGCACAGTCTACCACACCTCTACCCATATGGCTATGGCTTGAACTAAACTTGCTGGACCAGTTCAATTTCAGCCCCCCCCACTTTTTTTGGTATCCGTTCTCCACGTTACCCCCAGCCATCCAAGACTCTGCTATTGGCATTTCTATTAGAATTCTTTCTCAATGCTGGAATTTTTCATTATATCCCCGACCAAGGATTTAGCACAACCTCTTGTGTTAAATTCTAATATCAAAATTGGAGGTAGCTGCTTAATTTCTGAATGGCTCCCGCAGTTGCATAACTTACCGGTGGAATCTCTGTATGAGCAAGGCACACTCCTTAAGTCGGATGAAATCATAGCGCCCTTAACATTCCCCTAGAAGCATATTTTCAGAGTCTATCAATTGAGACACCTCATCCTCAAAATCTTTGGCGGATCACTTCCTCTAAAATAAGGCCATTCCTTGTGAAAATTCAGGAGGCGGCGGTATCGTGGAGGTATTTCTAACATATACAACAAATTGCTTGATGACCTTTTCCTTAACTCCTGGAGGGTTCCAAAATCTGGTCACTCTCTAATCTGAGCTCCCTCTTGCATGGGATTCAATTTGGAAAGATGTGTCGTTACCTATCCCAAGACAACCATAGATTGACCCAAATACTATATTTTAAATAATTCTACTATACTCCAGTTAAGCTGGTCCAATTTGGCAAGCTTAAGTCGAGTATTTGCTTGAGATGTGGAGCCTCCGAAGGGAATTTGCTGCATATCCTTTGGGAATGCGATAAAGTGGCACCTTTATGGAGTACAGTTAGAGACAGCTTAGACCCACTTTTAGGGCTCAAAGACCTATTTACCTTAGAAATTTGTATCTTGGGTGTCTACTCGAGCATTTTGGTGAAAGAGCATACATATCATATGGCTCTCATCTCAATAGTTATAAAAAAACTGGTCCTCAGGCATTGGATGGATCAAGATACTATTACCTATCAGGAATGGCTAGGAGATGTCCTCTGTTTCAATACCGAGAAACTTATAGCTAGCTCTAGACATAATCTGAGTCTTTAGTCGGAAATGGGGTAAATTAAATGCGCCTACCTAGGGTAACCCAGACACTGATAGTACCTTAGGTAACTGCTGCTGCATTAATACTTGCAGCGTTATCTGGCTCAACCACAGCTCTCCTTATTGACCTGACATCTCCTTCAGCTATGAAACCTCCGGGTTATGGGGGTGGGCTTGGGGGAGGGAGAGGGTTATTGGGGTTATATTTATATTTTGTATTTTGTTTTTCTGTGTTTATTGTTCCGCTAATGTCATTGCGATTGTATTCAGCTACATGTGCTTTTTCCTGGACTTGTGTACTCTATGATCTGACAACCCTCCACTATCTATATCTGTACCTTGTCTTCCTTTTTCTTTTCTTTTGTTTTTCTTATATATAAACTCAATAAACTTAAATTTCAAAAAAAAAATACAGCAATAAATACATAGGGCCCAATTCCACGATGTTTACGTATGTCTCAAGGTGACGTGTGCCAAACCCAATGACACAAGTCGCACCTTTCACTATGTTATGCTGGTGGGGAATACAGGAGGCGGCTCATGCCATGGTGCGGGTGGTCTGCACCCAAAGGGACATCCACCAGCTGCAGCTCCTATGGCATGGTGGAAGGGGGGGTTACAGCAGCAACTGCACTCTATTCTGAGAGGGCAGCTGCCATAACCCAGTTACACAATTACAAGAGCTACTGCAGCATTGCAGGGTTAGACTAGCTGTTAGCTAGTCCAAGGGTCTTCCATCTTGGCAAAACAGTGGTTGACCTCCATCACAGTGCTGCAACACACACACACACACACACACACACACACACACACACAGCTGTGCCCCATGGAACCCCCAACACTGGAAAGCACCCCCATTACCAGGGTGCCTCCCGCCGACACCTGGGTCTGGTTTGTCAAGAGCCACCCTTGCGACTCTGCCACACTGCAAACCCCCCCATGGCCCATGGGGGTGTGTGGGCTGTTTTTGTGGCTGGGGGGTTTGGGGGCAGTTCTTCCTGGTCAGTGGCTTACGGCACCCTGGTCCATTGCGCCATTCCCATGGAGCAACCCTGTGGCTGCTGCAAGTCATAGGGTGTAAGTGCGGAGGACCCTGCCTATCATGGAATAGGGTGTATGGTCCCCAGTGTAGTGGCGCATGTTGCAACTTGCATACACCTGTGAGTTGCGACGTGCGTCCTGGAATCAGGCCCCTAATATCATACAAATCACATATCACATAAAAAAATAATATTCTACTACCTATACATAAAAAGAGAGGCTAATAAATCACTTTGGAATATACTTATACATAGACAATATTGCACTACGAAATTAAAGCAAACTTTCTGGGAAGCCAGCTATGTTCAAATTACAATAATTCTATTCCTTAGTCTATTGATTGCAGCCAAATATTTAGCTAACCTTTGAACAGTCCATGAATCCTTGGTGTGGAACAAAATATTAATAAGAGTTGATTTATTTAGCTGATATATGCTATTCATAAAGGGACTCAACCAATAAGTTTGTTAGTTGTCCTACCAAGAGCAGTCCCATAGTATGTGTACTAAGTTTTCTTTACCACCTCTAGTACAGTCACACTTTCCTGACTGGAGGCCTTTTTTTGATATCGATAGGATAACATATTGCTTGGACATTGCTCAAATTTGTAATTAGAAACTGTAGACCTTCATTTTTGGGTCCATTAATATTTCCAAAGAAGGTTTAAACCCCAAATAATAATTATTTTGGGCAAACCACCTTGAATACTGGGAGTTCTTAATCACATTCAAATCTAGACAATTCCAGCTTGTAGCTATCCTTTTAGAGACATACTTTTTGTACTTCACACTAAGTGTGATTCCCTTATCTACTACATGTTTTAGGTTCATCATTTTATGTTTTTTTAATATATTCAAAAATGTAGTGTACCAGAATCCATTTTTGTATCCTAGATTGTACCAGACTTCTTTTTCTTTAAGTGCAATCTTTGCTAGTGTAGAATTAGTTTGTCTGGACAGTCTTATATGGTAATTAATTTTCCTTGTCTCAATCAATGCCCCTATGTTCACAATTCCTAATTCTGATCTAATGTACCTCGAAGGACTAGAATGCCCCAATTTTAAGACTGTATGAAGAAACTTGTAAAGAGGGGACATTAGTCTATTTAGATTTTGATTCTCCCATATATCAGAACCATATAGAAGTTCAGTCTCAAAGTTTGTCATAATCACCTGTATTAATGGCTTAATAGTTAAATCACCATATTTTGCATTGAAGCATATAAGTCCCGCTACAGTTTTTTTCAGTTTTTCTAGGAGCATTTCAATATGTAATGTCCAATTACAATATTTTTGGAAGAGAATACTCAGATGGACATAACTCATTACTACCTCCAGTTTCTCTTTGCCTACTTGCCAATAGGTTGAATCTTTCTTTTTTCCTGGGCCGATATGAAGACTTTGATTTTGTTCTGGTTGATTTTTGATTTTAACTCTGTGGATTTATTATGACTAAAATCTCGCTTCTTTTGTAATCCTGATTCTATAAGTGATAACAGGATAATATCATCTGTGTAGGCTAAGAGGGGGCATTGTATTGATGATATTTTGTGGGAATCTGAGTTGGTGGAGTCACACTCAATTAACATTTTGTCTATATAGATAGAAAATAACAATGGGGCCAGCACACAGCCCTAACACCCCTATTAATTTTAAATAAAGCAGATAATCTACCCTGTCTTCCTAGTCTAATTTTTACCCAATTATCTGAATATAACAGAAATTAAAACAATAAGATTAATATATATACCTCTCTCTACCAATATAGTCTACAATGTGTGTCTAGAAATGTAGACAAACACAGATGAATATATGATAAAGACCGCATAAAGTTTCTGGTGCCTAAGTCTGACATATTTCTCAATTAAAAGCCTCAGGACAAATATATTGTCCAAAGTTGAGTAATTAGCTCTGAAGCCTGCCTGGTAATCCATTAGTCCCCTTGTTTTCTTCACCTCATTTTTCAGTCTTTCTAATAGGATTCTAGATAGTATTTTTTAGATTCACATCTAATAAGCCTATATATGGTTGGATCAGAGAAGCTTCCCTTTTTGTGTATTGATATGATGTTCGCTCCTCTCCATGAGTCCAGGAAGATATTTAGATTAATACATTTATTAAAATACATAACTAAAAAATTGATCCAGTTTGATGGAACATAGGTATACTTCAGCTGGAATTCCATTTGGGCCTACCGCTTTGTGTTTTTTTAATGTCACAATCACCTGATATAGTTCAACAGAGGATATTGTTATGGAACTATTCTATACCAATCATATTTCCTTATTGGATGCCTCTGATTGTGGATCATAAACAATAGATGAGAAATGTGCTATCCATTTGTCTTCTGTAATGAAAGTATTGATTTCTGTTTCAAAATTAGTACAACCCCTGACCACCAAATTCCAGAATGGCTTACTATTATTCTGTTCAACTGCAGTCAACATTTGCTGACATAATTTATTATGATATAATAATTTGTTTTGTTTTATCATAATTTTGTATTTCTTTTTCTCTTGATTTAATTTGGCCAGAACCAGTTTAGCCCTAGTATTTTTGTAACTTCTATTCAGCTTTCTAATGAAGGATTTTTTCCTTTTACATTCAGCATCAAACAAGTTAGTGGCTTCACTTGAACAGACTTTAAAACTACATTCCAGATGGCTTTATATCTTAATAAACAGTTGACTCAGCATCTGCATTAGAGATTGTATATCTTCCTTCCATAAATCCACACATTTTTCTGTAAGACAGGATTCTGACAGAAGAGACAAAATCTCGGCCTCTGAGTTATGTTGCCACATAATTCTTTTATCAGTTCTTAGCTCTGCAAACAATAAAGGGACTGTGCATGGATCACTTTGAGTTTGTCCCAGAGTATTAAACTCCAGGAGAATAGGAAAATGATCACTTTCTGCTCTCACAGGAATAGTCAGAGTGTTCCACATATTGAGATGGCCCGACCATATAGCATAGTCAACTAATGAGGCACCTTTTACAGACAAATATGTAATTACACCTTCCAGATCACCACTGAGTCTACCATTTAGTGGATAAAACAAATAATCCACCATAAAATCTATGAATTTTTTACCATTATTATTTGTTTTAATATCCCTTGAATTTCTGTTCCTTAATGGGGTACCTGGTTGCATGTGCATATATATCAGATTTCCTATCAAACCATCAAATAATCTAATTCAGGCATTAAAATAACCCAATAGCAAGATATAAGCAGCTGAATTATCATGGTAGATGCTCATAACTTCATTTGTTATATCATTCCACAATGTTTCAACATAAAAGGTAGAATTTTCTGGGGGTATACAACAGTTCATAACATATATATCTAAATTCCCTACCTTAGTATATAACACAATTATGTTGGTATGCATTGTTTTTCTTCTCACTTGATTAAACTTACCAACCTTCAAAAAAAAAAAAAAAACAATTAACCCTCCCGAATGTCTACCAAATTTAGCTGATTTAACACCAGGGACTTGGTAACACTCATAACCATATAACCATATAAAATGATTTCATCTGTATTTGAGTGCCAAGTTTCCTGCAGGCATATGAGGTCAGATTGCACTAAAACATTTTTAAATTCAGCATTTATTATATGCGAAGTCCAGCCCTCAATATTCCATGTCATAAAAGTTAGTCCCAAAATGTTAATATCTAAAGGATTTGCTGGTGACAAGAGATCTGGAAGTAGTCAGTTGTCCCCATATCCTGTCAGTATCATAAACCTATTACTTAAGGGCAATCTGATGTCATTAGTCTTATTATTTTTTTCAGCATAAGTTGTCCCTGATGTATCATGAATATATAATTCCACAAGATTAAGTTCCATTTTGTCAAGCATATTAGCCTTCCCAAGAATACAATCAGCTAATTTAAGATTTGAGACTGTTATGTTTACTTGACTATCAACACAGGCCCTAGTGGCTGAGATGTCACCTAAATCATTCACTGGTATTCTCAGGAAATTAACTAACAAGTCCTTTATGGATTTAATTAGTTTGGCATTATTTTCCTGTCTAAACGAAGACATTCCAAACATACTGAGGGTAACTTCCTCCTCCAAACTCCCTGTCCCTTTATTAAATAATGTTCAATTAGGAAAAGTAATAATCAAATCTATATCTTGTATCAGCGAACTATTCACCCAGATGTAGTTTGCCACTCTGGGGGATAGAAACAAAATATATATTATAGTAGCTTCTACTATTGGGATATTTGTAATCTCTAGGATATCATTCTCTGAGAGATTAATGTCCACATTTTTATTTAGATATTGTATTATCTCAGTTTCCAACTGAGCTGGATTGAAGTTACCCCAGTTTGATGGCCCATATAATCTAACCAGTGGATAGGATTTGGTCCAGTTGGTATGTTTAGGATTGATCCTGTCATTGGATAGTAAAACAGGACTGGAAGTACCCTGAGTGGATACCTTGCCCTTATATTGAACATCTTGAACCTGTACTATTTGTACCCCGTGTTTACTACTTCCCCTATCCACTATAAGGGCAAGTATACCCTTCTTTAAAGGGGTGGTTAGGAACCCACATTGTTGATTTGATTTAGTAACTTCTTGTTTCAAAATATGTAATTTGGTTAAGAAATTATATTTTACAATTGAGTCTACTGGCACAGAGGAATTTTCGTTTGAAGGTTTATCAGCCTGTGTTGTTATAAGGAGAGGTCTGACCTCTTCTGTGATACCACTTGTATCTGTAGTAGCCTTATTCTGGTTGGGAGCCATTTTCCCCACTGATTTTTGTCTCAATTTTTACTTCACCTTTTCACTTTCTTTTCCTCTTCAGGCTCTTTGGTTTGAATTTGCCGAGTGGAGAATCAGGAATTTCAATTATGCTAAAATCTAGTCTCTGATTAGTGGTGACCTTCTCTTCCATCTAAGTTTGTACAGTACTGTCTTTTACATTCAAAGTCTCATTTACATCCACTTTTATTCTATCTGACAAGTAAATCTTATCAATTGTGGCTCTATTAACAGCCACATCAGTTCTTAGATTTTCCAAAATGGACCTATTAACAACAAGTTGTTCCATTAAAATTAAATGAGCATTCTGGGTGTTTTTTAATAAATGTATCAAGTTTTCACTTAAACAAGTGGGTTTAAAGATTTCACTATTACTAGACTCATAGAAACATATAAACATAGACTCTGATGGCAGATAAGGACTGCTTGGCCCACCTAGTCTGCCCATTTCCTACCTACAGGATAGGCCACAGATCCTAGATAACCAACAGTCTATTTCTTCCTACCCCCCACAAGAACTGCCTTATGTCTGTCCCATGCATTCTTGAATTCTCCCACAGTTTTAGACCCCACAACCTCCTCAGACAGATTCTTGTTCAACATCTTTCCCATACTTTCTGCAATATGTTAGAGCTACTGATAAATCATCCAGCTGTTTTAAATTCATTAATGGTTTGTTGTAGCTCAAATACTACTTCTCCTATTTTTGAGTTTAGCCATTTCTTGTCCTGCTGTTTAATTGATTCACAGGTATTAGAGTACTGGAGTTTCAGGGATTTCTCAATACTGGATTGCTCTATTGTTGGTCCCCCCATAATGAGTAATCATCAGCTATATTAAGGACTGAAATCATAGGGGTGTTAGTTACGACTTCAGACCTTTCTGATCATGAACTATCTTGTAAATCATAATCACCAATAGGAGATGCTGATAAAGTATTAGCTATCTCACTATTAGAATAGCAAGATGTCTCAGTTCCAGAATTAGTGGACTGGGATATAATGGGCAGCACTTAACAACCCTATCCTGCTGTCTATTGGTCAAGAGAGGCATGGTTGTTTTATCTGTAGGAGTTGAGGTCTTAGTACTAGTATGTAGTAGTACCATATGTTTGGTTATTTTAGATTGTCTACCAACAGATCTTTTAACAGAAAGTTCCTGTAATGGCGATGCATCGACATTTTGTATCCTTTGTAACCTAGTATACACCATTGTTTTTGCTACAACATAAAAGCCAGTAAACAGGATAAATAAATATTAATACAAAAGTTACCCAAAACAGTAGCTATAAAGCTGTAAATAAAACAACAAATCTAAATATTCAATCCTTTATGGATCTTGCCTGATGTGAAGAAAGCAGCTTCTTCTTTTCCTTGAATTTATAAGTTCCCCCGTATATAGTTGTAAATAAGATCTCTGAGGAAAATTGCAAGGATAAATGAGTAAACCTAAGCATTTGTTACAGAATCCATACAAGGTAAAAGGTCAAGAAAAATGTTCGTTATATCTAGACCAGATCTTTTATCCATCATCCAGTTATCCCATTAATGTGCAAGTAAAGTGCAGTTCAAATAGATAGGTTCCTAACAGGTCTTTCAGGAAGTATTCCACATGCAATATCCAGATAGTTATTAACAAACGGAACCTTCAATGAATCTTCAGGGAGAGCACTAAAAATAATTAAAATAGATATCTTAGTAAGGCAGTAAGTTAAAAATGAGCAGATCTTGCAGTAACAGCAGTAACAACAGTACAGCTATCAAATAACCCATATTTCCAACTATACTGCTCAAAACAATTGTATTTAAAACTATATTAGATCAAAAGAGTCAAAACTTACTCTCATACCAGAAATACAGGGCATTTAGAGGGCAAAAGGATTGCTCCAGAGCTAAATTCCTTCTAAATCCTCAAAACTCGATGGATCGATGAACACTTTAATCCCTTGAATCTGGGTTATTCAGCAGAACAAAGCTTAGTATATGCCGGTTAAAGAGTTACCAGATATCATATACCTGGCCACAGTTATCTGTCTTTTTTTTTTATTTAAAAAAAGGCCTGTAATACTAACAGCTGTGAAAGTCTATGCACAACACACACACTGCTTGAAGATGGCACTTGGAAGAATGAAAGACGCCAACTCGACATCGGTGCAGTTATAGTGGAGTGGTCATGTGACCAGCTATATTAAATAGTGTGAAATTCGACTACATAGAAACATAGACTTTGACGGCAGATAAGTACCACTTGGTCCACCCAGTCTGCCCATTTCCCTACCTATTGGATAAGCTGCAGATTCTAGTTAACCAACAGCCTACTTCCTGCAACCCCCCACTATAATTGCCTTATGTCTGTCCCATGCATGTTTGAATTCCCCCACTGTTTTAGACCCCACAACCTCTCCAGGAAGGTGGTTCCATGTGTCCTCCACTCTCTCCATGAAAAAGAATTTCCTCACATTACCCCTGAGCCCTCCCCCCTCTAACTTTAAATTGTGCCCTGTTGTTCTTACACATCTCTTTTTCTTGAAAGATGCTACCCTCCTGGACTTTGTTGATTCCCTTGAGGTACTTTAAAGTTTCTATCATGTTCCCCTGTCCCTCCTTTCATCAAGGGCCAAGGGTATACATATTAAGCTCTCTCAGTCTTTCTTCATATGGTTTCTGATGTAGACCCTGCACCATTTTAGTTGCCCTCCTCTGGACTGCCTCCATCCTGTCTATGACCTTGCATAGATGAGGTCTCCACAACTGCACGCAGTACTCCAGATGGGGTCTCACCAACTGTCTGTACAGAGGGATAACCACTTCCCTTTTTCTACCTGTGATGAATCCTTATGCATCCCAGTATCCCCCTGACTCTCCTTACTGACTTCTCACATTACTTACCCACCTTTAGGTCATCTGATGTGACTACACCCAGATCCCTTTTCATTATTGTTGTTGTTAGTACCTCCCCTGCTATTGTGTACTCTTCTCCTGGATTTTTATTTCCCAGGTGCATTACTTTGTACTTCTTTGCTTTGAATCTAAGTTGCCATATTTCTGACCATTCCTCCAACCTTGCCAAGTCCCTTCTCATCCTTTCTACCCCCCCTTGTGTATCAACTCTGTTACAGATCTTTGTGTTATCTTCAAAGAGGCATACCTTTCCATCCAGACCCTCTGCAATGTCACCTATAAAGACATTAAAGAGGTCTGGACCCAGTACTGAGCCCTGAAGTACTCCACTAGTAACCCCCCTTTCTTCAGAATGTGTTCCATTCACTATTACCTTCTGTGTTCTGTTGTGCAGCCAGTTTGCTACCCAGGCTACCACCCTGGGACCCACTTCCAGGCTGGCTAACTTGATTATTAAGCTTTTGTGTGGGACTGTGTCAAATGTCTTGCTAAAGTCTAGGTAGACCATGTCCACAGCCCCTCCCTGATCTACTACTTTGGTCACCCAGTCAAAGAAGTCTATTAGATCCGTCTGACATGACCTTCCCACTGTGAACCCATGCTGTCTTGGGGTCCCTGCCTCACTGGCCTCTAGGTACTGAACTATTCTTTCCTTCAGAAGTGACTCCATCACTTTCCCTACCACAGAGGTCAGACTGACAGGTCTGTAGTTTCCTGCCTCTGTCTTGGTCCCACTTTTGTGAAGGGGAATCACATCTGCCTTCCTCCAGTCCTCGGGTACCACACCATCCTCCCATGATTTATTAAAAAGAGTGGCCAGTGGTTTCACTAGTTTCCCCCTTACTTCTTTTAGAATTCTGAGGTGAATTCCATCAGGCCCCATTGCTTTGTCCACCTTCAGTTTTAGGAGTTCTTGCAGAACCCTTTCTTCTGTGAAAGGACTGGGATCGACGCCCCTATCAAGAGTGCTTCTGTTAATTGGATTAGGCACTTCCTCCTCCTCCTTTTTTGTTAATACTGAGCAGAAATATTCATTCAGTATCCCTGCTTTTTCACTGTCCCCCTCTGCCTACCCACCGTTCATTCTATTCAGCCTCACTATCCCTCCCTTTGTCTTTCTACGCTGATGTATCTATAAAAGGTTTTATCCCCCTTCTTAACTGAGTTGGCTATCTTTTCCTCAGTTTGGGCCTTTGCTATTCTGACTTCCCTCCCTGCTTCCTTTTGCCTTAACTGGTACAACTCTCTGTCCTGCTCCTTCTGTGTTTCCTTATACTTCTGGAATGCTATCTTTTTCTTCCTGACTTTCACAGCCACCTCTTTTGAGAACCATAGTGACTTTTTCTTTCATTTTGATTTGTTTATTTGCTTCACACAAAGGCTTGTTGCCTCTGTGATGGCAGTTTTGATGATTCCCCATTGTTGCTCCACACCTCCTTCTAGTCTGTTTGCTAGTGCTTTTCTGAGGCACTCTCCCATCTTTCCAAAGTCAGCCCTCCTGAAGTCCAGTACCCTCACTTTTGTATGGCTTAACTCTGTAGCTGAGTTTGACATGAACCACACTGTTTGATGGTCACTTGCATCGAGTTGCCTGACAACAGTACCCTAAGAAAATAAAACTCTGGTCCTATTTATAATCAGGCAGGTGTGTTGGAAGCTCACTTCATCTTGGCTGCACTGAGAGGGTTGCTATTACGAACACAGAAAAAACATGTTTGAAATTTCTAAACTCAATACAGTATTAAGACATAGTGTGATCCCCCCAAATGTGACATAATAAGACTATCTGACAAAGTTAAAAACAACATTTATGTATTTAAAATATTTCTATGATGCTAATTTGACCAAGGTAGCATGACAATCTTATTCTGCCCCAAAAAAAGTCTGCATTTTTGGTTATTTCTGTTGTACACATCACTTTAACCTGTTGCCCATTATACTTGAGCTTGAGTTACAGCTGGTGTGATGTTGATGACTATTGACAGTCTTTTGATTCTGAATACAGTTCACTGATTTTTCAGATATACCATTCATGTCTGTCCCCCCACCCACACACACATCCATACCCTTCCAAATCGTTAGAGCAAGCAGCTGGCAGATACATATTTCCCTAAAAAATAAGGTATAACTTTTTTTAAGCAAATATTTCATTTGTTTTAATTTTTCAAACAGATTTTGAATTTGGGACATCAGCACACTGACATAAATAAATACTATCTAGGATAAGCATACAATTCAAATTCAAACAGCATTCAGTTTTTGCAACCCCTACTCAGTAACCTAGGAAAGTTTTTTATGCAGCTGTTCAGTCCAGTATGTTTGACTTGGGGAAATTGTCAAGTCTTTTGAAATTTTAGGAAAATTGCTGAAAGGATGAAATTCACAGATAATATTGAAAAGGTTCAATTCAGATATGTGTCAAGAATGCTGCAAGCCCCAGGTGTGCCAAACACATGGTGCATGGGGCTTTTGCCATTCACTGGCCGACATTTGGGATTCACAACCCGTGCACAACTTGTCATGGGTTAGACCAGCATTTTGCTGATTTAACTTTGTGGCAATCTTGGAACCTTTTTACGGGGTTTGTGCCAATTATTTGGCACAAGCCATCATAAAGTGGGAAAAGTTGCATCAATGTGCTTGGTGCAGCTATGCCAAACATTGGGTTTGCAGCTGCATCAGTCTTTCTGAAGTGAGCCCATAATGTTTTGATATGCCACTGATCTGGTGGCAAGCTACCTCTAACATTGATTATTGGGGAACTGAGTCCAACATCTGTGTCCTCAAATAATATTTAATTACTTTAACAATGAATGGATATATCTGAATTTCATTTTAAGATACGGCCTTTCAGTAAGGGATAGTATGTAACATCCCAACTCAGCCTTAACATTGTAATATGGAATGCTCTGGTTCTCTCCGTGCTGTAACTTCTAATTTTAGCTGCTGTCCTTATCTGGCTGGGACCTTTGTTTGTCTACACTGGCTTTGTAAACTTACTTTTTAAGGTAAGGGAGTGACCAGAGGCACTGACTGCTCATGAATGAGTCCACAGACTGTGATTTCAATAGAGACAGGCTACAAAGCTGAAGAGACCTGTTAATAGTTTTTAACAGGAGGGGAGGTAATGAATGCTGTTGGGAACATTGGGAAGTAATTTATTTGGTACTAGCATTCTGACAGAGAGTTGTTAAACAGAGATCAGTGGCTGTTATCACTTGCGTTGTGGAGTTAGGCTACTGTCTTGCGGCTGTTTCAAGGTATAGGCTAGTAAAGGAGAAAAGGGAGGTGGAGGAGGTGGTGGTGGTGGGTTGTCCAGGATCACGGCAACAACCAGCATGCTGGCCACAATGAAAAGATGTGAAATTGTTTATAGCCACAATTTTACAATAGTGGTACTGCACAGGTTTTTGACTGACTGCTAAAACATTATGAATAGGATAAAAAAAAACAGGTTCAGTTTGCAGTGTAAGCATTCAAGTTTGTTGTGATTTCAGAATTTAAAAAAGATCAGATCTAAAGTAGTTTTGGTACAAATAAGATGAAGAAGTTTAAAAAAAATTACAGTATACACTAACGTGTCACTAAAAACCAGTTCACCATATTTGTAGGGCGATTACCAGTTCACTATACAATTAGACATTAGTATTGATGAGATCTGAGGGCTTAAGTATAACATGTAACATTGGGGGAGAAAAAAACAAGGCAAGACACATTTAGGACACATAGCAAACTCTATAACTGAGGTTTATTTTTATTCAGTGTATCAACAACTTCTTAAAAAACATTAGCTCACTCAGAGTCAGAACAGCTGGTGCTATAGTCACTACAAAAATTTGATGGTTCAGCAGCCATCAGAACTGTCTGAAGTCAGCAAGTAACGTGAACACGCACATGTCCACACACAACTACAAAACATTGCAGCATGGGTAATCAGAGGTGCATCATGGTTATCATGCCCTATATCAATATACCCACAATGCACCCTAATTGCAAATGGAGATCCTGGTGAGGGACTGTTCTATTCTGGAGGTCAGTAGAGCATGTAAGGTAGATAAAAAGGATTATGTATAAAACACAGATAAAGCATTTATACAAGGACCTCCGTAGTATTATTATAACTGGGTATAATTTTTTCCCACAGGAAAACCTGGTTATAATTTGCTGTTATAACAGCGAACACATGCTGGGTTTCCCTGCTTCTGAACATGTGCCAGCTGCCACTCAGCTCTACTTCCCCACCAGCCATCATTCCTCAGTGCTTGTCACACCACCACTCAGAGTCAGCAGTAAGTTTACAAAAAAAATAAATAAATAACTGGACAAAAAAAAAAAAAAAAACACTTTTAAATGCAGCAGCCTTAAAAAATGAAGGAAAATCAAAGGGAAATGTTCTTTTCTCCAGCTGTTGCTTCTGACCACAGAAAGCACTGAAACCAGAGCTGACAGCAGCTGCAGAGAGACGTGTTTTTATTTTATAGAATTGCCTTATTGAAAAAACGATACCCAGCAATTATATAAAGTAAAACATGGGGTGGTGTGTTTAACTTGAGATTTTAAACACAACCTCAGTGTTGTATGCTTAAATAAGCCCTCCAAGCTTTGCTCTTGGGGTTTATGCAGCATCCAACACCTTGAGTGTGTGTAAAATCTCATTAAACTCACGACCCCATGTATTATTCTATATATTATTACATTAGGACATCATAGCAGAACGCTGCACCAGGCAGGGGTGCTCAGGCAAACAAACAAAATATTTTCAGAAAAGTCCAGCACTCATCACCACAATAAAGATGCTGCTCACTGATTCCAGGTGCAAAATTTATTAAAGTGCCAACAAAAAGCACATCTTGACAGTGAGCAGGATCTTTATTGTGGTGGTGCTGGACTTTTCTGAAAATATATAACTACATTACTAAACACAAAAAAAGGTTCATCACACTACTGTTTGAAATTGCAAGGGCTGGTATTTCCCAAACAGAATCTTTCATTTATCACCATTCTCAAACATGCTAAGGACCTGATACTCAAATGCCCGGCACCCTCTTCAATACCTGCAGAAGAGCCAATACACTGGTTTGTGGTGCACAGAGGTACCACTCTGCACATGTGGGGACCTCTGTACATCCACTAACACTGGCTACTGGCCCCCTCCACAACCAATCTCTGTTGGTGCCTGTGACTGCATAAGCAGATGGGATGGAGCAAGCCAAGAAGCATGGGTGGGAATCCATCTCATACAGCAATCAGCCCACTGCCTCCACAGTAGAGTGGGGGCACTAGTCAGAGTGCTTTATTAATTTTAGTGATTCCAGTGAAGATAGTCCTTGGAGGACTGCTGTATTCTGACATTCCCTGCACTTTAAATATCCAATTGGATGCACGTGGAATGGACCAGTTTTACCCACCCCTGCCACCCCCTGCCCCAATGCATGGTTGCACATAAGCTGAGCACAGCAGATGGGGGCTGTGAATATCATTCCATATGGATCGGTATCAGGGAGTGCAAAGCCATGTCAGTGATATACTCAAGCATAACCTAGCCACCTATGTGGATCAGAACCCTTAGACTGAAATAAGCTAAACTTTAGACAAGTGCCACAGAGTATGTTAATGAAAATCAGCTTGCCAAAGAAGCTAACAGGAAGGCTCTGCTGCTAAACTGAAATAGCTGTGTGAACAAAATAAACACTGATTCTTCACAGAGAAACCTTACACACTGGCATTTGATTGATTAATCAGTTGAAGGTAAGCAGACTAATGAGTAAAGCTATCTCCTGCATAGCTGGGATTTCTTTTAGATCCCTAATTAAAATGGAGGCAAAGCAGATTGAGACATCCAAATATACTGTATAATCTAAAATGAAAATGCAGGGATCCATTGGTGGACTGGCACAGGATCTGACTGGAGGCACATTGTACAGACCTGCTACACCCAACCCTGCCACACTCTACCCCACTGTGTGGCTCCACATGAACAGAGCATGATGAGATGGGGCTGAGGGTGTTATCCAGTCTGGACCAGCATCAGGGTGCAGATAACCACAGCTGGGATATGCTCAGTTCAAGCATATCCCAGCCACCAAGTGGATCAGGCCCTTAGACTGAAATGAGCTCAAGTTTTGACAACTACCAAAAAGTGTTTTAATGATAATCAGCTCACCAAAGAAAAACCCATGGGAAGGCTCTGTTGCTGTATGGAAACTGCTGTATGAATGGAAGAAATGTTGACTCTTTGAGAGAAACCTCACACACCTGCATTCAACTGATTATTCACTTGTCAGTTCACAGACTAATAAGAAAGGTTAACTTGTGCATGGCCGGAAATTGTTTAAATCCCTAATTAAAAGGAAAGCAAAGCAGCTTTGACTAACCAAATAATCCGTATAATATTAACTAAAAAACGGAAATGTGCAGGATACTTGGGGAAAATCCATCTTTAATAAACCTCTTACTATTCATGTATTTTAGATATACTTTGTGCTTAAGTATAATATAGACAATGGTTTAATGTTGTCTTTTTATTTTGTATCACACTGTTTTCTTATTTAATGTATTTTATGTAAATCGTTCTACTTGTTGATAACCTGTGATGGTGTCATTTGTGTTCCAGTGTGTTTTATTTGATAGTCAATGAAATGTGAGATAAACTTGTGGTTATTAAAAACAAAAGCAATGTTCCAACAATTAGAACTACTGAGAGGAATACACATTACCTGCATTATACCCAACACATGCACTTGGAAACTCAGCTGCAGGATAATGTTTATTTGCAGATTCAATGTACTGTAATGTCTTCAGTAGTTTTCTCTCGTCTTATTTATCTAGCTATAGCAAGGAGCCACAGTGTTGGCTAATATGCTGAAATGGTCATCCAATAGTCCATGTTAGGATTGCTTTCCCTGAAGCACTGGTACTTTTATGTAATGGAAGACCATAAATTTATAAATCAGAGACATAGCCCATTTTACTCTTTTGTCCTGGAAAATTAAAACACAGCTAGTGAGCGAGTAATAGAAAGTGAGAGAGAGAGAGAGAGAGAGAGAGAGTTTTGTCATTTGCACTAAGTTGTTTTCATGACAGTGATAAAATTCTGTCCTGGAGAGTCTAATGCAAATATTTGCAATAAAAACAATTAAGAAAAAATACATTCCTTCATATCCTATGAAATGATGCGTCCTTAGTTTGAAAGCCGGCCTATATCTGTGTTTATTCAACCCATGAATTCCTGCAGCGTCTTAGTCTTCTCCCTCAACACAAACACACACACACACACGTAATACATTGTTCTGCCTTGTAAAATGTAATAAATACATATATTTACATATATCTGTCTTTCTGTCTGTCTGTCTGTCTATCTATCTATCTATCTATCTATCTATCTATCTATCTATCTATCTATCTATCTATCTATCTTCACTGCAAAACTGCATTAGTGCACCAGTAAGGATTCAACTTAAAGCAAAATAAAGTAGGGAAATGAGGTGTTAGGGTTTTCAAACCTAACTCCCCACACTCCCCAAGCAGTAGAAGGACAAGAACACACAAGCAACAGCAAGCTAGATGTTATTAAAGTGCAAAGTTTTGAGTTTAACATAGACATGAAGGTTGTGAACCCTAACTATAGGGGCACGACCGTGCCCCTATAATATATTAATTGTAAAAAAACTTCATTAGTACACTAGTTAAGGTTAAACTGACAAAAGTAGGAACATGTGACATGAGAGTTTCCAACCCTAACACCCCACCCCCACCCTGCAGGCAGCAGCAGGCATGGGGTGTTCCTTGGGGTTCTCAGCCCTAATGTTCTCGCCATCATTCCATTAGTAAGTAAGCTGAGATGGTTATAATATGTGAGAATGGGGTGAGCGTTAGAGTTGACAACACCAAGGCACACTCCAATGCCTGTTGCTGCCTGCAGGGTGGGGGTGGGGTGTTAGGGTTGGAAACCCTAATGCCACATTTCCCTACTTTTGTCATTTTAACCCTAACTAGGGCATTAACAAAGTTTTTTTTTGCAATGAATCTCATTCTTTTTTGAGATGCTACTTTTTCTGTAATTAGTTTTTATAAACACGAGTTTCTATGAAAAAAAAAAACAACTTTTGACCATATTCATTGGGGGCTGTGGGATTCAAACCCTGGTTTCCAGCCCTACGTCTTAGCCACTACACTACATCAAATCCTTTGAGAGTACTATGTCAATGTTCTCTTATACTAAATCAAGACAGATCCAGACTTAAACAGCCAACACTACTTTCCTGTTTCTCTGTATTACCAAAAGTCTTTTTTTTAAACTTTGCATTTTTCTAAGCCGTTGAATAATCTAAAACTTTTTCAGTTCACATGAACAGAAGATCAATATTATAATGTCCATTTTAACATAAGATAAAAATGACTGCTTTCCTTCTATAGCCCTAATGTTTAACATACTGATTTGTAGCCCATGTTTCGAAATAATTTACACTTTCCAGACAGGGACAGCTTGTAGTTTTCACATGATTTTTTTAATTCCTTCAATTTAAAAAAAGGTAGGCAAATAAGCTCATCATATTTCATGAGTTACAGTTACAGAGACATTTTTGAAAACATGCAGCTTCTTGCAATGTGAACAGGCAAAATCAAAAATAATTTGTAAACAATGGCCCAGATATTCAAAAGGGTTGCACATGGCACAACAGTGTTGCGCCATGCACAACCCACTGATGCGCTCCGGTGCGATGTTCAAAAGGGAAAAGTGCGCCGCACAAATCCCAATGTGCTGGAGCACATCAGTAATGTATGGAGGCACAGGTGGGGGGGCGTGCCCATGCATAACCTGCACAGCCTGATATTCAGCCCAGGATGTGCAGAGTAATGCATGCGCAACCCCTACTTGTGCCTGCACAAAGTTAAGCCAAAAAAAAGGAACAAATGATGGCTACCCACAGGTGAGCTGCCACATTACAGGGCCCAACATGGCATCTGCCACCTGTGGGTGGCCACCCAAGTTCCTGCCGCACCTGGTGGCACCCCCCATGCCCCATCACTGGCATCCATGTAACTAAACCCCCCCTACAATATCCCTGGTGGTCCAGTGGACCGCTATGTGCCCGATCACGGGCATCTGTTTAAATCACACACCGCCCCACCAATATCCCTGATGGTCCAGTGGACCGATCGCTGCCCAATCGCGGGCATCTGTAAAACATAAAATAGTCCTATTACCCTGGTGGTCTAGTGTATCCCCTCCCCACCCACCACTGATCCCCGCCCCTCCACCCATCAGCCGGTGGGTGGCAGCATCCACCTGCCTGCTGTCCCCGCCCACCAACTGAAAGCTCAGTAGGGCTGCATGCCCATTGGTTCTGGCGTGAGCCAATGGGCGTGCAATACATCCTCTACACAGTCCAGATATGTGAATGATTCATTCACATATCTGGAATGTATATTATGGTTGGATTGCATGCCCATTGGTTCATGCTGTGAACCAATGGGTGTGCAGCCCTACTGAGCTGTCAGGTGGTGGGCAGTGGGGTGGCAGGCGGGTGGGGTGCTGCCACCTGGCGGCTGATGGGGGGAGCGGGGTGGTGGGATTCAGTGGGCTGGTGGGGAGGGGGGTACACTAGACCACCAGGGTAATAGGACTATTTTATATTTTACAGATGCCTGCAATCAGGCAGAATGCGGTCCACTGGACCACCAGGGATATTGGTGGGGGGGTGATTTAAACAGATGCCCGCAATCGGGCAGTGATCGGTCCACTGGACCACCAGGGATATTGGACGGGGGGGTTTATTATACCGATGCCCGTGATAGGGCACATAGCGGTCCACTGGACCACTAGGGATATTAGACAAGGATTCTTTATTGAGACAAATGCCCACAATTGGGCACATAGCAGTCCACTGGACCACCAGGGCTATTAGAGGGGGATTTGTCTTTTAGACAAATACCCATGATCAGGCTGCAGGGGGCATTGGTCCCTGACAGCTGCTGTCTGGCAGGGTGCCAGGCACAAGTCGTCGGGGATCGGTGCATCTGCATGCCAATGGGATGCAAATGGGGCCATAATGACAAGCAAATGGCCCCATGTGCGCCTTGCATAAATTATGGCCCATTTGCATGTCCCCCTTTTGAATATCACAGGTGCTGTGTATGGCGCAATGGCACTTGCGCTAGCATATCTCCATGCTCCACTCTGGCCACTTGCGCTGGTGCAGTGCCACTGCGCCATGCACAGTGGGGGTGGCCAGGGTGTAATATTCAAAGCTGCTGCGCCATAGCGCAGCTCTGTTGAATATCACCCAGGCCACACCCCTGCGCAACAAAGTTGAGCTGCGCCCAGGCTTGTGCCTCAGCCTGGCACAGTTTGAATATCCGGGCCAATGATTTGAATAGACCAAGCTTCCCCAAAGAGGGATCGCTTGTAGTTTTAACCCGATTTTTCTAATTCGCTCAATTTAAAAAAAATGGATATGCAAATAAACTCATGATTATTCATGAGCTATGAGGTGACTCTAGGCATCCCAGTCACACCCCTTTATACAGCTGTTTTGAAGTGTTTACTGAGCATGCTCAGAACATGAAATTTTAGAATGTAATAACTTTGGTGTGGATTAATACTTTTTTCACTAAACCAGGAAAAGGCACCTCTGTGGGCCAAGCCCTTTCTACCCTGAATATTTCAGACCACAATTTCAAACCATCTGAGTTGAGTGATGACCCCCAAACCAGCAAAAACCAGCAAGTTTTCAGTGTTTTTCACTATCTGCATCCCAGAATCTGCTCATCTGAACAAAACAAAACAAAACATGACACATCAAGAGATCTATCCAACGAGACTGAGCCTGCAAAATGTCATGCAAATCTGTTTAAAGATTGCAAAGATATAAAAAAGCAAAATGTAATGCTCACTACTGCCATCTATAGGACAGTCACTAAATTACACAAGTTCCATTATAAATAATACATTCACCTGACTAGAAATTATCCCTTCTGCCATCTGAAGGGCAGTTGCTACATTGCACATGAGTTTCATTATAAATTATACACTTACCTGGCTAGAACTGATCTCTCTTGCCATCTGTAGGCAGTTTCTGAATTACACAAGTTCCATTTAAGCAATAATGCACAACAGGTGGTGTGTTGATGTGAGATTTACAAATGCCTAATAATAACTTTGGAATGGATTAAAATCAGCAAAATGCACAACTGTGGACCAAGCCCTTTCTACCCTGAAAATTTCCGACCAAAATCCAAACCATCTGGGTGTAAGGCAATGACAAAAAAAAAAAAAAAAAGCAAAAACTATGATTTTTTTTACATTTTTTTCACTATCTGCATCTCAGAATATGCATATCTAACTGGAACACAACTTTGCATATCAAGCAATCTACTCCATGAGACTGCACATGCAAAACTTTGTGCAGATCTGTTGAACGGTTGCAAAGAT
Source organism: Neoceratodus forsteri (assembly GCA_016271365.2). Classification (NCBI taxonomy): domain Eukaryota; kingdom Metazoa; phylum Chordata; order Ceratodontiformes; family Ceratodontidae; genus Neoceratodus; species Neoceratodus forsteri. The sequence goes on from CM028129.1 coordinate 1,131,937,462, forward strand.
ATTAAAATGCAACATTTAACACTCACTACTGTCATCTGTAGGGCAGTCGCTGAATTACACACGAGTTCCTTAAAAAAATTGTAACATGTGTAGAAAAGTTGTTAAAGCTGTAAAATTAAATAACAAAATCATAAAACTGCTTCCAAAAACATTATACCGTATTTCATCATTTTGTAGCCGCCGCTTTAATTGCATTAATTTAATTAGTCACAGGCTTTAATTCATGGGTGGCATCTAAACAGGGGCAGCTATAAATTGAAACAGCTGTTCTGGGTCAGTAGATTGCTTTACTTTGAAACTCAGAGAAAGAACACACATGGCAGCAATTCCAGGTGGGTGTGCCAAGTTGCTACAACCAGCTGATGTATCGTGGAACACTTCATTTAAATCTAGATATTGGAAGCTGTATGATGAGTGGTTGGTGAATGGGAATAGAGTGCTGACAAAGGCAGGTAACCCTCGTGCACCTTCACGTCTGCTCATTGCTGAGTGGGTGAAGTTGTCCTGGGCTGCGGTTTCAAGGGAAGTGATTGTTAAGTCGTTTGACCTTTGCAGCATTACCTCAACTGATTCAGACAAAATAAATTGTTTTTAAGCTGACGGCATTGCAAGAGAACATATGGAACAGCTGTGTAGTTGGCTACGGGACTTTGCTGAAGGTACAGATACTGGTACCCAATGTAACATGTTTGCTAATGAAAGTGACTGTGGTTCAGATTATGCAGAAGCAGACAGTGATTGTGAACTAGATTAATAACATACGGTATGTCGTGTGTCCGAAATTAATTGTGTTTCTGAGATTTATATTGAAGTACTTTGCTTATCTTTAGGGATGTAAGTTTGTCATGGATGAGGTTTTAATGACTCATTGTTCATGAAATCATTAGTAAACAGTAGTAAATGTTGTGGCACTGTTATCATTGCTATATTCTGATGACACTAGTGAAAGTCATGGAAGTCCTGAATAAAGGTCAGATGTCATGGAATCAATGACAGGTATGACTGCCATGACAAACTTACATCCCTACTTATCTTATCTTAAATCAAGCTAGTAAAAGTAACATTTTAAGGAAAGTCTGACTCTGAATCATACTTGGGGGTTGAGGTTTTTAATTTCAGTGAGTCTGGAGTTTGTGTTTTTCGGCTTTAAAACGGGGGAGGCTTTAATTGCCAAGTTTATTTTTACAGGGGGCTACAATTTGAGGGCGGCTAGATCTCGGGGGAAGCTACAAAATGACGAAATATGGTAATTTATTATTGTAACTGCAATTGGAAATAAAATAGTGTATTTTTGTTAAATCACTTAACTCTTATTTTGTTAATGGTTACACTAGCATAACAGCTAATAGGCTGATTTACAAACAGCAATGAGGAATTCTTGATAGATTATAAAGTGGGTACAAACTGAATTTGTCTTCTATTTTCTTTACTGAAAGGCACAGTCTCCTATTTTTTGTAGTGGTTACAACAATATAAGATCTCAGATGTTTATTTTCAAAATGAGGCATTGTGCATACAGTATATAGCTGCCACAATTTCTTAACTGAAATAATTAGCTTTTCAAATTCCATCAGTTTTAAAGAAAGGGTACTGTGTGCAAATAAGCTCATGATTATTCATGAGATAGGCTTACACTGACATTCTTGAAAATGTGGGGCACATAAGGAACTGTTCTTCTTGGAATGTGAACAGGTGAAACCAAAACCAAACCAAAATTGTTGTAAACTGATGTTGAACAGACCTAGCTTCCCAAGGAGGGATAGCTTGCAGTTTTCATGTGAATCTTCTTTTTCCTCAGTTCTAAAAAACAGGTATGCAAATAAATTCATTATTATCATTATTATTCATGAGCTATGAGGTGACTCTAGGCATTCATGAATAATAATGTTTGCAGCTTGTTTAGGTTGACTGAGCATGCTGAGAACCCAAAATGTTTAAATGTAATAACTTTGGAATGGATTAATATTTATTTACCAAACCAGCGACAGACACCTCTGTGGGCCAAGCTCTTTCTACCCTAAAAATTTAAGACCAGAATTTCAAACCATTTGGGTGAAAGGTGATGATAAAAAACAGCAAAAATCAGTGATTTTTTTAAAAGTGTTTTTGTTATGCAGAGCTCGGAATCCACACATTCAATCAGAATGAAACTTGGCATTGCAAGAGAGCTACCCCCGAGACCACATATGCAAAGTTTCATGCAAGTCAACTGAACAGCTACAAAGTTATTACAATGCAAAATTTGGGGTTCAACCCTAACTATAGTGGCTCTACTGTGCCACCATACTATATTTATGCAATAGTTAGGGTTGAGCAGGCTGTTTAATGTTAAAAATTAATTTTATGCACCTTAATATCTTTGGCTCTCTCGGATGGAATGAGCTGAAATTTTGTAAGTGTTGTCTAGTAGGCAAAGTCTTGCTGTGTGGAAATTTGCATGACAGTAGCTTGTCTGGTTTCTGAGATCTGCATGTGTCATTTTAAGAAAAACAAACCTTTTGTTCCTATAATTAACATTGTGGGTTTTTTTTTGCTCTTGTCTACACCCTGCATGGAAAGGAATTGTTGCCCCAAACTTACAAGGGACATGTGTCATGTCCCAAGGTAATGCCATTGACAGGTCCGGTGAAAAAATTTCAAGGGGGTCCACAGTTATTAAGCTTTACATTTTTGTGTTTTCTGACTTGTGCATTGGATAATGTTTTCTGGGAAAAGTAAAAAATTGAGCCTGCAAATGCCTGTTTTGCTTTTGGGCCACATTTTGGGCACAACACCAAACACTTTTTTTTGCTATGCCGACTGCCATCTTATTGACCTTTTCCACAAACCAACAAAGGTGGAAAAAACACAAAAACTGCTGCACTATTAATAAAAAAAACATCAGAAGCTAGCTAAACAGGACCAGTTTTGCTAGATAATGATGTTTGTTTTTAAGTATACTGGCCAGATATATGTTTACTGGACACCCAAAATCACGAGTACCAAGCTTAGCGAGAGGAGCACTTCCCCGTGTTCTTTGTGTGAGAACAGTGGGAATTTCTTGATTTTGCAGACACAGCTGTGACTTGTGCTATGGGTTGCAGAGAGTGGAGTGAGATGCTGTTTCCCTAGTGTCTAGTGGCACCCTCCAGCCTCCAATCACCATCCCCATTATTTTTATGTCAATCCCTGGTGTCTAGTAGCACCTCACCTGCTGATCACTGTCCCTGGAGTCTAGTGGAACCCCCCCACACTATAATTGATGTTCCTGGTGTCTAGTAGTATCCCCCACCCACCGATCACTGTCCCTGGTGACTAGTGGTACCCTCCCACACACTGATCATTTTTTTTTGTGTCTAGTAGCACCCCTTACCCTCTGATCTTTGTCTCTGGTGTCTAGTGGTACCCCACCACCCTCTGATCGCGTCCCTTAATTTTTACTTTAGTCTCTCCACCCATAGCCCATTATTTTATTAGAAGTTGTCAACATCAAGGGATCCAATCCCCATATCAGCATGTACAAGATCCCTTCCAGCAGTAAATATTTATTTTCTTAACCATGTAAAAAGAAAAACAGTCCCCCAATGCCTTTTTTGTTTTTACACCTGAAAAAAAGAAAATGGTCCCTCATTGTCCCCACCACCCCCTCCCCATCTCAACCCTCCAACTGAGCACCCACCACCCCACACCCCCTTACCATATACTTACTACCAGAGGTCATAGGCTGTCATCCTCTGTGGACTGGGACACATCTTCACTCTTCAAAGCCGAACTGTGAACTGAGGAATCAAGGTAAGTGCTGTATAATGTATTTCAATTGTGTTTTGAACTTATGGCCATAACTTTGCCATTTTTAGGAATTTCTTCACCACATTTTCAACATGGCCTTTTTGGGACCTCACCTGTCACTTCATTAATTGGGCCTGGAAGGTGATTTCATGGTCGCTGCATGAAATCACCTTTGGAGCCAATTTAATGAAATGACAGTGCCAGTGTTCATGAGGCGGTGTCCCAAAATGGCCATGTTGAAAAATTGGTGGAAAAATTCCTAAAAATGGCCAAGTTATGAGCATTTGTTGACATTTTTCTACATACATGTATAACCTTGGTAATTTTCAATATTTTGAATTCAAATTTTCAGGATAGCCATTTTGCTATACCGACTTATGAACAATACAGCTGTCATTTTTCACATTCTGTCCAAAATGTGTTTTCGTACCTGTGGAACAGAACGGAATTTTGGCATGGATTTGAAAATTTTCACCTACGGGGTTTATGAGGTGGGGCCATAAGAAGATTATGCTGAAAATTTGGGGTCAAAATATGAAAACAATTCCAAAGTTATGACCATTCATTGCAATTTCAATATGCCTGCTCCTAACTTCAGAAATGTTACATATTTTTACCCTAGATTTATGAAATAGCCTTGTTATTACCCTACCTCATGTCACAGCTGTCATTTTTTCAAATCATGGCCAAAATGGGTTTTCACATCTGTGGCATGGAATGACATTGCAGTGGGGGTACTAACGTGGCTATGCTGACAATTTGGTCACTGTTGTCCTATAAATGGAAGTGCAGGGCCCGGAGGAACCTTTTTTCACAGCTACACACACACACACACACACACATATATATATATATATATATATATATATATACACACACACATACACACATATATATATATATATAAATATACACATCTACAGAGGCATGGGAACACAGGTTCCAAAGGACCTTGCACTCCCACAGTAAATTAAAGATACTATTATACTATCTCCTCTTGTTAGGGTCAAAGTCACAAAAGTAAGGAAATGTGGCATTAGGGGTTCCAACCTTAACACCCCATCCCACCGTTCACACTCCAACAGGCATCGGGGGTGTTCCTTGGAGTCATCATCCCTAATACTCACCCCATTCTCCTATACTGTACCCATCTCAGCTTATTTTCTTATGGGACGGGCCGAGAGTTAGGGCCTATGATACCAAGGCATGCTCCTGACACCTGTGGTGTGTGCAGGGTGGGGGTGGGGTGTTAGGGTTGGAAACTCTAATGCCACATTTCCCTACTTTTGTGTCTGTGACCCTAATGAGAGCATTAACACAGTTTTTTGCTATTTATATATATATATTTCTGCAATACCAGTGAGGATAATTTTTGGCAAATATTTGTGATATCTACAGGGTTGGCAGACCTGCAGTGAGGATATCACATTTAAACATAGAAATATAGAAGTTGATGGCAGACAAGGACTGCAAGGCCCATCTAGTCTGTCCATTTCTTTGTCTGTCTTATGAATGTGCCATAGGCCTTTACTCTGTCAATGGCCTATCTATTCATACACATCTGTATTGCTTCCTTATGCCTATCCCATGCCTGGTTGAAGCCCTGCACTGTATTCATATCTACTACTTCCTGAGGTAGGCCATTCCATGCATCCACCACCTTTTCTGTGAAAAAGAACTTCCTCACATTACCCCTTAATTGGCCTCCCTCTAATCTCATGCTGTGTACTCTTGTCCTGCTATTTTTCTTATATTGAAACCTGTTAGACTCTTTCACCTTGTTAATGCCCTTAAGGTGTTTGAATGTTTCAATCATATCACCTCTCTCCCTCCTTTGCTCTAGGGTATACATATTGAGCTCTGTTAATCTGTCCTCATATGTTTTCTGATGCAGTCCCTGCACCATTTTGGTTGCCCTTTTCTGGACTGCTCCCATTTTGTTAACGTCCTTGTGAAGGTGTGACCTCCAGTACTGCACACAGTATTCCAGATGGGGCCTAACCAGTGTCTTGCAAAGAGGGATTATTACCTCCCTCTTACGACTTGTGATACCCCTACTAATACACCTCAACATACCCCTAGCCTTACCTACTGCTTTAGTGGCCTGCTTGGATAATTTCAGGTCATCTGTGATGATGATGCCCAAGTCTCTTTCTTCCCTTGTGACTACCAGCAACTCCCCTTCCACACTATAGGTGGCTTCAGGGTTTCTCTTCCCTATGTGCATAATCTTGCATGATTTATCCTCACTGTAGGTCCCCAATGCTTCCCAATGCCAGAATTTATCCATAGTGTAGGTGGGGATTTGTTGGAGCTGGCAATGCAAGCAGCTCAGTTTCACTTTCACTGGCTGGAGCTGACCTGTGTGTTGGCTCCAGATCCCCAGCTCTAACAGTCTCCACAAAGCCTCTCAACTGGAAAGTGCTCTCTCTTGAAAACTATTTTAAAAACATTAAAACAATCAATAGGCAGCACAGTCTGTCAAAAAGCCCTTTTCAAGTTCCTAAACTCCTCCCCAAAAAACTTTTCAGTATCTCTCTCCTATGACAGACCCACCTGACAACCATGGTACCTCTGCTGGCACTTCTCACTTCTCAATGCTGCCAACAGCAACACTTTAACTGGTCAGCAGCTGCATGACTGCCTGCTCTCAGATCACTGCAACTTTCTCCATTTACTGCAGTTACCCTGATTTGTGCTGATGCACAGATGCATGACGTCAGCACTCACTCACTGCTCAGTCATCAAGAACTGAAATATTAAAAACGAAACCAATGTTTTAAATAAAGAAGGTGCAACATGACAAAAAAACAAGTAAGCATTGCATAAATTAAATATATCATGGCCTGCGACTGAGAATATCACTGATATTCTCCTCTCAGAGAGTCTGCTCTTTGACATCACTCGTGACTATGCCACTCATGATGTCATAAGGTCAAACCACACTCAGGGAGCGTATCAATGATGTTCTCATTTGGGCCATGGCATAACCCTTATATATATATATATATATATATATATATATATATATATATGGGATATGCAATGGAAAAGAGTGGTATCAATTATTTATCTACACAAGAGCAGCTTGACCTCAGGTAACCTCACGAGTGACATAAGTCATGAGTGATGTGTCTGAGGTGAAACTGCTCGAGTGCAGATGAACCATTTATTCCACAAGTCTTCCATTGCATATTCCATTTATGCAACAAGACAAGAGTTTTTTGAATTTTTGTTTTTATTTATGTTTAGTCTAATTTGTGTTTTGTTTTTTATACATTTTTCCCAGTGTGGCTCCATGCAGCATAGTGATTGCTAAGCGGTTGCTATGGACACTCCAATTTTACAGTATGGTCAGTACATAATGAAATAATTGTATGCATAATTCTATTGTTTTTGCTTGGGGGGCATTTGTTAGTTAAAAAAATTTGAACGAAAATTTAATTTTCTGTCATTTTTTGCTAATTATAAGAAATATCTAACAGGTATCTGTAAATGAAACACCTGTCATTTTGTAGTTATTTTTGTGCTGAACAACTTTTGTGCTCAAAGTACCATGCTATCATTTTGGTTTTAAAGTTATTTGCATTTGTTTGATGAAAAAGTGCAAAAAAAACCAGAATTTTCTGCAGTGTTTATGCTAATTATAAAAAAATCTAAAAGGTACCTATAAATGAAACACAACTCAGTTTGTAGATAGGTTTGTGCTGAACATCTTTCACGTTCACAGTACCATGCTATCATTTTACATTTTAAAGCTATTTGCATTTGAATATGGTTAGTACTGCTATTGAGGCCAGACATTCTAGATCTTGATGACCTATTACTGTGTGTATAAATCATGATGATATAGTTACTATATGTATAAATTTCATTTATATATATATATATATATATATATATATACATATATAGTTGCTAAATAACAAGATGTAGCACAGTAAATTGATTTATCACCACTCCAGTTGCATATCTATCTATCTATTCATACTTGGATTCATACTTGGAATTGTAAGACAACAGAAGGCATAAGCCCATATAAGTTGTCCCCACTACTCAGTGGAGGTAACCGAAATTACCAACCAAAATATAATATTCTAACTTAGCCTTGAAGGTGCTGAAGCAGGTTGCACCAATCACTTCTTCAGGCAACTTGTTCCATAATCTAATTACCCTGTATTTAAAAAACTATGCCTCCATATATCAGTCTTGCACTGTATTTCAACTAACTGCTGTTTATGGCCTCTTAAGTTATAATTTTGCTCCCTATATTTTAGATCTAGCTCACTCCTTAATGCCTCTTCTTTGCGAAGCTTATATAATAATAGTAAGTCCCCTCATGCACGTCTAACTTCCAAAGGCCATAATCCTAGTTTACTAAGCCTAGATTAATAGGGTTTATCTTTTAGTCCTACTACTAGTTTCGTAAATGACTTTTGTGTTTTTTTTGACCACAGTTTTATCTTTTTTTAAATATGGATTCCAACTTGAAGAGCAACAGTCCAGATGTGGCCTTATATATGTTTTGAATAATGGAAGTAGTACACATTCATTTCGGGAGTAAAAACTTCTTTGAATACAAGTTGAGAAATGTATTTCCTTATTTTCAATAAATGTACTGTGTGCCTCAATTTTCAAATCACTCCCAATACATACTCACAAATAATTCTCACAAACTGAATCTTACTCTTACTCCCTGTATATAATAATAGGTTCATAGGTGTTTATGAGTTTGTGCCTTTGATAGCTCACTACCAAATTATTGGTGGAAAAATAATTTTTTATTGCTCGTATGAGTATCCAAGCTATTTTTAAAACTGTCCATTGTTTTGCTCTTGGTGACACTTCTTGGGAGGTCATTCCAAGATGCAATCCCTCTCTGAGACAACCAATGGTTTCTTTTATTTGTATTATTTTTGTTTCCTGTTAGTTTTTGATCATGTGATCTAGTATTAACTGTAGAAAAGTTTCTTGTCAAGCCAATAGTTGCAAAAATTGTTTCATCTTGTATTGCCTTGTATGCCATGCACAAATCACCCCTCAGTCTTCTGTAGTGCATAGAGTAGAGATTCAGATTTCTCTACCTAGTGTCATAGTCTAGATTCTGTACAATGTTGATTTTTTTAGTTGCTTTGCACTGTATGTTTTCGACTAGTTTTTTACTTCTTATAAATTGAGGATTACATACTGCAGAGCAGTATTCTCAGTGAAGTCGAACCAGGCTAGAGTAAAGGGGAACGATCACTTTCTCATGCCTGGTCTTGATGTTTCTCAGGGTGCATCCCAGTACCTGATTCCCCTTTTTCACAGTATTGCTAATGTGAGCATCAACAGTGAAATTGTTGGACACTGTTACCCACAAGTCCTTTTCATTTTCAGTTGTTTGTAAGTTTATATTGTTCAGTTTGTAAGGATTACAGGGATTGTTTTTACCCAGATGCATGACTTTGCATTTTTGCACATTGAAATAGAGTTAATTTTTGACAGACCAAGACTCAAGATGAGAAAGATTGTTTTCAATCTGAACTGCTGTGGCCCAGTCTGTTACTATACCTCCGAGTTTACAATTGTCAGCATACTTTGCCATCCAACAGTGATTGTTTAGGGGTAGCATGGATGTAATCAAAATATTGAAAAGGACAGGCCCCAAAGCAGATCCCTGAGAGACACCACTGGTAACAGGGTCCCATGTGGATAAGTAGCCTTTAACTGAAACTCGTTGTGTATAGTCAGAGAGCCATGAAGTAATCCAGCTTATTATTTGAGGCTGAAAGTCTAACATTTTTAATAATTTGATTAGAATATTATGGGGAACAGAGTCAAAAGCTTTTGAAAAATCAAGGAAAAGTATGTCAACTGACAGCCCCTTATCAAGGGCTTCACTTACAGGTTCAAAAAAGTTTAATAGATTCGTTTGGCATGACCTGCTACTTCCAAACCCATGCTGAGTAATGTCAGTGTACCCAATATTTTTTAGGTGTTCGATAATTCTGCCCTTCAATAATTTTATTGAATGTTGTTTCTCCCCATGTGCATTACTACACATTTATTTAAACTAAACATCATTTTATTCCTCACTGCCCACTCAGTAATAGTTATTATATTCTGCCCTAGTAAGAGTCTAGCCTCAAAAGTGTCCACCACTCCCCCAAGTTTCACATCATCAGCAAGTTTATTTAATTTGTTTCCACTGTTGATGTTTAGATCACTAATAAAGATGCTGAACAACAGTGGTCCCAGCATGGACCCCTGTGGCACACTACTAGTAACCACTGCCTCATCAGATACATAACCTTGTACTCTCACTGATTGTGTCCTTTCCATCAACCAGTGCTTGATCCACTTAATTATAGTGCAATTGATACCCAGTCTCAATAACTTCAAAATCAGAATCCCATGAGACACTGTATCAAAAGCTCTGCTAAAATCCAACAACACTACATCCACCGTCTTCCCCTGATCCACACAACTGCCAACATAACGATAAAAACTGATTCAATTAGTGTCACAGGATCTATGCTTTGTTAATCCATGTTGCAACTCTTCTAATTTCATCAGAAATGGTCCCTTCAATCAGTTTACTGACTATTGAGGTCAAGCTTACTGGTCGATAATTAGCTGTCTCAGCCTTATTACCCTTCTTGAAGATTGGCACCACAGTAGCTGTTCTCCGGTCCTTTGGCACATAACCTTCCTTCAAGGATTTAAGACCTATATCTGCAATAATTGGTGCCAATTCCTTACCCAGCTCCTTGATAAATCTGGGGTGCAGGCCATCAGAGCCAGCTGATTTATCGACCTTGAGTGCCTTAATTTTGCTATAGACCATCTCAACTGTAATAAACTCAGTTTGCACAGAAATCCTATCATTGGGTATGATACTTGCATCACTAGGATCATCCTTGATATCTATATATATATATATATATATATATATATATATATAGTCCTGCCCAGTAGGGCAGGTATAGTTAGGGCTGCATGGCCACTTCTATATTGAACTCAAAATTTTGCACTTTAATAACTTTGCAATGGTTTGTCTGATTTGCCTGACATTTTGCATGCATGTCTTCTATCCTAGATCTCTGATCCGGCAAGTTGCTTTTTGGTCAGATGTGTGGTTGTGGAGCTGTGGAGTGCCAAAAAAAGTTGCAAAACATCACTTTTTTGGCAGTTTCTACAAATTCTTTGCTCATCTCTACAGCCCAAACGGTTTGTCTGTCTGATCCAAAATGTTCTGGGTATATGGGGACTGGGTCAGGGAAGTGCCTTTTGAAAGTTTGTTGAAAAAAAATATTAATTTGTTCAAAAGTTATTAAAGTTTAAAGTTTCCCATTATAGCCTTTTGGAAAAAATGTATGTTCCCCTAGAAAGCACTTTTTACTTTTGCAAATGGGTTTGGTACTTTCGTGCTGTTGCCATCTTGTTTTCAGTTAGTAAGGTGGAAAAAAATGTTGTAGTTCATAAAATACTGCCCCTAGATAAACACCAACACTTGGGTTTACCTAATCAGAGCCCTAGGAACATGACCCTGGCATTAGTTTTTCACCAGGATGCCCAGAAATATGTTTTTAAAGTTTTTCTGCCATCTAAGCAGTGGAACTTTTGTGAATGTTCTTCGGGTACTTTCGCAAAAGTCATAATTACAATGGTGGAACTTTCATGAAAGTTCTGCATTATTTTTGTGAAAGATCCCCCAAGTAAACCAATGGGACTTTTGCAAAATTCTGCAGAACTTTTGCGAATGTTCCGCAGTTCAACAGCCCCAAAACATCACTTTCTTTGCCACTTCATAGCAAGACAATGGTTAGGACTTTTGGGATGAAATTTGCAAATTGGCAAGTCCTTGCCCCACAGATATGCCTTTTGCTGGTTTGGTGAAAAAATTGATGCTGGTTCCAGAGTTACAGCAGTCCAAAGCTGCACATTTTCCTATAGGATAACATTGTGGCAGACGCTGCATCTTTTAGCAGCTATATCATGAAAATTGTTTGAGATACAGATTTTTTGCTAAGCATGTGTGGAGGTGGCCAGGTCATGAATACAACTATAAAGGAATTTTTTTTCAAAGGTGCTGTGGTTACTAAGATAGTGCCACATTTGCAGTACAAGGGTTACTTGGAATGCCTCTAGGTCTGCACTATGTGTCTGTACTCATGAGTAGGTGGGAGCACAGGGCCAAGAGGTCCCATGCTCCCACCTATGCATACCATTTATGCTAAACTGGGAGCATAGGGCTCTCCTGTGCTATGCCTCTACACTTATTGGTAGATGGGAGTGCAGGGCTCAGTGGGTCCGCACTCCCACCTATGGATCTGATTATGCAAAACTGGAAGCACAGGGCCCTCCTGCACTGTGTCTCTATACTTACAGGTGGATGGGAGCACAGGCACCAGAGGGCCTGTGCTCCCACCTATGGATACCATCTGGCAATACTGGGAGCACAGGGCTGTCCTGTGCTATGTCTCTACACCTATGGGTGGGTGGGAGCGCAGGGCCCAGAGGGGCTGTGCTCTGAATTATGAATCCCATTATACAAATCTGTTAGCACAGGGCCCCTCCTGTGCTATGTCTCTATATTTATGGGTGGGTGGGAGCACAGGGCCCAGAGGGTTTATGCTCCTGTGTATGGATATCATCAGGCAAAACTGGGAACACAGGGGTCCTACTGTGCTATGTCTCTAGGCTTATGGGTAGGGGGAGCACAGGGCTCAGAGGGCCCACTCTTCCACCAATGGATACCATTTTGCAAAGCTGGCAGCCAGGGCCCTTCTGTGCTATGTCTCAAGGCTTATAGGTAGGTGGAAGTGCAGGGCCCAGAGGACCTGCACTCCCACAAATGAATACCATTACTGTATGCAAAAGTGGGAGCACAGGGCCCTACTGTGCTATGTCATGCAGTGTAAGGGTAGGTAGAAGTGCAGGGCCCAGAGGGCTCATGCTCCCACATACAGTATGGATATGAGTAACATTACACTTTCTCAAAAATAAGTGAAATTCATTGCAAAAACTCCATTAATGCATCAGTTAGGGTTGATTTCACACCAACAAAAGTCTGGAAATTTGATGTTATGGTTACCAACCCTACCACCCCATCAACCTCTCCACACCAACAGGCATCAGGGTGTGCCTTGGGGTTGCTGGTCCTAACTTTCACCACATTCTCCTATGTTTTACTAGCCCAGCTTCCTTACAAATGGAATGGGGTGAATGTTAGGGCCAATGACCCCAATGCACACCCTGATGCCTGTTGGTGTGTAGAGGGTGGGGTGTGTGTGGGGGTGGTGGTAGGATTGGTAACCCTAACATCGAATTTCCAGACTTTTGTTGATGTGAAATTAACCCTAACTGATGCATTAACGGAGTTTTTTGCAATGACTATATATATTATAGGGACATTATAGTTAGGGTTGTATGGACACTTCAATGTTAAATCCCAGTTTTTGCACTTTATTGACTTCACAGACACTCAACGGATTTGCACAAAAGTTTGCATGCATGGTCTCATGTGGTAGATCTCTGGATGTTCCAAGTTTTATTCTGTTCAGATGTGCGAATTCTGAGCTGCAGAGTGAATTTTTCAGGATTTTTTCCCATTGGTTTGAATAGGCTTTTTCTCAACTTGGCTAGTGCACAGACAGTTTGGAATTTTGGTCTGAAATTTTCAGGGAAGAAAGGGGCTGGCCCACAGATGTGCCTTTTGCTTGTTTGGTCTAAACATATTAATCCATTCCAAAGTTATTTAATTTAGAAATTTTGAATAAGTGGTTCTGAGCATGCTCAGTAAGCACCAAAAAAATATCTGTATGAAATGAAAAAATTATTCTTTTTTCATATTGACATCATCCATTTTTGTCTGGTGGAAAAAGGTCATCATCTTGCTTTTAGTTTTTACCTGAAATTCTAATTTAAAAAGCCTGTAAAATTACATTCTGCAGTGTAAGCAACACATGTATGTTGCTTATCTGGATCCCATTAGCAAGATTATGCAGTTATCTGCTTGGTAAATGACCTGAAATGTTTTTGTTTTGTTGTTGTTTTCATATTTAAAATCTTTTCGTCACTTGCTTAATATGAAAAACGTTTGTTCTATTTATCTGATTCTTCCTGATTCCCTTATTTCTTTAATGCCAACTGGCCTAGCTGATAGACTGTTTGGAATTGTGGACTGAAATGTTCAGGGTAAAAAGGACCTGTGGCACAGATGTTTCTTTTGATGGTTTGGTGAAAAAAAATTACTAGTAATATACCATGTAGTGAAGGCATCTTGCATTTTTGCAATTTGAGGTGGTGAGTGCTGGAATCTTATGTTTTGATATGACCAATGTATAGCAGATTGCATGGACACCAGATAGCATATACCATGTATGCACTACTGCAATTCAAGAAGTTGTTGATTCTGACCCTATAGTAAAATAAAGTAAAGTAAAATTTTATTTATATTAAGCTCCAAGCTCAGGGCGCTTTTACATAAGTCAATTAAAATCACATTTCAGAACAATAAATCAGATAACCATACAGTACACTTACTCATTATGTACTGGCAAATGCTAGGGCAAAAAGGAAAGTTTTTAGTTGTTTTTTAAAACTTTCAACAGTTAGGCATTCTTGTATCTGACGAGGTAGAGAATTCCACAGGGTTGGTGCCATGTGGGCAAAAGATCTACCTCCAGGCATCTTTAGACGTACCCTGGGACTCTCTAGCAATCCCTCGTCAGAGGAGCGAAGAGAAAGGGCAGGACAGTAAGACATCAAGAGCTCTTTCAGGTAGTGAGGTCCCAAATCATATAGGGCCTTAAAGGTCAATAATGCGACCTTGAAGATGATCCACCACTTTATTGGCAGTCAGCGCAGATCACGCAGCACAGGTGTCATATGGCTAGATCATGAAACTCTCATCAACAACCTGGCCGTCGCATTCTGCACAAGCTGCAAGCGGTGGATATCCACTCCCGGCAGCCCTAGACAGAGGGCATTACAGTAATCAAAACAGCTGGTGACAAAGGCGTGGACCAAGATGGGAAGATCTTCCTGTGGAACCAAGTGTTTCACCCGGGTGATGTTCCTCAGATGAAAAAAGGCAGACTTGACTATGGCCAACACCTGCATCTTCATAGTCAGGCTTTCATCAAAAATCACGCAAGGTTGCGTACTTGGCCAGAGAAAAGAAGCTGGGCCCCCCCAAGATATAAACCAGAGGGTTTCCCCATCCAAGCCCCTGTTGTCCTCCCTCCAGGGTCCACAACCAACATCTCAGTTTTCCCTGAGTTCAACCTAAACCAACTAACACTCATCCAATCCTGAATCTCCAGGTGGCAGTTATTAAACATCATGATGGAATCCGATTCCTGATCAGGCATAAAAGACAGGTAGAGCTGAGAATCATCAGCATATCAATGAAACCTCAGCCATACGTCTTATAATGTCCCCAATGGAAGCATATCACACATGAATAACATAGGGGACAGCACCCAGACCCTGCAGTTCCCCACAGGGCAGCCAGTGAGGGGCTGAGGTGTTAACTCCAGACACCACTCTCTGAGATCTGCTCTCCAGAAAAGTTCGTAACTAGCTGTGGACTGCTCCCCTCAGACCACAGAAAAACCACAGGCGGTCGAGCAATACCCCATGATCCATGGTGTAAAATGCTGTTGAGAGATCTAGGAGAACCAAGATGGAATGGGTCCTCTGATCTCTTGCCATCAGGAGATCATTCAATACCCGAACAAGAGCCATCTCTGTGCTATGCCTTTTCCTGAAGCCAGATTGGAGAGGGTCATAGATATTGTGGTTGAACAAATGATCCTCCAGTTGCAGAGAAACCACCTTCTCAATAACCTTCTCTACAAGAGGAGGTTAGAGACTGGTCTATAATTTGCTGGGCAGTCGGGGTCAAGAGAGGCTTTTTCAAATGGGGTGTATTACCATTTCCTTTAAGGGATCCAGAAAGATCGCTCTCTAATGACACCACCACTATCCCAGCCAGGACTGGGCTGATTACATCTACACATCCCACCACCAGGTGAGTAGGGCCTGGGTCCAACTTACAGTAGGTAGGTGCAGAATCTGGATAATCCTCACTATATCTATTACTGCTGGTAGTCTAAAGGTAGACCAGTACAACTGGGTGTTAGTACCACCCAAGTGATCAGTGCAATGTCCAATAGAAGAACACTGGCAGATCTCCTGCCTGATGGTGGATACATTGTCAGCAAAGAATTTCGCAAACTCCTCACACTGTACCTGTGATAATGCTCTACTGGTCTGAAGACAGACTGGATTTCACAGTCTGTCTACAGTCAGGAAGACCTGGGATGGTCTATTCCTTGCTGCAGCAATTTCTCTGGACAGGAACTCTGCCTTCTTATGGGAAATTGCTGATTGGTAGAATTTATAATGTTTTAACAATTCACTTCTATCCACCTCCAGTTGCGTTTTCCACCAGTGTCTTTTTAATCTTCGTCCCTTCCTCTTCCACTCACGGACCTCCCCATCAAACCAGGGAGCCCCTAAGTGAAGAGTACGGGGATGAACATGAATTGGAGCAATGGCATCCAGGGCCTCAGTCACAGCCCTTTTATAGGCTAAGACCAAAGGCCCTGGATCCATGCTATCCCTTGGAAAGTCAGAGAAGTCCAGCTCCGTCATTAGGCCTTCTGAGGTGACCCCTCTTAAAGGATGGAACTTTACTAACTCCCTGGGGGCAGGCCTATTTTGGGGGGCTGCAAATCTAAACCTCAGGGCGTGATGGTCAGACCATCCAACTGGCTCCACCTCCACATCAGATATCTCCATCCCCAGATGGAACACCAAGTCCAATGTATGCCCCCCTCATGGGTTGCAGGGCTAATTACCCATGACAGGCCCAATGAGTCCATTAATTGGAGGAGGTTTTGACCAAATGGCAAGAGTTTATCGTCGACCCGGGCATTGAAATCCCCCAGAATTAACCATCTGGGAGATTCCAATACCATAACGGTGATGAAGTCCGCAATCTCCTTCAGGAACTCCCTCTCATCCTCTGGTGGACAGTAGATAAGAAGGGTCCTGTAGCCTGCACCTGCACCCACTATGCATTCAAAGGAGTTGGTATCACCAACTGGCACATCCCTGAGATCTAGATCTTGTCTAAAACAGACCACAACTCCCCCACCCCTCCGGTCCACTCTTGGGTGGTGAATCACTGAGAACCCAGCCAGAATCTTGGAGTCCAACACAGGACCAGCATTTCCATTTAGCCAGGTCTCGGTGATGCAAGCCAAGTCAACTGAGGAAACAAGGTCTGTAATCACTGCAGTCTTATTCCTAATCGACCTGGCATTGCTTAACACCACCCGAAAGGGATGGAAATCCAAGGGTGGTCCCACTTTCTGTCTGACAGACTCCAAGTCAGTGCCCTTGGGTATGGGAACTAGGCAAGGAGGACCTCAATCCAGTACCCATTTCTCCCCAGGGCGTCTCCTAGCCCTCACTGCCCATATCCATACTCTTCCTTCCCATCCCCCCAAGAGTTCCAAGATCCCCGTATCTTTCTGTCTTTTGATCTTATAATGCCATGATTTTGACATCTAGCATAAACCTCCCCTGTAAGTGGGGGTAAATCAAAGGGGTGGAGATCATGAAGTCTTGAGGGGAAGTACTGCCTAACCATTTTACCTATACCCCAACACATATTTTAAACCAATTTATTCACCCTCATACAAACAAAAACCCTCCCACCCCCAACTTAAACAACCCTAAAAAGAACAAAAAATAATAAAATAAAATAAAACAAAATACCCCTCTTAAAATATTAAATAATTTCATCACACATCAAGAGGAGTTCAAATGATCTGGGCCCAAAGTTCCAATCAGTTTTCCATCTGTAAATCACTAAAACAAAGAATGATAAACACCCTCAGGGCTCTCCTCCTGGGGAATTTATACCAAACCTACCTCTCACATAGGCAGGGTAATAATTAAACAGTCGCACAAATGATCTTGATGATAAGAAAGAAGCACTCTCACTGCTTCACCAAAGTACATAAGACAGAAAGGAACAGTCTGACCTGGATGGTTCTCAATCTCTCCACGATAACATGATCAGTCTTGCAGCCAAGAAATCACTTCAACTCCTCAAATTGAATACAGATTTCCCTCCACAGGAGCTACCCAGCTGAAAAGTTTTCACCTCAGTTGTCCCTGAGTGGTTACCGGGCTAGTTAACGCATGACTAGGTCCAAGCAACAGGCTCTCCACCCTGTCTGCCAAAACCCAAGAACCACGGGCACACTGGGACCTGTCCTCTGATGGCACCAGCCCCAATCTCCCCTCACGGTCAACAACCCCAGCAAACCACCCTGGGTTCAGACTGGGATTCAGCCTGCTCACCGTAAAACCAACACTCCAGAAAAACAAAACCTGCAATGCTGCAGTCTGTAGGGCTAGAAGGAAGAAGTCGCTAGGGTCTCACAAGACCCAGCCTCAGAATCCCTCCATGAAATCCATGATTCAGACAAAATCATCAGTCAGCTCACAAACCCGATATCTTCCTGGCATTCCACAAGGTCCGTAGCACGGTCCCAGGACGGCACAAACCACCAGTCAGCTCACAATCCCAGGCTCCCAGTTTCAACAGATGATAATGAATGACCCAATGTTACATTGGAGTAATCCAAAAAGAAAAGGAGTCCGAGTCCTTACAGAAATCCTTCCAGGACAAAGCAGACAGGTACTCGAGGCAAGCCAAGAAAAGTCATGAGGTTATGATCCTAAACTTACAAACTTGGCAATAACAACAACGCACAATGCGAACTTGCTATCTCTGCTGCCACAAATACTTAAAAGCAAAATAAGATGAAAATAAAGCAACAAAATAACCTAAAAACAAAATAAACTAAACATAAAAAATACTATGGCGTGACATGGCCCAGCGTGGTCACCATCTTTCTTTCTCTCAGTCTCAGTCATATCCCTCTAGTTGAAAGCTGTTTCCCTGCCAGCAGAATTCACAAATGTTACACTGGCCACACTTATACATTCCCACTGGTAGTGGCAGTAAACAGTTTCTTAGGGATTAATCTTTTTTAGGTGGTTTTAACCTACTATAGACTAGTTTGCTCCGTTGATTTTCTGGCTTAGAGAAAGTGTTTCTAGGGTTGCCATCTAACTGTTTAGCCAGAATTGGGTCATTCACAAGGATGGGCCAGAACCTTCTGACAGTTTTTCCTATTTGCTCTGCCTTGCTACTGAACTGTGTCACAAATGTGATTGGTTGTTTCATTTTTTATGAAACTGGCACGAGGTGTTTGTTTTTTGTTTCAGAAGTGATTTTTTATCTTCCTCTCTTGCTTTTGATACTGCCATTGAGCAGGTTCTCCCATCAAGACCCCTATCCAGTGGAGTAACCATCCTTTAAAAAGTGTATGCACAAGTCAATGACACCACCCAACTGGCCGGGGTCTGAGTCCACCTAGGCCCCAGAAATGTTTGGCATTCTTGATGCTTTCTGGTGCATTTGGGGCCAATTATGGGAGTATACAGTACTCTTGTACCATAGTCTTTTTACATACCAGTCCCACTGTTCTGGCCACTGGTGGCTGCATAGTTTGATTTGGCACCTACTACTGATTAAGCCACCCTTGCAGTGCAGACATATACAGTACTTACATGACCAGTACTGAATTTAATGACCATGTGGTTCTCAGGAGACTGGGGTTGGACTGTCGGAGCTGAAGACAAGATGGTCTGGTGTTGGCAACTGTTGCGGAGCCAGAAGAGACACAAACTGTGTGGGACTCAAACCAGTGGCTCTCTGTCCTCTCCAAGTCCACACTCTCTCTGTCTCTCACCTGACTTGAGACAACAAAATGGTGACTTGACTCTCAGAGATAGTCACGGTGGGACTATTCTAGTCCTGCCATGAGTGAGCTAGCAGCCAGTGAGAAAAATTGCAGCAACTGGTTCATGGAACAAAGAAACACATGGACAAAAGCCAGAGGCATAGTTAGCTTTTTTTTTACAGGGGGAGCAAAGGCTGATGAAAGTCCTGGTTGTCTCAAGAAAGACAAAACCAATAGGCTGGGGTCTGGGCAGCATAGACCCCAGAAGCTATCAGATTTTAGATGCATTCTGTTGCATTTTGAGGATCATTTGAAACTTTCTGGCTGCTTTTAATGCTTTCTCTGACTTGTTGCAAGCAACAAATATCACTACCAAAATTACTAACTTCACTGCTGCTAGGGTCATCACTTTTGTTGCCACAATTGAGCAGCTGCACGACAACAAAACTTCTGAATTTTTGGTAAGTTATAACAGGAAAACATATTTATGTCTTTTGTTCAGGAGAAAATCAATAGGGTCAGAACTCAATGCTGAACTGTAAAATGAAAATCTAGCATGTTTTCTTGTAAAATCAACCCTAAGAAAAAATTTGGAAAACAAGAATAGACAAAATCCTAAGGATCAGCTTACTTTCTGTCATGTCACAGCCTAACAATAAAAGTTTAAACTCCAAAGAACAATACTTAAACAGTAGCAAACACGATCTAAGGCATTTCATGAAGAATTATGTGATTCTGCTGAAAAAATCAAGTGCTTGAGACACTGTCTGGGTCTGGCACCCATCAATGGCTGAACACATCAGCAGCTCAGCAGATCATTAATTCCCCAACACATGCTCTGGACACTTGGATAGTACTGTACTGACAA
The DNA here is from genome assembly GCA_016271365.2 of Neoceratodus forsteri. Classification (NCBI taxonomy): domain Eukaryota; kingdom Metazoa; phylum Chordata; order Ceratodontiformes; family Ceratodontidae; genus Neoceratodus; species Neoceratodus forsteri. The sequence goes on from CM028129.1 coordinate 1,131,957,919, forward strand.
AGGATTCAGCAACAAAGCATCCAACTGGTTTAAGTTTGATTTCCTGTCAAGCTGCCTCACAAAAAAATGTTTCCCCCCTCCCAAATAGGGCTGACCAGCTGGCAGAGACACGACTGGGAAATCTAAATTTAAAAAAAATAAACAATTTATCAGGAACACTCCTATCCTGGACAGGAATGTTCCTGATAAACGATATATTTTTTTAAATTCAGACCTTGTCCTCTACGGTTGGTAATTGCTGGGGTATAAGAACAGAGGGAAGAAGGTGAGAGGTTGGGTATAAACAGAAGTTAATTAATCATCTAGAATGTATCTTAGAGCATATAACACCACATAATGCACAAACCAGAAACTTTGAATTACCCAGCTCAGATGCAAGATTCCATTTTCTGTTGAGTCCTGCCTCCATATATTTGTGCAGTTTATTTTTCCAGGAAAGACCAGCTAAGATGTACTTTTATCATTTCCAGTAGGGTGTTGCTGCACTACTACTTAGTTTTTACAGTGTATTTCCGAAGATAGCCCAGCTTAGATATGCCTTTTTTTTGCAATGTCCTGCTTGTACTCAGTAAGCCCTTTTGCAAATCCAGCTACCATGTTGCTCACATGACTGCAGGCAAAGTTGAACCAATGCCTTGCATAAACACAAGTAGTATTACTTCCTTCGATTAGTATTTTGCCTCTAGCCCATTTATAAAACCCAACACATTGTTTGCCTTTTCCATTACAGTCACATGATGGGTGGAGTCCTTTGTGGGGAGTTTTTAATAAATTTTAAATCTTTCTTGCTGACTGACTCTGCTGCCATAACACCATCTCTGTATTTATCAAATACTCTGTTTATTGGTTCTTTCTCTGCACACACACAAAACTGTTACCCAGATCTCAGGTTTCCAAATTTCTGCTCCAACTACTAGATCAGGGGCCAGTAATCCACCACTTCAGGGAAACATTGAGAGAAGAGGTATGCAGTGGACAGCTTCAGATGGCTTCCCCACCCCCTTTGGCAGTGTTTTGCCTCCTGCTCACTATCATTACTGCCCCCCAATCTTTAGCCCTTTACAGATAAATTATTACTCAATCTAGTCTACTCTGTGCTTGCTGGCTAAGTGATTGTTCATCTGTGCTGGAAGGCAGCTGCATGGAACAGTACACTTACACTCCTCCTGAGAGTCCTGACCAGAGACCCCAACACGGGAACAGACAGACAGAGTGGAGGGTGAAGGCACAACAAAATGGAGCAAATGTGGTTTGGACTGGCATGCTCCAACAATGTTCATCGAGGCACGCAGGCGTGAGTAGTTTGTGTAACCCAGTAGCACCACCACTGGCCAGTATTGGCTGATGTCATTACTCAGCAGTCAGCACTGCAGCCAATGTGGGAGCCATTCACAAGAAAGCATTAAATTAAACTTGTGTTTGTCCCATGGGCACTCTCCCATGACCATTACAGAAAGAAACTAAATAAAAACTTGAGGTTACGTGCTCCTGCAGTCATTATGGGAACCAACAATAAAAAATCTCATGGCTTCAAAAGGCCCACTCTGATTGCTCAGGGGGGCAGCCTGCCCCCCTGCTACCCCATAATCTATGCCACTGACAAAAACTGTCCAACTGCTTTGCTCGCTAGATGCCAAAATACTACAATGCAAGGTGCATGCCACGAGTCAGGAGTAGGGAGTCGGGACTGTGTCTGCAAGTCATCCTCACCCCCCTGCCCAGCCACTGAGGGACCAGGGTTCAAGACTGTCACCAGCAGCACAGAGCTTAAAAAAAAAAGAAAAAAACTGGACTTTTTTTCTGTATGCAATGGTGTACAATAAGTTTGCATGGTTACACCACTGCCCCTATCTTGAAATCTTTGGAACAATTCCCATGTTTGGGCTTCAGAATCTTCCTCTCTGGAGCAGTTCCTGCAAATTCACAGGAATTGATCATAGAGGATGGAATGGATAAGTGCATAAGGGCATGAGCTGTCTTTCCTCAATATATTATTGATGGCTGTCACTTTTCTAAAATGTTTTATTTGTACCCTCTGATTGATATCCACAAAAAGTGTTAGAACCCAAAAATCAATACTCTGTTTATTCATACAGTATATGCATTTCCAAATTCATTTCATTGTTGTTGATCCATTCAATAAATTTTTCCACTTTTTCCTCAGCTCCCTCCCATAAGCAAAGTATATCATCTGTAAAATGATTTCATGTTTTAATATGTTTGTGGTATGGATTCAATGAATCAGACAATATATTGTTTTTCTCCCAGAGTCCAAGGAAGAGGTTGGCATAACTGCGGGCCATTGCTGCTCCCATCACCACCCCTTGTTGCTGCAAGAAAAATTCTCCATTGAATTCAAAAAAGTTTTCTGATAAAACAAACCATAATGCCTCAAAGATGAAGTCTATAGGGAGTTCTCTATTCTGGGTATGGTTCCAAAGGAATTGTAAGCATGCGGGGATCCCTTGCTCATGCTAAATGCTTGCATAAAGTGACTCCAGGACAATGCTTACCCATATATAGCTTGGGTTACACTCAAAGTTCTGGAATGTATATAACACATCCATGGTATCTCTTAGGGAGGAATTGACATGGGGTAGGCAATATTTTAAGAAGAAGTCAATGAACTTGTTCAGCTTGTCGATCATGGACCCAGTCCATGAAACAATTGGGATGGTCTGGGGGTTCCCTCAAATCTCATAGATTTTAGGTAGTATATAGAAAGTGGGGGTTGTGGATAGTTCATTCCATAAGTATTTAAATTCTTTATCTGATATATGCCATTTGGGCAACTTGAGGTGAAGCTGGGGCCACCAACCCCTCTCTGCACCAAGCTCACTGGACTGCTCAGCACACAGCTCAAGGAGTGGTTATCCAAAACACTGTACTGAGGATGCTCAAAACTAAAATTTTAAAATGTAATAACTTTGGAACAGATCAATATTTTTCACCAAACAGATAAAAGTCACATCTATGGGCAAAGCACTTCTTCCCTGAAAATTTCAGACCAAAATTCCAACCCTTCAGGGCACTAGGCAATGACAAAAAACTGCAAAAAAAAACTTTCTGTAAAACCTTTTTCACTATCCTGATCTCAGAATCCACACATCTGACCAAAATGAAACTTGGCATGTCAAGAGATCTGCCCATGAGATTGTGCATGCATTATTTTGTGCAAAAACATTGAACGGTTGCAAAGATATTAAAGTGCAAAGTTTGAGGAACATAGAACCCCCTGCTTAACTCTAACTACAGAGGCACTACTGTACCACTATAATACTGCACATAGATAGATACATGGATAGATAAATAGATAGATAGATAGATAGATAGATAGATAGATAGATAGATACATAGATAGATAGATAGATAGATAGATCGATCAGTGGCACAACACCTTCAAAGTTGGTTTACTGACTAATAAAGCCCTACGTGGACTTGGTCCTGATTACTTGAAAGAGCTTCTTGTTCCCTACAGCCCTGTGTGACAACTCCACTCGGCTGATGAGGGGTTGCTGGAGATTCCAAGGGCAACTTTGAAATCTTCTGGGGCCCGTGCATTTATGTTTGTGACCCCTACACTCTGGAATTCTCTACCCCGCTAGCTTCAGGAGTGCATGACTGTGGGGGGATTTAACCTTTCTGTATTGTCAGGCTTTTCAGTGATGTATAGTCGTATGGATTTGTTGTTTTGGTTAAATGTTGTATGTGTTTTATATGAAGATGTGTTTTAATCTTTGTACAGTGCCTTGATAATTTTGAAAGGTGCTTAAAAATAAAGTTTTTTTATTATTATTATGATAGAGTAGATAGATAGATAGATAGATAGATAGATAGATAGATAGATAGATAGACAGATGGATGGATGGGAGACACAGAAAAAGAGAAATATAGATCGATCAATAGATAGACAGACAGACAGACTGATAGATAAATAGATACCTAGCTGCAAGATTTAATTAAGGGGATCTGGGTAATAACACAGATCCTGCTTACAAAAATCTACATTTCAATGTAGAGTCATTAAATAGCAAATAACATAATGTTCTAGCAGCCTGTTCCCAGCAGACTTAAAGGGAATTTTTTCTCTGAAGCACATACTTGTAAAACTTGACTAAAATGATCCCATTATTTGGTCATGAAGCATTTAGTTACAACACAATGGATTGTGACACGCCCACCTTCCAATGCCAGAAAAGAAGAAGCTTTCTATGCCGTGAGAGTTACAGTGAAAACCTATCTGTTATGATAGAATTGCTGCCATCACTAAGGGAAACTTATTTTACTGTTATTACATACTGTATATTGTAAATAAAGTATATGTTGATACATTTTTATGTCATCTTAAACTTATTTATTAACATGCTGCCATGTTTAACATTTTTGGTCATCTGGTGATGAATTGCCATGGAGATACATTTTGATGTAATTCTAAAGGTCAGTGCAACACAATTTCTGAAATAAATGCTGTACTGCATTTTTAAAGGTACCCATTATTGACGGCAGCCAGGCAGACTCTCACTTCTGTGTGCTGTTGCCTTTACCCCAGGAGGAATGCATATCACAAGACAGGCTGTCTCTGGCAGTGACTACATATTCAGTGGAGCCTCAGCAGAGAGGGATAACTTCCCCCAAATTCTTCCCTCCATGTACCTCTTTATATTTTCTTCTTTAATCCTCCCCCATGAATGCAATCACTGCATTGATACCATTCATCTAACATGAAGGGTCAATGAGAGTCTAAACATGTAACCTCCACAACTTCCACTACACCAAAGAAGGAGTCTCAAGGTCTCTCTCTTGAGCCTTTATCTCCAGCATGGCATTGTCATCACCAAGCATAAAAATAAATAAGTAGCTTTGATCCTGACATGATGCTACAGTCTATATTTAAAATGTGATCTTTAATATTTTGTGTGTAACAACAATTCACAGTCTGTATAAATAGCCTAGCATTTTCTACAGCATTGTTCACTGCACTGTAGAGTTCATGCTTGGGGCACCCTGATAGTCCTCCCCCTGTGGAGGTGGTCAGCTTTTTCCCTTTAAGGAGTATACACCCAGAAGGACTTTTGGCATTGGCTGACATATCTAGACTTGAGGCAACTTGTAAGGCTGGCACTGGTGAGGCGGTGGCTACCTATAACATGGTGGTGTCCAAAGCACTGGATGCCATCATTCCGATCCATATATAACCCAGATCCTCTCACTTGAGAGCCCACCGGTTTGATGGGGATCTCAGGGCAATGAAGATCAAGGGTCAGAAGTTGGAGCATCACTGGTGCAGGACCCAGCTGGAGGCTGACAAACTGGTCCTGTGTTCCCACTATGGTGAGTTCCAGGAGGCAATCTCCCATAGGAAGGCAGAATTCCTGTCCAGGAGATTATTGCAGGGAGGAACAGACCTGCTCAGCTTTTCTGGACTGTGGATAGGCTTCTCCATCCTGCCTGTCTACAGCCAAAGAAGACTTTTTCATCCACCTTGTGTGAAGAGTTTGCTCTGTTCTTCTCTGACAGAGTGTCATCTGTCCAGTCAGGGATTCCATCAGGGAGGCTAATGCCTTGCAGTGGCTGGACTAGTAGGAGCAGAGGCACTCTGCCTGTCTGGGATGAGTTTAGGCCAGTGGAGGTGTCCGAAGTGACTGGGCTGATCTTAGAGCTGAAGCACATATTTTGCAAACTGGACCCAGCCCTGATGCATTTCTTAACAGGATGCACCAAGGCTGTTGGACTGGTGTTCTCCAAGATTGCCAGGTGCTCGATGATGGAAGGGCATTCCCAGTGGCTTTGAAAGAAAGTGCTGGTGAGACCCTTCCTAAGAAACCTTCCTCGACCAGACATCCTGGCAAATTACGCCCAGCCTCCAACCTGCCTTTTGAACAAGGTTGTTGAGAAATTGGTGGCACAACAGCTCAAGGATCACCTCATGTCCTTTGACATCTATGAGCCATTTTACTCTGGTTGTCAGGCTAGACACAGCATGGAAACAGCTCTAGTTAGGGTGCATAATGACCTACTCAAGGCTAGAGATAGAGGAGACAGGTCAGTTCTTGTGCTCCTTGATCTCTCATCAATATTTGACACTGTGGACCACATCATGCTTCTTGATTGGCTCTCTGAGTTTTATGGACTCAGTGGCACTGTCATCAGATGGATGAGTCCTGTCTCTCTGATAGGGTGCAGTGGGTGGTGATGGGGAATTTCTCCACCTCCCAAATGCCTCTGTCATGTGGAGTTCCACAGGGCTTGATCTTGTTGCCGGTGCTGTTCATGGTGTACATGCTGCCCCTGGTTGAGATCATTCAGCAATACAGTGTGGAGTTTCACTGCTATGCAGATGACACCTAGCTGTATCTGTCATTTGCTTCCAGAACATCTGGCACTGTCAACATGCTTAACATCTGTCTGGCTAAAATCAATGACTGGATAGCTTCCAGCTGGTTGATACTAAACCGGATAAGACAGAGGTGTTAGTGATCGAGCTGGGTCTCAGGTGTAATGGGTTGCAACCTGGAGCAGGCACAGGTCTTTTCCTGGGGTCTGCTCTGTTGATGCTTCCTCAAGGGTGCATAATCTAGGTGTCATCCTGGACAGCAGGCTGACCTTTGAAGATCAGATATTGTCTGTGATTCAGAGTGTTTTTACCACTTGCAGAACATTGCCAGGATCAAGCCCTCTATTCCACCGAGGATCTGCCAACCCTGGTACATGCCTTTGTTACTTCTAGGCTCAACTACTGTAGTGCTCTTTACTTCAGGGTCATGGGAGGAACCCTCCACAGGCTGCAGCTGGTGCAGAACATGGTGGCACGGTTGCTGACAGGCCTGCCAAAGTCCTGTCATGTGACCCCGGTCCTGCATACTCTGCACTGCCTGCAGGTCACGTGAAGGGTCCATTTCAAGGTGGGCTTGCTTACCTATAAGGCCTTATATGGACTAGGTCCTGGCTACCTGTCAGAGCTCCTGACACCTGCGTCCTCTGCTTACTCCCTCTGCTTCTCTTCTCGGGGCCTCCTGGACATTCCCAGGGTTCAGCTCAAGACATCTGGTGATCAAGCTTTCAGTGACTCTGGGCCGACCCTGTGGAATGCACTCCATCTACAGTCTGGGAGGCCCCCTTGATTGGTGTTTTTACTCATAGGCTTAAGGTCCACCTTTTCAGCCTGGCATTTACAGAGTAATTTGCATCAAATCCATTTTATTATTATAGTTAATCTTAACAACTGAGTTTTAATTTTATTTATTTTTGTTATTTCTGGATTGTAATTGTTGTCTACCTTGTTATATTTTGTTAGGCACCCAGAGCCTCAGGGATTGGGCACCTTAAAAAATTTGTCTTACCTTTTCCATTGTTTTATTAATTACATTCTCACACAGATAAACCCCTATTCAACTCCTAACTATAGTGGCATTACTGTGCCACTATAATACTGTACAAAAATAGTTAGATAGATAGATAGATAGATAGATAGATAGATAGATAGATAGAGATAGATAGCTGCCTAGCTAGCTAGCTGCAGGATTTATAATATAACTAAGGCAATGGAGAAACAGTAGTGCTACCGCTGCCTCAGCTACTGTACTAAAGCACCTAAACAAAATCATTGCTATCACCAAGTCCAAAAATAAATCAGTAGCTTTGAGTCTGACATGATGGTGCATTTCCATATTTAAAATGTGTTCCTTAATATCTTGTGCATGACAACAATTCACAGTCCATATAAATAGCCTAGCATTATCAACAGCATTGTTCCATAAATTACATTCTCGCGCAGATGTTGTAAGAGGACTGTGGGACACAAGCAAGCCAGAATTGACTGGTTTTAGTGAGGTTGCTCCAAGTAACTTTCTGAAGTTCTGTATCTTTCTCTGAACTTGTACAGTGTGGTGTGATGCAACCTTACCAGATGTTTTTAGCATTCGTAATTTCCTGTTTGCAGTCTACCTTTTACATCTCATCTGAACTCACAGAACTGGGGAAAGATCCCAATTCCACACTCAATAACTGTGATCCATTATATGTTATAAGAATGAAAAGAGTTTTTTTTGTGCAGTACTCCAGAGGTGCAGTTTTGTTGGGGAAAATTATTTTTGGCTGCAGTCTGCATATAATTCAATTAATTAACTAAACTAACAGTAATGTCTATCAGTCAGATATGAAATCTTTAGATGTACTTCCATACTCAGTTGATTAGTAGTGCGCTTAAATTTCAATATTTAGCAAGAAAGCTTTGTTTTCTGAAGCGGAATAACGGACATTCCATATTGCATTTAAAATCTGTTATTTTAATCAGATTACTTGAGAAAGATTGAGATGTATATTTAGTAATGGGTTTCAGAAAGAATGCATTTTTTACTTTTGAGCTGAAGCATTGTGCATTCCCATTTTCTTGTCATGCTTTCTGTTCTTTAAAAAAAATCCTTGCTATAAGAGTTCATCATTTCGGTGCCATGGGCTAGTTATTTATTTTACCTTAAAATTTTACTCGATAAGGAAAAATATAATTAATTTCAAGGATGTGCTATAAATCCAATTCTATTAATCTGAGGATGTGCGTGTGACTGCTAGTGGGATGTAATACATCCCCACATTTTATGATTGCAGTATATGAGGCAGAAGGGTGCACTGTTATGGTGGATATGGATACTTTCTATGTTATGGAAAAGTCATGAAGCAGGATGAAGGAAAGTATCAGTATCAGTACCAGTATCATTGACTCATCCTGGAATAGAAACTTTCCACTAGTGCTAGTAGGTAGCAGTTTGTTAGTATTGGAGAAGAAATTGAAAACAAAAATATTTTTAGAGTTCAATAAAGAAACCTAGAGATACCAGTAAAGATACAAATGAAACTTTAAATGGGATTTTGTTTCAGTACTGTTCTACAATGCATGCCTGAGATGGAGAAAAAACTGTGCAAGATAAGTCAAAAATATGAAGCATGCGTGAGCTGTAGAAAAATGGTGTAAGCTGCATCAAAAATATGAACCACCATACCCTCCAACCAATAGAACACAAAATTTGAAATAGTAAATGGTCTCACAGCAAAGCAACTTGCACTGTTCTTCTTTCAGATTAGATTAATGAAAGAACTAATGTTGGCCAACTGGGTGTCACTAATTTATGAGGATCTCATTTCATTTATCTTATGAGAATGAAGATTAGAGAAAGATGTACAGTTGTAAGACCCGGTTATTATTTCAAAACCTTACGTGCTATTTACTTGAGGTAGTGGGTGTATTAAATAAGACTTGCATTAAATTGAATGTGGCATGCACGATAATTGGGGGTGGTATGTAGATATTTGTTGGGGGGATGATCAACTCACATGCAACTGTCATTTATTATTGGGACGTGACAGTACAAAAAAAGTTCTCAAAGCAGGTGGCAGTATGGCCATACAGAAAAGCAGACTGAGTCATTAAAAAGGGTGCAAACAGAAAAAAACAAACATTTTGGGGTAATTTTAAAAACAGTAAAGTACATAATCCACCTAATGGGGTCCTGATGAGCAACATACATGTGTTGGTCTCTGTGAAGCATGACATTTTTATGGGTTTTGAAAAATGTATTTCTTGGAAAAAATGGAAAACAAGAATGGTGGCATATGAAAAAGGATTTTTTCTCATGAAAAAGTATTCAGCCATATGAAAAAATATATATCTTTTTAAGGTCAATTTTTGTTTTCATTCCTCGCAGCTAGCCTGAAAGTGCCTACTGAGCATGCTTAGAATCAAAACTTTGGAACAGATTAATATTTTTTCACCAAACCAGAAATAGGCACATCTGTGGGTCAAGCTCTTTCTACCCTGAAAATTTCAGACCAAATTTTAAAACCATCTGAGTGCTAGAGGAGGACAAAGAAAACAGCAAAAAAAAAACAAAAAAACAACAAAAAACCACATTGTTTCACTATCAGGGTCTCGGAATCAACACATCCAATCAGAACAAAAGTTTGCATGTTAAAAGATCCATCCCACAAGACTTCACATGCAAAATGTTGTGCAAATCTGTTGAACAGCTGAGAAGTTATTAAAGTGCAAAATTTGGGGTTTAAAATTAAACATACACACACACACAACCCCTGAGGGCACCTATCATTGTTATTTTTGCTTCCTAAGGACCAAGAGTGAGAATATCAAAATATTCTCAGTCCAAATATACCTATAGTAGGTCCCCATTGGTTAGAGCCAGCAGTGTAAATAGCACAATCTGAACATAGCTGCTTGCTTGAGTGCTGGTTCCTGCTATCAAGTTTAATTTTTGCCGGCACCACACAGCAACACTTTCACTTTCTCCCCCACTTGATAATGTACTGAAATGTCTTGTAAATACAAAATAATTCTCCCAAAAGACACTCTACTGAAAACCTTGCTTGAGCACTAGCTCCCGCTCTCAAGATTCATTTTTCTCAGTACTCACAGCAAGCACTTTCACTTTCTCCCCACCAGATAACATACCGAAACTTCTTGTAAATGCAAGAAAAAAACATTTCTCCTAACAGACCCAGTACTGAAAACCTGCTGATGTCCCCTGCCTGCCGCAACAATATTGAAGACTTTCACATTATCTTACCTCCCTACCCATCTGATGAATTGAGATGGTTCTACTTTATTGGCATTCCATGGAACACCATGCAGTCAACCATCCACCCAATCCCTGGCTTTTTCTTTCAGTGTCATCTGCTTGCTTCCTGACTGCAATGCCCACTTCCTCCACAGCAAACTTGACACAGCACCAATATGCACTGATGCATGCATTATTACCTTATGCATCAAATGAAAGCAGAAACCATTCAGTTATCCTAAAAACAAATGGATACAGTTAAAAAAATGCATTTCTTAGAATATAAAAAAATAAAAACAGGAAAGGGCATTGCATGAATGGCCCTACCTGAAATAGTGCCGATATTTTTCTCTTGTGATGTCAGAAGGTCAAATTGCACTCGTGGAAAAATACTGTATCGACACTATTTCAGGTAGAGCCATAGCATAACATATATATATATATATATATATATATATCTATATCTATATATGTGTATATATATATATATATATATGTGTGTATATATATATATATATATATATATACACATTAGCACTACTATAGTTAGAAACATAGAAACATAGAATGTGACGGCAGATAAGGACCGCTTGGCCCACCTAGTCTGCCCATTTTCCTACCTAACAGATAAGCTGCAGGTCCTAATTAACCAACAGCTTACTTCCTCCTACCCCCCACTAGGACTGCCTTATGTCTGTCCCATGCATTCTTGAATTCCCCCACTGTTCTTGACTCCACGACCTCCCCAGGGAGGTTGTTCCATGCATCCACAACCCTCTCTGTGAAAAAATACTTCCTCACATTACCTCTGAGCCGTCCCCCCATCTTCAAATTGTGCCCCCTTGTTCTTGCACATCTTTTTTTCTGAAAGATGCCACCCTCTAGTACTTTGTTGATTATAGAAACATAGAATAGGGTTAGGGTTGAATATGGTGTTTAATGTTAATCCCCTAATGTTGCACCTTAACAACTTTGCCCATGTTAAACAGAATGGCATAACATTTTGCATGTTCAGTATGGGGGGGGGGGGGCAAGGTCTCCTGAACTGGTAAGATTTGTGATGGTCTGCTGTCTGTAGTCCAAGATCCAGATAGTGCAAAAAGTGGGAAAATCTGGGTTTTGTTTTGATCTTTTGTTTTTGCTCTCACCTACAGCACAGATGGTTTGGAATTTTGTTCTGAAATTTTCAGGGTAGAAGGGGCTTGCCCTAGAAAGAGAGCATTTTTTTGTTAGGTGAAAAAATATAAGTCAGTTCCCAATTCTTTATTTTTATTATTGTTTATACTCCTGCTCCTATCAGCCCTTGCATTCAGGGGGGGCCCCAGCCTCGTCACCCCGGCGTCTGTCATATGGCACTATACCCCCAGGGTTTACTCCCCCCGGTGGGGTCAGCAGAGGGGACCTTTCCTTACCAAGACAGGATCCAGTGTTTGCACCATGGCTGGCCAGGTGCTTTTTCCATTTTTCTGTGCCCTCTTGTGGGTGCGCAGCGTGCAATGATGTCTGCGACAGTGTCACGTGCACTCCTGTGTGTGCCCACATCAAGTGTTTGCCATGCCCCCACCCCACGTTGGTGCAGCTCCATGTCACCAAGCCCCAGCCTCCACTAGGGGTCAGGCATGCACCGGCTGCTGATCTCCCCCTTCCCCAGAGCTGAAGAGCAGTCCATTGGACACTCAATCCATCTCCTCCACTGCCAACCCATGGTGGCCTACGCTCATTCCTGAACATGGGTCACTGGCTCGGCACAAGTTGTGGGGTCCAGCACCTCAACCCTCAGTGCCACTGGGCCGGTCGGTTCCCAATTTTTTAAGGATTTGAAATTTTGGTTCTGAGCCTGCTTAGCAGGGTCTTTTATTCATATGTCCAATGTGAAGAAGAATTTCTAGCTTATGAAAGAAGAATATTCTTTGCTAGCTGAAGATATTCATGAAAAAATATTTTCTAGTATGTTATCTTGTTTTACATTTTTTCAAAAATTTTAAAACCCATAAAAATTATGCACTGGAGAATATCAAGCACACCAACTGGTTTAGATTGATCCTGGAGTTTGTTTTTGAATAATGACCCTGAAATATGGTTTGGGACATCCCTAAAATCCTAGGTAGAAGGCTTAGCTAGGGCTCCCGATTATTCATTCATGAGCCAAAAATATTTTTTCTTGAGTCTCACAAAGGAAGAATCTCAGATCACAAAAGAAAAATTAAATCTCACAAAATAAGATTTTTTGTTTTGTGATCTTGAGATTTCTTGCTTTGTGAGCTTTATTATCAAAAGAAGCGCATCCAGCGCCTCAACCCTCAGCACCACCGGGCCAGCAAGGTTGGAAACCTTAACACCACATTGTCCTACTTCTGTGGCATTAAACTAAATCTTAACTGGTGCATTAACATAGTTTTTTGCAAGAATGTCCCTTCTTTTTGTGACAGTGCAAATCATATCCTCATTCACACAGGTCCCTCCAGCATCCATACCACTACACTCACCATGTACACGCATTCTTTTCTCCCAACTCAGTCTAATAAAATCACAAAAATGTTAACAGTTTTAATAGGAGAATACATGTAGTATACAATTCATGGTGCAGAATAGTAGACAGCAACAGGTGATAACAACTTTAATATCCAGATGGTATTGGTTACTAAAAACCATGACAATTTGAGTCTCTGCCCCACCAGAGAACATGGAAAAAAGTTACCAGATTTAGGGTTCTTGGTAGTTCTCACACCACCAAAAGAACAAAACAGTTACAGCACAGCACTGGAATGAATGAAAATATAACCCGTGGGTTCTGTCACCACCAGGGTTTTACAGTGAAGTCCTAGGTCCTCAGTATTGACCTATGGCATCTCTAGTCCAATGAGACAGCTGGTGATACTGAAGTGATGATAGGGAGCTGCTAAATCCTTTAAATTCCAGTTCCAAAAAGTCAGATGGAGTGGCAGCCACTCCAATGTTAGAAAGACTCTGACTGCTAGCTAGCAGTTCTCATGAGTCTCCCAGCTTGGGCACAGAGTCCAACTCATATCAGGTGGGCTGGTTGGGCCATTCTTACTTTTTGACAGTCCCCACTTGTCCCACTCTACACAGTATTTCCTTCTCTCATCAGCTCCCATTAGAACTACCACCACCTGCAAATAATTTCATAGGACCCATTGTCTGTTACTTGACCTTGTAATGATGCCCAGGAGGTAACCATGGACTTCTGGTCAACATTCCTCTTCAGCAAGTAATAGCCAAAACATTGGCAATGTGACAGTGGTGCTCAGGCAGACAGATTTTGAAAATGTTTGAAAAACTTTCTAGCACCATGTACAGTATTATGAGCATTATTAATTATAAAACCACGAACTGTAAACTCCTAGACACTCTTTGACTGTTCCCCTGACTAACACTATCCCACCTAACAACTACTAACTTTCATAATACCCAAATAACAAACAATTATGTAAAATTGTTTGAAACTAAAATTAGAAGCATAGAAGTTTACAAACAGAAAGAAACTCCCATGGCTCATCTAGTCTGCCCAGTTGTTAGCTAAGTCCCCACCAGTCTAGCACTAGCAGGTCTACAGTACATACCTAACATGCAGTTAAGCAATAATCCATTACACAGTATGGGTTATGGCAGGGTTTACCCATGCCTAGTGTTGTGCATCACAAGGCCACAGGCCAATTGTCTTAACCACACCAGGAGTGGGTAAATCCCACCATAACCCACACCCTGGAGTGGATTAGTAGGATTATACAACCCAGTACTAAGTAAATATTTTAAAATAAATAAAGAAGCCCGGCCTGGTGGCCCTGGAGGTTGAGGCGCTGGATGCTACACCTCGCACCACGCTAGTGACCCAGGTTTGGAAATGAGCCTGGGCTGCTGGGGGTCAGCAGGGAAGATAGAGGATCAAGCATCCAGAGAACTGCTGTCCTCTCTCAGAGAGGGAGGGATTGTGGTCCCACTCACTGATCACCCTCTAGTGATGGTTGGAAGAGGATACATGTCAGGAGGCACACTGTTGACATACATCGATGGGAAGGGGGAAACCAAGGAGGAAAATTAAGCTGGCAGGCTCCGTGATGGCCCAATCAGTGCCCTGTCCTGACACCTGGAATCTCGATGTTGGTCTCCGGGGTGGGGGGTAAGCTGGTGCCTTTCACCTTGGCCCTGTTATTGGGGGGGGGCAACCCATGGGGGATCACCGAGTCAGTTGGGCAGGGAAAGTTGGGACTGGAGACCAAGTTCCCTCTGAAGGAAAGACTGGAGTCTCCTGCCAGGCTCCCAGGAGGGAAAAAAATCTGTATGGAAAAAAATATAAATAAATATTAAACAATTTATATTAAAAAAAGCAACAACTTTTTTTTATAGTAATACCCTTCCTCCCTAGACAAATTGTCCTATGTTGCTAGGCAGAATATGGAAAGAGCAGTCATTCTCCAACTGCGTGCACACAGACACACACACACACACACACACACACACACACACACACTATGTAATCTTTTTATATGTTTGGTATTCTTTAGCTAATCAGTCAATATGACAGCATGGTGCTAGCTTGCTGTGAGCGGCTCCCGTTCCATACTGTGATGGGAGCTACAGGATGCAGTCCGAGTGACTGTAATTAGGAAGTGCTGTCTGATGCTGTGAGTTAGCATAAGGAGCCATACTGAAAATATGAAATGGGTGCTTTTTAGTAAATTGGAAGCATTTTTGAAACATATTTTTGTTGAGTAACTTTCAACTAAGCTGTTGTACTGGGATAACAGCCCAGCTGATAGCATATCTTGGTCAAGCAGGAGCCAGCATGCTTTCTACCCACTTCTTAATAATCAATACACTCTGCAGGCTTTTTCATTAAAATGTTTGTCCTGGGAGGAAAAATCCAGTGTTTGGTTTAAATGTTTTGTGGATAAGCCCAGAGAAACATGTGTCTTATGGAGAAAGATTGATGGTACAGTAGCAAAAGCCATTTACAGATGCACACACAACATGAAGTACATACGTTTTTTGTGACAGCAGGGTGGGTAAATTGTTTTGCAAGAGGCAAGCTCCTTTAAAACTATTTGAGCAGAACTGCCTCATGTGCCAAGAAATCTAAACTTGCACATTTTTCTCATAGGAGAACAATTTTACATGTAAACTGTGCAACTGACGTTTTTCTAGCAGTGTGGATAATCCATATTTTTAAGTTGCACAATCATAAACTGGGTTTTTAAGATGGAAGTTCAAAACATCAGATTCCTAAGTGGACAGGACATGTTTTAACTGAATGTCAGATTTAAGAACCTTTAGAACAAGACAGTTTCTAGAGTAATGCAATTAATAGTACTGATGTCAATTTTGTTACAAATTCTGTCTGCATATGAACAAGTAAAACAAGGTGTTTATGTATGGCAAGGCATCCAAAATGGATACACAACAGCAATAATTCAATATGTGTTAGTTCATGTGTAGACAAATCTGTTTTATGGTTTGGGGTAGCAAAAAGGAATGTAGGGTATCCCATATTTTTCTGTTATAAAACTATAAATCTGAACAATATGAGATTCCTAAAATGAAAACAAAAACTCTTGTACCTCTTCCATATCTGTAAATCATTTTAAAATACACACACAATAAGTAGATGTGTAAATGCAAAAACTCTGGTTGGAAGGTGAAGGGAACTGATAAGATTTCCTAGGATGTGTTAGCCTTAAAATTATATGCACACATTAAAGCCGTTTAGTATGGGCTTGCAGATCCTGGCTCTCACATCATAGCCCCATTTCTTTTTCTGTTTTAATTGCCCCATAATTTTTGTGAGTTTGTGATCTTGGTTTGTGCAAACATTGTTATGCTTGGTTTTCCTGGAAGAATAACATTATTCATATCTAATGTTGCCTGCCTGCTTGGCTAAGGGAGCAGTGCCATCATGATAGAGTGCTTGTCTCCTCACTCAGTCTGGCAGCAGCTTCCTCCCCACTTGTTTACTCTCCTCCAGCACCAGCCACCATTACTTAGGCTGCTGCCACAGTGTTGAGTGGTTTATGAAGGCTTTCACATCTCCTTTGTTGCTCTGACTGCAAATGTTTTGATTATTCTGGATTTACTAGATGTCTCAAGAAAGTGTTTTTTTTTTTCTGTACTATAGCAAGTCTACCAAATTATATTTGTAGCCACAAGGCGTACTTATAGTATGTGTGCCTGCCTATAACTGCTGGCTTGTGTTTGCTCAGCGTGCCTGAAATGGCAAGTATTGTTAGGATTTTAAAGTTACCTCTTGCAGTCACAACCTTAATCAATTTTGCATGTTTAAAGCAATTATTTAATATTGGTGTACTGAGAGCCCTACAACCCGTGCCACATTTTTGGGTCTGTTAGCAGCAAAATCAGAACATGTATATCCTTGCCACAAAATGTTATTTCCTCTAAGCTAGGTCTCTTGAAACAAAATGACATCAAATCGAGCCTGACACACCCTATCTTTTACTTTAGACACAAGTCCGATGATGTTCAAGCTAACAATCCTGGTTTCCCTTTCCTTCTCCTTAATAAGTCAATATATTTCTAGGGGTTCTTCTGACATGCTTGTTTCATTTTCTGAGGCAGTGTCAATGCTTTCTGCTTCCATCCCACTTTCACTTGCATCTCATTCACTAGAATCTTGCAGCACCACACTCCCATTTATTTTAGGTCCCTTTTGCTTTGTGTCTCTTATTTTACTATGTTCTTTCCAGATTGCATATTTTTCATCCTCAGCTAGAGAATGAGAAAATTCAGTAGGTCTTACATGGTCAGTAATTTGTTTTTGGAACGTCTGATTATGCTTGTCATGCAGGGATTTTCCCATTGTTGTCCACCTTCTTTATTGCTGTATCATTATTTCAATCATTCTTAACATAGAATCTGTTGACAAATAAGGACCATACAGCACACCTAGTCTGCCCATTTTCCTACTTGGTTTAGCAATCCCTACTCTTATCTGGACTGCCTTTCCCCTGCTCTGCTGTGTAGCAGGGTGCCTTTATGCTTATCCCATGCACTTTTGAATCCCTGTACTGTTTTCGCTTCCACCACCTCTGCTGGTAGGCTTTTTCTCCACATATCCACCACCTTCTCTGTGAAAAAATATTCCCTAACATTCCCCCTAAGCCTCCCTCCCTCCAGCCTCATGTTATGTCCCCTTATCCTTGTGCACTTTCTTTTTTTCTTTCTTTCTTTCTTTCTTTCTTCATTTATTACACTTTGTTAACTGGGTAAGCCCACTGGGTCCCGAAGGTCCCTTTTTCAGGGGCGACCCGGAGTTAGTTACATATAATTTTGCACATACAGGCAGGTAATACAGTGTAGTACATGTCATACTGGATTACAAAGACAGTATACAGTTTTTGTGGAAGAGGGCAGGAGGTACATTACATTAATGAATATGACAGTACAGTGTAGTACATATCATACAGGGTTATAAGGACAGTATGCAGTTTCTGTGGAAGAGGGCAGTAGGTACATTACAATACAGAGTACAACAGTGATGGCAGATAGATGTGGGGTGGCAAGTTCTTTAGGAGGACACAAGAAGTTCCATATAGGATAGAGTACCAGTTTATACAGTCATTAGTTGTTACCCTTAGAGGGGAGCAATTTTGTACTTACACAATTGACAGAAGGTGAGGTAGGCTAGCCATCAGTACAGGGGCAGAGACTAAGGTGAAGGAGGTGAGCATGCAGTCCCTTTTGAAATATGGCTACGGTGGATGCCTCCTGAAGGTGGCTGGAGAGATTGTTCCATGATACAGGGGCTAGGTGAGCAAAGTTTACTCCCAGTGACAGAGCAGACCAAGGGAATTTCCAGTAGTTTTTTGCTCGAGGAAAGGAGTGGTCGTCTGGTCTGCTTTGGGGCAAGTAGTCCGATCAACCCTGCCGGAGGTTGGGCATCAAGGAGCTTGTAGGTCCAGCTTAATAGGGGATACTGGATCCTGTTGTTCAGGGATGGCCAGTTGAGGGCTGTGAGGGCTTCACAGTGGTGGGTCCTTGGGTAGGATTTGGATGCAAAGTGAGCAATTTTGTGGTATAAGGTCTGTAACCTGCAGTGGTCCAATTTAGCGATGCCCAGTATGATGTGGGCTGTGTAGGTTAAGGTTGGGAGAAGGATGCTTTGTGTGATTGCCAGTCTAGTCTCTGGAATCATGTTGAGGCTTTGACGATAGAGGAGGCCAAACTTTTGTTGGTTGATTTTTATTACCAGGTCCACATGGAGCTTCAATGTGAGCCCCTGATCTAATGTGAGGCCAAGATACTTGACAGATTGTACTACCTCTGGAGCCAGATATGGTAGTGAGTGGAAGAAGATGGGCCTGGGAGGGACCCAGGGATTTTGGCCTGAACAGTATCGCCTTTATCTTGGTGGGGTTAAGGACCAAGCGATTCTCAACTAGCCAAGTCTCGGCCTTGGTGAAGTCTGCTTGGAGCATGGGTCCTAGGTTGGATGGGTGAACCCCTGTTTTGTACAGTACTGCATCATCAGCATACTGTACAATGCAGCTGCCCCCACAATGGCCATAGAGGTCATTTATGAATAGGGAGAACAATAGCGGGCCTAAGGTAGAGCCCTGTGGAACCCCCTCAGTTAAAGGTAGGGGTTCGGAGGTGACCCCTCTCCACTTGACCTGTTGAGAGCAGTCAGTGAGGTAATTACGGAACCAATTGAGGAAGTGCTGGTCAAGTCCAAGTTGGCTAAGCTTTGTTAGTAGGAGTGGGTGATCTACCAGGTCAAAGGCCTTGGAGAGGTTGATGAACACTGCCCCAGTGGGGGTACCCTTGTCCAAGGGAGCCAGGACATCGGAGATAAATCTAATGAGGGCAGTGTCAGTCCCATGCTTTTGTTGAAAGCCATGTTGTGAGGGGGCCAGGAGCCTGTTGGCTTCGAGGTAGTCCCTTAGTTGGCAGTACACTAGCCGCTTCTGGATCTTTGCCAGGTGGCATAGGATGGAGATGGGTCTGTAATGGCCTATTATTTCCTAGCTCGCTCTTGTGGATTGGGACTACATGGGCCTGTTTCCATATTAATAAAACTGTTCCTTCCTGCAGGGATCTGTTTATTAACAGGGCTGCAAGTAGGGCAATGGTTGGGGCAGCAGCCCTAAGTAGCCTAGGGTCCAGTCCATCAGGTACTGGAGATGTGTTGGGTTTTAAGGATTGTAGGAGGGCAGCACTTCTTTGGCTTACACTGTCCGCAGGTGAAAATGGGCAATTGGAGGGTCCTGGGATTCAATGGCTGGAAGGCCCAAGGAGCCAAGTAGGGGGCTGGATCTGAGCACCCCCAGGTTGGTGAAGAAGTGATTGAAGGCTGAGGCAGCCTCTCCTCCATCCGTAAGTGATATGTCATTACAGATTATGTTACCCTGTTGGGGTGTTCTTGTACCTTTTAGCAGGGAGTTGATGCTTGACCAGAAGGACTTAGGGTCAGATAGGGTTCCCCGCTGGAGGGATTTTATGTAGTTCCTTTTGGCTGATTTGGAGATTTGTTGGCACTGGTTCCACAGTGATCTATAGGCAGCAAAGTCTGCAGGGCTAACTGAGCTCCTTGCCTTTATCCATGCCTTGTCTCTGGCTATCATCAGTGATTTTAGCGCAAGTGAAATCCATTTGTGGCAATGGCCCTTAGCTCGTCTTCTCCTAACCAGAGCATGTATGCTGGCCACTGCAGAGAAAGTGTACTGGAAGTATTGTGCAGCATCGTCTGTACTGCCTAGGAGTCTTATCAGTGATCAGTCAATATTTCTCAAGGAGCTCTGGAAGGCCTTAGCAGAGAATTCAGAGAAATCCCTGGCCACTACGAGCCTGGGTGGAATCCTGGGAGGCTGATTTTTCCAGGTGCAGAAAGTGGGTGAGTGATTGCTTAGGGCATCTAACATCACGCCAGTCACTTGTATGTTAGCGGGGTTGGAGACAAGTATCCAGTCAAGGATGGAGTGATTCCCTGTTTTTTGGTTGTGCCTTGTGACCTCAGTGATGACCTGGGTCAAGTTTGCAACAAGAAGTGTGGCCTTGTAGTTTTGCTCGGTGGTGGGTTCCCACTTCAAGTTGAAGTCTCCAAGGACCAGCAGCTCTGTGATCTGTGCCCTGCTATAGAGCGAACTAGGTTCTGGAGTGCTGAGGTGTCACCAGTGGGAGGGTTGTAAATACAGCCTATAGTTAGATGCTTTGCATGTCCCAGTACAATTCGGATAAATAGCGATTCTAACCCTGAAGGGCTTGGCATATCAACAGGGATAAGGAAACCACCAGTGAGGATCTCACATAAATAAGGACACCTTCTCCTTTTTCCCCCTCTAGCCTTTCAGAAGGAGTTGTAGTGGTTGAGCGCCACTTTGTGAGGGAGTATGGAGGCTTCTGCCATGTTTCAGATATGGCTAGCACATTGGGCCTATATATATATTTGCCCAGGATTGCACCTCAGGCATTTTGGGTCATAGGCTACAAACGTTCATGTGAGCCACCCTCAGGCCTTTGGTGTGACACCATGTAGGGTCACTAGAGGACCCCAGGATGGAATTGGCAGGTGGGGGTCCAGGGTTGGGGTGAATGCCACCTGCCCACAGTATCAGTATTAGCAGGATGAGGCGGAGGACCCTCTGCTGAGTGAGGGAGTATAGTTTTGATCATTTATAATGCACACCAGAGAAGGTGAAGTAGCAGGCTCCATTGTGTGCTAATCCATGCTTTAAGACCAGTGAGTGCAGGACTGTTGATCCAGGGCAATCTGTGAGGTGTGGTAGATGATGGTCCTGTGCACCCCTAAGCAGGTTAGGGTCTTGGCAGACACTCATTTACATCTACCCATCCTAGCATAGCTGTGTACAGGAGTAACAGTACTGGTACTCTGAAGTTAGCAGGGTTTGGTACAGCATAAGCTACATCGGTGCTGGTAATATGCTGGGCTACTTGATGCGGTGCATGTTAATCCAAGCCTCAGACCCAATAGTGGTGCTGTGGGTGTGGGGTTCCCTACCTTTGAACCATTCAGTTTGCCTTATGAGGTGTGTTTGGCACTAAGTTATGTCTTGGATTAGAGTTGCTGGTAGGATCCTTTGCACAGGGGATAGCAGCAGCAGGCAGCAGTGGGGGTCATGCGGGATCCTCAGCCCCACACTCCAATACTTCCCTAGGGTGTGGTATTGGATGGCAATCCCAAGCTGTTATGCTGTATAACTGGCCCGAGGCCAGAGCTGAGAGAAGAGTTCTACTGTGGAGCTGGTGGCAATAGTAGTAGGATAGGCAGCCCTGCTAGGGCAGTCTCTAGCGGCAGCTGCTGAGAAGCTGCAAATGGAGAAGTGAGCTGATAGGCTCAAACAACACGTGAGCTCCACAATTTAAGCCCGAGTCCACCAAGGGTGGTGGTGGTGGGGGCGGTGGGGCAGCTGACGTGGAGAGTCAGTGGGGAGCAACCAGTCAGAGAGAACAGCAGCCACAGCTCTGACCATGTGGCATCTCTGAAAGTTTCCCCATACTTGAGTCAGCTTGTAGGAAGGGCTCCCTTGTGTAGGCCCTCATGACCTTCCTCCCATCGGGGGGGGGGCGCCCGCAGTGTCCGTTCCTTGGTGGCCTGTGGAGAAGCACAAGAAAGAGCAGGGTTAAATGAGGTGAGCTCCTTTTGTTTTTTACGGGGGGGGGTGAGCACAAGAGGGAGGGCTGGAGTTGCCCTGTGTTATTTTTTTGGCTTGCTTCGTGAACTGGGTGCCTATCTCAGAATGTTCCAGTGTGTGCCAGCCCTTAGTGCAGCAGGATTAACAGTATTAGTTAAAGCTACTTAGAGAGAACAGGCTGTTGCTGCTTTAGAGCAGGCAAAAAAAAAAAACAACTACTGATCCTGCTATTTATTTAGCAAATTAAGATGCCTTACAAGAGTCATGGCTTTCTGTGGTAATTAGGCATGCAAGGAGGCAAAGCAACATACAAAAAAAACTATCTCCACACGTGTGGGGACAATAATTAGAATTAAGGCCAATATTTGAATCCTGAAAATGGTGCCAATCAGCAACTGTAGCCAGTCGGAGAGAACAGCAGCGGCAGCTCGGACAGCATGGCGTCTCTGAAAGTTTCCCCATACCAGAGTCAGCTTGTAGGAAGGGCTTCCTTGTGTGGGCCCTCATGACCTTTCTCGCATCTGGGGGAGGGACGTCTGCAGTGTCTGTTCCTCAGTAGCCTGAGTCAGCTTGTAGGGAGGGCTCCCTTGTGTAGGCCCTCACGACTTTCCTCCCGCTGGGGAAGGGGGCATCCACAGTGTCCATTCCTCAGTGGCCTGTTCTTCTCTGAAATAAATTCTTAATCTCTTTTGTCACCCTTGGTATATATTCTGGTGAGTCCTCTATGAAAACTCCCATATGTTAAAATCCCCTCTTCGGTTTAATACTTCTTTCTCACCTTATAGTCCTTAAGTACCAGAAATATAAGCTCTGCATTTTTTTTCTTACTTGAATCTGTATACAGATCTTATGTCAGGCCACCTGAATTTTAAACCTGCTGCTCCTTTACATAGATTATATCTTGTGATTTTTAGAGTATCTTTATTTTTATGTTTTAATTTTGGAATTCCTTTGATATAGATAGTTGCCAGTCTTTTCCCTCATTTTATTTGTTTTTCTTTATAGTCATACATGTCACTAGATGTCTAGATCTTTCCATTTAGTTTTCTGCCTCTGGTCATCTTCCTTTACTTTGCATTTTAATCTTTCTGCTGCTTTTGTTTAACTTTTACTTTCATCCTTTTTTCTTTTTGTTCTTAGTATCTTTATTTCTTCATGTTTTAATAGTGTTGAATAGGCATCGTTCTTCTTGCCCTTTAGTTTCACCTGCTGACATTTTTTATTCTGGTTCATTTTTTTCACCAGTCTATTCATGTCCAGTGTTTCTTGTTCAGTTGTCGGTTCTTTTATTTTTTTATAATCTGCTTATTAGCCTTTTATTGATTAGTGACTTTATTAACATCTGTATGTCCTTCCTCCTTATTATCCTCACTACCTGCTCCTTTGTTTTCTAACAGGGTTAAAAAACATACTCTCAGCATTTAACAGTCGCTGTTCTTCCTTAGCTCCATTCTTATCTCATGAAGAGTAGCTTGTATTGATTTTAACTCAAAGTCACAATTTTGGATTTCCCCACTACTACATCTACTTCTTGAGCATGTTTTTCTATCTCATTCTGATTATCTTCTTTGGTTTTCCCTTGTATTTCTTCTTGAGCCCTTAGATGGAGAGTATCAGGTGAACATCTATAGGGTTGAATCAACATAAAATTTACTACATATGGTGAAAGAAAATCTCAGAATCCTGAAGAAATGATATGTTACCTTCACCTATCTCTGGTAGATGTTTAGTAACTAGATTCTAGTGATATTTGGTATCTGTCTCATAGCAGTCTTTATCATCAATAATCAAATCAGCAGATGTTCCTCATTTCTAACTTTGTGTATCATTTGGTTCTCCACTAGCTGTGCTCCTTTAGTTTTCCCCTTAATTCCTTCTTCTTTAGTGTTAATTGCTCTTTCTTGTTTCCAGATCTGTACCATTCAGGGATTCTCTAAATCAGTTGGTAAGGAGCACCCTCCTCTTATAGAAGAAGAGGAGTATCTTGGATTTAGCACTTCTTTAATTTTGACTGTTGTTGTTACTAACCAGCTCAATGTGGGTACCCAGGTAATAAAGTAGTTACTAATTTTATACTGCTCCTCATCTAAAAATTCAGTTTTTTTCTTTTTGGTTGTATTCATTGCTTTATACTACCCCATGCTTTTCACCTACACCCATTTTATTTATCTCCCCTGCTAGTTACCATAAAATACAATAAAAGCAGTATGAAAAGTTAGAATTACAATAAATAAAAAAATCAATTTTAAATAGCAGCAATACTTAATAGAAGCTCTCCAATCTCCACACACTGCAGATTCTATAGGTTGTGTATCCCTTGCTATTTCATAGTGTTTTCTTGTGCAGATAAAGCATCAGCTTTTTGTATATTTCTGTATTTTGGGTCTTGAGATGCAATTCTCTATGAGGAAAGTAAGATCAGAAAAAAACAGTGAGAATAATCACCAATTTCCAATGCAATTACTTTTCCTTTACTTCCGAACTACACTGACCCATGCTTTCCATGCATATACAGTATTTCTGCAATCAATAAAATCTTCCTTATATGGTAGAAAATTATAACAGGGCTACTAAAACACTTATTTTAGTTTTATGGTAAGAATTTCCCTTTCTGATGGCTTTTGCAACAAGCAAATGCTCAACACCAAAGTTGCGAGATTCAGTTGCTCCCACTACTAAAATTCTTTCATGCAACATAAGGAGAAACATTGGAATTTCATACAAAAGGCTAAAATGATTGAATGTTTGCAGTCTTGCCAAGAGTTAAACTCTGATCAGAATGGGATGTTCTACCTTAGGCAGAAGTAAGCAGAGCGATTCAAGTTTCCAGTCTGGGCTCGTGGTTCACTCTGCTCAAATGTAACTCTACCTGAGTGGCTTGAAAAATGGAGTTTCTTGTGAGATGCATTTATTGAAATAGCATCAGTGCAGGTTACGTGACTAAGGGTCTGTGAAATTCAAAAAAATGTGATAGAGACTGGGTGAAAAGGAGTTATGTCACCCAAGTTCAAAAATAGGAGTCTCTCTCTCTCTCTCTCTCTTTAGATATATATCTAGATAGATAAAGAAAGAGACTCAGATTGATCACAGACTCACTGCTTGGCACACATGCTGGAAGCACATCTCTAGCTTGGCTGCAAATGTCAAAAACTCCTGCTATTCTCATACAGAGAACAAGGGTGAATTTATTTATTTATTTAATTATATAAGAGTTTTACCAGGAAGAACACGTAGCAGAAGTACCGCTAAATTCAGATACATCCTAGAGACAATACATACAATAAAACACTAGTAGCATAATATACAAGGTAGAATAATAACCAATACAATAACAACATAAAAATTCAAACACTATCCAAAACAAAACCACAGCCACAAAAACACGTACAAGTACATAAATACAGCAAAAGTAAAAACAGCAAAAAAAAAAGCAAAAGCAATAATGTAAAACATGCCAGTACAACCAACAACCATACACAAAATTTCAACATAAAAAAAAAAACACAAAAACAAACTAGTAGAAAAGGTAGCCAGTAGTACAAAATAAACAAAGGAAAGTAATTTGTCATAATGCAAAAAATATACTAAATTTTAAAACATATAGTAGTAAAATACACAAATAGCAACACCCTGATGCCTGTTGGGTGTAGAGGGTGGTGTGTGTGGGTGGTGGTAGGATTGGTAACCCTAACATCGAATTTCCAGACTTTTGTTGATGGAAATTAACCCTAACTGATGCATTAACGGAGTTTTTTGCAATGACTATATATATATATAGGACATTATAGTTAGGGTTGTATGGACACTTCAATGTTAAATCCCAGTTTTTGCACTTTATTGACTTCACAGACACTCAACGGATTTGACAAAAGTTTGCATGCATGGTCTCATGTGGTAGATCTCTGGATGTTCCAAGTTTTATTCTGTTCAGATGTGCGAATTCTGAGCTGCAGAGTGAATTTTTCAGGATTTTTTCCCATTGGTTTGAATAGGCTTTTTCTCAACTTGGCTAGTGCACAGACAGTTTGGAATTTTGGTCTGAAATTTCAGGAAGAAAGGGCTGGCCCACAGATGTGCCTTTTGCTTGTTTGGTCTAAACATATTAATCCATTCCAAAGTTATTTAATTTAGAAATTTTGAATAAGTGGTTCTGAGCATGCTCAGTAAGCACCAAAAAATATCTGTATGAAATGAAAAATTATTCTTTTTCATATTGACATCATCCATTTTGTCTGGTGGAAAAGGTCATCATCTTGCTTTTAGTTTTACCTGAAATTCTAATTTAAAAAGCCTGTAAAATTACATTCTGCAGTGTAAGCAACATGTATGTTGCTTATCTGGATCCCATTAGCAAGATTATGCAGTTATCTGCTTGGTAAATGACCTGAAATGTTTTTGTTTTGTTGTTGTTTTCATATTTAAAATCTTTTCGTCACTTGCTTAATATGAAAAACGTTTGTTCTATTTATCTGATTCTTCCTGATTCCCTTATTTCTTTAATGCCAACTGGCCTAGCTGATAGACTGTTTGGAATTGTGGACTGAAATGTTCAGGGTAAAAAGGACCTGTGGCACAGATGTTTCTTTTGATGGTTTGGTGAAAAAAAATTACTAGTAATATACCATGTAGTGAAGGCATCTTGCATTTTTGCAATTTGAGGTGGTGAGTGCTGGAATCTTATGTTTTGATATGACCAATGTATAGCAGATTGCATGGACACCAGATAGCATATACCATGTATGCACTACTGCAATTCAAGAAGTTGTTGATTCTGACCCTATAGTAAAATAAAGTAAAGTAAAATTTTATTTATATTAAGCGCCCTTCCCAAGCTCAGGGCGCTTTTACAATAAGTCAATTAAAATCACATTTCAGAACAATAAATCAGATAACCATACAGTACACTTACTCATTATGTACTGGCAAATGCTAGGGCAAAAAGGAAAGTTTTTAGTTGTTTTTTAAAACTTTCAACAGTTAGGCATTCTTGTATCTGACGAGGTAGAGAATTCCACAGGGTTGGTGCCATGTGGGCAAAAGATCTACCTCAGGCATCTTTAGACGCATCCTGGGACTCTAGCAATCCTCGTCAGAGGAGCTAAGAGAAAGGGCAGGACAGTAAGACATCAAGAGCTCTTTCAGGTAGTGAGGTCCCAAATCATATAGGGCCTTAAGGTCAATAATGCGACCTTGAAGATGATCCACCACTTTATTGGCAGTCAGCGAGATCACGCAGCACAGGTGTCATATGGCTAGATCATGAAACCTCATCAACAACCTGGCTGCCGATTCTGCACAAGCTGCAAGCGGTGGATATCCACTCCCGCAGCCCTAGACAGAGGGCATTACAGTAATCAAAACAGCTGGTGACAAAGGCGTGGACCAAGATGGGAAGATCTTCCTGTGGAACCAAGTGTTTCACCCGGTGATGTTCCTCAGATGAAAAAGGCAGACTTGACTATGGCCAACACCTGCATCTTCATAGTCAGGCTTTCATCAAAATCACTCAAGGTTGCGTATTTGGCCAGAGAGAAAGAAGCTGGGCCCCCAAGATATAAAACCAGAGGGTTTCCCCATCCAAGCCCCTGTTGTCCTCCCTCCAGGGTCCACAACCAACATCTCAGTTTTCCCTGAGTTCAACCTAAACCAACTAACACTCATCCAATCCTGAATCTCCAGGTGGCAGTTATTAAACATCATGATGGAATCCGATTCCTGATCAGGCATAAAAGACAGGTAGAGCTGAGAATCATCAGCATATCAATGAAACCTCAGCCCATACCGTCTTATAATGTCCCCCAATGGAAGCATATACACCGCGAATAACATAGGGGACAGCACTGACCCCTGCAGTTCCCCACAGGGCAGCCAGTGAGGGGCTGAGGTGTTAACTCCAGACACCACTCTCTGAGATCTGCTCTCCAGAAAAGTTCGTAACTAGCTGTGGACTGCTCCCCTCAGACCACAGAAAAACCACAGGCGGTCGAGCAATACCCCATGATCCATGGTGTAAAATGCTGTTGAGAGATCTAGGAGAACCAAGATGGAATGGGTCCTCTGATCTCTTGCCATCAGGAGATCATTCAATACCCGAACAAGAGCCATCTCTGTGCTATGCCTTTTCCTGAAGCCAGATTGGAGAGGGTCATAGATATTGTGGTTGAACAAATGATCCTCCAGTTGCAGAGAAACCACCTTCTCAATAACCTTCTCTACAAGAGGGAGGTTAGAGACTGGTCTATAATTTGCTGGGCAGTCGGGGTCAAGAGAGGGCTTTTTCAAAATGGGGTGTATTACCATTTCCTTTAAGGGATCCAGAAAGATCGCTCTCTCTAATGACACCACCACTATCCCAGCCAGGACTGGGCTGATTACATCTACACATCCCACCACCAGGTGAGTAGGGCCTGGGTCCAACTTACAGTAGGTAGGTCGCAGAATCTGGATAATCCTCACTATATCTATTACTGCTGGTAGTCTAAAGGTAGACCAGTACAACTGGGTGTTAGTACCACCCAAGTGATCAGTGCAATGTCCAATAGAAGAACACTGGCAGATCTCCTGCCTGATGGTGGATACATTGTCAGCAAAGAATTTCGCAAACTCCTCACACTGTACCTGTGATAATGCTCTACTGGTCTGAAGACAGACTGGATTTCACAGTCTGTCTACAGTCAGGAAGACCTGGGATGGTCTATTCCTTGCTGCAGCAATTTCTCTGGACAGGAACTCTGCCTTCTTATGGGAAATTGCTGATTGGTAGAATTTATAATGTTTTAACAATTCACTTCTATCCACCTCCAGTTCGCGCTTTCCACCAGTGTCTTTTAATCTTCTTCCTTCTTCCACTCACGGACCTCCCCATCAAACCAGGGAGCCCCTAAGTGAAGAGTACGGGATGAACATGAATTGAGCAATCGGCATCCAGGGCCTCAGTCACAGCCCTTTTATAGGCTAAGACCAAAGGCCCTGGATCCATGCTATCCTTTGGAAAGTCAGAGAAGTCCAGCTCCGTCATTAGGCCTTCTGAGGTGACCCTCTTAAAGGATGGAACTTTACTAACTCCCTGGGGCAGGCCTATTTTGGGGGCTGCAAATCTAAACCTCAGGGCGTGATGGTCAGACCATCCAACTGGCTCCACCTCCACATCAGATATCTCCATCCCCAGATGGAACACCAAGTCCAATGTATGCCCCCCTCATGGGTTGCAGGGCTAATTACCCATGACAGGCCCAATGAGTCCATTAATTGGAGGAGGTTTTGACCAAATGGCAAGAGTTTATCGTCGACTCGGGCATTGAAATCCCCCAGAATTAACCATCTGGGAGATTCCAATACCATAACGGTGATGAAGTCCGCAATCTCCTTCAGGAACTCCCTCTCATCCTCTGGTGGACAGTAGATAAGAAGGGTCCTGTAGCCTGCACCTGCACCCACTATGCATTCAAAGGAGTTGGTATCACCAACTGGCACATCCCTGAGATCTAGATCTTGTCTAAAACAGACCACAACTCCCCCACCCCTCCGGTCCACTCTTGGGTGGTGAATCACTGAGAACCCAGCCAGAATCTTGGAGTCCAACACAGGACCAGCATTTCCATTTAGCCAGGTCTCGGTGATGCAAGCCAAGTCAACTGAGGAAACAAGGTCTGTAATCACTGCAGTCTTATTCCTAATCGACCTGGCATTGCTTAACACCACCCGAAGGGATGGAACCAAGGGTGGTCCCACTTTCTGTCTGACAGACTCCAAGTCAGTGCCCTTGGGTATGGGAACTAGGCAAGGAGGACCTCAATCCAGTACCCATTTCTCCCCAGGGCGTCTCCCTAGCCCTCACTGCCCATATCCATACTCTTCCTTCCCATCCCCCAAGAGTTCCAAGATCCCCGTATCTTTCTGTCTTTTGATCTTATAATGCCATGATTTTGACATCTAGCATAAACCTCCCCTGTAAGTGGGGGTAAATCAAAGGGGTGGAGATCATGAAGTCTTGAGGGGAAGTACTGCCTAACCATTTTACCTATACCCCAACACATATTTTAAACCAATTTATTCACCCTCATACAAACAAAAACCCTCCCACCCCCAACTTAAACAACCCTAAAAAGAACAAAAAATAATAAAATAAAATAAAACAAAATACCCCTCTTAAAATATTAAAATAATTTCATACACATCAAGAGGAGTTCAAATGATCTGGGCCCAAAGTTCCAATCAGTTTTCCATCTGTAAATCACTAAAAACAAAGAATGATAAACACCCTCAGGGCTCTCCTCCCTGGGGAATTTATACCCAAACCTACCTCTCACATAGGCAGGGTAATAATTAAACAGTCGCACAAATGATCTTGATGATAAGAAAGAAGCACTCTCACTGCTTCACCAAAGTACATAAGACAGAAAGGGAACAGTCTGACCTGGATGGTTCTCAATCTCTCCACGATAACATGATCAGTCTTGCAGCCAAGAAATCACTTCAACTCCTCAAATTGAATACAGATTTCCCCTCCACGGGAGCTACCCAGCTGAAAAAGTTTTCACCTCAGTTGTCCCCTGAGTGGTTACCGGGCTAGTTAACGCATGACTAGGTCCAAGCAAGCAGGCTCTCCACCCTGTCTGCCCAAAACCCAAGAACCACGGGCACACTGGGACCTGTCCTCTGATGGCACCAGCCCCAATCTCCCTTCGCGGTCAACAACCCCAGCAAACCACCCTGGGTTCAGACTGGGATTCAGCCTGCTCACCGTGAAACCAACACTCCAGAAAACAAAACCTGCAATGCTGCAGTCTGTAGGCTAGAAGGAAGAAGTCGCTAGGGTCTCACAAGACCCAGCCCCAGAATCCTCCATGAAATCCATGATTCAGACAAAATCATCAGTCAGCTCACAAACCCGATATCTTCCTGGCATTCCACAAGGTCCGTAGCACGGTCCCAGGACGGCACAAACCACCAGTCAGCTCACAATCCCAGGCTCCCAGTTTCAACAGATGATAATGAATGACCCAATGTTACATTGGAGTAATCCAAAAAGAAAAGGAGTCCGAGTCCCTACAGAAATCCTTCCAGGACAAAGCAGACAGGTACTCCGAGGCAAGCCAAGAAAAGTCATAGGTTATGATCCTAAACTTACAAACTTGGCAATAACAGCAACGCACAATGCGAACTTGCTATCTCTGCTGCCACAAATACTTAAAAAGCAAAATAAGATGAAAATAAAGCAACAAAATAACCTAAAAACAAAATAAACTAAACATAAAAAATACTATGGCGTGACATGGCCCAGCGTGGTCACCATCTTTCTTTCTCTCAGTCTCAGTCATATCCCTCTAGTTGAAAGCTGTTTCCCTGCCAGCAGAATTCACAAATGTTACACTGCCACACTTATACATTCCCACTGGTAGTGGCAGTAAACAGTTTTAGGGATTAATCTTTTAGGTGGTTTTAACCTACTATAGACTAGTTTGTCTGTTGATTTTCTGGCTTAGAGAAAGTGTTTCTAGGGTTGCCATCTAACTGTTTAGCCAGAATTGGGTCATTCACAAGGATGGGCCAGAACCTTCTGACAGTTTTTCCTATTTGCTCTGCCTTGCTACTGAACTGTGTCACAAATGTGATTGGTTGTTTCATTTTTTATGAAACTGGCACGAGGTGTTTGTTTTTTTTTGTTTCAGAAGTGATTTTTTTATCTTCCTCTCTTGCTTTTGATACTGCCATTGAGCAGGTTCTCCCATCAAGACCCCTATCCAGTGGAGTAACCATCCTTTTAAAAAGTGTATGCACAAGTCAATGACACCACCCAACTGGCCGGGGGTCTGGAGTCCACCTAGGCCCCCAGAAATGTTTGGCATTCTTGATGCTTTCTGGTGCATTTTGGGGCCAATTATGGGAGTATACAGTACTCTTGTACCATAGTCTTTTTACATACCAGTCCCACTGTTCTGGCCACTGGTGGCTGCATAGTTTGATTTGGCACCTACTACTGATTAAGCCACCCTTGCAGTGCAGACATATACAGTACTTACATGACCAGTACTGAATTTAATGACCATGTGGTTCTCAGGAGACTGGGGTTGGACTGTCGGAGCTGAAGACAAGATGGTCTGGTGTTGGCAACTGTTGCGGAGCCAGAAGAGACACAAACTGTGTGGACTCAAACCAGTGGCTCTCTGTCCTCCAAGTCCACACTCTCTGTCTCTCACCTGACTTGAGACAACAAAATGGTGACTTGACTCTCAGAGATAGTCACGGTGGGACTATTCTAGTCCTGCCATGAGTGAGCTAGCAGCCAGTGAGAAAAATTGCAGCAACTGGTTCATGGAACAAAGAAACACATGGACAAAAGCCAGAGGCATAGTTAGCTTTTTTTTTTTACAGGGGGAGCAAAGGCTGATGAAAGTCCTGGTTGTCTCAAGAAAGACAAAACCAATAGGCTGGGGGTCTGGGAGCTGCATAGACCCCCAGAAGCTATCAGATTTTAGATGCATTCTGTTGCATTTTGAGGATCATTTTGAAACTTTCTGGCTGCTTTTAATGCTTTCTCTGACTTGTTGCAAGCAACAAATATCACTACCAAAATTACTAACTTCACTGCTGCTAGGGTCATCACTTTTGTTGCCACAATTGAGCAGCTGCACAGCAAGCAAAACTTCTGAATTTTTTGGTAAGTTATAACAGGGAAAACATATTTATGTCTTTTGTTCAGGAGAAAATCAATAGGGTCAGAACTCAATGCTGAACTGTAAAATGAAAATCTAGCATGTTTTCTTGTAAAATCAACCCTAAGAAAAAAAATTTGGAAAACAAGAATAGACAAAATCCTAAGGATCAGCTTACTTTCTGTCATGTCACAGCCTAACAATAAAAGTTTAAACTCCAAAAGAACAATACTTAAACAGTAGCAAACACGATCTAAGGCATTTCATGAAGAATTATGTGATTCTGCTGAAAAAATCAAGTGCTTGAGACACTGTCTGGGTCTGGCACCCATCAATGGCTGAACACATCAGCAGCTCAGCAGATCATTAATTCCCCAACACATGCTCTGGACACTTGGATAGTACTGTACTGACAAAGGATTCAGCAACAAAGCATCCAACTGGTTTAAGTTTGATTTCCTGTCAAGCTGCCTCACAAAAAAATGTTTCCCCCCTCCCAAATAGGGCTGACCAGCTGGCAGAGACACGACTGGGAAATCTAAATTTAAAAAAAATAAACAATTTATCAGGAACACTCCTATCCTGGACAGGAATGTTCCTGATAAACGTTGTATTTTTTTTTAAATTCAGACCTTGTCCTCTACGGTTGGTAATTGCTGGGGTATAAGAACAGAGGGGAAGAAGGTGAGAGGTTGGGTATAAACAGAAGTTAATTAATCATCTAGAATGTATCTTAGAGCATATAACACCACATAATGCACAAACCAGAAACTTTGAATTACCCAGCTCAGATGCAAGATTCCATTTTCTGTTGAGTCCTGCCTCCATATATTTGTGCAGTTTATTTTTCCAGGAAAGACCAGCTAAGATGTACTTTTATCATTTCCAGTAGGGTGTTGCTGCACTACTACTTAGTTTTTACAGTGTATTTCCGAAGATAGCCCAGCTTAGATATGCCTTTTTTTTGCAATGTCCTGCTTGTACTCAGTAAGCCCTTTTGCAAATCCAGCTACCATGTTGCGCACATGACTGCAGGCAAAGTTGAACCAATGCCTTGCATAAACACAAGTAGTATTACTTCCTTCGATTAGTATTTTGCCTCTAGCCCATTTATAAAACCCAACACATTGTTTGCCTTTTTCCATTACAGTCACATGATGGGTGGAGTCCTTTGTGGGAGTTTTAATAAATTTTAAATCTTTCTTGCTGACTGACTCTGCTGCCATAACACCATCTCTGTATTTATCAAATACTCTGTTTATTGGTTCTTTCTCTGCACACACACAAAACTGTTACCCAGATCTCAGGTTTCCAAATTTCTGCTCCAACTACTAGATCAGGGGCCAGTAATCCACCACTTCAGGGAAACATTGAGAGAAGAGGTATGCAGTGGACAGCTTCAGATGGCTTCCCCAACCCCCCCTTTGGCAGTGTTTTGCCTCCTGCTCACTATCATTACTGCCCCCAATCTTAGCCCTTTACAGATAAATTATTACTCAATCTAGTCTACTCTGTGCTTGCTGGCTAAGTGATTGTTCATCTGTGCTGGAAGGCAGCTGCATGGAACAGTACACTTACACCCTCCTGGAGTCCTGACCAGAGACCCCAACACGGAACAGACAGACAGAGTGGAGGGTGAAGGCACAACAAAATGGAGCAAATGTGGTTTGGACTGGCATGCTCCAACAATGTTCATCGAGGCACGCAGGCGTGAGTAGTTTGTGTAACCCAGTAGCACCACCACTGGCCAGTATTGGCTGATGTCATTACTCAGCAGTCAGCACTGCAGCCAATGTGGTTTTCACAAGAAAGCATTAAATTAAACTTGTGTTTGTCCCATGGGCACTCTCCCATGACCATTACAGAAAGAAACTAAATAAAACTTGAGGTTACGTGCTCCTGCAGTCATTATGGGAACCAACAATAAAAATCTCATGGCTTCAAAAGGCCCACCTGATTTCAGGGCAGCCTGCCCCTGCTACCCCATAATCTATGCCACTGACAAAACTGTCCAACTGCTTTGCTCGCTAGATGCCAAAATACTACAATGCAAGGTGCATGCCACGAGTCAGGAGTCGGACTGTGTCTGCAAGTCATCCTCACCCCTGCCCAGCCACTGAGGGACCAGGGTTCAAGACTGTCACCAGCAGCACAGAGCTTAAAAAAAAAAGAAAAACTGGACTTTTTTTTCTGTATGCAATGGTGTACAATAAGTTTGCATGGTTACACCACTGCCCCTATCTTGAAATCTTTGGAACAATTCCCATGTTTGGCTTCAGAATCTTCCTCTGGAGCAGTTCCTGCAAATTCACAGGAATTGATCATAGAGGATGGAATGGATAAGTGCATAAGGGCATGAGCTGTCTTTCCTCAATATATTATTGATGGCTGTCACTTTTCTAAAATGTTTTATTTGTACCCTCTGATTGATATCCACAAAAAGTGTTAGAACCCAAAAATCAATACTCTGTTTATTCATACAGTATATGCATTTCCAAATTCATTTCATTGTTGTTGATCCATTCAATAAATTTTTCCACTTTTTCCTCAGCTCCCTCCCATAAGCAAAGTATATCATCTGTAAAATGATTTCATGTTTTAATATGTTTGTGGTATGGATTCAATGAATCAGACAATATATTGTTTTCTCCCAGAGTCCAAGGAAGAGGTTAGCATAACTGCGGGCCATTGCTGCTCCATCACCACCCCTTGTTGCTGCAAGAAAAATTCTCCATTGAATTCAAAAGTTTTCTGATAAAACAAACCATAATGCCTCAAAGATGAAGTCTATAGGAGTTCTCTATTCTGGGTATGGTTCCAAGGAATTGTAAGCATGGGATCCCTTGCTCATGCTAAATGCTTGCATAAAGTGACTCCAGGACAATGCTTACCCATATATAGCTTGGGTTACACTCAAAGTTCTGGAATGTATATAACACATCCATGGTATCTCTTAGGAGGAATTGACATGGGGTAGGCAATATTTTAAGAAGAAGTCAATGAACTTGTTCAGCTTGTCATCATGGACCCAGTCCATGAAACAATTGGGATGGTCTGGGGGGTCCCTCAAATCTCATAGATTTTAGGTAGTATATAGAAAGTGGGGGTTGTGGATAGTTCATTCCATAAGTATTTAAATTCTTTATCTGATATATGCCATTTGGGCAACTTGAGGTGAAGCTGGGGCCACCAACCCCCCTCTCTGCACCAAGCTCACTGGACTGCTCAGCACACAGCTCAAGGAGTGGATTATCCAAAACACTGTACTGAGGATGCTCAAAACTAAAATTTTAAAATGTAATAACTTTGGAACAGATCAATATTTTTCACCAAACAGATAAAAGTCACATCTGTGGGCCAAGCACTTTCTTCCCTGAAAATTTCAGACCAAAATTCCAACCCTTCAGGGCACTAGGCAATGACAAAAAACTGCAAAAAAAAACTTTCTGTAAAACCTTTTCACTATCCTGATCTCAGAATCCACACATCTGACCAAAATGAAACTTGGCATGTCAAGAGATCTGCCCATGAGATTGTGCATGCATTATTTTGTGCAAAAACATTGAACGGTTGCAAAGATATTAAAGTGCAAAGTTTGAGGAACATAGAACCCCTGTTTAACTCTAACTACAGAGGCACTACTGTACCACTATAATACTGCACATAGATAGATACATGGATAGATAAATAGATAGATAGATAGATAGATAGATAGATAGATAGATAGATACATAGATAGATAGATAGATAGATCGATCAGTGGCACAACACCTTCAAAGTTGGTTTACTGACTAATAAAGCCCTACGTGGACTTGGTCCTGATTACTTGAAAGAGCTTCTGTTCCCTACAGCCCTGTGTGACAACTCCACTCGGCTGATGAGGGGTTGCTGGAGATTCCAAGGGCAACTTTGAAATCTTCTGGGGCCCGTGCATTTATGTTTGTGACCCTACACTCTGGAATTTCTGCACCCGCTAGATTTCAGGAGTGCATGACTGTGGGGATTTAACCTTTCTGTATTGTCAGGCTTTTCAGTGATGTATAGTCGTATGGATTTGTTGTTTTGGTTAAATGTTGTATGTGTTTTATATGAAGATGTGTTTTAATCTTTGTACAGTGCCTTGATAATTTTGAAAGGTGCTTAAAAATAAAGTTTTTATTATTATTATGATAGAGTAGATAGATAGATAGATAGATAGATAGATAGATAGATAGATAGATAGACAGATGGATGGATGGGAGACACAGAAAAAGAGAAATATAGATCGATCAATAGATAGACAGACAGACAGACTGATAGATAAATAGATACCTAGCTGCAAGATTTAATTAAGGGGATCTGGGTAATAACACAGATCCTGCTTACAAAAATCTACATTTCCAATGTAGAGTCATTAAATAGCAAATAACATAATGTTCTAGCAGCCTGTTCCCAGCAGACTTAAAGGGGAATTTTTTTTCTCTGAAGCACATACTTGTAAAACTTGACTAAAATGATCCCATTATTTGGTCATGAAGCATTTAGTTACAACACAATGGATTGTGACACGGCCCACCTTCCAATGCCAGAAAAGAAGAAGCTTTCTATGCCGTGAGAGTTACAGTGAAAACCTATCTGTTATGATAGAATTGCTGCCATCACTAAGGGAAACTTATTTTACTGTTATTACATACTGTATATTGTAAATAAAGTATATGTTGATACATTTTTATGTCATCTTAAACTTATTTATTAACATGCTGCCATGTTTAACATTTTTGGTCATCTGGTGATGAATTGCCATGGAGATACATTTTGATGTAATTCTAAAGGTCAGTGCAACACAATTTCTGAAATAAATGCTGTACTGCATTTTTAAAGGTACCCATTATTGACGGCAGGCAGACTCTCACTTCTGTGTGCTGTTGCCTTTACCCCAGGAGGAATGCATATCACAAGACAGGCTGTCTCTGGCAGTGACTACATATTCAGTGGAGCCTCAGCAGAGAGGATAACTTCCCCAAATTCTTCCCTCCATGTACCTCTTATATTTTCTTCTTTAATCCTCCCCATGAATGCAATCACTGCATTGATACCATTCATCTAACATGAAGGGTCAATGAGAGTCTAAACATGTAACCTCCACAACTTCCACTACACCAAAGAAGGAGTCTCAAGGTCTCTCTGAGCCTTTATCTCCAGCATGGCATTGTCATCACCAAGCATAAAAATAAATAAGTAGCTTTGATCCTGACATGATGCTACAGTCTATATTTAAAATGTGATCTTTAATATTTTGTGTGTAACAACAATTCACAGTCTGTATAAATAGCCTAGCATTTTCTACAGCATTGTTCACTGCACTGTAGAGTTCATGCTTGGGGCACCTGATAGTCCTCCCCTGTGGAGGTGGTCAGCTTTTCCCTTTAAGGAGTATACACCCAGAAGGACTTTGGCATTGGCTGACATATCTAGACTTGAGGCAACTTGTAAGGCTGGCACTGGTGAGGCGGTGGCTACCTATAACATGGTGGTGTCCAAAGCACTGGATGCCATCATTCCGATCCATATATAACCCAGATCCTCTCACTTGAGAGCCCACCGGTTTGATGGGGATCTCAGGGCAATGAAGATCAAGGGTCAGAAGTTGGAGCATCACTGGTGCAGGACCCAGCTGGAGGCTGACAAACTGGTCCTGTGTTCCCACTATGGTGAGTTCCAGGAGGCAATCTCCCATAGGAAGGCAGAATTCCTGTCCAGGGAGATTATTGCAGGGAGGAACAGACCTGCTCAGCTTTTCTGGACTGTGGATAGGCTTCTCCATCCTGCCTGTCTACAGCCAAAGAAGACTTTTTTCATCCACCTTGTGTGAAGAGTTTGCTCTGTTCTTCTCTGACAGAGTGTCATCTGTCCAGTCAGGGATTCCATCAGGGAGGCTAATGCCTTGCAGTGGCTGGACTAGTAGGAGCAGAGGCACTCTGCCTGTCTGGGATGAGTTTAGGCCAGTGGAGGTGTCCGAAGTGACTGGGCTGATCTTAGAGCTGAAGCACATATTTTGCAAACTGGACCCAGCCCTGATGCATTTCTTAACAGGATGCACCAAGGCTGTTGGACTGGTGTTCTCCAAGATTGCCAGGTGCTCGATGATGGAAGGGGGCATTCCCAGTGGCTTTGAAAGAAGTGCTGGTGAGACCCTTCCTTAAGAAACCTTCCCTCGACCCAGACATCCTGGCAAATTACCGCCCAGCCTCCAACCTGCCTTTTTTGAACAAGGTTGTTGAGAAATTGGTGGCACAACAGCTCAAGGATCACCTCATGTCCTTTGACATCTATGAGCCATTTTACTCTGGTTGTCAGGCTAGACACAGCATGGAAACAGCTCTAGTTAGGGTGCATAATGACCTACTCAAGGCTAGAGATAGAGGAGACAGGTCAGTTCTTGTGCTCCTTGATCTCTCATCAATATTTGACACTGTGGACCACATCATGCTTCTTGATTGGCTCTCTGAGTTTTATGGACTCAGTGGCACTGTCATCAGATGGATGAGTCCTGTCTCTCTGATAGGGTGCAGTGGGTGGTGATGGGGAATTTCTCCACCTCCCAAATGCCTCTGTCATGTGGAGTTCCACAGGGCTTGATCTTGTTGCCGGTGCTGTTCATGGTGTACATGCTGCCCCTGGTTGAGATCATTCAGCAATACAGTGTGGAGTTTCACTGCTATGCAGATGACACCTAGCTGTATCTGTCATTTGCTTCCAGAACATCTGGCACTGTCAACATGCTTAACATCTGTCTGGCTAAAATCAATGACTGGATAGCTTCCAGCTGGTTGATACTAAACCCGGATAAGACAGAGGTGTTAGTGATCGAGCTGGGTCTCAGGTGTAATGGGTTGCAACCTGGAGCAGGCACAGGTCTTTTCCTGGGGTCTGCTCTGTTGGTTGCTTCCTCAAGGGTGCATAATCTAGGTGTCATCCTGGACAGCAGGCTGACCTTTGAAGATCAGATATTGTCTGTGATTCAGAGTGTTTTTTTACCACTTGCAGAACATTGCCAGGATCAAGCCCCTCATTCCACCCGAGGATCTGCCAACCCTGGTACATGCCTTTGTTACTTCTAGGCTCAACTACTGTAGTGCTCTTTACTTCAGGGTCATGGGAGGAACCCTCCACAGGCTGCAGCTGGTGCAGAACATGGTGGCACGGTTGCTGACAGGCCTGCCAAAGTCCTGTCATGTGACCCCGGTCCTGCATACTCTGCACTGCCTGCAGGTCACGGAAGGGTCCATTTCAAGGTGGGCTTGCTTACCTATAAGGCCTTATATGGACTAGGTCCTGGCTACCTGTCAGAGCTCCTGACACCCAAGTCCCTCTGCTTACTCCCTCTGCTTCTCTTCTCGGGCCTCCTGGACATTCCCAGGGTTCAGCTCAAGACATCTGGTGATCAAGCTTTCAGTGACTCTGGGCCGACCCTGTGGAATGCACTCCATCTACAGTCTGGGAGGCCCCCTTGATTGGTGTTTTTACTCATAGGCTTAAGGTCCACCTTTTCAGCCTGGCATTTACAGAGTAATTTGCATCAAATCCATTTTATTATTATAGTTAATCTTAACAACTGAGTTTTAATTTTATTTATTTTTGTTATTTCTGGATTGTAATTGTTGTCTACCTTGTTATATTTTGTTAGGCACCCAGAGCCTCAGGGATTGGGCACCTTAAAAAATTTGTCTTACCTTTTTCCATTGTTTTATTAATTACATTCTCACACAGATAAACCCCTATTCAACCCTAACTATAGTGGCATTACTGTGCCACTATAATACTGTACAAAAATAGTTAGATAGATAGATAGATAGATAGATAGATAGATAGATAGATAGAGAGATAGATAGCTGCCTAGCTAGCTAGCTGCAGGATTTATAATATAACTAAGGCAATGGAGAAACAGTAGTGCTACACCGCTGCCTCAGCTACTGTACTAAAGCACCTAAACAAAATCATTGCTATCACCAAGTCCAAAAATAAATCAGTAGCTTTGAGTCTGACATGATGGTGCATTTCCATATTTAAAATGTGTTCCTTAATATC
This sequence comes from Neoceratodus forsteri, assembly GCA_016271365.2. Taxonomy (NCBI): domain Eukaryota; kingdom Metazoa; phylum Chordata; order Ceratodontiformes; family Ceratodontidae; genus Neoceratodus; species Neoceratodus forsteri. Next base: position 1,131,998,827 of record CM028129.1, read on the forward strand.
TTGTGCATGACAACAATTCACAGTCCATATAAATAGCCTAGCATTATCAACAGCATTGTTCCATAAATTACATTCTCGCGCAGATGTTGTAAGAGGACTGTGGGACACAAGCAAGCCAGAATTGACTGGTTTTAGTGAGGTTGCTCCAAGTAACTTTCTGAAGTTCTGTATCTTTTCTCTGAACTTGTACAGTGACGGTGTGATGCAACCTTACCAGATGTTTTTAGCATTCGTAATTTCCTGTTTGCAGTCTACCTTTTACATCTCATCTGAACTCACAGAACTGGGGAAAGATCCCAATTCCACACTCAATAACTGTGATCCATTATATGTTATAAGAATGAAAAGAGTTTTTTTTGTGCAGTACTCCAGAGGTGCAGTTTTGTTGGGGAAAATTATTTTTGGCTGCAGTCTGCATATAATTCAATTAATTAACTAAACTAACAGTAATGTCTATCAGTCAGATATGAAATCTTTAGATGTACTTCCATACTCAGTTGATTAGTAGTCGCTTAAATTTCAATATTTAGCAAGAAAGCTTTGTTTTCTGAAGCGAATAACGGATATTCCATATTGCATTTAAAATCTGTTATTTTAATCAGATTACTTGAGAAAGATTGAGATGTATATTTAGTAATGGGTTTCAGAAAGAATGCATTTTTTACTTTGAGCTGAAGCATTGTGCATTCCCATTTTCTTGTCATGCTTTCTGTTCTTTAAAAAATCCTTGCTATAAGAGTTCATCATTTCGGTGCCATGGGCTAGTTATTTATTTTACCTTAAAATTTTACTCGATAAGGAAAAATATAATTAATTTCAAGGATGTGCTATAAATCCAATTTATTAATCTGAGGATGTGGTAGACTGCTAGTGGGATGTAATACATCCCACATTTTATGATTGCAGTATATGAGGCAGAAGGGTGCACTGTTATGGTGGATATGGATACTTTCTATGTTATGGAAAAGTCATGAAGCAGGATGAAGGAAAGTATCAGTATCAGTACCAGTATCATTGACTCATCCTGGAATAGAAACTTTCCACTAGTGCTAGTAGGTAGCAGTTTGTTAGTATTGGAGAAGAAATTGAAAACAAAAATATTTTTAGAGTTCAATAAAGAAACCTAGAGATACCAGTAAAGATACAAATGAAACTTTAAATGGGATTTTGTTTCAGTACTGTTCTACAATGCATGCCTGAGATGGAGAAAAAACTGTGCAAGATAAGTCAAAAATATGAAGCATGCGTGAGCTGTAGAAAATGGTGTAAGCTGCTCATAAATATGAACCACCATACCCTCCAACCAATAGAACACAAAATTTGAAATAGTAAATGGTCTCACAGCAAAGCAACTTGCACTGTTCTTCTTTCAGATTAGATTAATGAAAGAACCTAATGTTGGCCAACTGGGTGTCACTAATTTATGAGGATCTCATTTCATTTATCTTATGAGAATGAAGATTAGAGAAAGATGTACAGTTGTAAGACCCGGTTATTATTTCAAAACTTTGCGTGCTATTTACTTGAGGTAGTGGGTGTATTAAATAAGACTTGCATTAAATTGAATGTGGCATGCACGATAATTGGGGTGGTATGTAGATATTTGTTGGGGGATGATCAACTCACATGCAACTGTCATTTATTATTGGGACGTGACAGTACAAAAAAAAGTTCTCAAAGCAGGTGGCAGTATGGCCATACAGAAAAGCAGACTGAGTCATTAAAAGGGTGCAAACAGAAAAACAAACATTTTGGGGTAATTTTAAAACAGTAAAGTACATAATCCACCTAATGGGGTCCTGATGAGCAACATACATGTGTTGGTCTCTGTGAAGCATGACATTTTTATGGGTTTTGAAAAATGTATTTCTTGGAAAAAATGGAAAACAAGAATGGTGGCATATGAAAAAGGATTTTTTCTCATGAAAAAGTATTCAGCCATATGAAAAAAATATATATCTTTTTAAGGTCAATTTTTGTTTTCATTCCTCGCAGCTAGCCTGAAAGTGCCTACTGAGCATGCTTAGAATCAAAACTTTGGAACAGATTAATATTTTTTCACCAAACCAGAAATAGGCACATCTGTGGGTCAAGCTCTTTCTACCCTGAAAATTTCAGACCAAATTTTAAAACCATCTGAGTGCTAGAGGAGGACAAAGAAAACAGCAAAAAAACAAAAACAACAAAACCACATTGTTTCACTATCAGGGTCTCGAATCAACACATCCAATCAGAACAAAAGTTTGCATGTTAAAAGATCCATCCCACAAGACTTCACATGCAAATGTTGTGCAAATCTGTTGAACAGCTGAGAAGTTATTAAGGTGCAAAATTTGGGGTTTAAAATTAAACATACACACACACACAACCCCTGAGGGCACCTATCATTGTTATTTTTGCTTCCTAAGGACCAAGAGTGAGAATATCAAAATATTCTCAGTCCAAATATACCTATAGTAGGTCCCCATTGGTTAGAGCCAGCAGTGTAAATAGCACAATCTGAACATAGCTGCTTGCTTGAGTGCTGGTTCCTGCTATCAAGTTTAATTTTTGCCGGCACCACACAGCAACACTTTCACTTTCTCCCCCACTTGATAATGTACTGAAATGTCTTGTAAATACAAAATAATTCTCCCAAAAGACACTCTACTGAAAACCTTGCTTGAGCACTAGCTCCCGCTCTCAAGATTCATTTTTCTCAGTACTACAGCAAGCACTTTCACTTTCTCCCACCAGATAACATACCGAAACTTCTTGTAAATGCAAGAAAAAAACATTTCTCCTAACAGACCCAGTACTGAAAACCTGCTGATGTCCCCTGCCTGCCGCAACAATATTGAAGACTTTCACATTATCTTACCTCCCTACCCATCTGATGAATTGAGATGGTTCTACTTTATTGGCATTCCATGGAACACCATGCAGTCAACCATCCACCCAATCCCTGGCTTTTTCTTTCAGTGTCATCTGCTTGCTTCCTGACTGCAATGCCCACTTCCTCCACAGCAAACTTGACACAGCACCAATATGCACTGATGCATGCATTATTACCTTATGCATCAAATGAAAGCAGAAACCATTCAGTTATCCTAAAACAAATGGATACAGTTAAAAAATGCATTTCTTAGAATATAAAAAATAAAAACAGGAAAGGGGATAGATGAATGGTCTACACTGAAATAGTGCCGATATTTTCTCTTGTGATGTCAGAAGGTCAAATTGCACTCGTGGAAAAATACTGTATCGACACTATTTCAGGTAGAGCCATGGCATAGCATATATATATATATATATATATATATATCTATATCTATATATGTGTATATATATATATATATATATGTGTTATATATATATATATATATACACATTAGCACTACTATAGTTAGAAACATAGAAACATAGAATGTGACGGCAGATAAGGACCGCTGGCCCACCTAGTCTGCCCATTTTCCTACATTTCAGATAAGCTGCAGGTCCTAATTAACCAACAGCTTACTTCCTCCTACCCTCCACTAGGACTGCCTTATGTCTGTCCCATGCATTCTTGAATTCCCCACTGTTCTTGACTCCACGACCTCCCCAGGGAGGTTGTTCCATGCATCCACAACCCTCTCTGTGAAAAAATACTTCCTCACATTACCTCTGAGCCGTCCCCCCATCTTCAAATTGTGCCCCCTTGTTCTTGCACATCTTTTTTTCTGAAAGATGCCACCCTCTAGTACTTTTGTTGATTATAGAAACATAGAATAGGGTTAGGGTTGAATATGGTGTTTAATGTTAATCCCTAATGTTGCACCTAACAACTTTGCCCATGTTAAACAGAATGGCATAACATTTTGCATGTTCAGTATGGGGGCAAGGTCTCCTGAACTGGTAAGATTTGTGATGGTCTGCTGTCTGTAGTCCAAGATCCAGATAGTGCAAAAGTGGGAAAATCTGGGTTTTGTTTTGATCTTTTTTTTGCTCTCACCTACAGCACAGATGGTTTGGAATTTTGTTCTGAAATTTTCAGGGTAGAAGGGCTTGCCCTAGAAAGAGAGCATTTTTTGTTAGGTGAAAAAATAGTCAGTTCCCAATTTTTATTTTTATTATTGTTTATACTCCTGCTCTATCAGCCCTTGCATTCAGGGGGGCCCCAGCCTGCCACCCAAGGCCTGTCATATGGCACTATACCCCCAGGGTTTACTCCCCGTGGGTCAGCAGAGGGGACCTTCCTTACCAAGACAGGATCCAGTGTTTGCACCATGGCTGGCCAGGTGCTTTTCCATTTTTCTGTGCCCTCTTGTGGTGCGCAGCTGGCAATGATGTTCATAAGTGTCACGTGCACCCTGTGTGTGCCCACATCAAGTGTTTGCCATGCCCCCACCCCACGTTGGTGCAGCTCCATGTCACCAAGCCCCAGCCTCCACTAGGGGTCAGGCATGCACCGGCTGCTGATCTCCCCTCCCAGAGCTGAAGAGCAGTCCATTGGACACTCAATCCATCTCCTCCACTGCCAACCCATGGTGGCCTACGCTCATTCCTGAACATGGGTCACTGGCTCGGCACAAGTTGTGGGGTCCAGCACCTCAACCCTCAGTGCCACTGGGCCGGTCGGTTCCCAATTTTTTAAGGATTTGAAATTTTGGTTCTGAGCCTGCTTAGCAGGGTCTTTTATTCATATGTCCAATGTGAAAGAAGAATTTCTAGCTTATGAAAGAAGAATATTCTTTTGCTAGCTGAAGATATTCATGAAAAAAATATTTTCTAGTATGTTATCTTGTTTTACATTTTTTCCAAAAAAAATTTTAAAACCCATAAAAATTATGCACTGGAGAATATCAAGCACACCAACTGGTTTAGATTGATCCTGGAGTTTGTTTTTTGAATAATGACCCTGAAATATGGTTTGGGACATCCCTAAAATCCTAGGTAGAAGGCTTAGCTAGGGCTCCCGATTATTCATTCATGAGCCAAAAATATTTTTTCTTGAGTCTCACAAAGGAAGAATCTCAGATCACAAAAGAAAAATTAAATCTCACAAAATAAGATTTTTTGTTTTGTGATCTTGAGATTTCTTGCTTTGTGAGCTTTATTATCAAAAGAAGCGTATCCAGCGCCTCAACCCTCAGCACCACCGGGCCAGCAAGGTTGGAAACCTTAACACCACATTGTCCTACTTCTGTGGCATTAAACTAAATCTTAACTGGTGCATTAACATAGTTTTTTGCAAGAATGTCCCTTCTTTTTGTGACAGTGCAAATCATATCCTCATTCACACAGGTCCCTCCAGCATCCATACCACTACACTCACCATGTACACGCAATTCTTTTCTCCCAACTCAGTCTAATAAAATCACAAAAAATGTTAACAGTTTTAATAGGAGAATACATGTAGTATACAATTCATGGTGCAGAATAGTAGACAGCAACAGGTGATAACAACTTTAATATCCAGATGGTATTGGTTACTAAAAACCATGACAATTTGAGTCTCTGCCCCCACCAGAGAACATGGAAAAAAAGTTACCAGATTTAGGGTTCTTGGTAGTTCTCACACCACCAAAAAGAACAAAACAGTTACAGCACAGCACTGGAATGAATGAAAATATAACCCGTGGGTTCTGTCACCACCCAGGGTTTTACAGTGAAGTCCTAGGTCCTCAGTATTGACCTATGGCATCTCTAGTCCAATGAGACAGCTGGTGATACTGAAGTGATGATAGGGGAGCTGCTAAATCCCTTTAAATTCCAGTTCCAAAAAGTCAGATGGAGTGGCAGCCACTCCAATGTTAGAAAGACTCTGACTGCTAGCTAGCAGTTCTCATGAGTCTCCCAGCTTGGGCACAGAGTCCAACTCATATCAGGTGGGCTGGTTGGGCCATTCTTACTTTTTGACAGTCCCCACTTGTCCCACTCTACACAGTATTTCCTTCTCTCATCAGCTCCCATTAGAACTACCACCACCTGCAAATAATTTCATAGGACCCATTGTCTGTTACTTGACCTTGTAATGATGCCCAGGAGGTAACCATGGACTTCTGGTCAACATTCCTCTTCAGCAAGTAATAGCCAAAACATTGGCAATGTGACAGTGGTGCTCAGGCAGACAGATTTTGAAAATGTTTGAAAAACTTTCTAGCACCATGTACAGTATTATGAGCATTATTAATTATAAAACCACGAACTGTAAACTCCTAGACACTCTTTGACTGTTCCCTGACTAACACTATCCCACCTAACAACTACTAACTTTCATAATACCAAATAACAAACAATTATGTAAAATTGTTTGAAACTAAAATTAGAAGCATAGAAGTTTACAAACAGAAAGAAACTCCCATGGCTCATCTAGTCTGCCCAGTTGTTAGCTAAGTCCCCACCAGTCTAGCACTAGCAGGTCTACAGTACATACCTAACATGCAGTTAAGCAATAATCCATTACACAGTATGGGTTATGGCAGGGTTTACCCATGCCTAGTGTTGTGCATCACAAGGCCACAGGCCAATTGTCTTAACCACACCAGGAGTGGGTAAATCCCACCATAACCCACACCCTGGAGTGGATTAGTAGGATTATACAACCCAGTACTAAGTAAATATTTTAAAATAAATAAAGAAGCCCGGCCTGGTGGCCCTGGAGGTTGAGGCGCTGGATGCTCACCTCGCACCACGCTAGTGACCCAGGTTTGGAAATGAGCCTGGGCTGCTGGGGTCAGCAGGGAAGATAGAGGATCAAGCATCCAGAGAACTGCTGTCCTCTCTCAGAGAGGGAGGGATTGTGGTCCCACTCACTGATCACCCCTAGTGATGGTTGGAAGAGGATACATGTCAGGAGGCACACTGTTGACATACATCGATGGGAAGGGGGAAACCAAGGAGGAAAATTAAGCTGGCAGGCTCCGTGATGGCCCAATCAGTGCCCTGTCCTGACACCTGGAATCTCGATGTTGGTCTCCGGGGTGGGGGTAAGCTGGTGCCTTTCACCTGGCCCTGTTATTGGGGCAAACCATGGGGATCACTGAGTCAGTTGGCAGGGAAAGTTGGGACTGGAGACCAAGTTCCCTCTGAAGGAAAGACTGGAGTCTCCTGCCAGGCTCCCAGGAGGGAAAAAAATCTGTATGGAAAAAAATATAAATAAATATTAAACAATTTATATTAAAAAAAGCAACAACTTTTTTTTATAGTAATACCCTTCCTCCCTAGACAAATTGTCCTATGTTGCTAGGCAGAATATGGAAAGAGCAGTCATTCTCCAACTGCGTGCAAGCACAGACACACACACACACACACACACACACACACACACACACACACTATGTAATCTTTTTTATATGTTTGGTATTCTTTAGCTAATCAGTCCAATATGACAGCATGGTGCTAGCTTGCTGTGAGCGGCTCCCGTTCCATACTGTGATGGGAGCTACAGGATGCAGTGCGAGTGACTGTAATTAGGAAGTGCTGTCTGATGCTGTGAGTTAGCATAAGGAGCCATACTGAAAATATGAAATGGGTGCTTTTTAGTAAATTGGAAGCATTTTTGAAACATATTTTTGTTGAGTAACTTTCAACTAAGCTGTTGTACTGGGATAACAGCCCAGCTGATAGCATATCTTGGTCAAGCAGGAGCCAGCATGCTTTCTACCCACTTCTTAATAATCAATACACTCTGCAGGCTTTTTCATTAAAAATGTTTGTCCTGGGAGGGAAAAATCCAGTGTTTGGTTTAAATGTTTTGTGGATAAGCCCAGAGAAACATGTGTCTTATGGAGAAAGATTGATGGTACAGTAGCAAAAGCCATTTACAGATGCACACACAACATGAAGTACATACGTTTTTTGTGACAGCAGGGTGGGTAAATTGTTTTGCAAGAGGCAAGTCCTTTAAAACTATTTGAGCAGAACTGCCTCATGTGCCAAGAAATCTAAACTTGCACATTTTTCTCATAGGAGAACAATTTTACATGTAAACTGTGCAACTGACGTTTTTCTAGCAGTGTGGATAATCCATATTTTTAAGTTGCACAATCATAAACTGGGTTTTTAAGATGGAAGTTCAAAACATCAGATTCCTAAGTGGACAGGACATGTTTTAACTGAATGTCAGATTTAAGAACCTTTAGAACAAGACAGTTTCTAGAGTAATGCAATTAATAGTACTGATGTCAATTTTGTTACAAATTCTGTCTGCATATGAACAAGTAAAACAAGGTGTTTATGTATGGCAAGGCATCCAAAATGGATACACAACAGCAATAATTCAATATGTGTTAGTTCATGTGTAGACAAATCTGTTTTATGGTTTGGGGTAGCAAAAAGGAATGTAGGGTATCCCATATTTTTCTGTTATAAAACTATAAATCTGAACAATATGAGATTCCTAAAATGAAAACAAAAACTCTTGTACCTCTTCCATATCTGTAAATCATTTTAAAATACACACACAATAAGTAGATGTGTAAATGCAAAAACTCTGGTTGGAAGGTGAAGGGAACTGATAAGATTTCCTAGGATGTGTTAGCCTTAAAATTATATGCACACATTAAAGCCGTTTAGTATGGGCTTGCAGATCCTGGCTCTCACATCATAGCCCCATTTCTTTTTTCTGTTTTAATTGCCCCATAATTTTTTGTGAGTTTGTGATCTTGGTTTGTGCAAACATTGTTATGCTTGGTTTTCCTGGAAGAATAACATTATTCATATCTAATGTTGCCTGCCTGCTTGGCTAAGGGAGCAGTGCCATCATGATAGAGTGCTTGTCTCCTCACTCAGTCTGGCAGCAGCTTCCTCCCCACTTGTTTACTCTCCTCCAGCACCAGCCACCATTACTTAGGCTGCTGCCACAGTGTTGAGTGGTTTATGAAGGCTTACATCTCCTTTGTTGCTCTGACTGCAAATGTTTTGATTATTCTGGATTTACTAGATGTCTCAAGAAAGTGTTTTTTTTTTCTGTACTATAGCAAGTCTACTAAATTATATTTGTAGCCACAAGGCGTATTTATAGTATGTGTGCCTGCCTATAACTGCTGGTTTTGTGTTTGCTCAAGGTGCCTGAAATGGCAAGTATTGTTAGGATTTTAAAGTTACCTCTTGCAGTCACAACCTTAATCAATTTTGCATGTTTAAAGCAATTATTTAATATTGGTGTACTGAGAGCCCTACAACCCGTGCCACATTTTTGGGTCTGTTAGCAGCAAAATCAGAACATGTATATCCTTGCCACAAAATGTTATTTCCTCTAAGCTAGGTCTCTTGAAACAAAATGACATCAAATCGAGCCTGACACACCCTATCTTTTACTTTAGACACAAGTCCGATGATGTTCAAGCTAACAATCCTGGTTTCCCTTTCCTTCTCCTTAATAAGTCAATATATTTCTAGGGTTCTTCTGACATGCTTGTTTCATTTTCTGAGGCAGTGTCAATGCTTTCTGCTTCCATCCCACTTTCACTTGCATCTCATTCACTAGAATCTTGCAGCACCACACTCCCATTTATTTTAGGTCCCTTTGCTTTGTGTCTTATTTTACTATGTTCTTTCCAGATTGCATATTTTCATCCTCAGCTAGAGAATGAGAAAATTCAGTAGGTCTTACATGGTCAGTAATTTGTTTTTGGAACGTCTGATTATGCTTGTCATGCAGGGATTTTCCCATTGTTGTCCACCTTCTTTATTGCTGTATCATTATTTCAATCATTCTTAACATAGAATCTGTTGACAAATAAGGACCATACAGCACACCTAGTCTGCCCATTTTCCTACTTGGTTTAGCAATCCCTACTCTTATCTGGACTGCCTTTCCCCTGCTCTGCTGTGTAGCAGGGTGCCTTTATGCTTATCCCATGCACTTTTGAACCCTGTACTGTTTTCGCCTCACCACCTCTGCTGGTAGGCTTTTCTCCACATATCCACCACCTTCTCGTGAAAAATATTCCCAACATTCCCCTAAGCCTCCCTCCAGCCTCATGTTATGTCCCCTTATCCTTGTGCACTTCTTTTTCTTTCTTTCTTTCTTTTCTTTCTTCATTTATTACACTTTGTTAACTGGGTAAGCCCACTGGGTCCCGAGGTCCCTTTTCAGAAGCGACCGGAGTTAGTTACATATAATTTTGCACATACAGGCAGGTAATACAGTGTAGTACATGTCATACTGGATTACAAAGACAGTATACAGTTTTTGTGGAAGAGGGCAGGAGGTACATTACATTAATGAATATGACAGTACAGTGTAGTACATATCATACAGGGTTATAAGGACAGTATGCAGTTTCTGTGGAAGAGGGCAGTAGGTACATTACAATACAGAGTACAACAGTGATGGCAGATAGATGTGGGGTGGCAAGTTCTTTAGGAGGACACAAGAAGTTCCATATAGGATAGAGTACCAGTTTATACAGTCATTAGTTGTTACCCTTAGAGGGGAGCAATTTTGTACTTACACAATTGACAGAAGGTGAGGTAGGCTAGCCATCAGTACAGGGGCAGAGACTAAGGTGAAGGAGGTGAGCATGCAGTCCCTTTTGAAATATGGCTACGGTGGATGCCTCCTGAAGGTGGCTGGAGAGATTGTTCCATGATACAGGGGCTAGGTGAGCAAAGGATTTACTCCCAGTGACAGAGCAGACCAAGGGAATTTCCAGTAGTTTTTTGCTCGAGGAAAGGAGTGGTCGTCTGGTCTGCTTTGGGGCAAGTAGTCCGATCAACCCTGCCGGAGGTTGGGCATCAAGGAGCTTGTAGGTCCAGCTTAATAGGGGATACTGGATCCTGTTGTTCAGGGATGGCCAGTTGAGGGCTGTGAGGGCTTCACAGTGGTGGGTCCTTGGTAGGATTTGGATGCAAAGTGAGCAATTTTGTGGTATAAGGTCTGTAACCTGCAGTGGTCCAATTTAGCGATGCCCAGTATGATGTGGGCTGTGTAGGTTAAGGTTGGGAGAAGGATGCTTTGTGTGATTGCCAGTCTAGTCTCTGGAATCATGTTGAGGCTTTGGCGATAGAGGAGGCCAAACTTTTGTTGGTTGATTTTATTACCAGGTCCACATGGAGCTTCAATGTGAGCCCCTGATCTAATGTGAGGCCAAGATACTTGACAGATTGTACTACCTCTGGAGCCAGATATGGTAGTGAGTGGAAGAAGATGGGCCTGGAGGGACCCAGGGATTTTAGGCCTGAACAGTATCGCCTTTATCTTGGTGGGGTTAAGGACCAGCGATTCTCAACTAGCCAAGTCTCGGCCTTGGTGAAGTCTGCTTGGAGCATGGGTCCCTAGGTTGGATGGGTGAACCCCTGTTTTGTACAGTACTGCATCATCAGCATACTGCTATGCAGCTGCCCCACAATGGCCATAGGGTCATTTATGAATAGGAGAACAATAGCGGGCCTAAGGTAGGGCCCTGTGGAACCCCTCAGTTAAAGTGTGGGGTTCGAGGTGACCCCTCCACTTGACCTGTTGAGAGCAGTCAGTGAGGTAATTACGGAACCAATTGAGGAAGTGCTGGTCAAGTCTGGCTAAGCTTTGTTAGTAGGAGTGGGTGATCTACCAGGTCAAAGGCCTTGGAGAGGTTGATGAACACTGCCCCAGTGGGGGTACCCTTGTCCAAGGGAGCCAGGACATCGGAGATAAATCTAATGAGGGCAGTGTCAGTCCCATGCTTTTGTTGAAAGCCATGTTGTGAGGGGGCCAGGAGCCTGTTGGCTTCGAGGTAGTCCCTTAGTTGGCAGTACACTAGCCGCTTCTGGATCTTTGCCAGGTGGCATAGGATGGAGATGGGTCTGTAATGGCCTATTATTTCCCTAGCTCTCGCTCTTGTGGATTGGGACTACATGGGCCTGTTTCCATATTAATAAAACTGTTCCTTCCTGCAGGGATCTGTTTATTAACAGGGCTGCAAGTAGGGCAATGGTTGGGGCAGCAGCCCTAAGTAGCCTAGGGTCCAGTCCATCAGGTACTGGAGATGTGTTGGGTTTTAAGGATTGTAGGAGGGGCAGCACTTCTTTGGCTTACACTGTCCGCAGGTGAAAATGGGCAATTGGAGGGTCCTGGGATTCAATGGCTGGAAGGCCCAAGGAGCCAAGTAGGGGGCTGGATCTGAGCACCCCCAGGTTGGTGAAGAAGTGATTGAAGGCTGAGGCAGCCTCTCCTCCATCCGTAAGTGATATGTCATTACAGATTATGTTACCCTGTTGGGGTGTTCTTGTACCTTTTAGCAGGGAGTTGATGCTTGACCAGAAGGACTTAGGGTCAGATAGGGTTCCCCGCTGGAGGGATTTTATGTAGTTCCTTTTGGCTGATTTGGAGATTTGTTGGCACTGGTTCCACAGTGATCTATAGGCAGCAAAGTCTGCAGGGCTAACTGAGCTCCTTGCCTTTATCCATGCCTTGTCTCTGGCTATCATCAGTGATTTTAGCGCAAGTGAAATCCATTTGTGGCAATGGCCCTTAGCTCGTCTTCTCTAACCAGAGCATGTATGCTGGCCACTGCAGAGAAAGTGTACTGGAAGTATTGTGCAGCATCGTCTGTACTGCCTAGAGTCTTATCAGTGATCAGTCAATATTTCTCAAGGAGCTCTGGAAGGCCTTAGCAGAGAATTCAGAGAAATCCCTGGCCACTACGAGCCTGGGTGGAATCCTGGGAGGCTGATTTTTCCAGGTGCAGAAAGTGGGTGAGTGATTGCTTAGGGCATCTAACATCACGCCAGTCACTTGTATGTTAGCGGGGTTGGAGACAAGTATCCAGTCAAGGATGGAGTGATTCCCTGTTTTTTGGTTGTGCCTTGTGACCTCAGTGATGACCTGGGTCAAGTTTGCAACAAGAAGTGTGGCCTTGTAGTTTTGCTCGGTGGTGGGTTCCCACTTCAAGTTGAAGTCTCCAAGGACCAGCAGCTCTGTGATCTGTGCCCTGCTATAGAGCGAACTAGGTTCTGGAGTGCTGAGGTGTCACCAGTGGGAGGGTTGTAAATACAGCCTATAGTTAGATGCTTTGCATGTCCCAGTACAATTCGGATAAATAGCGATTCTAACCCTGAAGGGCTTGGCATATCAACAGGGGATAAGGAAACCACCAGTGAGGATCTCACATAAATAAGGACACCTTCTCCTTTTTTCCCCCCTCTCTAGCCTTTCAGAAGGAGTTGTAGTGGTTGAGCGCCACTTTGTGAGGGAGTATGTGAGGCTTCTGCCATGTTTCAGATATGGCTAGCACATTGGGCCTATATATATATTTGCCCAGGATTGCACCTCAGGCATTTTGGGTCATAGGCTACAAACGTTCATGTGAGCCACCCTCAGGCCTTTGGTGTGACACCATGTAGGGTCACTAGAGGACCCCAGGATGGAATTGGCAGGTGGGGGTCCAGGGTTGGGGTGAATGCCACCGCCCACAGTATCAGTATTAGCAGGATGAGGCGGAGGACCCTCTGCTGAGTGAGGGAGTATAGTTTTGATCATTTATAATGCACACCAGAGAAGGTGAAGTAGCAGGCTCCATTGTGTGCTAATCCATGCTTTAAGACCAGTGAGTGCAGGACTGTTGATCCAGGGCAATCTGTGAGGTGTGGTAGATGATGGTCCTGTGCACCCCTAAGCAGGTTAGGGTCTTGGCAGACACTCATTTTTACATCTACCCATCCTAGCATAGCTGTGTACAGGAGTAACAGTACTGGTACTCTGAAGTTAGCAGGGTTTGGGTACAGCCGCAAGCACCATCGGTGCTGGTAATATGGCCGGGCTACTTCGATGCGGTGCATGTTAATCCAAGCCTCCAGACCCAATAGTGGTGCTGTGGGTGTGGGGTTCCCTACCTTTGAACCATTCAGTTTGCCTTATGAGGTGTGTTTGGCTTACTAAGTTATGTCTTGGATTAGAGTTGCTGGTAGGATCCTTTGCACAGGGGATAGCAGCAGCAGGCAGCAGTGGGGGTCATGCGGGATCCTCAGCCCCACACTCCAATACTTCCCTAGGGTGTGGTATTGGATGGCAATCCCAAGCTGTTATGCTGTATAACTGGCCCGAGGCCAGAGCTGAGAGAAGAGTTCACTGTGAGCTGGTGGCAATAGTAGTAGGATAGGCAGCCCTGCTAGGCAGTTCTCAGCGGCAGCTGCTGAGAAGCTGCAAATGGAGAAGTGAGCTGATAGGCTCAAACAACACGTGAGCTCCACAATTTAAGCCCGAGTCCACCAAGGGTGGTGGTGGTGGGGGGGGCAGCTGACGGGAGAGTCAGTGGGGAGCAACCAGTCAGAGAGAACAGCAGCCACAGCTCTGACCATGTGGCATCTCTGAAAGTTTCCCCATACTTGAGTCAGCTTGTAGGAAGGGGTCTCCTTGTGTAGGCCTCATGACCTTCCTCCCATCGGGGCGCCCGCAGTGTCCGCTCCTTGTGGCCTGTGGAGAAGCACAAGAAAGAGCAGGGTTAAATGAGGTGAGCTCCTTTTGTTTTTACGGGGGTGAGCACAAGAGGGAGGGCTGGAGTTGCCCTGTGTTATTTTTTTTTTTGGCTTGCTTCGTGAACTGGGTGCCTATCTCAGAATGTTCCAGTGTGTGCCAGCCTTAGTGCAGCAGGATTAACAGTATTAGTTAAAGCTACTTAGAGAGAACAGGCTGTTGCTGCTTAGAGCAGGCAAAAAAAAACAACTACTGATCCTGCTATTTATTTAGCAAATTAAGATGCCTTACAAGAGTCATGGCTTTCTGTGGTAATTAGGCATGCAAGGAGGCAAAGCAACATACAAAAAACTATCTCCACACGTGTGGGGACAATAATTAAATTAAGGCCAATATTTGAATCCTGAAAATGGTGCCAATCAGCAACTGTAGCCAGTCGGAGAGAACAGCAGCGGCAGCTCGGACAGCATGGCCTCTCTGAAAGTTTCCCCATACCAGAGTCAGCTTGTAGGGAGGGCTTCCTTGTGTGGGCCCTCATGACCTTTCTCGCATCTGGGGGAGGGACGTCTGCAGTGTCTGTTCCTCAGTAGCCTGAGTCAGCTTGTAGGGAGGGCTCCCTTGTGTAGGCCCTCACGACTTTCCTCCCGCTGGGGAAGGGGGCATCCACAGTGTCCATTCCTCAGTGGCCTGTTCTTCTCTGAAATAAATTCTTAATCTCTTTTGTCACCCTTGGTATATATTCTGGTGAGTCCTCTATGAAAACTCCCATATGTTAAAATCCCCTCTTCGGTTTAATACTTCTTTCTCACCTTATAGTCCTTAAGTACCAGAAATATAAGCTCTGCATTTTTTTTCTTACTTGAATCTGTATACAGATCTTATGTCAGGCCACCTGAATTTTAAACCTGCTGCTCCTTTACATAGATTATATCTTGTGATTTTTAGAGTATCTTTATTTTTATGTTTTAATTTTGGAATTCCTTTGATATAGATAGTTGCCAGTCTTTTCCCTCATTTTATTTGTTTTTCTTTATAGTCATACATGTCACTAGATGTCTAGATCTTTCCATTTAGTTTTCTGCCTCTGGTCATCTTCCTTTACTTTGCATTTTAATCTTTTCTGCTGCTTTTGTTTAACTTTTACTTTCATCCTTTTTTTCTTTTTGTTCTTAGTATCTTTATTTCTTCATGTTTTTAATAGTGTTGAATAGGCATCGTTCTTCTTGCCCTTTAGTTTCACCTGCTGACATTTTTTATTCTGGTTCATTTTTTTCACCAGTCTATTCATGTCCAGTGTTTCTTGTTCAGTTGTCGGTTCTTTTATTTTTTTATAATCTGCTTATTAGCCTTTTATTGATTAGTGACTTTATTAACATCTGTATGTCCTTCCTCCTTATTATCCTCACTACCTGCTCCTTTGTTTTCTAACAGGGTTAAAAACATACTCTCAGCATTTAACAGTCGCTGTTCTTCCTTAGCTCCATTCTTATCTCATGAAGAGTAGCTTGTATTGATTTTAACTCAAAGTCACAATTTGGATTTCCCCACTACTACATCTACTTCTTGAGCATGTTTTTCTATCTCATTCTGATTATCTTCTTTGGTTTTCCCTTGTATTTCTTCTTGAGCCCTTAGATGGAGAGTATCAGGTGAACATCTATAGGGTTGAATCAGCATAAAATTTACTACATATGGTGAAAGAAAATCTCCAGAATCCTGAAGAAATGATATGTTACCTTCACCTATCTCTGGTAGATGTTTAGTAACTAGATTCTAGTGATATTTGGTATCTGTCTCATAACTTGATCTTTATCATCAATAATCAAATCAGCAGATGTTCCTCATTTCTAACTTTGTGTATCATTTGGTTCTCCACTAGCTGTGCTCCTTTAGTTTTCCCCTTAATTCCTTCTTCTTTAGTGTTAATTGCTCTTTCTTGTTTCCAGATCTGTACCATTCAGGGATTCTCTAAATCAGTTGGTAAGGAGCACCCTCCTCTTATAGAAGAGGAGTATCTTGGATTTAGCACTTCTTTAATTTTGACTGTTGTTGTTACTAACCAGCTCAATGTGGGTACCCAGGTAATAAAGTAGTTACTAATTTTATACTGCTCCTCATCTAAAAATTCAGTTTTTTTCTTTTTGGTTGTATTCATTGCTTTATACTACCCCATGCTTTTCACCTACACCCATTTTATTTATCTCCCCTGCTAGTTACCATAAAATACAATAAAAGCAGTATGAAAAGTTAGAATTACAATAAATAAAAAAATCAATTTTAAATAGCAGCAATACTTAATAGAAGCTCTCCAATCTCCACACACTGCAGATTCTATAGGTTGTGTATCCCTTGCTATTTCATAGTGTTTTCTTGTGCAGATAAAGCATCAGCTTTTTGTATATTTCTGTATTTTGGGTCTTGAGATGCAATTCTCTATGAGGAAAGTAAGATCAGAAAAAACAGTGAGAATAATCACCAATTTCAATGCAATTACTTTTCCTTTACTCCAACTACACTGACCCATGCTTTCCATGCATATACAGTATTTCTGCAATCAATAAAATCTTCCTTATATGGTAGAAAATTATAACAGGGCTACTAAAACACTTATTTTAGTTTTATGGTAAGAATTTCCCTTTCTGATGGCTTTTGCAACAAGCAAATGCTCAACACCAAAGTTGCGAGATTCAGTTGCTCCCACTACTAAAATTCTTTCATGCAACATAAGGAGAAACATTGGAATTTCATACAAAAGGCTAAAATGATTGAATGTTTGCAGTCTTGCCAAGAGTTAAACTCTGATCAGAATGGGATGTTCTACCTTAGGCAGAAGTAAGCAGAGCGATTCAAGTTTCCAGTCTGGGCTCGTGGTTCACTCTGCTCAAATGTAACTCTACCTGAGTGGCTTGAAAAATGGAGTTTCTTGTGAGATGCATTTATTGAAATAGCATCAGTGCAGGTTACGTGACTAAGGGTCTGTGAAATTCAAAAAAATGTGATAGAGACTGGGTGAAAAGGAGTTATGTCACCCAAGTTCAAAAATAGGAGTCTCTCTCTCTCTCTCTCTCTTTAGATATATATCTAGATAGATAAAGAAAGAGACTCAGATTGATCACAGACTCACTGCTTGGCACACATGCTGGAAGCACATCTCTAGCTGTGGCTGCAAATGTCAAAAAACTCCTGCTATTCTCATACAGAGAACAAGGGTGAATTTATTTATTTATTTAATTATATAAGAGTTTTACCAGGAAGGCACGTAGCAGAGTACCGCTCGATTCCAGATGCATCCTGGGGACAATACATACAATAAGAACACTGAGTGGCATACAATATGCAAGGTGAGATAATAGGTACAAGTAATATAACAGCAAGGTTCAACACTATCCAGGGCAGACCATGATACAGGGAACAGGGTACAGGTGCATAATTACAATGAGAGTTACGAACAGCTTAAAGAAAGAGCCAGGTATGATAGTGTTAGGAGGCATGGCAGTGCAACCAATACAGCCATTACTGGGGGTTCAACATGAAAAAGAGGTACAGGGAGCAACTAACTGAGGTAGGAAGGATTAGTAGTGGTACAGAGTAAACCAGGGAGGAGTGGTTGTCATAGTGCTGAGAAATGTGCTAGGTTTTGGAGCATGTGGTGGTGAAATGCACAGATAGTAGACCATTTAGGTGCTGGGAGGATGAAGAAAGTCATATGAGTGGAGGAAGTGTGTTCCATAGTTTGGCCATGCGGTAACTGAAAGCTGCCTGATCTGAGGATGAGGACCTGTGTGGAATGTAAAGGAGTCTTGAGACATTGGTCCTAAGCTTGTAAACTGGGGAAGGGTGAGCAGTCGGTGCTGAGGATAGGTTTGGAGGCAAAGCATGGGTCCAGCACTTGGCAATGAAGCATGTGCAGTGAGAAGATCTATGGTCCTGAAGGGAGGGTAGACCCAGTGTTTGATAGAGGGTACAGTGATGGGTGGAGTAGGGACAATCAAGAGCAAAGTGACAAAAGGAGTGGAAAAGGGGATTCAGTCTGGTCAGGGAGGATTTGGGGGCAGTACTGTAGATTATGTCACCATAGTCAAAAATTGGCAGAATAATTTTCTGTACTATGGCTCAACGAGCCGGCAATGGGATATAGCCATGGTTGTGGTAGAGGGCATCTAGTCTTGGGTGGAGTTTTTTATTGATATCATCGATATGCACAGAAAAATCAAGGTGCTGGTCAAGGCAGACCCCCAGGTATCTGAAGGAAAGGCAGGCCTCCAGTGAAGTCCCATCCAGGGTGTGGAAAGTTGGTGAGAGGGGGAGCCATGAGAGTCTCTGCCTTGTGCCGAAGGTCATGGAGACATTCTTCTTGGAATTCAGGTGAAGCTGGTTTGTGCGAAACCAGAGCTGGACACTGTTGAAGTCCTGCTGTAGTCTGGTTGCTATGTCCGCAGCAGATGGGCCGGATGTATACAGCACAGTATCATCTGTATACATGTGAATGGAAGTGAATGGACAGGTGGAGGGAAGGTCATTTAGGAAGATAGCAAACAGGAGAGGCCCCAGAACAGAGCCCTGCTGTATGCCTGAGGTGATGTGGAGGGGGTCAGAGGTAGAGTTGCCAATCCTTACCGATTGTGTCCGGCCAACCAGGCAGGAGTGGAACCAAGTGGTGGTCGAGTGGAAGAGCCTACGCTGGCAAGTTTTGCCAGTTGGAGGGAGTGGGAAATGGTGTCAAATGCATTTGCTAGATCTATAAAGATAGCTGAGGTGATGTGCCCTTTGTCCATAGCCAAGAGGATGGAATCCATGAGCCACAGAAGGGAGGTGGTGGTAGTGGAGTGTGATTTTCTGAATCCAGACTGGAAAGGGGTGTAGAAGGAAGAGGAGTCGAGGAAGGCAGAAAGTTGAGAGAGAACAAGTTTTTCTTGGAACTTAGCTAGGATAGGTAAGAGGAAAATGGGTCTGTAGTTGCTGGGGGTAGATGGGTCACCACCCTTTGGTAGGGGAATGACAGTAGCATGTTTCCATTCCACTGGTAATGAAGCTTGTGAGAATGACAGATTGAAAATCACAGCCAAGGAGGTGGCAATGACAGGGGCCGATAGGTGAAAAAATTTAGCATCGAGGCCTGTGGGGCATCTGCCCTTGGATGGGTTGCGTGCAAGGAGGGCATTGTACACCTCTAGAGAAGTAACTGGGTGGAAGGAGAAGTAGTGGGTAGGTGGGGGGTTGTGGGCGGGCTTGAGAAGAGGGGGAGTGGATGGTGGGGGCGGGAGAGGGGATAGCAAGGAAGCAGTGCAGTTAACGAAATGGGAGTTAAAGGCTGTGGCTACAGCAGGGGGGTTGTTTACCTTGGAGGAACCTATATTTAGGGATGGCGTAGGTGACTGGGAAAGGGGGGGTCAAGTACTGATTTGAGGACCTTCCAGAACTAGCTGGATGGTTTGTGTTTGTGTGGAATGCAGTGTTGAAGTACTTAGCCTTTGCCTGGCACATTAACCTTGTGCAGGTGTTGCACAGAATGCGGTACTTCTGGTGGTCTTGAGACAAATGAGTCACCTTAAAAGCTTTCTATGCTTTGGTCACGGTCTTTGAGACTGACGATGATATCAGCTGAGATCCAGGGAAGGTGTGCACCTTACGCTCTGGCACATCTGATAGAGGCATGGTGGTTCCAGATTGCAAGGAACCTGGTTTTGAAACCCTCTAAAGCTGAGTCTGGGGATTGTGTTTGGTAGATGAAGGACCAGTCCACACTGGCCAGGTCTTGTAGAAGAGAGGCAATGTTTAAGGCTTTGTAGGATCTGGTGCGGCGGATGCGTGGTGGTGGAGCCTTAGGCCTATAGATCTTCCTGACCATGTAAATCATGTGGTGGTCACTTAAGGAGTCTGGGAGCAAGCCCACTTCAAGAATCCTGTGAGGGTGGGAGGCGAGGGACCAGTTAAGAAGGGAGTGTTTTAATGATTTATGATTTAGGCGGGTAGGCTCTGCGATCATTTGGGTGAGGTTTAGGGCACTGACTTTGTCTCGGAATTTGGCACTGGTTGGGAGAGCCAATTCAGATTGAAGTCCCCAAGTATGTGGAGCTCACCCCCTGTGACTAGTGGTTTTAGGGTGCTGTGGTGGTCCATAATGGTGGACAGGTTGGCATCT
Organism: Neoceratodus forsteri; assembly: GCA_016271365.2. NCBI lineage: Eukaryota > Metazoa > Chordata > Ceratodontiformes > Ceratodontidae > Neoceratodus > Neoceratodus forsteri. The sequence continues at coordinate 1,132,019,328 of CM028129.1, forward strand.
GGCGAGCAGTATGACCCTGCAATATAAATTGGGGCATTATGAGGGAGGGCTAGCTTTATTATGAGCGTGTTGATGGAGTGTGTGGAGTGAGGCAGGGCAATGCTTGACAACTGTGTCCCAGATGTGATGTACATTGCAACACTGCCACCTCTTTTGCATCCTGGATGACCATGGTGGATGATCGAGTAGTCAGGGATTACAATTTCAGAGTCCTTGTTGTGTGGTTTTAGCCAGGATTTGGATATGACCAGGACATCAGGGCGTAGTGAGAGCATGGTTGGTTGTAACAGGGGCAATTTGAGTAATAGGCTGCATATGATCAGGTGCATCAGTTTCAGTCCTCTAGGGGGCCAGTTGGGTTGGGCAGTGGTTGGATCAAGGGTGGAGGAAGGTCCAGGGTGCAGCTCTAAATTTCCTAATAGTAGGAGGAGGAGAGAGATCAGCAGCTTGGCTAGGGGCCATGCCCACAGGGGCTTATGTGGTGGAGTAGATGAATGCTTGATGGGTATGAAGGAGAAGTTGGTAGAGGAGTGAAGGGCTATTTGACCAGGGAAAAAGGAGGATGGGAGGATGCTGGAGCCCACAAACGGTGTATGTAGAAATGCTGCAGAGAGTGTGATGGTTGGGGAGGCGCCGGGAGTAGGGGGGATCCAGTAGGGGAGTGAGGGACAGGTAGGCCCACCTGCTCAGCTGGCTGAGAGGAAAGTGGAAGAGATAACAGGGGGGGCCTAAAGGGAGAGGATTAGCAGAGGTAGTAGCATGGTAATTGGGAGCTAAAGAGGGACACTAGTTTGAGCAGTTTAGATGTGGTGAATTGGGTTAGGTTGAGGGTGATTAGTGGCCTCTAGTGGCAAGTTCAGATAACCTGCAGATGGAGAAGTAGACTGATTGGTTATACTGTCACGTGACAGCCTGTATATAGCTAGAGGACTACCAAGGGTGGTGGTGGGGTAGCTGACACGAAGCATATGTGGGGTAAATCCAGCTGCAGCAAGTCAAGCCATTGTAGCTGCTGCTTTGGGAGGGGCTGCCGGCTGGTGAGAGTTCTAGGCATTGTAGGGGAGGGCTGAACAGGGAAGTCCTCTTGACTCCCAGTGTGGAGAATCTATAAGGAGGAGAGAAAGGGGACAGAAGTTAAATCAGGTAAGAGGGGGAGGCTGACCTAATGGGGGAGGGAGGGAACAATGGTACAAGGCTGCAGACTAATTTAAACTACACTTTAGCAGTCCCTGTAACTAGATTAGAACATTGCTTACAATGCAAAGCAGTAAAATGATCTAAGGAAAACAGTTCCAGTGCTGAGTGATAATTTCAGAGCAGAGAGTTAATTTCAGCCTGGGAAGCCCAGTTATATAGCCATAAGGCGCAGAGAAAATTCAGGGAAAAAATTACTGCTACTACTGATAATTATCAAATTAAACCAGACCGCAGCTCCTTAAAGCACTAATTACCAATGATAAAATAAGGCATTTGGTAACAATTCTAGTAGCAAGAAAAAAATACATAGGCTGCTGCTACTTTAAAGTAACGAATTGAACCAAACTGCAGCTGCTTGAGCTACTATTGTCAGACAGGCAAAAGATGGCATTTTTTAACATTTCTCAGTAGCACAGAATCTATTTGTAATGCTACGCTGACTTTAAGTCTCAGTTAGATTTGAAATTGAATTGGCACCAAAAAATCCAGCTGCAGCAAATCAAGCCATTGTACCTGCTACTTCTGGGGCTGCCAATGGCAAGAACTCCAGGCTGTGGGGGAAGGCTGAACAGGAAACCCTCTCACCCCAGTGTGGAGGAGCTGCTGCTCTGGGGGAGTCTGCCTGCTGGCAAGAACTCCAGACATTGCAGGGGAGGGATGAACAGGGAATCCCACTTGACCCCTGGTGTGGAGGAGCTGCTGCATTGGGGGGGGGGCTGCCAGCTGGCGAGAGCTCCAGGCATTGAGGGGGATGGTGGAACAGGGAAGCCTTCTCAACCCCCAGTGTGGAGGAGTTGCTGTTTGGGGGGGGCTGCCGGCTGGCAAGATCTCCAGGTGTTCTGGGGAGGGCTGAACAGGGAAGCCCTCTCAGCCCCCAGTGTGAAGCAGCTGCTGCTTTGAGGGGGGCTGCTGGCTGGTGAGATCTCCAGCATTGAGGGAGAGGGCTGAACAGGGAAGTCCTCTTGAGCCCCAGTGTGGAGAAGCTGCTGTTTTGGTGGGGCTGCTGGCTGGCAAGAGCTCCAGGCATTGTGGAGGAGGGCTGAACAGGGTAGCCCTCTTGACCCCCAGTGTGGAGGAGCTGTAAGCTGTAAGCTGACTGGCTCCTCCCACAAAGCTGGGCCCCAAATTTTTGGGATGCCAGAAAAGATATTTCAGGCATTATTGAAAAAAATAAACACCAGTCTCTGATTACATGGGTCCAGTTTGCTTTGATGCAGGTGTTTGTTTTTTGAAAATGCATCATTTTTATGTATTTCAATGTTTTTTAGTTAAAAAAAGATGAAGGCTGCCACAATCTTTTTTTTTCTCATGACAATTAAATGATTTCTCACAACAAGTAAATCATGAAAATAAGCACGCAGGATCAGTGTTTTTCTACTGGTTGAGAAGTACCCAAAAAATGAACTTGAAATAGTTATAAATCTGGAGCTGCATAATATTTTTTCACAAAACTTTGAAAGGCACTACCTTAGTATAGGCCACTTCTACCCTGAACGTTTCATGAAAAAAATTCACACTGTCCAGGCTATGCATGACAGCAACAAAAAAATGTTAAGCATAGGAAAAGAAAACTCCTTTTTTGCATTTTTTGGCATTCCATGTATTAAAAACCAAACAAGATGCTGTCACGAAACTTTTCATGTATTGAGGCAGTGTCATCCACACCATGGGTGCCAAATTTTGGGCTATTTTATTGAACACTACCAAAGTTATTACGGTTCAAAAACTGGGGCTTAACATTTAACAGCCTACTCAGCCTAACTATAGTCGTGCTACCACACCCCTATACTCTATCTATCTGTCTATTTATTGGATGATCATGTATTTCTATAAATATATATCTATATATCAATATACTGTGTGTGTGTATATATATATATATATATATCCCCGTGCACTCACATACATGGGATACGCTACCACCCCACTGGAAATATTGTCACTATTTTTGTTCGAGTGCCAATTGACCCGATGACATCACGAGTGATGAAGCCATGCATGTATCATCAGATCAATCAGCACAAGAACAAAAAATAGTGACAATATTTCCATTGGGGATAGCATATTCCATTTATGCCATATCTCCAAAAAAGTGAAAAAAATTTAAATTTCCTGCAATTTCTTGGTGACTGTAAGAATAGATCCAGAAGCAAATGGTTTGATACCTTTTATTAGACCAACATAGATGTTGTACTTTTGTTGTAACATCCATGTTGGTCCAATAAAAGGTATCAAACTATTTGCTTCTGGATCTGTTCTTACTAGGACCAATACGGCAACTACACTATTTGTTTCCTGATTGTAAAACATTTAAAAGGTATCTATAAATGAAATACCTCTTGTTTTGTAGATATTTTTTTCCTGATCAACTTTTGTGACAAAGTATCATACTTACTGTTATTTTTTGTTTTAAAGTTATTTGCATTTGTTTGTTGCAAAAAGTGAAAAAAAAAAAAGATTTTATGCTGGTTATTTTTTGCTAATTATAAAAAAACTAAAAGGTATCCATAAATGAAACACTACCTCATTGTGTAGATATTTTTGTGCTGAACAATTTTTGTGCTCACAGTACCATGCTATCATTTTTGTTTTAAAGTTATTCTCATTTGTTTGTTGAAAAAGTGAAACAAAAATTTAATTTTCTGCTGTTTTTTGCTAACTTTAAAAAAAATAAAAGGTGTCTATAAATGAAACACCACTCATTTTGTAGATATTTTCATGTTGAACAACTTTCCGCTCACAGTAAAATGCTGTCATTTTTCATTTTAAATTTATTCACATTTGAATATGGTTAGTACTGCTACTGAGGCCGAACATTCCAAATGAGCCAATCAGGACCTACTATAGGTATATTTGGATTTAGAGTAAGAATATTTTGATATTCTCACTCTAGGTCCCAAGGAAGAAAAAATATCAGTAATATGTCACCTTTAATGTACTCACAAGTAATGCATTAATATATTATAGAGCCATGGTAGCACCACTATAGATAGGGTTGACTAGGGTGTTAAGTGTTGGACCGCTTACTTTGCACATTAATAACTTTGGCACCATTTGACAAAATTAGCTGAAATTTTGCATGTGTTGTGTAGGAGGCAAGGTCTTGATCTGTGGACATTTTTTTGCCAGCAGCTTGTGCAGTTTCTGAGAGCCATATAATGTAATTTTTCATAAAAGGCTAACTTTTTTTCTATACTTAATATGGATTTTTTTTTGCTGTTGCCTACAGCCTACATGGAATGGAATATTCTCCCAAAACTTAAAGGGCAGATGTGGGATTTCCTAAGGTAGTGCATTTGATAGGTCTGGTGAAAAAATATTAAACGGTTCCAGAATTATAAGGCTTTAAAGTTTTGTTTTTTCCATTTTACGCATTTGCAGGAGGGTTTCTGAGATAAGGTATTGGTGTGAAATGAAAATTTTGATGTCGCAGGACTCTTTTTTAGTTTCACACTACTTGCTTGGCATGGCATCAGACTTTTTTTGTGCCCTGACAACCATCATCTTGTTGATTTTTCCACCAACTAACAAGTGTGGAAAATACATAAAAAATGCTGGCATTTAAAAAGGAACAAACACCAGAACCTAGGTAAATGGGCCCCCTTTAGCTAGATTCTGATGTCTGTGTTTTAAAATAAGGGCCAGAAATAGCTTTTCTGGGCACCCAAAATCCTGGGTACCCAGCTTAGCGAGAGGAGCCCTTCACCCACGTTCTGTGTATGAGAACAATGGGACTTTGTTGACTTCTACAGCTGCAGCCAGGACTTGTGCTGCAGGCTGCAGTGAGATGTTGTTTCCCTGGTGTCTAGTGGCTGCACCCACCCTTTGATCACCAGCCCCATTGTGGACAGACAGCCAGCATGCCCCTGTACAGAAGCTACCTTCAGCGTACCATGAGAAGATAGATCTATCCCCCTACAAGGTAAGTATGAACCGATGGTTGATTTCTGTAGGCATGCAAGGACGTACTGACACCAGCTCTGGATAAGTGACAGGCTGCTGTTAGAGCAGAGAGAGAGAGAGAGCGAGAGAGGGAGAGAGAGAGAGAGAGAGAGAGAGCAGTTCCAAAAGGAGGTAGGCAGGGTGACTTGGCTGTTTCAGTTTCTGTGCATATGTGTCAGAGAAGAAAGCCTGCAATTCTGAAGAATGATTGTCAGTGACCAGGCTCAGGTAGCAGAGGCAGAAGTGGCAGCATCCCTGACTGACTGGGACAGCATGGCATGGTAAACATACTAACATACTAACATACTATTTGCCAGCAGATTAGGCCTTTACGGTCTATCGAGTCTGCTCAAACCTAGATCCTTAGGTGGGTGCCGAGACCCTCCCATCCCTTGTTCTCCAGAAACCCCTATCATCCATCCCCACCCCCCAGGACAGGCTATCATCTGATACATCCACTTTCTGTGTCTGTCCCACCCTCTCTTGAAGCCCTCCACTGTGGATCTCTGAACCAGCTCACCAGGCAGTGCATTCCAAGGGTCCACCACCCTCTCGGTGAAAAACCTCCTCCTCTTTTCCCCCCTCACCCTTCCACCTTCCAACTTCAAACCATGCCCTCTGGTGATACCTCCCTGCTTTAGTCTAAAGATCACCTCCATGTTTACCCTATTTATTCCCTTGAGGTACTTGAAGACCTCAATCATGTCCCCCCTGTCTCTCCTCTCCTCCAATGAAAACAGGCAGAGCTCCTCAAGTCTGTCCTCATAAGTCAAATCCCTAGCCTCGTATCATCTTTGTTGCCTCCTCTGTACCCTCTCCAGGAGCTGTATGTCCCTCTTCAAGTGTGGTCTCAGTACTGTACACAGTACTCAAGGTGTGTCTAACCAGTCCATTGTACAGCGGGAATCACTCCTTGCACCTAGAGGTGATCCCTCTACGATGCAGCCCAACATCCTGTTTGCCTTGCTAGCTGCTCTCCTGCACTGCTCAGAGTTATTCATACATGTATCCACCATGACCCCTAGGTCTTTTTCCCTATTGAGGCCTCCAGCGCCTCCTCCCAGGGTGTACCTGTGTTTAGAGTTTCTTCGACCAAGATGCAACACCTTGCACTTGGTGATATTGAATTCACTCCATGTGTGAGCCCAGCTTTCCAAGGTGTCCAGGTCCTTTGCAGGGCCACCCTCCCTCTCTCCCTCAACTACTGCTCCCATCTTGGAGTCATCCCACAAGAGACTCATTTCACAACTCTATACCTCCTGATGTCCGATATGTATGCATTAAACAGGATCGGACCCAGGACCGAGCCCCTGTGGTACCCCACTACCAACCTCTCTAGGGTTCGAGAGCTCCCCACAGACCACTACTCTCTGAGTGCGTCCCAGCTAGCCAGTTTTCAATCCATCTGACCATCAAAGGGCCTACTCCTAACCCCATCAGTTTCTCCACCAGACCATTGTGGGGGACAGAGTCAAATGCCTTGCTGAAGTCCAAGAATAATACATAAACAGGCTTACCCCTGTCCAGTTCTGACGTTACCCATTCATAGAACTCCGCAAGGTTGGTTTGACATGATCTACCTGGCACAAACCCATGTTGCCGACTATCCAGACCTCCCACCTCCAAGTACACCCCCAATCGCTCCTTTAGTATACTCTATTAATTTTCCCACCACCGAGGTCAAACTGATGGGTCTATAGTTACCTGGTACTTCCTCACCTCTTTATGGATTGGTACACATGTGCCTCTCGCCATCCCTAGGTACCCTCCCTGTCTCAAGTGACCTGGCTGAAAAGCTCCGCCAGGGTGCAGCCATAGTGTCCGCCCAATTCTATAGTACTCTCGGATGAATGCCATCCAGCCCAGGAGATTTGTTTTTCTTTAGGGCCTTGAGGGCTAACTACACCCTTTGGTGGAGATAGCATCATCCGTCCCCTCCACCTTACTGGTCTTTTTATCCTTATCCAGATGTGACACCCTGGGGTACCTTTCCTCCCTCTTGCTCCATTTCTGTTGCTCCCTGATCCCACCTCCCTGCGCTTCTATCCCCTTCATGCCTTGCTTTGTAGATATCCCATCCTCCCTAGTGAACACAGAGGCAAAGTACTCAAATACCTCTGCCTGGTCCTCGCCTCTTCCACCCACCCTCCTTCTGATCTCAATCTGCTGAGATGGCCCTAGTTTTTCTCTGCTCCCAATGTACCGGAAGAACCTCTTTTCCTCCATGTATCCCTGTGCCAGCCGCTGCTCTTTACTGGACTTTGCTCCCTCACCATACGGGTGACTTTTCTAGATGCAAGCTGGTACATTTCCTTATCCCTATCCCTCTTGTTGTTTTATATTTTTGTAGGTCGCCTTCTTTTCTCTGACTGCTACCTGTACCTCACTGGACCACCAGCATGGTTTACGTGGACCTTGCTCCCTGACGCTTCAACTTAAGCGCAGATCCTGACTGCGCCATGAAGTCCCCTGCTTATGACCTCCCATCTCCTTTCCACACTTGTCGCTGAGGTAATCCCTTCAAGTGATCCTTGAGAATATTTCCCATGCCCATAAAGTCTGCTCCCCTGAAGTCCACTGCCAGTGTCCTAGATCTCCCCCACTCCCCATGCTTATTTGAAACCAGACAGTATTGTGGTCACTTCAGTCAGGGGTCCTGTACAACTATGTCCCTTACCAGATCCCCATCTGCCAGAACCACATCCAGGACATGCCCTCTCCTTGTGGGCTCCATCACATGCTGTGTTAAGAACACATCCTGAAGCCATCCAGCAGCCTCTGCCTTGGCCATCTTAGAGGACATGGTTTCCCAGTTTGTACCTGCATATTAAGGTCCCCATCAACACCACTCCTTCCCCTTTTGGACCACACTGGGCAATGATGTTGTCCAGCAAACCATCCTCTAGAACATCACTCATCCCGGGGCCTATATGCTACTCCCAGGTTGACCTTATCTCCTGCTGGGGATCGTAAGGTGACCCATAAGGCCTCCACATTTCCTCTGCCTCTTCTACCATATAGCAATTTCTATATCATCTAATGAACATAGCACACCACCCTCTGACCTCCTTTCTATCCTTCCTAAGCATAGTGTACCCCTGTACATTTAGGTCCCAGTCATGGTTTTTGTTGGCCCACGTCTCCGTGACCGTCGCCACATCCACCCCCCCGAACAGCATGGCCTGGAACTCCGGCAACTTGTTTCCCAAGCTCCTGGCATTTACTAACACCAACCCCCACCCCTTATCCCTGATTCTCTTTGTCGAACCCCACCCAGATTCCTTATACTTCCATCCTCTCCCTGCTCCTCCTGAAACCTCCACCTCCAGTCTGTTTCCCCTCCCTCTTGGGCTTGATGGCTACTCCTCATCTGAGAAGAGGGCTTGGTCAGCCCTCCTCATCCCTTCCCCTTACAAGTTTAAACCCCACCTTTCTTGTATGTAGTCAGCCATCCCCTGTTTAAGGACTTCTTCCCTAATGGGGCAAGATGAAACCTGTCCTTGGCATATAGTCCCTTATCCTCCCAAACCCATTCCACTTCCCTAACACCCCAACCCATTCTCTTCACCCCACTTCCTGAGCCAGTCATTAACCTCTGTAAGCTTCATTTTTTTCTCCACTGAGGCCTTTTGGTACTTGGCAATATCTCCGAAAGGAAATGTTGCATCCAGTATCCCAACAGACTCTGGCAAGTTCTTGCAACCTTGTTTGATTTCCAAAATGCTATTTCCTCTAGATCATTAGTTCTCAAATACACCAGGAAACCGGCTTCTCCACAATCCCTAACCATTTCATACACCATGAACTTTGCTCTGTGCACTGTCAGCCCAGAGATACTCACTACCTTCACCTGGCTATGGCATCCACCCCCCTGTCCCTCCCAATGGATACCCCTAATCATCGAGTCTCCCAGTAACAGAACCTTAACACCGCCATCATCCTTATGGTTACCTCCACTATGCCCTCTCAGCCCCTTCCCCCCTTTATTCATGATCTCAATTTCATGGGAGTCTTCCTGCCTTATTAGAGACCCCCTTGTCACCCTCCCCTTTCTGCCTCCTTTGCTATTTTGCCCACTTAACTCAAACCCCCTCTGAATAGGTGTCCCCTTTAACCCTCTCTTATCTGAACCATTTATCCTGGCCCCGATGGTTTCCCCTTCCCCCACACCACCATCCTCCCCCCTTGTAATAGTGCCCCTGCTTCCAGAGGCTCTCTGTGGGTCCCCTTTAGCTAGGGCCCCATCCTTGGTACTGACCTCCCTGCTGAAGGGTGGCTCCTCTCCCACCTCCTTTTCTCCTAGTTTCTCTCCAATCATGCTCTCCTCCCTCATGTCTGGAATATGTTGCATCTCCCATTTGCTTAACATATATGTTTCCTGTCTCCTGGGACTATGTCTATCCTTTCCATAGCTGGTCTGTGATGCCCTATGGGTATCTGTCCCTCCCGGCCTTGTATAAGTTTCCTCATTTCCACCCACCCTTCCTCCCCTAGGTTGCTTAGTAGCTCAAATTTATTAGACACTCTATGTCAGCCTCCATCAGGTAACCCGAGTTTCCTGACTGCATCCTAAACTGACCCTCTTCTTCCTCTCTTTGCACTGTTCACCTTAGGCGCTCCTTCCCACAGTCTGTTGTTTTAGGCTTCCGCACAACAGCCCCTCCTGACTCTTCCTCCAGTCTCTTTGTATTCAGAATGTTCACCCTGAAGCTTTCCCCTAGCATCAACTTCCCTATCTAAGGGTCCTCTGTCCCTATTATCCCCCTTCTGTTTGTAACATATACGCTCTGTAATTTCAGAGCAGTTGCCCCAGCCTCCCTCAGCCCCACCCTTCTGCTGCTCATATCCACACCCCTTATCCTTGGACACCCCCCAGCTCCCACAGCTTACTCTTAACCAATATACTCTCACCCTGATACAAGATAGCTGTCACAGAGTGGGCAGCCTCCCTCCTCCAGGCCCAATTTAGAATTATTGCCATCCCACAGCCTGTGCAGCCTACAACCCTTCTGAAGATGCCTGCCATGGTGGAATATGGCCACCCTGATTATCCCCCTCTGTTTATAATAGCACACCCCCTTTTCTCAGTCCCTTTCCCTTGGAGTACAGTTTCTCTCTATACTGACTGTAGTTATTTACAAACCCAATTTCAACCCCACCAATAACGTTCTCAAGTCTCACAAACACATACAGTCCAGTGTGTGTTCGGTCCCACTAACAGTGTATGTAAGCAGACGTCAGGTACCGTATGATGTCACAGGTCCACCAGCTCCTGTTGCTTCAAATTTCAGTCCCAAACAGAAATACTCAGCCCTTCAATCCCAACCACCAGTGGCTTTTCAATATTTAAAAAGGCATACAAAACAAGGTGGGTGGAAGGGCTCTTACCAAACACCAGGCAAACAACACATTTAAATTTCCCTCTAATTATCCCTGCCAAACAACTATCCCCAAGCCACCAAAGTTACAATGTAATAGTTCTAATTCAAGGTAATAATTTTTAACACATGAAACTAATTTCACTTACAAACTATTCAAATATTTCAGTTAAAACAGAATATAACTCCAGCCCTCTTTCCTACCTGCCTGCTGCTTAAGCTCCCAAGTGAACAATGAAAGCCAAGGTAATTCCTGTTTAAAGACAAGGTAATTGCAGCTAATGTCCCCTCCCCCTAACACCAGGCAAACAACACATTTAAATTTCCCTCTAGTTATCCCTGCCAAACAACTATCCCCAAGCCACCAAAGTTACAATGTAACAGTTCTAATTCAAGGTAATTTTAACACATAAACTAATTTCACTTACAAACTATTCAAATATTTCAGTTAAAACAGAATATAACTCCAGCCCTCTTTCCTACCTGCCTGCTGCTTAAGCTCCCAAGTGAACAATGAAAGCCAAGGTAATTCCTGTTCAAAGACAAGGTAATTGCAGCTAATGTCCCCTCCCCCTAACACCAGGCAAACAACACATTTAAATTTCCCTCTAATTATCCCTGCCAAACAACTATCCCCAAGCCACCAAAGTTACAATGTAACAGTTCTAATTCAAGGTAATAATTTTTAACACATAAAACTAATTTCACTTACAAACTATTCAAATATTTCAGTTAAAACAGAATATAACTCCAGCCCTCTTTCCTACCTGCCTGCTGCTTAAGCTCCCAAGCTCCCAAGTGAAACCTAGGGGTTGGGGTAATCCTTTGAGTACTTGGCACTGGGACTGCACCAGAGGGAGACTGGTGCTAAGGCAGTGATGTGGCTGAAGTTTGGCAGCAAAATGGAGCTCAGTGCAGGCAAAGTTGAACAACTGGTACTGGAGAGTGCAGTGAGCAGAGTCCTATGTAGCTGAAGAGTTCCAGAGGAGAAGGCAGGGTTGAACAAGTGAAATCTATTCAAATCCTGATGAGATGGATGGATGGACAGATATACAGACAGACGAGGACCCCTACTCAGGAAGGACAGTGTAGGTCTTCTGTCGCTGGAGAAAGATTGTGGGCTAAAAAGTCACTAGTACTACAGGTGGAGAGCAGTTTTTGAATTGCTCAGGGAAGATGAGAAATGAAAAAAATAAGGTAGTTAAAAATCATGGCTTTGGATGCACAGTTCTTCAGTCATGGAAGGACTGCCAGTGTAATGAGTCACAGGAGGAGGAGGAAGGGAGCGGCCAAGTAAGAGCAAGTGGTGGGAGATGGAGCTAGGTGAGCCCCTCCTGGGTAGCAGCGGGACTACTGCTGGTACTAGTCTTCTGTACTTCTTCTGTACTTTTAGGGAGCTTCTCATCAGGCATCTTTTTTGCTTGTTGAGTTTCTGTGTTTGTTAAACATGCAAACATCTATATTGTATGGCATTGTATGTTTTGTATTTTATCCACAGCTTTGGTCAGCACCAGGACTTGAAACTCCTCCAGTCAGTAGCGGCTGTTTTTCTCTTTTTTAAATAGCTTTAAACCCAGCAGTTATTGATTTTTTAATTGGGATGCATTTTTTAATATAGAGCAACCATATCTAATTAAAGTGCAAGCTGCTTATAACAGATTACTTGGTGTAAGAACATGTTGTCCATTATAAGTGGCTGTCCCATGTAGCTTTTTTTTCCATTCAGCATAGCAGCGCAGTTCATCATTTGCACTCACATTCCAGGATGAAAATTCATACTGACTTCCTCTCTTCTGCATTATTACTCTGTCAGACTGGTACTTTTTTAAATAATAAAAAGAAGAATGAAATCTGTGTTCCAGAACTCCCAAGTTAAGTGTGTTCAGTTCGGCATTCAGTTTAGTTTAGCATTTGCAGTTGCACTCACAGCATTATACACTTTTAGTTAGACTGTAGCAAAAATCAACCGAGCTAACTGACTTTTGCAAAAAGTAAAATTCAGTGATTTAATTCCACTTTTACTCTTTCAGACAACTAGTTTTTCAGAAAAAATTAAAAAGCAGAATGAAATCTGTGTTCCAGAGCTCCTGAGTTCAGTGTATTCACAGAGTTAATTGACTTTTATTTATAAAATGCAGAGATTGTTAACATGGTAGAGACTGTTGAGAAGGCTATAGACATAACTCACTGAGCAAGCAATTAAAACGAATTTAAAACTATAAAGTGTATTTTAAAATAATCAAGGTTGCCAAGCTCATGCTTGCTCATGCTACAGTCTTACTCTGCATTAGATCAGCCATTCAGATTCAAGAAGGAACAGCCCCAGATAGGAACTTGCATACCTGTGGTTGTTTAAAGGTGGAATGCAGGATTCCTAGATGATACAAGCATTTGTCAATGCCGAATGTTTGCTTGCTGGCATTGGCATTGGTAGTGTAGAAGTTACAGAGCTGCATAATAAGAATGGCAATGAAGTATTGAACTGAAGCTAACCCCACCACCACCCTGCGGAGAGTGACAGGCATTGGGGTGTGCCTTTGGGTCGTCAGGCATAACGGCCATGCCATTTCACCATACCCTACCCTGCAGACACTGACAAGTGTCACGGTGTGCCTTGGGGTCTTTGGCCCTTATGCGCACCCCATTCCATCAGGAAATATGGTGAGATGGGTGCGGTACAGAAGAATGGGGTGAACTTTGGGGCCGAAGAGTCCAAGGCATACCTCGATGCCTCTCACTGGCTGCAGGGTGTGGAATGGTATGAGCATTACAGGCAAGAATCCCAAGTCACAGCCCTGATGCCTGTCATTCTCTACAGGGTGGGGCGCTATGGTTGGAAACCCTAACACCTCAGGCATTCGTTGGTATTTTCACTCCAAATTTTCAACATGTTTTTTTTGTGACCTCCACCTCATGAACAGTGGCAATATCAGTTTATTAGCCGAAAGCTGCTTATGCACAGCGACTATGGCATTTAGCACCACAGGTGCAAAAACACATTCCGAACAGGATGTGAAAAATGACAGCGGTACTGTTCATGTGGAGGTGTAAAAAATGGCAATGTTGCAGATCTGCAGTAAAAATATTAAAAAACTGGTGAAGTCACGAGCGTGCATGGAAACTGTGCAACGCACACCCGTAATGTAATTAGTTTGGGGATTTTTTACAGCAGATTGTCAACACAGGCATTTTGGGACCTCTGATCATGAGCAGTGTCACTGTGATTTTCTTTATCTGTCCCGAACAATGATTTCCAACAGCGGCCATGCATCTCTGCACTGAAAGTGTGAAAACACATTTCGGCCATGTTGTGAAAAATGACTGTTCATAAGGAAGTGTGGAAAAATGCCACTGGTAAAAATCTGGACTGAAAATATTACATAGTCATGAACTTAAGAGGGTGCATGGAAACTGCGCAATGCTCACTCGTAACACAGTCATTTTATGGACTTTTGTCACCAAATTTTTAGCATAGCCATTTTAAGACCTCTGCTCATGAACCGTGTCACTGTGATTTTCTTAATGTGTCCCATACATTGATTTCGCACACAGACTGTGCCATTGTGTGCTACATGGGTGGAAACACGTTTTGGGCAAGATGTAAAAAATGACAGCTGTACTGCTCATAAGGAAGTGTCATAAAATGTCAATGTTGAAAATCTGGAGTGAAAATATTGAAAATTCGCAAACTTACGAGCTTGCATAGGAACTGCGCAATGCACGCTCGTTAAACAGTCATTTTTAGAAATTTTTCCACCAAATTTTCAACATAGGCTTTTTGAGAGCCCACCTTATGAACAGTGGCAGTGTCATTTCATTACTCGGTCCTGAAAGGTGATTTCGTGCAGTGACTGCAAAATCACCCTTTGGGCCCGATTAATGCCACGACAGTGAGAGCAATTATGAGAAGGCGTCCCAAAAACCCCATGTTGAAAATTTGGTGCAAAAATTCCAAGAAATGCCTGAGATATGCAGCAAAGTTGAAAAAACCCTATCTATCCTACTATACAGCTTACCGGCATTTCCTCTGTTAGCGGTCGGCTTTGAAGGGTGCAGACGTGTTCCCGGTCCACCGAAGATCGTCGCACCGGAGTCCGGAGGTAAGTATGAGGTGAGGGGGTTGTGGGGAGGCAGGGTGCACAGTGGGTGTGCGCGGGTGGGGGCAGAGACAGCGAGGGACCGTTTTTGTGTTTCAGGGTTTTTTTTTTTAAAAAGGATGACGACTCGGGATATTTGCCATGCTGGGGTGGGCCTCAGCATGGCACAAGGATGGCTGTTTGGGGGCGGGAGCCAACGGAGGATTGGGCACCCTGTCGGTGATAGCATTTGTTGCCACGCTGGGGTGGGCTCAGCGTGGCACCCTGTACTGGGGACAGTGGAGCCCATGGGGGATTACAATACCTTCCGGCCGTATATAAGTAGACGGGATGTGGTGGAAGCCATGCTGGTGGGCACCCAGCATAGCATGTGGAACTCTGTTGGGGAGCGCAGCACAGCTGACGGGGATTGGGCAATTTCTGTCGGCTATACAGTATGTGCGGGGGGTTATATGCATTGTCAGTGAGTGTGTGTGTGTGTAGGGGGAGCGTGCATGAGCAGGCGATATCTTATCACTGCTCACTGAAGCGTAGCTCCCCCTTTCAACTGTACTGCACTGCATTTTCCACTGCTGTCATAGACAGCTCCAGCAGCCATTGGAGAACTGCGGCCGCACCTGCAAACATGCTGACTGAATTGGAAGAGGGCTGCCACACCTCCAAAAACTCAGATGATGGCACAATGTTTCTTGCATATGCGTGCAAGCAAACATAAAAATGAGGAGCCTTTCAGCAGATTAGTTATTTCACACATAGTTAGCACCTCCTTACCTCTTAGTCCTGGCTGAAGTCAACTAAAGTTAGGAGAATAATTGACACTTTAGGAGTAATTGAAAGTGACTGTTTGTTATACTAAAATATGAACAATAGGTCCCTTCTGAGTCTCCTTGTTTGTAGCAACATAAGCTTCATAAGGTTCAGTCTTGTTTCATATTTGTCATTTTGTAGACCTGATATTAATTTAGTAATCCTCCCCTGTACCTTTTTAACACTGTCCGTGTTCTGTTTCCTAAAGTGACTCCAAAAATGGGCTGCATAGTCCAAATAGGGATGCACATGTGCTCTGCAGAAAGGTACTATTACATCACAGTCTGTACTGCTAATACTTTTCTTATTGCCCTTAATTCTTTACTAACTTTTGAAACAGCATTGTTACCCTGTTAACTGTGATCAGATTTATTGGCGAACATGACCCTGTGATCTGTTTCATCCCTTATTGTTTCTAGTATGTTATTATGTGATGTATTTTGTTATAGCCTATTTTTTCACCAGGTGCACAACATGACATCTGTCAAGGTTAAATTTCATTCCCCATTCCTGTGTCCAGATGCCGGTCTGATCTAGGTCGTGTCGGATGTTAATTTTCTCCATGGTGTCACTTAATCCTCCTGTCTGCCAATTCCTTACAGTCCTGTTTATCTGCATTATGAACTTTTGAAAAAATTAGGGGCCCTAGCATTGATCCCTGGGGAATCCCATCACCAGCCTTCCCCAGTGTAGATTTATGCCCATTTATAAGAAACTTGATGAGTTCTATTGCTTAGCCAGTTATTTGTCAGTTTATAATAAATGTATTTGCTATTGATTCCATCAGTTTTTTTTGTCAAATGCTTTACTAACTTTTTCATAAAAGCATAACAGATTAATAGTGCTTGATCTCCCGGGGGTGACGCCCTGTTGTTCACTACTTGTCTGGCCTTGTTGATTAATATGTTCTGTTAACTTATTTCTAACATGACTGTTGAGGATTTTACCTACAGTTGAGGTCTAACTTATAGGTCTGTAATTTGAAATAACCCTCACTACCTTGTTTTATGTATGGGGACTACATCCTTGCACACATGAGGGCCAGAGACTGCCTTTGGCTCAAGGCCAGGGCCTCCGGCTTGCTGACATATTATCAGGAATACAAAACTGCTAGATAACAATGTACTAGGCTAATCTGGGAGGCAAAGTCCTCCTGCATTATGGAACAACAAACCAATACTTGGGGCAAGGGTAAAGCCTTCTGGGACTCACTACATAACCTATTAGGGAAGGGAAACAAATTTACCCCATCAATGCTTAGCACAAATGATACAGTTACCATGGACTCCATTGAGATTGCCAACACCTTCAACAATGCATTCACTGGCCTTAGTGCCGTACTTCCACCTAGTGACATGCACACCACCCTAGACACCACCACCCCCACAGACCTACTTGATGAAACTGAGGCCCCCCTACCCCCCCAAGTTTTAATTTCATTCCATCTCCACCACAGACACTGTCAACTATGTAAATAGAGTGCTCAATAAAACCAGAGTGGGGAGGGACATCCAGGATATGAAACTCATGGCCCTCGCACTTGAGGAGCTAGCTCACCCCTTAACCAAACTATTCAATTTATCCTTTAGCTTCTCACAATTCCCAAAACTGTGAAAATCCACCCTTGTAACCCCTGTGCACAAAAATGGTGACCAAACCCTTATCTCTAACTATAAGCCAATATCAGTCCTCTCAACCCTGTCTAAAGCCCTTGAGAGGATGGTTTACAACCAACTCATAATCTAGCTCTGCAAATACAACCTCCTCAGTGTCCATCAGCATGGCTTCTACAAGCTTCACAACGTCACAGCACCACTATGGCCCTAGTCGAATACACCAACTACCTACATGAGTCACTAGACAAGGGCCACCTGGTGGAGTCTATATTTATTGACCTAACCAAGGCCTTTGACCTGGTAAACCATGAACTCCTATTCGGTAAGTTATGAACACTAGGCCTCTCTGTTGACACTGTCCAATGGTTTAGCAGTTACCTCACAAATAGATCACAGCAAGTCAGGTTTAATAGAGTCTGCTCAGACACCAGGCCAATAACAGTAGGGGTTCTGCAGGGCTCAGTACAGGGACCTCTCCTCTTTAACCTCTTTATAAACACCCTCCCAGCAGCCTGTCCAGACTCTACAATGCTGCTGTATGCAGACAATGCAGTCATCAGTACAATGGGGCCCAGCCAGGAGGCCCTCACATGTGACATACATCTCAGCTTCACATCACTAGAACATTGGTTCAGTCAGAACAAGCTAATCCTAAATTATAAAAAGACAAAGACTATGCTTTTCTCCAGCATTCAGAAAAGTAAGAAGGTTCCCCTCCTCACCATCCTTAATGCAGTGGGAGTTGCCCTTGACCAGGTTGACACATTCAAATACTTGGGCGTCACAATTGACCATTCACTAACCTTTGCTTCACATTTATATCAGCTGGTCTGGCAATATAAACAGGAAACTAGAGGCACTCTATGGGGTGAGGCACAGTCTCACTTCTGAGGCCAAAGGGTGGCTGTCACTAGCTCCATCCTCCCCATGATTGATTATGGCATTCTGGTCTATGGAACAGCCTTAGAAACAGTTCTAAACAGGGTCAAAATGACCCTGAACAAAGCATGTCTCTTTGTTACTGGAGTAGCTAAAACCACTCATACCTGCACACTTTATACTATTGCTAACTGCTTTCCCCTCACAAGCAGGTTAAAATACCAGACCTGCCTTATGGGAGAGAAAGCTCTCCTGGGACTTGCCTCCCCAGGGATACAAACTCTCCTAACACCCTCACAAAATACCTATGCCACCAGGAGCATGACCCACGGTAATCTCTCTGTTCCATGCTGCAGAACCAGTCTGGCCATGTGCTCATTTGTGGTCAGGGCCCCTCAGTGGCTAAATTATCTGGATCTGGATATGCCTCTCCATGGGCTCTTGAAAATTGGACAATTCAAAAGAGTACTACAGAAGGCACTCTTGCCTGGCCCACGTTGCTGCCCCTAACAATCACACCCTCTACTTCAAGCTAGCAGGACTGTTGGCTACTGCATTTCTGTCATCTGGAAACAGATGTATGTTGTTTGTCTTACCTGATGATGGCTGTCTATGGTTGCCTGTATGGTCTTGCTCTTTTGCTGCTTGGGGAGTTAGGATTGGAAACCCTAATGCCACATTTCCCTATTTTTGTGGCGTTAGTTGAACCGAAAACTGCACAGAATATATATATTTTTATATATATATATATATATATACACACACACACACATACACACACACACACACACACACAAACACACACACACACCAGATGTGCTTTGGTATAAATGCACTGATAAAAACTAGTATCCCAGTCAGGCAGTGGAGATATCGCTGATATCTCCCTGTTCCTATATGTCATGGTAATATCTCTATATTCCTGCATGTCATTGAAAAGAAAGTGAAAGTGCAGTATTTCACTCTCCTTTAGACAGCTTTCTCTCTGTAACGCCTACTTCATCAACCCACCTCCCAAACACACACACCTCTGACATTATCTGGTTAATCCTGCCATTATTTGTAGAGAAATAAAATAATTCAAAAAGGTACCTGGTTTATCCTGCCTCTGTGTTACCGAGAAACCCCTGTATGACTTTCGCTCCCCCTCCCCGAAATGTAGCATGACCAATCACTGTCTAGAGTGACAGATGACTGGTAGCAGATCGTTAAAATAACTCCATCTGATTTAGGAAATCCTAGTGTTTTGCTCAGTGCAACATTCTTTACTTGAAAAAAGGGATCGACTCTAGCGGGAGCACAGTGAGTGAGTTGTCCATTTCAGAACAAGTAAACGAAGTGTAAGCCTGTGTTGCTATAGCAACATACACTCACGCTTCCTTCTCTTGTTCTGAAATGCACAACTCATTTGTTGTGCTCTCGCTACAGTCGGTCCCTTTTTTTCAAGTAAAGAATATTGCACTTAGCAAAAAACTGGGATTTCCTAAATCAGACTGAGTTATTTTAACGATCTGCTACCAGCCATCTGTTACTCTAGGTAGCACTTGGTCATGTTACTTTTCGGGGGGAGGAGGATGAAAGTCATACAGGGGTTTCACAGTAACACAATGGCAGGATAAACCAGGTACCTTTTTGAATTATTTTATTTATTAAAAAATAATGGCAGGATTAACTAGATAACTCTGTTTACAAAACTATAAACTGACATGATCAACCAGATAATTTGTTTAATAAAATATACAATCTGCTTTGTTGCTACAAGATTTTTTTTTTTGGGGGGGGTTCTTTGGTGGATTATGTTGCATAAAGTCCAAAACACATAGGTCCAGATATTCAAAAGGGTTGAGCATGGCGCAACAGTGTTGCACCATGCGCAACCCACTGATGCGCCCAGGTGAGATATTCAAAAGGGAAAAGTGCACGACACAAATCCCAATGCGCCGGAACACATCAGTAATGTATGCAGACACAGGTAGGGGGCATGCACATGCATACCCTGCACAGCCCGATATTCAGCCTGGGATGTGCAGAGTCATACATACGCAACCCCTACCTGTGCCAGCACAAAGTTGATTCAAAAAAAAAGGAACAACTGATGGCCACCCACAGGTGAGCTGCCGCATTGCACGGCGCAACACGGCAGCTGCCACCTGTGGGTGGCCACCAGAGCTCTGGCTGCACCTGGTGGCACCCCCTCATGCCCAATCACGGGCATTTGTACAAAAAAAGAAATATGTCCAATTTGTGGTGGTCCAGTGGATCACTGTTCGTTTGATTGTGTATTTGTAGAATTAAAGGATTCTGTCTACATCGGTCCAGTGGCTCATTGTTCGCCTAATCGCTGGTATTTGTAAAGAATATGTCCATCTCCGGTGGCCCAGTGGTACCCTCCCCACCCGCCCACTGAGTTCACCACCTCACCGCCCCCATCAGCCAGCGGGCGGCGTTATTCTTCACCTGCCTGCCACCCGTTGTCACGACTGGACACAGCCAGTAGGTGTAGGTCCATTGGTCCACAGTGTGAGCCATCGGGCATGCAGTCTATAGCCTGATTATTATTATTCCAGATATGTGAATGGATCATTACATATCTGGAATGTGTAGTACGGTATATTGCACGCCCATTGGCTCATGCTGTGGACCAATGGGCGACATCACCACCGACAGCGCCAGTCGGTAGGCGCGGCAGGCGGGTGGGTGCCGCCGCTTCGCCAGCTGACGTGGGATCGGGGCAGTGGGGCTCAGTGGGCTGGTGGGGGGGGTATCACTAGACCACCAGGGATATTGGACATATTTCTTTTTTTTTTTTACAAATGCCTGCGATAGGGCAGACAATGGTCCACTGGACCACCAGGAATATTGGACAGAATTCTTTTATTTCTACAAATGCCCGTGATTGGGCAGACAGTGGTCCACTGGACCACCAGGGATTTATGCTTTTCCTGTTTTTTACTGCAGCCCACGATCGGGCTGTGGAGCACATTCTGGCTGCAGGGGGCATCGGTCCCCGACGCAGCTGCCTGGCAGGCGCCAGGTGCAAATCGTCAGGGATTGGTGCACCTGTATGCAAATGGGGCCATAATGACATGCAAATAGCCCCATTTGCACCTTGCATACATTATGGCCCCATTTGCATGTCAAGTTTTGAATATCGCGGTTGCTGTGCATAGCGCAATGGAACTTGTGCTAGTGCATTCCCATGCTCCACTCTGGCCACTTGCACTGGTACAGTGCCACTGCACCATGCACACTGCGGGTGACCAGGGTGCGATATCCAAGGATGCTGTGCCATGGCACAGCTCCGTTGAATATCGCCAGTCCACACCCCCGCGCAGCTGCTGCCGCACTCAAGCTTGTGCCACAGCCTGGGCGCAGTTTGAACACCCGGGGCCATATTTTATAAACAGAATAGACATGGTTCGAGTGAAGATATCATATTTATCTTCACCCGAGACTAATGACATTAAGATATCTCACTCGTGTCTTCGCCACTCGAGAGATATCATGATATAATTAGCGTCTCGTGAAGAAAAATATAATATCTTCACTCAGGCCATGTCATATCCCCTAGATAGATTTTATATATATGTATATAAAAGACAAAGAACCTCTGTGTGCAAACACTGAGGCAAGGGTTACTCCAAGGGGCATTTGGCTGGGAAGCCAAGTTTCAAGAAAATACAAAATCACACATGCCCACACAATGCAAAGCATCATAGGATGCATATGCAAATCACCACAGAATGTTATGCTGGTTCAACTTTAAGCAGAATTGCATGGTGTTGAAAGGCCTCTCACACACTTTGCAAAGGGTGCTAACAGATGACATAGACATGTGTTTCGTCCTAGCAGGACTCATCAGTATGCCTTGTCTGTTTGACACCCCCAGTGGAATGAACCAGCTACCCTAAGACGGTCTGTCTGGGTTATGTTGTGTTGAACCTATTAAAATAAAAAACTATTTAAAAGACAAAGAACCTCTGCGCGCAAACACTGAGGCAAGGGTTACCCCAAAGGGCATTTGGCTGGGAAGCCAAGTTTCAAGAAAATACAAAATCACACATGCCCACACAATGCAAAGCATCATGGGCTGCATATGCAATTCACCACAGAATGTTATGCTGGTTCAACTTTAAGCAGAATTGCGTGGTGCCGAAAGGCCTCTCACACGGTTTGAGAGGCCTTTCGGCACATATATAGTTGAGGATCAACTACCAAGTCTTCATCTTTGCTTTCATTGTACCCATCATTAAACCATAGCAACATTATTATGGTGCTGCCATTACTTCCATACAATTACAAAACCATTTTTTACAAGGTCTTTCATACAAAATGTATCACAAAATGTTTTCCAGTAAGATTAGAAGTTGAATAGAAAAGGCTTCTACAACACACAATCATTAAAGAACTGTGAGGACCTACTTCCATTAATATGAGCTGTGATTTCACACTGGAATGAGAATTCACCTCAAGAATGTGTCTGACTAAGACATTGCCTATGAGGAAAGGCATCTCTAAAGCATGACAATTGCAATTCCAAAATAAATAGAAAAACACGACTATATCAGGCAGAAATTTTTTTGCTTTCAAGGTACATTTAAAAAATGTTTTGTTCATTTCAGCATGGAGTTCAAGATAAATCTGTGAAGAGAATAAACACTCAAACTGTTGACTGTCTTCATTTTTTGTATCATCATACAGTATTATATTTTAACAGTTACAGCTACAGTCAGGGAGAAGTGCATTGCATCTAGATATATCACTGTGAGGTCCCCATTCATTTCAAAGTAATTTCGAGTGATATATCTAAATTTACTGTACAAAAGTATAATATTTAGTACTGGATGGAACTGTATTTACCCTTCTCCAAATGCATACACAATTACAAGACATCACAGATGTGAACATAAGATGCTGTGACCATTAAAGGAGTACTGCAATCAAAATTTGCAAAACAATATAGGGCCAGGTTTTTAAATGGGAAAGTTTGATGCAAGGTGCATGTGCCAAGTGGCATCTTGTGTCAAACTTTGCGGCAATCCCAATTTTTGCATGCAGGCTGCATTGAAATTGGGATGCTTTGCACCCAACCCACTCTGCACCACCCTTGCAGAAAAAGCACTTCTGCACCAGGTCGCAAGGAGGCATGCTCTATGGCGGGGCTGCAACAACCCCTTTTTTTGGGATTTTGCAAGTCCCACCATGGACGTAGCAAGGGCTCCCCTTTGACCAGCCAGGATGTGGTCTAAGTGACATGCACCGGTACCACATACTGTGGCAAAAGGGGATGGGGTTCAACATTGGACTGTCAGGGCAGAAGGGGCACAGGAGGTGACATAGGGGAATCAAGAGGGAGAGATGTGGCACCCAGTGGGGTGCATTTGCATTTGTATTTATTTGTCTAATGTCTATCAATTCCTATTAGATTACCGCAGAGTACTGTACCTATTAATGATATTGTGGGGCGCTTCTAGGGACAGAAAGTGCAATTGTCAGTGCTGTGCCCACCTGGTGCCATGTCATGTTCTGTCACATTCTGTCCCTGGACCCCCCCCATACAGCATCATTAATAGGTACAGTACTCTATGGTAATCTAATATGAATTGATAGGCATTAGACAAATAAATACAAAAGCAAATGTACCCTGCCGGGTGCCACATCCCTCCCTGTCATGGCCAGCTGTCTCAACGACTCCTCCTATGTCACCTCACATGCCCCTTTTGTCTCCTGCCCCCTCCTGGCAAGCAGTTTCACCCGCCCCAACTGTTCCTGCCCCTCTTGTATTGGACCGGGCAGGGGAGCCAGATCCCTGTGGCAATTCTTATAGGTGCAGCAACTGTTCGATGCAGCTGTCAGCACGCAGCAAACCCAGAGAGTTTTGTGCCGAGACCCTGATTTTTCTAAAATAGGGTGCAGGGTCCCTGGTGCACCTGGAGTTTGCTGCAGTCCTGGAACAACGCAACCTATGTCATTCTATAGGCTCTTTGAAAATTGAGCCCATGTTGTTTGGAGTGTTTTGATTTGTGTGTTTAGTCCCGGAGCTCATGTTGTGCAGAGTGTTTTGATTTGTGTGTTTAGTCCTGATGTGTCCTTCCCTTGTCTGCTATTAGGACTTTTTTCTAAATTTGGCCACTAGTTTTATGGCCTCTTGGGATCTCCATGTTAGAATGGTGTATTGCTCTTCTTTGTCCTACAATGCCTCCTGTCTCCTGTGACAGTTATATGTCCAGGATTACTGATTCAGCGAGGGAAGTACTACAGCAGTAATCCGAAGTTAGAAGTCTGATGTTCTGGCCTCAACTAAATGATTCAACATTTTTGTATTCTATATACGTGTCTAGGTCTAGCCAATGGGAGTAAATGTTTTGCTTTTAAAGCTTTTATTTCATCAAATTACACCCAGCCATAAAAAGCACCCAAATCACCCTAGGTCATCAATGCAATAATTAGTAAAGACTCTAGCTGGTTTCTCACAGGGGACAGAAGGTCTAAGCATCTAGCAGTGGTGCTGAAACAGATCAAACAATAAATGGCTACAAATGGTATAAAATGGTAGATTTTCATATAAAACACCAGACAGACACTGATTTTATAACAATATTTAATGAATGATGCTGGCACCTTAATTTCTATAAATTTCATCACACATGAACTTTAAGATTAAGTTTAATTCTTTCTTTCAAAAATATTTTATTGGGTTACAAATATAGTTCATAACAAAGACATAACATTAAAAACAACCTATTTGGCCCAGTGGCACTGAGGGTTGAGGTGCTCTACACCACACCTCTCACTATGCTGGTGACCTGGGTTCAGGAATAGACTCAAGTCACAAGGGGTCGGATGGGGGAAGGAAGATTGAGCATCCCCACGGATGCGCTCCTCCTCCTGGGGTGGGTTACCAGGGTGTTCACAGCACCCATTGTGACTATGCCTGTGGATGCATGAGCAATAGGGGCACACAAATCTCCAGAGTCGGGAAGGGGAAAATGCTGTCAGGTGCCTGACAATGGCATGCGTCAGCATGTTGTCGGTCTGGACGTTTGTCCTCTGTGCCAGTGTCCTCAGGGGATCGGGAGGAAATAGGGGAAAAATGCATTCCCCCCCCCAGCCTCATGAGCAATATTAAACTGGGGGGGGGGCTTGGTAAAAAGACCTGGCGGGATGAAGTAGGAGGGGGGTACAAGGCCCTCTCTGAAGCCGAGGAACCAGGCAAATAAAAAAAAAAAAACCCAACCTATTTTTCATACATTTCTTTAGGAGATGTGTGATATATAAGCAATAGCCTGTAAAAGAACATGTATTTTTGCAAAATTAATGCACCCTGGGTGTCTTTACCCATCTAGGAAATGTATGAATTCTCCCCATGCCTACAGCTCATTATTCTATAATATGGTTTTAGTAGTAAGAAAACAGAAAAAAAGAAAATGAAACTGGAACCATATGATAATCTGAATTACACAATGGCAAGAAAGAATGCTGTGTTCTGATTGGTTGGCACAGTCCTTCGACAGTGAGGTTATCACAGCACAACCTCATTGTATGAAGGTACCACACACACATGACCACATGACAGCCTCCTGAATCATGTATCCCCTCCACAGGTTAGGGATGCTCCAACTAGCGCTGTACATGACTTCATTCCCACTACCACTCCTGCTCCGCTCCCCTTCCCTGAGAATGTAAAAGTCCCCTTCTCCTCTTTCTTTTCTGTTCTCCTCACTAGTATCCATGTTAAAAAAAAGAAATGCCTGTAAAAGTAAAACTTTTTTTTTAAAACAAAGCAGCACCCAGTAACCCCTGAAAGTACCGATGATGTAGTGTGTGCACACAAGGCAGCTGCGCTTATTCACCCATATTCCCCAACTAGAGTAACACAGTTGTAGAAAGACAGGAAATACTCAGAAATAAAAACAAAGCCATACTTGTAATTGACTTTGTTCTCCATCGCCATGACAGTGCTGCGGCAGCTCCAGTATCAGTTACCAATCGGCTCGTCGGTCACGCTCCATAGCTGACACAATAATGACTTGCCAGCTCCACTCTCTAATGCTGCATTTAAAATGTACAAAAAAATGGAAACAAAATCACAGCCAGCATCTACTATGGTATACTATGTAACACCTGTGTGGCCTAACAGAAAAAAAAGTTGTAGCTAGGGAAACACAATGCAGAACATACTGCTAGTACCATCTAGTGGCCAAACTGTGGACTTTTTTTCTCAAAACATATACCTCCACACATGAAAAAAATACAAAAAAAAAAAGCCATAAAAACATATTTTTCTGTTTTTCTGTTTTATTAAAAAACAAATGCGCCATTCTATAATAGCAATAATGCACTCCAGGGTGTGGGTTATGCTGAAATAACCTCACTTCTGGGGGTGTTGGATGCACTTGGCCTGTGGCCTCATGCCCAACCACCCCAGCTGTGAGGTTATCCCAGCAAAACCCATGCCCTGTCATGCATTGTTGCTTAAATAAATGTATGGTCATGGGACCACTTTTAACTCATCTGAATGCTTAAACCATTTCATAATAATGCTATAGTATATGGTTACCCTTTGTTATGTTTAAAAATCAGCCTGCTCAAAATCCTTGTTAAGCACAATCAAAACAGTTATGCACATTCTAAAGTGTTGTTATGTGCATTCTGAACAGTTGTTATGCACAGTTCAAAGGTCATAAAATTTTAAATTTCTCATTTATTCTACATCTAGCTACTTGCCAACCACCCAATGCCCAAAGTCATACCTTTTACATTTCAAAAGTCTGGAAATTTGATTTTGATAAGAGAGTAGAACAAAGAAAAGGCAAGATTTTTTGTTTTCACTTCAGTTGGAGTCTGTCACTCTAGTGTAAAAAAAACATATACTATAAAAAATGAAATATGGTCAATCATACACAACTTGGCATGTGTTTCCAGCTCGGGGTTGAGATGACAGCATAGACCTCGCGAGCTTTGCTCTTGAGGCTCATATGCTGTCATCTCAACCCCTCAATGCAAACACAGCCTTGTTGTGTATGGTTGCCCATACATTATTCTCTATATAATTACTGGTGACCCCCTTTATCAACCTGAATTCAGACACTGTTCAAATGCTATAATAACCTGAAATTGGGTTATTATGGTGTTTGAGCACCTCAGAGACACTGTCATATCCTGTCTTGATCGGGACGCCATGCTCAAGACAGCTGGAGCGGTAACTTACAGGTTTTCTGCCATGGTACAGGTCCATCTATCCATACAAAATCTCAAAATATCTGTTTTTAAACAGAATAAAAGAAACTAGTGGAGAGGAGATTCCAGCTTCCAAAAGAGGTCTCCACAAATGGAAGAACTTCATCACCATAGCAACACTTCCTGCTCATTGCACTGCAAACAGCAAGATTTCACTAAAGTTACACATTTTGAACTTTATAGCATTTTAAACAACTTCTTAAAAGTTACACTATCTTTCACTTGTTTCCCATTTACCGATCTCCACCAGACTTTTACAAACATCTCTAGTGGACTTCTGCAATGGGACTCGGACTCCTGGTATTTAAACATTTTACAGCTTGCAATTTAAGAGTTAAAAAAACGTATTCTCTTCAAGTGTTCTATCTTGCTCATAGCATTAAAATCATATACCAACTTCAGTTCAATAAATCCTGTTGTGTTGCATGAATTCACAGTAAATCTAATTCTAATAAAAGACAGTGGCCCAGATATTCAAACTGTGCCCAAAAAGTGTGCAACAGCAGAAGCAAGCGCAAGTCCATTGCGCCCATGCGCAAGAGGCGTGGTATTCAAAAACTGCGCAGGTCAAGATGAGCCTACAGCCAACGACTGAATATCGCACCACCTGCGCCATAGCGCAACTAGGGAGGTGAAACTGAGCATATCTGATGAACCATAGCACAACAAGAGATGTTCAGCTGAGCAGTCCAGATGCACCATAGTGCAACCAGGGATGCCCCCCAGCAGCAGGGCAGCAATGCAACAGCACAACCAGGGATGCAGGGGCCCACCACCCATGCCACAGATGGGCAGAGGAACACACAGCAGAACAGACATCGTCCCCCCACACCCCATGCACTGCACAACTAGGGGAGGGCTGGAATAACCACTGGCCCATGGAGACCAGCAACCAACCCACAGCTGGGTCATGGTGCCCCATCACACCCCCTGGCAAGCTGTGACTGGCACACAAGGAGGGCTGACCACCCCGTGCCACACCATCCCACCAATGCAGAGCACACCCTGCACCGTGACCCCCAGACACCCTGCCCAGGAGCAGCGTCCACCAGTGCAGGATACTCCATGCATGCCACCACCCCCACTGTGACAATGCAACCCTGTGCACCACAGAACCATGCAAGGCAGCCCCACCACGAGCACCCATCAGTGGGTGGCAGCACACAGCGATGCAATGACTGCATACACAGTGCCACCATGCACATCCCTCCGAGGTACAGCTGACAGACCGACCATGGGTCGGCACATGAGGTACCCCACACATAACAGGGCATGCCCCAGACCACACCACCAGTGGTACAGCACCCTGCACACCCTCCTAAGGACACACCCTGACCCAGCACTGGCCACAACAGCCAGCGCAGACACCCACAGTGGTGCATGGAAGCATGCACCACACAGGATGAAACACAGTGCATGGACAAACACCCACCCATACCCAAGGGCACACCAACACAGGGACACAGTAGTGGGGCAACCAAGCCCCCAGTGTGTGGCCATGGAAACTGTGTACATACGGCCAGCACTCCTCCATGGCACAGGAGTGCCAGCCACCTGCGCAGGCACTGTGGAGCTATACACCACCAGCATTTGCCCAGAGCACAAGTGACAGACAGTGGTGCACATCCCCTGCAACACACACAAGCCACAGCATGGAGGTGGGACAACAACAGCAGAGGCCGCAGTGTCACCCGAGGCAGACATGCACCACACCAGTGACAGGAGGCAACCCGGCATTGTGATGGGTACAGTGGCTGTCCTGCATGGACAGCCACCACTGACATGCCAGTGGACCGTGCAGGTCACAGACATGCAAGGGTGTCAGCTGCACAGGCCATGGACAGGCTGACAGGTGCATCATGGACACAGAGCATGCACCATGGACTACTGCACACAGTCATCCAGTGCACAGGGAACAACACACACACCACAGACAGTGACTGATAGCTACTCCCACACCATAGTCACTTCCCCATGGACACACACACACGCACGCACATGACTGCACCACCCCTGATGCCATGCACACCACTGGAGCTGAGCACCTATAGCCTGCTGCAAAACAGAGACCACCACATTAGGTATATCAAAGCAAATGTATTGTAAAAAATCACACAAAACTATTTATATATATTTACAAAAGGTTGGGGGGAGGGCCACAAACAAGGTGGGGATGGGTAAGGGGCAGGGGTGAACAAATGGTAGAGGGAAGGAGGGTGTGAGGGTGAGTCCAGGGGGTAGGGGAAATCAGCAGCATTAGTATGCTCAGAGGGAGCCCCACTCCCTGCTCTGGCTGCTCCTCCCGCCATGCCTCCGTCAGACTCCCACACGGTCTATTCGCTCCAATATCTCCAGGGAGGCCCTGGCCACCTGCAGTATCTCTTGCAGCATCTGTTGGATGGTCTGCAACTGCCATCCACCTAGGACAAGGGAGCAGAGTCAATAGGTGTGAATGCACAGCCCCATGCAGCCCACCCACTGTGCATGGCATACGGCCATAGGACATGCCTCTGTGATGGTGTATGACCACCCACAGTGATCGCGTCCACAAGACCTGCCCACCTAGATGCACACAGCCATGCGGACCGCTGCACACACCCGCCGGCCAAGTCCTGCACAGCACCACCGTGGCTGTTCAGTGACATGGCTATGTGGTGTGAAGGCAGTGGCACAGCCAGTTACCTGGTGCACGCATGGACCACCATTGACGCACTCCCAGACTGGACAGTGCTGACTGTAACAAGTTGCATGCATGGCAGTGGTGTCAATGGATGGTGGCTATGCCCCACTGCCCACCTTGTTACACAGCATGCAATAGTAATCATGGATGTAAGGCACTCACCATCATCAGGCTGGTCCCTGCGCCTCTGCGGACCTTCGCCCCTCCCGGACTGATGGTCCTCCTGTTGGCGCTTCCCCTCCCTCGCCAGCCAGCGCTCGTCTGGTTCTAAGGTGCAATTATGGAGAGAGAAACATCAGTACAATCCTGTAGCAAAGTCTCCCTGCTCCCATGTGTGTGCAATCCCACACAGCCAGACCCACCCACCCCACACCCTGATAACACCACCACGGCCAACACCGGACGGTCCCCCCCCATGTGCCGGACACATGCAACCGTGATACCCATATGGAAGATAAAAGTGTATGGATGTTGCACCTACCTGGCTGTGGCACAGTGCCTCTCCTGGCACATGCCCGCAGGCAGGCAAGCAGGTCCGGGTCCCTCCGCCTCAGGTCCCCATATCTGTGGCGGCACTGCTCTGCCATCCACCCCATACTGGTGGCCTCCTCCAGGGCATCAGCCACCTCCTGCCACACCTGACTCCTGGCCCTGTCCAGGGGTGCCTCACCAAATAGTGGGCCAACAAGTGGCTCCACAATGGCAACCAAGTTTGCCATCTCCACCTGGCTCCACTGTACTGCTCTCCTCCGCGCCATCTCTATTGCTCAGTTAAGTCAAAATGGCACTCTGCATGGTTCTGCCACGCAGATGCTGCATGGTACAGTGCTGCCATTCCCTATCGCACTGTCACCAAACAGCATGATAGTGGTGCACCCATGCCTGACGCATGGCGCCTAGGGGGCAAAGGTCGGGCACAGGGTCAAGGGTCTCTGACGCACGGACAGCCACAGAGTGATTGGAACCCAATGCATCTAGCATGATTGGGCGCCTGTGTGCCACCTTCTGTAGCAGCCTACCACACTGTTGCCCCAGTGCGCCTATGATGCCCAGTGCCACAGTGCCATATAGGCGAACAGCGCTGGAGCGCCACTGGCACAATGGTGGCCATGCCCTGCATTGCCTCCCACACACAGCACCTCAGCAGCATGGCAGGCGCCTGCATCATCAACTCTGGCATGCGCAGTTAGGTGTGTACTGAGCATGTCACAGAACTGCGCCCTTGGCTCATCATGTTCAACACAATTATGCAAAGCGCAAAAGCTCGATATTCAGCCATCATATGCAGATCAGCTAATCAGCCATTCAATGGCGCAGTCACTGCATTTGCATCCACTTAAAGATGCGCCTCGCCTCATTTGAATGGGTTGCGCTATAAAAGTGAGACATTGGGCTGCACTGGCCATAGTCGGTTACTGCAGTCTATTGGTGAGTTGCATGCTGTCTGGGAGTGTGGACTGTGGATTTTGGGACATGCATGGGACTGCACAGTCACAGGTAACACCTGTCATTCTCACAGGCTGAATCATGACCGAGCGAGTTGTGGAGGAAGAGGAACAGAGTTGTGGGAGGAGGAGGATGCCAAATTTCATGAAGGCCGAGATGGATGCCCTATTCGAGGCCTACCTAGACCAGGAGCCGCTTCTCAGCGGACGCCAGGGAACACCACAGGCCCATGCTGCTTGCATGGGAGGAGGTGGCACGTGCTGTAAACCTGCATGGCAGCCACCAGCACTCTGTGCAGAAGTGCAAGAAGAAGATGGGCACAGACAAGAGGAGGATTAAGGAGAAGGTGGCTGCCATCAGGGCAGCACGGTCTGTGACAGGTGGGGGACAGCCGGAGGTGCTATGCCTGATCCCACAGGAGGAGAGGGTTGCTGGCAGCATGCAGCGTTGCACCATTGAGGATGTTCCAGATAGTGGATTCCAGATGGGTGGTATCCCGTCACTGCATGGTAGGTCATGGTCTGTCTATTGGGGGGGGACAGGGTAGGTCACATGCAGTAACGCGACTTTGTTTTCCCTTACAGCTCCTGAGCATCTGCATGGGTCAGCGGTGGTGGGCCTCTCCACTGAGGCTGGTCAGATGGAGATGGAGGAGGGCCCATCCACCTCCACAGGAATACGCAGCTCAGTGTGACAGTGGGCCCGCCTGGATGTCCAGACTGATGTTGTTGGAGCAGGTGCGGAGGAGGCCCTGCCTGTGTCCCAGCTTGCCAGCATCCACAGATGCCAGCATGCTGGGACTCGGGCTGGTGCCAGGTCCATCACCGATGATGTTGTCACTAACATCATGGGCAGTGACATGTGTGTGCCACAGAATGGCCACACAGCAGGTAACATCGTGGCCATGGCTGTGGGTGGTGCCGCCGTGGAGGCCTGCATGTCATCACAGTCCCAGTCTGTGCCTGTCAGCACCGGTGGGGCAGCACTGGTGTGTGTACAGGACAGTGGGACTGCTGCGGCCACTGCGGCAGCACCATTGAGCCCTGGAGAGCGGCAGCTGGAGGGGCAGCATCAGCAGTCAGCCAATGGGCTTGGGGGTACAGTGTCAGGGGGTGGTGTCAGTGCACTGCCTGTGGACATGCCCAGGCCTGGCCCTGGTGTGCAGCACCCACCTTCAAGGGGTGATGAGCATCAGGGCCGTGCACACCCTGAGGGACAGCATGCCGATCAGGCAGATGACCTCTTGGATGAGCACACCCGCATACTGCAAGCATCAGTCAATCAGCAGAAGCCACTTGTGATGGCGGTGGATGCACTGAGTGTGGCTCTGCAGTGGGCAGAGGAGCGTCACAGCAGAGAAACCGCTCTGCTCCTGGCAGGGATGGACCGGATGCGGGAGGATGTGACCGCTGCCATTGACAGGCTGACACATACAATCACAGCTGTAATGGCCACAGGGGGCATACAGTTATTTGCCCATGCATCGCAGACACCATGCAGTGCAATGTCCACCCCCCGTTCCTGGCATCGTGTGACACCATCCTTGTTGACACTGGGTTCAGCTGTGGGCATCCCGAGCACGTCTGGCACAGGCATGTTTGGTGTGCTGCAGACCCCTGCGCGAGCACAGTCGCGTTCACACAGTGGAACCCCTGGGGGACCATCGGTGCCACCCCATGAGGCCAGTGGTCAGCCTGTCAGTGCTGGTGGGTCTCGGCAGGGCCACCCATGCATCCATGGCAGCAGGGGCACTGTGGTGCATGACTGACCTGTCTCCCAGTGTGGCTACTGTCTGATGTCGCCCTGTGTGCATTGTGTCATTCAGCAGGCAATGCACGGGTGGGTACCCGGCCCTGCACGCATACACACAGTCCATCTGCACACCTTCCCGGCTGCTGTCCGCAGTTGCATGTGCATGATGATGCCTGCATTGCGCTGTACGCCAATGTGCAGTGGTGCTCAGTGTCCGACACACGCACAATGGCAGACAGTGGGCGTGGTGGTCTGTGGACATGTGTGTAGCTAGGGGTGGCGTTCTGGGTCAGTGTGCCTCCTACTCTTTGTGCATGTCTGGTGAGTTTTGTGTGTGTGTGTGTGTGTGTGTGTCTCTGTCTGCATGCCATATTAGACCTCACCCATCCCTGGTGGTGTGTGTGTGGTTCCATGCTTGGCCACTTCCCTTGACGGCATGCACCCCTGGTGTGTGTCCATGCATGTTTGTGGGTTGTGCCTTTGCCACTGGTGATTGCACATGGCCCCATGACTTACCTGAGTTGGCTGAAGTGCTCCTCTGTGATGGTGTCCTGGTGCAGCTGTGCCAGCCGGAGCAGTCGGGGGTTCCGTCGCCCAAGGGGGGGGGCTGCCCATCACCTTTGTCACTAACGTCCTCATTGTCCCCATCGCTGTCCCCCTCTTTGACCTGTACGGCTATCCCACATTCATTGGCCATGTTGTGCAGGATGCAACAGGCCAGGAATAGCCCACAGGCCTTTGAGGGGCTGTACTGTAGGGCACTGCCGGAGGTGTCCAGGCAACGGAAACATGCCTTCAGCATCCTGAACACCCACTCAATGACATTATGTATGGTGGCGTGTACCTCATTGTAGCATTGCTGCGATGGGGTCATGGGCCACCGGTATGGTGTGAGCAGCCAGGGATGGAGTGGGTATTCACTGTCACCTGTATGTAGAGGGTGGAGGTTAGTTTGATGATCAGCATTGCCCTGCCCCAGGCCATGTAGGCCACTACCCATGTCACCTCAGACCATGCCCCTCCCAAGCCCTATGTTTGTCCGTGTGGTTTGCATACTCACCCACTAAGTGGCCAGTGGGGATGTCCCCACTCTCGAATCTGTGGCACAGTGCTGACTGGTGCCAGATGAAGGCATCGTGTGCTCCCCCAGGTTGCGTGGCACATACATTGATTATGCGCCCCCTGGCATCACACACCACCTGGCAGTTGATGCTAGCATAGCCCTTGCGATTCATGTATGCGGCCCCCTCGGGGCCAGGTGGTGTGTGGATGGCCACATGGGTGCAGTCTGTTGCTCTTAGCATGTCAGGCATATGTGCTGTCCTGTGGAACTCCTGGATGTTTGCTGTGCACTCCCCCGGTGTGCTGGGGAAATGGATGTACTCTGCAGCATGTGGCAGCAGTGTGCTGAGGAATTGGGTGAGGTGGCGTGATGCGGACGACTGAGTAATGCCTGTGGTGTCCCCTGTTGGTCTCTGGAAGATATCCGTGGTGAGAAAGCACATGCAAGCTGTCACTTTAGTCTTCGCTGACAGAGCATGGCTTAGTCATGTGGGTGCCTGCATCACATCACTGCACAGCTCACAGAGCCACCTCAGAACTGCCTGATTCAGGTGGTATCGGCCCATGATCTCAGTGTCACTGTACAGTTCGAAACTGGTGCGGGCTCAGTACTGCCTGTTGGGGGCATACCGCTGACGGGCCCTTCCACGGCCGTGCCCCCTGCTTCCCACCTTCTCACCCCCCTCATTACTGCCATCATCTGGATGGTGGCACTGGCCATGTCCCTGGCTTGTGTTCACCCCCCCTGGCAGCTGTTTCTGTGTTCCCCCTGCTGTCCTGGCTGCTACTTCCCCTGCACCGGGAACGCCTGACTGTGCTGGCCTCAGTGCTGTGTGGCACTTCCCCCTTCTGCACTGTGGCTGTGGCTCCCCACACCTTCCCTGAGCCTGTGGGTTCTAGATGCCCTTTCACTGTCCTGCTCTGTGTGTGTGTGTGTTGCCTGTGTGGCTGGCTATAGTTCAGCAACTTGTGGCTTCCCTGTAGAGTTCTTGCACCTCTCCCTCGTTCCTTTTTATTTTGGCTCATTTCCGCTATGGTGCAACTTCCTCTTGCTCCCCTATTGCGCATGGTGCATGTTGTTGAATGTCACACTGCACCATTTATGCATGGTTCCTCCCCCTTCAGTTGTGCATATGTTCATTATCATTGCACTATTGCTCAGCGTGATTTGGGGGGCGCAACTGCCTCCCGCTGAATATTGCAGAATGGTGCATTTACTGACTTGCGCTGGCACAACCCTATTGCGCATTGCGCAACCCTTTTGAATATCTGGGCCAGTATCTTTTCTTTGCCCTATATCTAAAATGTTGGCTAAGACTCTGCACCAGTAATTATAAAAAAATAATAGATAGGCAAGTGTGTGCCTATAAATATTTTTTTCACACCCTCAGGGTGTGATGACCACATACACCTCTCGAGCTTCGCTCTCAAAGTTTATGGGTCATCACACCTCTAGAGTGTGAAAAAAATATTCATAACACACACTTGCCTATCCATTATTCTCTATATTGTAACCCAAAAGTAGCCTTAGTCAGCATAACACTTATCAATGTGTACGTGCAAAACCTAACAGCCTTGGGTGTGAGCTGCCCACCGGGTATCTACCAACAGAATTGCTTTGTTTAGTTCTTCTGCTACACAGATGAGCCCATTACCATGTAATGGACTTTCTTATCTCTGACTATAATAGTCCATGTAAGCCTGTTTTTCATTGAGTTTTTCTATGATGACATTGCAGTGTTCAGAGGTTCCAAACTCCCAGCAGGTACACGGCCCTTTTTACATGTATTTAGAGAATAAACCTTTATTCTGTGACACCTGTCTTCTGTGTTATGTTTTGCCATCAGGTTTAGAATCCTACCAAACCCAACATAGATGATTTTTTTTTTTTGCAGCTATTCATTTTTACTGCCAGTCTACATCCAGAGGGCGCCCCCAGCCCCGTCCCCCAATGCCCACCATCCAGCACTGACCAGGCCCCAGGGCTTACCCCCCGGCGGGGCGGGCAGGGTTCTCCAACACCCCACCAGAGACCGGATTCAAGGGTCTAGTGCCGTGGCTGGCCGAGAGCAGTGCCTGCGAGACACCCTCCATCACACTGCTGCAGCTGTTGTTTTTCCTTTTTTCATTCCCCTAGGGGTCTGGGCATGCAATAACTCCTGCAGAGTGGACCGCACACACGTCTGCACACGCTCCCCTCTAAGCATCTGCCCTGGCTCCTCCCTTGTCTGCAGCATGGCAGCTGTGTTCCCCAGACTCCACTAGGGGGCAACCAGGCGCTGACAGCTGAATCCCCCCTCCACAGAGAAGGAGAGCAGTCCATCAAACACTCAATTCTTCCCCACCCCTGCCGACCCCGGTGGTCCGTGCTCGTTCCTGAACATGGGTTGCCAGCATTGTGTGAGGTAAGGCGACCAGCGCCTCAGCCTCAGCACCACTGGGCTGGCTAACATAGATGATTTTTAAATAGACAGGAGAATAAGTACTTCAGATGCTGTAAAGTTTGCTTCAGCAGTAAAGATGTGTCAGAGTCACAAATTTCACACTTCTCGAAGACTATGTGGAATGATCCACTTTATCAAGTCTGAATCAGAATGCAATTCACAAAACTATCAAATATTTTTTGTTGGTGAGGTCAGCTCTACATCAAAAAGGTTCAGTCGCTGGGCTGGTCACATGGGGCCCAATTCCAAGTCGGGTTACACCTGGTACAAGGCGATTTACGCCAAGCCCTATTGTGCAAATTGCCTCTTGTGACAGGCATAACTCAAGTGGGAATTCCAAGATGCAGCTTGCACCATGCCGCATGCGGGTTGTGCCTAAGGTGGGATATGCCACCCACTACGTCCGCAACCCATTGTGGCATGGTGCAAGGGTGGGTAACGGCAGCACCTGTGCCCTATTCTGGAAGAGCAGCTGCCATAACTGAGTTCCACAATTCCAAGTCCCCGCATTGGTGCAGTGGGTTAGACCAGCATGAAGGTGGTCTAAGGGGCATCCATCCTGGGAAAATGATGAATGTCCCCCCCACACAATGCCATGGAAAGCACTGTAACCTACCCCACGGATCCCCCCAGCACAGTCATGCCACCCCCCCGAATAGCAGGGACCTCCTGGGTCTGTAATTTTCCACACCCCCCATGTGCCTTTGCCACCTAGTTGCCACCCAGCCAGACCCCCTGCAAGGCCCCAGGTGATTGTGGCAGTGATACAGGGTGGGGGGACTCCTGGGAGGCAGGCAACTGCTGGCCATGATTTGCGGCACCCAGGTCCATTGCACCACTCCTATGGCACAACCCTGTGGCTGCCACAAGTCATTGGGCATAGGTGCTGGGGACCCTGCCTATCTTAGAATAGGGCGCAAGGTCCCCGGCGCAGTGGCAGATGGCGCAACTCGCATATACCTGCAAGTAGCACCATGTGACTTAAAATTGGGCCCATGGTGTGCAAAAGACTGATCAAGTGGTTACACTGATGTAGGAAGTGCAGGGATGAAACCATGTACCAGCATCCCCCCTTCGAATGTGTAGTCCCACACTTAGCAGAAAGAGCATGAAATATTGCTGTTGTAGACTGAAGAACATCAAACATAAAAGCCTTGCTTGATTTAGTGCTACTGACATTTCACAGTCTGTGTTTAGTGTGTTTCTAGGTGTGATAGAATGTGAGATGGAATTAAAATGAGTTTTAAAAAAAGCATCTTACACCACAGATGTTTGTTCAGCTATATTGTACTTACTCTTTGTGCCTTTACTTTGATATAGTGTGGAATATCCAGAAAGTGTTTTCACAGAGATATTTTTCTGACTGCGCTCTTCATCATGCTGGTAATGTAGCTGTGATTGCACATGAAGTGAGCTGAGGCTGGCATTGGCTAGGGGTGTACAAAACCCTTTTCCTGAATATATGGATAAAAATTCTATTCAGGCACCCAAATAATCAAGTATTAGGTATTCATTATTCAAGTTGTGTTTAAAAACAAAAGTAAAAAAAGGAAAAGGAACAGTCCCCACCCTCCTCCCATGCCCAGATGCTTTAAAATATGCAAGCTTTATCCCCCCACCTTCAGAACCCCAATCCCACCCTCCTCTTCTGGTACCAACATTTTGATATTAATGTGCATTTTTGTAATTACAACTCTAACTATGGGTGACCAGCACAACCCATCTGCTGCCATGTTCAGACGCTGACTTTCAGCACTGTCAAAACATATTTGTACAAATTAACATAACCAATGTCCTGATTGAGCCTATTACAGTTTGATTTAAATGATTTAATATATTTTAATTCCCATGTCCTTCTCCCCCATGTGTTTTTGAAGTTGCCTCTTAGTATTAGGGCAGACAGGTCCATGATGGAATAGTCTGGTTGGGAAAAATGCTGTCTTATTGGTGTGCTGATAATCTGTTTACTATTTTGTGTTGGTGGTGGCACATCCTGGTTTGCAGTAGTTAAAGCATGTCCCCTATATAGCATCCCTGTCTACACTTTCTACACTGAATTTGGTAAACCATGTTGGTGGGTTTACAGCAGCACCTTGGACACCTTTTAAAAGAGACTTGATCTCAAATTACTAAAAAAAAAGGCCTCATTATTCCCGCTGATGTGAGTGGATGGTTCAAATGGGCACATAGCCTTCTTCCATCTAAACTACCCAGTATGAAACCCAATATTTTGCATCCCTTGAGCCCGGCACCACACATTAGACCACAGTTTTGTGGTCTAGCATGTGTCACTCCAGGGGACAAAGTATCAGTGCTTGCACCAGATATGTGGTGCAAGCTGCTGGAAAGCAGGGAAATTGTCGCAACTGCACCTGATATTGGAAAATTGGGCACATTTGTGGCACAGGAGTTCAGCACACTGCCGAAGTCTAAGTCCCATGGTGCAGGGCAGGATACAAGCCCTGTGCTACCATTCAAAACTCCTGCCCCATGAGAAAGTCTACTGGAATACAGACAAAAAAAAAATCAATCTGATTACACACCCCTACATGATACATACAGCCCCGGGCTAACACTCCTTCATCAAATGCTTAAAAACTAACTCATGCTAAGTGAAGAAGAAAGACTTGGAGGCATTTTCCCTGAATCACCTGCCATTGCTTAAATGCAGTCCCCAACCTTTCTAACATAATAATTAATAGCAAACTCCAAGCAGATCAAAATAACCATGAAATGAGAGGGGAAAAAAAAACATGCAACAATAATAAATGCAAAACTTGCACCCACATAGGCACAAAGACCACTATCAGAACTGACCAGATCAGCATGATAAAAGTAAATGGATCCTACATACTGTATGTCAATCAAGCAATGTGGTTTACAAAATTCAGTGTAAAAAGTGCAAAAATGGATGTTCTATAGGGGAAATGCTGTAAATACTGCAAACTATGATGAGACAAATCAAATTGCATTCTGAACGACATTCTCTTCAGCAGGTAGCCCCTTCCCTTCTTCTGGCTTTGTGAGTCCACCATTTTCATTTGAATTTTTTGAGAGCTCACACTGCTCCACCAATCACAGGAAACACTTTCCTCAGGATGTAAGATCCTGGCATTGGAGCCATGGCAATGGCCATAGCAATGGGACTCAGGAACATAAAAGAACTCCAGGGCACAAAATAGACCAATTAAAATGTAAATAAAAAAACTTTATTTTCAAAAGGACTACACCATAATTAAAAGAACACAAAAGCTCAGAACCTATTGCATAAATGAAATATGCAATGAGGAGGTGTGTGATACATCATTTATCTGCACTCAGGCAGTTTGACCTCAGGCACATAACTCATGGCTTTTGCCACTTGTGAGGTTGCCCAAGGTCAAACTGCCCTTGTGCAGATAAATGATGTATCACACAGCTCCCCATGGCTTATCCCGTATTTATGGCACACTATGGAAAACTCTGATACTGCATGTTACTTTATGAAAATATGTTTATTTCTTTCTTGATACTCCCTCCCCACACTTTATGTATCTCAGGTCATTACTATTTTGTGTTCCTGTCAGGATACTGTTCAAAATTTACACTTCAAGGCATCCATTCAGCCTCTGTTGTGAATATCATAATGCTTCCTGCTAATCATCATCTCACTGCTATAGACCTGTTCCTATGTATTGCCAACTCACCCTTCCTATTAAGTCCTTCTCACCCTTCTTTTTAAGTGTTTTCACTATCCTGTCATAAATTATGTTGAAACAGTGCATTGCAGTGTATGTAACTTCATCATCCTTAGTCTGCTATTCACCTGAAGAAGGGACCAGTGTAGTTCTGAAAGCTTATGTGCTATACAGTCTTTGTTCAAGACATACTGTATGTTGGTCCAATAAGAGGTATCAAACTACCTGTATCTAGTGACTCATAATTTTCCAACACTCTGATCCTCTCTTCCCATGTCTATCTACTCTGCCTCTTTTTCTTTCTCCTTTAAGTCTCTTGTTTGTGACTTTTCTACTTCCATCTGCAACTGTCCTTGACCCCTTGTCTTAACTGCCCCCTGCACATATTTCTCTGGCTATATTTGCTCTACTTATTTGTGCCTGGTTGGGGTAATTTCTCCTTGCCTATCCAAGCCCAGTTGTTATCTACTGCATGCATCTTATTGCACTGTTTTGCCTTGCACTGTTTAAGACTGTGTTCCATTTGATGTACTGCTTGTACAGGCTATTATTTATGTAAATCTGTGAATTACAATATATTTTTTTCTATTTTTGTACTTTTCCATACCCCCTGGATGCATCTGGAAACAAGTTTTTATCAGCTTAACATGTCTCTCCCAGTAAAACACTTTAACTAACTAACTAACTAACTAACTAACTAACTAACTAACTAACTAAGCAAACATTTACATAAACCCACATATCTGACTGTGAGTGGAAAAGTAACCAGCTAGGGTGGAGAGGTCTTCTTCATCTGTAGGAACTGCAATATTTGTCATTTTGGAAAGCCTGCAAATATTTCAGACATCCAGTTTTGGAAATTGGGTATGATATTAGAGAATGTATAAGCTATGTGACATCTTTTTGCCTATACTGTCTGATATGCCCATGTGGTCAACTTTATATAGGTCATGCAGTGAGACCATTAAAAGAGCGAATACAAGAACATATTTACAGTATAAACAGGGGTATGGAAGAGTTCCTGATTGGTCTTCATTTCAAAAAACTCCATGATGGTGACATAAGTGGTCTAAAATTTGTAGGACTTAAATAAGTGAATACTCCTGTATGAGGTGAGACAGACAGTGCCATCTTCTTCAGAGAGAGAAGTATTGGGTTTTTCAATCTACAACTATAAAACCTGGGGGACAAAATAGTAATTTTAATTTGAAATTGTTTTAAAGTGTATTTATTTACACAGCGATTGGTGGCCTTAGATCTTAAGGGGAACTGGCAATTTTATTAAATATCTCTGGAGAAGAGAGTAGTTCTAAGTATTCTAAAGTACACGCTCATTTCCATTTTAATTTAGATACTGTAGGAGATATTTTTAGCTAAGCTCTCCCTCTCCATTTATGTAAGATGTATATATCATTTCTTTATAATAGATCATGTTAATAGATCCCCCCAGTAGTAAATACATCTGCTACTGTTTGTCATTATTATGTATATTAAAACTGTTTTAATTTTTGTTTCTCCATAGATGCCATTTACAATGAACTATGATACCTTCAGATGATCCTAGGTGAAAGTTGGATGACAAAAGAGTCCATCTACAGTATGTACTTGGAGAATTATGCAAAGTCCAAAAGAACATTTGGCAACAGAAAATTCTTGAAGCAGTTGGAGTGGAATATAAGCAAGTCACAGAACTGAAAATCCACAAGTGTGATACTGGACTCTGAGTATAATAATTTCGGGGTGGCCCAACTGATGGACATTATGTCAAAATATTAATGTATAAAGAATAAGAAGGGCACCTCCATAAGTCAGAGACAGACATCATCGAACCCAAGTAATAGTTTGTTTGACTGGCAGTGTTGTATGTGGCAAGTTTTAATACAAACTGATTTTTATGTTTTTTTTTCTAATATTGAATTGAATCATGGAACACAGAGTAACTTTGTGG
Organism: Neoceratodus forsteri; assembly: GCA_016271365.2. NCBI lineage: Eukaryota > Metazoa > Chordata > Ceratodontiformes > Ceratodontidae > Neoceratodus > Neoceratodus forsteri. The sequence continues at coordinate 1,132,061,493 of CM028129.1, forward strand.
TCCACTGTACTCTGTGCAGATATTTTCATCAGTTGAGGATTGTGATTTATGCTACACCTCAAAGGAGACATAAATTATGACAATTGGTCAATGAAAGTCGATGTCACGGACACATAACATCCTGGGGCTTAAAAGGAAGGCATACTGAAAGCTAAACCACACCCCCTGGCAAAGCTTTTGTTTAAGGTGAAGCACCAGCATATAGCTGCTGGTTAGCTTTGGGAGGTCAACGAAGTCTCCTGCATTCTGTGCACTTTATATTTGCTATGTATCTGCATTTTCAGCACTGATTGCACTTTATGCTGTTTGCATGTGAGTAGCCCAGCCAGGCATTAAACTGTATATTGGGAATTTTGAATTAGCACTTTTTTGGAGTTGGACTGCCTTACAATAACATTGAAGTTGTCTTGGAATTGGTATGGAGTTGGGATTTATTCCTACAGAAATTAAGGCCCATACAAGCTAAGTGCAAATAAAGTATATTTAGAGTGAAGTGCATTTTTGTCAGTAACCTCTGAGTGCTCCCCTGATTTTTTTTTCATTTTAAAAACAGAAGCTTAGCCAGCCTGGCAGTGAGCACCAACCCTGTTTCAGGATTGTGCCGACCCTGAGTTGTGAATTGGATTGGGGTGGAGAGGTCAGCCTGACACAAATCATCAACCATTAGTGCTTTTCTTCACACCCCAGCTCCTCAAACTGTCAGAACCCTGATGCAGAAATCAGGAAGTTTTCACTGTGCCTCTATATGTACCAATGCTCCATTATGCCCTGGTCTAACTTTTTATCATGCTTGTGGTCATCTGTACTGACCAAGCCTTCCTGAATCAGTAGTTGAGCTATATTCATAGCTGGCTCTGTTTCTAACTGGCTACTTTTCACCCATCCCACAACCAAGGACCATAGTTATGACTTCCTCCTCAAAAGATTAAGGTGGTCATGTGGGAAACATTTGATTGTGGTGTGCTACAGCACAAAGAAGACTTGTCATTGCTAAGCAGCCACATATATGTGGGTCTAGCCACTACCTTTCTTAGAACCCACCCACTGTTCTGGCCCAATCTGAAATCAGTCCAGTTGACCAGTGACTGTTTCACTCTGCTCCTTAGCTGGTGGCCCAGTGAGGCACTGAGTGATGTCTGTGACATCACCCTCCAACCATCCTGCTGTACAGGGACACTTACGGTAACTTGTAGGCCAGAAAGGATGATGCCAGATGCTTGCCTTGCCAATCCAAAACTAACGCAGGAGTTCTGCTACTTCTCATGCGGTGTTGGTCATGCCTGTATTACCAACGCGGTAGACCAGGAGATGGGAAATTGGACTTCTCATTTGGCAGGCTGCAGGTCTAACAATGTGTGGCACTGGCATGTGGTTGTGCTGCAGGTGTATCAGCCCACATGGTAGGCCATCACTCTTTCAAAATATTATACCTACATTTATTATTGCTGGCAGTGTAGTAGATATCACAGCCCACATTTTAGGTGGCCCTATTTCAAAAAAGTATGCCTGACTAACATTTTAAATTATACCTGACTGACAGCTAAATTTTTGCTGACAGAATAACAGATACAACAGCACATGATGTTGACTGCTACTGCTGTTTCAATAAATTATGCTTATCTGACAAATCTACTGTTGGTGGAAGAATAGCAAGTTCAGCAGTCCACAATATAGGCTGCCATTGTTTCAAATCATATTTTGTAATATTTCTGATTACTTAGTTGAAAAAAAGGGCTGCTTATCTTCCAGCTAAATAACGGGACTGTTATTTCATAATCCTACACAAATAACTGATTGCTGCCTCATGCAGCCTAAAAAATATATTTCTCTGGAATGTCTTTGATTTTTTAGCTGGCAAAAAATGTGTGCTGCCGAATCTCTCAGCTACACAAAAATAACTGCTACTTCACAGCCCTTTGCAAATGGAGTAAATAACCGGTGTCTTGCAAAGTTAAAAATGTTTTTTTTTTAAATAATATTTCTGATTTCTATTGGAAAATCAGCTCACTTTCAAAATCATGGATATGGCCACTCACAGTCAGCACAGTGTCCTTTACAAATAAAAGCTGCACTAAAAGTTTAAAACACGGAGTAAAACAACAATGAAACTGGGACCTGTCTCTCCACCTTCCCCAAAACTCACGTAAACTATTGCACTGTTAGAATATGCACAGTTAAACCACATTATCAGCTAAAAGATGTTCTCTCAAGATGAAAGCTTTTCAGAGTCTATCTATGAAGTCTCAATGCTAAGACTGAGCAAACATTTCTGTATTAACTGTTTTTTTAACCTAAACAAGAATAATTCTTTAGCATTCAGACACACATCCTACTCTTGCTCTCACTACAGATCTGCATACTGTTCATGTGATCACATGGTGATGTTCTTGCTGCAGCATGAACCACTTCATCATTGTTTTGCATGGGAAATCAAGTCAAGCGACCTGGTCTCTGGTGGACACATTACAAAGTTTCACCAGGACTACATTAACGATCAATGGTAACCATTTTATACATTGCTAAAAAAAGCCTGAATTCAAGTCTCTGTGTCATGAGTAGTGTTTCCTGAAAATGTCATGCTATTTGGTTTTGTGGTTTTCTTTAAATCAGCATTTGTTAACCTGTTCTGCACTCACTGGAAACAGTCAGGCTGTTTCTGCCCTTCTGACTGAGCCTTGGAGAGTGACAACATCATATTGAACTAAGCTACTGCTTCAGCAGTGCAAGTCCTCACTTGACTGAAGAACTAAACTGTTGCTAATCTCCTAATTACAGCAGTCTGTAGAGTTAATTGCTTGCTGTCCAGGGTTATTACTAGCTTAGTCTCTGGTTTGTTTTCAGATGAATTACCTGAAAATCTATCATTCTATTCTTATAAAAAGCTAATCATTTGAGTTTCAATGCTGAATTACAGTGGTATGCATTTGAGAAATCAGCTTGTCAGTATCACAGCTGTGAATTCTGTCCCATCAAAACTCTGTGTTTTTTTGTCTAGCTATATGTAACACATGTAGGGGGTCCCCACCCCTGCCTTTTTACTAAAACGACAGGTGGCATGCTGTTGGCATTTGGCAGCAATACCTGGTGGGGGATCTGGGTTCGGGGAAGGATGAGGTTACCTGGCACAAGGGACCTAGGTTTGGCTACTCTGCACAGGGGCACCCAAGTAAATCCAAACTACCAGGAAGCAATAACTGTAGTGTCCAGAACCAGAATTGGGATTTTTTAGTGTGGCTTTATTTATTAACTAACTGAACATAAACAAAGCATTGCATGGTCCCTCAAAGGGCTACGATACTGTATGTGCAAATTAGAGGTTAACACAGTGGTCCATTTGAGGAATGAACACATTACTACAGTTGTCTGGCTTTGGACCCAGCAGGCACTCAGCCCGGACTTTGCATGCGCTTTGGATACATAGCCCGACTGGCCCGGCTCCCCTGCCGGCCACTTGACTGACGGTCCACTTGAAGAATGAACTCAAACTTTACTTGGAAAGACATCTCGTCAAACAAGGAGACTCCCAAACTGTGGCTCCCCACACCACTTAGAGTCTGCGACTCCTAGAGAGATGTGTTTTCTTAATTCCAAATGAAACTCCCATCAAACAAGGAGTAATTTTCCCATCCTGTGGCTCCCCACATCACTTAGAGTCTGCGACTCCTAGAGAGATTTTCAAGTTGCAACCCATGTCTGGGTACCCACCCCATCACTGGCCAAGTGCATGAGGTAAGTAGCAAAACACAGAAGAAATCCGTAGAGGTGGACCTGGTTACTAAATATGGGGGGTTTTCCCACCTCCAGCTTCCACAGCCCATACCCGGCCACTTCTCTGGATACACACAGAAAACTTTAGAACTTTAAAATGTAGATTGAATGGTGGATGACCTGAAGCACCCCCTCTACAGCGAACTTTAAATCCATTTAAAACTTTAAACTGTTTGACTGCTCCATTTGTTCGTCCTAGTTGACATAGTCCTCCCAAATAGCAGTCCCCATTCATATCCCAACTGAAGAAAACAATATGTTTGTCCCTTCAAATGGAGCCAAACACTCACCCACTCGTTGCAGGTGCCCCACAGGCGAAGTACTGTAACCTTTGCTGTTATACAAGAACAGACTAAATTAAATCAGGCAGCTTCCTTCCATGGTGAGAGAAAGGGATTGCCCCTGGAACCCACAGAGAACTTTTCCTCCCCTCCCTGGAGTGAGGGGGGCACTGAGACCGGGGGACCGGTCTCCACCACTTTAAAAAAAGGTAAACACAGGAACACTTCCTTTTTCTTAGTGAGAGATCAAACAGCAGACTGATGCTTCCTTCTTGCTTAAGGACAAACGGAAGACTCACTTTGAAATTCCCAAAGTTCTAAACTCACTCCCTGAGCTGTAGATTCCAATGTGGCTCATGCAGCTGTGACAGTTCTATAGTGATGTCATCTCTCAAGTCTCAGCTGTGACTGAGGACAGAGTGAGACAGTGTGAAACCCATTTAACTGGAGTTTCACAAGCTGCCTTCCCTGCCTACCACTAGGTCTTACTGGGATTCTAGTAACCCCGGGTAACAAAGGGGTTACACTCACCCTTGACCAGGAAAATGACTGTCCCCAGTCATTATGCACTGACCTTAGGCCATCCCACCCTATGTGCTATCTGCGGAGGGGGGTGATCAGGCCCCCTCCTACCATGTGCGAGCACAGGTAGGCAACACTAAAGGCCTAGAGGCCTGTAGCTGACATATCAGCCTCTACTCTATCCACTTACTATGGACACCTAGTGGCTCTGGTAGAACCATCCAGAGCATAGCCCTGATAGATCAGCACTGCAGCCCCTACTGCAGGTCAGGGCCACAGCCTGTCCATCCCTCCTAACCCTCTAGGGAAAACCTATCTGCCTCTAACATAATATCCCAAACAAAAACAAAACCCGGGGACCTCCCCAACCTTGGGCAGCCTGCAACTACAAACATTAGCAATACTAACACAGTACATTTAAATTCTACACCATAAGCATTGACGAGGAACTCCGATGAGCCCCTCTTCCTCTTCTTGTCTTCTCTTCTGTCTTCCAGGAACACCTGTAAGAAAAGACAAAAACAAAAAAAAAAACACATCCTAATCTGCATGTACAGTCTATTTAAACAACAACAATGACAATAACAACAACCCTTACCATACAGAAAAACAAAACACTGAACAATCCCAAAAAAGAAAAAGATTTTTTTAGAAAAAAAGGTAGAAAAACACAGTATTTACATTAAAGTACATTAATGACATTGGTAACAATACACCTTTGGGGGGGGATGGAGTGCCCTAAAAGTCCCAACTAGTGACTACAAGGCCGGAAGGCCAGTCCATTAAAGAGTCTCTCCTGGGCCGGGAGCCCTTGAAACATAGTTCTTTAAGGCAATAATCCCAAGGGGAGAGTTCTGTGGGACAGTTCACACACTTTTGAAGTCTGTAGTGTAGGGTGTACTGCAATGTCATAAAGATAGAATAAAATATTTTTTCGGACTTACCAGCCTCTTGAAGTATTCGGATTTCACAAACCTAGTCCTTCTGAAGACTCTCCTGGCAGCATTTCTTCTGATACAGCGGCGGACATCTTCCGGGAACCCACAGGAGTGCACATCTGAAACAGCTGGGCTGATGTCATCTCTGGAGAAGGAACCTGAACAGGAACTAAAAGAAAACAGCTGGTCCGGCGTCATCCGATTACCAGAGGTGATGAACAGGAAAACAGCTGGGCTGGTGTCCTCTGGATCTGAAGTCATCTGGTGGGCTAGTAAGATGGTTGCTGAACAAGACAGTACACTGTGGTACGAAGAATATGGGGCACTTGATTCCTGGCTTATTCATATTGGCAATTCAATAAGGGCACTTCACAGTCTTAGTGTGGCAGTATTGACTACCACTGCTCGGCTCTCCATTTTGTAGGCACAGGCTTAATTACTGGGAGGTCCTTGCACTGAGGCCAATAGTAGAGGGGGTCAGGGGCTTGAATTATTACTCTGTCTGGTTGCACAAAATTCACACAGTGGGAGACTTCACATCCCTCTCTGTCCACTATTTTCACTCTGTCCATAAACAGTGTCCTGCCTCTCTTCCACTGTGTATACTTTTCATGGAACAGTCTATTCTTTACATGCTGGTTAGCCCCAGGATGCATATGTCATTGTTCCTCCTCAGATCCAGGATTTCCTGCAGTTCTCAATCTCCTCCCAGACTCTCCAAGGAAAGGTAGAAAGGTCATACCAAAGATTTCATTGGCCTTTCTACGAACCAGTCTCTCCTCTTTACTTGCTTTGCTCAATCTGAGACCGCTGGCCTGGCTTGGGGGTGGCCCGTCCTGGTTCTGCAAGCTTCGCATCCTCAATGAAATTAAAAACGGATCCCTGACTTCTTCTTCTTCTGGTGAAGCCAGGGCAGTGGCATCACTACCTTCTTGAACACATTCTTCCGAGGCAAGATCTTGAGGCTGTGTACCCATTCCTTTCTCACAAGGCCACATAGGTTCCCCCTTATCTTCCTCTTCACTGAGGATCTGAGCCCAGGAGTGAGCAGTAGTTCTCACCCCTGAGACTATCCATTCATCACTGGGAGCGGAGGTCGACACCTCCCATTCAACGGCCTCCCGCATCTCATCTTCACCTTCGAGACTTGGGCTAGGCCCCCCCACCCAGGGGTCTATTGATGCTTTATCTGAACTTGCCTTCTGAGATCCAACATCCAATGCTTCAATTTCAGATTCAGTCTCTAATTCTGCACTCTCTAACTTTGTGCCACACTCCTCCGAGGGACCTTCCTCCACAGGCTCTGCCTGATGCTGTGTGCTGCCAACTGCAGATTCTTGAATTTTTGTCCATGTGGGAGCCAAACGAATTGGAGGTGCTTTATACAAGCCATATTTTTGAAGGCATCCAGCACAGTGAGGAATCATGAAGACATCCCTTCCAGCACTCAAGCACATCTGGCATACACGCACTGGATAATTAGGAATTGTCACATCAGGAGGGAGTTGCCCTCTATAGCACCAATTTTCAATATTTCTCAATCTATTTACTGCTGCTGTTACTGCAACCCGGGCATGATCTGGGCAACAAGCTGGTCCTGAGGCCATAACTGCAGAAAAATAAACAAAAGTTCACTGTAACTGAAAGTTCCACTTTAATGAACACACTCTGTAGCTTTAAAATGGCTCCTCTGCTGCTGTGTTTACTTTACCACCCTACCCTGTAATGGCAGCAGCAGCACTCCTGTGCATCAACATTCAGACTCTGGGTCAAGCCACTGTGCACCCGATTTACATCGCTACGAATAACTTTTACTCAAACTGCACAACTTGCTCTGTTCTGGCTGTTCACACATTTACAGGATTTTCCTTGGACTTTTCACATGCTGGCAACATTCATTTAATTACAGTCCCTTTAACTTCAGGTTTCAGCACAGGATTGCCTGCTTCTACTAGTGTTGCACTTATTTTACAACCCACAGTCTCTCTCTGGCTGCAGACTTTAAACTGAGGCTACTTTCATTGCTATGCACACATTTAATGGCTTTGCAGACTTGCACTTGCCAGCAGGAAATCACACAATCGCTACTTGCAAAGCGACTATGCAGCTGCACACACACATTTTATATGGCATTACAGAAAATCACTGATTTTGAGCAGTTTTAATTATTTACTCACTGTTATTGTAGCAGATTGCTGCGATGGGGTAAAAGCTGACCTGCAGCCAGATTTTTGAAAGGCTCAGTCTGCAAGCGGGTGGCAGTCTCCGTCATGATCATAGTATTAACCACACAATTCACTGATCCCATAATCAATTGGCGGGTTGAGCGATTTTAACTAGAAAGTCACTTTTTAACTGTTTACAGCTTTGAACACTTTGCGAACGCTCCTCCACTGCCAGTAACACACTACTCTCTGTCTCCCTCTCGAATGCTGAGGCAATCACAGAAGAGCTGGCTGAGGGGCGGGACTAATGGCAAACTGACCAACCACACGACGCCATGCAAATGAGCCTCTTCTTCCTCACGAGGGCTCCTCTCCTCTTGGTGATCGTCGAGCAGGCAAATTTAAACTGAAAGAGACACTTTTTTTTTTCTCAACTGACTCCACAGTGGGAGCCCATTTCAACCATGTAACATTGCCATTAACTCTGCAGTCTCTAGCATTGCACAGAAAGCATTTCCAACATCCAGGACATAATTTCTCTGTTGCTACCCCTAGTTTTCCACACTTTTCTTCACAGAACTTTATTGTAAAACTGACAAAAACGCTGTAAACTTTTTTGATGCAGGACAAGGACACACACTTTGGCTTTACAGCTCCTTGGTAAACAGTTGCCATTTTTTAAACAGCAGCACAAGATTCACAGCACACAGCACACACTAAGGAAATTGCTTCAACTTTTTGGGCTACTAACTGCCAGATAGCCAAAATGCTAGCCTACTTGCCCAAGCAACTTCCTTCCCGAACAAATCCAAAGCGGTGCCTCCAATTTTGTAATACACACATACGGGGGTCCCCACCCCTGCCTTTTTACTAAAATGACAGGTGGCATGCTGTTGGCATTTGGCAGCAATACCTGGTGGGGGACCTGGGTTCGGGGAAGGATGAGGTTACCTGGCACAAGGGACCTAGGTTTGGCTACTCTGCACAGGGGCACCCAAGTAAATCCAAACTACAGGAAGCAATAACTGTAATGTCCAGAACCAGAATTGGGATTTTTCAGTGTGGCTTTATTTATTAACTAACTGAACATAAAAAAAGCATTGCATGGTCCCCCAAAGGGCTACGATACTGTATATGCAGATTAGAGGTTAACACAGTGGTCCATTTGAGGAATGAACACATTACTACAGTTGTCTGGCTTTGGACCCAGCAGGCACTCAACCTGGACTTTGCATGCGCTTTGGATACATAGCCCAACTGGCCCGGCTCCCTTGCCGGCCACTCGACTGACAGTCCACTTGAAGAATGAACCCAAACTTTACTTGGAAAGACATCCCATCAAACAAGGAGACTCCCAAACTGTGGCTCCCCACACCACTTAGAGTCTGCAACTCCTAGAGAGACTTGTTTTCTTAATTCCAAATGAAACTCCCATCAAACAAGGAGTAATTTTCCCATCCTGTGGCTCCCCACATCACTTAGAGTCTGCAACTCCTAGAGAGATTTTCAAGTTGCGACCCATGTCTGGGTACCCACCCCATCACTGGCCAAGTGCATGAGGCAAGTAGCAAAACACAGAAGAAATCCGTAGAAGTGGACCTGGTTACTAAATAGGGGGGGTTTTCCCACCTCCAGCTTCCACAGCCGATACCTGGCCATTTCTCTGGATATACACAGAAAACTTTAGAACTTTAAAATGTAGATTGAACGGTAGATGACCTGAAGCACCCCCTCTACAGCGAACTTTAAATCCATTTAAAACTTTAAACTGTTTGACTGCTCCATTTGTTCATCCTAGTTGACATAGTCCTCCCAAATAGCAGTCCCCATTCATATCCCAACTGAAGAAAACAATATGTTTGCCCCTTCAAATGGAGCCAAACACTCACCCATTCGTTGCAGGTGCCCCACAGGTGAAGTACTGTAACCTTTGCGGTTATACAAGAACAGACTAAATTAAATCAGGCAGCTTCCTTCTATGGTGGGAGAAGGGGATTGCACCTGGAACCCACAGAGAACTTTTCCTCCTCCCCCGAAGGGAGGGGGGCACTGATACCGGGGGAGCGGTCTCCACCACTTTAAAAAAAGGTAAACACAGGAACACTTCCTTTTTCTTAGTGAGAGATCAAACAGCAGACTGATGCTTTCTTCTTGCTTAAGGACAAACAGAAGACTCACTTTGAAATTCCCAAAGTTCTAAACTCACTCCCTGAGCTGTAGATTCCAATGTGTCTCATGCAGCTGCGACAGTTCTATAGTGATGTCATCTCTCAAGTCTCAGCTGTGACTGAGGACAGAGTGAGACAGTGTGAAACCCATTTAACTGGAGTTTCACAAGCTGCCTTCCCTGCCTACCACTAGGTCTTACTGGGATTCTAGTAACACTGGGTAACAAAGGGGTTACATATATAACACTGGGTTGTTTATTTAATAGATTTAAAATAAATTTAACATTTGTTAATTCATACAAGTAGTTTGTCATTGATGTAGCCTCAATAAATTGGTTCATGTAAGAACAATTGTTTTCCTCTCAGATAGAAAAACAGGTGCCTGTCACACTCTGCTATATCAGGCACATGTACTATATGAACTCACAAATTTCAGTTTTTGATGGTTTCTGTGTGAAAATACATCATGTATATCTATCACAAGAAACAGAATGTGGCATCCTGATGCCTCTGTCTTCTGCCTACAGTTGGAGCAGCTGCACTCTGGTGTTCCCTGTCACCTGCCCCACTAGCACCCTCTCTGCTGCCCCACATTTGAGGCTGCTGCACCCTGCTGCCCACTCTCTTCTCTCATAGAGTCAGGGATGCTGCACCCTATTGCCCCATCTCCTGGCTGAACAATCAGGGCCACTGCACCCTGTTGCCCCTGTCTGAACAGTTTGGATTACTGCACCCTGCTGCACTTTGTCCCTCATCCTCTCCAGTCAGAGCTGCTGCACCATGTTGCCCTCTGATTCTGTCACCACAGTCTGGATTGCTTTGTTCGGTTATGCCCTAGGGTATCATGTCCCCTGCCTCCAAATTTGGGGTTGATGCACCATGCTTCCCATGCCACCAGAGGTGGGGATTTTATTGTATCCTGCTACCCACTTCCATTTTCCCAAATCAGCAGGGCTGCTGCACCATGTGTATCCTGTCCCACAGTCAGGGCTGCTGTACCCTGATGCCACCCCATGTCCTGCCCCACAATCAAGGTGTCTGCACCATGCTGTAGTCTGTCCCCTGCCACCATAGCCAGAGCTGCTGCACCCTGTTCCTGTCTTCACAGTCAGGGCTGCTGTGCCCTGCTTAACCCTATAGCCCCATGCCTCCATTGCCCCATGACACCACAGTTAGTGTTGCTGCACCATGCTGCCCCCTGCCACTAAAGTCAGATTTTTTGCTGCACTGCCCAAAAGAAAAAAAAAAACAGAAAAATACTTTCATCTTGTGTTATGGGGGTGAAGGACAGAAGGTAATAAGGTGCAAAAGTCCTGACTCTTCAGCCAGGAGACAAGGGAGGTGTTAGGGTGTAGCAGCCCAGACTGTGGGACAGGGTGCAGCAGCCACACCTGGGTGGAACTGACACAATTTTGGGGGCAGAGAACAGGATGCAGCAAATGCCATAACTCTTCTGGCAAGTGCCAGCATGGTGCAGTAGCTCTAACTGTGGAGGCAAGGGGCTCTAGGTCACAGCAGACCACAGCAGCCCTGCCTAAGTAGGCAGGGACAGGGTGCAGCAGCCCTGGCTATGGTGGCAGATGATTGTGGACAGGATGGTGCAGAAGCCTTGACTGTGGGGCAGGACATGGGGCATCAGGGTACAGCATCCCTGACAGTGGAATGGGGTGCACATGGTGCAGCAGCCCTGACTGTTCAGGCAGATGATGGGGCAACAGGGTACAGCAACCCCAACCACATGCGAGAAGACAGTGGTAAGTAGGCTGTAGCAGCCTTGAATGTGGGGCAATAGACAGGGGGCTTGTGGGGCAGGGAAGGGGGCAGCAGAGTGCAACTGCCTCAACTATGGCTCAGGAGACAATGGGCATCAGGATGCTCTACACTGCTTCTAGGTATACATTATGTATTTTCACACAGAAACTATCAATGAACTGAAATTTGTGAGTTCATATAGTACATGTGTCTGAAATAGCAGAGTGTGGCATACACCTGTTTGTCACTCTGAAAGGAAAATAATTGTTCTTACATGGACCTATTTATTGAGGCTACATCAAAGACAAACTACTGGTATGAATTAACAAACTTTAGATTTATTTTAAATCCACTAAGTAAACAATCCAGTGTAATAAAGCTAGAAAACAAAACACAAAGTTTTGATGGAACAGAACTCACAGCTGTGATACAGACAAATTTTTCAAATGCATACCACTTCAATTCAGCACTGCAACTCAAATGATCAGCTTTTTATAAGAACAAAATGATAGATTTTCAGCTAATGCATCTGAACACATACCAGAGGCTGAATTAGTAAAAACACTGGACAGCAAACAATTAATTCTACAGACTGCTCTAATTAGGAAGTTTACAGCTCTTCAGTCAAGCAGGGACTTGCACTGCTGCAGCAGTAGCTTAGTCAAATGTGATGACATCACTTTCCAAGGCTCAGTCAGAAGGACAGAAACAGCCTGTTTCCAGTTAGTGCAGAACAAGTTAACAAATGCTGATTTAAAGAAAACCACAAAAATGAATAGCATGACATTTTCAGGAAACACTATTCATGACACAGGGACTTAAATTTGGGCTTTTTTAACAATGTGTAAAATGGTTGCCATTGATCTTTAAGTCCCAAATCCCTTTGTTTCACAGCAAAAACTGTGTGAACAAATTCTGGTCAGAGCCAATACTGCTTCAAAGTGATGTTATTTAGCCACTTGGAGTGGGTCTCAGTGTCAGAGAAGGTGTGTGTGTGTGTGTGTGGCGGGGGGGCTCTGTAATTTTCAAACTGTTTCTACTAGGTTCTCAGCATCGGAGTGGCGGGCTGAATTTGGTAAGCCCACTCTGAGCAGGTCTCAGCCTAGCAGTGGTTGTGAAAGAAACTCTGATTTCTGCTGTAAGCAGGTTGTAGCCCCGCATATAACTTGTATTTCTTTTTTATTTCCCACTTGGATGGGTCTCGGGGAAAAAGTGGGGGGTTGGTAAATTGAGGTAGGGGCAAGAAGGTCATTAGCAGCTGGGAGAGGGGAGGTTACTATAAATAAAACAAGGAAAGAGATAGTATTTGCACAGTCAGTATAAGAAACTGTGGCACAATGAGTTCCGTAGCAGCATATTCAGTATACTTTTACTTTCACCAAAGCTTTTAAGCTCACAGGCCTTTATGATGTAAGGTTGTTTAACACAGTGAGAGCTAAGTCCAAGGTTCCTTCATAACTATAAATGTCAGTATAGTTATGCTTTCTATCACCAGCAAGTGTTGCAAAAAAAACTGCAGTAAATAAATCCTAAGCATGAAGTATGTATGCCTGACTAAGCACCCACTAATGAGGAGTTTCAAACAGTAGCAAATGTGAATGTCATGTTACCTCACAGCACTCCAGATAGCATGAAAGCTTCAATGCCCAGTAACACTACAAAATATTTCACAAGCTGTCTGCTGCTGACCCACATGTGATGCTTCCATTACTGAAATATTTTCATTTAAACTTGCATGATAATGCTAAGCCATGGAAGGTGTACAATAAGAAGTAAGGAATACAGCTTATAGAAACATGAGCTTACTATGCATGTGTGGTTTTCCGCTGAGCGGTCAGGACACTCAATGGAGCTTGTGGGCTTGCTGCATGTTAAAGAACTACATGCATAATTTTTTTTTTCTTTTTTCCAGGGCTACTGTGTTGCTGGCACGGGTATCAGGAGACTGGTCAGGAGGCAGCGGGGGTCAGCCATGTGACTGAGAGGAGCCAATCAGGGCTATCCAGGAAGCCCAGACCTCAGCCTTAAAGATCAGTGGCAATCATATAAATTAAAAAAAAAAAACTTCAGGTTTGTTTTGTGTGTGTAATAAAAAATGTTGTGTAAAACCCCTTATACGGTACATTGTGCCCTGTCATTATTTTCACTGTATTCATATAAGCAAGCTCTTGTTTGTGACTTATGAGTCACTAAAAGTTTCTCCATTTTCTTTTCGATCATGGCTGAGAGCTGAATGTCATTGATGTCATTGAAGGACTGATGTCAATGGCAGCAGCTTGAGATTTTCATGTATTCTGAACAGCTGTGCAGATGTCTGAAGATGCTCATGAGTTTGTTGGTTTTTATCTTACTGTTAGCGCTGCTGCTCATCCCTGATGCCAACAGTTGTGAGCCATGAGGGACACTGTTTAAATTAACTGCCCTCACATAATCAAATAGCTAACACTTGTATTACCACTAAACACAGAAGAAAACTCTTAATGAACCTGGTTTAGCTGGTATCCTACAGTTACTTGTGGCCAAAAACAAAACTACATGCAGAAGAGTGTGTTCAGTGTGAGTGTCAGATAACTCACTGTCTTAACAGCAGCTCCTTGGCGACAAAAACTAAAGCGATCCAGTCCTCTGTATCCAGACTTGAACTGCAAATGTCTGCTTGTACATTTATCCCTTTTTTATTTCTTTCTTAATTTTGATGAACAAAGGTGTGTGTAATGCCCTGAAATATACAATATAGTGTACATCATTGTCATTCATAAGGTAAGCTTTACATCAAGAATCTGAACACAAACACTGTCCCTTCTATTTGTGGGTCTTCATTTGCTTGACAGTTTAAATATGGGTCAATTCAAATCTTAGGCAGAAATGCAGGATGTACTTGTCTATTCTAAAGACTCTTTACAATGTTATTGTATTTAATTATGTTTTTTTGTCAGGTTTATGTATGCTACTGCATAGTGGATATAGATTGTCTTCTAGTAGCTAATCACACTTTTGGTTTATTTATCAAAATTAAAAATAAATGAAAAAAGGAATAATTGTATGAGCAGACATTTGCAGTTCAAATCTGGATGCAGAGGACTGGATCACTTTAGTTTTCGGTGCCAGGGAGCTGCAGTAAGATTGATCTGACACTCACACTGAACACACTCTCCTGTATGCAGGTTTGTTTTTGGACACAACTAACTGCAGGGTACCAGCAAAACAGGTTTATTAAAAGTTTTTTTCTAAGTTTAATAGCAAAACCAGTGTCAGCTATTTGATTATTTGAGTGCAGTAAATTTAAACAGTTTTCCTCGTGGCTCAGGACTGTCGGCATCAGCAAGGAGCGGCAGCACTAACAGTACGATAAAAAAACAACAGTTTATTTTCTTTTACTTGCACCATATTGATTGCTGGCAGGGGTTTTACAAGAATGATTAGGAAGCAGCACAGGGGACACCAGCCGTGTGACTGAGCGCAACTAATCAGGGCTATCCAGGAAGCCCAGACCTGGGCTTTAAAAATTAAAAAAAGTGGAAGAAAGCACCCGAGTTTCGGGCTGGTTTTGGCTGAGAGGTCAGAATGCTCACCAGAGCTTGCTGCATCTAAAAATAACTCCCTGTTTAGTGATATTAAACCAAAGCAAGCTGTGAGATTGGGAGCAAGAAAATAGTGTGCTGGGAGAGGGGGGAGATAGCTAGCAACTGCACTGTACTGCATGGAGAGGACACGAAGAGATGTGATTCATCTCCACTCAGTGTATTGAGACAGGCTGTGCTGCATTAGGAAACATTCCAGACATTCCAGTGCCCTCTTACTACAGTACATCATAGCAATATGCCAGCATAGCTCTCGCTATGCAGCCATAAAAATGCATAGGTTTTTTTTAACTTGTCTGTGAATACTACATGAAATGTAGGAAGCAGACTTTTCCCATCCCTAATAAATACTTGTTAATCTGAAATATTTGAAAGGTAAGGGGATGCACTGAAAGGAATCTGGATAAATTAGGGGCACATATTGAGAAATGGGGGCTTATTTGATGTTCAAAATGTAAGGTACTACACTTAGGAGCAAGGAATCTGGGTTACACGTACATCCTGTGTAGTGGAATAATGGACATCACAGCTTTGGAAAAGGATCTAGGAGTAGTTATGGACAGTAAACTGAAGCAAGACAGACAATGTGAAGCTACAATCAAGAGAACAAATGCAGCATTGGGATGTATCAGGAATAGAATAAAGATCAGATCAAGGGAGCTGATCCTCGCTCTGCACAAGACCTTGGTTTAACCACACCTGGTGTATTGTCTCCAATTCTGGTTACCATAAAAACATAGAATCTGATGGCAGACAAGGACCTCTTGGCCCACCTACTCCCATTTACCCTACCTACAGATACACCACAAACCCTACTTGATCTCCAGCTAGAACCCCCCCCTTCCTTACCTCTAAGGTTCCATTTATACCTAACCCATGCCTTCTTAAATCCCATTACAGTTTTTGCTCCCACCACCTCATTAGGGAGGCTATTCCTGGCATCCGCCATCCTTTGTGTGAAGAAGTCCTGCCCTACATTTCCCTTGAGTCTACCCCCCCTCCAGATTCATAGCATAACCCCTTGTTCTTGAGTATCCTTTTCTATGAAAAAGGCTTCCCTCTTGAACCTTATTTATACCCATGAGGTACTTGAAAGCCTCTATCATATCCACACTCTCCCTCCTTTCCTGCAGAGTATATGTACTGAGGTCCTTCAGTCTCTCCTCATAGGGCTTTTGATACAAATCTTGCACCATTTTAGTTACCCTCTTCTGGACTGCCTCTACTCTATGTCCTTCCAGAGAGGACTCCAGAACTGGACACAGTACTCTAGGTGAGGTCTCACCAGAGATTTATACAGAATGCAATAACACAACAATGATATTAAAATGATTCAGACAGTCCAACATATGTCTACAAAAGTAATTAGCAGCTGCAGGGGCAAAAGTTACTGTATGAGTAGAGATTGGACATGCTCAAATTGTTTAGCTTCAAGAGAGGTTGAGAAGGGTAATGATCACAGTGTTCTGAATACTAAACAGGATGTGAAGTATACACAGATATTTGAGCTAGTGAGTGCAAGCAGAACATAGAAATACAGAATCTGTAGGCAGAAAAGGACCACTTGGCTCACCTAGTCTGCCCAAACTTTCCCTGACTATTCTACCTCCACAGACCCTACCCTTACAGAAAAACATATGAAGAGAGACTGAATAGTTTAGGACTATATTCAATGCAATACAGAAGGTTAAGAGGGGACCTATGTTTAGTGTTTAGGGCTATAAACAATGGTTCACTGTTGGAAAGTATCAGATTAACAAGGAGAACAGTAAATAAAACTATGAGGTCCCATAAATTACAGTTAAAAAGGGAAGTGTCTAACACCATCAAAAGAACGAAGTGGTTTACACAAAGAATAGTGCCAACATGGAACTCATTACCAGTGTGGGTTGTAACTTGTGAAACTATGGAAGCTTTTAAACTAGCTTATGGTCTCTGGAGACTTCCCCCTCCCTTCCTCTGTTCTAAACTCCATGTTTATCCTGCATGTGCTTGAAACCCTCCACCATTCTATCCTCTGCCACATTGACTGACAGTCACTTCCATGTGTCTACCACCCTTTCAGTGAAGAAATATTTCCTCACATTGCTCATGAACCACCTCAGCTTCATCACATGCCTCCTAGTTCTGGAGCCTGTCCTCATTAGGAAAAGGTTCCCCTACTGCATCCTTTTCACCCTTGTGAGGTACGTGTAGGTCTCCATCATGTCACCTCTTGTTGTCTTCTCCTCCAGGGTATACATGTTGAGATCCCTCAGTCTCTCCTCATAGGGTTTCCCTTGCAATCCCTGCACCATTTTGGTTGCCTTCCTCTGTACCACCTCCACCCTGTCTATGTCCATTCTTAAAAATGCCATGAACTCAAATTGGGGGGGAGGGGGTAGAAAGCATTACTTAACACATATGGTGAATAATATAGGTAATAGCTACCCAGTGAGCTTGTGGAAGCTAGCACTTTTCTGGCTTTCACAACAGGACAAGACCTTCAGAAGAATGGCACTGAAGTGCATGCAGCAAGAGTAAGTGCAGCATTCTATTTGATACATTTGGATGGGTTTTCTTCATAGCCAGATTGGACATTCTCACTACTGTACAGTCCGATGTATGGTAAAAATAAACCTCAGGGCTCTTCAGTCACTTCAATTCTTTGTTAAGTAAAATGACTACAAGAAGATAAAGTCCTAATGGCAACAAACAGAGTATGTCCAGGACATTGCCAGATATAACTGTAACCAGAAAGAGTGCTATTTTGAAATAATTAGAAACTGAATAATTAGACTCGCCTTTACTAGATTACAGTTCCAACAGATGGAGACAAAAATGCTAGAGGTGCGGCATGTGACCTTCTACAAAGATTGCAGAGTGTACATATGTAATACATGTCAACCGGAAGACTTATTGCATTATAGACTTCTGTGCCCATGTTATATGGAAATCTACGGACAATGTATTAGGCCTTCCTTGAACCATACGAAAGCTTATAGTCTCAATGAAATGCTGTACAAGGCCAGTGATCTTTTAAAATTGTTTCTACAAGTGATCCCAAGTCAAAATGGAAGATATTCCTAGAATCATCCTAGAGTCATCAGAAATAATCCCATTAACTATTCTTAAGATGACAGCAGGATGATTCTAGGATGATATCAGGACTTGTCCACAATTACACTGCACAAATTATGGGCCTTATTTAGCACACTGGGCCATAGGTATTCAACCCATTTCAGATGGTATAGTGAATGACCGGTGTTGCTGTCCAGGATGGGGGGAAGGCACGGCTCACTGTACTCCCACGACTAGAGGTACATATATATGCTCACTGGGAACCCCTTGCACTCAATGTTTATGGACTCACTTATCCTTCTGTAGCAGAGACTGGAAATGGGCATCCTTCATGGGTGAACAGAACACATGGACAAACTGGGCTTCAAGTATTTCACTCTCTTTACTAGAGTGTTGGTCAAATTCATGGGTATGGTACATCTTTTCATAGCCCAAGCACCAGAATCATTCTGCTTCTATACAGTTCATTACAGTGCTATATTTTTAAAATCTTGTCCTGAACAACACCACCGTGGTAGTTAATTTCTACACTCTCTTACTAGTATGTGGCTTGTACTTCATCATATTTCCTGGGTTCTCCCTATTCTTTCACCTGTGGGGGCCTCACAGTGTATGGGGAATCCCTATTCCCATTTTCACTAACCATCGATCTGGTAATTGCATGTAATTCAGTAGTGTCCTTTTCCACTGGATTTTTGCTAGATGGTTTATAAGTAGCATGCTAGGGTGGTGCCCACACTTCAAGAGACATTTTATCTCTGAGGGTGCACAAGGATAGCACTCCCTCACTATGCTCATCACCCTTTCACTTTGTGAGGTCCCAGCCATTGGGCTGGGCCAGTCTTGGACTACACATTGCAACTCAGCAGGTACCCAGTGACCTGACCTGAAAGGAGTAACATTCCAGCAGACAGGCAACTGGCACTGCTTTTACCAGTTAGAGGATAAACTTCACCACTTCTTCCCTTCCCCATCTGAGAGAGAGAGAGAGAGAGAGAGAGAGAGAGAGAGAGAGAAAGAAAGAGAAAAAGAGAGAGAGAGAGAGAGAGAGATCTGTTTTTTAAAAAACTGTCAGTTCGAGCAGCCCATTGGCACAGTGGTAGTGCTACCACTTCTGTTGCCAGAAACCCGGGTTCAAAAGTGAGCCTGGATCATTGGGGGCTGGCTGGGGGGAGGGAGGAGTGCAGAGCAGAGCATTCCAGGGGATGCACTTCACCTCCAGGGAAGGATGGAAGTTGGCTGTGCTGCTATACTGATATTGGGGTGACAACAGGGAGCAGTGCTCCTGTAGTGGCTTTCTGGGAGGGAGGATGCTGATGGTGATGCACTCAGCATGCTTGGTGTGCTTTGAGCTTGTGCACACTCTCACATCAGCATCCCACATAGGGAAAAAGTCCAGGAGGAAAAGCCAAGAGGCACATACAAGTGTCCATCCTCTTGCAGGTCCTGCACCACTGAAATGGCTGTTCTCTCAAAAACCGGATCCTGTACCAACAGTTGTAGGACCTGCTAAGTCTGCCACAGGGGACAAGCCAATGGGGGGGTTTATGTGATAATGGCGAATGCCTAAAGGCGGTCACTATTATTGCTCAGTCAGAGTGTTGAAAACATTTTGGCACTCTGACAACCCAACGCCTCAGGACAATGGTGCCAGGACAGTATTTTACTGCTTTCTGTGGGGGCTGCCCCCACACCACAAGCCTCCGTGCCAGGATTCTCAACTCCAGGAGGGTGCATGTGGGGGAGGGTAACAGAAAAAAATAAAGGTTGGGCGGGCACAATAAAATCGCACCAGCATCCAGACCCGAACCAGGTACCTCTCCCACCGCAACCACTAGCCAACCCCCGACACCACGACACAGCTCAGCTAGCCACCGCAGCACCACCCCCTACAGACTCTCAACCCCCTCCCAGCTCACACTCGCCGTGCTTGCTTCCACCCCCCTGCACATGCATAGCGACATACTGTCGCCCAGTTCACCCACAGCCTCATCTGGTCGCCCTACCCTCCCCATCGCCATGAGGGATTGCGCCGGGAAGGAGTCGCTGTAATGGACGGTGCCCTTCCTCATGCGTCCACCTATCAGGTTACCAAAATGGGGGAAGATAAAGGGATGCCAAGTATGTCCATGGGGATCCGAGAGGCACCGAAGCGAATAAATAGATTTACAAAAAAAATGCTAGCTCCACCCAGCCTGGTGGCATTGACTGGTGGTGCACTGCACCACCACCACATGGGAGACCTGAGTTCAAGACCTTAGCCCCACTGTCATGCCTCTGGCTGGTGTAGTGTGGGATGTGATGTGGAGGCATTGCACTCCAACCTTAGGGGAAGTCTACTGAGTATCCTGCCTATTATGGCCCTTTCTTACAAGCCAGTGGAAAGGGCAGACAAGAAAACAATGGCTAAAACCACTAATTGGACAAATAATGACACAGAAGGGCCCACCCTCCAAAATGCTGCAGTATGGTATTGAGGCCTTCTACCCTGCAGAGATCATGGCTGCACTCTGGTACTTAACAGCATGTGGGCTGAGTGTTGAGGTACTTCTGTGAAAAGGGGGGGGGGAGCAATCTCTTGGGTAATGGATGTGGGTACTATTAATGTATCAGAGGGTAAGTTGGTGTGTTTCAAGGTGAACCAGGTCTCTGATTGTAATGCACAGCTAAGAGATATAATGAATACATTTTTAAAAAATGGCAAATCCTTGTACTCTGCCAGTACACTAAGGAACCCCAGTATATACATGAATACTCTATAGAGACTTGGGCTATGCTAAAGTAGGAATACATTCAGCCACCGTTAAAAAGGAGCAGTCACATTAATAAATCCACAACCTAAACCACAAAACAATAGGAGGAGGTGAAGGAACTGGCCATGCCCTTAAGTTAACTTCACATACCAGTCCAGACTAGACCAGAACCCATCCAAAGTTCCAACCCAGAGTAACCGTATTTATGCACGGGGAGGAATGAGCAATCTACTCTGACTGAGAGAGGTACCACATCAAAGCAAAAACTCTTGCCAAATTTGCGTGAACTGCTGATATTTACCTGCGGCAATATTTGATAGCCTTTCACATCCTGCAAAGTGGAGCATTCCCTCTATCCACTCACCATAAGTAGGAAATGCTATAGAGCACCATCTACATAAAGGAAGGTGCTTGGCCTCAGTAATGGCAGCCATAAATCACGCTCTTTGTTGCTGCATAAAATGCAGATGTTTCAGAGCATTGCCCAATACTAAAAGCGAAGCGTCCAAGGGAATCCTAAGCCCTAATACATCTTCCATGGTATAGTCCACCACACTGTAATACAAGGGCATTCCCAAAGTAAATGGATGATGGTACCCCTTGCAGCATCACAGCACCAGCACTGAAGGTGTTATGCCAAACCCATAACATACAGAGTGGAAGGGGTCTGATACCACAAAAGCAAAGTTTTCAGCTGCATCAGGCACCCCTTCAGGATCCCTACATACACCGTAAGCATTCCCCAGATTTGCTCCCATTCCTCATCAGATAGGAAATATCCTAACAGTCGCTCCCACTGCTGATGCATGCAATGTAACCCTGGGGTAAATCCCTCCAATAACACCTTATAAATCCTCCACAGCTTGGGAAATGTAAAAACCTCCCAAGAGTCTCCCAACTTACCAAAAATGTCCCCCACTGAAACTCAGAAGGTAGTACAAGGGATGCTCCCATCTTTGACTATAATAAATGCCATAGCTGAAGATACCTCCAGTGATGTGAGGCAGGCAACAAAATACTGTTGCTGCAGTTCCCCAAAGACATACGGCATCTAGAACCTACTGGGAATACGTCTCCCACCCTCTGAATTCCCCCCATGCCACAATGGCCAGTGAGTAGTAGTGCCATCTATAGCTATCCTGGGGTTAGACCATAAGGGCCAGAGGTAAACAGAAATGTCCTATTCCACACCTAAACATGACCGAGCACCCTTCCAGTCATGGAGGGCATACTCCTGAGTAGGGAGAGGTAAAACTACTCTTGTAGGATCTAACAGAACAGATTCAGGAGGTGCCTACTAGCTCTGACTCTAACTCCAGCCAGCACACAGAAGATCCTAGTTTTTCAAAGTGTAACCACATCCAGATTTGATGCAGGCCTACTGCTGTATAGCAGCCTTTAAGCCATGGGGATCTAAAGCCTCCCCTATTATAAGGGGCCATTAAGAGCAGCACTGAGAGAGGAGAGGCTTCTTCCCCGCCCCCAAAAATTGTGAAAAGACATCTGCAAACTGCTGCCACCATGAATCCACTATATTAAGAGGTAAATATTGAATAACATACAATACCTTAGGGAGAAACAGCATCCGTATCGCCTGTATTTTACCCCAAAGAGAAAGCCAGAGGTGTTGCCATTGAACCACATCAGTTTTTTAATTAGTAAGCAGTGACTGTAGGTTCAAGGAAGGCCAGTTGGCTAATAGAGGTGTGATAAAGCGACCCACATACCGCATAGGATGAGATGACCAATGCAGTCCTGGAATAGGCAAAGATAACCCTGCAAAAAAAACCTTCATGGGAATCAGTTCTGTCTTATCCCAATTATTTTTCAAACCAGACAGATTAGGGATGTGATTCAAGAGGTTGATCAGGTTAAGTAGGGATGAGGCTGTGTCTGTTAAAGTCAATAAAATGTCATCAACTAAAAGCATGGCCTTATAGATTCACTGACCCACCTGAAGACCTGATATATCAGGAGATTTTCAAATCTTTTGAGCCAAAGGCTCTATCACCAACACAAACAAGGCCGGGGATAGGGGGCATCCCTGCTGGGTGCCTCTTCTTAACTGAAAGGCCGGAGAAACCTTCCCATTGGTAAGAACCTCTGCTAAGGGGGGAGAGTAAATGACTTGTATCCAGCGAACAAAATTAGGACCAAAATCAGACATGTGGATGACTGCACAGAGATACACCCATTCAGTTGAATCAAATGCTTTTTCTGTGTCTAATGCTATTACCACAGACCCTCCATTAGTTGATACAGACACCCAAAATAAATCCATGAGCCTTTGAATATGGTTCTCCCCATCTCTCTCCCCAACAAAACCTGCCTGATCATGATGAATCAGACTCCATAAAATCTGAGACAACCGGCCAGACCTTATAGTCCACATTGAGGAGAGAAATGGGGAGGTAACTAGAACACTGATACGGGTGCTTCCCCGGCTTCAGGAGAACGGTGATAGTAGCTTCATACATAGTCAAAGGAAGCTCCCTCATCCTCCAAGTCTCTTCTAATACCTCCACCAGCAGCAGCCTCACTAAATCCCCTACCAGTTTATAAAACTCCACCAGGAACCCATCAGGCCTTGGACTTTTACCCCCCCTTCAGATGTTGCATCACTACCTGAACCTCCTTAAAGGAAATCGGCCTCTCCAACTCCTGCTGCTCCTCCTCAGTAAGATAAGGCAGGATAAGAGCTCAAACATTTCTGGATATATCTCAGCAAGTTGCTCTGGTTCCTTTTAGATGTGTAGAGCTGACTATAATAATCCATAAAAGCAGTGTTAATCCCCTCTGGATCTAAAAAAGTGTGATCACCCTTTTTTATCCCAGGCACTTTACTGGAGGCTTCCATTTGTTGGATCCTATATGCCAACAAATGCCCTGCTTTTTCTCCTACCTCCCAATATGCTTGATGAATCCGTAAGAGGCTGAATTCTGCCTGCTGAGTATTCAATAGATTAATCTGGCACTGCAAATTTCAATTACGCTGGATCAGGAAGGGGTCCCCAGAACCTGACTTATGCTGCTTCTCAAGGAGGCCCAATTGAGCCTCCATAGCATGGAGCTTAGCCTGCAGTTCTTTCTTCTGCGCAGATGAATAATCAACAATGCAATCCTGTAAAGAAGCCTTCAAGCCTTCCCATACCCACTCAGGGGCAGTATCACCAATGTTGTTGACTGAGAGATAGTTCTGAACGTCCTGTCTAACCCAATCCTTAAACTGGGGTTCCAGCAGGAAGCTAACATTACATCACCACCTTACATCTCAGGATCCCCCCGACCCAAGGAAAATCCAAAAGTAATCGGAGAATGATTGGAGACAATCGAGACTGACAAGGTATTTTGGAGCACAGCATGTGACACCAAAAATAAATCAATAATACTATAAGTCTGATGTGCTGATAAAAATTACTTATAAACATAGAAACATAGAATTTGATGGCAGATAAGGACCGCTTGGCCCACCTAGTCTGCCCATTTTCCTACCTGATGGATAAGCTGTAGATCCTAATTAACCAACAGCCTACTTTCTCCTACCCCCTACTAGGACTGCCTTATGTCTGTCCCATGCATTCTTAATTCCCCACTGTTCTTGACTCCATGACCTCCCTCAGGAAGGCTGCTCCATGCATCCACAACCCTCTTCATGAAAAAATACTTCCTCACATTACCTCTGAGCTGTCCTCCCTCTATCTTCAAATTGTGTCCCCTTGTTCTTGCACATCTCTTTTTCTGAAAGATACTACCCTCTTGGACTTTGTTGATTCCCTTGAGATACTTGAAAGTTTCTATCATATTCCCCCTCTCCCTTCTTTCCTCAAGGATATACATATTGAGCTCCTTTAGTCTCTCTTCATATGCCTTCTGGTGTCGACCCTGCACCATTTTGCTTGCCCTCCTCTGGACAGCCTCCACTCTGTCAATGTCTTTGAGGAGATGGGGTCTCCAGAACTGCACACAGTTCTCCAGATGGGGTCTCACCAACTGTCTGTACAGAGGGATAACAACTTCCTGTTTTCTACTGTTAATGCCTCTCCCTATGCATCCCAGTATCCCCCCCACCCTTCCTTACTGCCTTCTCATATTGCTTGCCCACTTTTAGGTCATCTGATATAATTACCCCCAGGTCCCTTTCCATTTTTGTTGTTGTCAGTATCTCACCCCCCAGTGTGTACTCGTCCTCTAGGTTTTTGTTTCCCAGGTGCATTACCTTGCGCTTCTTTGCGTTGAATCTAAGCTGCCACACATCTGACCATTCCTCCAACCTTGCCAAGTCCCTTCTCATCCTTTCCACTCCATCTTGTGTATCAACAGTATTGCAGATCTTTGTGTCATCTGCAAAGAGACATACTTTTCCTTCCAGTTCCTCTGCAATGTCACTTATAAAGACATTAAAAAGGACCGGTCCCAGTACTTAACCCTGTGGTACCCCACTAGTAACCCTCCTTTCTTCATTGTGGACTCTGTTTACTACTACCCTTTGCGTCTTGTTATCCAGCTAATTTTTTATCCAGGCTACCACCTTGGGACCCACTCCAAGGTTAGCTAACTTGTATATTAATCTTTTGTGTGGGATTGTATCAAATGCCTTGCTAAAATCTAGTTAGGCCATGTCCACAGCCCCTCCCTGGTCTATTACTTTGGCTACCCAGTCAAAGAAATCTATTAGATTCGTCTGACACAACCTTCCCGCTGTGAATCCATGCTGCCTTGGGTCCTGTGCCCCACTGGCCTCTAGGTATTCAACAATTCTTTCCTTCAGAAGTGATTTCATCATTTTCCCTACCACTGAGTTCAAACTAACTGGTCTGTAGTTTCCTGCCTCTGCCCTGCTCCCACATTTGTGAAGAGGAATCATATCCACCCTCCTCCAGTCCTCAGGTACCACCCCATCCTCCCATGATTTGTTAAAGAGAGTAGTCAGTGGTGTCACTAGTTCTGTCCTTAGTTCTTTTAGAAACATGAACCATAGGATATCTAATCTGCCAGACATTTCAGAGCCCATGAGTGTCCCAGAGTTTAATAAGGGCATTGGAACGTGGAGAAACCAACCTTCTAGGGTTACCACTATGGTCACAAATAGGGTCCAAATCCTTATATATATCCCCCAACCCCCGAATGCTTTCCCTTCTCCTTTGTCCTGAAGAACTTGAGAGAATGAATGAAAGAAAGAGGTGCTATCAGTATTTGGACCATACACAGACACTAAAGTATATCAGTTACCATCCAAGGTACCAGTAACCAGCACCCATTGTCTCTGAGGGTTCTTTGTGACCGATGTGGTAACCCAGTTCACATCTTTTGACAGTAATATCAAAACCCCCCCTCTGCTTCGATGTACCCTGTCCAGCAAAAACATATCCCTTCCAGCAGGTTTTGAAACTATCCACTTCTCTCTGCAGCAAATGGAACTCTTATAAAAACACTATTTTCCCCCCTAACTTCTTAACATGGGTTAATAGCTGCTTGCACTTGATGTGGATCTTCATTTCCTGCACATTCCAAGAAACTACCTTACAAAGATGAAATGACCTGACAATGAGGACCTATGTGGAATATAATGGAGTCTAGAGTCATTTGTCCTAAGCTTGTAAACTGGCGGATGGGTGAGTGGTCACCCAGCACTGTTTGCTCTACCAAACACTAGGTCTACCCTCCTATCAAACAGGGCACAGCCAATTTCCCCTACCCCCCCACGGCGCGCGCAACTAAAACAGAAAGTGCTCCCTACTCAGTGCTCCCACACTACAACTAAGAATGAAGAAAAAAACTCAAAATACCCACAACCTATATACAAAATGAGCAATAATGAATACACTATCACCTTCTATTTCCATTCATGCTGGGTATGTGTGGGGCCACTGCATCTGCTCCAAGGGTACCCAGTCCGAAATTGTAACCCCTACCCCATGGTGACCAATGAACCCATATGTCTAAATCCCAAAAGAACTCTTTTCCTCGGGCCCAACATCTTTGTTGTGTGGGGTGCCTCAGGGTTCAGTGTTGTCTCCCATGTTATTCGCGGTGTATATGCTGCCCCTCGGAGACATTGTAAGACGGTTTGGGCTGAGGTTTCATTTCTATGCTGATGATACCCAGCTATACCTGTTTTTTGCACCCAACCAGGATGGAGCGCTCTCGGTGTTTAACAACTGTCTGAAAGAAATCCAGGAATGGATGGACTCTAGTTGGCCAAAAATGAACTCAGAAAAGACATAGGTATTGGTTGTGGACTGGGGCCGCCAGATAGAGGGGTTGTCTGTTTGGACGCCCTCCGGAATATTTCTTGGCGGTGTCTCTCCTCCGACCTTTGAATGGGTGCATAGCCTGGGGGTTGTCTTGGATGACAGGCTGTCACTGCAGTCACAAGTGTCAGCAGTGATCAAGATTTCCTTTTACCATCTTAAGAATATCGCCAGAGTTAGGCACCTAGTTCCGTCTGATGACTTTCCAACATTGGTCCACGCCTTCATTTCCTCGCGTTTGGACTACTGCAACTTCCTTTACTTTGAGCTTTCAGGGGTTGAAATCTGCTGCCTGCAGCTAGTGCAGAATGCAGCGGCCCAGGTTCTGACTGGTTCCAGTAGGTCCTGTCATATATCCCCGGTGCTGCGCGAACTGTACTGGCTGCCTATACAGTGGCGGATCACCTTTAAAGTCAATTTATTGACTTTTAAAGCCCTCCACGATCAGGGTCCGGTCTATCTGAAAGAACTTCTGGTTCCTTACTGCCCTGGCCGATCACTCCGCTCAGCTGATGAGGGGTTGCTGGAGATTCCAAGAGTGAATCTTAAATCATCTGGATGTAGGGCTTTTTCTTTTGCTGCACCCACTCTTTGGAATTCTCTACCTTGCCGGTTACGAGAGTTCACCTCCATGGAGGAATTTAAGTGGGGTTTGAAAACCCACTTGTGGCAAATGGCTTTCCTGGAAAACGGATTGTTTTTGTAATTGATGATTTTTATTGGTTTTATTTGTGCTGATATTTGATTTTAATGTCTAATTTGTAATGTTTTAAACTGTACAGTGCCTTGGAAATTGAAAGGCACTATATAAATAAAACTATTATTATTAATAAATATTAGTTGTATCATTATCATTTGTATTGCACTGTACACTTGCACTGATCTTATGCTCCTTGTTGGATGTACCACATCTAAATCTGTACAGGCTGTACTTGTTTATTTGTTTATTATTGCTGTCAAACTGCCACTGTTTTATTGCATTGTACTTTAGTGTATTGTATGATACTCTCCCCTCTCCTACCCCCCAGGACGCACCTGGAATTGAGCAGTACTCTGCTCAGTGTACCTTCCCGGTTAAACTCTTAAATAAATAAATAAAAAAAGAGCAGGAGAAGCCAATCCCAAAACTCCACTAATCTCAACAACTCAAACAGAAAGCAAATATCCAATAGTAAATGAGTAATGCACAATAATACACTCTCATAAGAATACATAAAGCTGCTCTTATCAAATTGAGTGATCAACAGCCCCACCCCCCACCAGGAACAAACTCACCAAGTAAAGACGAGCAGAACAATACCCATAAGAGCCACATCAGCATATATGGACTGAACCCCACAGGAGGTTGTTAAAAGAGAGATCAACCAAAAACATCCCCCAAGTGAAACAAACAACTCCCCCAGCCACAAGACTTAAACATAAAACAATAACCAACAGTCCTCCATCTTTCCCTCTAAAGCATTATCTAAAACTTAACACATATGTGTGGCCTTTCTTTGGCAACCAGCCTGAGAAAGAAAAGCTCCCCCCTCCAACCACCACTGCAGTCTAAATATAACTGCCTACTGGTACAATTTAGGAACAGTGTAACAAGTTATACAATGCAGTTGTTCCATAGGAAGGAGAAGAAATGACCCATACCACAAAGGAAGAAGAAGTCATCAATCCATTGTATCTTCATCCTGCAATAGTGGGCAGGGTGGAGAGCTCTGAGTTGCTGAATGTCCAGTCCGAGAAGAATTTGGTCCCGGAGATGTCCTCTGTGGCTTAGGAGCCTGGGTTCACCTGGATCTCAATGTAGTGTCACCTGCTGTTGAACGCAGTAAATCTAAACGAAACTGCTGAGCTGCCTCCGGGGTGTCAAAGATTCCACCCAATCCTGTAGGTAGAGTCTGAGAATGGCCAGGGGTGCTAGAAAAACAATGAATCCCCTTTTCCTGGGCTAGATCTCTGATGTGATCAAAGGCTCTTACGCACCCCAACACCTGCATAGGATAATCTGGCCAGAAGATCAATCAGGCTCCTTGCCACCTTATTTCTTTCAAAGCCTTGGCCCCTTTCAGTATATTTTCTTTGTCCACGTAGCATAACAGTTTAAAAACGACAGGTGGAGAGCATGCAGACAGATCCCCCACTGGAGGGCCAGTCAGAACTCTATAGCATGTTCAATGTCAATCATGGCATGTAACTTCAAATTTAGCCAAATGGGCATTTGAGACTGTAAAAACATTATCATGTCACCCCCCTCTGATCTTTCCAGGAGTCCAAACAGCTGCACATTGCTCCATCAGCTCTGTGTTTCCTGATCATCAAGTTTCTACCATAATATGCATATCTCCCATTCAGCCAGGCTTAGCTGCCATTCATCAGGATGTGCCCAGTCCTCTAAGTGGCTAATTCTCATTTCAGCTTGGTCCATCCTGTGTCCCAAGGCTTTCACCAAAACTCAGAGTTCTGTCAAAGTAATTGTTATGTTGTTAAGATCAGCTCGTATACCACCCATAATTTTTAATTTCATTTAAGTCCCGGGTGACCAAGCTGGTTTCGGTCTCCTTCTCGATCTTGTGTCTAGGCCTGGACCAGGGGTGGGGGAGAGGCAGAATGTTTGCATTTTTTCTTGGCCAGGAGCCTGACTTTATGACCATCCTGCTTCCCTGCCGTCTCTTTACTCAATTACCGCTGTCCAAAACACCAGTCACCACAGAAGGGAGTAAAAACAGAAGGAAAATCCAACCGTGGAACTGAGCTGCAGAAGCCTTGCTGCACTCAGCATGGCTGCATTACATGATCCCCCCCCCCGGCTAATACCATTTTCCAACCCTGATTCATCACTTGGAGAGCAGTTCCTGATGTTGGCATGGTGGTGTTACCTTGAATAGTGTGGGTAATCATGTGCCACAGTGTGGTATTCCCTAGGGTGTTGACTCATGTTTGCTTTTATGGTGGTAGGAGATGGAGTAACCAGAACAGGAAAAAATGGCTTTGGACTGTGCATGATGGCTGATGCCCCCCCCCCCCCGCCACCATGCCATCAGTCCCTTTGGTGCACCACCACAGTCCCCAGCTTTGTAAAGTGCTTCCTTCTCTGACTGCTGCAGGATAATCCCAACCATAACTGGTCACTCAAAAACTGGGAGCCATCGGTGGAACCAGTAACCTGGGAGCCTGGAGATCATGGGTGACAACTGGATCCTGTGGCAGAGAAATCATTATGCCCAGAACAGTGTGATGCTGGGGGTGGGGTGAGGTCCAGCAAAAAAAACTGTCACTTGCCCATCCAGCATGGTGTGAGTCGATCAAATCAGATCACGTGCAAATCTGCCATGGCATCATTGGGGGTGGGGTTGGGGTGTAGGTGTTTGGCAGCATGAGGTCGCCAATGCTGCTTAGTGCACTGCCACCCTGCCATCACCAGAAGTCACCACCAGAGCAATTTACCACTAAATCAGAATATCCTTCTACTCAATGCTCTTTTGTGTTCTTGAGAGCCTATGCTTCTTTCTATTCCAAGCTCAGAGCACAAAACCAGGTTGCAAGTCTGTCAGAGCAGTCTTATACCACTTGGGGCCAGGAAGCTGGCCTTCATTTGTTTTTGTTTTTTCAAATTTACTATTTGTGCCTGCTACTTTGGTGCTGGGTATCTGCTAGCTTTCTCAGGCCACTCTTGCCACCACATTTTGTCATCAGCTTCTATCCACCACACAGTATTCAAACTCAGAGGTGCTGATAGCATGCCTCTGGTAGGGCTCAGGCTATGGGTTGGGAATTAGCTGAGGAGGTACTTATGCCATGCAAGCATGGGTAGGTGGTCCAGAGCAGTGCCAGTGATAGAAGTAGGAGCCAGTATAAGGCCTATGGCAGTGCTCCCTCCCCAAGCAGGTCCTCGCTCCACCCCATAAGAAAGCAAGTATGTGCCACACTTGATCTGGTCTATGGTGGAGGAACAGGCTTGGTATGGTAACACCATTCTTCACAACCTAGAGGAGGCACTGTGGAGCAAGCGGGACTAGTTACCCTCCCCAGAGCTTGTGTATGCTGCTATCTGCAGCAGGGGAGTCGGGATCAAGACTCTGTCCTAAGTTTTGTGGACAGCACATATAATTAAAAATAATTAACTGGTCTGTTAAAGGAGAAAAAAAAAAACAGAAGAAAGAGTACTTAAATGACAGTTCACCCTTCACCTAATTTTTACACTGTCAAGGGTAAACCTGAAGAAGCAGATAGCACATATGATGTAAAGAAAGATTTCTGAAAACAATTTAAAAATGCTTCTTCTTCTGGCATATACATGTGGTGGAGATAACCTGAAATATTATAATTGAAATTGTTTCAGATATTTTAAGAAAAACAAACTAGCATGTACTGGAAAACAGGACGTCTAAGTCAAAAACTGCAGACAGGTAGACCATTTCCCACTCTGCTGTACAGTTAGGAGAGATGCATATTGTGAACCACATGTCCGTAATGTTCAAGAAAATAAGGTTATCAAATAGTGCTTTCTAACTATTTTAAAATGTATTTTTGTATACACTGGCAACCTTTGTCCCACATTTTGATATTCTAGTGCATGGGTTATGCAATGAGCTGGCTGAAAATACTGGACCCATTTCTCAAAAGCACAAATTTGATACAAGGTGCCTGCACCATACAGCAGTGTCACAAGGGACAACTTGCATCAAAACATGCAGATTTTGTCATTCTGAAAGACCCCCTGCACCATACCAGGACCCAGTGCATCAGATCGACTCTGTGCCAGGTCTGCACCATGCAACTGAGTGTGCCAGGGTGCTAGGGGCCTTGCAGCACTCAAGCTACCATATCCCCTAATTTGGGATTCTCTAAACCCTCCTTGAGGACACAATCCCAAGCACCGTTAAACCAGCCAGGGCTGGTCTAATGGTCCTTGTGCCACTCGCAGAAACCTCCCTGAGTGGGAGGGAACATGTGCTACCACCTGCCCCCTTCACCATGCCCCCACAGCAGCATTGACATAGTGTTCTATTCCCAATCATAAGTTGTACATTACTAAACAACAACAGTTTAGAAAGCCTACCACATGTGTCAACATTAGTGACATTAGGTACTGATACTGCAGCCATATATAGATTTATTGATGTCATTCTCTACATTACCTACCCGTGAATGAAAGGCATTATAATTGTTAGGCATGAGAGGGCACTGTTCGATGCATCTGTATGTACTGTCAATTTTATCATGTAGCTTAGTTATATTAATGCTTTGCTTTTTGTCCTTTGCTGCAAGCTGTGGGACTTTGGCACAGGGACCCTACCTGATAGAGGATCTGGTGCAGGGTCCCAGACTCACCAGCAATTGGCACAAGCTACCTTTGTTGTGGCTGGCACCGCTTTTTGGGAATTGGGCCCACTGTATGCAATTTATCTTTAAGTTTGAAGGTGCTGGCCATAACTTACTAGTGACAGATCCACAAATAAATTATGAAAGTCCTGCCTACTCACAAGTAATAATAAATTGCCTATCATGAGTCAGGCTATTGTATATCCAATATATACAGCTGTAGTTAACAAGTTATAGCTTTTAAATCTGAATATAGTTGAATATTTTGCTGTTTTTCTTTGATTTGCATGGCTGGCTTCAGTGCTGCATTAAGCATTGTGTTGTCATCAGCATTTTAAAAACTGCTCTATGATTGGTTCAGTATTCCACTGTCATGACATTAACCTTAAAAATACCCACTGTGACAACAGTAACAACATAGAGGATAACGTATGGCCAGCCATAAAACAACAAGCCTCTGTCTGCATTGATGGGTTTCTATGGCAACCTGGAACCTTGAGAGTGAGGCTGCAAAGGTTCACTGGTGCCATAGAAAACTCAAGATAAAGACACTGGCTTGTCTGTGTATGAATTCTAGTTCATTATCTTTTACAGGGTATAGGCATCCATGCTCATTTCAGACACTCCACTTTCTTGCAGTGAACTGAGGGTTCGGCAGGGTGCACCTAAGGGATGGTTGCAGGCTCAAATTATTGATTCAGTGCTCTGCAGCTTTTTCTGTAATTTCAGTTTAAAAAAAAACCAGCTTCCAGCTCAGTTGCATATAGAAAAACAGCAGTGTGGCATCATTCTGATTTGTTGTTCTACAGTAGTGACAACACTACTGCAGCACAATAACGTAATTATTTCACTACTGCAGCACAGGCATAGTTCAAGCGGCATGGAATCATAATGTCAAAAACATAAACAGCATGGCAAACAATGCTGCAATCATAATGCCATCCTCCAAAATAGCACTGGTGAAAACACTGACCGTAACAAAAACAGTGCTCACCATTTAAAATAATGGGCTTTGGTTTTTTGGGAGGCAGAACCCCCCAAAAAACAATGGGGGCAGCTCAGTCAGGCACAACACCTGAGGATTCTTCAGCCTGTTCTCCACTCTGTGGTCAGTTACAAGGATAGCAGTAATTCCCTACCACTATTATACCCCTGTCGCTCTAAATGCTTGTGCGCTTCACACAAATCAGTTCTTGCCGCGCAGTTCTTGTAGCAACATATTGACCCGGTACCAGCCAAGCATGGAATTCCATGCATAACAGGGCTCCACCATAATAATATTTTTGATATGTTGCTGTTACTGAAGTCACTAAGATCTCTTTTTTATCTTATCATTTTTGACCCCATTGCTGTTGTGCGTGCATATACTATAATGTCACGGTAGTGTCACTATAGTTGGGTTGAGCAACGGTTTCTGTTAAACCACAAATTGTGCACTTTAATATCTTCACAACCATTGAACAGATTTGTATGAAATTTTGCATAGGCAGTCTTGGGAGGGTAGATCTCTCAATGTGCTACAATAAGTTTTGGTCTGGTCGGATGTGCAGATTTCAAGATGTGGATAAGGAGAAAATGTACGAAATTGCTGTTTTTCGCTGTTTTTTCTGGGTTTTTTTTTTGTCATCAATTAGTGCCCAGATGGTTTGGAATTCTGGTCTGAAATTTCCATGGTAAAGCTTGGCTAAGGCTTGGTCCACACATGCCCCTTTCACTGGTTTGGTGGGAAAATATTAATTCATTCCAAAGTTATTACATTTTTACATTTTTTTTCAGAGCATGATCAGTACAGTCTTTTGGAAGCTGCTTGGAATGAAAAAAGAATTTTGCCCATATGAAAAAGAATCCTTTGTGTGTGGTGGTAATCCTTTTTCATGAAGAAAAATATATATTTTTGTATGGCTGCCATCTGGTTTGCATAAAAAAAAATGTCAAAACACACAAAAATGACATGCTGCACATACATCAACATGTGCATCTTGCTCATCGGGACCACGTTGGGTGGATTCTGTGTTTGTTTGTGGATGAATGACCCAGCAATGTCTTTTTTTAACATTTAAAAATCCTTTTTCATCAGTCATTCTTTTTTTTCATATGGGCATGCGAAAAAAGAATTGGTCCATATGAAATAAAGATGACTTCATACAAAAAAAAAGAATAACTGCCAAGCTGAGTACTTCTGAGAAATGTTGCTTCATCAGGCAATATATTAACTAGTCAAAGTTACCTGACAGCCAGGTGCTGCTAGTAATAGGTACACAGTATTGTGAGTCACAGCTGTTCCCAATGTGAGCCCACTCTTTCCCTCAGTTATGTCGTAACAAAATCCTGCTGAAGATGAAGTTCCTCTTTGGGCCCCCCTCATAAAAGTTTGGGTAGGTACTAAATCTGATATTGTCCAGATTCACACGTTACTGTGCACGGTTCTGCTCTGGTTCCCCAAGGTACTGCTGCCCCTGAAGCTGTGACCAACTGGGGACTGGGGATGAGAGGTGCACAATGGAACCCCACTGCCCATACTTTTTTTTTTAACAATTGATTTACACAGCATAGTCCAGCTGGGATGCAACATCCAGTTTTCAGTGAGATCCTACTTCTACTCATTTCTGCAGCAGGTGGAATACAGCACTTACAGGATAAAAGACTTGCCCAGGTCTGTCAGAGTATTTGGCTCCAGCTGCATTTGAATCTGCGATCTCCCGGTTTCCAAGTTAGTATCCTAATCAATAGGCCACACTTTCTCTACCTCCTGGTCAGCTGCCCATTGTTCCTACCCTGTAGTGCCTGCAATCTGTCCAGCTGTAATTACCTCCTGCTCACAATGTCCTTGCATTCTGTCCCACTGTCAGTACTTCCTGCCCCCACTGTCTCTGCACTCTGGCTGGCAGTCAATACATTCTCCCCCTGCTGTCTCTGTGCTCTTCTCCCCCCATCAGTAAATTCATGCCAGAACTCAGTACATGTTGCCCCGCTGTCAGTCCTCTCTTCCCTGCAGTCAGTATGCCTTGCTTGGCTGTCCCTGCACTCAGTCCCACTGCCCCTGTGCTCTGCCCAGCTGCCCCTGTGCTCTGCCCCGCTGTCTTTGCACTCTGCCTGTTGTTACTGCCTCTGGACCCTCTGTCCCTGTGCTCTGCTCAGTTGTTAATATGTCCTCCACTGTCTGTTTTTCTGTCACTGCCTCCTGCCCCACTGTCCTGTGCTGTGCCCCACTGAGGGGGCAGAAGCTTCTGACACTCACCAGGACAAGAGGTATTGACAGCGGAGCAGGAGCTACACTATCCCTGCATGCTGCCCTTCTGTTAGTAACTCCTGCTCTGGGGTCCTTAGCTCCTGCCTTGGTGTCTGAAACTGTGCTGCCCTACCCCACTGTACTTACCTCATGCTGCCTTTCTGTCTGAGATTTCTGCCTCACCACTGCCCTTAACCACACACATCTGCCTATTCATTGCAAGTAGCATCTACACATCTGAGTACTCTCAGGGAGCTCAGCACCCTCTCAGACAATGAGTGGGGAGTGGGAGTAGCTTACAGATGGCACTAACCAATGTGTGTGGTGGTGGTTCTCAGCATTTCCTCACTTAAATCTAGTTTATTGATTTGGAATTTTTGATGGGACCCTGACCATACCTCATTCATTTTGTTTTAATTATTAACTTCCAATAATTTCTCAGTTGAAGATCATCTGATTTCAGGTAAGCATTTTCAGAGCTCAAAATTAAAGTTTCATTCAACCCATCAGCCCAAGAATTTAAGTGCAGGTAGGTAAGTCCACAGCTTACAGTGAACACAGTTAAACAAATGAAAAACCCCAGATAAGCCAAGTCCAGTTTTGGATGTGCCATTTAGTGACTAGTCAAAATGGGTGGGGCACACATGACTCAAACCATCTTGTTCTAAAATGAGTCCTACTAGCTTACCACTGCCATTTACTTATAATGGGGGTGGGGTGGGTGGGTGGGTCTTGGTCTAAAGAGAGACCACATAGTCCGTACAGCACAAACAAAAAAATTCCATTACTGACAGCCACCTCCCAAAAATGTTCCTCCTCAATTTCTGGCAACCATATTGTTCAAAAATCTGGCACCTCTGCCTGACGAACTGCAGTTGGCTGGCAGAAGCAATCTCTACCTCTGGAGCCTGTTTTTTGCATTTCTGTAACCCAGAGCCCCACTGAACTACATTACCTTGGGCAATCTGGCTTCTCTGAACTGACTCCATGGTAAATTTTGTGTCCACGCACCCACCCCCGACCTCAGTTAAATGCTTTAAAATTTCACCCCGATCCCCTATTAGTTTCTACAATCTGACTGTTCTACAGGAAGAACCTTCTATCCTGTTACATAGATCCTGTGTTCCCTAGACTGGCAACTTTTCCTGTTCTTGAGTCCACAGTGTCTTATACTGCAGTACCATACTCCACTTCACTTTAAGCTCACCCAAGTTAAGTATTACTGTCTGTTCTTCACAGTATTCTTCAGCCCTCCCTGCCCTCTCTCAACATCGTAATCTTAGGGTATTTTGCCCACCCATCTTACTGGACTGCTCAATACAGTCAATTGCAGCCTTCTTGGGCATCTGCATGAAGACTGGCACCATGCCAGATGACCACCTACTTATGAGCTGATTATATCATTTATTTTCTAGTTCTGCATATACTCCTTAGCTCTATCATTCGATTGGTTTATTTGACTGTGAGAAGCCACTGCATGTTTTAGTGGAACTACTGTTCATATCACCTACTACTGTTTTGGGGATCACTCTTACCAATACCTGTGTCTGTATGCCTGACAGGTGTACGCAGGGATAATGGATGCTCTCTGATGCACTTTTCTTGTTACTTAATTAACCCTGGTCATAACTTCAGATCTCACCAGAATAAATCCAGTATTCTATCCATCCAACCGACTGTGATAATTCAGCCTAGGTTTACTTCCAGGGTCACAAGGCCTGAACTCTATGAGGGTCTGGATCAGAACCCTGACTGTCCCCAAATCTATAGCCCTCCCTAGTGCAGGCATCCAGGTATCAGCTGTGGCATTAATCTTTTCAAAGAGACTTGGATCCATAGCATACACATATCTCTCTCTCTCTCAAGGGACATTGAATCAAATCCTGGTCCCCACACTGGTGTTCAACCTGACGCTACTTCACAATGGTTCTCAGATAGGGGACTAAGGATTGCCCACATGAATGTTTGGAGCTCACTAAAAATAAGGCTGAGTTGGAAGTGTGGCTACATACTACTCACCTGACATTCTGGCATTAACAGAGACATGACTAAAGCCCTCCATTCCTGACTATATGTGCAGTACAGGGCTATAAGCTGCTCAGAGCTGATTGCCTCTTCTCTAAAGGAGGAGGGGGGTATTGCTCTCCTCTTTAAAGCACATTTAAACATCAGGACTCTGTACACTGCTTCCCTGGGCTCTTGTGAGACCCTTCATGTAGTCCTAGTGCTAGGGAAGACAAAGACACTTCATATGATATGTGCCTATAACCCACCAACGTGTGGCATCACTGGTCTAAACATCATTGACTATTTTACTAATCTAAAGGGCAACTATGAGATAATGCTACTAGGGGACCTACATCTTGACATGCATGGTAAAAATGCTGGTACCTATAACTCTGTTCTAGGAAAATTGCTGATCACTTGACTCATTAACTGCCCAACCAGAGTCCCTACTATTGGCAACCGTCACTCCCTGCTAGACTGGATTGCTACTAACAGAGTGGGTAGAATCCTGGCAGCAGACACTCTGGCAGACTTCATAAGTGACTACCTACCTATCTATTGTGTATGGAGTGCATGCATGCAGATGCCTCCACTGAAAGAAATTCAGTTTAGGGATTTCTCAAAACTAAATGTGGGGGCACTAATAGTGAATGCGCGAAATGTGGACTGGTCTCCTTTGTGCCACAATATGGGTCAGATATTCAAAACTTTGCCCCTGGGCTAAGTTAACACTGCCTGGCGGGCAAACTTAGCCCAGAGCACAAAGCAAGCTACATTCAAAAGGAATAGCCTGGGGCAAACAGCTTCTGAATATAGCATGGGAATGAGGCCCTGCAAACTGGGTTGGGAGTGCAGGGAAACATAGCCCTGGAATAAGACAGCACTGAATATAGCAACCAGGAAGTGCAAACCACAACAACAAAACAGTGCACAGTGACGTGAGGGCAGGTAGACATGAAATACATGGCCAATGTGTGTGCCAGCAAATGCGTGGACCCTGTACAGCTGCAGACAGCAGCAGATGTGAAAGAACAGCCATCAAAACTGTATAATATTCCCCGAACCATTAGCGCTGCACTAACACGTTAGCGCAGCTTTAGCATGGAGCTAAGCTATTTGCCCTGTGCAAACACATTTGCCCGGCACTAAGAATTGCCATATTCAAAAGTGACATGCAAATGAGCCTTCTTAGGTAGTCTCTGGGCAAACAGCCAAATTAGCATCTCATTATTCCCTGATTTGCATGCAGTTTGCCCAGCGTTACTGCAGGGTCCCACAGCTCCACCTTTAGGTCAGTCTGGAAGTACAGGGTCTGGCCAGGTCTGGCCGCAGCTCCACCTGTAGGTCAGTCTGACAGTGCATGATGGTTGCTGTAGGCTACATGTATGCAGTACAGCATAGCATTGTGTGTCCCAGGGGGCAACGCAGCATAGGCACAGGTGGTGGTGGTGGTGCTGCATGCAACCATCACACTGTAGGCCATGCTACAGTGCACAGCAGACACTACAGGAGCAAGGGGGCCGGTGGTGTGAGGGACAGAGCAATGCCTATGGTATGTAGGGCAGTGATGACCACTGCACTGTACACAGTGACAGACCCAGCTTGCAGGTGATTACTGACAGTGGACAGTACTGTTTCGCTGTTGTGTGCTCCACAGATGCTGCATCTGTGGTATGGGATGCTCACAGTGATATATACATGGCCAGCTGTGTGTGCTGTGGCATCTGTACAGTTGTGCGGTATGTGGCTGGGGAGGCATGTAAGATCAGACAGGCACACAGGTGGTGGGGTATTCCCACTACTGGCCCATGTGTACTGTGTGATGTGTCCCAGCCTTGTGGCCACACCTGGGCTGTGGTGAGGTCTGGCCACCTGTACACCCTCCCCTCAATTGCTACCATGCCCACAGTGCTGCATGAGTGTGCTGGCATCTGTTGGTCACAACAGACGTAAGGGTCTGCAGGTGTGTGCTGTATGGCCACACTACCATGATGTCCCCTGTGGGTCGTATCACCCTTACTGTCTGTGCTTGGCTGGGACTGGTGGCAGCTGTTGACATCATGGTGGTGCCATCAGTGAGCAGCATGTGTCCTCCATGTCTGGCATTTTCTAAGTGTCATGATCATATGTTAGGGTCTTGCAAGCTGCCCTAATCCCACGCCAACACCGTGCAAAGCACCAATGTCATGCAAAGTTGTTTGCTCAGCGTTAAGACCAGCTTTTCCTGGGTGGTAATTTGTACCACGCTAAGGGTCACGCTATGTCACGCTAAACACCTTAGCGTGGCACTAGTCACTGAATATCTCATAGCGCCTGTATTCATGTTCACTTTGCCCCTTGCTTATAATCATGGTTTACCCAGTGCTAATGCAGTTTGCATGTGCTATTTGGCCTTCTGAATATGGCAGACCCATGCTAATCCCACACTAATCTGGCACAAACGGTTTGCGCACCGCGCAACGCTTTGAATATATGGCCCTATGTATGTTGAGTGTGCTCTAGACTATCTCTTAACCACTATTCTGGCTCTTCAGGATAAACATCTGCCCCTGAAGAGGAGATGTGTATGAGGCACTATGATGAAATGGCTTCACAAGGACCTTCTGGTGGCAATGAAGGAAAGGGACAGAACCTGGGCCAAAGTTAAGAAATCCTCACTACAGGCAGATTGGGAAGAGTACAGGCGATGGAGAAATACCTTCAATCGAGACATCTGGGAAGCAAAGGGAGCCTATTGAAAGAAGCTGCTACAGAACTCTGTGAGTGACTCCCGGGGCTTTTGGTCTGATGTAAAGTCCCTAGAGGGTCAGGGAAGCAAGACAGATATCACTGAAATGACACTGAGTGGTATCAACTGTAACAACCTGCATACTATAACCAATGTTATGAACTCTAATTTCTCTGACTTCTCAGAATACACCAACCTACTAGGAAATTCCCCTGATCCAATCACTGCCAGTAAGGATAATAGACCAGGCACTTTCAACCTAAGGATGGCAGCTACGGGGGAGGTTCAATGACTCTTAAAATCCATTCCAGCCTGTGGATCTGCAGAGTCAGATGGAGTACTGACAGAATTCCTAAAAATAGCTGCCTCTGCATTTGCTGCATTTGTAACGAGAGTTCTCAACCTATCTATCACCACTGGAGTGGTACCAGTGGTCTGAAAGATTGTGAGGGTGGTACCTGTATAGGCACAGGGTCATAATGTTGCAAGACATAATGCCACATGGCAAAATCGCACTGCCAATACAGTGCAATTTCTGCTATGCAGCAAAAGTATTTTTTCTGTGGGGGGCGGAGCCCCCGACACCACCTGTTACGGGGCTGCACCCCCGAAACCCCCCACTAAGGATTCTCAACTCTGGGGTGGTTACCTTGGGGAGTGTGCAATGTGGGAAAAAAATAAAATGTCTGGGACCGGGAATCAAACCTGGTCCCAGACGCAGCACCTGGGTCCCTGCTGCTGTGGCTCAGTCCAGCTGCTCAGCAGAACCCAGTCCCAGAAGAGGTCTTGTTCTCTGCCTGGGATTGTGTGAATGGTGCAATACCATGTACAGCAGTATATGTGGTATTGCACCATTCGCTGTCATGGACAGTGCTGTTTCGACTTAGCTATAATGTCGTATACCAGTGTATAAGAAAGGTGATCCCCTAAGTGTAAATAACTATCACCCTATAGCCATCCTCGCTGTCCTAAGCAAAATCTTGGAAAAGCTGGTTGCAGCGCAAGTGACAGACTACCTTCATCACAGAAAGCTACTTACCCCTGTCCAGCATGGATTTAAAAAGTCCCATAGCACAAATACAATGCTCTTACAGCTCACCAATGACATAAAACAGGCAATGGACAAGGGCCTCCTCACTGGGGCTATCTTTGTTGATCTCTCTAAGAACTTTGATTTGGTCCGTCATCCATTACTACAGGACCAGCTAACCTCACTAGGTTTCTCACAAGATGTCACCTCCTGGTTCACCTCCTATTTCACTGGCCATACATCATATCAGATCTTGCTCCTACCAGCCTCAGTGTCCCCCAAGGATCTATTCTTGGACCATTGTTTTTCCCCCTTTTTATCAATAACCTACCTAAACCCTCCGGTCTCTCCTCTGTTATTCTATATGAAGATGATATGGTGCTTTACACCAGCAACAAGGATCCAGCACCCATAAATGCCACACTAAAGACTGACTTCAACTGTCTGAACACCTGGCTGTGGCAAAAGAAGCTCCTGCTAAATGCAAATGTGTCACACCTTTTGCAATTCCTGGCTCTGATGGCCCTGTCTTGGAGGTAGTGGACAACTTTAAGCTTCTGGGAGCCACTCTTGATCACTCGCTCAACTTCGGTCTTCACACAACTAACACCTGCAGAGCTGTCAATGCCAAATTGGGTATAGCATATAGAGTTAGATCATCTCTAACTGCTACTGCAAGACTAGCCATTGCTCAAGGGGTTCTCAAGCTAAGACTAACCTATGGCCTTATAGCTTTTCAGGACTCTAATAAAGGAGCTCTGTAAAAATGGGACACTTGCTACAACAATATCTGTCATTTCACCTTGGCTGTCCCCAAACTTACCCACTGTTGTATGCTCTACACTAGTCTAGGGTGGCTTTTCCTCTCATCCACTCATCAATACATAATGGGCTGCCTCATAGGCAACATTATCCGAACTGGTGCACCCGAATCCTTGGCTGGTATGCTACACTATAGCTCTCAACCATACCCACTGAGATCTGCTGGTAGACTGTTGCTCCATGTCCTTTGAAGCACAATGAAAATGGGGGAACATGCTTTTGCTGCAGCTGCACCAAGGCCCTGGAATGCCCTCCTGGATCACATCAGGAGCTCATAGTCTCACCTAACTTTTAAGAAGAAGCTCCACTCAATCCTACAAGCTAATGACAAATGCTTCTGTGCCATGCCCTGAGTCTCCCTTATACTTTCAGGAAACACATCCACTTAAACCTTAGCACTTAGTCACTTGCTTTAGCTATAAGGTTGCCTAATCAACTGCTTCCTTCTACAACACTGCTTACCACTAAAACATATTATGGTAATTATGTAGTGTCCTACTGACTGTACTGAATATCAAATGGTTTTTGGATATTTCTATAAATGATTCAGTTTTGTATTTAAATAATTGTAGGTAAACAAGTGGCATCTTTCTTATTATATGTCCAACAAAGTCAAGAAGATACCCCATCCTTTTATTAAAGAACTAGTATACTACACTGTCTTAGCCGTTGTATTATTACACTGATTCTTCACAGTCTTGTGGTCATCTGCTTTGTGTCTGACAGCTAGCCCTAGTTTGTAGCCCTAGAAAATGCCATCCAGCTTGAATTTTGACATAAAGAGGGTACAGACTGCTTGTTGCACACTGTTAAGCCAAGACAGAAGAGACGCTGTGGGAGGAGAGCAGAATACTATTGATTTCTTACTTTAACATTGAGAGGACATTTGAATACTTAGGTTAGCTATTCTCACTTACATTTCTTTTTCTCACATTATTTTATTTATTGTGACACTGCAGAATGTTCATTGTCCACTGTTTACATCTTTTTTTTTGATTTCTTATGTGGATATAGCATAAATGGTGAACCAAAGAGAATATGTGAGAGATGTTCAATCAGAATGGCAGTAGCTGTGTCTGTCATTTCATGAATATGTACTGTACTGTGTTAGTGTGAGCATGTGAGATACTATGACATTTCAGCAATCTGCATATGATTTGTTGGATACTTCTTTTTTATGTTGCTATGGAAGTATTGAATTCCTTCCCATGGTCGGTAAGATTGCAGCAAAATTAGGTAATCTGTCTCAGAGTTGAACAAAGACGGTAGACATTTTGGGTCCTGCACAATACTTGCAGTGACAAAAAGACATATTAGTAATTGTTTTGTCAT
Organism: Neoceratodus forsteri; assembly: GCA_016271365.2. Taxonomy (NCBI): domain Eukaryota; kingdom Metazoa; phylum Chordata; order Ceratodontiformes; family Ceratodontidae; genus Neoceratodus; species Neoceratodus forsteri. Next base: position 1,132,105,196 of record CM028129.1, read on the forward strand.
TTTATAACCCCTGTGTCACCTAATTCATATTTACTAATGTAGAAGGCGTATCTTTTTCTACTGTTGTCAGTGGTTGCATGTGACCCCTGCCCATGCCAAACAACACACATCATCACTAAGCAAAGCAATTGGTTGGTATTGGGCATCACAATCCCTTTTTGACTTCTTAATGTGGTGTTTTTTTTCTGATTGTATACATTGTTTTCTCTCTGCAAGCATATCTTGTAGTCTAACATTTTTGTGAGTCCAATACCATTAATGATTGTGTGACATACCAGAATCATTGCTTTCGTGTGGTTATTATTCTACTTTATTTACTAATGTAAACTGATTAATCTAGTATGGCAGTGTATTCTCTTTCAGTACTCAGTAGCACCACAATACTTACTTTAATATATATTTTTTTTGATTTGCAGTACTCATTACAGCAGTTAATGGGAAGAAATGCAGCACATTATTTACAAGTCAATTTGCGGTCTGGCTATTTTCAAGTCTTATTTGCAATGATTTGTTTTTTCAGTGACATGATATGCAAATGAGAATTTCCTAATTTAACAGTATTTGTGAGAGACAATCATTGATATAACCTGTGATTTATTGTTAAAGCTTGATGTCTTATTAGACCGATTGGTTGTGCGTGAGTTGTGGGGGTAGGACAAACAGTGCAATAATCTAAATCCATTTGTCTACAACTGCAAGATGTGTAACCTCTACTGGTGGAATTCAATATCAATGCATACAAAACTAAAAAAAAGAAACAAAGCAAGACAAAACAAATACAAACAAAAACAAGGAATGCCTATGTGTACACATGCACAATCAACATTGTAGTGTGAGGCACAGAGAGACTGCATTCAATAACACAACTAAAATAATTGTACTATCCAGCCCACAAATTGTGTTTCAAAGGTAAAAAAAGACTTTCAATACAATCATGTGCACTATTTTGGCGATGAACAGCATCTGACATGAGATGACAGCAGTGTCAGTTTATAGTATGAGTCAGGCACATTCGCTGCTGGGAAGAGAGAAAGAAAGAAATGATTGTTAGGCTTCCTCTCACTATGACACTCCCACTTCATGCACCAGTAAATGGCATCAGACAGATGGCTTCATCTTGTACTTTGACAAATTTATTGACACAGAATTCACATTGACACAGAATTCTAACTTAAAAAATACAGATACAATTTAACAAGAATCAACAAAAATAAATTATTTTACACTGGAATAGCATTACAGAGTTTAAAAAAAACTACTTCAGTACACTAGCTCTTAAAGATTCTTAGCAATTATGTACAGTATAAGAAAACTACTACTAATATAATCACTAGAAGATTAGGCTTTTGGACAAAACACCAACTATAAAAAGTGACAGAATACTAGCAAACGATAACTGAATAATTATTTAACGTATAGCCTCATTCTTCATTAACAGGAGTGATGTAAGAAGATCAATACCTCACAGAGTTAAAAACAAATTCTGGTCAGGGCCAACACAGCAGCATAAAGCCATTCACACCACTCATGGAGCTCATGTGGGAAAGTTGGAAACATAGAAACATAGAAAACTGATGGCAGATAAGAACCACTAGCCCCATCTAGTCTTCCTCTTTTCCTTACCTGTAACAGCAGCTGATGACTCTATTTGGGCTTCAGCTTAGCCTCTCCTTCCCACTTCTAGGGTGCCTTTATGTCTATCCCAAGCATGCTTGAATCCCTCTACTGTGCTTGCTCCCACCACCTCTTGGGGCAGGCCATTCCATGTATCCAACAACCTGTTAGTGAAGAATAATAACTTCCTCATAGTTCCCTTATCCTTCCCCCCCTCCAGTCTCATATTGTGCCCCCTTGTTATTGTACTTGTTCTATGCTGAAATATGTCACCCACTTGCATCTTATTTATGCCTTTAAGATACTTGAAGGTCTATATCCTATCTCCACTTTGTCTTTGCTCCTCCAGTGAATACATATTGAGGTCATTCAATGTCTCCTCATATGTCTTGTGGTGCAAGCTCTGTACCATCTTAGTTGCCCTTCTCTGAACCACATCCACACTGTCTACACCTTTACAAAAAATGTGGCTGCAGAACTAAACAAGGTATTCCAGATGAGACCTCACCAGCATTCTGTACAGTGGTATCACCACCTCCCTTCTTCTGCTCGTGATAGCCTTCAGTGCACCACAGCATGCCATTGATTCTCCCTATAGCCTTTGTGCATTGTTTGGCCACTGTTAGGTCATCCAAGATAATAATCCCCAAGTATCTTTCTTCCCTAGTGACTGCCAGCAATCCCCCGTAGGTCTCTGCAGGGTTTCTGCACTCCAGGTGCATGACTTTGCACTTCTTCACATTGAATCTCAGTTGCCACACTTTGGACAATTTTTCCAGCTTTTCTAGGTACCTCCTCATTTTCTCCACCCCCATCTGGAGTGTCTACCCTATTGCAGATCTTGGTGTCATATGCTAAGAGCCCTTTCCTTCCAGACCTTCTGCAATGTCACTAATGAAGACATCGAAAAGGACTGGCACCAGGACTGCTCACTGAGATACCCCACTGGTCACCTCTCATTCCTTGGGCTGGATATCATTAACCACCACCCTCTGCTTCCTATCCCCCAGCCAGTTCCTAGCCTAGTTCCTATGCTGAAGTTCTCCTTGAAGATGGAGCTCACGGCAAAGAAGTGTGCCATGTCCAAGATGTCCACTGGAGTTTGGGTATCTGCACTGACTCAAGAGATCCATGGCAATCAGAATCACGAGGTGGCATAATACACTGTTTGTGAATAAAATTGTTCACCCTGTATTTTTATAGTGTATAGCATTTTTTTATCCATTTGTTAACCGGGTTGATGTACTGGTCCAAAGACCTTTTTCAGGCATGGTCTGGACCAGAGACTGGCACAATCAATGGTAAAATACAATGAACAGCAGCAGTGAATCATACGTAAGCAAGCGGTTACCCCCCCCCACAGCTACATTTCACCAGCGAGGTCCCTCATAACGAATACAGTGCCTAGCCGTGGTGGGAGATCCACTTGAACCCGGTGCTGTCTTTCGGGGTCCTGCACCCCCCCAATCAGCTCCGACTGGAGTTGAGAATCTTTAAGTGGGGGTGTGTGGGGGGGTGAAGCCCCCCTGAAGAAAACAAAGATAGAAATAGCGAACCGGCAGCCAACTGCAGAATGCGGTCAACCTGCCGGTGTCACTGATGGGGCATTCGACAAAATTTTTGTCGGACTCCTGTCGTGGATCCCATAAGCAAGTACAGAATCCAGTACAATCAGGCAACATACAGAGGTGGACAAATAATAATACAAGCACACAGTGCAAGATACAACAAACAAGGTGGGCATTATACAAGATAAATACATAAATACAGGCAAGGTATCAATGTCCTGTAACAACAGGTCATGTTACAGTTATGTGAAATGTACAATGTTACAGTTATGTGATATGTGCACACAGCAGTTCTTTGGTTTTCAGAATGAAACTGTCGTATGCAGTCTCTAGAGGTTCTATAATGCTGTTCTACCACAGAAGGGTACAATCACATTCAATGACCTTTGAAGTATGGTACAACAACATTTTGAAAGGGATGGAATTCTATGTAGAGCAATTCATTGTTATACACTGTATATCAGTTCTTGGTAGATAAGGATGTCTTTCCCCACCTAGACAGCCTGTTTCCCCTACCTACTGTGATGCAACAGACCATACTTATTTGCCGGCTTTATCATCATTTCCACTGCATCAATGTTCCATTAAGCATATCTTATGCATTTGTGAATGCCAGTGTCATTTCTGACCCTACCACCTCTGCTTTCAGGATGTTCAGTGCATTCACCACCCTATTAGAGAAGGAGGACTTTCACACATTTTGCCTAGGTCTGCCCTCCCCCCAGCTTCATATCATGACCCCTTTTTCTTGGACACCTTTTAATCTGAGTATGCTTCCCTCTTGAACCTTATTTATACCTGTGAGGTATTTGAAAGTCCCTATCTTTTCATATCATACCGTATCGTATCCATAGTTACCTCTAGAGTGTATATAATGAGACACTTCAGTCTCTGGTCATAATTATTTTATAATAAGTTGTCAGCAAGTTTTTACATAGGCTGACCGAGTTATAATTAGCCATTATAACCCAGGGGTTATAATGTCGAGTACACACTGAGTCACTTAAAAAACAGCCACTCCCTGATTGGCTGTTGCTGTACTATTGGGCAGAGTAAACAGTTTCAGAAACATGCTGGTTCCTTATCCCAAGTATCGAGGAGCCACCAGACCGAGAGTCATCATCGGTTTCTTTTTCCTTTTAACCAGTTCAACATCTACAAACAAAAAAAATCGATCTGGTTGATACTGTCATTCAGAACCTGCAGTGGACAACTACCAGTGGGGACCGGGAATGGCTCAGAGCCTGAAGTGCCGGAGGTATGCCCAATTGCGATTGCAATCCAAATGCCCAGCTCTGCAAGTCTGCAAGTGAAAAAATTAATGCCAGATTAAATAGAAAAGCTTTACAAGAAAAAAAAAAGCAAAGAAGACAAAGATAGACTCTGTGTGTGTGTGTGTGCGTGTGCTCGCATGTGTGTGTGTTTGTGTGCATGTGCTTGTGTGTGTGTACATGTGTGACTGACACATGAGTGAGACACAGCAATACCAAATGCGCTTTGACAAAAAGAATTGCTGATCAGCAATTATAAAAAATAAAAGATGGGGAAGTTTCCTACTCGAATGCAATGGTCACTGTCAGTGTGGGATGCTTTAATAACCCCTTCCTGCTTCACCCTCAGGGTTTATGTAGCATACCACACCTCAGATGACTGTTAAATTCTCATAACACACACTTCCCCATCCATTATTCTATATGTTACAGTCACTGCACCACTTTTTTTAATCATAAAAGATTTTATAATGTTTGTTCAACAATGGAACATACATGAAGCAGAGATGACTTGGCATCAAATGCAGTAGGTAACAGTTGTATACTTAACTTTTGCTTATAGGATACACTGTTTGCAAATATAGGCATGCAGTGAAGGAATGTAACACTAAATAGAACTCTACTTTGGGATGATTAGTCCCTTTCTATATTAACCATAATAAGTAAGAACATCAATCATTGCATGGTGAACCGTACCCTCTAGCCCTGAGTCAATAAAGGAGTATGCAGCCTGGGTATATATCAGCCTGGGAAGTGGTGTGGGGTCATCTTGTTGAGCCTTTACAGAAGGGAACTGAGCAAAATCCTGAATATTACCAGCAATTGCTGACCTGTTTGGTGGGGGGCCCTGATCCTGTATTATTAAGAGCGCCCCTTTCTAAGACCTTTCATCCTATAAGGACTGAAGTGAACCAGCTCATGTGCAAGCTTAATGTGGAGTAAGAGTGTTGTCTGGGTCAGAAGGGTGATAACTTGGTAACTTGGTAGTTAGGACATAAGAAGGCCCGGAGCCCATCGAGAATGTCCTCCACACATGTGGATCATTAGTAGATTTATCGTCCATTCAAAAGCCATCTATCTAATTTAAACTTGAATGTGTCAATATGCTTGCAGTCAACAATTTCCTCTGGCATGGAGTTCCAAACTCTTGGAGCTCTAACATTAAAAAATTGCTGTCTTCTGTTTGTTCTTGTTTTCTCAATTATGATTTGTTTATTATGTAGTCTAGCAACGATTTTTCTGGATGCAAAAGACAAACCACAAGATTTCATTAATGTAGGAGATGATATGATTTTAAATAATTGAAGGATGTCTCCCCTTAGTCTTCTAGTTTCCAAAGAGTATAACCCTGTTTTATGAAGCCTAGTTTCATAATCAAGACAGGAAAGGTGGGGTATAATTTTGTGGCCTTTCTTTGAACCCTCTCAATTTTGTGATATCCTTTACTAAACACGGACTCCACAGGGTGAGCCGTAATCCAAAAGGGGCCTAACATGAGTCTTATATAATGTCATGATACATTCTTCAGTTTTAAGAACAAAAGTATTATTTATCCTACGCAGAAGAGCGTTGGCTTTATTTGTAACTTTGTTGCAGTGATTTGAAAAAGACAAGCCGTCGTCAATCATTATACCCAAGTCTTTTTCAACGACTGAATCTCGAACTTTAATACCATTAAGATAATATGATTGTTTTGTTTTTTTTCCAAAATGCAGCACGGAACATTTTGACACGTTAAAAGACATCTTATTGGTTACTGCCCAAGATTCAATTTTTTTTTAGGTCATTTAGAATAGTATTCCTGTTGTTTTCATTATCGACAGGTCCCCCCAGTTTAGTGTCATCTGCAAATTTGGATAACTTATTCTGTGATATGATATTAAGGTCACTTATAAAGATACCAAACAGGGTGGGACCCAACACGGAACCCTGGGGAACCCCACTCGTTACAGGTCTTTCCTCTGATATTACCCCACTAATTCTAACCGTTGGAGTTCTTTTATATAACCAGCTGTTCACCCAAGACACGATACATTTAGAGAATCCTAATATTACTAGCTTTTTGATTAATATTGAATGTGAAACCTTATCAAACGCCTTACTGTAGTCTAACAGGATAACGTCCACTGGGATATTTAAGTCAAGATAACTGCTTATAAAATTGTAAAAGGATAATAAGTTCATAGAATGCAGTGCCCGGTTTAAATCCATGTTGTGTAGAATCATTTATTTTAATTCAAGCATTTCCTCACTATTATGTGTTTGATATGTTTTTCCAATAATTTACAAGGAATGGAGGTAAGGCTGATAGGTCTGTAATTCTCAGTCTTGTAATGCACCCTTTTAAAGATTGGTGTTACAATAGCTGTTCTCCAGTCAAAGGGCACAATAGATTCTTGAGTGATTTATTAAAAATGATTGTAAGTGGAATAACAATACTGTCATTTGTCCCCATGAGAAATTTAGAAGTAATACCGTGGGGCCTCAAGCTAGTAGTTGATTTCAAAGTTCTCAAAGTTTATAAGTATCAGAGTAGTGATAGTATAACTATGGATATGGAAGTATAAGTAATCATTATAGGCTCCTTGTCTTGTTCGAAGACAGAGCAGAAATACTTATTAAACTCAGATGCAGCCACCATATCTGAAAGGATGGTTGTATTGTTGATAATTAATGGACCTGTTTTATTAATATTACCCTTTTTGTTATTTAAGTATGAGTAAAGACTTTTATGTGAGTCCTTAGTATGGGCAATTCTAAATTCTAAGTTCCGTTTAGCCAGGATAATAGATGTTTTTAGATTTTTTAGTGCTTCCTTATACTTAATATAATTGTCCTTCTTTTCATCCGGTTTGCACTTTTTTAATAAGGTAAATAATTTTTGTTTATAAATGCTAAGTTTTCTAATATTATTATTATACCAGGCAGGAACCTTGCCTTTATTGTTGTACTTCCTTCTTACAGGTACATATTTTTCTTCTAGATTGTGTACAGTTTTTTTAAAGGTGTTCCATGCATCATTTGCATTGAGAGGTACAAATACTGAGTCCCAGGGTAGAGCTGCAAGATGTTCGTTAATTTTTGAGAAATTTGCTTTCTCATATTGTTTTATCATGCAGTTATTAGTGGAGTTGTATGAACCAGAGACATAGAATTGAATTGTCATGTGATCACTGTTGCCCAGGGGTCCAGCACGCATAAACTGGATAGGGACATTCAAATTAGTAAAAACTAAATCTAGAATATTATTCCCCTGTAGGCTCTCTAACATGTTGTGTAGGCCAAGATCTGTAATAGAGATCAGCTGTAAATCCATATGGGTTGTGTCCAGAAAGTATATCCCAATTTATAGATGGGAGATTAAAGTCCCCTAGGATTATTACTGAGCCTTTATCTGCTATTTGAGCCATTTCTGAGATTAGCTGATTTAAGTAGGTAAGATCCGAAGAAGGTGGCGATAGCAATTTCCAACCAAAATTGTGGATGTCCTTTAGGTTGCAAGTACACCCAAACACTTTCAGTAGATACTGTTTTTGAGATCTCGAATGAGGAATATTATTGGTGACATAGAGACTAACCCCTCCCTCTTCGTTCATCAGCTCTATTTTATAATAATGTTTAAATCCTGGGGTATTAGTTATCCACTGTTTATCCTGGTTTCCCCATGTTTCAGTTATAGCAATCAGACCTATGTTAGATTCCTGGATTTTCAATTCTAATTCTGCCATTTTGGTTTTATTAAGTGCTCTCGCATTGCAAGATAGGATGTTCAACTTATATAAAGTATTAAGAGATGGCTTGATAGCCCAGTCCCCCCTTTCATTTTAGTTTAAATTATCATTGATAAATGATAGAAACTGACAGCCAAAAGCGAACTTCCTCTTCGGCTGAGATGGAGACCGTCCCAGCAAAAAAGGGCGGGGTTATCACTGAATTCCTCCCAGTGAGTAAGACATGCTATACCTTGTTTTAAGCACCATTTCCAGAGCCATTCATTTAATGATTTGATCTTCCTTTGGATATAGAAGGAGGCTCGAGGCACTGGAAGAATTTCCGAAATGCCAATGTTGCATCCCCTCTCATTTAATAAATTACAGAGAGCAACTAGGTCATGTTTAAGTTGTTGTAGTGGGGTTTTAGTGATATTGTTAGTCCCAGCATGGATTATAACTAGGGGATTGTTGCCTGCTGCACGTAAAGCAGTACTGGTCATGGCGGTTATGTCAGAGACCCTAGCCCCCCTGTAACTTAAGCAAGTCCTATTTATTTTATCAGGGTTACAGATGGTTTGATCTATGAATTTAACCATAGAATCACCTAAAACGACAACCTGAGTGGGGGTGCTATTATTATGAAGAGAGCGGTGAGGAAAGTCATCCTGAACAATACTTGATACAATATCAGCGTTACAAGTTTCTCTGACTAAAAGAGAGGCCAATGGTTCATAGGAGTTATATAGTGAGATTGGGGGGTGGGTGTTTGACTCCCCTATCTGTGAATTAGTTCTTTTATTATTTTTTCGGGATGCAGTGGTAGACCAAGTAGTAGTATCAGTAACTATCAGAGGTTCTGGGGGGGAATCAAAACAGTGCAGAGTAGAAGAAAATTGTTCGTTGCTAAAAGCAGTCTTTATTCTAGAGGAACCTTGGGGGTTTGAGGGAGTCTTAATAATATTATTGTGAGACATGTTGGTTTCTGAAGTACCCTGGGGACCATTGTCATGAGGATGGGGCATATTATTGGCTTCTAGTAAAAAGACATATGATCAATATATTCTTCTAAAGCTTCGATTTCTGGATCAATAACATGTTGGGTAACATCAGAGAACTGTCTACAGGATTAAGAAGTCAAGCTACTTCATCCTGCAGAGATTTAACTAAATGCACCTGTCACAAATGTAATTGGCAATATGTTTACCTATTGCATACATTTGACAGGACGTCCAAGTATTGTTTGCTCTTTTCATTATGGTAGTAACTAACAACACTGACTATAAGTACAGTACCTTGGGTTTCCCTCTTTATAAAGTACCAGTTTGACAGTTGCTAAACCTTTGTCCCGATGGCTTCACGCTGGACCACGATAGACGCGGCGTCTGCGGCGTGTCTCCGTCTTATATTGCCTTCGCCCGGCTCGCTAGTGCGAGTAATTTATTGCCAGCGGGACCGGAAGTGCGTCGTCGCACCACTTCCAGTTTCGCGCTAGCAAAAGCAGCACAAATGAAAGGTTTAGGGCACAGAAATAGCCCTTAAAAGGCAAGTACAATGTTTTTATCAATGTCCCTTGGTAGGGGTTCGGTTAGCAAGTGAGGAAAAACGCTGTTTTCTGGAGGGACAACCAACACAGTCCTCCAAGTTCCCACACTGCCCCTGTGGACCCAAAACCAGGAAGTGATGTACACAAACAAGCACAAATGCCAAACAATATAAAGATGGTATATTTAACAAATTTTTAAAACTTTTCAGGCTCAGGAGAATGTTTCAACAGCATGCACTCTCAATATCAGAGAGTTATCAGAGGGTGGGTTGCCAGGTGGTGGGGTGGGGAAGAGCATAGGTGTGATCTGAGATAAAGGCACCATTTTTTGTTGTAAACGTGTGTGTGGTTGGCGGTGGTGTATGTCAACCATTCGAAATCTGCTAACTAAGCCACTGTCGTATGCCATGTAAGAAGAGGGGGAGGTAGATTCTGGCTCCACCTCATTAGGGTAGTCCTTTTGGCTTCTAGTAGCACCACAACAAGCCATTTTTTGGATTGGTTGGAACAGTTTGACACCTTTGAGGTATTGCCCAAGAGGCTAAGGGTTGGGGCAGTAGAGCCATTTGTTTGCAGGATATTGGAGTAGTCCAAAATTACTCCTGTCCAGAAGGGCACCAGTATGGGACACTGCCATAGTATGTGCAACAGATTGGCCTATGGGGCCTGCCACCTCCAGCATGTGGAATGGGGGATGAGTCTCATCTTTTGGAGTATGTCTGAGGTACGGTACCATCCCAGCAGTACCTTAAGGTGTATAAGCTGGCTCCTAGAGTCCCTGTAGACCAGATAGGCATCCTTGAGGTATTGCCACCCTTTGGTGTCTGTTATCTTTATTTAGGTCCTGCTCCCATTGCACCTTACACTTAATTGTGGTATCTGGTAGAGATTCCGTAAGCATACCATACACCTTACCTGCAGTGCCCTTTACTTCACCTTGTTCATGCATGTGGTCAGCTATTTCCACCCATCTCCCATAGGTGATGTGGCTCTGAGGGTCTTGGATGCATTCCTGATCTGGAGAAATCTTCAGAAGTCTGTCTTGGGTAGCAGATACTGTGCCTGCCTTTGCAGGAAGGACATCATGGCTTCAGAGTCCCATGCATAAAGATCTGCTATTGTACAGATGCCTGTCTGCTGCCAAGAGTGCCAGTTGATGGTTTGTCCTACCACTAGCACATGTGGGTTGAGACATAAGGGGCTGTACTGTGTAGGTGGTGCCCATAAGGGGGCTGGACATTGAATGAGATGTTTGTACCTGTGCTAGGTTTCTCTTGTCTCTTGGATAACCGGAGGAAGGTGGCCCTTTGGGTGTCCCCCTTTGCTCAGTAGGTTCCCCAGCCATTTGGATTCTGATAGGTCCATTTCCAGATTCACCCATACAGAGGTATTTTGGGTTTTAGGGAGAACCCATCTGATTGCTTGTGCAGCTCTATATGCTAGTAAATATTTCTGCAGCCAGGGGAGACCCATTCCCCCCAGACCAGTGCACCTGTAAGCTAGTTATTCCAAATCTTGGGACTTTGTCTTACCAGATGAACCCTGCTGTCACCTTGTTGATTTTCAGAAGAGTGTTTTGTTGTGTAGGGATTGATAGGTTGCACATGAGGTATGCTATCTTAGGCAGCACGAACATGTGTGCATCATCTACCCTGTCTTTCAGGGGTATGTGTAGCTTAGTCCATCTTAGTGTTTCTGCTCTGATGGAGGCTGTGATGGGTGTATTGTCTGCCTCAACCAAGTTCCTCCATAGTGTGGTGATGTTTATCCCCAAGTATGTAAAACCTTGGGGTACCCATACCACTGGAGTGCCCTGTAGGCATTCCCTCATACAGGGCAAGTTTAGTGGCGACAGCATGCCACTATACCATTTTAGTTGCCCTCTGCTAGACTGCCTGTAACTTGTCCATGTCCATTTGGAGATATATTCTTCAGAACTGGACACAGTACACTAATTGAGGATTCATCAATTACTTAATTTTACAGTGGTGAAAACACCTCATACTTCTTGCTGGTGATACCTATGCACAGCAACATCCCACTGGTGCTCCCATCTGCTTTGTCACACTGCTTGGCTTCTTTTAGGTCATCAGAAATGACAGTCCCCAGTTTTCTTTCCTCTTTTGTGCTCACCATTGCAGTACCCCCTTCGTGTACCCCCCCCTTGTTTTCTATGCACCAAGTACTTGATTTCTCATATACTCACAATTAATGTTTGGAGTATTGTAGAGTGTTGTTCTGTGCAGAATGCCATGCCTTTTAATATGCTGTTGTACCACAGTTCAAAGGTCATGAAATGTGATTGAACCCTTTTTGTGTTACAACATCATTCTGAAAGCTAAAGAGACTGCACACCTCAATTTCATTCTGAAAGCAACATAACTGCCACATGCATATTTAATTCAATACATTTAATAAAATACAGGATGAGCAACTTTATTCACAACCAGTGTGTTCTGCAAACTCGGGGTTCTGATTCCCACTGACATCTCAAGCTTCACTTTTGAGGTTAGAGGGACTCAGAACCCATCTGTGGCAGAACACACTGGTTGTGCATAGTCGCCCATCCATTATTTTCTATTTAATGACACACACTGGACAACTTCTCAAGCTTAAGTAGTTCTGTCTTCATTGTTCCATTCAGTTTTTCATGACCCCTCCACCTCGGTAGTGTCTACCCTCTGGTAGATCTTTGTCTCAACCATAAAAAAGCATATCTTACCTTCTAACCCCTCTTTATTATCACCAGTGATGTCAATAAACAGTACATGCCAAAGTACTGATTCCTGTGGTGCACCACTGGTCACTCCCCCAACATCAGGTGAATGCCGTTTCCAACCACCTACTGATGCCAACTCCCCAGTAAATTCTCTACTCAGTTTAACATTTTAGTGCACACTCCCAGGCTTCCCAGCTTCTTTACTATTCTTCTATGTGGAAAGGTATTGTGGGCCTTATTGAAATCCAGGGGAGCCACATCCACCACTCCACCCTGATTAATATCCCTCATCACCCCCTCAAAGGAAACTAAAAGATTACTTTGATATCATCTCCCCTATCCCCACAAGTGAATCCATGCTGCCACAGATACTGTAAGCCACAGGATTCAAAATATTCCACAATCCTTTCCCTCAACAATGTTTCCATTACTTTCACCTCCACCAAATTCAGGTTTATGGGCCTGTAGTTGTTAGCTTACTGTCTGCTGCCAGCCTCCTCCCTGCTTCCACCTTTGTACAAAAGATCCCTTGGTGAGGGTACAGCTCTGTAATAGTGCTAGCTCACTTGTTACCTGATGTTGCAAGCACTATGCAGGGAGGCAGTGGTGCAGAGCATTGCAAATGTGATGAAGAATGTACTTGAATATAGGGTCCCTGACAATGGGCCACTTTTGTCACATTCACTTGGCACAGTAATCTAGAATAGAATTCCTGACTTTGAACATTTAGATTTATTTTATGCTCTAACACAGTACCTCACAACAGTATCTAATTGGTATTCCCGTATACACTGATTTAATGCGAAAACATTTTTTTCCTGACATGCTATAGATTGCAGTATGATATTGTTAGACTCCCCAACAAAGTCCTACCAAATGTCCAAGCACTGTACCATACTTTCAAAAAAAAAAAATTTCTATCACCACCCATTAAGTTGCACACTTTCAGCATAATTGTAAGTCCTCTTTTGGTTGCATGTCTAAACACACACACACAAAAACACACACACACACACACACACACAGTGCCTCTCAGTCCTAACACAGTGCATGTATGAAATGTTTAGTCCAGTGTTTCACTTTCCTAATTGTAGCTAGCAGCAGATGTTTTGAAGGAGACAACTCCAGTGTATTTATGAACTGGATATTACTGACATATTTTTCATACATTACATGAGTTAATTCAAGTATGTCAATAAGAGATCAGTCATTTTTTTTTCTGTTGTAACACATAGCAAGATTCTGAGGCAGTAACACTAGCTTACTTGTAACTGTTCAAGCCAATCTCATTGTATATGCAAATGAAGCACTTGTAATACAACCCCCTCATTCTTGGATAGCACTCAGCACTTTTTACTCAGATGCTCTGAAAGCATAAGGATTTCTGTGTTCTCTTGTCTATAATGTTTTCAATGCATCCTATTTGTATTTTATGTTGTTTCAAAGGCTTAAAACAGTCCTGTCACACCACTCACACAGTGTGTAATACTAATAGCCTTTATTTGTACAAAGTGTATTTTTCCATTTCAAATGCTTTTAAACCACAATTGCTGACTGGAAATACCATGCAAGTGAATGACTACTGGATGACATGGGAGAACTGAAGTAAGCCCCCCCCACCCACATTCCTATGTAAATTAACCCATTCACCACTGACATTAGATACATCCTTGAAGGACTTGACAGAGCAGCACAGAAGGGAGCAAGCACCACACACACACAGCAAGCACAACTAATTGTAAACAAAGCAGAGCACAGGTCTGGGGAACAACATGGCAGGCCTACAAATGTAAACAAAAACAAAGAAGAAACTGGGATTGAATGCTGCACTGCACAACATAATTTTAAACAGCTACATGCTCAACAGATCAGAAGAAAGACATCTATGTGGCAATTACTTTTTTTATGTAATACTGCTGCTTTAAGAGGCAGAGATTTGTGCCTCAGCACCAGTGGAAACACCAAGCATAGGACAATTACCTCACATTCCTGTACCACACTCATTTTTCTGTCCTACATCATGGCAATATGTCAGCATGGCTCTGCCCATGCTGCCATAAAAATCACTACCTTTAAAGGAAAACTCCATGTTAAAATCAGAAAAAGATATGTAGTAGTCTTTTTTTCTGTGTTTTAACCAGTTCCCAGCATTTTATTTTCCTGTGGCTGTGAGGGATGTTTTTTTCTAACTTTCCCTAACTGTTTTATTGCCCTTGGAGGTTGCCATTCTGGTTTCTTTCATGGCCGTTAGTCTTTCCAGAGTGCCCTTTGGTGTGATGTCTAATTGCCCCTGCAGTAAGCCAGTGTCTTGTAACAGGGTCTGTCACAGCTCAGCCACAGAGAAAATACTTCTTCCAGAGAAGACAAACTGCTAGATTTTGGGTGAGTGTAATCATTATTATTTTTTGATATCAGTACCTTGTCCTGCTATGCTCTGCTCTGTGTGTGTGTGTGTGTGTGTGTGTGTGTGTGTGTGTGTGTGAGTGTGTGTGAATCATGTCACTGTTTATTCTATTCCTCTCAGTCACTTTCAATTTTTGCACCAGTACTAAGTAGCAAAAATTCAACATCACCTTATAGGTTGTAACATAGCAGGACAAGGTACTGATATCAAAAAATAATAATGATTGCACTCACCCAAAATGTAGCAATGTGTCTTCTTCTCTGAAAGAAGTATTATCTTTGTGGCTGAGCTGTGACAGATCCTGCTAAATCTAGGGGCATAGCTACATCACTGTCACATGAACCAGGGTGCACTGTAGGAGACAGAAAGCCAATAAACCTATCTGTGATGGAGATCCCCAGGAGTCGTAAAACTACCATACAGCTAGCAGGCTAATTTAGGAAAAACTCCTAATAGCAGACAGAGGGAAGGACACACTAGGACTTAACAAACATATCAAAACACTCTACATAACATATGTTTTTGACTGTTCTGGGTGGACTTCTCCTTTAATTTATATTGTCACAAAATTCCCTTTGGAGACACAGTTGGCAAAACCATTTTCATTTCCAACAAACTTTACATCATGTAAATCTGAAGCCAAATTCTGCTTTTTTTAACATTTACCATTTCCAACAGCTCTGCTTTATCTCACCTGTTTTCATGTCAGAATCTTGAAATCTTTAATAAGTTCCTCATTGCAATTGAACTTGAGCCCTGTGTCAATGATAATTGAACGTTCCCGTACTATTTCATTTGCATGGGTAAAAGTGCTACAGGCGAAGGCTCACTCCATTTCTATACAGAGTGCTATTCTCAGATGTACTAAGTCACCTACAGTTTGTGTGCAGGACTAAAGGAGCCTGCCATTATCAGCCAATGGTCTTCCATCCTTTTCACTGACTAGTTAACATGACGGGCTGGGGTACATGATTCTAATGAACTCAGTACAGAGAGAAACACCATAGAAATCATATATATTTTTATAATGCTGTAATTTCCTTAAGGGCTAGTTAGCCACTGAGGAACTCTCTTTACTTTAATAAACTACTTAATTCAGCCATTGCAGTTTACTAGTGAGAACACATTGATTGCAGTGGTGAGAAATGGTAAATGAATCTCTGGGGAAACCACCTACATCATGCCTCTGCAACCTTTTGAAACTGAAATGAGGGACCTGGGCACTCAATATGAGGGACATTGAGGGACACATTCTCAAACATGGAGATAGAAGCTCAGAACACTATGAAACAGCTGTGCTTACTTGTAAAAACTTTATTTTTGAACTAGGGTATTAGAATATTAAGAATTTCTGACTTAACATCTGAATTTATAGCACATTGCCTGTGTGGGCAGCACCTTTTCCATGAGGGTTGGATGAGGGACAGATACATTTTGAGGGGGTGAAATGAGGGACATCTCTCATAGTCATTGGCAGGTGCCAGGTATGACCTCCATTGCTAAGGAATCTCTCTAGCAGGAGTGTGGATATGTTTCTGCAACAAATGAATATTTAAACTTTGTTTGATGCTCATGCATGCATTTAAGGGGCACCTTTACAGAGCCAAACTTTATATAACTTTCCTTTTTACCACAAATAGATTATATATACTTAAACATAACAAAACTTACTTCATCACTTATTATAGCTATTTGGACTTAGATGCATACCCAAGCTCCTATCAGCCCTCTGGGTGCAAACACCCAAGGCACCAAAACATCTAGGTATACACCCAGTTCATGTTCCCTCTTTTATCCTGGACCAGTACCCCCGGGCCCCTTGTTTCTTTATGCTGTGCCTTTTCTCCCTCCCCCTCCTCCCCCCCTTCCCTTTCTTCCACTTTGAATATTCCAACCATTCCTGGCCACTTTCCACTGCCAACCTGCAGCAGCCCCCCCCATGGCCACCTACTCTCCTTTTTCTCCCCATCCCCATCTATCTGCTAGATGGGAGGGAGGGTGACTCCAGTAGCAAAAGACAAAAGGGGAGTCTCCTCTAACTCCCTCTTGTAAACTCTTCCTTTTTCAAGAGCTTAAGCCACCCAATCTCTACCCTTCTTTGTCCCCTGCCGTTTTCTCAGCTGACCTTCCTCCCAGCATTCCCCTACTAGCCCTCAACCCCTTCTCCTCCCTCCTTCCCCTTCCACCTCTGCTCCCTGTCTAACTGCAACCAAGTTCAGAAGACCCCTGAAAATAGAGGCTGCCTTTCTGTCCGGCAACCTATTTTGTCCTAGAATACCCTCCCCTCAATAATATGCACACAATTTATTGGGTGCTCAGTTGATGTAGTTTATTAAACCAAACTTTACATATATTTCTTTTTTACAACATATACATCATATTGACATAAACATGACAAAACCCATTACATCACTTGTTATACCATTTGTGACTCAAATGCATACCTGAACCCCTATAGGCCCTCTGGGTGCAACCCCCAAAGCATCAACATGTCTAGATGCGCACCTTATCCATGTTCCTTCTTTAATCCTGGTCCAGTACCCCCTGTGCTTCTTTTTTATTCAGTGTCTTTTTCCTCCTCCTCCTCTCCCCTTATTTTCTTTCTTCTATTAACCCATCTCATGCTCCTGCGATGGAAGATGGGCTTCCCCCATTGTGCAATACCTTGTACTATCCTTCCTGAGCCCCCTCCAGCTGTAAATTAAACAGGTCTAGCCCTATATCCATCAAACGCATTCTATACAGCTGATAAAGCCCCAAACACTCTTGAAGATTGTCTTGATGTGTTATTATTATTCAACATACTGTCCACACACAGAAAGTCATGTTCATTTACAGTCCTTGATCAACTCCCACTACATCTTTCCTGGACTAGGGAACATCCACAACACAGTCTAGCCATTCATGATGCAATGGGAGGAGAGGAAGGTACAACAGCATGAGCCATTGCACTGTTTGGGGGGGGGTGTTCCTACTGTCTGGAAAATATGCTTACTCCATTCCATCAGTAAATAAGCTGAAATGTGTACAGTATATGAGAACGGGGTAAGTGTTAGGGTTGACAACCCCAAGGTACATGCCAAGGCTGTTTGTGAAGAAGTGTAATAATATTTCCTGTTGCTGTCTGCAGGGTGGGGATGGGGTGTTAGGGTTGGTAACCCTAATGCCACATTTTCTTACTTGTGTTGGTTTGACCCTAACTAGTGTATTAACAAAGTTTTTTGCAATTATTATAATATGATATATATTCTTTACAAAAAACATAATTAATGCACCACAACATAAGGGAAATGTGGTGTTAGGATTTCCAACCCTAATGCCCCACCCCCAAGCAGCAAAAGGAAAAAAACTTTAGGGTTTTGGGTCTCTGGAGTCTTGGCAAAGCAGTGGTGGGGTCTTCCTTGGGGGTAGTCAATCCTAATGCCCACCCCATTCAGTGAGCAATTTCACACATGATCCTCTCTCTTTACACAGGGCCTTGCATGAAGAAAGGTACAACAAATTGTGTTGGCAACCTGTGGTGAGATATGCTTCTCCACTTTGGAGAGTGTATCATTAAGAGACAGTGGCTTGGAGCTGTCATTTGTGCTTTGGATTGGAGGTTAGGGGCTGGGGGTGTGGATGAGTACTGGGGTTGATATCTCCCAAGGAAGACCACACTACTGATTCGCCAAGACTCTGGAGATCCAAAATGCCAATGTTTTTCTTTTGCTGCTTGGTG
The DNA here is from genome assembly GCA_016271365.2 of Neoceratodus forsteri. Classification (NCBI taxonomy): domain Eukaryota; kingdom Metazoa; phylum Chordata; order Ceratodontiformes; family Ceratodontidae; genus Neoceratodus; species Neoceratodus forsteri. The sequence goes on from CM028129.1 coordinate 1,132,123,749, forward strand.
GGTGGGGGTGGGTAGGGCTGAAACCCAAATGCCATATTTCCCTACTTTTGTGGCATTAAGGTACCCTAACTGATGCATTAATACTGTTTTCTGTAAAGAAATTACTTTCTTTTTGAGATAGTGGAATTGTATCCTGCCTGAAAAGATCCAGATGCTCTGCATGAAGAGAAGAGAAGAGAAGACTCTGTCTACCTGCAGAAGTGCAGGGCTCACAAATATCAGGCCCTGCAGTTCAGTACAATGACAGATGTGAATAATTTATAGGGTTGACTGGTGGGCTGTGGAAGTACAGGGCCCTGGGCCCCTGTGATCCCTGTACTTCTATGTGGCCACAGCTACAGATGCAAAGGGCAAACAGTGCATCTGTCAGCAAGTGCACAGGGTCTTCTGCCACCTAAGGGGGGGAGAGGTGCAGGGCCCTATGCCAAGATGTCTATATTGTATCCAGGCCTGTGCAGACAACCCTACACCTTTCATTCTCTGGCTGGGGGGAGGGGTGTTGCATAACAGCACCATATCCACACCCTCTCCAAATCTACCTGGGTCACTGAGCTCACCCCCAAAACTCAGCTCACCAGCATGGGATCAAAAAGCTTACCCACTGGGGTCAAAAGTGACACTACACACAAAGTTTGTTAACAATTATATTTTTTCAATGTTGAATCAAACTTTTCAAGATACTCATTTTATGATTCATCTTTTAAACATGACATGTGACTCAGATGGCTTATAGTAAATGGTGAAAATGTCATTTTGCTCCAGAAGTATGAAAACACATCTCATCCAGGATTTAAAAAATGATGCATCATTTCATGTTTATGAGATGGTGTGGAAAAATAGCTATGTTGAAAGTCTGGCGCTGAAATAGTGAAAATTAGTGAAGTTATGACTGAACATTAAAATACTGCAACATTCACTCATAACCTGGGCATGTTGTACACCAAATTGTCAGCATAGCCTTCTTATTACCCCACCTCATGAACCTGTTAATGAAAATTTTAAAATCTCTGCTGAAATGTCATTCCATGCCACAGGTGTCAAAACACATTTTGGCCAGAATTTTAAAAATGACAGCTGTCAAGCTCATGAGGTGGTGAAAAAAATAGCTATGTTGTAAATCTGGCATCAAAATATTAAAGTTACAAATGAGTGCAGTAAAATTTCAATGTGTGTGCATAACTTTGCCAGTTTTACATATTTTGACCACAAATTTTCAACAAAACTTTCTTATGAGCTCACCTCATGAACAAAGGTGGTGAGAATGTTCAAATCCTGCCCAAAAGGTGATTTCACCAAGCAACTGCAAAATCACATTTTGGGCTTGATTTACATAATTCTACCTCCATTGGTCATGAGGTGGGGTCCCATAAAGGCCATGGTGAAAATTTGGAGTCGAAATATGCAAAACTGGCACAATTATGCATCATGGTTCAAAACCACATTGAAATACATTGAACCTCACTTACCTTAGTTTCCCATATTGCAGTCAGCAATTCCAGCAGCAGGATGTGTCTTTGATCAGCAAGTGGATCTTCACCCTGTGACCAGTTCAGGTTAATGAGGGTGTGTGGGGTGCACTGGGGGTGTGGGATGGTGGATGCCAAGTGGGAGGTAGATGTGTGAGGTCAGATCGGTGAGGGACTATTTTCCTATTTGCAGGTTAAAAATGAAACAGCAAGGGACAGTTTTATTTATTCCAGACCAGGACAGTGAGTGAAGGGTTGGGGGGGGTTGCCACTAGACACCAGGGAAGGACAATAAACTAATAGGAACAGTGATTGAAGGGTGGGGGTGCCACTAGACACCAGGGAAAGATAAATAAATTATGGGGATGGTGATTGAAAGGTGGGGGGGGCACTAGACACCAGGAAAAGATAAATTGATTACAAGGACATCAATCAGAGTGTGGGGGTGCTACTACAACCAGGGAAGGATAAATTAAGTATGGGACAGTGATCAGAGGTTGGAGGGTGCAACTAGACACCAGGGAAAGATAAATTAAGTACGGGGATGGTGGAGGGTGACACTAGACACCGGGGAAGGATAAATTAATCACGGGGATGGCAGTCGGGGGAGGTGCCACTAGACACCAGTGAAAGATAAATTAAGAACAGGGATGGTGATTGAAGGGAGGGGGTGCCATTAGACACCAGGGAAATATAAAGATATTAGGAGGATGACAATCAGAGGGTGGCAGGTGCTACTAGACATCAGGGCAACATTGCATACAGAAAGGGACTGAAAATGAGGGGCACCAGTAGACACCAGAGAAAGGGCAGCTCACAGCTCTCACTGCAGCCTACAGCATGCGTTCCAACTGCAGCTGCAGAAGTCAAGGAAGTCCCGCTGTTCTCATACAGAAAACATGGGGGAATGGCTCCTCTTGCTTAGCTGGGTACCCTAGGTTTTGGGTGCTCAAATAACATATTTCTGCCAACTTTAAAAAACAAACAAACACCAGACTCAAGCTAAACTTATCCTGTTTATCTATGTTCAGGTTTTTGTTTTAAATACATAATTTGCATGTATTTTTGCTCTCTGTAAGTTTAAACAGTCAAAGGAAAATGGCGGTCATCTTGATTGCTTATTCCCCTATGACAAGTAAACTCATACAAATAGCCACTTGCAATATTTTTTTATAACTTTCAAAATAATTTTTTTTTCCAGTTACACTGGAATGTTAATTGAAAAAATTATAACTTTAAAATGGTATTATATTTTTTCACCAAACCTTCCAAAGACACACCCTTGGCATGGGTTCCTTCAACCTTGAAAATTTCATAAAAACATTCTACACAGTCTATACTATAGGTGACAGCAAAAAATACTCAATGTTAAGTGCAGTATAGGGAAACCAAACATGATTTTTCCACATTTTGGGCACTCCATATCTCAAATACCATACAAGAACCAATTATACATACCATCATAAAACTTTCCACATCTTGAGATTCTGATACCTGACTGTGCATGCCAATGACTGAGATAGTATCATCAAATGATGCCAAAGTTATTAAGGTGCAAAATTTGGGGTTTAACATTAAACAGCCTACTCAATCCTAATTATAGGGATGCTACCTCATTGTAGGCACAACTGTGAGGCCTACATGTCCAAGCATCCTGGCAAAATGTGACTTCTATACACATTGGCCTAACAGGTCATTGACCTGCTCTTTGCTATACTAACTTACCTGACCTCCAATCTACAAGAGGCACCTGCTATAATTTGCTTTCTGATTTCAGAACTTACGCTTGTATAACGCTGCAAAATTTGTGGTTTAACATTAAACAGCCAACTCAGTCCTAACAATAAGGATGTTACCTCCCTCTAGGCACAACTCTGAGGCCTATATGCCCAAGAATCCTAGCAAAATGTTAGTTCTATACACAGAGGCCTAACAGGTCATTGACCGATACTGAGAGCCTGATATCAGTAGAATTATTCTAGAATTATTTTACAACCAACTGCAACAGACCTCTGGATGAACTCAGAAGTTTTTCTAACCAGCAGACATTAGTTCATCAACAACTGCCAATTACTTATGACTTGCCACATTTCATGTTACAAGCCACCAATGGTAGCCATGAGGTCCTGCAAGCTAACCACCAGTTACCAACCTTCCAGACATCTGTTCTGATATACAGTACTCATTTCATGTCACAAGGTGCCCAAGACAACTCATGAGGACATGACTTTGTTAATGGCTGCCAAGTGCTTAGGACCAAAATGAGGAACCTGAGAGACTATCCAGTTTACAATGACATTTGCCTGGATGCTGAGCTGGGCCAATGAGAAAGTGACAAATATCATTGTTGGACCAATGGAGGACACCACGTTGTGCTTTATGTGACTTTGGTCCATAAGGACTGAGACACAACAGCAGCCAGTTGTATACCAACCTTTATTCTTTGCTATGCTAACTTACCTGACCTCCATTCTTCAAGAGGCACCTGCTATAATTTGCTTTCTGATTCCAGAACTTACGCTTGTATAACTCTGCAAAACACTTTATTTCAGGGGTCACTTCTCTAGCTTTTGCCAAGAAAGAGAAGTCACTCTACAAGCTTTGACATTTTACTAACTTTGTTGATTGACTTTATACAAAGACCAGAATAGAAAGAAGAGAGAAGACCCTAAGCTCCATGGTAACAAAGAAGAGATCACTGCACATCAGGATCCCCCAAGGACCTTCCAGTCTCAGGATGAAAGAGAGAGTGGACAGAGACTTGGTGGATTTTGTTTTCAGTCCAAAAGGTGTTTGGCTGAGGATATCTACAGAGACTCTCATACCAGTAATGTAATGTATGCTTTATGAGAATCAGTGGTTCATATTAGTACAGTACATATAATCATTGCAGTATAATATTGTATAAACTAGATACAGAGATATAGGAAGAAATATGCATATGTGTTAGACAGAATTGTTTCCTAAGAGAAACTGCTTATTTCCTAGAAGGAAAAGCATAATGGTTATAACCAAAAGATAGAGTTTATGTGTGTGTGAGGATGTAAGCACATAGAAAGCCTAAGAAAATTAGACTGTAAGTGTGACTTATTTTCTTTCAGAAAGATCCTAGGATTATCAGAACTGTTAAATGTGCATAATGTTAGTTTATGATATCAGGAATAAAGTTTCTAATGTGATTTGTACTTAGGAAGGTGACCCGTTTCAGTCAGTTTCAGCCAATAACTCTATCGAGTGTAAGTGTAATTATCTATAGCATATGTAGTCAGGATTAATAACTTCCTTACTAGTGATGCCAAGGCACAGCTGGTACAAACAACGCTTCTCTTCTTGGTCGACTATGCTGACTTTCTTTATAGTCACTGCCCTGTCTCTCATCTTGCTAAACTGGATATGTTGTATCACAGGGCTCTAAGATTCATTACTGGCCTACCTTTTTCCACTCATCATTGTGCCCTTTATGCTGCCATGGGGTGGCCCTCCCTTCAGTACAGGATAAACAGAAATGATGTACTCTAGATGTTCAGAGCTATTATCAAAAAAACTACCTCTATATATCTCTGACTGTCTTCCACTATGTGAGCTTGGGAACTATGCACTGAGAAGCTACTCCTTTATTTCCTTCAAGGTACCTAAGCTAAAAACACACTTTGGGAGAACAGCTATAAGCTTTGCGCTGCTGTCTGTATGGAACAAAATACAAAAATCGCTAAAGCTTAGTACCCTGGTCAGTCTATCCTCCTTCAAGACACTATATGACCATTCAGTCAAGGAAATTTGAAACTGCTTTCCCTGATCCTAAACTTCCCTGCACTTATAGTATACCATGATGACTTTGTCCTGTCCACTATGCCTGACCTTGTGGCTTCTCCTTCACATTTCTCTAATACCTAATTGTGCTCCCTGCCTTCCTGACCTGTGTCCTCTCCAAGGCTTCATCTGTCCCTCGTCCATCTCCTACCACCCTGCCTGTACCTTATCTCACCTCGCCCACCACACCCCCTTCTACCCTGTTACACCATTTTTTTTTGTTTTTTTAACTCATTGTCTGTCTTGTTACTTATGGCATTGTATGTAATATACCATTACCTAACAATTGTCCTCATTAGTACTTCCAGCTACTGTTACTAGACTCATTATACACCACAAAGGAATTGAACCACTGTTTCCAAACTATTCTCCACTTATGACTAAGTTTAACTATTGTATCTCTGTATTGTATAATATTACTGAGATGTTATGTCATGACTGTTCATATATTGTATATCCTGTGTTCCTGCGCTAACCAGGTCCATCTTGTAAATGGTCTATGCTAAATGGTGTTCGCCTGGATAAATGAAGATTTGATTGCTAGTCCATTCTAAGATTATCTTTTGGAATATTTTACTGATAACAGCCTCAGAGATACACAAATATACTGTATATATGGAGAAATCAAAACTTATGAAATTACTTACTAGTATTTGTGACTACATTATTATAACGTCCCTGGTTGGGCTTAGATTTATGCTAAATAAGCTAGTGTAAACTAACCTGGTACAAACTGCATTTTGAAGCTCAAGGTATATGTGTGTTTTTTTGTGAAAGTGTAAAATATTCAGAAGCTCAAAATCCAAACAGCTGCTAGTGAAAGCGCTTCTCTTTCCTGGAATGTGACTGCTCAGAAGGGAGAGATACAAATTCCCTTTTTAGGGCTGTAGAGGGCATAGCCCTGCAGTTCTTTTATGATCACTGAGTAAAAAGATGCCAAATTCCTTCCAAACAAACAACATGATGGACCTCGTCACAGTTGCTTCTACATCTGTGAAGCACTCTGCCCATGTTATCCCTGCCAACCACAGCATTGCACTATTTTACAATGCTGGTGGTCATGGTGGAGCACAGCCCACTCTGTCATGTCCAAGATGGCTGCTGCACTGTACTGTGCATATGCTAGTAGTTCTGCATGCACAGTAGCTTGCAGTGTCCATATTGGTCATGACAGAGGGCTGCGGTTCTGCCATGACTGCTGGCACTTATTTTTCATATTTTTGTTATATTATTAAAATTCCCCACCCGACCCTCCTTTCAGCACTCACCCCCCACCCCAGAAACATAGAAATGACACTGGGGGTGCCCAATCTACCAGTGACATAATCACCCCCATCTGTCTTTTTTTGACACTGGGGTGCCAGTCTCATTGTCATGATCAGGGATCAGTCTTTTTACCTGTTAAAAAAAAACCCAGCCTATTGATGTCTTCCCCCACATAACTGTGACACTGGGGGTGCCCAGTCCCCCAGTGTCATAATCCGGGATTGTCTGTTTCTTTTATTTTCCCACCTGTTAAAATAAAATGGTCCATCAATGTGTTTTGTGGCCATTCCTTATCCCTGCCCAACCCTCCCACTGAGCATCCACCACCCCACACCCCCAAGCCCTTACTTACCCATCAGGGTACAATGCTCTCTGGATTGCAGACACATCTTCACTCTTCAAAGCCAGACCATGAATTGAAGACACAGGTATGCAGTTCAATGTATTTCAATGAGGTTTTGAACTTAGTGTCATAACTTGCGCATTTTTACATATTTTTGGCCCACATTTTCAACATGCCTTCTTTGGGACCCCACCTCATGAACAATGTCACTGTTGTTAGGCATATCAGTTCCAAAAGATGACTTCATGGTCCCTCTGTGAAATCACCTTTTGGGCAGGAGTTGAGAAGTTTCTTTGCTCTTGTTCATGAGCTGGGGTCATAAGAAGGCTATGTAGAAAATTTGGTATAAAAATATTGAAAAACAACAAAGTTATGAGCCTACATTGAATTCTGCAAATGCGGGCTCATAACTTTGGTACTTTTTAATATTTCCACCCTAAATTTACAACATGACAATATCTTTGTAACACCTCATAACTGTTATAGCTGACATTTTTCAAATCCTGTCCAAATTTTTTTTTACATCCCAAAAGGTGATTTTGCAGTCCCTGCATGAAATCACCTTTTTGACACCAGTTGAAATTTTTCACTACCCTTGTTCATGAGGTGGGGTCATAAGAAGTCTATGCTGAACATTCTGTGCAAAAATATATATATAAAAAAAGTTATGAGCCCACATAGAATTTTGTGAGCAAAGGCCTAGAAACTTTGGCAATTTTCAATATTTTTACTCCAAATTAACTGCATAGCCATATCTTTACAGCACCTCATGAATGTGACAGCTCTCACTTTTCAAATCCTATTCAATATGTTTCTTCACATCCCAAAAGGTGATTTCCTGGTCCCTGCACAAAATCACCTTTCGTCCAGGAGTTAAAAGTTTTCTCTGCCCTTGTTAATGAGGTGGGGTCATAAGAAGGCTATGTTGGAAATTTGGTGTAAAAACATTACAAAACAAAAAAAGTTATAAGCCTACGTTGATTTTTTCGAACTCAATCTCGTATGTTTGGCAATATTCAATATTTTTACCCCAAATTTTCCACATAGCCATTTGATTACAGTACCTGGATGGAAGACTAAGCTTTGCTGACAAAAAGCACCTAGCTTTACCTGAGCTTTTTGTCTTCTGGGTTTGCTTGAAAGGACAGAGCAAGGAGCAACACTAACAGAGCAAGGAGAAACATTAAGGCTTCTTTTGGCTATGCAGAATTACTGTCTTGTTACAATTTTGTTTTGGGCTTACATGTTGTGCTTACAGGTTTTCTTACTGTTTTGTTTTATGCTTACAGGTTTTACAGTTTGATCTCTCTTTAGGCTAAGCAGAGTTACTGTTTTGTTTCTATGTTATTTTGTGCTTACAGGTTGTGCTTGCAGGTTTTGTTTTGGGCTTACAGGTTTTGCAGTCTCTTTCTCACATTGAAGTAGCTAATTGTTTTTCTTCCACAGGTCTTCCAGGGAATTAGGAGTGTAACTGGGGGATGGAACTGACAAAGGGTTAGTACCTTCCAACAGAAGGACGATATCAAAGGTCAGGTTACCTTTACTTTTGTCCAAGGGTGCTGTGGTTGGTGTTGTTTGTTGAGGCCACTGCCAAAAGTTGATTGTTTTTCTCTACAGGTACCTCTACTGATTTTCTGAAGGGAACACACCCCTACCCAAAAGGACAAACCATCTGGAGGGGCTGGCAAATAATGGGAACTTGTGGGACAAATCCTAAACCCTTAATGAAGGAGGGAAGCCCATCAATATACATGGCAAATAAATACACACCACTATCCTCCAGGACTACTAAAGCAGCAGTTGTAGAGGGCAGTAGCAGCCCGGCACAGCACAGGGATGTGCACTCCACCAAAAAGAACACTAAAAAAGACTTTAAAAATTCAGTACTGATAGTCAGACACTCCATGATAAGGGGAGTAGAGACTGAGCTTCAGCAGGACATCAATGAACTTAACTGCTGGCTAGAATGAAAACAGAAAGAGGGCATCACTTTCTAGGAAACTGGTAGACCTTCTGGGAAAGGGGCTTCTTTAAATTTGATGACCAGCATCTCACTAAGGAGGGGACTCAAGTGCTTGAACAGAAATTCAACATTCATATTGATCAGTTAAACTAGTGAAGGAGGAGGAGGAGCCATAGATGACCCTCACATTACAAGGGCTACCAACTACCCCTCCCCCAGCATCAGGTACTGCAGTGCCTAGATACCACAAATATATCAACAGCAGCGATAGTAAAGGTACTGCCCAGCCAGATCCACTATGGAGAGGCATAAAGTGATTAAGACACAAAACATTCAGATCAGAACAAGGAAATGGTACAGAGCAAAAGGACTACCAGGGGTGGAAAGCTATGTGCATCAATGCTCATAGTCTACCAAACAAAATCCCTGAACTCACAGCATTGGTGGCAGAGGCACAACTGGACTGGGTCACAGTTACAGAAACTTGGTTCACCACCAACCACACCTGGGATGCTACTATCCCAGGTTACACACACTTCAGAAAAGACTGGGAGGGAAAGAAAGGAGGGGGGTGGCTTTGTATGTAAGGGAGAGAATCTGTGTAACAGAGATCCAGGGGAAACACAGTAAAGCAGAGGCCCTATGGGTCACCCTGGCAGCAGGGGAAAAGGCCCCCTTCTGGGTGGGAGTTATCTACAGACCCCCAACCTAGGAGAGTGAAATCAAAAAAGAGCTCCTGGAAGCCATCTTAGTGAAGGCGGACATGGGTGAGTTGCTGCTTGTTGAGAACTTCAATCTGCCAGATGTAGATTGGACCTCATATACAGCAGCCACAGAGTGGAGCAGAGAATTCCTGTTCACGCTGTGGGGAGCAGGTTTAAATCAGCTGGTAGACTTGCCTACCAGAGACAAAGCAACCCTGGACCAGATGCTTACAAACAGCAACATGATTTCAGACGTTCATGTGGGTATCAGTCTGGGGGCCAATGACCACATGTCAGTGTGGTTATCAATAAATAAAGAGTAAGGTAAAAGTCACACAAAAATCAAGATACTTGATTTCAGGAAAGCAAACTTTTCTGAAATAAAATCCAGGATCAAGAACATGCTTGACACCAGTAACAAGGGGGATGCAGAACACTGCTGGAAGAACTTAAAGAATGCCTTAAATACAGTCACTGAGCAATGCACAAGACAAATCAGCAAAGCCAAAAGATGGAAGAACCCTCTCTGTTCTCCAAAGAGATAGCAACCAAAATCAAGGAAAGAAAAAAAAAGGGGCTTTTAAGCAGTACAAGGAAACAAAAGGAGAAACAGACAGGGAGGGATATTGGAACGAACTCAGGGAGGCAGTAAAAGCAATTTGGATATCTAAAGCCCAAACAAAAGAAAGAATAGCACAGGGGGTTAGGGAGGGAGATTAAACTTTCTATAGATATATAAGAGAAAAAAAGAAACAGTAAAGAGGGAATAGTCCAACTATCAATAAGAGAGGGCCAACTGTTAAAGAAAGACAACAAAGTAGAGTTGTTAAATTCTTTTACTCAGTCTTCACAATAGATGATGTTGGCGAAGGACCCACACTAAGTAAAACAGGGCAGGATAGTGGAGGGGCAGACACAGGCCCCTTCATGAAAGAGAGGGTCTTAGAAGAGCTAAGCAAAAACTTAAGGTGGATAAAGCCATGGGGCCAGATGGTATCCACCCCAGAATACTAAACGAATTTTGGGAAGAAATAGTTGCACCACTAGCTGAGCTGTTCAATCTATCTCTGGAAAGTGCAGAGTACCTCGAGACTGGAAAAGGGCAACAGTTATGCCCTTGCACAAAATTGGTAGCAAGGAAGAGGCATGAAACTATTGCCCAGTCAGCCTGTCCTCTATAGTGGGAAAAATTATGGAGACATTACTAAAGGAGAAAATAGTCAACTACCTAAAGGAAACTGGAAAACTCGACCCCAAACAGCATGGCTTCATAGCAGGGTGCTCATGCCAAACAAACATAATTGATATGTTCGATAGGATTACCAGAACAGTGATGGTGGGGTGGTGGACGTGGTGTACCTAGACTTCAGCAAGGCCTTTGACACTGTTCCTCACAGAAGACTTGTTAACAACTAGAACACACAGGAGTCAGACAGAAAATAGTAAACTGGATTCAAAACTGGATGCAGAACAGAACCCCGGAGAGTTTTGGTCAATGGGGCATTATCAAGGGAGGGAGGTGTGACCAGTGACATTCCACAGGGATTGGTGCTGGGTCCAGTCCTCTTTAATATATTTATCAGTAACATCATTGATGAACTGGAGGGGAAGGTTTGCCTGTTCGCAGATGGCACAAAGCTCTGCAACAGGGTGAATACACTAGAGGGGGCATTAGGAATAGAAGCTGACCTAAAGAGACTGGAAAAATGGTCCAGAAATTGACAGTTAGAATTTAACACCAAGATGTGTAAGGTAAAGCACCTGGAGAAGTGGAACCCAGGAAAAAAGTACGTACTAGAAGGGCATCAATTAGAGGAGAGACAAAGATGGAACAGGATCTGGGCGTGATCATTACCAATGACTTAAAGGTAGAAAAGCAATATGAAAAAGCAGTGCAGACGGCAAGTGATATCCTCAGTAGCACAGGAAGGGGTATTATAAGCAGAAAGCAGGAAGTTATCATGCACCTCTACAGATCCTTGATGAGGCCACACCTCGAGTACTGTGTCCGGTTCTGGAGGCCTCACCTAAAAAAGGACATTGGCCATCTGGAGATGGTGCAGAGAAGGGCCACAACGATGGTGCAGGGGCTGCATCATGAGCCATACAAGACACGACTCAAAGAGTTGAATTTATTCTCTCTGGAACAGAGAAAAACGGGGAGGCATGATAGAAACATTTAAGTACATCAAGGGAATTAAAACAACTCAAAAGGAAAAGCTTTCAAGGAAAACAGGGTGGCATATACAAGAGGGCACAACTTGTGTCTGGTGGGAGGCAAGTTTAAAAGAATCTCCAGAAAGCACTTTTTCACCAAGAGAGTGATAGATCCATGGAATAGCCTTCTACCAGAAGTGGTGGCATCAAAGACAATAAGGGAATTCAAACTCTTTTGGGACAGGAAATGTGGGCAACATAGAGAAAAATTATAATTGGGGGGTAGCCACCTTGGGCAGACTAGATGAACCACATGGTCCCCATCTGCCAACACTTTTCTTATGTTCTTATGTACCTCATGAACGTGACAGCTATCATTTTTCAATTCCTGTCCAAAATGTGTTTTTGCATCCTGAAAATTGATTTCACAGTCCCAGCACAAAAACACCTTTAAGTCAGGAGTTGAACATTTAGTCTGCCCATTTTCATGATGCAGGGTCATAACAAGGCTATGTTGAAAATTTGGTGTAAAAATTTTACAAACCAGCACATTTATGAACCGATGTTACATTTTGCAAATGCACACTTGTAACTTTGGTAATTTACAATATTGTTACCCCAAATTCCTCAGCTGCAGCCCTATTGGCTCTGGCCAGAGTTTGTTCTCAGTTTTGCAGTGAAGACAGAGAGAGTGAGATCTAAGAAGAAACTGCATCCCCTTTTTACTCCCCAGTCAGAGAAAAAGAAAATATTTCAAATAGTAAGGAATACTTTTCCTTTTTGCCTGAAAAACAGGAAGTAAATATATTCCTTTTTCCACTGTACCGTTTTGAGAGAGAGAGAGAGAGAGAGAAATTTAAAAAGCAGAAATCATTTTTTTCTGTTGTTCTTCTCCTTTCTTCCCCTGCTTACAGCTAAAAATAGAAACATGTATGCCAGTGCATGGGACTATTTGCAAGTGATAAAGATGTTACACCCACACAACTTTCTCCAATAGGCGAGCCCAAAGAGAAGAATCCCCCTGTATTAGAAACCTCTCTTGAGTACACAATGATCCCACTCCCCTCAAGTCAAAAAGAGATACATGCATTTTACCACAGTTCAATTTTTGAATAAAATATTCCAATAGATTGCCTGAACCTAACAAGCTTCAATGCACAGAACTGGATGATTATTTAATCAAACTATTTGATGATGCAAAAACTAGATCCGAGAAAAAGCAGTTGAATCCTATTTTAGTAGGATATGCCCAACATTTAAAACACAGGATCTGACACCAAGAGGTCCAGGGTAGATTGCATGTGATAGGTGAGTTAAGTTTTAGGCTTGAGCAAAATTGAAATGACTAGGAAACCAAGACAGAGGCTCTCGAGCATGAACTCAGGTCAGATAATGCTAAATTTCATGGACTTAGGAAAGTGAGCAAGGCTGATATGAATAACTTAAAGGCAATAAACAACAAGTTAAAAGAAGAGATTGCTGATTTGAAAGAGCAGATTGTTCTAAGGCCTAGCGAGGTTAGAGACCTGCAGGAAGAAATAAAATGGATACATTCGAACATACAAAATTTGCCAACAGATAAAGGCCTAGAGGTCTATCAAGTCTGCTCGAATGTGCAGCTAGCACCTCTTATTCTGCAGCTGCCCCTCCGGTCCACCCTTCCCCTTCATTGACCTTCCCCCTTGTCCTGTCCCATCCCCTTTTTGAAGTAGTCCACTGTTCTACTGGATACCACTTCTGCAGATAACGCATTCCATCCAGCCACCAACCTCTCTGTAATAAAGTGTCTCCTCAACTCCCTCCTGAACCTTCCTCCCTCCAGTCTCATATCATGGCCTCTGGTGTACCTCTCCTCCCTTACTTTGAACAGCCCCTCTGTACCGGTCTTGTTTATTCCTTTCATGTTCTAAAAGGTTTCAATCATGTCCCCCATCCCTCCTCTCCTCCAGCGAGTACATGTTCAACTCCCTCAGCCTCCTCTCATATGATAAATCCCCCAGCCCCTTGATCATCTTTGTCACCCTGCGCTGCACCCCTTCCAGTAACTTAATGTCCCTCTTCAGATACGGTCACCAGCACTGCATGCAGTACTCCAGGTGTGGTCTAACTAATGACCTATATAGTGGCATAATCACCTCCTCCCTCCGCGAAGATATACCCCTTGCAATACATCCCAGCATTTTGTTGGCCATTGCAGCTGCCATCCTACATTGTGCCGAGTTGTTCATTGACTCTGTAATGAGCACCCCCAGATCCTTCTCCTCCTCTGTCTGGGCTAGCTGCACTCCCCCCAACTGATAACTCCTCCTTGGGTTCTTTATCCCAAAATGCAGCACCTTGCACTTTTTGGCATTAAACCCCAGTTGCCAGGTGTCTGACTAGGTTTCAAGCTTTGCCAGATCATCCTGCAACCCCTGCCATCCCCCTAGGTCATCCACCACTGCTCCTACCGTGGTATCATCAGCAAACAGACAACACTGGTCCCAACACCGAGCTCTGTGGAACACCGCTCATCACTACCCTTGGGTGTGAGAGCTCCCCACCCACCACCACCCTCTGTTGCCTTCCTTGAAGCCAGTTCCCTACCCATTTCATCAGCTTTGTACCCAGCCCTGTACCTACTAACTTACTTCCCAGCCTTCCATGCGGCACCGAGATGAATGCCTTACTGAAGTCCAGATACAGGACATCCACTGCATTTCTGAAGGAAAGAATAGCTGAGTTCTGAAGGAAAGAATAGTTGAGTACCTAGAGGTCAGTGGAGCACAGGATCCAAGGCAGCATGGGTTCACAGTGGGAAGGTCATGTCAGATGAATCTAATAGATTTCTTTGACTGGGTGACCAAAGTAGTAGACCAGGGAGGGGCTGTGGACATGGCCTACCTAGACTTTAGCAAGGCATTTGACACAGTCCCACACAAAAGATTATTAGTCAAATTAACCAGCCTGGGAGTGGGTCCCAGGGTGGTAGCCTGGGTAAAACATTGGCTGGACAACAGGACACAGAAGGTAATTGTAAATGGAGTCCACTCTGAAGAAAGGGCAGTTACCAGTGGGGTACCGCAGGGTTCAGTATTGGGTCCAGTCCTTTTTAATGTCTTCATCAGTGACATTGCAGAAGGACTGGAAGGAAAAGTATGCCTTTTTGCAGATGACACAAAGATCTGCAACAGGGTTGATACACAAGGAGGTGTGGAAAGGATGAAAAGGGACTTGGCAAGGTTGGAGGAATGGTCAGACATATGGTAGCTAGGATTCAATGCAAAAAAGTGCAAAATAATGCACCTGGGAAACAAGAACCCAGGGGAAGAATACACAATGGGTGGGGAGGTAGTAACAACAACAAAACAGGAAAGGGACCTGGGGGTAATCATATCAGATGACCTTAAGGTTAGCAAGCAATGTGAGAAGGCAGTAGGGAGGGCCGGGGGTATACTGGGATGTATAGTTAGAGGCATCAGCAGCAGAAAACAGGAAGTTGTTATCCCTCTGTACAGACAGTTGGTGAGACCCCATCTGGAATACTGTGTCCAGTTCTGGAGACCCCATCTCTGAAGGACATAGACAGGATAGAGGCAGTCCAGAGGAGGGCAACTAAAATGGTGCAGGGTCTGCAAGAGAAGCCGTATGAGGAGAGACTAAAGGAGCTTAATATGTATACCCTTGAGGAAAGAAGGGAGAGGGGGGACATGATAGAAACTTTCAAGTACCTCAAAGGAATCAACAAAGTCCAAGAGGGTAGCATCTTTCAGAAAAAGAGACTTGCAAGAACAAGGGGACACAATTTAAAGATAGAAGGAGGGTGGTTCAGGGGCAATGTGAGGAAGTATTATTTCACAGAGAGGGTAGTGGATGCATGGAACAGCCTTCCTGAGGAAGTTGTGGGGTCTAAAACTGTGGGAGAATTCAAGAATGCATGGGACAGACATAAGGCAATTCTTGTGGGGGGCAGGAAGATATAGGCTGTTGGTTAACTAGGATCTGCGGCCTATCCTGTAGGTAGGAAAATGGGCAGACTAGATGGGCCTAGCGGTCCTTATCTGCCATCAAAGTCTATGTTTCTATGTTTCTATGTTTCTATGGCCCCTGTCCAGTTGCCTAGTTATGCAGTCATAGAACTCCACCAGGTTGGTTTGGCAGGCTCTGCCCCATACGAAGCCATGCTGTCTGCTGTCCTGTAGTCCTTTGACCTCTAGGAGGGCCACCAGCCTCTCCTTCAGGATAGTCTCCATTTGCTTACCCACAATGGATGTGAGGCTCACTGGTCTGTAGCTTCCCAGTTCATCCTTGGGGCCACTCTTGTGAAGGGGCACCACATGAGCCATCCTCCAGTCCTGAAGTACACACTCCGAATGAAGTGAGACATTAAATAGGTCTGCCAAAGGCCCTGCAAGGACCTCTGCCAGCTCCTTCAGTACCCTGGGGTGGATGCCATCTGGGCCTGGCACCTTGTCCACCCTTAGTGCTTTCAAACCCTCCCGAACTCTGCCCTCCATGATTTCCCCATCTGTCACCCCCTCCCCCCATTTCTGTCATTTCTCCCCCCTTGGGTGTCACCCCCTCTTCTCTTTAGTAAATACTGAGCAGAAGTACTCATTTAGTGCTTCTGCCTTATCTACCTACTTCCACCCAACCCCCTTTCTAATCCTTACTATGTGGTCCTTACAGCTCCTTTTCTCCTGATGTACTTAAAGAGTCCTTCTCCCCTTCTTAATGCCTTGTGCCAGCCTGAGTTCCATAGATGTCTTGGCTCCCTTACTGCCCTTGTCACCTCCTTTGATTCCATAAGTACTCCTCCTGTCCTCCCCTCTCCTCCCTGTTTTCTTGTACTTCCTAAAGGCAGCTCTTTTCCTCCTTACCTTTTCCATTACCTCCTTGCTCAACCAGCTCAGTTTCTTAGCCCTAGCCTTCTTGCTGTGGGCCTCGCAGCAGGTTTTAGTTGCCTCTACTATCCCCAGCTTTATGAGCTCCCACCTCTGGTTAGTGTCCATACTAGATTGAATTCTTGCCAGATACCCTTTTGCCACTTCCCCCATCCTCCCAAAGTTGGTCCTTCTGAAGTCCAGCATTCTTGTGCCAGATTCCACTCCTTCCTTGCCCATATCCAATGTGAGCCATACTGAGTGGTGATCACTCCCTGACAGTGGTTTCTCCACTGTAAGTTCTCTCACAAAGTCCCCATTTGCCAGCACAAGGTCAAGGGTATTCCCTAACTTGGCTGGTTCACTGACCATTTGCAGCAGGAAGCTGTCCTGGAAGGCATTCAGCAGTACCTGCTACCTTCTGTTCCTGGTTTTTGGGGTACTCCAGTCCACTCCTGGCATGTTGAAGTCCCCCAAAATCACCGCACTACCCTTCTTGCAGGATCTCCTGATCTGTCCTGCTAGTTCCTGTCTAACTCCTCCTTCTGAGATGGCGGCCTGTACACCATTCGCATTCTGAGAATCCTATTCTTGAAATACTGGATTTACATCCAAAGTGACTCCATACTACCATCCTCCTCTTCCTCCCTTACACATTTCAGACCTTTCTTCGTATATAATGTCACCCTCCCCTCCTTTCCCAATCACCCTGTCCCTACATAATAACCTGTACCCTGGTACAGACAGGTCCCAGTCATTGTATTGGGTGGCCTATGTTTATATGATGGCTGCAATGTCCACCTCTCCCTCTGCCATGAGCACCTGTAACTCTGCAGTTTTCCTCCCAAGGCTCCTAGCATTAAGGGTAACCAACATCCACCCTTCCCCCCCATCCTGCCCTCCTTTACTAGCATCACCAATAGTACTTGCCATTTGTCCTTTGTCACTTTATGGGGGGGTAAGCTCATATGGTTTCACAACCTGTGGTCTCTGCATGTCTATTGCCCAACTACCACCCCCCAAACCTAGTTTAAATTCCCAACTTCCTCTATGTACCGCTCCATCCTCTGTTTCAACACTTTCTTTCCCTTCTCACTCATGATGAAAACAGAGATGATAGGAGTCCGAAGAGAAAGGGATGAGAGCAAGGAAAAACTCAAGGAAGCTTTGATGCAAAGAAAAGAAGCACAGGGAATTTCCCAGAGAGCAAAGGAACAGTTAGAAGAGGCTCAAAATAATGTAGACAAAGCAACCAATGAAACAGATAAAATTCACTAAACTTTTACAGCTCCCTTTGATGCAATTAGACAACAGTTAGGATCCCTCCAACCATCTGACCCTCTACCACAACCTATACCAGTTACACCCCCAAAACTTGTAACTGATGATCTCATGGCTCGAGCCCAAAATTTAGTCAAATGAATTCAGGACTTAAATTTTTTTTTTTGGGGGGGGGACAACCCTTGGCTAATGCACAGCCCTTTAAAAACCAGAACAGTACTCCTGTAGGAGGAAGTCAATCACAAGGTGCTAGTACCTCCAGTCCAACTACCACTTATTAACCAGACCCAAAACAGTTAAACCAAATCCTAAAGGTAGTGGGTGCACCTTTTTATACAAAATTGACCACCAAAATAGAGGACAACATTTTATATATTTCTGCACCATTGGAATATTTTGGGATTGAGAGGCAGGAAGATAAGTTGTGGGTCCTGAGATTTTCTGTTTGTGCAGATGTGAGGGCATGGATGTGTAGGCAAAAGCCCAAGGTCAAAACAGACTTTGATAAAATGTTTCCAGCCCTAATCAAAGAATATGCACACTATACTAGTCCCATTTGCTGCCTTGAAAGAGACTTGCAGAAAGGATCAGAGCCTCAAAGACTTTTACAAACTCTTGAGCAGAATGTTTTTTTCAGGTGGGGAAGAAAAAGATCCAGACTTTTTTCCTCATTTGAAAGAGGAATTTGTAAAAGGACTTCACCCCTCTGTCAAAGCCCTAGTTTAGCCATGGGTAGGACTAAACACCCCCCATGAACGACATTACTGAGCTTGCCCAGCAAATGTTTTTAAATGTCAACCCAGATGCAGTCAAGAAACGTGTCACCAACCCTCAGAATAAACTTTTTGCACTCACCACAAACCAAGCTTCCTCTCAAATGGAAGGAAAATACCTTCCCAAGGAAGACAGAACACTACCACCTGCATTTCTAGGGACAACAAGAGATTCCCAAACTGGAGAGGAGATGGTAGTCCCTATGGGAACCACCAATCCCACAGTTCCCATGATCAAAACAAAAAGGGGACAGAGATACACAAAAAAACACTGGATAGGTGGAATGACCAATCACAGCCTGGGAGACCCAGGGGTACAAACAGTTATACCATTGAACAGTTAAAAAGACAGCTCAGACAGCTGAGGGATGAAATCAGCAGATCCACTCCCAGTACTCCACTCAGACACCCAGCACCAAACCCCAACTAATTTCCTTTCACTCCTAGGGTTGTCTACTCCAGTGGTCACATACCAGCTTGACCAGACACTCTCCATGGTCCCAGCTGACTAAGCCAGGATCAAATCCCCACTTCTCTCCATCATGGTGTGGGGGAGGGGCAACCCTAGGTCAATCAATACAATGCATATCATCAGTGCCCCAATGACTGGTGGAAGTGAGACTCAGACCCCACAGCCACCAGTGCCTGATAAGAATGTTTACTCCTTAAAAGGCAAGACATTTCTAGGAAAATTGTTACTGAAAAAGAGATGCACTATCACCAAACTTCAGGGTCATAATTCATGATGTGTTAGACTGTGAAGCTTTGTTAGATTTGGGGTCTGAAATAACCATTATGACAGAAGAAGTACTACAAGATCTTTCTACTCAAATTGGAAGACAGTTATCTTTATTAGATAGCACACCAAAGTTCTACACAAATTGAAAAACTGCCACACAAGGCTGGTGTAGCTTCAGATGCAGTAGAAATTCACATACACAATTAATCAAGCATTTACCACCTCTAGACTTTAAAATGAACACTTGTCTCCATTTGAAATAATAAAGTGTCCTTTATTCAAAGGTGCAAAGTAGCAGCATCTTACGCCTGATGTGTTTTGGACAAATAAATGTCCTTTTTCAAAGGCTAAAACAGAGACATACACAGACTCAATAAATGCATACTCATGTGTGACAGCACAATTAATCAAGCAATGTGACTGGTTAAAAAACAAACATTCAGTGATAAAATCCATTTTCAAAATCTAGATCAATGAGGAAATAAAAATAGCTAAAATTAGCCAGATTCTTTATGAAATTAGGGAAACAAAGGTGCTACACTAAAGTTCTCCAGTTTCACAGCAGACACTGAGACAGTGCTAGGAGTAGTATGGTTAAAACTGAATTTTGGAAACCTGGCCATATTTCACCCTGTGTATGTCACACATCTCCCATCAGAGAATTTGCTTGTGGGAGCTAATTTGCTTATGTGATCTGCTCCACTCGTGGACATTCACAGTCATGAATTATATGCACAACTCAGCAAACCATTTCCTGAACACAGCATCAGGATAAACCAGAAATTACAAACTACAGCATGAACTATTGGCACTGGCAACAAAGCCCTTAGACTTGCATTCCCCTTCACAAGGAGGCAGTATAGTGTAGTGCTTAAGGGCACTGAACTGCAAACCTGGAGACCTGGGTTTGAATCCCACTACCCCCACTTGCATACTGTGTGATGCTGAGCAAGTCACTTAACTACCTTGTGCTCCCAGGTCACACCTGGAAACAAGCTCTGGCTTAGTGTGCCTTTCCTGGTTAAACAATTTCCCCTCTCCCCCACACAATCTGACCTTGCTTGCTCATTGTTGGTAAGGAATCGAATTTGATCCAGTGTGTCCAAATTCTGAATGCACATGGTACTGCACCACAAAAAGGGGAAGTTTGCACATCAGGCCCTTCAACTAGACTGAATAACTCACTTTCTCATTTCATTGCACTTGCTGGTCAGGAAACTGATGTACAGGATGCAACTGCTCATGTTAGCATGCTTTGGTCACTGAACTCAGACAGTCGGGAAACCTTCCACAATGGACAAGCTACAGAAACTAATAGTGTGACAAACAGCCCTGTCTATCTAGAAAGCATTTGCTGCGGTGAAAATTATACAGTAGCCCCTCACTATAATGAACTGCTTGGGAGCCATAGCCAATGTTCATTATAGCTCCCTGCTCATTATAACGAGGGATGCTGTTCTCAGATATGATTGGAGTTAAAACATTTTTTTACAAATACTTTACAGTACCATGCTACTGTTCTGTACTACATATACCTGGAGTTATTTCTGTGGTGTTTTTTAAATGCAAATCTCTGTCAGCTTCATGTTAGACCTTTATTTTAAACACGGACCTCTCGTGCCTCAGCCGCTAGCTCTGACTCTGCCCCTCCCACCTGTCCAACTGCCTCCCACTCATCCCTCAACATCACAGCACTTAGGCTGGTTGATTCATTTATTATTTGTTTTATTTTATTTTTTAATTTTTTATTTAAATGCAGATTTGGAGCAAGTCTCGTCTTTGTGCCTCAGCCACTAGCGACTTCCCACCTGCTCACACTCATGCTCCTCCAACTGCCTCCCACTCAACCCTGCAATGTTACAGCTCAACAGTTCTATTTGTTTTAATTACTGTATGCACTTTACAGTTTTACCTGTGAGGGTGAGCAAGTGACGAGAGCAACCAAGGATGAGCGTGGGAAGCTTCCTTGAGAAAGAAAAAGAGAAAGAGAGAAAATCATTGTGAGCTGAGTTGGGGATTTGGGTAGGCAGGAGTTACCAGCACCAGCAACAAGTCTTAAGTTCCTCTCTTCATCTGTTCCATCCTTGTCCACGAGTACTGATGCAATTATGACAGACAAGCCACAGTCCATAGTCTTGTAGTTTTTTTTCTCTCTAAACTGGATGGATGTAAAAGCCTGCTGCCACTGCTATACTGAAGTTGTGAGCCACATGAACCATTCATTACAACTGTGAGTTTGGTATAACAACGTTCGTTATAGCTAGGGACTGCTGTATATGGTTTACCATGGTCACAGTAAAACATATTACTTCTAAAGCTGTGCTTGCTTTTAAACAGGAGAACACTGTAGTCAGTGAGGCTTTATTTTGTAAACTTAAGAGAAAAAGATCAACAGATGCTGGTAGATAAAATCACCAGACACACAGGCTTGCGTGTTATGAGGCTACTGTAAGAAGCATAACAATAGCTCACATTCCCATCCAGTTAGGGGATAAGGAAGTCCCACATTATGTGTATGTCATAAAAGATTTGAACTCTCATGTATGATTTGATGCAGACTTTTTTGATCACTTAAGCATTGTTGTAGACCTTGTACACTTTGCCTTGTGGTCCAGAGTAGGAGAGGACCCCATCCCCCTCTCTGGTCAAGCACAGAACATGAGGTCTTGACAGACCATGCTCCAAATTTGCCAAAATGTTACAGAAACTTCTGTAACTATACCTACAAAAGCACATGCTTTACCAGTGAGACTGAATATTCAGCACGGACAAATAATTCCTGATAAAGCTTTCTTCAAATCCTCAACCTTACTTCCTGCTTTAGGCTTACTAATCCATGGTGAGTCTTACCTGGAGATAATTGGACAATGCACATATGATCTGGTAACCAACACCAGTTCTAGGGATATTACCCTACCTGCCTGCACAGTACTAGGATTCCTAGTAGGAACCTCCTTTTATGGGTCTGAGTCCCTCGTTCCCAACATTGGTCCACTACCCTCAGACTTACATGGGAGGGATGGCCGGATCCATTGTGTTGCACCTGTCCTCATGGAATGATTGCTATACAGTTTATTCTTAACCAGAATGGAAATGTAAGGTGTCAATTCCAATGGTACAGCACCAATTTGGTACTCTCCTTTCTCAAACACATCCCTACCACCAGTTCTGCTACACTTTCCCTAGTGCATTCAACAACAAGAGATGTTAGTGAATCCTTGGAAGATTATGTAGAAGTGGAACCAGCATAAGAATTCCCTGATTTTGCCAAAACAGTAGAAGAACAAATTAAATGTTCTGCCTTAACAGATAAGCTAGCCAAGGAACAGTTGAGATTGAGTTTTCATGAGCATCGAGACATGTTTGCAACAGTCTCTTTATCATGTGATAGCACTGTCATTCACATGGTAAGAATTCCTACTGTCCCAGGTTCAAAACCTTTGCACGTCTGGCAGTACTGGATTCCCTTAGCAGCTTTTGAGTCTATCCATGAAACCTTGGACACTCTCTTAGAGTGAAGAATTATCAGGAAAACAAATTCAAACCACAATAGTGCAATTTAGCCTGTGCTTAAGCCTACTGGTAAGTAAAGACTTAGTTCAGGCAATCAAAAACTGAAAGAACAGGTACCTATTTCATGATGGCCCATGACTTACTTGGACCAGAGCCTGGCCAAGATTAAGGGAGCCAAGTACTTAACCTCGCTTAATGTAGCCAGCGCATTCTGGACCCTGAAGGTACATCCCAATGACCAATACGAGCTGGCCTTTACTTTTGACAATACCCAATACACTTGGAACAGATTTCCATTTGGGTACAGTAATGCCCCTGCAGAATTCAACATCTTTTTACACAAGGTTTTGCCTTATGCAGAAGCATATGGAACCCTGATTTACATTGATGACAAACTTGTGAAATTAGCCACATGGCCATAACACCTAACAGAACTTAGGCATGTCCTAGGACAACTAAAAGAAGCTGGTGCAAAGCTGTCCTTAACAAAGGGACAGTGGTGTCACTCTCAAGAAGATTATGTAGGATACACTGTAGGACCCCAATGTATCAGTCCACAAAAGGGCAGGGTTCAAGCCATTCACACCCTTAAGTCACCCACTAATCTAACTGAACTACGTAGTTTCCTAGGAGTTTGTAACTACTCCAGACAGTTCATCAAAGGCTATGCAGAAATTGCACAGCCCTTGTTTGAATTGTTAAGAAGAAAACATTCCCTGGTGTGCGAACCCAGACAAGAAGAAGCTGTTCAGGAGTTTAGAGAGAGAGTCTAAACAAATCCCTTGCTTAGCATAGCCCCAAAGAGGTAAGGAGTTTCTTCTAGATATTGCTCACACACACAGCAACCTGAGCACTTCCCTTTCCCAAATACATGACACTGACAGATGAATCATTGCCTATGCAAGTAAAACCTTGACTGATGTAAAAAAATAAGTTTTCTAGTTGTGAGAAAACTATCTTTGCAGTGGTTTTGGGCTATTCAACACTTTAGACATCACATGGGGAGGGAGATAATCTTGGAAACATATCACCAACCTCTTACATTTCTGGGAGTCAGAAGACAAGAGAGGAAAATATTTCTGGAAGCAGAATTGTTTCTTGGACCATGGTATTCCAATGACTTTCTTTGGAAGTCTGCTATGCCAAGAATAAAAACAATACTTCTGCTTATGGCCTTGCTGAAGGTCATGATTGTACTGCCAAAGAACCTGAGAATTCCAGCCACAGCTGGAAAAATGGTACCACTTCCTGAAATGCCATCTAGGCACTGATACTATGATGCAGACCTCTGTAGAGGCTTTCCAAAAGTCTATGTGGATGCTGTGCATACCTCAAGTATGACATTCTGTACACATGTGCCGCTTTTGTATGGGAAGAAAATCACCCTGTACCAACTATGGGATATGATCTAGGCCCAAAAACAAGTCAGTATACTGAAATAGAAACAGAAATATAGAAAGTTGGTGGCAGATAAGGATCAGCAGGCTCATCCAGTCTGCTCGTATACCATACCTTTAAAAAGCTGCCACTGACCCTACTTAGTCATCGTCTGCAGCCTCTCCTTCCTCCCTCTAGGTTTCCCCTATGCATATTTAAATCCTCCCAGTGTGTTTGCTCCCACCACCTCCTGGGGAAGGCCATTCCAAGCATCCACCACACTTCCCATCAAAAAGCACTTTTTCTCATTGCCCCTTAGTCTGCCCCCTTCCAGTCTCATGTAATGCCCTCTTGTTGAATTAGAGCATTTTCTCTTCTAAATGATGCTGCCCTC
Organism: Neoceratodus forsteri; assembly: GCA_016271365.2. Classification (NCBI taxonomy): domain Eukaryota; kingdom Metazoa; phylum Chordata; order Ceratodontiformes; family Ceratodontidae; genus Neoceratodus; species Neoceratodus forsteri. Next base: position 1,132,148,397 of record CM028129.1, read on the forward strand.
CTGTACCTTATTAGTCCCCTTGAGATACTTGAAAGTCTCTGTCATGTCTCCCTTCTCCCTCCTCTCCTCCAGGGTATACATATTGAGTTCCTCCATTCTTTTCTTGCATGACCTTTGGTGTGTGCCCTACTTTGAACCACCTCCACCCCGTCTATGTCCTTCTGGAGATTTAGCCTCCAGAACTGGATGCTTTATTCCAAATGAGGTCTCACCAATGACCTGTACAGGGGCATTATGACCTCTTTTCTTCTGCTGGTAATACCTCTCCTTATGCATCCCAGCATCCAACTGGCTTTTCCAACTGCCTTGGCACATTGTTTGGCCACCTTTAGGTTGTCAGATATGATGACCCCCAGATCTCTTTCCTGTTTTGTGGCCGCTAATATCTCCCCACTCATCACGTAATCCTCTTCTGGGTTCCTGCACCCCAAGTGCATGACTGTGCACTTCTTTGCATTGAATCCTAGCTGGCACACCTTGGACCATTCTTCCATTTTGGCTAGGTCCCTCCTCATTCTCCTCCACCACTCCCAGATTGTCTACCCCATTGCAGGTTTTTGTGTCATCTGCAAATAGGCATGCCTTCCCCTCCAGCCCCTCTACAATGTTGTTGATTTAGATATTAAACAGCACTGGCCCATGAACTGAACCCAGTGGCACCCTGCTGGTCACCCTCCCTACTTTGGATTTAGCCCTATTTACCACCACCCTCTGCATTCTATTCTTCAACCAATTTACAGTCCAGTTCAGCACATTGTGTCCCAATCCCAGGCTGCCCAGCTAGTTCACACAAGAACATAAGAAAAGTGATGGCAGAAGGGGGCATTTTGGTCCATCCAGTCTGCCCTTTTTTTTGGCTACCCCCCCGTCCAGCTAATTCTTTCTTGTCAGATTTCCATAGCACCTTTCCCATGCCAACTTGAACTCCCTGACTGTCTTAGATTCCACCACCTCTTGTGGCAGACTATTCCAGGGATCCACAACCCATTTTATGACGAAGAACTTCCTAGTGTTGTTTTTGAACCTTCCTCCCTTTATGCAGCACCTTCTGGTGCAAGCAGTCTTGTGTGAGTGGAAGGGGTCTTCCTTGTGTACTGAGTTTATTCCCTTAATATATTTAAAGATTTCTATTATAGCTCCACAAGCCTTCCATGTGAAGTGGTGTCAAACGCCTTGCTGAGGTTAAGGTATGTTACATCCACTGCTCTCCCCTGATCCACTTCCCTAGTGACACAGTCAAAGAGATGATAACCCCAGGTCCCTTTCCTGCTTGGAGCATTCTATATCCCCCCCTGTTGATATGCTATTCCGGGTTTTTGTGCCCCACATGCATTATTTTGCATTGAATCGCAACTGCCACTCCCTTGACCAGTCCTCAAGCTTCTGCAGATCTCTCCTCATTCTATCCACACCCTCCAGCATGTTCACCATGTTGCAGAGCTTTGTGTCATCAGTGAGTAGGCAAATTCTCCCCTCTAGGTCTTCTGTAATGTCACAGCAAAGGACAATGTTGCAAGTGTCACTTATTTAATGAACACAACAAGGAAACACAGCAATAGTGGCACACACACATACAAGGAAAACAGGATGATGATTAGGGTGTGTGTGGAAATGGGTGGTGGGGAGGCACAACAACATTGAATACTGGTAGTGCTATAATGCAGTCAGTGCAGGGCATGTGGTGGAATGTGGATGTGGTTGTGGTGATGTTGGGAGGGAATGACAGACACATCACATACTGCTGCAACCTCAGCAGGTCCGTACTTGTGTTCCCTGCCAATCCCTTCTGGTGGGGGTTGTGGACCATGGGGAAGGCAGGCAGTACACATGTGTTGGATCAACCACCCTGGTCTGTGGATAGCCCCAACAGGAGCCAGTTGCAGGGAGAAGGAGGTTTTGTCCCTGTGTTGGTGGAACCACAATGGGCCTGGATGTCTCATCCCTGCCACTGGAGCCCAATCTGCCACTGTCTGGCATTCCAGAGAGGTGAGGTGTCCCCACTGTGCTTGGGCTTCCAACACTAGAGGTGGCACCATACATGGTGGCAGTGTGCTCACGCACTGCCTCAGTGAGCTCACCAATGGTGGTGCAGATGGTATTGCCAATCACAGCATCATGGGCCTCCATCCTCTTCCTGAGCCTTTGCAGGTTCACATGCAGAAGGTCCCTAATGCTGTTGAGGTCCTTGTGTACCATCTGGCTGAAGAAGGCAAGCTCATGGTGCACAGCGGTTTACGACTTAACAGCCAAGTGCAGCAGCCATCACCTGGCATCTGGGTTGGCCTGCCTCTGGTTGACAAAGCCATGGAGGACAGGAATGGGCAGCTCATGATGGGCCTCAGTGGCAGGTGCAGACACTGCACATGAATGGGCTGGGGAGGAGGCTGGGGTGTGGTTGATGTGGGTGGCTGCGCTGACCCACCATGGGCTGGCAGGGGTGCTGACAGGCTGAACTCCACCCTCACTGGTCCTGGCAGGTGGTGTGTGTGATGGCGGTCATGACATGACAATCCCCCTGTGAAGAGGCTGTAGATGTCATGCTCCTGTAGGTGTTAGCCTCCTCCATGTTGTAGGCAATAGGTCCCCACTGCTGGCATATTGGTGAATGCTGTTCCCTGGTTATACTGTCATCCTCCTCTTCCACCCTCACAGATGATGCCACATGCACTGTGGAAAGGGGAGAAAGCAGTAAGTGTCATAATATTGTAGACAATGCATGTTGCCAGCAGTACATGCACGCCCCAATATGTGTCGCCATGCATCGCCCAGTGCCAGCAGAGGAAATATTCATAGTATGTGTGGAGAACCTCTACCTGATACTAAATAAATCAGCTTGAGATGATATTCATAATTCAGAATTGCTTCTTTTATTCAAAAGAGTATTTTCATTTAGATCCCAAATCTTTATAAATTGATAACGTTTCAGGACTTCAGTGTCCCTTCTTCAGTATAATGGGTTGAAACAATATATAAATTGAAACATGATGTGTATGCTGTGGAAAGAGGAGAAAGCAGTAAGTGTCATGATATTGTACACAATGCATGTTGCCAGTGGTACTTGCACACCCCAGTATGTGTCGCCATGAGTCGCCCAGTGCCAGCAGAGGAAATATCACAACAGGTCCATGTACCCATGCCCACAAGGCACATGCAGTCACTGTCCATGTTCTGAACCTGCATGCATGCCACAGTCCCCTATCCAACTCTCCCACACCCGCAGCAGATGCACACATGATATCCCTCTCAGCCACCCTTGTCGCATATCAAGGACAAAGCCATAATGCCCAGTGCAAATGTAACATATCCAGGGACACATGCAACATCCCATAATGTCAGTGCCACATGTGTTGTAAAATATGCTGCATGGTACAGTTAGCATATGTTGCACTGTGTCATACACAGTAGCATCACGGGCCACCAATATGGTGCACGGCACAGCAACACTCTGCACTGCAGACATCTATACATTAAGGGGTAAGAGGAACAGCCATGATTATAAGGGACAGACAACCATGACAGGAGGCAGTGGTTGAGTGGTACAACAAGGTCACACAGCAAATGCCACAACCTGATTCACAGCCCAACCTACACAGCACACGTGCATGCATGCACCAACACCCATGGTCACTAGTGGCACCACTGTTCAGTGATACAGCTGAAGTGCATGGGCACAATCCATAGGAACCATGTGCACAGAACAACCAGCTGGGCCACAGGCTGGCATGTGGCACAGTGGCCCACAGTGTGCACTGCTGAGGACCAGCACATCATGGATCACAAAGGCATGTGACAGCACACACTACATGTGCAATTCCTTCAGCATAAGTGAGCCCCAGCCATGGTGGCCCACACACAAGGATACCCATGCATGCTGGGATGTGCACCTATCATGTACCTACACAATGGTCTGGATGGCACCAGAGTCTTGTACCCAACCCAGGCACTCCTGTGACCTTGACTGGATGGAGGGTCGAGACAGCCATCTCCTCCATTGAGTCCATAGGATGGAATGTAGATGTGTACGGTAGTCCCCCGCCAGTGCCCTGATGGTCACAGTGCAGTGCAGCCAGGGTGCCCTTGGCCCACCAACAGAGGTCTTTCCAATGTTTCTGCTTGGCCTCCACAAAGCGGCTCCAGCCACCCTCAGTATTGACAGCCTCCGTAATCTCCTCCCATTCCCTCTGGACCATGGCATTGTTGGAACGAATGCCAATCAGGATGGAGTCCCTCTCCCAGTATGACTGACCATGTTGTGAATCTCCTCCTCACTGAAGCAATGGGCACTTCAGTAGTCTTCAACATCCAGGGGACCTGTAAGATACATGCAATTATCAATGTCGTGCACCAACTATGTACCATGTATGTATGAGCTGACTGCATGTCCGTTACCACTGTGCCATGCCTGTGCAATGCTGTTGTATATATCCCACAGGGATGGCAGGGCATCATGTGTGGAATGGCAACCTTTCAGAGGCCCACCAGGGTACATGCCATGCCAGGAAGCCATAACCCAGGGACACATGGGTTTGGGCATGTGAGGCACATAGATCCCCTGGCTGCACAAACATGACATACATACCCACCAAGCACTGCTGCCAGGGGTGCACATGTGCCAATGCAATGGGCAAGTGCAGGTGGAGGCACACCCAACACCTAGCTGGGCCTGGCATCCCAATGCCAGCTACACAGGGGCAATGCAGAGGGTTGGGTGCCACACATTTTTTCCAATGTGCATGCACCACCTAGGGTAGGTGTGCAATGGGCCAACATGTGTATTACCACACTGGCACCCACAGTAACACAGGCTGCAATGGTCCCATACATGTGGCCCACAGCATGGCCGGGCACCGCAATGCACCATAGTGTTATAGCAGAACCTTGCCACCTGACAACATCCATGCTACTATGTCTCAGCAACATGTGATGCCACAGGCCTATGTGCTGATACAGCCACACATACAGAGGTGTCATCAGGGCAGCACATGGGGAGGACTGGTGCAGGCGGATATATGGGGCTCACACTCCACAAATGTGTTGACACTACTGCCTATGGACAGATATGTCCTGCACAGTGTGGTGAACCATATGTCTTGCTGCTACACCTGCAGGTGTGGGCTGTTGCACAGCCTGAGGCCCATAGTGTGCAGTGATGCAAAGGCTGTACACCCTAGGACTATCCCATTGACCACAGGGCTATGTCACACAACATGCCATAAATAAGACACAGGTACACATGTGAGCCTGTGTATATGTGAGCAGGCTATGCAAAGGCACCATGTATGTCCATAGGACCACACATTCCCAAATCATGCTGGAATGCTGCAAAGCTGTACTGTGCACCGGCAGTCCATGTGGGTATAGGGTATGTGATGTGGGGCCCTTGTCCCACAACCCCATGTGGGCCACTATGTCACCCATAACTGTGCTGTTTGCACAGCCAATACACACCTGAAAGGTGTCCATGCATATTCCACAAGGTATCATACTCTCCTGTGAAAATGTGTTGCAGACATGCCAATGTCTCCATAGGTGTTAGTACAGAGGTGCAACATTTGGAGGTGTTGTCAAGACACAGGGACAGAGATCAAAGAGCAAACAGCTGCCTACAGGTGGTATGTTTTCCTACCAAATGCAGCATGTGCTGTCCCATGTATAGCATGGATCATCCCCCATGGACACCAGTTTTGGTAGGACTGTGAACCATGGTACATCCCATGGGTTCCATGTCACCACAGTGGCAGAAAATGTGCCTACCATCATTACAACAATGGCACAATGCCAACAAATGGCATTATGACATCACTGTAATTTTTTTTTGTGGGTGCATTGCCCCCTGCACCCCTGCACTATAGATTACCAACTCCAAGTTGGAGTTGGTTCGGGTAGGGTGTGAACTCCCCAGAGATAACAGTGTCTGGAAACCAGTGGACCATCACAGTGAACAGCTAATTCTTTTGCTATGATAGACTTCACTGTTTTCCAGATACTGTGGTGATGGTATACCCATCCCACACCATTGCAGACACACCCTTGGACACGATGTATGTCATAAATAGGCACAGAATCTGACCTGGGTACACAGCCATCAGGGATTTGCATAGCACACAGGCATGTGGCATACTGGGCCATACAATAGATGCCAGTCATGTGGAACACACACAGCTATACCTGCCACTGGAACCTGTGTAGGCCCCTGGGGATACATGCTCCAACTGTATACCTCAATATGTATACAGCTGCTTGACTGGAACAATTCCAACCAGAGGAGGCCATGCCTTGCATATATCATGTGTGTCTCCTGTACCTTGCATATGCTGTGTCGAGCTAATGTACAGGTGCATGTTGCATCCTCTGTCCCATAGGGTCCTGTGTAAAATGGTAGCACAGGTAGGCAGTGAGCCATCATTATGCATATAGTGTAGGGGCATTTAACACAGCATATGACACCAAAAGATTGGTCAGCAGTGGACCATATATCATACACACACATTGGCATATAGGCATCGCCTGCCTGGGTGGATGTCAGCTACTATATGTGTCAGCAGCCTGTATAGTAAGCATACATAACACCCTGACACTTCAGCACATCAGTATCCCTGTAGTGTGTGAAACCAGGTGGCACGGACACACCACACAGTGTAGCAGCATAGGCACACACTTAATAGGAGCCTGGGAGTGTTGAGGATTACTGGACACACCATGCTTGTGAGTGACAAAGTGTGCTTTAGCAACAATGCAATATGTTGTCTCCTCCAACGTGTCCCGCACTGTGCCCTGCTAGTGGTTGGGTCATGTTCACATAGGGTTTAAATATATCAATTCATTGTTGAAAACTTACCCACTTCTGCTTCGGATGCACTGCCCTCCTCCATATGTGTTGTTGCTGCATACAACTGTATGGAGCAGTATTGTGGCTGCAGTTCAGTTGCACATTGTAGGGGGCTACTGAGCCCCTTTAAATAGCCCAGGTGCAATTACATATGGTAATGTATGCAAATGATTGCACAATGATGTGCTAATGAAGACTTTTGTCCACTAACTGAAGAATGAGGCTAATTTGCATAGACTGTATGAAAATAGCACTTCTGAGCAATGTGCAGTGTGTTTTTCTGTTTGCGTATTGTGCAAGTCACCATCCAATGACGTTTACATCTCCAGTGGTGTTTACATGTTTGTGGGGTGCACCAATGGCATCATATACATGAATGCACATGTGTGGCACCTGCGCCACGCTATGCACTTTAGGTCAGTGCTCGGCACCTAGCAAGGTGCTACATACAGTCATGATGTTGTCTGACTCCAGCGCTGTGCTGTGACTGAGCATGACATTGCACAATCTCCAGCAAGGTGCTATGTTTATGCATGCTGTATCATGACACCAGTGTGTGACTATGCATATGCATGGTGTACTGCAGGTTATACACAGGGTCGCACTAGCATGTCATTGGTATCCCTTGTGATGTCACGGTGCTAATGATGTTTGCGCTGTATGGATCCTATGTACCGTATGGTGCAAACTCCATGCTGCATCATGCATTCAGCCAGTATTTGGGTGAGGCAGCATAGTCAATCGCACTACATGTGTAGCCAAGATGGCACCCACATGTGATGCAGAGTGGCACAGCAGCAGAACCAGTGCTGGGGGATATAAACTTTGCATTTCAGTCAATCTGTGCTCTGAGTTGCGCAGATGTCATGAATTGCATTAAATTCACAAATTAATTTGCGAAGTGTAGTTTTCTGACTTTGTCCATCTCTAATCACAACACTACTTCTGTCTCCTGAAGCACAGGCCCCTGCAGTCACAGATACAAATCCACAATACCCAAATTACAAGAATTATTTTGTCTGCAGAAGGAATGACCCATACGAGGCCAGCATTTCTTTAGCCACAAGTACTCATGCACAGCGAAAGACATACACACTGTTCTGTCTGCAGAAGCACTGGCCTCTGAAAGGCCTACATTTCTACAACCACAGGTGTAAGACATACACACAGATCTCTGACTGCAGAAGCATAGCCCTCACAAAATCCAGTATGCACAAATTACAATGGTGTACCTCCGTCTGCAGAAGTACAGGTCCTTGGCAGAGGGAGGTGTAAGATATACACTCCAGCTTCTGGCTGCAAAAGTGCAGATCACTGTGAGACCTGCACTTCCACAGTGGTATATAGAAACCCATGATACTCAAACTGCAACAGAACTTCTGTATGCAGATGTACAGGCCCCTCTGTGGCCAGCACTTATGCAGCCACAGGTACCCATGAATGCTGTAAGACATACGCACACAGCTGTGGCTGCAGATAGAAATCCACAAAAGTAGCACATCAGTGCTACTGCATTTTTGTAATCTGGAAACAGCTATATGTTGTTTGTCTTAACTGTTTATGCTGTCTGTGATTGATTGTGTTGTCTTGTCTTTCTCTGCTTGAGGGTGGGGGTGGGGTTGAAAACTCTAACCCCACATTTTCCTACTTTTGTGCCATTAATTTGAACCTTAACCTTTGCATTAATGCAGCTTTTTGCAATTACTTTTCTTTCTTTTGAGATAACAGAATCATATCCACATTCAGGCAGGTCACTTCAGGATCTGCATGAGTAGATGCAGATGAGCAGGGCCCTCTAGGTCTTGTGCCAAAGGAGGAGACCATCTACAACAGATGTCAAGAATTCATGGTGACTACAGATACAGATGCACAGGGCAAAGAGTCCATTTGTCAGACAAAGCACATGGCCCTCTGGCACCTATGGTTGCAGAGGTTCAGGGCCTTATGCCAGAAGATTTCTCTTCACTGTATGGTACTTGGCCCGTGCAGCAAAATAGCAGCTTCCCTTCCTAGTGGGGGGTGGTGCTGCATGAGTGCACCGGGTGGTGCTGCATAAGGGCACCATTCCCCCAGCCTTGTCCCATCTAGCCAGATTATTGAGCTCACCTGCATGTGATCACACAGCACTACCCAGTGTGGTAAAGGCTGGCACTATACACATTTCTTAATAATGTAATTATCACTTTTTTTTAATTTTGGCCTCAAATTTTCAAGATAGTCATTTTACTCCACCTTCAAACATATCAAGTGGCATTTAGTCAAATTATCATTTCACACCACAAGTGCCTCGATGTGAAAAATGACACCTGTCATGTTTATGAGGTGGTATAAAAAATGGCTATATTGAAAGTTTGGGTGAAAATATTGATAATTACCAAAATTATGAACAACCATGGAAGCATTTTAATGTACATTAATTACTTTGCTGTTTTTAATATTTTGACCCCAAATTTTAAACAGCCTTCTTATAACCCACATGTCATTAAACCAGTAAGTGAAAATGTTCAAATCCCACTCAAAAGGTGATTTTATGGAGCAACCAGAAAATAACCTTTCAGAATGGAATTGAAAAATTTCACATACCTTCTTCATGAGGTGGGGTACCAAAGAAGCCATGTTGAACATTTGGTGTAACAATATTTAACAAGCATTTGTCAATGCCGACCATTGGCTGCTTGTTAAAGAATTTGTTTTTTGCAAATCTGATCCCACATTTTGAAGATACTTGTTTTGGGATTCACCTTGTAGACATGACATGTGCCATTTATAGTATATTGACCAAAATGTCATTTTGCACCAGAAGTGCAAAAACACAACATGTCCATGATTTAAAAAAATACACATCGCATTTATGAGGTGTAGAAAAATGGCTATGTTGAAAGGCTGGAGTCAAAATATTGAAAATGAATAAAGTTATGAGTGAAGGTTGAAATAGTGCAATGTTCAGTCATTACCTGGGCATTTTAACATATTTGTACACCAGGGCCTGGATATACAAAGGGGTTGTGCCTGGTGCAACAGTGTTGCACCTGCACAGCCCCACATTGCCCTGGTGGGATATTGAGAAGGCTGTCTGGTGCAGCGCAAATCCCAGTGCATGGGGGTGCAATGAAAATGTATGCGGCACAGATGCAGGGGGCATGCCCATGCAGATGTGGCACATCCCGATATTCAGCCTGGGATGTGCAGCGCATATGCCAGTGCACCCTTGCACTGCACCACATAGAGGGGCTCAAAGTTTGGTCCGTGCAGAGTTGATGCAAATCCTGGCCACCCACAGGTGGGCTGCTATATTACAGGGTGCAACACAGCAGCCCAGCTGTGGGTGGCCACCTGCCTTCCCAGAACACTGTCTGCAAGCACACACAACCCTGGTGGTCTAGTGGAACCTCTCTGCCCATAGCCATGATCACATGGCATGTGTGTCTAAGGGTAGCTGTGGTAGTCTAGTGCTCCCCGATGCCCTGATGCCCCAATGTATATGAAACATGACAATCCCTGGTGGTCTAGTGGTCCCCCTCCTACCTGAGTCCCTGATTCCCCGATGAATGACATTATGACATCCCTGGTGGTCTAGTGGAACCCCCCCACCAGTTGCCACTATCACGGTAAACTCCTGTACTGAAATGTCCTGGTGTTCCAGTGGCACCCCCACCACCCACCACACAGAACCCCTTGTCCACCCTGCTCCCCCATCATTGGTGGGTGGCTGCACCCACCCACACACCACACCCTGCCACCCAGCGAATGACAGGTACAGTATGGTCTGTAGGCCCATTGTTCCCGCAGTGGACCAATCGGAATAGGGCATACTGTACCAGACAGTCCCACATCTGTGAATGCCTCCATTCACATATTCAGGACTGTCTAGTACAGTATGCCCTGCATGTCTATTGGTCCACACTGGGGATCAATGGGCTTACAACCCCTACTGTACCTGTCATTCACTGGGCGACTGGTCAGTGTGCGGGCAGGATGCAGGCACCCGCCAATGATGGGGGGGAGTGGGGTGGGCAAAGGGTTCTGTGTGGGTGGGTGGAGTGGGGGTGCCACTGGAACACCAGGACGTTTCAGTATGGGAGTTTACCTCGATCGCAGCAATGGGTGGGGGAATTTCCACTAGACCACCAGGGACCTCATAATATCATTCATCAGGGAATTGGGGACTTGGGTGGGAGGGGGACCACTAGATCACCAGAGATGGTCGTGTTTCATACACATCGTGACATTGAGGACTGGGGGGGCCACTAGTCTACCAGAGCTATCTTTAGTACTGTATACCACATGTTTACAGCTATGGGGCAGGGGATGCCCTGGGATCCCCACAGCACACGTCTTGCTGTGCAGGGTGCCAGGTGCAAGTTGCTGGCCTGCCCTGTGCAAGGCATGCAAATGGGGCCATAATGACACGCAAATGGCCCCATTTATGCTCTGCATATATTATGGTCTCATTTGCATGCCCCCTGCTGAATATCATGGGTGATGCATGTAGCATAACTGCACTTGCACTGGCGCATCCCCATGCTCCCTATCAGTGGCTTGCGCCGACGCAGTGCCGCTGTGCCATGTGCAGGTTGTGCACTGCTCGTACCTTATTCGATGGTGCTGCACTATGGTGCAGCACTGTTGAATATCACCTGGACCTGGCTCCGGCGCATCACAATTGTGCTGCACCCAGTATTGTGCCACTGCCTTGCACAGTCTGACTATCCCAGCCCAAATGTTTAGCATAACATTCTTATTAACCCACCTTGTGAATGTGATAGGTGAAAATTTTCAAATACGTCATTCCATGGCACAGCTACAAAACCACATTTTGGCCAGGGTTTGAAAAATCGCAGTTGTCACTTTCATGAGGTGCTGTGAAGAAATGGCTATGTTGAAAATCTGTGGTCAAAATATTGAAAATTGCCAAAGTTATAAGGCTGCGTTGCTAAATTTCAACATAGGCTCATAACTTTGGTGTTTTGTAATATTTTTGCCCCAAATTTACAATACAGCCTTCTTATGACCTCACCTCATGAACAAGTGCAGAGAAAACATTTAACTTCTGCCTGAAAGGTAATTTCACAGACCGACTGTGACATCACCTTTGGGGATGCAAAAACACATTTTGGCCAGGATTTGAAAAATGACAGCTGTCACATTCATGAGGTGCTGTAAAGAAATGGCTATGTTAAAAATTTGGGGTTAAAACATTGAAAATGACCAGGGTTACAAGCCTGCATTTGCAAATTTCAACATAGGCTCACAATTTTGTGTTTTTTTTTTATATTATCACACCAAATTTTCAACATAGCCTTCTTATGACACCACCTCAGAAACAAGGGCAGAGAAAATGTTCAACTCTTCCTGAAAGGTGACTTCACACAGCAACCATGAAATCACATTTTAGGACAGATTTGCCTAATGTCACTGTAATTGTTCATGAGGTGGGGTCTCAAAAAAGATATGTTGAAAATCTGGGGCAAAAATATTCAAAAATGGCCTAGTTATGCCACAAAGTTAAAAACCCCATTGAAATACATTGAACCGCATACCTGATTTCCTCAGTTCACAGTCCAGCTTTGAAGAGTGAAGACGTCTCTGTGATCCAGAGAAGATTATGGTGTCAGACCCTCGGTGGGTAAGTTAGGGTTGGGGGGTGGTGGGTGCTAAGTGGGAGAGTCAGGTGGGGAGAACAATGGCACAATAGACAGTGATGGATGGTTTTCTGTTTTACAGGGTTAACAAAAAAAAACAAGGAATGGTTTTCAGTATTTCAGGTGATGACACTGGGGGGATTGGGCACCCCCAGTGTCATTGTTAAGTTTATGGGGGTGTGGGGTGGTGGGTGCTGAGAGGGAGGATCGGGGGGGTCAGTTACAGGGCACCTGCAACAGACATCAATGGATGGTTTTCTTTTTTTTTTTTCAGTCAAATCTATATAAATAAAAAAATTAAAAAAACTATGAGGGATGGCACTGGGGAATTGGGCACCTCCAGTGTCAGTGTTATGTTTGTTGGGGGTGTATGGGGTGGTGGATGCTCAGAAGTAGGGTCAGGTGGGGAAAAACAGTTACAGTGGTGCCATCTGAAGACATCAATGGATAGTTAAAAACAGGCAAGGATACCAGTAAAATTAAAAAAAAAAACTGTGAGGTGGCAACACTAGGGGATTGGCACCCCCAGTGTCAGTGTTATGTTTGGGGAGTTGTTGAGCTGTAGGTGCTGAGAGGGAAGGTCTGGTGGGGGAAGACAGTTATGGGGGGTAGCAACAGACATCAATGGACAGTTTTCTTTTCGACAGACTGACAGACTGCTGAGGTTGAAAGCCATTCAGCTGTTTTCTGACTGGCTTCATGCAAATCAAAGGACCGAAGCGCTCTCTGGTTGGAGTGACTTCAGTCCTTTGAAGTACATGAAGTTTCAGCCCACCGGGCAGAGAATGATGTCAGAACCACAGCGCATGGTCATTGGTGTAGACTGCTGATCCCATGCTTTTGTGAACTGCAATGGGCTTGTCAGTGACACACCCCTGAAAGCCACTATCCTTGTTACAAAATGTTGGGTGCACAAACATAGTCAATGTAAAAATGAGAAAGTGAGTAAATGTTTAAAATGCATTGAAATATATTAACTGGGCTTACATTATTTTCTCATATTGCAGCTGCAGTTCCAGCAGGAGGACACCTTTCTGATTGGAAAGCAGATCTACACCATGGGACCAAGTTTAGGACACTAAGGGTTTGTGGGGTTTGTGGGTGCAGAATGGGGGTGATAGTAGTGTGGGTGGGGGTGTGGGGGCAAGAGTAATAAGGGACTGTTTTCCTCTTTCCAGGTTAAAATTGAAAAAAAAGAGAAAATCAATGAGGCTTGTATTTCTTTTGTTATAGGAGGACCACTGCTGACTGGGGATTGGACATCCCAGTGTCAGAATAGTCTTCAGTGTCTCCTGGGGTGGGTACCCCCTGTGCCACCATCTATGAGTGGGGGGAGCAATGAAAGACTGAGATCAATAAGGGATCCTTTTGAAGGGCAGGGGGTTCTAATGCAGCAGTACCAGGGTGGGAACCCCAGTGTGTTTAAAATAATAATTAAATATAAATGGTATGCAGTAAGGACGAGTGAGGGCTGGCTGAAAGGGTGTGGGGAGGGAGAATAATAAAAAAAAAACAAAAAAAAAAAACAAAGATGCATTGCTAAGAACCAGTTAGGACTGATAAAGTTGGGAGGGATAATGTAAATTTTTGTGGTTTTGGCTATCAGCAAATAAGTTCACTTTCACACCACTTTGTATTTAACAGGAATTCTAGGCTCAAGTCCTGAAAAATGGGATGTCTCACTAAGCTGAGCATCCAGGATTTTGGGGTGCCCAGAAAAGTTATTTTTAGGCCAACTAAAAAAACAAAAACCAGAACCTAGCTACATGATTCCTGTTTAGCTGGGTTCAGGTATCTGTTTTTTTCAGAATTCATAATTTTTATGTATTTCCAATGCTTTTTAGTTTGAAAAAGAAAAAAACAAGATTGCGGCCATCACAACCCGAAAATATTTCTCATTACCCGAAAAACACGAAATGATATGAAAGCAAAATGCTTCCAGCACCAGCATTTTCATGTTGTATAAGAGGGTTATCCTAAAATCCTACTGAGCATACTCAGAAAACAAATTCTTATCTCTGAAACATACTAACACACTAAAATGCCAGCAGAGTAGGCCTCATGGTCTATTGAGTCCGCTCGAGGGTCATCACCTTAGTTTTTTCATGAAACCTGTGAAAAACATTAATTTTCTAAGACCCCTTCTACCCTAGAAGTTTGGAAAAAATAATTCCTTACTGTCTAGGCTGTAGGGGAGAGCAAACAAAAGTGTAGTAAGTATAGGTAAAAAGTTAGATTTAACAGTAAAAATGACTTTCCAGATCTCAGAAACCACACAAAGTTTTCACAGCACACAGAACTTTGGCATCATGGTTTCCATCCAAGTAAATCCACAGAGAGCTTATGTCAGGACACAAATTTTTTTTTCAGATGACTCCGACAGTAAGGTGCAGTGGGCACCCTCCCTCGATGATCAGCAGCCAAACATTTTCATGCAAGACACTGTGCTTTCTCAAAGCTGGAGAAGTGCAAGTGATTGGTGTGTTGTAGAGATTGTGGAGTTTAGGATTTACCTGGATGGAGATCCTGATGCCAAAGTTCTGTGTGCAGTGAGTACTTTGTCTAATGTTCCACTTTGACTCCAGTCTGGTTATTGTGTTTTGTAGTCGCCTCACTGACTTGTTCCAGAAATCACCCAAACTGTGATCAGAAAACTTCCCACGTCTTGAGAACTTGTATATGAGACAATGCATGCCAAATCTGGGGCAACTTCATCAAATGCTGTCAAAATGATAAAGGTACAAAAATTGAGGTTTAACATTAAACATCGTATTCGACCCTAACTATACAGCCCCACAAATCCTTAGTATCTGTTTGCACATGGAAGTGTAGGGCCAGGAAAGGGGCTGCACTTCTGCAGGCAAATGGACTCTTCCCTTGGCCCAGGGACCATAGGGCTCTGCACATCTGCATTTGTTCAGTCAGATCCTGAACAGAGAAAAGAAGAATCTCCCTCTTTTGGTCACAGACTACAACTGAAGAGGTTTTTTTTTATGACTACATTGGAATTGTAAGTTGTTGGAAAACTAGTTGAGGTAGTGTTTTTTTTATTTATTTTTTCCCCCTTTCACCCTGTCTGGTCTTCACTCCATCCGATCCTCCCAGCCCTGTCCCCCAGCATCCAACAGGCTTTAGCTTCTTCCCAACCCCACTTCCCATGGCTTCTCTCTGTGGCTGGGGAACTATGGTAGGGAATGAGCCTAGGTCACCGGGAGTGGGGCCTGTGGAGGACATCTGTCATCCTGCCAGCCAGGGTGTTTTTCCTCCATTTTTATGTCCTCCCTTCATTGCCACTGTATCCCTCCCCCATAGGGATGCCAGCATTGGGACTACATCCCCTGTGAGAGTGTACAGGTGCATGTTCACACAATAAGCAGAGCACTCATCCCTTCCTTCCCATGTCTTGCTCGCCCTACCAACCATACATCTGAAGGTAGCAGTGCTGCAGTGAGACACAGCACCCTCCCTACCCAGGAGAGGAGAGCATCCTGTGGGATACTCAATCCTCTCAGGCCGACCCCCAATGGCCAAAGTCTGCTACCGAACATGGGTCACCAGTGTGGCCGGAGGTAACATGCCCATCGGCTCAGCCTTCCACACCACTGAGCTGGCTGAAGTGGTGTTTTAATTATTATCTTCAGGGTACATTGAAACAAGCCACAGTAGTACATCTGCATTGTTTATTGAAACAAGCCACAGTAGTACATCTGCATTGTCCTGAAGGGAGGGTCCCAAATTGAGGAATGAAGAATCTACCTGTTATAGTCACAGACAACAATTGAAGAGACTTTTGTTTTTACAACTTCATTGAAGGGGTACATTGTGAGGAAACTAGCTGAAATAATGCTTTAATTATTGGCTGTAGGGTACACTGAAAGCAAACACAGTTGCCTATATTTAAGAACCTTATTAAATAGCATTGTCTTGCCCTGTATTTTGGGGGCTTTGTGAGAACTGTCTGGCCTCTTACCTCTGAGCTAGCAGATAGCTGGAGGAGGGGCTGAGTCACATTTCTGTTTGGAGATTGGTTTGCTCTTGCTACAGTATACAAGGACTGACCCTTGCAGGTTACTGCCTTAAAGAAGAGTCTCTATGTGTTGGTCACAGACAACAATTGAATGGGCTCAGCCCACTACAGCTCTGTCAATTGATCATCTGCATGGCCATTACAAGCCCCTTAAAGGCAGCTACCACTAGCAGCCCCCTCCATGCTGCTGCACTCAGCATGAAAGACTGAGCAGAAAGGACATCACAGGTTGCATGGCATCAACCAAGAGACAATTGGCAGGCAGAAACTCTGCCTGTTGCATCCAAGGTAAAACTGTATATGCACAGTTAACAGCATAGTTTGTGGGAGTATCATGTGGGGTCCTGGAAGTAATTTACAGAGAAGTGTACTACAGGTTATTGTAAAGTTTATTTGCAGAACAGTGTTTGTGATATAGCTAGTTAACATTTCATTTGCAGGGTTGTTTTTTCCCATAGTTAAATCACATAGCTACACCCTACCTGGGTAAGTACTACACATTATTTTAATTCTAGTTTTCTGTTTATATTTATCTTGCAGCCACACCTTATCTGGTTGAGCACTATGATGTAGTTTTAACTCATATTATATTTTGTGCAATAACCAAGCTTGCAGCTATATGCTAGCTGGGTGAGCCCTACAAGGTAGTTTTGTTTTAGCCCTCTTTTTATGTGTCATAGCTGAGCCTTACAACTGGATCCCATCTGGGTGAGCTTTGCAACTTGAATTAGATATCTGCTTAATATAGGTCTTTATGTGGATGGGGTTTAGAGATGAGGCAGTCAGTTGTGCTGGCTGTGGGGTGCTCTTCTCTAGTGATATGCTCCAGAGGAGGGGGCACTGCCCATCTATAGGACAATAGGTGAGCTCCAGGCTCAGTTGGTGGCAGAAAGGTTAGAAAAATCTCAGCTGAATCATGAGCTAAGCTGGAGCCCCCCCTCACACCCCCACTCCCCTAGAGAGTCACTGGTCAAGGGGGTGGAGAGTCATGAGGAGGGATACAGGAAGGGGAATCAGGGTAAGCCACAAGGAGGTTGTTCAGCCCCTCATCATCCAGATGATGAATAGCTTCACACCTTTAGAAAAGGTTCAGGCACCTGACCCTGCTGGAGATGTTTTCAAGACAGGTGATGGAAAAGGGCAAGGCAATGTCTTGGCACCCAAGGGGAACACGTTTGCCAGGAGAGTTTTGATGGCGAAGGACTCAATGATTGGGGGTAGAGAGGGTGGTACAGGGAGGATGGATGGGAGGGGGTGTCCTCTGCCTTTCTGGGGCATCTGCCATTTGAGATTTAGACAGAATTTTGAGGATGGTGGAGAGGGAGCAGGGAGAGCTGGGATGCTGTTACACCCGGGTACCAATAATCTGGTGAACCAGTCTGTGGACATGGTGAGGCAGAACCTTCATAGTCTGTGGGACAGATTGGCAGCACACTCTGACTCCCTGGCCTTTTTTAAAGTCCTCACTGTGTGGATCAGAGAGGGGAAACAGGATAGGATGAGGAGGGAGGTAGTAGATGAGTTTAACCGATGGCTCAAGGGATGATGTAATGATAAGGGGTACCACTTTGTGGGAACTTTGGGGACTTCTGGGGTAGGAGGCTCTTCAAGTGTGATGGACTACTTCTGATGATATAGGGGGCCTGCATGCTGGAGCAAAAATGTGACATCTGTATCAGAGGTTTAACCTGACTGTGGGGGAGACAAAATCTAGGGTAAACTCAATGGCAGGGGAGAATAATGGGGTCCTAGTTAGTACTCTCCCACATCTAGGGGCTTGTAGCAGGATAGCAGGCACAAAGAAAGCTGTGGACTATGTGGAGAGACTTTGGCAAGGGGGAATGCTCTTGACACTGTCTCAGGTATATGTCCACTCTATTTTGGAGTATGGAAGTCAGGTTTGGTGCCCATATAAGGTTAATGAAATACAAAGACTCAAAAGAATACAGAGGAAGGTGATAAAACTTGTAAGTAGTCTGCACAATTTGTCATACCCCAAAAGATTGAAACAATTTAACCTGTACACCCTGGAGCACAGGAGACTGGGGGTGATTTGTTGTTAAGGCATGGGATAGTTAACAATCCTTACTTATTTGACCAACTAAATTTGTACATGAAAAATAGAGAGGTTAACACAAGAGGCCACCCCTTACAACTGAAGCCAACCAGATTTAAAATCAATAACAGAAAGTACTTTTTTCTTTAGAGTGGTGAACTCTTGGAATAGTCTGCCAACTAGCATGATTGATGGTGCAACTAAAGAGAATTTTAGAGATAGACTGGATAGGAATGTGGTACACTGGCATATTACTAGCTGAACACAGGAGCAATAATGTTCAAATAGCCTCTTCGCTCCTTCCAACGTTGTGAACCATGTGAATGCAAAGGGTGTAAGCACCAAGGAAAGCAAAGGGATATGAGGACATGTGAAGTGCAAGGGTAGTAGCAAAGAAGGATCAGGGTTCAGATGGAAGGGGGTATGCCTTAATGCCAGGAGTCTAGGTAATATAATCAGTGAGCTCCAGGTGCTGAGCGCAGACACTGAGGTGGACATTGTGGCCATAACAGAAACAAGGGCATTGGAAAATAATGACTGAGAACTAACATCCCCGGGGTGCTTGATGTTCAGGAGTGGTAGAGGAGCAGATAAAGGGGAGGAGTAGCCCTTCATGTCAAGGAGGGAGACTGAGTCACTGTGGATACAATTCATGACAGCTTCAGGCAAGAAACTGTGCTTAGGGGTGATGTACAAACTACCAGGACAAGGAGAGGAGAGGAGAGGGAAAGAGAGCTCATGGAAAAGCTAGAAAGAGGGATAGTTAAGAGAAAGTGGTGCTAGTAGGTGATCTGAATCAGCCAGACATCAACTAGGATGTTCCATTGGCCAGGTGCACCAGAAGCCAGGTCTTGCTGGATGTATTCCAGGACTATCTGCTGGTACAGTTACCTAAGGAGTCCACCAGCCAGATCACAATTCTCAATGTTGTGCTCACTAGCTGGGAGGTGCTAGGAGCTGTGAGAGTATGGGAGCCATTACAGAACAGTGATCATAAATCCATTTAGTTCAAACTGGCCCTTGGGTGTGGTAAACTGCAATAGAGAGCTGAAGTCTTTGGGCTCTATTCAAAAATGGGGCTCAGATTGGCACAAGCTGTGACAAACAGCAGCTTGCACAAAAGCCCAGTGTGCCTGGGACCCTGCACCAGATTCTGGTACAGGAGAGGTCCTGGCACCTAAGTCCTCACACTTGTGGCAACCCCTCCCATGTGATAAACACCCAGCACATAGGAGGAGGTTGCTGCAAGCTCCTGCAGCAAAGGTAAACATCCTTGCCCCCTTCCCTAGTGGATAAACAGCCCTTCCCCTACCCCAATATGCATATCAATGCCAGTAAATATGGTATCGTGGCCACCCTCCCCAATCCCCAATAACGCCCGTTACTGTATAATAAAATAATTCTCCTGACCTGGTGGTCTAGTGGCCCTCTCCCTGATCCCCAATTGTGCTCATTATTATATGATAAATTAAGTCCCCCCGACCTGGTAGTCTAGTGCCCTCTGTCCCCGATCCCCGATAGTGCCCATTATTATATGTAGCTGGGTCCCAGCTACAAAACGCTCACGTTGCAAGCAGTGTCAGTATTTGTTCTCTTTTTAATTGTAGGGGACAGCAGCAGGAATAACCTGTGAGACAGCCAAAAGCTGTGAGACAGGCTTCAGTCCTTGCAGTGAGTCGTTAATGCCAGAAGTGTAAACTGCATTGTGTGTCTACTGAGTCTGTCTCTTTAAGCCATGTTGCTCCTGGGAAGTGTAATCCTTGTAAGGATTATAGTACTGACTGTTACCTAGTTAAACTGCACTATTATAGTGTGGGTGTAACTTTTTTACTACCAAGAACTAGCTAAAGTGTACTCTGTGCAGGTAAAACTAGCAGCTATTTGTTTTAAAAATCATATTTAGTAGGTTGCTGTATTTGCAGTCAGGATGCCCGGTATTAGTCACGTGACCACTAGTGACTTCCAGGTCCTGGCTACAAAATGCTCACATTGCGAGTAGTGTCAGTATTTGTTCACTTTTTAATTGTAGAGGACAGCAGCAGGACTAACCTGTGAGACAACCAAAAGCTGTGAGACAGACTCCAGTCCTTGCTGTGAGTTGTTTATGCCAGAAGTGTAAACTGCATATGTGTCTACCGAGTCTGTCTCTTTAAGCCACATTTCTCCTGGGCAGTGTAGTCCTTGTAAGGATTATAGTACCGGCTATGACCTAGTTAAATTGCACTATTATAGTGCAGGTGTAGCTTTTTTACTACCAAGAACTAGCTTAAGTGTACACTGTGCAGTTAAAACTAGCAGCTATTTGTTTTAAAAAACATATTTAGTAGGTTGCTGTATTTGCAGTCAGGATGCCCGGTATTAGTCACGTGACCACTAGTGACTTCCAGGTCCTGGCTACAAAATGCTCACATTGCGAGTAGTGTCAGTATTTGTTCACTTTTTAATTGTAGAGGACAGCAGCAGGACTAACCTGTGAGACAACCAAAAGCTGTGAGACAGACTCCAGTCCTTGCTGTGAGTTGTTTATGCCAGAAGTGTAAACTGCATATGTGTCTACCGAGTCTGTCTCTTTAAGCCACATTTCTCCTGGGCAGTGTAGTCCTTGTAAGGATTATAGTACCGGCTATGACCTAGTTAAATTGCACTATTATAGTGCAGGTGTAGCTTTTTTACTACCAAGAACTAGCTTAAGTGTACACTGTGCAGTTAAAACTAGCAGCTATTTGTTTTAAAAAAACATATTTAGTAGGTTGCTGTGTTTGCAGTCAGGATGCCTGTTATTAGTCACGTGACCGCTAGTGACTTTCAGGTCCTGCTACAAAATGCTCAGGTAGCTAGTGTGTGCTGGCGAGTACGTGACTTTGTGCACAGATACACATGCAGACATGCACGTCTCTGCGCACGTGTTGAGAATGTCCAGCATGGGCAGCAGGAAGACAGGCCTGTATCATTCATTTGTTATATAAGTAATTTGGTAAAGTGCTACCTTCTTCCCTCTGTTAAAATGTCTAGTGTAGCTGTAGAATCATATACTTTGTCCCTTAATACAGGGAATGTTTTACTAATGTGCTGTTCTTGTAATCATATGCTACTTAATGCACCTTGTATCCCCTGTTTGCCCACAACAGTAAACTGCCCTTACTGCTCAGAACTTAAAGCACTAAGAACAGAGATCACTAAACTAACTAAAGATCTGCAAGCAGCTAAAAACATTAGAAAGTTAGAGAATTTTGTAGACAATATGGTTAGAAATATACCTATCTCTTCAGGAAGTGAAAATATGATTTGAAATGATGCTATATTGCAAGATTGCAATTTGGAATAATTTGCCACAAGTCAGCCTTCTGTTGGCAATGAAAACCCTACCTCACAATTACCCCCTACACTGACTAGGCACGACTGTTCTATATCAGATATGAGAATTAATCCATCAACCATACCTCAATTACCTCTCCCTAATGGTACCCATTACACAAATAAAAGATGCAGAGAGTTACCAGCAGATCTAGAACTAGATGAGGGTTGGAAATGTATCCCTAAGCGATAATTTAAGAAGGGCAGAAGGGCCGAGTATGTGGATCCTTCAATGTCCAACCCCCTTATTAGGCCTTCTAAGCAGTCCTTTTTTTCTAGAAATAGCTTTGGTCCCTTAGCAACCATTCAGTTGGATTCTACCCAGAATAATTGTGCATCTACAGTTGTTTTACCAACCATTATTATTGGAGATTCGATTATAAAATATATAGATTCACGATTATGTAATTCTGACAATAATCAGATTTCTGTACATTGCTTTCCCAGAGCTAAAATCGAGGACATTTCATCCAGAATTGATTTATTGATATTCCAGCCATCTAATGTCATTATTCCATTGGGGGTAATAATGTAGGTTTTTCCCATGAGAAAGACATTTGTTATGAAATTATTGAGTTAGGAAAACACATTAAAACCAAAAATTGTAATGTATTTATTTTGGTTATTTTACCTGTACCCTGTACAAGACAGGAAAAGAACAACACCTTAGAGCATATTAACATACAACTGCAAAACTGGTGTATTCTGGAAAAGTTCAGCTTCATTAACCACTGGAGTTCTTTTCAAAAAAATCATAATTTCTTTGCTAGAGATGGCTTACATTTGAATAAATATGGTGTGAATGAACTTTGTCAACACTTTCAAAAAGTTTGGACCATCTGATACTTTAAACTGGTAGACAAGGGGGAAAATCTAACCAAATTACCATCTGGTCCTATATATCAGGCTTCCCACATATTCTAAAAGACAAATTTAAAATTCAGCTGATAAATGACCATAGTTTAGGAAATTAGCTTGATGAACTTATAGTTAGAGTAACAAATGACAATCCAGATATAATCAGTATTACTTAAACCTGGTGGTCACAAAATCTGCCTGAGATAAGTGTATTCCTGGCTTTACTCTATTCTGTCTTAGCAGATTAAATAGGAAGGGGGGTGGCATAGCTATTTTTGTTAATTCATCTTTAACAGTGAGTAATGTCTCAAGTAAGATCAAAACAGAATCAAGTACTGTAGAGTCACTCTGGCTGAATGTAAAAAATGTAAAGAACCAAAACTTTATATTAGAGCTCTGTTACTGAGCAGTGGATGCTCAGAAAGCAAATATAAGTGAAATGCTTTCTGAAATGGCATCAGCAGCTGAGATAGGCAGTATTATACTTATGCGGATCTAAATCTGAATGATATTAACTGGGCAAATAAATCTGCCACATCCCAAATTTCTAAAGATTTTTATATGCTTGTGAAGAGATGACTCCCGTTCAATATGTCACATTTACAACTCGGGGGTCGAACATCCTGGATGTTGTCCTCTGTAATGAATCTTTAAGTATCACTAACTGTACAGTCTCAGCTCCTTTTGGAAACAGTGACCACTGTGTGGTTACTTTTATTCTGCATATGGCATTTCATTAGTCAGCGAAAGTAACAGAAACGTATGCACTACATAAAGTAGATAAAACTGCTTTATACAATTATTTGAATAATATTAAGTGGGTCAATCATTTAAACCAAGATAATATTGAAGATAAGTGGCTTTCATTTTAATCAGTTATTACAGATGCAGCTAATTAATTCATTCAAAAAATAAAGAAAATAAGTTCCTGTCTGCATCTTAAATGGTTATCTAGCAGTTTAAATAAAATTATTAAGAAGAAAAATAAATTGTTCAAGAAATATTCCCCTAACAAATGCACTAGAACCTTGTTAGCATTTAAACAAATTCAAAAGAAATGTAAAAAAGAAATCAGAAAAGCAAAACTGGAGACAGAAAAATACATTGCCATGCAAGCTCAAAAAGGAAACAGTAAAATTTTATTTAGTTATATAAATTCTATAAAAACAAAGGAATGCAAGGTAGGATCCTTAATTATAAATGATTTGGTAGTTTCACAGCCAATAGATATAGCAGATGCGCTCAATTTGCATTTCTGCAAAGCATTTAGTAAAACTCCAAACAATGTGGATATTGAGTGAGGTTCTATATCTGGTAGAATGGGTATCCCCTTAGATACCATTAAGAACAAACTTAGTGAAATCAAGAAGGGCTTCTCCCCTGGTCCAGATGCCAAATCAGATGTCATTTTACTGATGAAAGATTACCTATGTTTACCCCATAAGATATTATTTGAAAAAAGTTTAAATTCAGGCTGCGTGCCATCTGACTGGAAGAAAGCTAATGTGGTCCTGTTGTTCAAAAAAGGTGAAAAAAGCTCCCCTAACAAATATCATCCTATCAGTCTCACCCCTAATTTTGGCAAAATTTTGGAAAGAATAATTGAGGATGAACTTGCTCCTTCCTTAGCAGTAGTTGATCCTAGCCAACGTGGCTTTGTGAAGGGCCGTTCTTGTGTAACTAACCTAGTGAGTTTTTACGATTCCATTAGTAACAACCATGATAAAAAAGTTCCATGTGATGTAATCTTGCTAAATTTCAGAAAAGCAATTGATTCCGCTCCTCAATGGGCACTTACCCAAAAACTGCTAACTCATAACATCAATCCTCTGTTTATACTCTGGATTGCAAACTGGTTAAAAGATAGAAAACAGAGAGTTATTGTAGACGGCCATCAGTCTAACTGGCAATCTGTTGAAAGTGGAGTCCCTCTGGGATTGGTTTGGCACCTGCCTTTTTCCAAATATTCATTTCTGATTTATCACTTACCACTCACAGTACTATTTTAAAGTATGCGGATGACTGCAAACTCTCTGACATTTGTGGCTCACTACAAATTTTGAGATTATCCAAAAATATTTACATACTTTGGAAACATGGTCTATTAAATGGAACCTAAAGTTTAATTCCTCTAAATGTTGTTTTATGCATCTGGATAAACAGAATCCAAGAAATCAGTATTACTTGTATAACGAAGTTTTAGTTAATAAGGGAAATGAAAGAGATCTTGGTATAGCTATAGATTCCAGTTTAAACTTTGATCTACATATTACTAATACCATCAGTAGAGCTAATACAATCTGGTGGGCAATTAGGCACAATATAATCTCTAGAGACCCATATATCCTATTATCCCTTTATCTGGCCTATGTAGATCTTGCTTCAACTATGTTTCTTAATTATGGAGCCCTTTTAAACAGAAAGACATAAGTAGAATTGAAAAACTTCAGAGAAGAGTCACAAAAACAATTTGTTCAGACAAAACTCTTACCTATAAGGAAAGGCTCCACAAATTCAATTTAATGTCTCTAGAACAATGAAGACTTAGAGGGGATCTTCTATTTACATGGGACATTTTACAAAATTTAGAGTTAATATTAGAATGTGGTCTCGAATGCAAACAAATATCAGGTAACACTAGAGGCCACCCGCTCCAATTGACGAGAAGCAAATCTTACACAAAAAAGGTCCTACTATTTTTCACAAAGAATCATTGGTCCATGGAATAAACTTTCTACAGCTGTTATTGTTAGTCAGAATAAAAATACATTTAAAAATAGACTAGATGATTTTTTAAGAACAAATAAATCCTTGACCTACTATATGTAATTTCAAGAGTTTAACGGTTATCTAGCCTTTTGCTCTCCGCTATCTTTAGCATGATCCTTAGTATATGATAAAATAATTCCTCTGACCTGGTAGTCTAGTGGCCCAACTTCCCAATCCCTGGTAGTGCCCATTATTATTTGATCAATTAAGTTCCCTGACCTGGTGGTATAGTGGCCCCCCTTCCTGATTCCTAATAGCACCTGTTGTCATGTTATACAGTAATATGCCCATCCTAGTGGTCTAGTGATCCCCATCCACCCCACCTCAGCAAGTAGTGCCCACTACCCCGCCTCCCCAAATCCTGATATGCAGCTGGTGACTGGTACAGCCCACTTCACACCTTCATGCCGACCACCAGACTGAACTGTCATTGAGTGGCTACTGTATAGTGTACACGCTCATGAATAATCATGAGCAATTAAACTATACAGTAGGAGCTCACTGACTGTTCAGTCCAGTGGCCTGCCACAGAGGTGTGGTGGC
The DNA here is from genome assembly GCA_016271365.2 of Neoceratodus forsteri. Lineage (NCBI taxonomy): Eukaryota > Metazoa > Chordata > Ceratodontiformes > Ceratodontidae > Neoceratodus > Neoceratodus forsteri. The sequence continues at coordinate 1,132,174,475 of CM028129.1, forward strand.
TGAACCAGTGCTGGCTGTGTGTGGGACTGAGAGGGCTAGAAGTGGTGGGGTGGGGTGGGTAAGCACTACCTGCTGGGGTGGGAGGTGGGAGACCACTAGACCACCAGGATGGTCATATTACTATATAACATCATAATGGGCAGTATCAGGGATTGGGGAGAGGGTCCACTATACCACCTGGTCAGGGGACATAATTTATCAAATAATAATGGGTGCCATTGGGGATCAGAGAGAGGGGCCACTAGACCATCTGGTCAGGGGAATTATTTATATTATATTAAAACAGGCATGATTGGGGAGGGGGTACTATACCACCGGGTCAGGGGAATTAATCTATTATGTGATAACAGGTGCTACTGGGGATTGGGGGAACCACTAGTCCACCAGGAATATAGGACCTTAATGGGGTGGGAGGCTGTGGCACCTTGACGCACAGTGTGTAGGTCACCCAAAGGGTGAATTTCTAAGTACCCTTAGACCAACCCTGGGTGGTCTAAGGGTACTTTGAAATTCACCCTCTGGGTGTGCTTTGTGAATCACAATTGTGGATCTATGGCAGCTTGTGTCTGCTGTAAGCCCCTAACCCCATGTTGCAGCCCATTTGTGGGTGCATGGGTGGTGCAAGCCCTCTTTGGGGCAGGCAGCCTGTGGTTGACACAGGCTGCCTTTGTGAACGGCTCAGGGGGCAGTTATTTGATGCAGAGTGCCACTTGCGCCAATTTGGTGCAGGTGTCTTGCGTCACTCCAGGGCTTTGTGAATTGGGCCCCTTGTTCTAGTAGGACAGACTTCAGTAGGCTTAAGGAGCTGGTTGGGAATAAATTAGTAGGTGTGAACAGCATAAATGTGGTGAAAGAGTGATGGGGGCAACTAAGAAGGCCAGTCCCAGTGCATCTAAGGTATGAAAGAGAACAGTAACCAAAAAAACAGGTTCAAGAGACCACTATGGTACTTGGCAAGGGTCAGGAAAGTGGTGAGGGTGAAAGAAAAATGCCTTCTACAAATTTAAAGAAAAGCAGAGGAAGGAAGAATGGGAAGAATATTTGCTGAAAAATAGTGAGGCAAAAAGGATGGTTGGGGGGGCAAAGCAAATGCAGAACTGCATATCATGGAGGGGTTCAAGAGTGGAGAAAAACATTTCTTCAGGAATATTAGTAAAAAAAGGAAGAAAGGAGGGGGAATTGTAAGGCTAACAGAGGGGAACTGGGTGATTGAAGTGGATGGGCAAAAGGTTGACATTTTTAGGGAAAACCTTTGCTCAGTTTTCACTAGGGGGGATGGCGGGGCCTTGAAAGAGAGTTTTTTTATTTTAGTTGTTTAACCAGGTATAGCACACTAAGCTGAAAGCTTTTTGACAGGAGCGACCTGGGAGCACAAAGAGGTTAAGTGACTTGCTTAGGGTCACACAGTATCACACAGAGAGTGTCTTCAAAGTGGCCATTAAGGGGGTCCAGTAGATGAGGCAGCCAGCAATTACTAGTAAAAGGGTTCTGAAAAGGCTGGCAGTCCTAAAGATCGATAATGCCCCAGGACCAGGTGGATTGTATCCAGGGGTACTTGGGGAACTGGCAGCTGAACTATCTGATCCTATGGTAAGTCTATTCAACATCTCTTCATGGACAGGGGCAGTTATGAAGGATTGAAGGATGGCAGATGTAGTTCTTCTCCATAAGAGAGGGAACAAGGAACCAGCAGGGAGCTACAGACCTCTCAGTCTTACCTGTATTGTAGGAAAACTCTTAGTGTCACTGGTCAAAGAGGACCTCATGGACTACTTTATGGAGCAATGGTCTCCAGGATAGTAAGCTGCATGGATTCATGGCAGGGAGGTCTTGCCAGACTAACCTTATAGTTTTCTTTGACTACATGATGAGGGTATTGGACAGGGGGCATGCTCTGAATTTGCTGTACTTTGACTGCAGCAATGCTTTTGACTCGGTACTCCACATATGCTTATTGAAGAAAATGGGGGATCTAGGTGAGGTTAAGGTCATAGTAAACTGGGTAGGTAACTGGCTAAAGGAGAGGCATCAGATGGTAGTTGTCAATAGGATTAAATCAGAAGAGAAGGAGGTTATAAGCAGGGTTCCACAGGGATATTCCCAGGGTCCGGTCTTCTTCAACATGTTCATCAGCCATATTGGTGAGGGGAATACAGGGCAGGCTGTGTCTCTTAAAGATGACACTAAGCTCTGTGGCAGAGTGGATATTGATGAGGGAATAAAGGAAATGAAGAGAGGCATGCAAAAGCTGAAGAGGTAGTCAATGGTTTTACAGCTGAAATTCAATGTGAAAAGGTGTAAGGTGATGTAAGCAGGGAACAAGAATCCCAGGACAGAGTACTGGATGGGAGGAGTGAGACAGACTCAGTACCATGGCTGAGGAATGAGACCTTGAGTTATCATCAGTGACTTGCTAAAGCAATCAAGTCAGTGCAACAAGGCCTATAGCAAGCTAAGTAGGATGCATGAATGTATCAAGAGGAGTGTATATAGCAGAAAAAGGAAGGTAATACTTCTCCTGTATAGATCCTTCATGAGGACACACTTGGGGTATTGCACCCAATTCTGGGGTCCATAGCTCAGGAGGACAGAGGTAGTCTTGTGATGGTGCAGCACAGGGTAACAAAAATGATGTAGGGGTAGCAGGGCATGTCCTATGAGGAGCACCTCAAGGCACTGAACATACACTCACTAGACACCAGAACGAAAAGGAGAGATATGATATAGGCATGAACATAAAAACTAACTGGTGTATTAACAGTTTTTGCAAAGAATTTTCTTTCTTTATGAAGCCAAGTCAAGATTATTTATATGATGCTCATTCTAAATGACTCTGAGAGCCTTATAGCAAACCTATACAATTAAGAACAACGGGTTTAAATTAGCATAAAAGAATTTATGAGGCCAGTCAGAAACATGCACTAAACACATACGTTTTCAATCGTAATTTAAAAATGGACAGTGAGGGAGCCACCCACATTTCATGGGGAAGAGCATTCCCCAAAATCAGTGTTGCTCCACCAAATGCCCTATCCCCAGAGGATATCAGTTGCAAGCAAGGGACAGAGAAGGTCTGCTTCAGCTGATCTGAGGCATGAGCAAGAATGTATGGAAGCATGAGATATTTTCGGTAGCCTGGACCCAGACTGAGCAGGGCCTTGTAGGTTAACAAACAAACTTTGAAACTGACCAAAAGCCAGTGGAGAATACAGAGAACCAGAGTGATGTGCTCAGAAGGAGATGTCCCAGCAACCAACTAGGCTGCTACATTCTGAACCAGCTGCAGTTAGTGCATCAGCCTTGTGGAAAACCCCAGGCAGAGTATTGCAATAGTTCAGTCTTGATGAGATAAAGGCGGGCACTAGTATCACCAGGTCAGACAGTTCAAGATAGGGCCTGATCCAGGTGATATTACGAAAATGGTAGTATACACTGTGGACAACAACTGACACCTGCTATTCCAGAGTCAGCTTAGAGTATGCAATGAACACCAGATTCTTAACCTTATCTACTGGACAGAGTGTCACTCCTTCCAATGAAGGGAAAGCAGTGCTTTCAAAAGTCATGGGACAGCTATGTCAATCTGGCTCCACCAGTAGCACCTCCATCTTAAATGGGTTCAGTCTGAGACAGCTGGTTGCCAACCAGTCCTGGAACTCTTTAGGATTCTTATCCAATACTGAGAGAGCTGCCACACCATCAGGGACACAAGACAAGAAATGCCAAACCAGAGTATCTAATAATCTTCCCCAGAGGCAGCATGTACACAGCAAATAACATGGAAGCCAGGATTGCCCCTCGAGGCATCCCACAACAGAGAGCAGCTGGGCCAATATATAGGAGCCAAGTACCACTTGCTGCATCCTGCCGGTTATGTACAGTCACAGCCAAAGACATGGGCAGACATTTCCTGATATTTCTGAGATTTTTCTAGAGAAATTTCCTGCTTTCTCCATTTACACAGTAGGGGCAGTAGAGAGAAACTCTTTAGAAATTTTGTGAAATATCTGGAAATATCTGGCTATGTCTGTGGCTACTACTGTAGGATTTGAGCCACCATAAAGCGATGCATGAGATACACACATTATGCCTAAGGTGAGCCAAGAATACACCATGATCAATCTTGTCAAATGCTTTTGACAGGTCTAGAAGGACAAGAATAAAACATTGTCTCCTATCCCTTGCTAAAAGGATATCATGAAATATCTTGACTAGAGCTGACCCCATACTACGGCAAGGCTGAAAGCCTGACTAGAAGGGCTCATAGATGTCTTACCTCTCCAGGTGCTGTTCCAACTGCAATACCATCACCTTCTCAATCACCTTCCCTGATCATTTCCATGTCTCCCCTGTGGGCCCTACCCTTCTGTGCAACAATGGATGCCAAGAATTCATGGGGCTGTCTGGTAAACTGTAGAAGTGCAGGGCCTTCTGGTTTCTAGGTCATGCTCCCATGTGGACATAGACACAGAAAAAACTTGAAAAGTAGTGAAGTTATGAGTGAATGTTGAACTATTTCAATGTTCATTCATAACTTGATCATTTAACATATCTTTACATCAATTTTTCAACACAGACTTCTTACAACACCACTTCAAGAACCCAGTAGGTGAAAATTTTCAAATCCCACCTGAAACATGATTTCAGGGAATGACTGCAAAATCATCTTTCAGGATGGATTTGAAACATTTCACTTGCTTTGTTTATGAGGTGGGGTCCCGAAAAGGATATGTTGAAAGATGGAGGAACAGTGTTAAAAATTGGCAAACTTATGTGTGAATGTTGAAATATTTCATCATTCACTTTTAACTTGGTAATTGTAACATATTTTACATCAGATTTTCAACATGGGGCTTTTTGGTAGACTCCAGAAGCACAGATCCCTCTTGGTCCTGTACGTTCATTTGGCCACATACACAGAAAAAAATTGAAAATTAGTGAAGTTATGAGTAAATGTTGAAATATTTTAAAGTTCTCTCATAACTTTTTAAAGATATTTTTATACCACATTTTCAATATAGTGTTCTTATGACACCACCTCATGAACTCAGTAAGGGAAAATATTCAAATCCTGCCCAAAAGGTGATTTAATACACTGACCAAAAACTCACCTTTTGAGATACATTTGAAAACTTCCACCACCCTTGTTTATTACCATATGAGCAGAGATGCCTCGAGATGGGGCTATACACCCTGGAGTCTAGAAGGGAGAGAGGGGACATGATAGAGACCTTCAAATACATCAAGGGGTTAAACAATGGGGGCCCTGGGGGGAGCTTATTTAAAATGATGAAGAACACCGCTACTAGAGGGAATAGCCTGAGACTATAAGGGGGACACTACAGGGGAAAATGAGGGGGAGATTCTTTACAGAGAGGGTGGTGGATGCCTAGAACAGGCTTCTGGAGGAGTTTGTGGGGGTGGAGACAGTGCCAGGATTTAAGGGTGCTTGGGACAGGTATTAAGGGCTAAGGGGGTAGGGGTGGGTTCCCAATGAGGGATGAGGTAGTCTGGGGGGGGGGTAAGGGCAGACTGGATGGACCATGGGATTTTGTTTTTGTTGTCAAGTTCTGTGATTCTATGATAAGGTGGGTCCCAAAAAGGCCATGTTGAAAATTTGGTGTAAAATTATCAAAAAAGGACAGTTATGAGTAAAAGTTCAAACCCAATGAAATACATTAAACAAGACGTACCTCATGTTTTTCATATCACAGTTATCAGTCCCAGCAGCAAGATATGTCTTTGATCAAAGAGTGGATCAACTGTATACCACAGGACATGTTCAGGTGAGTGAAGGTGTGTGTGGGATGGGGTGGGGGGGTGAGTGGGGGGGCTAGTTGAGTCACATCAGTGAGGGACTATTTTCTTTTTTAGGACAAAAGAAAAACTGAGCAATCAACTAGTGAGGACTGTGCAAACTTATAAATTTATTGAGAAAGGCTCTAGCCTAGATGATACATAGGGATCTCTGGTCAATGTTACTGCTGATGCACTTTAAATAGGGTCTAGGGCAACACAGCATGAACAAAAAGGTGATGTCAATAATCATGCAGACATAATGGCAAGAGGAAAAACTGCACATTGGCAATACAGCACCAAGCGATGACCACACCCTTGGGGGGAGTCAAACTTGGGGGTGAGACAGTTGGTGGGGATTTACTATTACACACGCTGGGGGACATGGGACTTGGGAGAAGAAAGTCAATGGGGGGGTACTGATTTACTATTGGTAACACCAAGAGAGTGACAGTTGGAAGGGGGCACGATAACTTCCTGATGCCATTTTATCCTGTTTGCTTTTTTTCCTGATGCTGTTTTCACCGTGTCATTTTTGGGCACAATAGTTGCCATGCTGTATTGACCAAATACCCTTTAAATACATTTTTACATTTGCACAGTCCCCACTAGTTGAGTCTGCTGTTTTTGTTTTATTCCTGTCGGTTTTTGTACAGTAGCACCTTAAGGAGTGTAAAGTGCTTCTCCTTGCTTTCTTTCTTCTATGATTTTCTTTTTTACAGGCTAGTTGAAAAAGAAAATTATGACACTGAGAGACTGTTTTCTTTTCTGCAAGTTTAACTTACAGTTGAGCCCACTTAAGTGACTATCACTTAAGTGTATGTTCCCCTTAAAAGAATACATTTTCAATATATAATTTCATATGCCTACAGTGTTATTTTGCCCTCATAAAATAACTGAGTGGCCTTTTTTAATCAATAATTTTGGCAGGGGTTTCAGACTACTAGATGTTCACCATCACAATTGTGTTACAACATAAATGTCAATACAGACTACCTTGTGTGTCCCCCATTCAGACTAATTAGTTGTTAATTGCTAGGGGTATTGAAGCCTGCTCTCTGTTGTCACTTTTTGTTAATCCTGTTAACCAGACACAGCCATGGACTCTTCAGCACAGGAGCACTGAACCTTCTTCTTCTGAAAAAGTTCAACCCCTTGGTACTATATGCTGTTTGTTCAAGGTCTGACACAATCAGAAGTTACCCCTGGTGGGGTGTCTCTCACACACAACCTCATATATGCCAGCTACTTTTTGAATAGTGTTTTAAATGATGTTTTGCACTGTTCAACAGTGTGTCAGATACAACAAAAGTCAGCAAAAAGGAAGTGGAAAGAGAGTTTTTTTTGTCTTTTTTCTGTACAGCCTTTTAAGTGTATAACCTGCTGAAGTGTGTAAAAAATAGTGGCAAAACAGGTATCCACTTAAGAGGGTTGCTCTGTACTATAACATCTGACACTGGGGATTGGACACACTAGTATCAGCTTAACTCCACTGTGGTACCAGGGGTGGGCACCCTGATGTCACCACATGTACATGGGGGGGCAGGTGGCTTGGAGGGGAGGGGGTCAGCAAGCAGTACTGGGATGGACACCACAGTCCACATTTTTGTTACTTCATTGAAACATGAAGCAGGGCTGGCCGAGCTGGGAAGGGAAAGAATAAAAATTACAAAAAGTAGATAGATAGATAGATAGACAGACAGACAGACAGATAGATAGATAGATAGATAGGATTGAGAGAGACAGAGCGAGTGAGACAGATTTATTGCCATCTCACTGCTGCCATGCAAGCTGACAGCACATCTCCATCTGTAGCTGCAGATTTCAAAAAACTCCCACTGTGCTCATACACAGAATGCTGCTGAACAGCTCCCCTTATTCACGAAAGAACTATAGATCTTTCATATGATCTCATGAAAGAACTATAGTTCTTACATATGCTCTCGCAAAACAATTATAGTTATTTCATGTGAGCCCTTACCAATCCCTCACTAACCCTTCCATCTAGGATTTTAGGGATGTCCCAAAACGATATTTCCATGTCTTTTTTTGAAAAACAAGCTCCATAGTTGGCCTGGTGGCATCGAGGGCTGAGGCGCTGGTTGCCTTACCTCTCACTACGCTGGCTGCACATGTTCTGGAATTAGCATGAGTTACCAGAGGTTGGCATGGGGGGGAGGGAGTGGTGCAGGACTGAGCTGCTGACAGGCAGATCTCCTCTCCAGGGAGGGATCTGTGCTCCATAGGCTCTTGACTGCCTCATGGTAGAAGCCAGGGGGCAATGCAAGCTGTGGGAGCCAGGTCGTTAGGCCACGGGGGTGGGAAGAAGGGACCATCACTGGAGCAAGAGGGCGCACTATCCAGCTCTCAAAATACAAACATGCGAACATCACAAAATTTGCCAAATCAAGAAACCTGCTACCCAGACCATACATGCAAAATTTCATGCAATTCCATTGAATGGGTGTAAAAGTTATTATGGTGCAAATTTAGGGGTTTAACATTAAACACTACTCAACCCTAACTATATTGACACTACAGTATCAGTATTTTATTATAGGGACATGGTTGCACCCATACAGTTAGGGCTGAGTAGGGTATTCAATGTTAACTCCTTAACTTTGCACCTTAAAAGCTTTGGGAACATTTGTCAAAATAAGCTGGAAATCTGCATGTGTTCTCTAGGAGGCAAATGTAAATATGTGTTACATTTTGTGATGACAGCATGTGCGATTTCTGAGATCTGCATGTGTCATTTTTGTCTAGATGTCTAATTTTTTTTCCTATACTTAAACATGGATTTTTTTTTTTGCTCTCACCTACAGCTTACACAGAATGAAATTTTTTCCTCAGACTTTCAGGGTACAGGCATAGTGTCCTAAGGTACTGCCTTTGAAAGGTTTTCTGAAAAAAATACTAAATAGTTCCAGAGTTATGAGGCTTTAAAGTATTGTGTTTTTATGCTCTGAGCATGCTCTGTAGGATTCTTAGGATAACATCCTGATACGACACTAAAAATTCTGTGTCACAATATCTGTTGTTTGTTTTCTCACTTCTTGATTCTCATAGCACCAAACATTTTTTGTGTCATGAGAACTGCTATCTTGTTTCTCTTCTCCTAGAACTAATAAGCATGGAAAATACCTAAAAATGGCATCATTTTAAAAAACAAACACTAGATGTTTGTTTCTTAAATTAACGGCCACAAATACCCTTTCTGGGCACCCCAAAATCCTGGGAGCCCAGCTTAATGAAAGGAACCATTAACCCACATTCTCTGTAGGTGGACGGCAGGACTCTCTTGAGTTCTGTCACTGAAGCTGGAACTCATGCTGCTCTGAGAGTGGTGAACCACTCTTTGCCTGTTGTCTAGTGGTGCCCCCACCCTCTGATAGCTGTCCACTTATGTATATTATGTTTTTCTGGTGCCTAATGGTGCCCCCTACCCTGTAATCACTGTCCTCTCATGTAAATATGTTTCCTTGGGGTCTAGTGGAACTCCTACCCTCTGATCGTCATCCACCCATGTATATTATGTTTCTCGGTGTCAAGTGGAGCCCTTCACCCTCCAATCAACATCACCTCCTGTACATTATGTTTCCCTGCTGTCTAGTGGCCCACCCACACTGCAATTGCCATTCCCTCATGTATATTATGTTTCCCTGGTGTCTAGTGGGGCCCAAATCTCTGATTGCTCTCTCCTAATGGAAATTATGTTTTCCTTGTATCTAGTGGCACCTCCTACCCTCTGATCACCATCCCCTCATGTATATTATGTTTCCCTGGTATCTGGTGGTGCCCCTCTACCAGTGATCACCATCCCCACATTAATGTTAGCTGTAATAAAGAAAATCATCCCTCAATGCTTTTTGAACCTGCAAAACAGGATCTATGTGATAATAGCAATCGCTGTTAGGGCAATGGCACATCATCGAAAAAATATTTTGGTGATGTACCCCTAGCGCACAGCAAAATGGTACTGAGGATGTGGGATTCTCAGCTCCAGGGGCTTGAATGTCAGGGGTGATTGCAAATGCAACAAAAACATATGTTGGGCTGGGTGCAACAAAAAGTATCTGTGCCCAGGCCCAAACCCAGCACCATTCCCACCCCAGCCCTCAACCCACCCACCATGCCACAGAAGCAGCTCAGCACCTTGCTGCAGTGCCATCCCCTACAATCCCTTTATCCCCTTCAACCCCATGCACGGCATGCTCACCCCCCCCGCACCCATAGGCATATAGCAACAGGATGTCACTATTTTACGCACCCCCCATCTGGTCACCCACCTTCCCCAGTCGCCCTGATGACAGGTGCTGTGATTGAGTCACCCTTTTGGTTGGCACCCAATTGTGGTTGCCAAAGTCACAGGATACCTGCAAAACAAGAAAATGGTCCCGTGCCGATCTGACCCCACCATCCCAATATCCCACTCAGCACCCACCACCTGACACCCCCCACACAGCCTCACTCACCTGAATAGGTCCCAGGGTGCAGATCCATTCTCCAATCGAAGACACGTCTTGCTGGTGAAACCAACAACTGCAATATGAGAAGCTGAGGTAAGTGCACTTCAATGTTTTTCAATGGGGTTTTGAACTTTGATGCATAACTGTTATTTTTGCATATTTTCATATTGGGAGACCACCTTCTGATCAAAAGTAGTGGAATTATGGCAGTCAGGCCCAAAAGGCGATTTCACAGTCATTTGGCAAAATCACCTTTCGGGTGGGGTTTGAAAATGTTCACTGCCATTGTTCGAGAGGAGGGGTCACAAGAAGGTTATGTTGAAAATGTGGGGCAAAAATATGTAAACATGGCAAAGTTATGAGTATATGGCAAAATGTGTCTATACTCCCTCATAATTTTGATAATTTTTAATGTTTTGACCCCAGATTTTCATCATAGTCATTTTTTACACCACCTCGTGACCATGACAACTGTCATTTTTCAAATCCTGGCCAAAATGTTTCACACCTGTGGTGTGGAATGATGTTTTGGTGGTGCAGAATCTCATTTTAGCAGGGGTTTGAAAATGTTCACCTGCTGGGTTCTTGAGGTAGTTTAACAAAAAGGCAATGCTGAGATTTTGGTGTACAAATAAGGTAAAATGCCTAGGTTATGACTGAACATTGCAGTATTTCAATGTTCATCACAACTTCACTAATTGTCAATATTTTGACTCCAAAATTTAAACAGCCATTTTTCCACATCACCTCATAAATGTGACAGGTGTTATTTTTTAAATCCTGGATGATGCATCTTTCTGCACTTCTGGTGCGAAATGACACTTTGGCCAATATACTATAAATGCTACATATCATGTTCATTAGGGCAGTCATAAAATGACTGTCTTGAACATTTGGGGTCAATATAAAAAAAAAGAGTGAATGTATAAAGAATGAATGTGTGAAGAGTGAATGTGTTAAAAATGAATATGTAGAGTGAATGTGTAAAGAGTGAATATGCCAGGCCTGCACTTCCATAGGTGGATGGATTCTTTCCATGGTGCAGGGACAAAAGGGCCCTGTACATCTGCACCAGTTCAGGTAGGTCCCAAAGGGACCTGCATGACTGAGGATAAGATTACACTGTTTAAAGAAGAAGGGAAATGCTTTGCAAAATAGTTTGCTAATGCACCAGTTAGGGTAACATTACACCACTAAAGTAGCAAAACAACCCTAACTCCCCCACCCCCAAGCAGCAAAAGGAAAAAAAATAATTACAGTTTTGGCTGTCCAGAGTCTTGGCAGATCAGAAGTGGGGTCTTCCTTGGGGTTTTCAGCCCTAATGCTCGCCACACTCTATGAGCAAATAAGGTCAGATGTGATCTGTTTTCTTTAGGCAGGGCCCACAGGTTGTTGGCAATATGTCGGGGAGACAGTTCTGTATGTTTAAACACTATATCAGAATGGGGGTGGATGTTAGGGTTGAAAACCCCAAGGAAGACCCCATCCCAGATTCTCCAGGATTCATGACAGCCAAAATCTTAATGATTTTTCCTTTTTTGCAGCTTGGGGGATGGGGAGTTAGGGTTGGAAACACTAGTGCCACATTTCCCTATACTTTCGTGGAGTTAAATTACCCTAACTGGTACATTAACAACTCTTTTTGCAAAGAATATATACACACATATATATTTTATTAGTTGCAAAAAACTTCATTAATGCTCTTCATTACTGACAAAAGTAGGGAAATGTGCTGTTAGAGTTTTCAACCCTAACACAGCACCCCCATCCTGCAGGCAGCAACAGGTGTGGGAGGAGTGCCTTGGGGTTGTCAACACTAAGGCTCACCCTATTCTAGGAGTAAGTAAGCTGAGATTGATACAGTATATGAGAATGGGGTGAGCATTAGTGTTGACAACCCCAAGGTAACCCCCATGCCTGTTGCTATCTGCAGGGTAGGGGTGGGGTGTTAGGGTTGGAAACCCTAGCACCACATTTCCTTACTTTTGTCTATGGAACCCTAACTAGTGCATTAACAAAGTTTTTTTGCAACTAATTTACTTACTTTTTGAGAAAGTATAATTGTAGTCTTATATGCATGTGGGAGAGTCCTGTGGAACCATACATGCATAATTTTTGAGATAGTGTAATCTTATCATTATGTCCCTGTCCCATTAATCCATTATTGCATCCATATTTGCATCTTGGAGCAAAAGGCCTGGAGGTGCATACATGTATGTTGCCGTGGAAGCATTGCAGCCAAAACAGCAACTAAATTGTCAGCAGAGCCTTACTATGAGCCCACCTCATGAACATTGTACTGAGAATTTTCAAATCTGTATCAAAACACCATCTTTGCCACCACAATGTCATTTCATGCAACAGGCAAGAAAATACATTTTGGCCAGGATCTGAAAAATGATCGCTGTCATGTTCATTAGGTGAAGTAAAATAAAAATGGCTCAGCTGAAAATTTGTAGTAAAAATGTTGAAAATTATTGAAGTTATATGAGACCATAGTTAAATTTAAACGAATATGCATAACTTCACCATTTTTACATATTTTGACCCCACATTTTCAACATATCCTTCTTATGACCCACCTCATGAACAAAGGCAGGGAAAAGTTTCAAATAATGTCTGACAGGTAATTTCACCACATTACCACAAAACACCTTTCAGGCAGGAGTTGCATAATGTCAGTAATACTGTCCCTGAGGTGGGGTCCTCAAAAGGCCATGTTGAAAATTTGGTTTGAAAATGTCCAAAAATGGCTGAGTTATGCATCAGAGTTGAAAATCCCATTGAAATACATTGAACCGCATTTACCTTAGTTTCTCATATTGCAGTCATCATTTCCAACAGCAAGATGTGTCATGAACTGGAGAGTGGATCTGCAACCTGGAACCTGCTCTGGTGAGTGAGGGAGTGTTGTTTGTACTGGGGTGTGTGGGGTGGTGGGTGCTGAGTGGGAGGTGGGGGTGGGATGGATGATCGGCAAGGGACCTATTTTTTTTGCAGGGTTAAGAAAACATCAAGGGATGGTTCTTTATTTCAGCTGGAGACAGTGATGGGGGTACCACTAGACACCAGGGACACATAAAGAAATTACAAGGATGCTGACTGGAAAACAAAGGAGGGGCTGGGACCACTGGACTACGAGAAAATACTGTCTGTATACGGGGATGGCGATCAGACATCAGGGGTAGGGACCACTAGACTATGAGGAAAAAATTTCCTTTTATGGGGATGGTGATAGGACATCTGGGGAGGGTAGAGACCACTAGACTACCAGGGAATCATTTATGTAATACAGGGATAGCAACTGGAGAATGGGGAAAGGGGAGGGACCACTGGACTACCAAGGAAATCATACCAGGGTGGTGACCAGAGAACGGGGCAGGGGGAAGGACCACAGGACTACCAGGGAAAATATTTTCTTTATATGGGTACAGTGATGGGACATTGGGGGAGGGACTGCTAGACTGCCTGGGAAAATGTTTTCCTTTTTATACAGGGATGGGGATCGGAGAATGGGAGAGGGATCACTGGACTACCAGGGAATCATATGGGGACAGCGACCAGAGAATGGGGTAGGGAGGAGGGACCACTGGACTACAGGGAAAATATTTTCTTTATATGGGGATGTGATTGGAGATTGGGGTAGAGACCTCTAGATTACCAGGGAAAGTATTTTTTTAAATTTTTTATACAGGGACAGTGATAGGACATCTGGAGAGGGGGAAGGGAAAACTAGACTACCAGGGAAAATATTTTCTTTATATGTGGATGGTGGTTGGACATCGGGAGAGTGGGGAGGGACCACTAGACTACCAGAGAATCATATATGTAATATTGGGACGGTGATTGGAGAATGGGGTATGGGGAAGAGACTACTGGACTTCCAAGGAAAATATTTTCTTTATATGGGAACAGCGATCAGACATTGGGGAAGGGGGAAGAACCACAAGACTACCATGGAACTTTTTTACATTTTTTTATATAGGGACAGCAATCAGACATCAGGGAGGGGGGAGGGATCACTAGAATACCAGGGAAAATATTTTTTTATACAGGGATGGTGATTGGACATTGGGGGAGGTGGGACCACTAGACTACCAGGTAATCATATATGTAATACAGGGATGGTGATCAGAGAAGAAGGGACCATTGGACTACCAGGGAATCATACAGGGAGGGTGACCAGAGAACAGTGTGGGGGGAGGGACCACTGGACTACCAGGAAAAATATTTTCTCTATGTGTGAACTGTAGGAGGGCCACTAGACTACCTGGGATTTTTTTTTTTACGGGGATGGCAATTTAACATTGGGGAAGGGGGAGGGAAATATTTTCTTTATCTGGGGATGGCAATTGGATATCATGGCCGGGGTCGGGGTCGGGACCACTAGACTACCAGGGAATCATGTATGTAATACAGGGATGGCAACCGGGGAGAGACCACTACAACACCAGGGTGAAGGGGATAAAGCAAAACATGTTTTCTGTGAATCTGGGGCTGTTTTATGGGATTGTGCAGCTCAAACATTTTGAAATCCTGTTCCATGTTCTTTTTTTTTTCAATTTGTGAAAAAGGAATGTCTTTTTTTGAAAATTGCAAAATAGGATCCCTTTTTGTGCTTCCTTTTTTTGGCAATTTGGTTAAAAGGATTCTTGAGGATGTAAAAAGACATGGAACACTGGCATGTTGAAAAACATTTACAAGTCATTTTTTTTTTAAAACTATCACCCAAATTGTCTGAAACTGGTCCCAATTAGCAGAACATGTGTTGGTTAATTCACAAAACATCATTTTTTTTTCATTTTTTTGAATTTTTTGCTTTGTTAAGAAAACAAAATGATGGCAGCATGGAAAAAGATTACCCATTTGCGACAAAAAATTATCCATTTGTGACAAAGGATTGCCCAGTTGCAACACAATCCTTTCTTTCTAGGTGAACATATAACTTTTCCCATTGAAAATAATGGGACATTTTAAAATTAATAACTTTTGAACAGATTAATATTTTTTCAACAAATCTTCAAAAGGCACATGTGTGACCCAAGACCTTTCTACCCTGGAAATTTTATACTGAAACACCACACCGTTTTTGCACAATGGTGTAACAAAATTAGAACAAAACCAGTAATTTACAAATTTTTTGACACTCTGTTTCTCCACACCCACATAGCAGATTGAAACAAAACTTACCAGATCAAAAGATCTTTGTTCCCTGATGGAGCTTGCAAAATTTCATGTGAATTGATTAAATGGTTGTGAAGGTATTAAAGTGGAAAATATTGAGTTTAACACAGAAGTGAAGAATTAACCCTAGCAATAGGGGACTTGCCCGCACCCCTAACTTAACACTGTGTATCTCTGCAACCACACATCTGATTGGAATGACACTTGGCATACCAAGAGATCTTGGGTCTGTAATGATGCAAGCAGTTTTTAATGCAAACCGGTTGAAGGGTTGCGAAGTTGTTTAAGTGCAAAAAGCATGAAAAAAGATTCCCCATTTGCAACAAAAAATTACTCATTTGTGACAAAGAATTGCCCATTTGTGACACATAATCCTTTTTTGGAGTGAACATCCTACTTTTCTCATTGAAAATAATGAGATGGATTAATATTTTTTCACCAAATCTTCAAAAGGCACATCTTTGACCCAATACCTTTCTACCCTGGAAATTTCAGATCTATACTCCATAATTTTTGTGCAACAGCATAACAAATAATTTGACCAAAAATGATCATTTACACATTTTATGACACTCCACATCTCCACATCCACACATCTGACTAAAATGAAACTTGCCACTTCAAGAGATCTTTGGTCCACGATGGAGCATGCAAATGTTTATGTGAATC
The DNA here is from genome assembly GCA_016271365.2 of Neoceratodus forsteri. Classification (NCBI taxonomy): domain Eukaryota; kingdom Metazoa; phylum Chordata; order Ceratodontiformes; family Ceratodontidae; genus Neoceratodus; species Neoceratodus forsteri. Next base: position 1,132,190,593 of record CM028129.1, read on the forward strand.
ACTTGAATGGTTGCAAAGTTATTAAAGTGCAAACGTTTGAGTTTAACATGGTGGTGAACTTTTAACCCTAACTACAGGGGTGCAACAGAACCCTGTCTCTGTCTCTCTCTTTCCTCTCTCTCTCTCTATATATATATATATATATGTGTGTGTGTGTGTGTGTGTGTGTATGTATGTATGCATGTATTTTACATATATATATCTATATATATAGATATATATATATATTATAGGCGCGGTTGTACCCTTATAGTTAGGGTTGAGTAGGCAGTTTAATGTTAAACCCAAAATTCTGCACGTCAATTACTTTGTAACTGATCAAGGGTTTTGCATGAAATTTAGAATATATGGTCTCGGATGGTAGCTCTCTTGATTTACCAAGTTGCATTTCAATTGAATTTGCAGTTTTCATGCAGTGAAGCACCACAAAACACGTTTTCTCACCTTTTTTGGCAAATGTCATGGTCATTTTTTGACATCGAGCTGCACCCACACCATTTGAAATTTTGGCCTGAGATTTTGATGGTAGAAAGAGGTTATCCTAAGGAACAATCCAACATTGGTTTGGTGAAAAAATATTAATCCATTCCAAAGTTATTACATTTCAAAATTTCAGGTTCTGAGCATGCTTAGTTCAGTTTTTAAGATACTGTAGATGCACAGTTTCAATCAAGGATTACTGGTATTGGAGGGCTGGTGAAGAGGGATTTGGAAACCTCAGGAAATCCCTCTTCATGAGAAAAATCCCTCTTCATCATCTGCCATCTTGTTTTCTCCCTTAGTGAGGGGAGAAAGCAAAACCTCTCAACTTGCCCCAGGGTCATCTTTTCTAAAAACAAAGGCATGGGTTTTAGTGAGGGGTCATTTTATATCCATCCATCCATGCCTTTGCTTTTGTTTTGTTTTTTTTTACTACAAAAAATGGCAGTTTTATAGTTTAAATCCCTTTTCGCCAGATTGGCTGGTGAAAAAGGATTGTGAAGAGGAATTTTTAAGGTCCCTTCAGCCATTTTCCCTAGTGTCTAGTGGACCTCCTGACTCCCTTATTTTCCCATTCCCTGGTGTCTAGTAGTGGTGGGCTAAGTGGCCAAAATTCGCTCCTGAAGTGATTCATGGAGTACGTGCAATTCAGGAATACCTGCAAGAATGGCCGGAGTACTTTTGCATCAGAATGGGGAAACATGAAGTCCATTGGAAACAATGACTTTGCATTATTCCACCTTCCCCAAACCACTTCTCCACCAATTTTAAGGCAAAGTACATTGAAATCAATGTACTTCGCCTCACTTTGCCTTGTTTTTGCGCTCCAAAGGTGAATTTTGTAGTGCTTCATGGGATTGCAGGTCACATGGGCTCTAGATTGTTCTGCACAACCTCAGTTCTGTGTAGTGTGTGTGTAGTAGAAGATTGAGACAGTTTGCTCACAGAGCTCTGCAATTCAGATCCTCTAAAAGCTGTTAAAAAAGTCTTTTTGAGCAATTTTTTTTGCTCACAATTTAGTACATCGATTGTAGGAAACCCTCCTGTGCTCATATCATCAAGTGTTTATTGTTTTTTGTGTGGATTTTGAATGTTAATTTAGAACAGTCAGTTTGTGTACTGTGAAGTGTGTTTTGGGGGAGGGGCGTAGCTGTGGTGTAGGTAGATTAACTGGGAGAAAAAGGCAGTCTATCTATTTTTCTTGTATAACTGTGTTAATGTACACACAGTGATATTATCAGTAATTCTTAACTTTTTTTTGCTGATTGTTGTGATGCAGCAGTGTATAATTTCAGTTTGTTTAAAACATTTGGTTATGTTACTGAACGTTTTCAATTTGCTACGCATTACTTGTAGTGTGTGTGAGTGTGTGTGCGATGCATGCCATTAAATCAGACACCTTTTACTGTGCCACAGAGTAATTGCAGCAGTGTGAACCTCTTATCCACCACACCTGCATGAATTTTTTATACTGCTTTGTGGTGTCTTACTAGTAGTGGACTATTATTGCCGTGCACTACCCCCCAACTGGCAAAAGGTATTCTTTTCCAGATTTGGATTTGTGACTTGTGAGCACTGGTTAGGTGTTGTTGTGCCTTTGCGTCTGCATCTCTTGAGTGCATGGCACAATCTTAATCTGTCTGTGCGTTTACAGTACACCATTAATTCTGGGAGACTTTGCATTTCTTGTTACACTCTCATTTCACTTCATCAGAACTGGGTAATTTTCTAGACACAAGACAGTAGCATTTTGGGGATGCAAATTAATTCTGGTGACTGTGTGTGACCACTGCGCACATGACTGAGTGTGCCATTAATTCTGGGAGACTTCACATTTCATGTTACACTCTCATTTCACTTTGTCAGCACTGAGGAATTTTCTGGACACAAGACAGTAGCATTTTGGGGATACACATTAATTCTGGTGACTGTGTGTGACTACTTCACTCATGACATCTGAGTGCACCATTAATTCTGGAAGACTTTGCATTTCTTGTGCTCTCATTTCACTTTGTCAGCACTGGGGAGTTTTCTGGACACAAGACATGAGCATTTTAGAGCTGCATATAAATTCTGATGACTGTGTGTGTGAAGGGCTGCCAATATTGTTGTTACTTCACTTTACTTTGGGTTAAGGCAGAATGACAATGCAAAGTAATAATTACAAGGCAAAGTGAGCCTTTTGCATTGGCCACCTCACGTAGTGGAGTGACAACGTGAAGTGTCCACTTTGTGGGCACTTCACCAGTAAAATTTAAATTCACTGCATCTCTAGTGTCTAGTGCCCTCCCACCCTCTGATTGCACTCCCCCTGCTGTTTTTTTTATTATTCCGACACTGGGATGCCCACCCCCAGTGTCAGATAACCCCACACTCCCCGCAGTCCATTATATTTTTTTATTGCCAACATCTGGGGGCCCAATCCCCATGTTGGCTTTTTGTTCTGACCACCCCCAGTAGTATGGGACATGGGGGTGATCATTTCTTTATAATTTTTTACCTAAAAAAAAGAAAACAGTCCCCCGACATCATTTTTTGATGCAGAATCCTGCATCAAAATTTTCAATGCAGGACCCCCCCCCAAGCCCATTCTATTTATCATTTTTGGCTGACTTCAGGGTGCCCAACCTCTGTGTTGGCATCTATTGCCCCCTACTGTGGCACACTGGGGAGACCACCCCCAGTGTGCAGAAATATGTATTTAACTTGTAATAAAAAAAGAAAACCATCCCCTACTTCTTTTTTTTTGTGTTCCCTGTAGAAAGGAAAATGGTCCCTCATCATCTCCCCCAGCCCCCCTCCCCCATCCCCACTCTCCCACTTAGCACCCACTTCCCCCTTACACCCCTTACCTCATATTTACCCTCCGAGGTCAGCAGCTGCAATCTTCTGTGGACTGGGACATGTCTGTGCTCTTCAAAGCCAAACTGCAAATTGAGAAATCAAGGTAAGCACTGTATAATGTCTGTCACTAGGGTTTTCCTTGTGTTGATATCTCAGCCATTTTTAGAAATTTTGAACCCAGTTTTTCAACATGGGGTTCTTGGGACCCCACCTCATTAACACTGGCACTGCCATTTTGTTACTCACTCCTGAAAAGTGATTTCATGGTCACTGTGTAGAATCACCTTTCAGGACTGATTAACAAAATGACAGTGCCATAGTTCATGAGGGGATATCCCAAAAAGCCCATGTGGAAAATTTGGTGCAATAAATCCCAAAAATGAGTGTGTTGAGTGTGCATTGTGCAGTTTCTATGCACACTCATAACTTCAACACTTTTTAATATTTTCACTTCAGATTTTCAATATTGCCATTTTTTCACACCTCCTCATGAATAGTGCAGCTGTCATTTTTCACATCCAGCCTGAAATGTGTTTTTTCACCTGTGGCTCAGAATAGTGCAGTCACTGTGCTAAATCAACTTTCAGGATGGAGTAATGAAATCACAGTGCCACAGTTCATGAGGTGGGGTCCCAAAAAGGTTATGTTGAAAATATGGTGCAAAAATACCCAAAAATGCCTGAGTTACAGTGGCATCCCCCAGGATAAAACCCACTTTTAAAGTACTCTGCAGTATGCTGCAGCAGACCTACTGAATAAAGCAATAGATCCAGAAGCAAATGATTTGATACCTTTTAATGGACCAACATAGATGTAACAACAAGAACAAAGTGCTCTAGCTTTCAGACCAACCAGTCCTTCTTCAGAAGCTCATGCCTGCTCTTGCATGAGCTACGAAGAAGAACTGGTGTCTGGCAAACTACTGTTATCCATCATGTGTCCGAAAACATCAAATCATTGCTGAATCTAATGTAAGGACCAATACGGCAACTACTAAATCTGAATAAAGCAATGTAATTTCAATGGCACTTAGTCCATTTTGTCATGCAGAAAACTGTGGCATTCACTTCATCCTGGCAGTGTCACATGTTCCTGAATGACAAAAGGGACTAATTGGTATTGAAATTACATTGCTTTATTCAGTAGATCTGCTGCAGTATTCTGTAGAGTGCTACAAAATGCTGCAGAATTGGGTTTCATCCTGAGAGACGCCACTGTATAAGCGGTCATTGAAATGTCACTACGCATGCGCATAACTTTGGCAATTTATCATATTTTCACTCCACATTTTCAACACTGCCATTTTTTCACACCACCTCATGAATAATACAGCCATCATTTTTCAAATCCTGGAAAAAACATTTTTCCATACTTGTAGCACAGAATGGCATTACAGTTGTGCAAAATTGTAGTTCGACTGGGATTTGAAACTTTTCTATACTGGGTACATGTGGTGAGCTGATAAGAAGGTTATGTTGAGCATTTGGGGTGAAAATTATTAAAGATGGCACAGTTATGACTATTTGTTGAAATTTTGCTATGCCTGCTGGTAATGTAATGTGTGGAAGTGCAGGGGCCGAAGACCCCTGTGTTTCCACAGCTAGATACATATGTGCATCTGTGAAGGGATGGGATTGCAGGGCCCACAGCAAAACAAAGATACTATTATACTATCTTAAACAGTAAGGAAATAAATTGCAAAAAACTTTGTTAATGCATCAGTTAGGGTTGAAGCAACAAAACTATGGAAATGAGACCTTAGGGTTGAGCCCCTAACACTCCCCAACCAACCTCACCAGCCCATCTCACACCCACCCTTCACAGACAAACATGCATTGGGGTGTGCCTTGGGATCATCGGCCTTAACTCCCACCCCATTCTCCTATACTGTACCATGTCAACTTTGCTACACATGGAATGGAGTGAGAGTCAGGGCCGATGATCCCAAGGCACACCCCAATGCATGTTGGTCTGTGGAGGGTGGTTGTGGGGCAGGCTGGTTGGGTTGGGTGGGAAGGGAGTGTTAGGGGCTCAACCCTATTGTCTCAGTTCCCTACTTTGTCACTTCAACCCTAACTGATGCATTAGCTAAGTCTATATATATATATATATATATATATATATGTCTATCTATCTATCTATCTATCTGTCTATCTATCTATCTGTAATAGATAACCCACTCTTAGGTGTGTGGTTGTGCTCTGATATACACACACCTTGGTGTGCGTTAACCACCCAAGGTGTGCATATATCAGAGTGTGACAGCACACCGTAGAGTGGGTTATCTATCTTATAAAATGGCAAATTTATTTTGGAGGGGGGTAAAAGTGCAGATATTAGGTCATGCTCTGATATACGCATGGTCATCTGATGTGTTTCGACCAACCAGAGGATTCCTTTTTTCTTACCCATTTTATAAATATATATATATATATATACACACACACACATATATATATATATATATATATATATATATATATATGTAAATTGCAAAAAACTTTGTTAATGCTCCAGTTAGGGTTAAAGTGACAAAAGAAGGGAAATGTGATGTTAGGGGTTTCAACCCTAACACCAACAGCCCCCCTCCTTCCAGGCAGCACAGCAAGTGTGGGATGTGCTTGGGGTTCCCAAGCTTAATGCTCACCACATTCCATCTGTAAATAAGGTTGGATGTGTACAGTCTATACAATGTGGTGAGCATTAGGCTTGAGAACCCAAGGCACATCCCACACCCTTGTGCTGCCTGGGCGGGGGGTGTTAGCTTAAAATCCTACTGCCACATTTCCTTACTTTTAAACCCCAATTTTTTCACATTAATAACTTTAGTGACATTTGACAAAAATAGCTCCAAACTTGGCATGTACAGTCAGGCTGCAATTATTGCAAGACATGAAAAGTTTTGTGACAGCATCTTTCTCCTATTCCAAGATACAGAGTGCCAAAGAACAGAAGCAAATAGCATATACTTAACATTGCATATTTTTTGCTGTCACCTACAGCCTAGATAGTGTGGAATTTGTTTCATGAAATTTTCAAGGTTGAAAGGGCCTGTGGCAAGGGTGTGCCTTTGGAAGGTTTCCTGAAAAATATTACTTGGTTTCAGTGTTATAAGGATTTTTGAGTTAACTGAAAAACGCAATTGGTAAAAAAAAAAAAAAAACTATCGTGACTGTATTTTCATGATTTATTTATCATGGAGGAAAAGTCTAATCATGTGGGAAAAAAACTGATTGTGAAGGAAAAAAATGCCAATCAAGATGACCCCATTTTTTTCTTTTTAAACTGACAAACATCGAAAATACATAAAAACTATTTCTTTAAAAAAAAACACCTGAACCTTGTTAAACATCCTGTATCCTGTTTAGCTAGGTTCAGGTGTTTGTTTTTTTAAAAGGCTTGTCAGAAACACATTTTTTGGGCACCCCAAATTCCAGGGTGCCCAGTTTAGTGAGAGGAGCCATTAACCCAGTTCTCAGTATGAGGAGGTAGTATAGTGCAGTGGTTTAAGACTCTGAGCTGCAAACCTGGAGACTTGGGTTTGAATCCCACAGCCCTCACTTGCATACTGTGTGACCCTAAGC